>JAWPNB010000008.1:61492000-62814000 GCA_033996785.1 Trichosanthes truncata
TTAGTTCCAAATCACTAATTTAGCTCTTTAATTCAATCTTACAACCCATAAATCACTTTGAATCGTTGTTAGAACACTTACCCATTATGAATTGGAACCAAACGAAGCTATATAACCACCGGGTTTGCTGGAAAATAGCTCCAAGACAGCCCATCCTTGCTGTCTATACAGATCACGCACAAGAGGGAGAGGGAAAAGAAAATAGGCGCGGCGGCGACTGCACGCGAAGGGGAGTTCCAGCGGCAAGCTCTGTTCGACGGAGTTGGGCGTGAATCCAATGGTGACGAGCTGCTCGGCAGACGCGAGCTACACTGGCGATTCGAAGATGGCGTGCGGCGGCAAAACTTTACTAGAGAGAGAGAGTGTGTGTGTGTGTGTGTTTCGGGAGAGAGAGATTCGGGAAGGAGAGGGGAAAGGTGAGGAGGAAGAAGAAGTTGGAGAAGAAGATAAGGATGAAGAAAAAAAAATTATTTGTTTATTTTATTATTTTGTTTTCCAAAAATGCCCCCAGCTAACTTATTCATTTCCAAATATGCCCCTTTTCACATTCCAAATTTCAAATTAACCTGAAAATTTAAATTACCTAATGAAAATCATTCCAACTTAATTTCCATTATTTAAAATTAATGCCCGTAAATAAGCCGGGCGTTACACAAATTTGAAAATTTAAGATACTTTTTAAAGTTCAAAGACCAAATAGACAGAAATCTAAAATTTAGGGACTTATTAAACACTTTTTAAAGTTTAAGGATCAAATAGACACATATCTGAAAGTTCACGGACTAAGCCTATAATTTAATCTAATGAAAAAAACCATTTAATGCTTATGAATTTGTAATATTTTATGTGGATCTAAAATGAAGAAAATTAAAGAAATAATTAGAAAATTTATTATTCGAAACTAAGATATTAAATTTTATATTGTCTCTATAAAAAATGTTACAAGTTTTTCTTTTTTGTTCTAAACAAAATGTAGCATAATTATCAGTTTAATGCTACCAGTTTAATGGTCCCGGTTACGATCGTGTTCTGACTTGGGTAATTTCGTTACTCAATTATTTTTAATTAAGGACTTTAAATGGGATCGATCGTTAATCAATGGATTTAATTTTCAGGATATTGATTTAAGAATCAAACTACGGAATTGGAGACAAATATATAAATTTCCAGCAAGGTTGAAGGTTCCGCGCAGTCAATTTTATTGGGTGAGATACTGTGCTAAATTAATTTGGTCTATGGAAGTAAAAAGGGACTGATTTGCAATTAAAATTACTTTTGGACCCTTTGACGAACTTGTTGGACAACCTTTGCATTTGGAATTAATTATTGGACTTTTTGAGACTACTGGACCATTGAACGAGGCTATGGAGCTAAGACTCACATAAATTAAATTAAAGGACTGACTCAGTTAAGATTAACCAAAATTGGACTCTATGGAGCTTATTTATGAAATTTCAAGAATCTTGGACCAAGTTTTAATAATCCTTATTTTTATTGGATTATTGAAGGATAAGCAGGAGACCAGAGCTTGGAAGGAATTTTTGCTGCAAGAATAATATTCGTTATTCTATTCGAAGTAAGTAGTTATTTGGATTTTAAGCCCCTTTAAATTTTTAAATGATTTAGATTTATGTTTGATAAATTGCGAATTGTGAAAGCATGCTTGAAAGCGGTGTTATGAGATATGAAATGATTAGTAGATATGTTTAGAAGTAGTCTTGAGCTAAAGCGGCTTTAGTTGAGGTTATAATGGAAATTGGGGCTTAAAGTTGCGATTTTATCATGTTAAAGTATGAAATACCTAAGGAATTGCCCAAGGTTATGTTTGGATGAGTTCAAACACGTTTGTGGTGAATTGTGAACAGTCGTGTTTACCTAAATATGAACTTGTGAAAGATGTCGAGGTTGGTTAAATTAATAGGAGAATTATCATGTTGGGCTTAAGATTGCCTGAACTTGTTGCTAATTTCGTTAAGGGATTCAAAGTTACAAACAAAAGATGAAAATGTGTCTGAGGTTATGAATAAAGTTGATCATGTTTTCCCCCGTAAGCATAAAAGTATAGATAGTGGTACTAAATTAGATGTTGTAAGTGTTTGGGCTTGGTTAAGGGCTGAGGTAGAACACCTTAATCTGATGTGTTTGAATGTGAATGGAAGGGCGTTGGTTGTTTTGAGTCCTAGCATGGTTAGAGGATTTAAATTCCAGACTAATGGATTGAAGGACTTTATGTCAATGACATAGGTATGGGCTATGGCTACGTGTAGTTCTTGTTTAGAAGTACCATTGAACTAGGGTAGTTCTTACTTGAGATTTGTGTTTGTGGTCTATAGAGAAAGATCACCATGATTTGATTGTGGTTGTTTAATGAGAGGTGGACCTGGATCATAGGTCACGAATAACTTCTTTAAAAGAAAGAGAAGTGGGTTGTTTTAGTGTTGACCTAAGAAGTAAGTAGCCTTTCGGATTGGTCCGTTAGAATTTGTGCCTCGTCTATATATATATGAGGCGTAAGACGTTGTAAATGTTGGAAAGGCTAGAAGGTTGCTTCCTCTCTGTGTTTATGTGAATTGGGGGATGATTCCCTTTGTATGTGCTTTTGAACTTCGGTTCAGGTTGTGAATATGGTTTGGAAATGATGAATGATTTTGGTATGGTGGATAACCCGAGAGGTCTTGAATGTGTCGGGAAAGTGCAAAGGCCCGTTAGTTTGATGCTATCTACCTTAACTCTGTTCTTTCGTGCGAGTTGTAAGCCTAGAACGTATGTGATGTGATGAGCATAGGGGATGCGTTTCCCTAGTGCCTGTGAGCTAGCTTAGGGGTGATTCCCCACTGTGTTGAGCATAGGGGATGCGTTTCCCTATTGCCTGTATGCTAGCTGAGGGGATGTGTTCCCTGGTTGCCTGTGTGGCTATCATGATGTGATGAGCATAAGGAATGCGTTCCTTATTGCCGATGAGCTAGCTTAGGGGTGATTCCCCACTGTGTTGAGCATAGGGATGCGTTTCCTATTGCCGTGTGCTAGCTGAGAGATCATTCCCCAATATGTTGAGCGTAGGGAATGCGTTCCCTAGCGCCTGTGTGCTAGCTTAGGGGTGATTCCCCATTATGTTGAGCGTAGGGAATGCGTTCCCTAGCGCCTGTGTGCTAGCCTAGGGGTGATTTATCTTTTGAGATGAGTGTGAGGGTTATAGACCTTCACAGGTTTGGGTTCTAGGTTACAGGACTCGCAGGTATGACACAAAGTTAGGTTCGGGTAGTAGTGAATGTTGTGGAAGATTAAATGGACTTTTAGAATAACAGAAGGAAGTATTTGAAATCTAAGCACGAGCGTGAGAAAGAACAGTTTTCTTTTTGGTATGGTCGCTTTAAAACATTGGACCCTTAAGTGGGCTACTTATTGAGTATGTTTATACTCATCCTTGCTACTTTGTTTGTTTTGCAGATTGTGCACATTCTCGGGGTGGATGACGCAGGTGACGACTTGACGAGACTATGGAGGCTCCACCAAATTTCTTTTCCCTGTTTAGTCTTTATTTTTGTTTCTTTGTTCCCTGTTGTTTGTCAGTCTGTAAAGTTTAAATGTTCTTTAGCTTCGTGTGTCCAGTTAGAAGCTTTTAGATTTGGTTGTCTGTGAATTGAGTTCAGCATCATTTATTGTAGTTTGGTGGATGCTGAGTCTGTGATCTGAAACATAGAAGTGTTTATATCTCTTTCCAGGTCTTTGTAAAATTTGGTTTCCTTCTAATTACGTCGTCATGCTGCCGAAATTTCGGGCATGAGCGAGGTAACTAGGTCGTGCTTCCGCTTTAGAGAGTCGTAGGAATTCCGGTCTTTACAAAAGATAAAAGAAAATAACGAAAAAAGGTAAAGCATAAGCACATTGGAAGAAGAAAATTACCTATTACAAGTAATTAAGGTTGGTGGAAGAGAATAATTAAAAAGAATTAAATTCAATATTTCACACAAGATCGCTGGAGAATTCTACAAAGTAATGATAAAAAAGAAAGGGAAGATGACAACCTGTGATCATTTCTATTTGTATAAGGGATAAAATAACAAAAGGAAAATTATGCCAAAGAGCATGTTTTCAATCATATATTTCACAAATGACTGATCATTTAAAAAAAAAAAAAAAAGTATCAGCTCTAACATGGTTCATATATGTGCAGCTATTTTATTCCATTTACACTCCTGAACATTCTACAAGTTTAGTCTCATAACTTTCATGTTTGTGTCCATTTAGTCCTTAAACTTCAAAAGGTGTCTACTAGGTCCCTAAACTTTAAAAATGTTTAATAAGTCCCCGAAATTTCAATTTTTTTACTAACAAGTTCCTTAAGATATATTTGAATTTTTATCAAATTAACTGATCTATTAGATATAACATTGAATTTTATATCTAATAGAATTCTAAACTTTCAAATTTGTATCTAGTAGGTCTGTGAATTTTAAAAAATGCTGAACAGTTTTCTGACCTATTACACATAAAATGAAAAGTCCAGAGATTTACTAGACACATGATTGAAAATTTAAGATACTTTTTAAAGATCAAAGAACAAATAGACGCAAATTTTAAAATTTAGGGACTTATTAGACACTTTTTAAAGTTTCGGGATCAAATAGACACAAACCTAAAAGTTCAAGGACTAAACTTATAATTTAATCTAATAAAAAAAACCATTTAACGCTTATGAATTTCTAATATTTTATGTGGATCTATAATAGAAAAAATATAAGAAATAAATTAAAATTTTATAATTTGAAACTAGGATTCAAAATTTTACAATGTCTCTAAAACAAATGTTACAAGTTTTTCATTTTTGTTCTAAACAAAATGTAGCATAATTATGAGTTTAATACTATCAATTTTACAATAGGAAATATCACTTTTTGTTTTTTGCTTTTTCTTTCTTTTATTCCTTTTCTCTTCCATATATGACTTATACGTAGGTAAAATTTTCTACCCATCATTTGATTTTTAGCTTGCATTTAAGGCTTTCCAGCTATTAGGTGATCAATTTTAGCTTGCATTTAAAGTTGAGATTACCATGTGTTGTCTTTTTTGGCAAACAAGTGTTTTACTCCCCTTCAAGGATATATTTGTTGAGTTTATTCTTATTTTTCTTTGTCTTCCTATTTTATTTTCCATTTAGCAACAAATTAAGTACTTGTCATGTATGGCTACAAATAATTTGCTTCCATGTCGTAATTATGCTTTTTTTTTTTGTTATTTTCTTTTCTCTTTCACGTACTCTCGAGACAAATAATGTAAGACATAATTTTATCACTAGTAAGCATACATTGCAAAATATATTTTATTTAATTAATTCAAATTCATTTTGTAAAGATAAAAATATGAAATAATGACAAATATGTAGCACTATAATTTTGTTTTAGTTTCTTTTATGATATAGAGAGTTGTCTGTGGGTCCACAAAGTGGGTTGGATCATGTGAGAGCTTTGATGGCTGAAGCCCAGGGGATGGATGAATATGTAGAAAACAATTACTTTAAAATGGCTTATTCATCAATTTCTTTTATTTTTAAAGTAATTGTTTTGGAACAGATAGATGGTAGGTGGCCTCTTTATCATTGAGGAGTTCAAAGAATCAAAGAGAGAGAATGGATGAATATGTTATGATGTTCAATTTTGGTTTTGGTTCAAAGGACTAAAAAAAAAAAAAACGTTTGTACATTGAAGTTAAAGAAGAAGCAAATAGAATGAATTTAATTGCAATAAATCATGTGATGTGATGTAAAAGTACACAAAGTTGGTAGCCTTGGTGAAGAGGAGAGATATTCTCATATGTAGCTTATGTTTGGGGAGTTGAGAATTGAAGGGAGAGAACAATAGTTTATGATAGAAAACTGTCATGTTAGTACGAGAGAGTTAAAAGAAGATCAAGAGAATAATAAAGTATTTTCGTTGGCATATTTTGATCCATGTCTATTTGTGATTTTCTAATTAACTAGATATCATATATTAATCATGAAGGCCAACTATTAGCATATTTCTAATTAACTAGATTTCATACATTTCGTAATTAATCATATTTGGAGCTATTACAAAGAAAGAAGGTTAGGAGAGTTACATGGGATGAAAATTAAAAATATTTTGCAGATACAATTTAAAATTTTTATCATAAAAAAATGGAAAAGGCTAAAAGAATTATAGAATTAATAATCAAGTGAGATGATATGGGAAAATATAATTTATAGTAATATTATTCTTATATTTCTTTTTTTTTTCCTTTTTATATTGTATAATACATAAGAAGTCGTATTCGTTTTTATTTAATACAACAAAAGTACGTAATAAAATAAATAAGAAATTATAATGTTCTTTGTATGGACTAAATCCAAATTTCTAAAAAGTTAATAAATAAAATGTCAAAAATGTTAAAGTACTCAATGCAATGTTATTTATATGAAATTTTTTCCAAAAATATCTATTGCATGTTTAATTATGTTCTTTTTTAGTTCAACAGCTGGTGGAATGGGGGATTTGAACCTCTGACCTCTTGGTCGCAAATACATGATTTTTGCCAGTTGAACTATGCTCATGTTGGCATGTTAATATATTTTTTAATCTTACATTGACTATTATATTTTTTATTCTTACATTGGCTATTGAAATTTAATACTTAGTCTCATTTTGGTCACACAACTTGTGAATATTTTATTTTAGTCTCTGAAGTGTCTCAGCAAAATGAAAAGCTAAATAAAAAAGAATAAAGCATTGATACATATATAGCTAATTGCCACGTACTCAATCTGTTAGTAGCTTCTATCGCTAAGGACTATTTGTGAGGTTTTATCGAACGATAGAGAAATAATTCTAACTTTAAAACCATATAGACTAAATTCTAACATCTCCACACTATAGAGATCAAATTTGTAATCAACCTTTAAAATTTTTTTCATTAAAAATTGGAAAAAAAAAAAACTAGAAGAATTATAAACCTAATAATTATTTGAGATGATATGGGAAAATATAATTTGTAGTAATATTCTTCTTATATTTGTGTTTTTGAACTCCAATGAGATAATACACAGAATAGATCCATAAATTGAAAAAAGGTAAAATGAAGTCTTGATTTGAATTGTAAAACATTATGTATAGAATAAATCTCTTCTTAATCAACAAATTGTTTAGACAAAATTGGGCAAAATATATATATATATAACTTCCATGCCAAAGTTGGCAGATAAAAATCCCCTCCATAGCTCATTTTTTTGTAATAAGAATAATAATAGTAAGGTTAAATTACAAGTTTAGTCTCTTAACTTTCATGTTTGTGTCCATTTGGTTCTTGAACTTTAAAAGGTATCTAGGAGGTCCATAAACTTAAAAAAATGTTTACTAAGTCCCCAAAACTTTCAATTTTGTGACTAATAGGTCCCTGCAGACATATTCGGATTTTTTTAAAATTAATTGATTTATTAGATATAACATTGAATTTTATATCTAATAGAATACTAAACTTTAAAATTTCTATCTAGTAGGTCCGTGAATTTTAAAAAACGTCGAATAGTTTTATGACCTTTTAGACATAAAATTAAAAATCCAGAGATTTACTAGACACAAATTTGAAAATTTAAGATACTTTTTAAAGTTCAAAGACCAAATAGACAGAAATCTAAAATTTAGGAATTTATTAAACACTTTTTAAAGTTTAAGGATCAAATAGACACACAAATCTGAAAGTTCACAGACTAAGCCTGTAATTTAATCTAATGAAAAAAACCATTTAATGCTTATGAATTTGTAATATTTTATGTGGATCTAAAATCAAGAAAATTAAAGAAATAGTTAAAAAAATTTATTATGCGAAACTAAGATATTAAATTTTATATTGTGTCTATAAAAAATGTTACAAGTTTTTCTTTTTTGTTCTAAACAAAATGTAGCATAATTATAAGTTTAATGCTATCAATTTTACTATAAGAAAAATCACTTCTTGCTTTTTGTCTTTTGCTTTCTTTTATTCCTTTTCTCTTCCATATATGACCTATACCTAGGTAAAACTTTCTACCTATCATTCGATTTTTTTATTGCATTTAAGGCTTTCTAGCTATCATATGATCCGTTTTAGCTTGCATTTAAAGTTGAGATTAACATGTGTTATCTTTTTGAGCAGACAAAGGATTTACTCCCTTTCAAGCAGTTAATTGTTGAATTTATTCTTATTTGTCTTTGTCTTCCTATTTTCTTTTGCACTCGCAACAAATTAAGTACTTGTCATGTATGGCCACAAATAATTTGCTTCCATATCCTAATTATCCTTTTTTTTTTCTTTTCCTCTTTCACGTACTCAAGACAAATTATGTAAGACTTAATTTTATCACTAGTAAGTTTACATTGTAAAATATATTTGATTTAATTAATTCAAATTCATTTTCTGAAGATAAAAATATGAAATAATGACAAATATGTAGCACCATAATTTTGTTTTAGTTTCTTTTATGATATAGAGAGTTGTCTGTGGGTCCACGAAGTTGGTTGGATCATGTGGGAGCTTTGATGGCTGAAGCCCAACGGATGGATGGATGAATGTGTTTAAAAGAATTACTTAAAAATGGCTTATTCATCAACTCCTTTATTTTGAAAGTAATTGTTTTGGAACAGACATAGTAGGTGGCCTCTTTAAGAAGAGGTGGGTTGAAGAGATTTATTGTGTTGTTGGTTTATCTAATCCGTGAGGAGTTCAAAGAATCAAAGAGAGATAAATGAATGAATATGTTATGATGTATAATATTGGTTGGTTCAAAGGACTGGAAAAAAAAAAGTTCGTACATTGAAGTTAAAGAAGAAACAAATAGAATGAATCTAATTGCAATAAATAATATGAGGTGATGTAAAAGTACACAAAGGTGGTAGTCTTGATGAACAGAAGAGATATTCTCATATATGTTACTTACGTTGAATTGAAGGGAGAGAACAATAGTGTATGATGGAAAAGTGTCATGTGTTAGTACAAGAGAGATTTAAAAGAAGATCGAGAGAATAATAGAGTATTTTCGTTTGTGTATTTTGATCCATGTCTATATGCGATTTTCTAATTAACTAGATATCATATATTAATCTTTCCGTCCAAATATTAGCATATTTCTAATTAGCTAGATTTCATGCATTTCATAATTAGTCATACTTGGAGCTACTACAAAGAAAGACGGTTAGGAGAGTTACATGGAATGAAATAAAATTTCCAAAATAATGAATTTAATATTTAATTAAAAATCTCTCACCCAAAATTATGAAAACTTAATTGTCTTAATCTAGTCTATTCAAATCTAATTTACTCAATCTAGATTTAAAGCAACAATCCCAATATAAAATGAAATTATCCTTGTTTAAAAATATGGGGCGTTACATGCTCTAATAGATCTTTTACTCTTAACCTTACTATCTCTCCAAAATTTATGTCTTACTCTCTAACTTTTTTTATACTATTTATTCTAACTAATAACTTTTTTTATACTATTTATTCTAACTAATAGTTTTTTATGAAGTCTAACTAATATTCTCCATCTAACATATTTATGTTTAAATAATCGCTTTTCATGTATCTAAATTTACTTTGTTTGACGTTTCTCTTTAAAACATTTACATCTATGTCCTTAAATTTTTATTTTCATGTCTTCGCATATTTTTCTCTCTCTAAACAATCTCTTCACCTCTCTAATTTTTAAAAAACAGAAAACATCTATATATCAAACAAGTTTGATATTCTATATTTTTTTAAAATAGAAAAAAAAACAATTATAAAACATATATGACTTTTGTTTTTCAAAAATAGAAAACAAAAAAAAACCAAAAACTAAAAATTAAAATGGTCATCCAATGAGACTTTAATGTATTTTAATTTATACATTAAAAAAATCAAAGATATCTATTTCATGTTAATTATTATTTTGAATCTTACTATGGTTATTCATATTTTAATATTATTTCATTTCCGAACTTTTAAATGTTTTATTTTAGTTCCTTCCCTCTCTAAATTAATATTTCAGTCAAAAGTAAAGCATTTACTTATTGTCGTTAATTATTTAACAACAAATTCTTACGAAACCCAACATTTGATCAACAATAGTTTCAAGCATTTGTTCAAAAACGAGTTAACAAAGAAAGAAAAAACGCATTACATGATGTTTAGCATATTTCCTTTCCCAATCATAGGGTTGCAATGACCAGTTCTACTTTATTTTATTTAGTTATCATGAACTTTATTTCGAATGGGCATAAGTTCTGATAAATATAATTTTAGATGCATTGGTAGATAGCATTTATATAGATAAATAACATTTCTAATATTTCTTTTGGAACTTGATGGATTTGTATTTAAACTTATATTTTCTTGTTCATAGTTATTTTATCTAATACAGTTCGTTAAAATGTTCTTTTTATTGGAGAAGTAGAATGATTTTAAGTCATGATTGGAAATTTCAAAACGTTTGAATAACAATTTTATTTGCAAAATTGGCTGAGGTTGATCTTTATTAATTACTTGAATAATTTTGGGATTCAAGCTTAGTTCCAGTGGCGAAGCTAGAACTTTATTTCAAATGGGGCACAAGTTCATTAAATTAAATGCATTGATATATCACATTTATATTAAGCAATATCAATTACCTCTTCTCAAAGGGTCGTCCGCATTGTGGACTGTAACGTCCGGTTTATTTGGATGCATTAATTTTGAAATTTTGGAAATCAAGTTGGATTAATTTCTTAAATAAGTATTTTGATGCTTGGGTTGATTTGGAGATAGAGAGTTGTAATTAAGTAGTATACTCATTTTTTTCGATGCATACATGAGCAATTACTCAAGACATGTAATAACTTTTGAATAATATATATATTTCATGATTATATATATTAAACCTCTGTCAAAGAGCACGTTATCGTCTTTTTTTTTTTTTTTTTTTTTTTTTTTTTTTTATATTTGAGCGTCATTTTATCCATATTAGGTCAATTTATTCTTTTTTTTAAATATTAGGTTTTAATATGTATTTTTGTCATAATCTTCACCATATATATCGTTTTCATCATGCATCTATCTATTATGTTCATTGTTATAGTTCGTCCCCTTTTTTCGTAATGAGTAGTCTTATTATATATAAACTTTTGTAGATATATAATAGGGTTAGTATAAATTACATATATTTTATTACATATATGTGTTATAAAAAAACGTCAATAGTTATATGGAACATGCTTTGAAAATAGACGATAATAAATATATATTACGTCGTATATTGTACACATAAATGTATACACAATAATATAGTATATATACATCAATATGTGATCATACTAATATTTGGGATGACATGATAATCCTATTTATGCTCTTCGATATATATTCTATAAACGTAGGTATATAATACTTCTATATTGTGCATAGGTTATGATCCCTCTCAGTTCAGAAAAGACGTTTTGAAGAATGCTGCCGAATTAGTCAATACTTCAAGTCCTCACCGTCAGCCACCATCAAGCAATCTCCATCACTCGTTTCCGTAGCCCTTTGTAACGCCCGGCTTATTTACGGGCATTAATTTCAAATTATGAAAATTAAGTTGGAATGATTGTCATTAGGTAATTTAAATTTTGAGGTTAATTTGAAATTTGGAATGAGAAAAGGGGCATATTTGGAAATGAATAAGTTAGTTGGGGGCATTTTTGGAAAAAAATAATAATAATAAAATAAACAAATATTTTTTTCTCTTCATCCTTATCTTTGTAACGACCCTATACTCTAGAGCATGCTAAGAGTGGAAATAAAACTGAGACAGCTCGCCTATGCCTGAAATTTCGGCAGCATGGCGACGTATCTAGGAGAAAACCTAATCTTGAGAATCCTGAAAAAGAAGAGATAGCACACTTCTAAGATTTCAAATAAACCCTCAGCAACCAACAACTACACAAGAGTGCTGAGTTCTCAACCAGAGTCAAGTACAACAAAAACACTTCCTAGTTTACGAAGTAGACCTACAATAGACAAAACTCAAATTACAAACAGTAAGGATCCATCTGACAAAATATGCAACCAAAAAGAGCCTAAGGGTAAGCTATAGGTAACTCCATAGCCTCGCCAGGTCGTCGTTCATCAACCACCACGTCGTTGAGCATTACCTGAAAAGAGAAAGGTAGCATGAGTGAGTATTGGTATACTCAGTAAGCAACCATCTTAGACAAAATAATTCATAGCCAAACAAAACATTTTGAGAAGGAGAGATTATGCCTTACTCACACTCGTACCTAAGCAACAAATAATAATTTCACCACATGACCAGGGTCTCATTTCTCTACCTCATCTCTGATTTCACCAAATCCTAACTTCGTATCATACCAATAAGTCCTGCAACCTAGAATTCAACCTCGTGAAGGTAATAAACCTCACGCTCATCATAAAGGATAGTTACCTCAAAGCTAGCACACAGGCCATAGGGAAACGCATCCCCTATGCTCAACACAAGTGGGGAATCACCCCTAAGCTAGCTCGCCGGCCATAGGGAAACGCATCCCCTATGCTCACGCATCATATAGCATTCTAGGTCTACAAGCTCACTCAATACAACCGAACTAGGATAGGTAATACTAGATCAATGGTTTACAACCAAATTTTCTATTTCAAAAACCCCTACATGCAACATTGCTCTCAAGCCTCTGTCACAACCTAAATCGGGGTTCACATTACCAACCAACATCTCAAATTTCACTTCCAACACATAAATAACTAGGCTTAAGCCTTAATCAAATACTATCCATATTTATTTACCAATGATCTAGTAATTTTCCTTCTCAATCAAATATACATAAATGCAAATTTTACCAAAATAGCATATCAAATATTTCCAATTGCTACTTACCTCTCAATCGACCCAAGGTCGAAATACTTCACTTCAATGGTCGAGGATAGCTTGAATCCTTACAATTGATAGAACGCCCAACCTCTTAAAACCTCCAAATTTCAATTTCTAGCACACACAAACGTTCCAATTATTCAATAATAACTTAAATAAATCAAAGCTTACTTCCTTAACTTACTTGGCCCTAAATGACCTTTTACAAGAATTCTAAACTTTAAGGCTTACCAAATACTGTAAATATAAGCTGTTGGAGCAATGCTCGATACCACCCAATTGAATAACAATAGCCTTCAATCCTAATGGTAAATCATAAAATGAGATCCATAATCCAAAAGTCAACCAAAACTACTCAAATAATACTTAATTAAGTAGTTATTTACTAATCTCTAAATTCCAAAGCCAAAACGCTTACCCACTGTCAAACGAGCCAACCAAACAGAAATAAGTTCTAAAATGCCCAACGACTTCCAAAACTGCTGCCCACACAAGAAAATGCCGAAAAATGCTTCGGTTATTCCCAAATAGGGAAAGATAGGTAGAGAGAGAAAGAGGGGAAAGAGAGAGAGAGAGAGAAACGGAAAGGGAGAGAGAGAGACAGAAAGGGAGAGCGAGAGGGAGAGGGAGACGGACAGAGAGGGAGGGCAAGAGGGAAGGGGATCAGGCAGAGAGGTAGGGAGCGGGAGGGAGGGGGATCAGGCAGAGAGAAAGGGAGCGGGAGGGAGGGGGATCGGGCAGAGAGGGAGGGAGCGGGAGGGAGGGAAAGGGAGGGAGGGAGCAGACAGAAAGGGGGAAGGCGGTGAGGGAGGGAGACAAAGGACAGAGGGGAGGGATAAGGTTGAAATTTTTATTTATTTATTTATTTATTATTTATTTTTATTTAAAAACATATAATAATAATAATAATAATAATAATAATAATAATAAGGATAACTACAACAATAATATATATATATATATATATATATATATATTTATCCAAATATGCAATAATTCAAAATACCAAAATTTAAACCGGATGTTACAATCTTCTTCTCCAACTTCTTCTTCCTCCTCACCTTTCCCCTCTCCTTCCTGAAGCTCTCTCTCCCGAAACACACACACACACACACACACACACACACACACACTCTCTCTCTCTCTCTCTCTCTCTCTCTCTCTCTCTCTCTCTCGCGTCCGATTTCTTCTTCTTCCTCGTAAAGTTCTGCCGCTGCACGCCATCTTCGAATCCGGTGTAGCTCGCGTCCCCCGAGTAGCTGTCACCATTGGATTCACGCCCAGCTCCGTCGAACAGAGCTTGCCGCCATTCGACTCATCTTCCAGCCAGTCATCAGCCTTCTGCCGCATGTCGTGCCAGTTTTTGAGCTCGATCCGCTGAAGCTCACGAATCCGCCGTCGATTTTCTCTCTCTCGCACTCTCAGTTTGTACAGACAGCAGGGGGGCCGGTTTTGGGGGAAATTTCCAGCAAACCCGGTGGTTATATAGCTTCGTTTGGTTTCGATTCATAATGGGTAAGTGTTTTAACGACAATTCGAAATGATTTATGGGTTTTATGATTGAATTGAATGATTGATTTAGTGATTTTGGAACTAACCCACAGTATTTTGGATTCAATATAGATTACCCATTCCGATTGAAGGACGATTTGGACGAAATTGAAACCTTTAGACTGCTGTCCAGCATTGGTTGGAGGTAATTTTTATGTGGGTATCGAAATTTTCAACTCAATTAAGGTTAAGCGTGAGTTGGCTTTTAGATAGCCATGATTTAGGACTTTTTCGAGGAGTTTTAAGAGCCTTTTGTGGAATTTAGGGACTGTTTTAGTGTTTAATAATTTACCCATAATGTGTGAGATCTTATTCAAGGTTACCCATTGTGTTAGGAGGCTGGATTGTCGAGTTCGGACCACTTTGACATCGATTTCAGCAAGTAAGGATGTTATTGGATAAGTTTGTATTGGGTAACTTTGTTTCAACATAATTGAGTTCATGGTTGGAGTTTAAAATGACTTGTTAATTATTTTTCAAGACTTTGTTTGGCGTTTCAGGCTCACGTACTCGATTTATGGGCAACCTAGAATCTTGGAGTAAATGTAAGTGGTCATTTGGATTTAAACCCTTCAAATTCATTTTTGATTGAAATGTAAGCTTGATAGTGTTATAATTGCGATAGCATGCTTGAAAACTATGTTTATGAAGTATGAAATGGTTAGTGGATATGTCTAGAAGTAGCCTTGAGCTAAAACGGCCTAAGTTGTGGTCATAAAGGAATTAGAGGCTTAAAGTTTCGAGTTCATTATGTTAGCGTATGAAATACTTTATGAATTTGTCCAAGGTTGTAACTGGAAGAGTTTGGACATGATTGTGGTGAATTGTGAATAGTCATTCTTGCGTAAATATGAGTATATGGAAGATGGTGTGATTGGTTAAATTAATATGAATTATGGTGATGAGTTTAAGGTGACCTAAATGTGTAGTTGTTCTAGTTAAAGGAATTAGGATTGTAAACTAAAGATTGATCATTGTGGCCAGTGTATAGAACCTTAAATTAGCTTGTACTCGAGGTTCATGAATGGTGATTGTGATTGTGCAATGTTCATAATCTTAATGTAGCCCCCTAAAAGTGCTTACGCATGGGTTTTTGATTTACTCGAAATGCTTGGAAACACTTAAGTGGTTGGCTAAAGTTTAGTTCTCTCGAGTTATAGATGAGTTGATCGTGTGCAGGGCGCCAGATTTGTTGGTTGAATTAGAATACCTTAAGGGTATACAATGACCAGTGGTTGTCTTAAATTCTAGTGTGTTTAGAGGACTGGATTATGAACTAAATAATTTGGAGAGTAATATGCCACTGGCACATGTATGGCTATAGTGATGCAAAGTGCTGATTTAGGAATGTGGTATCAAGATGGAAATCCATACTTGAGATTCGAGTTTGTGATCTATGGTGAGAAGTAACTATGATGAGATAGTGGTTGTTTATGGAGGGTGGGCCTGGGTCATATGCTACGGATAGCATCTTAAAAGAATGAGAAGTGGGTCATTTTAGTGCTGGCCTAAGAAGAAGGTAGCCTTTCGGATTGGTCCGTTAGGATTTTTGTCTCGCCTAAATATGTATGAGGCGTAAGACGTTATAAAAGTTGGAAAGGCTTGAGGGTTGCTTCCTCTCTTTGTTTATGTAAATTAGGGGGTGATTCCCCATTGTATGTGTTTGCAAACTTCGGGCCAGTTTGTGTTTGTGATTCGAGCATGATGGGTGAATGTGGTATGGTGGATGACCCGAGAGGTCTTGAAAGCGTTGGGAAAGTGCAAAGGCCTGTTGGATTTGTGCTACCTACCCTATTTCTGTCGTTTCGTGCGAGCTTGTAAGCCTAGAACTTTATGTGATGAGCATAAGGGATGCGTTCTTTATTGCTGTGTGTGCTAGCATAGGGGTGAGGACCCCAGAGATTTGTGACGAGCATAAGGGTTGCGATCCTTATTGCCGTGTGTGCTAGCATAGGGGCGAGGACCCCAGAGATTTATGTTGAGCATAGGGATGCATTTCCTATTGCCGTGTGCTAGTTGAGAGATGATTCTCCAGTATGTTGAGTGTAGGGAATGCGTTCCCTAGCGCCTGTGTGCTAGCCTAGGGGTGATTTATCTATTGAGATGAGTGTGAGGGTTATAGACCTTCACAGGTTTGGGTTTTAGGTTACCGGACTCGTAGGTATGACATGAAGTTAGGGTCAGGTAGTAGTGGATGTTGTGAAAGGTTAAATGGACTTTTAGAATGACAGAAGGAAGTATTTGAAATCTAAGCACGAGTGTGAGTAAGGGCAGTTTTCTTCTTGGTATGGTTTCTTTAAAAGTTGGACCCTTAAGTGGGCTACTTACTGTGTATGTTTATACTCATGCTTGCTACTTTGTTTGTTTTGCAGATTGTGCACATTCACGGGGTGGATGACGCAGGCGACGACTTGACGAGACTATGGAGACTCCACCAAATTTCTTTTCCCTGTTTTAGTTTTTAGTTTTATTTCCTTGTTCCTTGATGTCTGTTTGGTTTGTAAATCCTAAATATTCTTTAGTTTTGTGTGTTTGGTTAGAAGCTTTTAGGTTTGGTTGTCTGATGATTGAGCTCAGCACTATATATCGTAGTTTGGTGGGTGCTGAGTCTATATTCTGAATTATAGAAGTGTTCATGTCTTTTCCAGGTCTTTGAAAAATTTGGTTTTCTTCTAGTTACGTCGTCATGCTGCCGAAATTTCGGTCATGAGAGAGGTAACTAGGTTGTGCTTCCGCTTTAGAGAGTCGTAGGAATTCGGGTCGTGACACCCTCGTTGTGGATTAATAAGATTCAGCGTTTTGGAGTATTTTGTCGAAGGAGAACATACAGTTTTCAAGCCCTATATGAGAGAAAGTGAATCGATAGAGTCTTTGGAGGGAAAATAAAAATACCAACGATTATGAAAAATGTCATCCTAAAATTTTTCTCTTTCCAAATTTTTAAATTTATATAATTAAATAAACAAAAGGGGTAAATAGGTAGTGTTAATTATAGCCTTGGCTTATATGATAAAGCTGAAAATTTAGTAAAATGGGTTATTTACGTAAAAGTAGGTTCCGAAAGTGCTATTTAAGTAGTTAACCCAATCCAAGGCCCCATTTGATTGGTTTTTGGGCATTGATCGATTTTTTAAAATTAAACTTATAAACACTAGTTCCGCCCATGAGTTTCTTTGTTTTGTAATTTTCTAATTTTTAAAAATATTTTTCAAAATCAGAGCAAAGTTTTGAAAATTAAATATATATATATATATAGCTTTTGGTTTTTGAAAATTGACTATGGTTTTTCAAGAAATGTTAAAACGATAGTAAAGAAATGTAAATGGGCCAGCAAATCAAACAATTAATTAAATGGCTTGCGATTCCCGTCTATAGACCAACAGACCAATTACCACACTTGATTTGGATGTAAATGAGGCCAATTTTCATGTAAATGTGCATGCAAGCAAATCAGACAATTAATTAAGCGTGCTGATTTGTTGCATAATTTGAAAGGATTCGAACTGATATGGTAACATTAAAGGGAGCCTTTGGTGATTGCTATGGCAGAAATTGGATTGTTTTGTTGCTGATGTCAGTGAGTTTGATTAGTGTTTGTTGATGTGGATGAGTTCTTGGTTGACGTGGACTGTTCTTTTTTTTTTTTCTTTAGTACAACAAGTTGGGGAATGAGGATTCGAACCTCCAACTTCAAAAAAGGTAGTACGTTTAATTTCAGTTCATTTCTTTCCAATTTATTCTTCTAACCATATATTCTATGTACAATCTAATTGGAATCCAATCTAAACACAAGTTCAATTTAGTTTTTAATAATAGTACAATTATTAGAAACATTGAAACTTTTAAATTTAATGTTAAATATATTTTTATATTTCTTAATTATTGACTTGAAGCAAGCTTCAACGCCCCCTTATAAATAATAGCCCACCCATTTCATTTTGTTCCATAACAACATATCTTTTCCCTTGCTTCCTTCACCACAATGGAGTCTTGCTTTTCACTCATCTTCCTTTTGGTCCCAGTAAAATTGTGTTTCATGTGTTTTTTTTTTTCAATTTCCCTTTACTTTAATTTCAATCTCACACCTTCTTTTCTTACATTGCAGTTCACAATTGTTACTTGCATGGGATATGCTACTGCTGCACTCTTGCCCAAATTATATTGGGAGTCCATGCTCCCAAATACCGTAATGCCAAGAACACTCAAAGATCTTCTCCAACCAGGTCTCTTTTTTTTTTAATATATGTTCAAATAAGTTTAAGATTATAGAAATGATAAAATATAATATATGTCAAAACTTTGTTAAATCTTGTATAAGTATGAATGTTCTATATTTCCTTTTTTTTAAAACAAAAATTATTTTTATGTTGTAGAGTTTCTAACCACACTCAAAAGTCACAACGGGAAGCTTCTTCCTCTCCAACTTCAACCACTTGATAATGAGTACCATAAATATGGTACTTCTCCACATCTTCACCAACACAACAACAACGTAGCAAGTCAATTCTTTCTGGATAAAAATCTCTACGTGGGTACTAAATTGAAGCTTCATTTTCCAAAAACTTCACCAACAAAGTCCCCTTTCTTGATCCGCGAGGTTGCCGACAAATATCCATTTTCTTCCAAACAACTCCCTGAGATCCTCACCAAATTCTCGATGAAACCTAAGACTATTGAAGCAAACTTAATCGAGAATACGATTACGGAATGTGAAACTCCTAGCATCAAAGGAGAAGATAAATATTGTACTACATCGTTGGAGTCGATGGTGGATCTCGTCACTACCAAGATGGGAATGGAGGTCATGGTCTTGTCAACCGAAGTTGAGGAGGAGATGACCTTAAATTATTGGCAAGTTTCCAGTGTGGTGAAGAAATCGCCACAGGACAAGGGGCTTGTGTGCCATAAGCAAACATATCCATATGCAGTGTTCTATTGCCATTTGACAAAGGGCTTGCGAGCTTATGAGGTTGGTTTGGCAGGCGCCGAAGGAAGGAGTGTCAATGCAATAGCAGTTTGCCACAATGACACCTCTGCTTGGAATCCAAAGCATTTGGCTTTCCAATTGCTAAAGGTGAAACCTGGAACTATTCCAATATGTCATTTCCTTCATCAAGATGACGTCGTGTGGGTTTAAGATAAGGATTCTCGAGTCAGATGTTAAGATTAAGTTGTAATGCAGTCACAAGTACTTTTTCGTTTTTTTTCTTGCTGTTGGTTTGATATTTGCGTTAAGTTTGTCAATGTTTATTTTGATTAATGTAAATGTATGTTTGCGCATTTTCTAGTTAACTATCATATATTAATCTTAACGTCCAACTATTACTATATTTTCTACTTAGCTAGAGTTTATAGATTTTTGTAAATATTTGTTGTACACATGGGTCTATTTACAAAGAAAGAAGATTAGGAGAGTTACATGGAATGAAAAATAAAAATATTTTGCAAATACAATTTAAAATTTTTATCATAAAAAATTTGAAAAGGCTAAAAGAATTGTAGAATTAATAATTAAGTCAGACGATATGGGAAAATATAATTTATAGTAATATTCATTTTATATATGTATTTTTTCAGATCTATAATGTATAATAAATAAGTAGTCGTATTCTTTTTTAGTTAGTATAACAAAAGCACTTAAAAACATAAATAAGAAGATATAACGTTCTTTGTATGGACGAGATGCCAACTTCTAAAAAGTTAATAAATAAAAATGTCAACAATGTTAAAGTACTTCAATGCAATGTTATTTATATCCATGAAGTTTTTTCCAAAAATATCTATTGCATGTTTAATTATGTTTTTTTTTTTGTTCAACGACATATGGAGTAAGGGATTCGAACATTTGACCTCTTAGTCGAAAATACATGATTTATGCTAGTTGAACTATGCTCATGTTAGCATATTAATTTTGTTTTTGAATCTTACATTGACTATTCTATTTTTGAATCTTACACTGGCTATTGAAATTTAATACTTAGCCTCATTTTGGTCACACAACTTGTGAATATTTTATTTTAGTCTCTAAAGTTTCTAAGCAAAACGAAAAACTAAATACAAAAGAATAAAGTATTGACTCATGGATAGCTAATCGCCACGTACTTGATCTGTTAGTAGCATCTAACGCTGAAGGACTATTTGTGAAGTTTTATCGAACTATAGGGACATGATTCTAACTTTAAAACCACATAGGCTAAATTCTAACTTCTCCAAACTATAGAGGCTAAATTTTTAATGAACCTTTAAGATTTTTATCATTAAAAAATGGAAAGAAAAACTAGAAGAATTATAAACCTCATAATTATTTGAGATGATATGGGGAAATATAATTTATAGTAATATTCTTTTATATTTGTGTTTTTGAATTCCAATTAGATAATACATAGCATAGATCCATAAATTGACAAAAAGGTCAAATGAAGTCTTGATTAGAATTCTAATAAAATTATGTATAAAATAAATCTTTTTTAAATCAACAAATTGATTAGACAAAATTGGGGGGAAAAAAAAACTTTCGCGCCAAAGTCGGTAGATAGAAATCCCCTCCATAGCTCATTTTTCTGTAACAAGAATAATAATAGTAAGGTTAAATTACAAGTTTAATCTCATAGCTTTCATGTTTGTGTCTATTTGGTCCTTAAACTTTAAAAGGTATCTAGTAGGTCCCTAAACTTTAAAAATGTTTAATAAGTCCCCGAACTTTCAATTTTTTTACTAATAGGTTCCTTCAGATATATTCAAATTTTTATAAAATTAACTGATATATTAGATATAACATTGAATTTTATATCTAATGCAATCCTAAACTTTCAAATTTGTATCTAGTAGGTTCGTGAATTTTAAAAAACGCTGAATAGTTTTATGACCTATTACACATAAAATGAAAAGTGAAGAGATTTACTAGACACAAAATTGAAAATTTAAGATACTTTTTAAAGTTCAAAGAACAAATAGACAAAAATTTTAAAATATAGGGACTTATTAGACAATTTTTAAAGTTTAGGGATCAAATAGACACAAACTTAAAAGCTCAAGGACTAAACTTATAATTTAATCTAAAAAAAAAAAAACCGTTTAACGCTTATGAATTTCTAATATTTTATGTGGATCTCAAATAGAAAAAATATAAGAAATAAATTAAAATTTTATAGTTTGAAACCAGGATTCAAAATTTTACAATGTCTCTAAAACAAATGTTACAAGTTTTTCTTTTTTGTTCTAAACAAAATGTAGCATGATTATGAGTTCAATACTATCAATTTTACAATAGGAAAGATCACTTTTTACTTTTTGCTTTTTGCTTTTTCTTTCTTTCTTTTATTCCTTTTCTCTTCCATATATGAGCTATCTGTAGGTAAAATTTTCTACCCATCATTTTATTTTTAACTTGCATTTAAGGCTTTCCAGCTATCAGGTGATCAGTTTTAGCTTGCATTTAAAGTTGAGATTAACATGTGTTGTCTTTTTTAGCAAACAAGTGATTTACTCCCCTTCAAGTAGATAATTGTTGAGTTTATTCTTATTTTTCTTTGTCTTCCTCTTTTCTTTTTGTAACAGCCCGAATTTTTCAATACGGCCATTCTAACAATAATGCGGAAGCGTAACAATTAAAACTAAAATAGACTTAAACAAATTTAGCGGAAGTAATTTCTTACAAAGAATTTCTAAAAACAAACTAACGAATCCTTAACAACAACTTTCAAAGTCTTGTGCCAGAACACTAAACTTCACTTCTTTCAAGTTCGAGTTTATCACTTGATCCTTCATCTGAAAACATTTTGGAAAAACAAAAATGAGTACAAAAATACTCAATAAGCAATTTCAACATCATGTTCAGAAATTAATTTTCTTCAAAACAAAACATAGAAATTCAGTTTAACAAATCATTTCAATAGTTGAATCAAAAGTCAATATTCATTTGGTCATTTTATTTTAAAACAATCATAAACAAAATACTAATATCCTTGCAAAACTTTTAAAACAACTATTAAAAACTTTCAGTCAAAACTTTCAGAAAACAAAAATCTTTCAATTGAACAAAACTTTCATTTAACCAAAACTTTCAAATATCAAAACTTTCAATTCAAACAATACTTTCAATCAATCAATACTTTCAAATATCAAAGTGGGAATATGCATAATTTGGGTAGCCTTCAGAACATATATGATGGTTACCCCTCGGTAACACCAATCAATCAATCAGAACATTCAATCAGAGTTGTCGATAAAAATCGACCAGAACATTCAATTCAATTACTTAAGTGTGAGGCCATGTGAGTGAAACACACACATGAATCTTCATTCCAAAGGAATGCCAAACCACAAAATGTGTCTTCCCACAAATAAGCTTCAATCAGTCAGAGATGTCGATAAAATCGACCAGAACAATCAATATAATTACTTAAGTGTGAGGCCACGTGAGTGAATAACACACACATGAATCTTCATTCCAAAGGAATGTCAAACCACAAATGTGCCTTCCCACAAATAAGCAAGAACAATTCCGTCAATTCCAATTCCATCAATTCCAATTTAGGCTACTACCACAAATAAGCAAAGTATTCCCAAAACAGAAAATTGGCATATCCGAATAGTCCTTATCAAATCGATCAAAAGTTCTTTCGAAAACATTTGAAACAAAACATATAGTTTCAAATAACAATTTCAATAAAGATTCATCAAATCAACCATTCAAATTCAAAACCAAAACAAACTTACTTTCAATTCAAAATCAATTAAAACACATTTATTTCAAATTATCCAAAACGGCAAACATACTTTTAAATAGAAAAACACTTTAAAACATACAAAACAATTTTGGTCAATTTCAAATCATACAAAACGTACTTTCAAACATTTGTCAAATAAACAATATTCAAAACATAATTGTACCAAAATTTCTATTTTGGAAGGGATGTGGAAACTATTTACCTCGATTGATAATCCTACAATTCTCAATCTCAATTCCAAATCTTGTCCACTTTCTTGAACAATCATCAACTTTTCCTAGAAGTCCAAACATATCCAATACTACACTGATCAAAAACCAAAATTCTATCTTAAGGGTCCAAAAGCTTATCTAAAATATAGACAATCTTATCTACCCAATTTATTCCATTCAAAACAATTTTCTGCATAAAAAGTTAAGAAAAATAGGGTTCTTGGACCAAAAAAAACAGCACTGAAAAACTGGGTTAAAAGCAATTTAAAACCCAATTAAAAACGTATTAAAATCGGTAAGATCAATACTTTTCAATACGATATAAATACCAAACAAATTTTCAATCCTACAACTTTTAAAACCTTCAAAACTATCATAAATTATAGACAAATAACCCAGAAAATTTTATGCTTCATAAAACAAAATTCTTCAAGATTTTAACATTAAAAAAATCAAGATTTGCCACTTTTTAACATCAAAATCAGATCTGAAAAATCTAGATAAAACTGCTGTAAAAACCTTTAAAACATACTCTTTTCATGTAGAAATCAAAGGTATAAATTACACTTCAAAAACAAACATTTGGTAAACTTTCTTGTACAAAAAGAACCCAAAAACGTTACAAAAACAGTCCCAAATTTGAAGAAAATAAAAACTGGAAATTTCTGAAAAATCTTCCATTATCAAACCTTTAATTTAATCCAAAATCCATAAGATGAAAAACTTTGATAAAGAATTACGCAAACCAAAAACCTAAAAACTTTTTAGGGCAAAAGATTTCAATAATCTTTTCATTCTAAACAATCAAGAATGAAAACAAAACCCAAAATTTTTCAAGAAATATTCAATCAAGAAATAAAACAAACTTGAAAATAGAAGGGAAGAAAACTTACTGCTTTTCTTTAGAGAGAAAACTACATAACTGACTTCTTCGTTTCCCTCTTTATGCCGTCAAAACTTTTGATCAAAAAGGTTAGGGCTTAAAAGACCCCTTAGAACTCTAATCAAGACCCTTGATAAAATTATCTTCTTTCTTTTTAAATAAAAAGAAAATATTTATTTCCTAATTTAAAAAAAAGAGAAAATCCTAATTCAAAAAGGTTTTAGAAAAATCAATTAAATTAATTTTTTTTCCGGTTGTTACACTTTTGCACTTAGCAACAAATTAAGTACTTGTCATGTATGGCCACCAATAACTTTCTTTCATGTCGTAATTATGTTATTTTTTTGTTATTTTCTTTCCTCTTTAACGCACTGCAACGTCTCGACTTTTCCTGTTAGACTTTCTAGGGACGTTACTACATGCATGCTAGTAGAATTTAGAAATCTTTGGTAAAAGACAAAAAGAATTAAACTTTTTTGCTAAACAGTCAAAAACTTTTAGTTCGGGATCCCTTTTAGAAAACCATTGCAAAACATAATGTGAATCAAAACGTTAAATCAAATGAAATAGTTCACTTCAATTAAGTTTACTTAACAAAATATTTTTAAATAAAACATAAACTAGATGCGGAAGCTATAATCCTCATGACACCCATGACCCTTTTAGCAAACCACCTTGCCACCCGCCTAAAATATGTTCTTGCCTTTACCTGAAAAGAAAAACATTTTGAAAAAGGATGAGTATTTAAATTACTCAGTAAGTGACCTCACTACCGGGTCAGGATATGCATACACATACATAATGAGTTTTCGAAAACATTTTCTTTCTTTCCTTTGGCGGGATCTAAATTCCTTTCATAGCGGAAACGTTTCTCTTTCAACTTTTCTCTTCGGCTTATTGTGGACAATTAACCCAACCTAACTTTTCCTTTTCATTTAACCTTTTCAGGTTCCTTTTCATTTAACCTTTTCAGGTTCCTTTTCATCTAACCTTTTCAGGTTCCTTTTCATATAGCCTCGTAAGGCTCCTTTTCATATAGATGTACATCAATAATGTTAGGGGGTAATTGCCACAGCCTTCGAAATCATTTTTTTATCATGAAAACATAATGTATGCATGAGGTCCCAAAGCATTTTAAATGTTTCATTTCCTGATGCAACATAAAACAAAGTTCTCATGTCATTCCTCAAATCATAAATCATATAACATGCATCACATTCATTAGAACATATGGCAATCATACATGTGCAACTCCATTTTCATATAAAATAAAGTATTTTGAAATTCATCAGAAATCACAACTAAAAAAAAAACATTTATAAAACTTTTAATTTGAAATAATTTAATTAAATTTTTTTTTTCAATTCAGTTCCTAACTTGCATTTAAGCATACCGGCGTAAGATCCCTTACCTTGGCTAAGCTCAAGAATCCAATCCCACCAAAAATTCCTTCGCCTTGAACCTCAGCCAAGCAATTTGGAGCCTAATTCAAACCATCCTAAGGTTAGAAAAAAATTCCTAAAATTCATAATTCATTCCAAAGTTCCTTCCACCAACTAAATTCCAAAATTAGAAATAATTCCTTAGCATTTAACTTATTCCCAATTGGTGGTTAAAACTAAATTCAAATTACAAGGTCCATGATTTAATCGTACCCTCAAGTTTAATCTACCAAAAATCCAAAAACTCCAAGGATTTGCTTGATTTTAGAATGAGAATGTTACCTCAATTCCGACCCCAAAAACAGAACCGAATCTTTCCGAATAGATGACGATTTGATTTGATTTCGCCGAGCCGACCTCTACGTACAATGGGTATTCCACGCGAAAACAAAGCTGAAAGGAGGCTGTATAGTACCGAAAATAGCCCAAAAATCAAACATCAGCAGATCAGGTATCGGTTCGTGGAGTCCGGCGTCGTGAACAGTACCCGTGGTATGAACAGTACTCGCGGTATGAACAGTATTCGCGGTATGAACAGTAACCACGCGTGAACAGTACCGCGATGAACAGTCGTGCCGTGAACAGTACCGCGGCGATGGATGTTTGTTGGAGAAGGAAAAAAAAACCTTCGAATGAATGGGTCTCTTGGTAGTGACAGGGAGAGAGAGAGAGGGATTGATGGTAGATGTTGTTTTTCATGGAGGAAGAGGAGAAGGTTGAAGAAGATGACAGCTTGGCTTGACCTAGGGCTGCGTGCTCTATAAAAATAATAAGAGGGATATTTGGGTTTGACTTCTCCTTGGGCTTGAGATTGGCTCAAAGTCACCTAATTAACAAAAGTTGCCCCCAAACCAATTAATTCCCTTTTTCCCTTCTTTCTTCCCAATTCACCCTCCAATTTCTCAAATTTCAATTATGGAAATTTCTAAAATTAACTTTCAACACAACTTTAAACATGAAATTAGCCTTACAATTAATTCAAATCTTAAAATTAAAACTTTAATTAATACTTGAAAATGTCGGTCGTTACACGCACTCTCAAGACAAATAATGTAAGACAAAATTTTATCACTAGTAAGCCTACATTGCAAAATATATTTTATTTAATTAATTCAAATTCATTTTGTAAAGATAAAAATATGAAATAATGACAAATATGTAGCACTATAATTTTATTTTAGTTTCTTTTATGATATAGAGAGTTGTTTGTGGGTCCACAAAGTGGGTTGGATCATGTGAGAGCTTTGATGGCTGAAGCCTAGGGGATGGATGAATATGTTGAAAAAAATTATTTTAAAATGGCTTATTTATCAATTTCTTTTATTTTTATAGTAATTGTTTTGGAACAGATAGATGGTAGGTGGCCTCTTTAAGAAGTGGTGGCTTGAAGAGATTTAATGTGTTGTAGGTTTATGTAATCATTGAGGAGTTCAAAGAATCAAAGAGAGAGAATGGATGAATATGTTATGATGTTCAATTTTGGTTTTGGTTCAAAGGACTAAAAAAAAAACGTTTGTACATTGAAGTTAAAGAAGAAGCAAATAGAATGAATTTAATTGCAATAAATCATGTGATGTGATGTAAAAGTACACAGAGTTGGTAGCCTTGGTGAAGAGGAGGATATTCTCATATGTAGCTTACGTTTTGGGAGTTGAGAATCGAAGGGAGAGAACAATAGTTTATCATAGAAAATTGTCATGTTAGTAGGAGAGAGCTAAAAGAAGATCAAGAGAATAATAGAATATTTTCGTTGGAATATTTTGATCCATGTCTATCTGTGATTTTCTAATTAACTTGATATCATATATTAATCATGAAGCCCAACTATTAGCATATTTCTCATTAACTAGATTTCATGCATTTTGTAAGTAGTCATATTTGGAGCTATTACAAGGAAAGAAGGTTAGGAGAGTTACATGGAATGAAAAATAAAAATATTTTGCAGATACAATTTAAAAATTTTATCATAAAAAAAATGGACGAGGCTAAAAGAATTATAGAATTAATAATCAAGTGATATGATATGGAAAAATATAATTTATAGTAATATTATTCTTATATTTGTTTTTTTTTTCTTTTTTATACTGTATAATACATAAGTAGTCGTCTTCGTTTTATTTAATACAACAAAAGTACGTAAAAACATAAATAAGAAATTATAATGTCCTTTGTATGGACGAAATCCATATTTCTAAAAAGTTAATAAATAAAAATGTCAAAAATGTTAAAGTACTTCAATGCAATGTTATTTATATCCATGAAGTTTTTTTCCAAAAATATCTATTTTATGTTTAATTATGTTCTTTTTTAGTTCAACAGCAAGTGGAGTCGGGGATTTGAACCTGTTGTTTACAAATACATGATTTATGCCAGTTGAACTATGCTCATGTTGGCATGTTAATTATGTTTTTGAATCTTACATTGACTATATTTTTTATTCTTACATTGGCTATTGAAATTTAATACTTAGTCTCATTTTGGCACACAACTTGTGAATATTTTATTTTAGTCTCTGAAGTGTCTCAGCAAAATGAAAAGCTAAATAAAAAAGAATAAAGCATTGATACATAGATAGCTAATTGCCACTTACTCAATCTGTTAGTAGCATCTAAAGCTAAGGGACTATTTGTGAGGTTTTATCGAACCATAGAGACATAATTCTAACTATAAAACCATATAGACTAAATTCTTACATCTCCACACTATAGAGATCAAATTTGTAATCAACCTTTAAAATTTTTTTCACTAAAAAATGGGAAAAAAACTAGAAGAATTATAAACCTAATAATTATTTGAGACGATATGGGAAAATATAATTTGTAGTAGTATTCTTCTTATATTTGTGTTTTTGAATTCCATTGAGATAATACATAGAATAGATCCATAAATTGAAAAAAGGTAAAATGAAGTCTTGATTTGAATTCTAAAACATTATGTATAGAATAAATCGCTTTTTAATCAATAAATTGTTTAGACAAAATTGGGAAATATATATATATATATATATATATATATATATATATATATATATATATATGACTTTCATGCCAAAGTTGGTAGATAAAAATCCCCTCCATAGCTCATTTTTCTGTAATAAGAATAATAATAGTAAGGTTAAATAACAAGTTTAGTCCCTTAACTTTCATGTTTGTGTCCATTTGGTTCTTGAACTTTAAAAGATATCTAGGAGGTCCATAAACTTAAAAAATGTTTACTAAGTCCCCAAAACTTTCAATTTTGTGACTAATAGGTCCCTGTAGATATGTTCGGATTTTTTTAAAATTAATTGATTTATTAGATATAACATTGAATTTTATATCTAATAGAATACTAAACTTTCAAATTTTTATCTAGTAGGTCCGTGAATTTTAAAAAACATCAAATAGTTTTATGACTTTTTAGACATAAAACTAAAAATCCAGAGATTTAGTAGACACAAATTTGAAAATTTAAGATACTTTTTAAAGTTCAAAGACCAAATAGACAGAAATCTAAAATTTAGGGACTTATTAAACACTTTTTATAGTTTAAGGATCAAATAGACAGATATCTGAAAGTTCACGGACTAAGCCTATAATTTAATATAATGAAAAAAACCATTTAATGCTTATGAATTTGTAATATTTTATGTGGATCTAAAATGAAGAAAATTAAAGAAATAATTAAAAAATTTATTATTCGAAACTAAGATATTAAATTTTATATTGTCTCTATAAAAAATGTTACAAGTTTTTCTTTTTTGTTCTAAACAAAATGTAGAATAATTATAAGTTTAATGCTATCAATTTTACTATAAGAAAAATCACTTGTTGCTTTTTGTCTTTTTCTTTCTTTTATTCCTTTTCTCTTCCATATATGACCTATACCTAGGTAAAACTTTCTACCTATCATTCGATTTTTTTATTGCATTTAAGGCTTTCTAGCTATCATATGATCCGTTTTAGCTTGCATTTAAAGTTGAGATTAACATGTGTTATCTTTTTGAGCAGACAAAGGATTTACTCCCTTTCAAGCAGTTAATTGTTGAATTTATTCTTATTTGTCTTTGTCTTCCTATTTTCTTTTGCACTCGCAACAAATTAAGTACTTGTCATGTATGGCCACAAATAATTTGCTTCCATATCCTAATTATGCTTTTTTTTTTGTTGTTTTCTTTTCCTCTTTCACGTACTCAAGACAAATAATGTAAGACTTAATTTTATCACTAGTAAGTTTACATTGTAAAATATATTTGATTTAATTAATTCAAATTCATTATGTGAAGATAAAAAAATGAAATAATGACAATTATGTAGCACCATAATTTTGTTTTAGTTTCTTTTATGATATAGAGAGTTGTCTGTAGGTCCACGAAGTTGGTTGGATCATGTGGGAGCTTTGAGGGCTGAAGTCCAAGGGATGGATGGATGAATGTTTTTAAAACAATTTATTTAAAAATGGCTTATTCATCAATTCCTTTATTTTTTAAGTAATTGTTTTGGAACAGACATAGTAGGTGGCCTCTTTAAGAAGAGCTGGGTTGAAGAGATTTAATGTGTTGTTGGTTTATCTAATCCGTGAGGAGTTCAAAGAATCAAAGTGAGGAGTTCAAAGAATCAAAGAGAGAAATGAATGAATATGTTATGATGTACAATATTGGTTGATTAAAAGTGTAACGACCCGAATTCCTACGACTCTCTAAATGCGGAAGCACGACCTAGTTACCTCGCTCATGCCCGAAATTTCGACAGCATGACGGCGTAACTAGGAGAAAATCAAAATTTACAACGACCTGGAAAGAGATATGAGCACTTCTATAATTCAAGAAATAGACTCAGCACCCTCCAAACTACGATACATAGTGTTGAGCTCAACCAACAGACAGTTAAACCTAAGAACTTCTAACTAAATACACGAAAGCAAAGAATATTTAGTATTTACAACCAAACGCACATCAAGGAACAAAGAAACAAAACTAAAAGCTAAACAGGGAAAAGAATTTGGTGGAGTCTCCATAGTCTCGTCAAGTCGTCACCTGCGTCATCCGCCCCGAGATTGTGCACAATATGCAAAACAAACAAAGTAGCAAGGATGAGTATAAACATACTCAGTAAGTAGCCCACTTAAGGGTCCAATGTTTAAAAAAACCATACCAAGAAGACAACTGCTCTTACTCACACTCGTGTTTAGATTTCAAGTACTTCCTTTTGTTATTCTAAAAGTCCATTTATCCTTCCGCAACCTTCACTACTACTTGACCCTAACTTCGTGTCATACCTGCGAGTCCTGTAACCTAGAACCCAAACCTGTGAAGGTCTATAACCCTCACACTTATCTCAACAGATAAATCACCCCTAGGCTAGCACACAGGCGCTAGGGAACGCATTCCCTACGCTTAACATAATGGGGAATCACCCCTAAGCTAGCACACAGGCGCTAGGGAACGTATTCCCTACGCTCAACATACTGGGGAATCCTCTCTCAGCTAGCACACAGCAATAGGAAACGCATCCCTATGCTCAACACAGTGGGGAATCACCCCTAAGCTAGCTCATCGGCAATAAGGAACGCATTCCTTATGCTCATCACATCATGATAGCCACACAGGCAACCAGGGAACACATCTCCCTCAGCTAGCATACAGGCAATAGGGAAACGCATCCCCTATGCTCAACACAGTGGGGAATCACCCCTAAGCTAGCTCACATGCACTAGGGAAACGCATCCCCTATGCTCATCACATCACATACGTTCTAGGCTTACAAACTCGCACGAAACGACAGAGATAGGGTGGGTAGCACCAATCTAACGGCCCTTGTACTTTCACAACGCTTTTGGAACCTTTCGGGTCATCTATCATACCAAATTCATCCATCAAGACTGATTCACAATCACAAACCGACCCGAAATTCACAAGCACACACAATGGGAAAAACGTTCCCTAACTCACCCAAGCAAAGAGGGAAAGCCACCCTCAAGCCTTTCCAACATTTACAACGTCTTACGCCTCATATATATATATATATATATCTAGGCGAACACAAATCCTAACGGACAAATCCGAAAGGCTACTTACTTTCTAGGCCAAATCCACTTCTCTTTCTTTTAAGAAGTCATTCGTAGCATATGACCCAGGCCCACCTTTCATAAACAACCACAATCTCATCATAGTGACTTTTCGCCATGGATCACAAACACGAATCTCAAGTATGGACTTTCGCCCTGACACCACATTCCTAAATCAGCACTTTTCATAACTATAGCCATACATGTGCCAGTGGCATATTACCCTCCAATTATTTAATCCAGAATCCAGTCCCCTAAACACACTAGAATTTAAGACAACCACTGGTCACTGTATGCCCTTAAGGTATTCTAATTCATCCACTAATTCAAACCAACAACTCTGGCGCCCTGCACACGATTAACTCATCCATATCCCAAGAAGGCTAAACTTTAGCCAACCACTTAAGTGTTTCAAACATTCTAAACTATGTCAAATATCTCAACATCACATGTAGACTCTTGCTTAACCACTTATGATCATTCAGGTATTTCAAGGCTCACTTTTATAACCAAACTATAATCAGTTGCGCACAGTAAACATAACACACAACCTAGACCTTTTTGGATATCATACTAGAGTCGATAGTCTTGAGCATTCTAAAGTAAATTATTCCCCTATTACTATTTTGACACGTACTTAAGTAACTTAAGCTCAAGAACAACTTAGGATAGTTCAACCAATCACACCATCTTCCACATATCCATATTTAGGCAACCATTGATTATTCGCAAAACACCATAAATACGCCCAAACTCAACCAATCACAACCTTGGGCAAATTCTTAAATTAATTCACATACTAACTGGAATGAACTTGTAACTTTAAACCTCTATTCCCTTTATAACCACAACTTAGGCCATTTCTAGCTCAAGCAACTTCCAAATATAACCACCATCCATTACATACCTCACGAACATCACTTTCAAGCATGCTTTCACAATTCGCAATTTATCAAACATAAATCTAAAGCATTTAGGAACTTAAAGGGGCTTAAAATCCAAATAACTACTTACATTTACTCCAAGGTTCAAAACGGCTCAAACTCACATACTTGATCCAGAATCATCAAACAACGGCCTACGCATTATGGGTAAAATATAAAACACTTAAAACAATCCTTAAAACACATCAAAAACTCCTAAAACATGTGCCAAGTATCTCCAATCTTATTCCTAACTTCAATTAAGATGATAACCATAACATCCATAACGTCCAAGGAGAACTTACCCCGAAATCGAGACCAAAGCCCACTGGACAGCAGCTTAAATGCTCCAAATTCTCCTAATTCGACCTTCAATCACATTGGGTATTCTAGATTAAAACCCAAAACATTACGGGTTAGTTTCAATTTACTAAATTAGCCCTTCAATTCTATCTTACAACCCAAAAATTACTTCGAATCGTCATTAAAACACTTACCCACTCCAACCGAACCTATACACGGCTTGATCGAACACCAAGCTTGCTGGAAATTTGGCCCAAAACCGGCACCCCTGCTGCTGTCTGTACAGAAAACCGAGAGAGAGAGAGATGGAGGTGGTCGGCGGCGCGAGCTGGACAAAAGTGTGAGTACGACGGCGTGCAGCTAAAGCTTCGTTCGGCAACTGGCTGATCGGCGAGGAACTGAAAGAGAGTCGGTGGCGACTGGGCGTGTGGCAGCGACAACACGAGGAAGACGAAGAAGAAGAAGAAAAAACAAGGTGGATGGGTATTCACGGTGGGAGAGGAAGAATAAAAATCAGAATAGATGGGTGGGTGTTCGGGTGACGAGAGAGAGAGAGAGAGAGAGAGAGAGAGAGAGAGAGAGAGAGAGAGAAATCAGGAAGGGAGAGAGTTATCGGGAAGGAGAAGAAAAAAAATTGGGAAGAAGAGGAAGAAAAGAATAGGAGGAAGAAGGAGAAGAAAAGAAGATAAGGATGATGATTTTTAAATTTTAAAATTACTAAAATGCCCTTAACCAAACAACTCTTTCCCAAAATTACCCTTTTTTTTAAACTCTCTATCTTCAAATTAACCCAAACAACATTCTTATTAGAGAAATTCTCAAATTAAATTCCAAATTTCGAAAAATAACGCCCCTGAACTAATCGGGGGTTACAAAAAGGACTGGAAAAAAATAGTTTGTACATTGAAGTTAAAGAAGTGTAACGACCCGACTTTTCCTGTTAGACTTTCTAGGGACGTTACTACATGCATGCTAGTAGAATTTAGAAATCTTTGGTAAAAGACAAAAAGAATTAAACTTTTGTGATAAACAATCAAAATCTTTTAGTTCGGGATCCCTTTAAAAACCATTGCAAAACATAATGTGAGTCAAAACGTTAAATCAAATGAAATAGTTTACTTCAATTAAGTTTACTTAACAAAATAATTTGAGTTAAAACATAAACTAGATGCGGAAGCTATACTTCTCATGACACCCATGACCCTTTCAGCAAACCACCTTGCCACTCGCCTAAAATATGTTCTTGCCTTTACCTGAAAAGAAAAAACATTTTGAAAAATGATGAGTATTTAAAATACTCAGTAAGTGACCTCACTACCGGGTCAGGATATGCATACACATACATAATGAGTTTTCGAAAATATTTTTCTTTCTTTCCTTTGGTGGGACCTAAATTCCTCTCATAGCGGAAACGTTTTTCTTTCAACTTTTCTCTTCGGCTTAATGTGGACAATTAACCCAACATAACCTTTCCTTTTCATTTAACCTTTTCAGGTTCATTTTCATCTAACCTTTTCAGGTTCCTTTTCATATAGCCTCGTAAGGCTCCTTTTCATATAGATGTACATTAATAATTTTAGGGGGTAATTGCCACAGCCTTCGAAATCATTTTTATCATGAAAACATAATGTATGCATGAGGTCCCAAAGCATTTTAAAATTTTCATTTCATGATGCAACATAAACAACATTCTCATATCACTCATCACTCATCATAATCATAAATCATGCATAACTTTCATAAAATATTTGGCAATCACTCATGTCAAAATCCATTTTCATATGAAATAAAGCATTTTAAAGTTCATCAAAAATCATAAATAAAACATTTATAAAACTTTTTTTTTTCAATTCAGTTCCCAACTTTCATTTAAGCATACCGACGTAAAATCTCTTACCTTGACTAAGCTCAAGAATCCAATTCACCCAAATGCTCACCAAAAATTCCTTCGCCTTGAACCTCAGCCAAACAATTTGGAGCCTAATTCAAACCATCCTAAGGTTAGAAACAATTCCTAAAATTCATAATTCATCTCAAAAGTTCCTTCCACCAAACTAAAGTTCCAAAATTAGAATTAATTCCTTAACATTTAACTTAATCTCAAATTGGTGATTAAACTCAATTCAAATCACAAGTCTCATGATTTAATTGCCCTCAAGTTTAATCTACCAAAAACACAAAACTTCCAAGGATTTGCTTGATTTTAGAATGAGAATTTTACCTCAATTCCAACCCCAAAACAGAATCGAATTTTGCCGAATAGATGACAATTTGATTCAATTTCGCCGAACCGACCTCTACGTATGATGGGTATTCTAAAATTGATCCCGAAAATCAATGGGTCAACCTATAAATTACTAAAACAGTGCCCAAAATCAAATTCCATTATGAAAAACCATTTGTAAACGACATGAGTAAGCTTACCCATAATTGAAGGCTCGTCGGACTGGAAGAGGCTGATCGGAACGATGGCGGCGTGAACAGTATCGGGGTATGAACAGTATTGCGGTATGAACAGTACCGCCCGTGAACAGTACCATGATGAACAGTACCACGCCCCCCGTGAACAGTAATCGCACGTGAGGAACAAATCCGGCGATGGATGTTTGTTGAAGAAGAAGAAGCTTTCGAATGGATGGGTCTTTTGGTGGTGAAAGAGAGAGAGAGATTGATGGTGGAGGTTGTTTTTCATGGAGGAAGAGGAGAAGGTTGAAGAAGATGACGGCTTGGCTTGATCTAGGGCTGCGTGCTCTATAAAAATAATAGAGAGGGATATTTGGGCTTGACTTCTCCTTGGGCTTGGGCTTAGCTCAAAGTCACCTAATTAACAAAAGTTGCCCCCAAACCAAATAATTCCTTTTTTCCCTTCTTTCTTCCCTATTCACCCTCCAATTTCTCAAATTTCAATTATGAAAATTTCTAAAATTAACTTTCAACACAACTTTAAACATGAAATTAGCCTTACAATTAATTCAAATCTCAAAATTAAAACTTTAATTAATACTTGAAAATGTTGGTCGTTACAAGAAGAAACAAATATAATGAATTTAATTGCAATAAATAATATGAGGTGTTGTAAAAGTATACAAAGTTGGTAGCCTTGATAAACATAAGAGATATTCTCATATATATTACTTACGTTGAATTGAAGGGAGAGAACAATAGTTTATGATGGAAAAGTGTCATGTGAGTACATGAGAGATTTAAAAGAAGATCGAGAGAATAATAGAGTATTTTCGTTTGTGTATTTTGATCCATGTGTATATGCGATTTTCTAATTAACTAGATATCATATATTAATCTTTCCGTCCAACTATTAGCATATTTTCTAATTAGCTAGATTTAATGCATTTGATAATTAGTCATACTTGGAGCTAGTACAAAGAAAGACGGTTAGAAGAGTTACATGGAATGAAATAGAATTTCCAAAATAATGAATTTAATATTTAATTAAAAATCTCTCACCCAAAATTAGGAAAACTTAATTATCTTAATCTAGTCTATTCAAATCTAATTTACTCAATCTAGATTTAAAGCAACGATCCCAATACAAAATGAAATTATCCTTGTTTAAAAACACGGGGCGTTACATGCTCTAATAGATCTTTTACTCTTAACCTTACTATCTCTCCAAAATTTATCTCTTACTCTCTAACTTTTTTTATACTGTTTATTCGAACTAATAATTTTTTATGAAGTCTAACTAATATTCTCCATCTAACATATTTAAGTCTAAATAATCTCTTTTCATGTATCTAAATTTACTATGTTTGACTTTTCTCTTTATAACATTTACATCTATGTCCTTAAATTTTTTTTTCATGTCTTCACGTATTTTTCTCTCTCTAAAACATCTCTTCACCTCTCTAATTTTTAAAAAACAGAAAACAGCTATATATCAAACAAGTTTGATTTTCTATTTTTTTAAAATAGAAAACAAAAAACAATTATAAAACATATATGACTTTTGTTTTTCAACAATAGAAAACCAAAAAAAACCAAAAACTAAAAATTAAAATGGTCATCCAACGAGACTTTAATGTATTTTAATTTATACATTAAAAAAATCAACGATATCTATTTCATGTTAATTTTGATTTTGAATCTTACTATGGTTATTCATATTTTAATATTATTTCATTTCCGAACTTCTAAATGTTTTATTTTAGTTCCTTCACTCTCTAAATTAATATTTTAGTCGGCAAAAGGAAAGCATTTACTTATTGTTGTTAATTATTTAACAACAAATTCTTACGAAACCCAACATTTGATCAACAATAGTTTCAAGCATTTGTTCAAAAATGAGTTAACAAAGAAAGAAAAAATGCATTACATGAGGTTTAGCATATTTCCTTTCCTAATCATAGGGTTGCAATGACCAATTCTACTTTATTTTATTTAGTTATCATGAACTTTATTTCAAATGGGCATAAGTTCTGATAAATATAATTTTAGATGCATTGGTAGATAGCATTTATATAGATAAATAACATTTATAATATTTATTTTGGAACTTGATTGATTTGTATTTAAACTTAGATTTTCTTGTTCATAGTTATTTTATCTAATACAGTTCCTTAAAATATTCTTTTTATTGGAGAAGTAGATTGATTTTAAGTCATGATTGGAGATTTCAAAACGTTTGGATAACGATTTTGTTTACAAAATTGGTTGAGGTTGATCTTTATTAATTACTTGAATAATTTTGGGATTCAAGCTTAGTTCCAGTGGCGAAGCTAGAACCTTATTTCAAATGGGGCACTAGTTTATTAAATTAAATGCATTGATATATCACATTTATATTAAGCAATATCAATTACCTCTTCTCAAAGGGCCATCCGCGTTGTGGACTCTCTCTTTTATCATAAAATAAAGATTATAATTCTATATATTTATCATTATTTCATAATTTTGTATGATGAATGAATTTAAATTTATTAAGAAAATATATTTTACAATGCAAACTTAGAAGTGTTAAATAGTGTAGACTATTGCATTGGGAGTCGATGAAAGATAAAAGAAAATAACAAGAATAGGTCAAACATAAGCACATGGGAAGAAAATTATTGTAGCATACATGACAAGTAATTGAAAATGGTAAAGCATAAGCAAATGGGAAGTATAGGAACATGAAAGATGTAACGACCGGTTTATTTAAAAGTATTAATTTTGAAATTTTGGAAATCAAGTTGAATTAATTTCTTAAATAAGTATATTGATTTTGGGGTTAATTTGAAATTTCATGGTTTAAAAAGGGCAAATTTGGAAAGCAATGATTGGTCAAGGGGCATTTTTGGAAATTGGAAAGTTGTTTAAAAAAAAATAATAAATAAAAATAAAATAAATAAAAGAGAAAATAATAAATAAAAAGCCCATCCTTATCCACTATATATATATTTTTTATTTTTTTTATTTTTTTATTATTTTATTATTTTATTTTTTTTATTATTTTTTCTTTTTCTCTTCTTCTTCCCCCCGATACTCTCTCCCTCTCACCGAATTTTTTTTCTCTCTCTCTCTCTCTCTCACCCGAACGCCGGTCGCACAGAGGCTCCAGCCACGAACCACCGTCGGCCACCTCCGCCTTTCTCCCTCTCTCGATCGTCTCTCTCTCTCTCCTTCTCACCGGCAGCCTTGTAGCTCCAGCGCCGATCAGCTCCTCACCACAGCAGCTTCGTCGGAAACGCCTGCCGCCACCGTTTCCTTCTTCTTTTCTTCGTCTTCGTCTTCCCCAAGGATCTCGCCGCCGACCGTTTCCTCCTTCTTCTTCGTCTTCACCGAACAGCAACTCAGATCGGACCGGATCTGCTCGCAAACGCCTCACCGGAGCTCACCGTACGAATTAGTTCGAAGCTCAGTTCAAACATCGGGTCTTCGCCGGAGCCACGAACGAGCCAGGTCTGCAAGCTCAATTCGCCGAAATTAGTTCAGATCTTACTCGCCGGAACCAGATCTGCTCAAAACGAACAGCCACGCGCCTCCACGCGCCGCCGTGCTCCGACCACGCGCCGCAGTCTTCGATTCCAATTTTCGAGCTCGAACGGTCCCGGTTACGATCGTGTTTTGACTTGGGTAATTTCGTTACTCAATTATTTTTAATTAAGGACTTTAAATGGGATCGATCGTTAATCAATGGATTTAATTTTCAGGATATTGATTTAAGAATCAAACTACGGAATTGGAGACAAATATATAAATTTCCAGCAAGGTTGAAGGTTCCGCGCAGTCAATTTTATTGGGTGAGATACTGTGCTAAATTAATTTGGTCTATGGAAATAAAAAGGGACTGATTTGCAATTAAAATTACTTTTGGACCCTTTGACGAACTTGTTGGACAACCTTTGCATTTGGAATTAATTATTGGACTTTTTGAGACTACTGGACCATTGAACGAGGCTATGGAGCTAAGACTCACATAAATTAAATTAAAGGACTGACTCAGTTAAGATTAACCAAAATTGGACTCTATGGAGCTTATTTATGAAATTTCAAGAATCTTGGACCAAGTTTTAATAATCCTTATTTTTATTGGATTATTGAAGGATAAGCAGGAGACCAGAGCTTGGAAGGAATTTTTGCTGCAAGAATAATATTCGTTATTCTATTCGAAGTAAGTAGTTATTTGGATTTTAAGCCCCTTTAAATTTTTAAATGATTTAGATTTATGTTTGATAAATTGCGAATTGTGAAAGCATGCTTGAAAGCGGTGTTATGAGATATGAAATGATTAGTAGATATGTTTAGAAGTAGTCTTGAGCTAAAGCGGCTTTAGTTGAGGTTATAATGGAAATTGGGGCTTAAAGTTGCGATTTTATCATGTTAAAGTATGAAATACCTAAGGAATTGCCCAAGGTTATGTTTGGATGAGTTCAAACACGTTTGTGGTGAATTGTGAACAGTCGTGTTTACCTAAATATGAACTTGTGAAAGATGTCGAGGTTGGTTAAATTAATAGGAGAATTATCATGTTGGGCTTAAGATTGCCTGAACTTGTTGCTAATTTCGTTAAGGGATTCAAAGTTACAAACAAAAGATGAAAATGTGTCTGAGGTTATGAATAAAGTTGATCATGTTTTCCCCCGTAAGCATAAAAGTATAGATAGTGGTACTAAATTAGATGTTGTAAGTGTTTGGGCTTGGTTAAGGGCTGAGGTAGAACACCTTAATCTGATGTGTTTGAATGTGAATGGAAGGGCGTTGGTTGTTTTGAGTCCTAGCATGGTTAGAGGATTTAAATTCCAGACTAATGGATTGAAGGACTTTATGTCAATGACATAGGTATGGGCTATGGCTACGTGTAGTTCTTGTTTAGAAGTACCATTGAACTAGGGTAGTTCTTACTTGAGATTTGTGTTTGTGGTCTATAGAGAAAGATCACCATGATTTGATTGTGGTTGTTTAATGAGAGGTGGACCTGGATCATAGGTCACGAATAACTTCTTTAAAAGAAAGAGAAGTGGGTTGTTTTAGTGTTGACCTAAGAAGTAAGTAGCCTTTCGGACTGGTCCGTTAGAATTTGTGTCTCGTCTATATATATATATATGAGGCGTAAGACGTTGTAAATGTTGGAAAGGCTTGAAGGTTGCTTCCTCTCTGTGTTTATGTGAATTGGGGGATGATTCCCTTTGTATGTGCTTTTGAACTTCGGTTCAGGTTGTGAATATGGTTTGGAAATGATGAATGATTTTGGTATGGTGGATAACCCGAAAGGTCTTGAATGTGTCGGGAAAGTGCAAAGGCCCGTTAGTTTGATGCTATCTACCTTAACTCTGTTCTTTCGTGCGAGTTGTAAGCCTAGAACGTATGTGATGTGATGAGCATAGGGGATGCGTTTCCCTAGTACCTGTGAGCTAGCTTAGGGGTGATTCCCCACTGTGTTGAGCATAGGGGATGCGTTTCCCTATTGCCTGTATGCTAGCTGAGGGGATGTGTTCCCTGGTTGCCTGTGTGGCTATCATGATGTGATGAGCATAAGGAATGCGTTCCTTATTGCCGATGAGCTAGCTTAGGGGTGATTCCCCACTGTGTTGAGCATAGGGATGCGTTTCCTATTGCCGTGTGATAGCTGAGAGATGATTCCCCAATATGTTGAGCGTAGGGAATGCGTTCCCTAGCGCCTGTGTGCTAGCTTAGGGGTGATTCCCCATTATGTTGAGCGTAGGGAATGCGTTCCCTAGCGCCTGTGTGCTAGCCTAGGGGTGATTTATCTTTTGAGATGAGTGTGAGGGTTATAGACCTTCACAGGTTTGGGTTCTAGGTTACAGGACTCGCAGGTATGACACAAAGTTAGGTTCGGGTAGTAGTGAATGTTGTGGAAGATTAAATGGACTTTTAGAATAACAGAAGGAAGTATTTGAAATCTAAGCACGAGCGTGAGAAAGAACAGTTTTCTTTTTGGTATGGTCGCTTTAAAACATTGGACCCTTAAGTGGGCTACTTACTGAGTATGTTTATACTCATCCTTGCTACTTTGTTTGTTTTGCAGATTGTGCACATTCTAGGGGTGGATGACGCAGGCGACGACTTGACGAGACTATGGAGGCTTCACCAAATTTCTTTTCCCTGTTTAGTCTTTAGTTTTGTTTCTTTGTTCCCTGTTGTTTGTCAGTCTGTAAAGTTTAAATGTTCTTTAGCTTCGTGTGTCCAGTTAGAAGCTTTTAGATTTGGTTGTCTGTGAATTGAGTTCAGCATCATTTATTGTAGTTTGGTGGATGCTGAGTCTGTGATCTGAAACATAGAAGTGTTTATATCTCTTTCCAGGTCTTTGTAAAATTTGGTTTCCTTCTAATTACGTCGTCATGCTGCCGAAATTTCGGGCATGAGCGAGGTAACTAGGTCGTGCTTCCGCTTTAGAGAGTCGTAGGAATTCCGGTCTTTACAAAAGATAAAAGAAAATAACGAAAAAAGGTAAAGCATAAGCACATTGGAAGAAGAAAATTACCTATTACAAGTAATTAAGGTTGGTGGAAGAGAATAATTAAAAAGAATTAAATTCAATATTTCACACAAGATCGCTGGAGAATTCTACAAAGTAATGATAAAAAAGAAAGGGAAGATGACAACCTGTGATCATTTCTATTTGTATAAGGGATAAAATAACAAAAGGAAAATTATGCCAAAGAGCATGTTTTCAATCATATATTTCACAAATGACTGATCATTTAAAAAAAAAAAAAAAAGTATCAGCTCTAACATGGTTCATATATGTGCAGCTATTTTATTCCATTTACACTCCTGAACATTCTACAAGTTTAGTCTCATAACTTTCATGTTTGTGTCCATTTAGTCCTTAAACTTTAAAAGGTGTCTACTAGGTCCCTAAACTTTAAAAATGTTTAATAAGTCCCCGAAATTTCAATTTTTTTACTAACAAGTTCCTTAAGATATATTTGAATTTTTATCAAATTAACTGATCTATTAGATATAACATTGAATTTTATATCTAATAGAATTCTAAACTTTCAAATTTGTATCTAGTAGGTCTGTGAATTTTAAAAAATGCTGAACAGTTTTCTGACCTATTACACATAAAATGAAAAGTCCAGAGATTTACTAGACACATGATTGAAAATTTAAGATACTTTTTAAAGATCAAAGAACAAATAGACGCAAATTTTAAAATTTAGGGACTTATTAGACACTTTTTAAAGTTTCGGGATCAAATAGACACAAACCTAAAAGTTCAAGGACTAAACTTATAATTTAATCTAATAAAAAAAACCATTTAACGCTTATGAATTTCTAATATTTTATGTGGATCTATAATAGAAAAAATATAAGAAATAAATTAAAATTTTATAATTTGAAACTAGGATTCAAAATTTTACAATGTCTCTAAAACAAATGTTACAAGTTTTTCATTTTTGTTCTAAACAAAATGTAGCATAATTATGAGTTTAATACTATCAATTTTACAATAGGAAATATCACTTTTTGTTTTTTGCTTTTTCTTTCTTTTATTCCTTTTCTCTTCCATATATGACTTATACGTAGGTAAAATTTTCTACCCATCATTTGATTTTTAGCTTGCATTTAAGGCTTTCCAGCTATTAGGTGATCAATTTTAGCTTGCATTTAAAGTTGAGATTACCATGTGTTGTCTTTTTTGGCAAACAAGTGTTTTACTCCCCTTCAAGGATATATTTGTTGAGTTTATTCTTATTTTTCTTTGTCTTCCTATTTTATTTTCCATTTAGCAACAAATTAAGTACTTGTCATGTATGGCTACAAATAATTTGCTTCCATGTCGTAATTATGCTTTTTTTTTTTGTTATTTTCTTTTCTCTTTCACGTACTCTCGAGACAAATAATGTAAGACATAATTTTATCACTAGTAAGCATACATTGCAAAATATATTTTATTTAATTAATTCAAATTCATTTTGTAAAGATAAAAATATGAAATAATGACAAATATGTAGCACTATAATTTTGTTTTAGTTTCTTTTATGATATAGAGAGTTGTCTGTGGGTCCACAAAGTGGGTTGGATCATGTGAGAGCTTTGATGGCTGAAGCCCAGGGGATGGATGAATATGTAGAAAACAATTACTTTAAAATGGCTTATTCATCAATTTCTTTTATTTTTAAAGTAATTGTTTTGGAACAGATAGATGGTAGGTGGCCTCTTTATCATTGAGGAGTTCAAAGAATCAAAGAGAGAGAATGGATGAATATGTTATGATGTTCAATTTTGGTTTTGGTTCAAAGGACTAAAAAAAAAAAAAACGTTTGTACATTGAAGTTAAAGAAGAAGCAAATAGAATGAATTTAATTGCAATAAATCATGTGATGTGATGTAAAAGTACACAAAGTTGGTAGCCTTGGTGAAGAGGAGAGATATTCTCATATGTAGCTTATGTTTGGGGAGTTGAGAATTGAAGGGAGAGAACAATAGTTTATGATAGAAAACTGTCATGTTAGTACGAGAGAGTTAAAAGAAGATCAAGAGAATAATAAAGTATTTTCGTTGGCATATTTTGATCCATGTCTATTTGTGATTTTCTAATTAACTAGATATCATATATTAATCATGAAGGCCAACTATTAGCATATTTCTAATTAACTAGATTTCATACATTTCGTAATTAATCATATTTGGAGCTATTACAAAGAAAGAAGGTTAGGAGAGTTACATGGGATGAAAATTAAAAATATTTTGCAGATACAATTTAAAATTTTTATCATAAAAAAATGGAAAAGGCTAAAAGAATTATAGAATTAATAATCAAGTGAGATGATATGGGAAAATATAATTTATAGTAATATTATTCTTATATTTCTTTTTTTTTTCCTTTTTATATTGTATAATACATAAGAAGTCGTATTCGTTTTTATTTAATACAACAAAAGTACGTAATAAAATAAATAAGAAATTATAATGTTCTTTGTATGGACTAAATCCAAATTTCTAAAAAGTTAATAAATAAAATGTCAAAAATGTTAAAGTACTCAATGCAATGTTATTTATATGAAATTTTTTCCAAAAATATCTATTGCATGTTTAATTATGTTCTTTTTTAGTTCAACAGCTGGTGGAATGGGGGATTTGAACCTCTGACCTCTTGGTCGCAAATACATGATTTTTGCCAGTTGAACTATGCTCATGTTGGCATGTTAATATATTTTTTAATCTTACATTGACTATTATATTTTTTATTCTTACATTGGCTATTGAAATTTAATACTTAGTCTCATTTTGGTCACACAACTTGTGAATATTTTATTTTAGTCTCTGAAGTGTCTCAGCAAAATGAAAAGCTAAATAAAAAAGAATAAAGCATTGATACATATATAGCTAATTGCCACGTACTCAATCTGTTAGTAGCTTCTATCGCTAAGGACTATTTGTGAGGTTTTATCGAACGATAGAGAAATAATTCTAACTTTAAAACCATATAGACTAAATTCTAACATCTCCACACTATAGAGATCAAATTTGTAATCAACCTTTAAAATTTTTTTCATTAAAAATTGGAAAAAAAAAAAACTAGAAGAATTATAAACCTAATAATTATTTGAGATGATATGGGAAAATATAATTTGTAGTAATATTCTTCTTATATTTGTGTTTTTGAACTCCAATGAGATAATACACAGAATAGATCCATAAATTGAAAAAAGGTAAAATGAAGTCTTGATTTGAATTGTAAAACATTATGTATAGAATAAATCTCTTCTTAATCAACAAATTGTTTAGACAAAATTGGGCAAAATATATATATATATAACTTCCATGCCAAAGTTGGCAGATAAAAATCCCCTCCATAGCTCATTTTTTTGTAATAAGAATAATAATAGTAAGGTTAAATTACAAGTTTAGTCTCTTAACTTTCATGTTTGTGTCCATTTGGTTCTTGAACTTTAAAAGGTATCTAGGAGGTCCATAAACTTAAAAAAATGTTTACTAAGTCCCCAAAACTTTCAATTTTGTGACTAATAGGTCCCTGCAGACATATTCGGATTTTTTTAAAATTAATTGATTTATTAGATATAACATTGAATTTTATATCTAATAGAATACTAAACTTTAAAATTTCTATCTAGTAGGTCCGTGAATTTTAAAAAACGTCGAATAGTTTTATGACCTTTTAGACATAAAATTAAAAATCCAGAGATTTACTAGACACAAATTTGAAAATTTAAGATACTTTTTAAAGTTCAAAGACCAAATAGACAGAAATCTAAAATTTAGGAATTTATTAAACACTTTTTAAAGTTTAAGGATCAAATAGACACACAAATCTGAAAGTTCACAGACTAAGCCTGTAATTTAATCTAATGAAAAAAACCATTTAATGCTTATGAATTTGTAATATTTTATGTGGATCTAAAATCAAGAAAATTAAAGAAATAGTTAAAAAAATTTATTATGCGAAACTAAGATATTAAATTTTATATTGTGTCTATAAAAAATGTTACAAGTTTTTCTTTTTTGTTCTAAACAAAATGTAGCATAATTATCAGTTTAATGCTACCAATTTTACGATAGGAAAGATCATTTCTTGCTTTTTGTCTTTTTCTTTCTTTTATTCCTTTTCTCTTCTATATATGACCTATACCTAGGTAAAACTTTCTACCTATCATTCGATTTTTTTTTATTGCATTTAAGGCTTTCTAGCTATCATATGATCCATTTTAGCTTGCATTTAAAGTTGAGATTAACATGTGTTATCTTTTTGAGCAGACAAAGGATTTACTCCCTTTCAAGCAGTTAATTGTTGAATTTATTCTTATTTGTCTTTGTCTTCCTATTTTCTTTTGCACTCGCAACAAATTAAGTACTTGTCATGTATGGCCACAAATAATTTGCTTTCATGTCCTAATTATGCCTTTTTTTTTTTTTTTTTTGTTTTTTTCTTTCCTCTTTCACGTACTCAAGACAAATAATGTAAGACTTAATTTTATCACTAGTAAGTTTACATTGTAAAATATATTTGATTTAATTAATTCAAATTCATTATGTGAAGATAAAAAAATGAAATAATGACAATTATGTAGCACCATAATTTTGTTTTAGTTTCTTTTATGATATAGAGAGTTGTCTGTGGGTCCACGAAGTTGGTTGGATCATGTGGGAGCTTTGATGGATGAAGCCCAAGGGATGGATGGATGAATGTGTTTAAAACAATTACTTAAAAATGGCTTATTCATCAATTCCTTTATTTTTTAAGTAATTGTTTTGGAACAGACATAGTAGGTGGCCTCTTTAAGAAGAGCTGGGTTGAAGAGATTTAATGTAACGACCCGAATTCCTACGACTTTCTAAACGCGGAAGCATGACCTAGTTACCTCGTTCATGTCCGAAATTTCGGCAGCATGACGGCGTAACTACAAGAAACCAAAATTTTACAAGGACCTGGAAAGAGATATAAACACTTCTATGTTTCAGATCACAGACTCAGCATCCACCAAACTACGATAAATGATGCTGACCTCAATTAACAGACAACCAAATCTAAAAGCTTCTAACTAGACACACGAAGCTAAAGAATATTTAAACTTTACAGACCGACAAACAACAAGGAACAAAGAAACAAAACTAAAGGCTAAACATAGAAAAGAAATTTGGTGGAGCCTCCATAGTCTCGTCAAGTCGTCGCCTGAGTCATCCACCCCGAGAATGTGCACAATCTGCAAAACAAACAAAGTAGCAAGGATGAGTATAAACATACTCAGTAAGTTGCGCACTTAAGGGTCCAATGTTTAAAGAAACTATACCAAGCGCTTACTCACACTCGTGCTTAGATTCCAAATACTTCATTCAATTATTTTAAGAGTCCATTTAACCTTTCACATCATTCACTACTACCTGACCCTGACTTCGTGTCATACCTACGAGTCCTGTAACCTAGAACCCAAACCTGTGAAGGTCTATAACCCTCACACTCATCTCAATAAATCAATCACCCCTAGGCTAGCACACAGGCGCTAGGGAACGCATTCCCTACGCTCAACATAATGGGTAATCACCCCTAAGCTAGCACACAGGCGCTAGGGAACGCATTCCCTATGCTCAACATACTGGGGAATCATCTCTCAGCTAGCACACGGCAATAGGAAACGCATCCCTATGCTCAACACAGTGGGGAATCACCCCTAAGCTAGGTCACCGGCAATAAGGAACGCATTCCTTATGCTCATCTCATCATGATAGCCACACAGGCAACCAGGGAACACATCCCCTCAGCTAGCATACAGGCAATAGGGAAACGCATCCCCTATGCTCAACATAGTGGGGAATCACCCCTAAGCTAGCTCACAGGCACTAGGGAAACGCATCCCCTATGCTCATCACATCACATACGTTCTAGGCTTACAACTCGCACGAAAGAACAGAATTAGGGTAGGTAGCACCAATCTAACGACCTTTGTACTTTCACTACAGTTTTGGAACCTCTAGGTCATTCATCATACCAAAATGCATTCATCATTCCCAAACCTCATTCACAACCTGGGCCGAAGTTCACAAGCACATTCGATGGGAAAATCGCTCCCTAATTCGCCCAAGCAAAGAGGGGAAGCAATCCCTCAAACCTTTCCATACATTCATAACACCTGGCGCCTTACTTTTCAGGCCAGTATCAAGACAACCCACTTACTTTTCCTTTAAGAAATTATTGGTGATGTATGACCCAGGCCCACCATCAACAAACAACCTCAATCTCATCATAATGACTTTTCGCCATAGATCACAAACACGAGTCTCAAGTAAGACCTTATATCCTAGTTCAACGGCACTTCTAAACAAACATTTACTTAATTCGAAACTCATATGTGTGCTAGTGGCATAAAGCCCTCAACCATTTAACTCAGAAATCGGCCCCTAACCAGTCTCAAACAAGTTAAACACAACTCGTTATTCCAAAAACTCCAAACACAAGGATTACGAGACCATTTAGTCCTTTATCTCAGTGTTCGAGGTTTTATAGCCACTCTGAATTCCATCTCAAGCCACAGATCACAACAATCCAAATATGTGTACTTATACAATCCAAACTAACTTCTCGTATGTCCTTACTTAACAAAGAACCACGTTCATAGTCAACTATGCATTCCAAAGGGTTAATATATAACCAAACTCCTTACTAGTTCACAAGGCCAAGTCCTTAGGAGCACCCCGCTCGAAATCATGATTTATACCAAGCCACTCAACTAAATTGACAACTTTCTTTAAATTCTTGAGTTTAGGTACAATAAGGCAAAACTCTTTTTGAAATATTTACTAAGCGAAACATCCTCGACCAACGTGGTCACCCTTATACTTCATACTTGAATGAATTACATCCACGACCACTTAACATACATCCATTCAAACAACTACTCTCTTAAAGTGCTACTCCTGCTAAATCATAAGCCATTCGAAAAACGTTAAGCCCCTAATTTCCATTATAACCATATAAAAGACCATTTACAACTCAAGCAACACCTACACCAATCTTGTAATGCCCGGTTAGTTCAGGGGCTTTAATTTTGAAATTTGGAATTTAATTTGGGAATTTAAATTTGAGTTGGGCTAATTTGAAGATTTATTGGGGTTAGAAGGGCAAAAATGGAAAAAAAAATTGGGTCAAAGGGCAATTTTGTAATTTTTTCTTTAAAATAAAATTTCCTTATTCTTATCTTCTCATTCTCCTTCTTCTCCTTATCCCTCTTCTCCCTTTTCTCCCCGAACACCATCCTCCCTCTTTCTCCCTCTCTCATTCGTCTCTCTCAACCGTGCCTCCCTCTCTCCGCCACACTCTCTCTCAGTCTCGCGTCTCTCTCTCTTCCCGGTCGGATTGCTGCAGCTTCAGCCCGCGCCCCCCCCAACTCTACAGCAAGTCGCCGTTCGACTCGCCGCACGCCAGCAGCCGCGTCAGTCGCCGTCAACCGCCGTTCCTCTCTCTCTCTCTCTCTCTCGTCCGATTTCTTCTTCTTCCTCGTCGGTTTGCAGCCACATCCGAACCCCCCCTCATCCTTCTATCTTCTCTTTTTCCTCTTTCGTCCGACCAAGCCACCGCCGGCGGGCCATTCAGTTCGCCGATTTTGCTTACCCAGCCGTGGATTCGCTCACCGGAGAAGCTACGGCCGCCGCGCTCAGCCGATCTCCACCTTTAAGTCCCTCCCTCGAGTCTGAACGTCACAAAACTCACCGGAAGACAACCCACGGCTCGGATCTGTTCAGACCCAAGGTCCACGCGCTCTCACGCGCCGATCGGAAGTCCTCACGCGCCGGCCACTCGTGCCCACGCGCCGCCACGCGCCGCCGCACGCGCTGCCGTGTTCTGGCCACGCGCCGCCTTCTCCGATTCCAATTTTAGAGCTCGAACGGTCCCGGTTACGATCGTGTTCTGACTTGGGTAATTTAGTTACTCAATTGTTTTTAATTAAGGACTTTAAATGGGATCGATCGTTAATCAATGGATTTAATTTTCAGGATATTGATTTGAGAATCAAACTACGGAATTGGAGACAAATATTTAAATTCCAGCAAGCTTTGGAGTCTAAGTTTGGGCAAGAATCAAGCTCGTAAATTATTTATTCGACTTATGTAAGTGGTCATTTGGATTTAAGCCTTTCAAATTCCTTTTGATTGAAATGTAAGTTTGATAGTGTGATAATTGTGAAAGAATGCTTGAAAACTATGTTTAAGAAGTATGAAATGGTTAGTAGATATGTCTAGAAGTAGCCTTGAGCTAAAACGGCCTAAGTTGTGGGAATAAAGGAATTAGAGGCTTAAAGTTCGAGATCATTATGTTAGCGTATGAAATACCTTATGAATTTGTCCAAGGTTGTAATTGGGAGAGTTTGGACATGATTGTGGAGATTTGTGAATAGTCATTTTTGCGTAAATATGAGTATATGGAAGATGGCGTGATTGGTTAAATTAATATGAATTATTGTGATGAGTTTAAGGTGACCTAAATGTGTAGTTGTTCTAGTTAAAGGAATTAAGATTGTAAACTAAAGATTGATCATTGTGGCCAGTGTATAGAACCTTAAATTAGCTTATACTCGAGATTCATGAATGGTGATTGTTATTAGCCTGCAAAGTTCATGATCATAATGTAGTCCCCTAAAAGTGCTTACGCATGGGTTTTTGATTTACTCGAAATGCTTGGAAACACTTAAGTAGTTGGATGAAGTTTAGTTTTTCTCGAGTTATAGTTGAGCTGACTGAGCCTAGGGTGTTGGGGTGGTTGATTTGGACTGGAGACTGATTTGAAACACCTTAGGAATTTTCAGTTGGTCCCAAATGTGAGTAGAGGGTTACTGGTCGTCTTGAATTCTAGGGTGGTTATGGAACTGAATTCTAGAATAAAGGGATAGAGGGCTATGTGTCGGTAGCACATGTATGTGCTTGTGAACTTCGGGCCAGGTTGTGAATGTGGTCCAGAAATAATAAATGATTTTGGTATGGTAGACTACCCTAGAGATTCCAAAAGTAGTGCAAAAATGCAAGGAGCTTGATAAAATAAGAGCCACCTGATCTTATGTCTCTCCTGGGCGAGTCTGTAACTCTAGGTTGACTAGATGTGATGAGAATGAGGGATTGTGTTCCTTCACTGTGGTGCTAGCTTAGGGGTGATTCCCCAATTATGTTGAGCGTAAGGATTGTGATCCTTAGCGCCTGTATGCTAGCTTATGTGTGATTCCCCACTGTGTTGAGCGTAGGGATGCGTTCCCTAGCGCCTGTGATGCTAGCTTAGGGGTGATTCCCCAATTATGTTGAGCATAAGGGATGCGTCCCTTATTGCCTGTATGCTAGCATAGAGGGGTGATGTTCTATTGTATGGAGGCGTGAGAGTTACTTTCTTTCATGGCCTTAGTCAACCTAAGTTACATGGCTCGTTGGTAGTGCTCGAGACAATGCCATACCGGGATGGACTCAGGTAGGGTGTGCGAGTGGTAGTTGGATGGTTGATGAGTTGAGATTAAGAGGCAGATATACGTGCCAGGACAAGAATTGTGTTGATGAGGCTAGCATAGGGGCGTTATCCCCAGAGAGTTGTGACGAGCATAAGGGTTACGATCCTTATTGCCGTGAGTGCTAGCATAGGGGCGAGGACCCCAGAGATTTATGTTGAGCGTAAGGAATGGCTAGCATAGGGGCGTTATCCCCAGAGATTTGTGACGAGCATAAGGGTTACGATCCTTATTGCCGTGGGTGCTAGCATAGGGGCGAGGACCCCAGAGATTTATGTTGAGCGTAGGGAATGCGTTCCCTAGCGTCTGTGTGCAAGCCTAAGGGTGATTTATCTATTGAGATGAGTGTGAGGGTTATATACCTTCACAGGTTTGGGTTCTAAGTAATAGGACTCGCAGACATGACACGGAATTAGAGTCAGGAAGTGGAAAAAGTAGTAGTTGGTTGAATGAGTATTTAGATCACTGAAGTAAATATTTGAAGTAAATATTTGAAGTATGAGCACGAGTGTAAGTAAAGAAAGTTTGCCTTCGTGGTAGGTTTTCTTTAAATTTTGGACCCTTAAGTGGGCTACTTACTGAGTATGTTTATACTCATCCTTGCTACTTTGTTTGTTTTGCAGATTGTGTACAATCTCGGGGCGGATGACGCAGGTGACGACTTGACGAGACTATGGAGACTCCATCCAATTCCCTTTTCTTGTTTTTCATTCTTAGTTTTGTTTCCTTGTTCCTTGATGTATGTTTGGTCTGTAAATTCTAAATATTCTTTAGTTATCGTGTATTGGGTTAGGGTTTCTTAAAATCCTGTGTTTGATGTGAAGCTCAGCATATTTGTCGTAGTTTGTTGGATGCTGAGCGTATTATCTGAGTTATTGAAGTGTTTTCATTCTTATTAGGTTGTTGTAAATTTTGGTTTTCTCCTAGTTACACCGTCATGCTGCCGGAATTTTCGGACATGAGCGAGGTAACTAGGTCGTGCTTCTGCATCTAGAGTGTCGTAGTAGGCTCGGGTCTTTACAAATCCACAAATCACTACATACTTCATAAATATGATTTTCAAGCATGCTTTCACAATTTCCAAATTATCAAACATATATCAATTTAAATGGAACTTAAAGGGGCTAATATCCAAATAACTACTTACAATTTTACTCCAAGGTTCGAAGTAGCCCATAATTGATTACGTGATCCTGAAATGCCAAACAAAATCTTGAAGAATAATTAACAAACCATTTTTAAACTCCAACCATGAACCCAATTAAGTTGAAACAAAGTTACCCATTAAAACTCACCTAACAACACCCTTACTTGCTGAATTTTGAAGTCAAATTGGTCCAAACTCGACACCCCGGCCTCCAAACATAATGGGTAACCTTGTACAAAGTCCAACGTATTATGGGTAAATTATAGAACACTAAAACAGTACCTAAAATCCACAAAAAGGCCCCTAAACTCTTCAAAACGGTCCTAAATCATAGCTATCTAAAACCCAACTCATGCTTAGTCTTAAATGTGTTGGAAAAATTGATACCCATGAAAAACTTACCTCAAAACAGTGACCAAAAGGTGCTGGACAACAGCTTAAACGATCCAAATTCGCCTAATTCGACCTTCAATCACATTGGGTATTCTAGATTAAAATCCAAAACATTGTGGGTTAGTTTCAATTTACTAAATCAACCCTTCAATTCAATCCTAAAACCCATAAATCACTTTGAATCGTGGTTTGAACACTTACCCATTATGAACCATATTCAAACGAACCTATACAATCCCGAGCTTGTAGGAAATTTGACCCAAAACGCTCATCTTCCTTGCTGTCTGTACCGAGACCCAAGAGTGAGAGAGAAACGGAGGTGGCCGGCGGCGAATCTGGGCAGCGTTCGTTGATCGTGTGGACCGGCGATTGGGGCGGGCGGCGGAGCTACTGGGCGTGCGTGGCGGCGACGGCCTGATGCGACTCCACCGGCGACCGAATCAGATATGCAGCGGCTGGGTGGCGAGGGACCACGCGAGCTGCAGCAAGATGGCTGGTGGCGTGGGTGTCGGCTTCACAGGGAACGGCTGGGACGAGGAGAGTTCGGCGAGCAACAGCTGACGGCGTGCACGCAGGCAGAAGTGAAAGAGACGGCGGCTGCGTGGGGGCTGGTGGCGTTTGTTCTGTTCGGCGGAAGAGAGAGAGAGAGAGAGAGAGAGAGAGAGAGAGAGATTTTCGAGAGAGAGGGAGAGTTATCGGGAGAGGGAGGGAGAAGAAAGAGAGGGAAAAGGTGAGGAAGAAGAAGAAAAAGATAAAAAAAAATTGGAATGGATGGTGGGTATTCGGGTGAAGAGGGAGAGAGAGAGCTTATCCTAAAAAAAAATTGTTTATTTTATTATTATTTTTTTTTTCCAAAAATGCCCCCAACTAACTTATTCATTTCCAAATATGCCCTTTTTCTCATTCCAAATTTCAAATTAACCTTAAAATTTAAATTACCCAATGACAATCATTTCAACTTAATTTCCATAATTTGAAATTAATGCCTGTAAATAAGCCTGGCGTTACATTTAATGTGTTGTTGGTTTATCTAATCCGTGAGGAGTTCAAAGAATCAAAGAGAGAGAAATGAATGAATATGTTATGATGTACAATATTGGTTGGTTCAAAGGACTGGGAAAAAAAAGTTCATACATTGAAGTTAAAGAAGAAACAAATAGAATGAATCTAATTGCAATAAATAATATGAGGTGATGTAAAAGTACACAAAGTTGGTAGTCTTGATGAACAGAAGATATATTCTCATATATGTTACTTACGTTGAATTGAAGGGAGAGAACAATAGTGTATGATGGAAAAGTGCCATGTGTTAGTACAAGAGAGATTTAAAAGAAGATAGAGAGAATAATAGAGTATTTTCGTTTGTGTATTTTGATCCATGTCTATATGCGATTTTCTAAGTAACTAGATATCATATATTAATCTTTCCGTCCAACTATTAGCATATTTCTAATTAGCTAGATTTCATGCATTTCATAATTAGCCATACTTGGAGCTACTACAAAGAAAGACGGTTATAAGGAGAGTTACATGGAATGAAATAAAATTTCCAAAATAATGAATTTAATATTTAATTAAAAATCTCTCACCCAAAATTATGAAAACTTAATTGTCTTAATCTAGTCTATTCAAATCTAATTTACTCAATCTAGATTTAAAGCAACGATCCCAATCTAAATTGAAATTATCCTTGTTTAAAAATATGGGGCGTTACATGCTCTAATAGATCTTTTACTCTTAACCTTACTATCTCTCCAAAATTTATGTCTTACTCTCTAACTTTTTTTTTACTATTTATTCTAACTAATAGTTTTTTATGAAGTCTAACTAATATTCTCCATCTAACATATTTATGTCTAAATAATCTCTTTTCACGTATCTAAATTTACTTTGTTTGACGTTTCTCTTTAAAACATTTACATCTATGTCCTTAAATTTTTATTTTCATGTCTTCGCATATTTTTCTCTCTCTAAACAATCTCTTCACCTCTCTAATTTTTAAAAAACAGAAAACAGCTATATATCAAACAAGTTTGATGTTCTATTTTTTTTAAAATAGAAAAGAAAAAACAATTATAAAACATATATGACTTTTGTTTTTCAAAAATAGAAAACAAAAAAAACCAAAAACTAAGAATTAAAATGGTCATCCAACGAGACTTTAATGTATTTTAATTTATACATTAAAAAAATCAAAGATATCTATTTCATGTTAATTATTATTTTGAATCTTACTATGGTTATTCATATTTTAATATTATTTCATTTCTGAACTTTTAAATGTTTTATTTTAGTTCCTTCCCTGTAACATCCGGTTTAAATTTTTGGTTTTTATTTGAATTTATTGAATAATTGGATAAAATTGTATAAAATATATTAAGAATATTTTCTTTTATTATTCTTTTATCAATACAAATATTATTAAGTTATTAATATATACATATATATATATATATATATATATATATATATATATATATATATATTTATTTATTTATTATAAAAATAAAATAATAAAATACTTTTATAGTTATCTTGAACATCATCATTATCATCATGATCATCATCATCATCATCATCATCATTATTATTATTATTATTATTATTATTATTATTATTATTATAAAAAAAAAGAAGACCAACCTTATCTCTCCCTCTTTCACCGTCTCCCTCCCTCACCTGTCTCTCCCTTTCTGTCTCTCGTCTCCCTCACTTGCTCTCCCCCTGTTCCGACTCTCTCTCTCTCTTCCTCACCCTCCCTCTCTGTCTCACCTCCCCTCTCTCGGTCCCCTCCCTCACTGACTTCCTCTTTGTCTCTCCACCTCTCTTTCACGAATTTTAGTTAACCGAAGTGTTTCCGGCGTTTCCGTGTGTGGACAACAGTTTCTCGGAAGTCGTTTGGGCATGTTGGGGCTTGTTTCGGTGTGGTTCTAACCTGTTAAGCAGTGGGTAAGCATTTTGGTCTGAGATTGAGAAGTTTGGTGTTTTTAATTGCTTATTTATGCATATTTTGAATAGCTGGATGGATTTTGGTCTATGGATCTCACTTTAAGATAAACCATTTATGGATGAAGGTAAAATTTATCCAAGCCGGGGCGTACAAAGGGTTTTTCCAGCAGCTTTTGGTTACGGTAGTTGTAAGCTTTTGAGTTCGAGGTAATTGAAATTGGTCTCTTAATGCAAAGTAAGATTTAGAAACTTGATTTTGGCTTATTTAAGTTGTTTTTGAGTAATTGGATATTTTCTATGCATACTAGAAGTCAAACTTGGGAATTGTAGATATCCGGACCTCCCTCATTGGGGTTCAAGTTATTTTAGCATCGTTTGGCGAAGAGACGTTAATCCGACTTTGAATTATTTTGAAAGGTAAGTAATCATTGGATGTATTTGTAAAGCTCTTGTTGTAATGAATGTTAGTGACATATTCATTTTATTGATAGGGCGAAGTTATTAAATTATTGATAATTGTGTACTGTTTGTTTGTGAATGAGATGTTGGCTAAGTGAGCCATAGCTACTTAAGTGCATGGGATTGACATTAAGATGTTGGTTATGATTGCTAACTCCAGATCCGGAGGCGGGCGTGGCCTGAGAAAGGCATTCTACCCAAGGGGTTTTCAAAGTATTAAATATGGTCAAGAGTCATGGGATTAGTGCTTCCTACCCTATTTCTGTCGTTTCGTGCGAACTTGTAAGCCTGGAACTTTATGTAATGTGATGAGCATAAGGGATGCGTTCCTTATTGTCGGTGTGCTAGCTAGGGGTAATCTCTTCATTATGTTGAGCGTAGGGGATGCGTTCCATATTGCTGGTGTGCTAGCTTAGGGGTGATGACTCCCTATTATGTTGAGCGTAGGAGATGCGTTTCCTATTTCCGGTGAGCTAGCTTAGAGATGTTTCCCCAATAGGTTGAGTGTAGGATATGCGTTTCCTATTGCCAGTGTGCTAGCTTAGAGATGATTCCTCATTATGTTGAGCGTAGGAGATGCGTTTCCTATTGCCAGTGTGCTAGTTTAGAGATGATTCCCCATTATGTTGAGCGTAGGAGATGCGTTTCCTATCGCCAGTGTGCTACCTTAGAGATGATTCCCTATTATGTTGAGCGTAGGGGATGCATTCCCTATCTCCTGTGTGCTAGCTTAGGGGTGATTTTTCCCATTATGATGAGCATAGGGGATGCTTTCCCTATTGCCTGTGTGCTAGCCTAAGGATGATTCTCCATTGTGATTAGTGTGAGGGATATATATATATATACCTTCACAGGTTTGGGTTCTAGGTTACAAGTCTCGTAGGCGTGTCACAAAGTTAAGGTCAGGTAATGGCAAAAGTTGAGGTAGGGTAATTGGATTTTAGTTAAACTGAAGTAAGTGCTCAGAATTATGTAAGTGTGAGTAAGGGCAATATTTTTCTCCTGATATGTTATCTTTAAACTTAAGATTTCTTAAGTAGGCTGCTTACTGAGTATACTTATACTCACCCGTGCTACTATTCTCTTTTCAGGTAATGCTCAACGACGTGGTGGTTGACAGGACGACAACCTGGCGAGGCTATGGGGATACCTATAGTTTTTTCCTAGGCTCTTTGTGTTGAGTACCTTTTGTATAGATGGTTCGTTATTAGTTGATAAATTGAGTTTTGTGTACTTGTATATTTCTTCCTGTATTAGGAGGTGACTCTGTTTTTCATAACCCTGGTTGCGAACTCAGCATCTTCGTGTAGTTGGTGGTTGTTGAGTGTCTCTTTGAAATCTTAGAAGTGTGTTATATTCGTTTACAGGTTCTTAAAATTAGAGTTTTCTCGTAGTTATGCCGCCATGCTGTCGAAATTTCAGGCATTATGGTGAGCTAACTTAGTCTTACTTCTGCTCTTAGCATGCTCAGAGTTTAGGGTCGTTACATTCCCTCTCTAAATTAATATTTCAGTCGGCAAAAGCAAAGCATTTACTTATTGTCGTTAATTATTTAACAACAAATTCTTATGAAACCTAACATTTGATCAACAATAGTTTCAAGCATTTGTTCAAAAACGAGTTAACAAAGAAAGAAAAAACGCATTACATAATGTTTAACATATTTCCTTTCCCAATCATAGGGTTGCAATGACCAGTTCTACTTTATTTTATTTAGTTATCATGAACGTTATTTCAAATGGGCATAAGTTCTGATAAATATAATTTTAGATGCATTGGTAGATAGCATTTATATAGATAAATAACATTTCTAATATTTCTTTTGGAACTTGATGGATTTGTATTTAAACTTATATTTTCTTGTTCATAGTTATTTTATCTAATAGAGTTCATTAAAATATTCTTTTTATTGGAGAAGTAGAATGATTTTAAGTCATGATTGGAAATTTCAAAACGTTTGAATAACAATTTTATTTGCAAAATTGGCTGAGGTTGATCTTTATTAATTACTTGAATAATTTTGGGATTCAAGCTTAGTTCCAGTGAAGAAGCTAGAACTTTATTTCAAATGGGGCACAAGTTCATTAAATTAAATGCATTGATATATCACATTTATATTAAGCAATATCAATTACCTCTTCTCAAAGGGTCGTCCGCGTTGTGGACTGTAACGTCCGATTTATTTGGATGCATTAATTTTGAAATTTTGGAAATCAAGTTGGATTAATTTCTTAAATAAGTATTTTGATGCTTGGGTTGATTTGGAGATAGAGAGTTTAAAAACGGCAAAAATGGGAATGAAATTTTGGTCAAGGGGCATATTTGGAATTTTGTTTTAAAATTTATCCTATCTCTCCATCTTTCTTCATCCTTATCTCCTTCATCTTCTTCTTCACTTTTTTCCTTCTCCTTCCATCTCTCACCGAAAAAAAAAAAACCCACCCCTCTCACACATCTCTCTCTCTCTTTCTCTCCTCGTCGAACTGCAGGTCACATAAACCGCCGGACTCCCTCACCGCAGCAGCTTCTCCTTCTTCCTCGCGCAGTTATGCCACCGATCAGACCGCCAAGCTTCAGCCCGATCCGCCGCAAACCACTGCGAAGGCTCATGAACCAGTCGCTGGAATGCCACCAGCTCGCCGTTCTTTTCTCTCTCCCTCTCATTTTGATCGGACAGCAGGTTGGGTGCTCTTTAGAGTCGAGTTTCGACAAGCCCGAGATTTGTACAAGCCGTATACTGCCTATATTTGGAGTGGGTAAGCTTTCCAACTGTTGGGTTTTATGTCCTAAAACTCGTGGTTTTGTAAACTGAATGTATATTCTATTTTACTATAAAGATGTTATTGAGGTTTATTCAGTAAATGTGTTATTGAATAAAGTGAATTGTGTATTCAATAACCCAAATCCAATGAACTAAGTACCCTTGGCTATAGTATGTATACTTGAACTTTATGTATGACATAAAAGTGGATCAAGTTCGAGTTATAACCAGAACGGTCTATAGTATAGGGATAGAGCTGGGTACCTTATCCTGGGGACACTATGGACGCGGCCCACTTTGTATAGTACTAACGATGTGATCCTAAATCGTTCATGTGGAGACATGCGAGTGGGGGCGTCCTATGCAATGAGTTTGCATAAGACTGGACCGCGAAATAGTCACTTAGACTTTTTAACTCCGTTTACTGTTTTAACTGACTATATTCATACGATGATCTAGATAACTCGATCTTAATCCTGAGCGTGCTATGAACTCCTGTTTATTCGAGATTATCCTTAGATTTGCATGGGTGAGAGTGGCCCGAGATCGCCGACTCAATAAGCCTCCCATTTTGGGGATAAGACCGGATAGATAGTTGGGAACATAGTCATGCGAGATGGAATTCACTCCTACCCGCTTTAGGGTTTAGTAGAGAGGTTGTTCCCTTAAGTACTGACTCCAGGTCTTGAACAATGGGCCCACCCTCTCGTTGGCCCGAGAGGGATACGGTTTGTTGGTTGGACCATAAACCAAATTGTTCATTAGAGGATCAGTGGGACTTAAGGAACAAGAAGTAATTACAGGGGTAAAACGGTTTATTTGACCCAGCTGTAATTACGAACAACCTGTGAAGGATCGACTTACTAATCATGGTTATATCGAGTGGACAGAAATATATCTACAGTGAGGAGAGTGCAGCCACTGGGCTTTAGTGGAGTGTCCCGATGGTTAACGAATGTTGATTAGCTAGGCTAAAGAGTTTGGCCGGTTAATCTCGTATCGTTGGAGCTCATGATCTATAGGTCCATTAGGTCCCCTTACTAGCTCAGACTAAGCCTTGGAATAATTTGAGAGAAAAGAATTTGAATTGTTCAAATTCGGTTTTGGGAGTAAACGTTAATTATATGCGATATACTTAACGTATTATAATTTAATTATGAATTAAACTATGATAAAGAAGTGGAAATATTTAAATATGATTTAAATATTCGTTCGGTTTAAAACATGAATAGGGATTCATGTTCGAACGTTCGTTTTGAGAAATTAGGATTGGTCCAATTATTTAATTTGATATTTGATATTAAATTAAATATTTATTTAAAATTAATTAAATTGTTTAATTAATTAAAAATTGATTTTAATTTAAAATTAATTTTATATTAATTTTGAATTAAAATTAAAAGATAATTCAAATTCATTTGGAAATGAAATATGGACCAAGTTCATAACTTCTTCACCAAGCTTATTGTTTGAAGCATATCTTCTTTCAATTGGCTTCTTCACAAAGCTTCTTGTTTGAAGTTTATCTTCATTCAATTGGCTTCTTCACTAAGCTTGTGGCTTTCTATAAATAGAGAAGAAACACAATAGGTGAAAAGATTAGAAAAACAAGAGATTTTTGTAGAAAACTCTCTAGCTTTTTTTATTTAGATCTTTACTCATTCTTCTCCCAATTTCTCTCAATCAAACATCCCACAATCCATTCCAAGGGCTGAGAATAGTAGGGAAGACTCTAGTGGTGGTCCAAGTAGTGTTGGTGATCCAAGATCTGCAAAGGATTAAGAGAATATTGAGCTACAAAGGTTTGTGTTCTTATTCTCTGTTTTTCCAGTATTGAGCATGTTTTTTGTTTGATAAAATTGATCAAATTAGAGTGCTCAAGATCCAAAATTGCTTCCGCTTTCTTAATATTCACCCCTTCACCAACTTCAATACTAGATGAAATTGGTTGTTTTCTTTTTAGTAATTTGAGTAAACTATGGATCTTTGGATTTAGTTCAGAACTCCCATCGCGTTTAAAGATCGTTTTGGGCTAGATCGAGTTGATTCGAGCTGCTGTCTGGTAATTTCCAACACTGTTTTGATGTAAGTTTTTCATGGGTATCGAATTTTCCACCTCCATTAAGGCTAAACGTGAGTTAGGTTTTAGTTGGACATATTTTAGGACCTTTTCTTGGAGTTTAGGGGCTGTTGTGGTATTTTAAAACTTAACCACGATGTGTAGGACTTTGTTTGACGATTGAAGATCAAGTATTCAAGTTCGTGCTGCCTTAAACCTTGGAGTTATTCATGTAAGTAGTTATTTGGACTTTAAGCCCCTTTAAATTCCTAAATGTTTTAGATTTATGTTGGATAATGTGTGAATTGTGAAAATATGCTTGGAAACCGTGTTTATGAAGCATGTAATGGTTAATGGATACTTTCAAAGGTAGTTAGGAGCTAAAATGGCATAAGTTGTGTTTATAATGAAAATTGGGGCTCAAAGTTACGATTTTATCGTGTTAACATATGAAATACCTTAAGAATTGCCCAAAGTTATATTTGGATGAGTTTGAACACGTTTGTGGTTAATTGTGAACAATCATGCTTGCCTAAATTTGAGTATGTGAAAGATGTCGTGGTTGCTTAAATTAATATGAGAATTATGGTGTTGGGCTTAAGGTTGCCTGAACTTGTTGCTATTCTCGTTAAGGGATTCAAAGTTACAAATAAATGGATGAAGATGTGCCTGAGGTTATGAATGATTTGATTATAGTTTTTCCCTATAAGCATTTGTATAGATAGTTGTGTTAAACTAAATATTTGTAAGCGTTTGGGCTTTCTGAGATATTTGGTTAGCTATGGAATGCAGAATATTTGAACTTTAGATTGAATGGTTGGTCGAGTTTAATGCTTTCGGGTTTGGGCTTGGTTAGGGGCTGAAGTAGAGCATCTTAATATGATGTGTTCGAAAGTGAATGGAAGGGCATTGGTTGTTTTGAGTTCTAGCATGGTTAGGGGATTTAATTCTGGACTAAATGAATGAAGGACTTTATGTCAATGACATATGTATGGGCTATGGCTACGTGTATTTCTTGTTTAGAAGTACCATCGAACTAGGTAAGTTCTTACTTGAGATTCGTGTTTGTGGTCTATGGTGGAAGGTCACCATGAGGCGATTGAGGTTGTTTATTCAGTTGTGGGCCTGAGTCATATGCCACTAATGATTTCCTAAAAGGAAGAGCAATGGATTTCCATGGTGCTGGCCTAGAAAGTGAATAGTATTTTGGAATGTTCCGTTAGGATTTGAGTCTCGCCTATATATAGATATATATATATATGAGGCGCAAGGTGTTATAAATGTACAGAAAGATTTGAGGGATTGCTTTCCTTTTTTGCTTGGGCGAATTAGGGGGCGATTTTCCCTATTGAATGTGCTTGTGAACTTCGGGTCAAGTTGTGAATGAGGTTTGGAAATGATGAATGAATTTTGGTATGGTGAATGACCCGAGAGGTTCCAAAACTGTTGTGGAAGTACAAAGGCCCGTTAGATTGGTGCTACCTACTCTAATTCTGTTGTTTCGTGCGAGTTTGTAAGCCTAGAACATATGTGATGTGATGAGCATAAGGAATGCGTTCCTTATTGCCGATGGGCTAGCTTAGGGGTGATTTCCCTATTATGATGAGCATAGGGGATGCGTTCCCTATTGCCGTGTGCTAGCTTAGAGATGATTCTCCATTATGTTGAGCGTAGGGAATGCGTTCCCTAGCGCATGTGTGCTAACTTATGGGTGATTTCCCTATTATGATGAGCATACGGGATGCGTTCCCTATTGTCGTGTGCTAGCTTAGAGATGATTCCCCATTATGTTGAGCGTAGGGAATACGTTCCCTAGCCCCTGTGTGCTAGCTTAGGGGTGATTTTCCTATTATGATGAGCATAGGGGATGCGTTCCCTATTGCCGTGTGCTAGCTTAGAGATGATTCCCCAGTATGTTGAGCGTAGGGAATGCATTCCCTAGCGCCTGTGTGCTAGCTTAGGGGTGTTTTCCCCATTATGTTGAGCGTAGGGAATGCGTTCCCTAGCGTATGTATGCTAGCATAGGGGTGATTTCTCTATTGAGATGAGTGTGAGGGTTATAGACCTTCACAGGTTTGGGTTCTAGGCTACAGGACTCGCAGGTATGACACAAAGTTAGGTTCGGGTAGTAGTGAATGTTGCGGAAGGTTAAATGGACTTTTAGAATAACAGAAGGAAGTATTTGAAATCTAAGCACGAGTGTGAGTAAGAGCAGTTTTCTTCTTGGTATGGTTTCTTTAAACATTGGACCCTTAAGTGGGCTACTTACTGAGTATGTTTATACTCATCCTTGCTACTTTGTTTGTTTTTCAGATTGTGCACATTCTCGAGGTGGATGACGCAGGCGACGACTTGACGAGACTATGGAGACTCCACCAAAATTCCTTGTCCCTGTTTAAGCTTTTAGTTTTATTCCTTGTTCCCTGTTGTTTGTGGGTCTGTAAAGTTTAAAATTCTTTCACTTCCGTGCATTTGGTTAGAAGTTCTTAGGTTCCTTTGTCTGTTGCTTGAGCTCAGCATCATTTAACGAAGCTTGGTGGATGTTGAGTCTGTTCTCTGAAACATAGAAGTGTTTATATCTCTTTCCAGGTCTTTGTAAAATTTTGGTTTCTTGTAGTTACGCCGTCATGCTGCCGAAATTTCGGGCATGAACGAGCTAACTAGGTCGTGCTTCCGCATTTAGAGAGTCGTAGGAATTCTGGTCGTTACATGGACTCTCTCTTTTTTCATAAAATAAATATTATAATTCTATATATTTATCATTATTTCATAATTTTGTATGATGAATGAATTTAAATTTATTAAGAAAATATATTTTACAATGCAAACTTAGTAGTGTTAAATAGTGTAGACTATTGCATTATAACAAGAAAATATATTGTACATGAAAGATAATAGAAAATAACAAGAAAAGGTCAAACATAAGCACATGGGACGAAGCAAATTATCTATTACAAGTAATTAAGGTTGGTGGAAGAGAATAATTAAATTCAATATTTCACACAAGGTCGTCGGAGAATTCTTCTAGGTAAAGATCAAAAAGAAAGGGAAGATGACAACCTGTGATCATTTCTATTTGTATAAGGGATAAAATGACAAAAGGAAAATTATGCCAAAGAGCATGTTTTTAATCATATATTTCACAAATGACTCATTTAAAAATATATATATATATATATCAGCTCTAACATGGTTCATATATCTGCAGCTATTCTATTCCATTTACAATCTTAACATTCTACAATTCTTTATAATAATATTTTTATTGTGTTTTATTGTTTCCATAATTAACCCATTCAATTTACATAAATAATTTTATCATTAATTATATAAAACTATTTTTACGAGTGTGAGTAAGGGCAGTTTTCTTCTTGGTATGGTTTCTTTAAAAGTTGGACCCTTAAGTGGGCTACTTACTGAGTATGTTTATACTCATGCTTGCTACTTTGTTTGTTTTGCAGATTGTGCACATTCACGGGGTGGATGACGCAGGCGACGACTTGACGAGACTATGGAGACTCCACCAAATTTCTTTTCCCTGTTTTAGTTTTTAGTTTTATTTCCTTGTTCCTTGATGTCTGTTTGGTTTGTAAATCCTAAATATTCTTTAGTTTTGTGTGTTTGGTTAGAAGCTCTTAGGTTTGGTTGTCTGATGATTGAGCTCAGCACTATATATCTAGTTTGGTGGGTGCTGAGTCTATATTCTGAATTATAGAAGTGTTCATGTCTTTTCCAGGTCTTTGAAAATTTTGGTTTTCTTCTAGTTACGTCGTCATGCTGCCGAAATTTCGGGCATGAGCGAGGTAACTAGGTCGTGCTTCCGCTTTAGAGAGTCGTAGGATTTCGGGTCGTGACACCCTCGTTGTGGATTAATAAGATTCAGCGTTTTGGAGTATTTTGTCGAAGGAGAACATACAGTTTTCAAGCCCTATATGAGAGAAAGTGAATCGATAGAGTCTTTGGAGGGAAAATAAAAATACCAACGATTATGAAAAATGTCATCCTAAAATTTTTCTCTTTCCTAATTTTTTAATTTATATAATTAAATAAACAAAAGGGGTAAATAGGTAATGTTAATTATAGCCTTGGCTTATATGATAAAGCTGAAAATTTAGTAAAATGGGTTATTTACGTAAAACTAGGTTCCGAAAGTGCTATTTAAGTAGTTAACCCAATCCAAGGCCCCATTTGGTTGGTTTTTGGGCATTGATCGATTTTTTAAAATTAAACTTATAAACACTAGTTCCGCCCATGAGTTTCTTTGTTTTGTAATTTTCTAATTTTTAAAAATATTTTTCAAAATCAGAGCAAAGTTTTGAAAATTAAATATATATATATATATATATAGGTTTTGGTTGTTGAAAATTGACTATGGTTTTTCAAGAAATGTTAAAACGATAGTAAAGAAATGTAAATGGGCCAGCAAATCAAACAATTAATTAAATGGCTTGCGATTCCCGTCTATAGACCAACAGACCAATTACCACACTTGATTTGGATGTAAATGAGGCCAATTTTCATGTAAATGTGCATGCAAGCAAATCAGACAATTAATTAAGCGTGCTGATTTGTTGCATAATTTGAAAGGATTCGAACTGATATGGTAACATTAAAGGGAGCCTTTGGTGATTGCTATGGCAGAAATTGGATTGTTTTGTTGCTGATGTCAGTGAGTTTGATTAGTGTTTGTTGATGTGGATGAGTTCTTGGTTGACGTGGACTGTTCTTTTTTTTTTTCTTTAGTACAACAAGTTGGGGAATGAGGATTCGAACCTCCAACTTCAAAAAAGGTAGTACGTTTAATTTCAGTTCATTTCTTTCCAATTTATTCTTCTAACCATATATTCTATGTACAATCTAATTGGAATCCAATCTAAACACAAGTTCAATTTAGTTTTTAATAATAGTACAATTATTAGAAACATTGAAACTTTTAAATTTAATGTTAAATATATTTTTATATTTCTTAATTATTGACTTGAAGCAAGCTTCAACGCCCGCTTATAAATAATAGCCCACCCATTTCATTTTGTTCCATAACAACATATCTTTTCCCTTGCTTCCTTCACCACAATGGAGTCTTGCTTTTCACTCATCTTCCTTTTGGTCCCAGTAAAATTGTGTTTCATGTGTTTTTTTTTTTCAATTTCCCTTTACTTTAATTTCAATCTCACACCTTCTTTTCTTACATTGCAGTTCACAATTGTTACTTGCATGGGATATGCTACTGCTGCACTCTTGCCCAAATTATATTGGGAGTCCATGCTCCCAAATACCGTAATGCCAAGAACACTCAAAGATCTTCTCCAACCAGGTCTCTTTTTTTTTTAATATATGTTCAAATAAGTTTAAGATTATAGAAATGATAAAATATAATATATGTCAAAACTTTGTTAAATCTTGTATAAGTATGAATGTTCTATATTTCCTTTTTTTTAAAACAAAAATTATTTTTATGTTGTAGAGTTTCTAACCACACTCAAAAGTCACAACGGGAAGCTTCTTCCTCTCCAACTTCAACCACTTGATAATGAGTACCATAAATATGGTACTTCTCCACATCTTCACCAACACAACAACAACGTAGCAAGTCAATTCTTTCTGGATAAAAATCTCTACGTGGGTACTAAATTGAAGCTTCATTTTCCAAAAACTTCACCAACAAAGTCCCCTTTCTTGATCCGCGAGGTTGCCGACAAATATCCATTTTCTTCCAAACAACTCCCTGAGATCCTCACCAAATTCTCGATGAAACCTAAGACTATTGAAGCAAACTTAATCGAGAATACGATTACGGAATGTGAAACTCCTAGCATCAAAGGAGAAGATAAATATTGTACTACATCGTTGGAGTCGATGGTGGATCTCGTCACTACCAAGATGGGAATGGAGGTCATGGTCTTGTCAACCGAAGTTGAGGAGGAGATGACCTTAAATTATTGGCAAGTTTCCAGTGTGGTGAAGAAATCGCCACAGGACAAGGGGCTTGTGTGCCATAAGCAAACATATCCATATGCAGTGTTCTATTGCCATTTGACAAAGGGCTTGTGAGCTTATGAGGTTGGTTTGGCAGGCGCCGAAGGAAGGAGTGTCAATGCAATAGCAGTTTGCCACAATGACACATCTGCTTGGAATCCAAAGCAGTTGGCTTTCCAATTGCTAAAGGTGAAACCTGGAACTATTCCAATATGTCATTTCCTTCATCAAGATGACGTCGTGTGGGTTTAAGATAAGGATTCTCGAGTCAGATGTTAAGATTAAGTTGTAATGCAGTCACAAGTACTTTTTCGTTTTTTTTCTTGCTGTTGGTTTGATATTTGCGTTAAGTTTGTCAATGTTTATTTTGATTAATGTAAATGTATGTTTGCGCATTTTCTAGTTAACTATCATATATTAATCTTAACGTCCAACTATTACTATATTTTCTACTTAGCTAGAGTTTATATATTTTTGTAAATATTTGTTGTACACATGGGTCTATTACAAAGAAAGAAGATTAGGAGAGTTACATGGAATGAAAAATAAAAATATTTTGCAAATACAATTTAAAATTTTTATCATAAAAAATTTGAAAAGGCTAAAAGAATTGTAGAATTAATAATTAAGTCAGACGATATGGGAAAATATAATTTATAGTAATATTCATTTTATATATGTATTTTTTCAGATCTATAATGTATAATAAATAAGTAGTCGTATTCTTTTTTAGTTAGTATAACAAAAGCACTTAAAAACATAAATAAGAAGATATAACGTTCTTTGTATGGACGAGATGCCAACTTCTAAAAAGTTAATAAATAAAAATGTCAACAATGTTAAAGTACTTCAATGCAATGTTATTTATATCCATGACGTTTTTTCCAAAAATATCTATTGCATGTTTAATTATGTTTTTTTTTTTGTTCAACGACATATGGAGTAAGGGATTCGAACATTTGACCTCTTAGTCGAAAATACATGATTTATGCTAGTTGAACTATGCTCATGTTAGCATATTAATTTTGTTTTTGAATCTTACGTTGACTATTCTATTTTTGAATCTTACACTGGCTATTGAAATTTAATACTTAGCCTCATTTTGGTCACACAACTTGTGAATATTTTATTTTAGTCTCTAAAGTTTCTAAGCAAAACGAAAAACTAAATACAAAAGAATAAAGTATTGACTCATGGATAGCTAATCGCCACGTACTTGATCTGTTAGTAGCATCTAACGCTGAAGGACTATTTGTGAAGTTTTATCGAACTATAGGGACATGATTCTAACTTTAAAACCACATAGGCTAAATTCTAACTTCTCCAAACTATAGAGGCCAAATTTTTAATGAACCTTTAAGATTTTTATCATTAAAAAATGGAAAGAAAAACTAGAAGAATTATAAACCTCATAATTATTTGAGATGATATGGGGAAATATAATTTATAGTAATATTCTTTTATATTTGTGTTTTTGAATTCCAATTAGATAATACATAGCATAGATCCATAAATTGACAAAAAGGTCAAATGAAGTCTTGATTAGAATTCTAATAAAATTATGTATAAAATAAATCTTTTTTAAATCAACAAATTGATTAGACAAAATTGGGGGGAAAAAAAAACTTTCGCGCCAAAGTCGGTAGATAGAAATCCCCTCCATAGCTCATTTTTCTGTAACAAGAATAATAATAGTAAGGTTAAATTACAAGTTTAATCTCATAGCTTTCATGTTTGTGTCCATTTGGTCCTTAAACTTTAAAAGGTATCTAGTAGGTCCCTAAACTTTAAAAATGTTTAATAAGTCTCCGAACTTTCAATTTTTTTACTAATAGGTTCCTTCAGATATATTCAAATTTTTATAAAATTAACTGATATATTAGATATAACATTGAATTTTATATCTAATGCAATCCTAAACTTTCAAATTTGTATCTAGTAGGTTCGTGAATTTTAAAAAACGCTGAATAGTTTTATGACCTATTACACATAAAATGAAAAGTGAAGAGATTTACTAGACACAAAATTGAAAATTTAAGATACTTTTTAAAGTTCAAAGAACAAATAGACAAAAATTTTAAAATATAGGGACTTATTAGACAATTTTTAAAGTTTAGGGATCAAATAGACACAAACTTAAAAGTTCAAGGACTAAACTTATAATTTAATCTAAAAAAAAAAAAAACCGTTTAACGCTTATGAATTTCTAATATTTTATGTGGATCTCAAATAGAAAAAATATAAGAAATAAATTAAAATTTTATAGTTTGAAACCAGGATTCAAAATTTTACAATGTCTCTAAAACAAATGTTACAAGTTTTTCTTTTTTGTTCTAAACAAAATGTAGCATGATTATGAGTTCAATACTATCAATTTTACAATAGGAAAGATCACTTTTTTCTTTTTTCTTTTTGCTTTTTCTTTCTTTCTTTTATTCCTTTTCTCTTCCATATATGACCTATCTGTAGGTAAAATTTTCTACCCATCATTTTATTTTTAGCTTGCATTTAAGGCTTTCCAGCTATCAGGTGATCAGTTTTAGCTTGCATTTAAAGTTGAGATTAACATGTGTTGTCTTTTTTAGCAAACAAGTGATTTACTCCCCTTCAAGTAGATAATTGTTGAGTTTATTCTTATTTTTCTTTGTCTTCCTCTTTTCTTTTTGTAACAGCCCGAATTTTCCAATACGGCCATTCTAACAATAATGTGGAAGCGTAACAATTAAAACTAAAATAGACTTAAACAAATTTAGCGGAAGTAATTTCTTACAAAGAATTTCTAAAAAAAAACTAACGAATCCTTAACAACAACTTTCAAAGTCTTGTGCCAGAACACTAAACTTCACTTCTTTCAAGTTCGAGTTTATCACTTGATCCTTCATCTGAAAACATTTTGGAAAAACAAAAATGAGTACAAAAATACTCAATAAGCAATTTCAACATCAAGTTCAGAAATTAATTTTCTTCAAAACAAAACATAGAAATTCAGTTTAACAAATCATTTCAATAGTTGAATCAAAAGTCAATATTCATTTGGTCATTTTATTTTAAAACAATCATAAACAAAATACTAATATCCTTGCAAAACTTTTAAAACAACTATTAAAAACTTTCAGTCAAAACTTTCAGAAAACAAAAATCTTTCAATTGAACAAAACTTTCATTTAACCAAAACTTTCAAATATCAAAACTTTCAATTCAAACAGTACTTTCAATCAATCAATACTTTCAAATATCAAAGTGGGAATATGCATAATTTGGGTAGCCTTCAGAACATATATGATGGTTACCCCTCGGTAACACCAATCAATCAATCAGAACATTCAATCAGAGTTGTCGATAAAAATCGACCAGAACATTTAATTCAATTACTTAAGTGTGAGGCCATGTGAGTGAAACACACACATGAATCTTCATTCCAAAGGAATGCCAAACCACAAAATGTGTCTTCCCACAAATAAGCTTCAATCAGTCAGAGATGTCGATAAAATCGACCAGAACAATCAATATAATTACTTAAGTGTGAGGCCACGTGAGTGAATAACACACACATGAATCTTCATTCCAAAGGAATGTCAAACCACAAATGTGCCTTCCCACAAATAAGCAAGAACAATTCCGTCAATTCCAATTCCATCAATTCCAATTTAGGCTACTACCACAAATAAGCAAAGTATTCCCAAAACAGAAAATTGGCATATTCGAATAGTCCTTATCAAATCGATCAAAAATTCTTTCGAAAACATTTGAAACAAAACATATAGTTTCAAATAACAATTTCAATAAAGATTCATCAAATCAACCATTCAAATTCAAAACCAAAACAAACTTACTTTCAATTCAAAATCAATTAAAACACATTTATTTCAAATTATCCAAAACGGCAAACATACTTTTAAATAGAAAAACACTTTAAAACATACAAAACAATTTTGGTCAATTTCAAATCATACAAAACGTACTTTCAAACATTTGTCAAATAAACAATATTCAAAACATAATTGTACCAAAATTTCTATTTTGGAAGGGATGTGGAAACTATTTACCTCGATTGATAATCCTACAATTCTCAATCTCAATTCCAAATCTTGTCCACTTTCTTGAACAATCATCAACTTTTCCTAGAAGTCCAAACATATCCAATACTACACTGATCAAAAACCAAAATTCTATCTTAAGGGTCCAAAAGCTTATCTAAAATATAGACAATCTTATCTACCCAATTTATTCCATTCAAAACAATTTTCTGCATAAAAAGTTAAGAAAAATAGGGTTCTTGGACCAAAAAAAACAGCACTGAAAAACTGGGTTAAAAGCAATTTAAAACCCAATTAAAAACGTATTAAAATCGGTAAGATCAATACTTTTCAATACGATATAAATACCAAACAAATTTTCAATCCTACAACTTTTAAAACCTTCAAAACTATCATAAATTATAGACAAATAACCCAGAAAATTTTATGCTTCATAAAACAAAATTCTTCAAGATTTTAACATTAAAAGAATCAAGATTTGCCACTTTTTAACATCAAAATCAGATCTGAAAAATCTAGATAAAACTGCTGTAAAAACCTTTAAAACATACTCTTTTCATGTAGAAATCAAAGGTATAAATTACACTTCAAAAACAAACATTTGGTAAACTTTCTTGTACAAAAAGAACCCAAAAACATTACAAAAACAGTCCCAAATTTGAAGAAAATAAAAACTGGAAATTTCTGAAAAATCTTCCATTATCAAACCTTTAATTTAATCCAAAATCCATAAGATGAAAAACTTTGATAAAGAATTACGCAAACCAAAAACCTAAAAACTTTTTAGGGCAAAAGATTTCAAGAATCTTTTCATTCTAAACAATCAAGAATGAAAACAAAACCCAAAATTTTTCAAGAAATATTCAATCAAGAAATAAAACAAACTTGAAAATAGAAGGGAAGAAAACTTACTGCTTTTCTTTAGAGAGAAAACTACATAACTGACTTCTTCGTTTCCCTCTTTATGCCGTCAAAACTTTTGATCAAAAAGGTTAGGGCTTAAAAGACCCCTTAGAACTCTAATCAAGACCCTTGATAAAATTATCTTCTTTCTTTTTAAATAAAAAGAAAATATTTATTTCCTAATTTAAAAAGAAGAGAAAATCCTAATTCAAAAAGGTTTTAGAAAAATCAATTAAATTAATTTTTTTTCCGGTTGTTACACTTTTGCACTTAGCAACAAATTAAGTACTTGTCATGTATGGCCACCAATAACTTTCTTTCATGTCGTAATTATGTTATTTTTTTGTTATTTTCTTTCCTCTTTAACGCACTGCAACGTCTCGACTTTTCCTGTTAGACTTTCTAGGGACGTTACTACATGCATGCTAGTAGAATTTAGAAATCTTTGGTAAAAGACAAAAAGAATTAAACTTTTTTGCTAAACAGTCAAAAACTTTTAGTTCGGGATCCCTTTTAGAAAACCATTGCAAAACATAATGTGAATCAAAACGTTAAATCAAATGAAATAGTTCACTTCAATTAAGTTTACTTAACAAAATATTTTTAAATAAAACATAAACTAGATGCGGAAGCTATAATCCTCATGACACCCATGACCCTTTTAGCAAACCACCTTGCCACCCGCCTAAAATATGTTCTTGCCTTTACCTGAAAAGAAAAACATTTTGAAAAAGGATGAGTATTTAAATTACTCAGTAAGTGACCTCACTACCGGGTCAGGATATGCATACACATACATAATGAGTTTTCGAAAACATTTTCTTTCTTTCCTTTGGCGGGATCTAAATTCCTTTCATAGCGGAAACGTTTCTCTTTCAACTTTTCTCTTCGGCTTATTGTGGACAATTAACCCAACCTAACTTTTCCTTTTCATTTAACTTTTTCAGGTTCCTTTTCATTTAACCTTTTCAGGTTCCTTTTCATCTAACCTTTTCAGGTTCCTTTTCATATAGCCTCGTAAGGCTCCTTTTCATATAGATGTACATCAATAATGTTAGGGGGTAATTGCCACAGCCTTCGAAATCATTTTTTTATCATGAAAACATAATGTATGCATGAGGTCCCAAAGCATTTTAAATGTTTCATTTCCTGATGCAACATAAAACAAAGTTCTCATGTCATTCCTCAAATCATAAATCATATAACATGCATCACATTCATTAGAACATATGGCAATCATACATGTGCAACTCCATTTTCATATAAAATAAAGTATTTTGAAATTCATCAGAAATCACAACTAAAAAAAAAACATTTATAAAACTTTTAATTTGAAATAATTTAATTAAATTTTTTTTTTCAATTCAGTTCCTAACTTGCATTTAAGCATACCGGCGTAAGATCCCTTACCTTGGCTAAGCTCAAGAATCCAATCCCACCAAAAATTCCTTCGCCTTGAACCTCAGCCAAGCAATTTGGAGCCTAATTCAAACCATCCTAAGGTTAGAAAAAAATTCCTAAAATTCATAATTCATTCCAAAGTTCCTTCCACCAACTAAATTCCAAAATTAGAAATAATTCCTTAGCATTTAACTTATTCCCAATTGGTGGTTAAAACTAAATTCAAATTACAAGGTCCATGATTTAATCGTACCCTCAAGTTTAATCTACCAAAAATCCAAAAACTCCAAGGATTTGCTTGATTTTAGAATGAGAATGTTACCTCAATTCCGACCCCAAAAACAGAACCGAATCTTTCCGAATAGATGACGATTTGATTTGATTTCGCCGAGCCGACCTCTACGTACAATGGGTATTCCACGCGAAAACAAAGCTGAAAGGAGGCTGTACAGTACCGAAAATAGCCCAAAAATCAAACATCAGCAGATCGGGTATCGGTTCGTGGAGTCCGGCGTCGTGAACAGTACCCGTGGTATGAACAGTACTCGCGGTATGAACAGTATTCGCGGTATGAACAGTAACCACGCGTGAACAGTACCGCGATGAACAGTCGTGCCGTGAACAGTACCGCCCATGAACAGTACCGCGGCGATGGATGTTTGTTGGAGAAGGAAAAAAAAACCTTCGAATGAATGGGTCTCTTGGTAGTGACAGGGAGAGAGAGAGAGGGATTGATGGTAGATGTTGTTTTTCATGGAGGAAGAGGAGAAGGTTGAAGAAGATGACAGCTTGGCTTGACCTAGGGCTGCGTGCTCTATAAAAATAATAAGAGGGATATTTGGGTTTGACTTCTCCTTGGGCTTGAGATTGGCTCAAAGTCACCTAATTAACAAAAGTTGCCCCCAAACCAATTAATTCCCTTTTTCCCTTCTTTCTTCCCAATTCACCCTCCAATTTCTCAAATTTCAATTATGGAAATTTCTAAAATTAACTTTCAACACAACTTTAAACATGAAATTAGCCTTACAATTAATTCAAATCTTAAAATTAAAACTTTAATTAATACTTGAAAATGTCGGTCGTTACACGCACTCTCAAGACAAATAATGTAAGACAAAATTTTATCACTAGTAAGCCTACATTGCAAAATATATTTTATTTAATTAATTCAAATTCATTTTGTAAAGATAAAAATATGAAATAATGACAAATATGTAGCACTATAATTTTATTTTAGTTTCTTTTATGATATAGAGAGTTGTTTGTGGGTCCACAAAGTGGGTTGGATCATGTGAGAGCTTTGATGGCTGAAGCCTAGGGGATGGATGAATATGTTGAAAAAAATTATTTTAAAATGGCTTATTTATCAATTTCTTTTATTTTTATAGTAATTGGTTTGGAACAGATAGATGGTAGGTGGCCTCTTTAAGAAGTGGTGGCTTGAAGAGATTTAATGTGTTGTAGGTTTATGTAATCATTGAGGAGTTCAACGAATCAAAGAGAGAGAATGGATGAATATGTTATGATGTTCAATTTTGGTTTTGGTTCAAAGGACTAAAAAAAAAAACGTTTGTACATTGAAGTTAAAGAAGAAGCAAATAGAATGAATTTAATTGCAATAAATCATGTGATGTGATGTAAAAGTACACAGAGTTGGTAGCCTTGGTGAAGAGGAGGATATTCTCATATGTAGCTTACGTTTTGGGAGTTGAGAATCGAAGGGAGAGAACAATAGTTTATCATAGAAAATTGTCATGTTAGTAGGAGAGAGCTAAAAGAAGATCAAGAGAATAATAGAATATTTTCGTTGGAATATTTTGATCCATGTCTATCTGTGATTTTCTAATTAACTTGATATCATATATTAATCATGAAGCCCAACTATTAGCATATTTCTCATTAACTAGATTTCATGCATTTTGTAAGTAGTCATATTTGGAGCTATTACAAGGAAAGAAGGTTAGGAGAGTTACATGGAATGAAAAATAAAAATATTTTGCAGAAACAATTTAAAAATTTTATCATAAAAAAAATGGACGAGGCTAAAAGAATTATAGAATTAATAATCAAGTGATATGATATGGAAAAATATAATTTATAGTAATATTATTCTTATATTTGTTTTTTTTTTCTTTTTTATACTGTATAATACATAAGTAGTCGTCTTCGTTTTATTTAATACAACAAAAGTACGTAAAAACATAAATAAGAAATTATAATGTCCTTTGTATGGACGAAATCCATATTTCTAAAAAGTTAATAAATAAAAATGTCAAAAATGTTAAAGTACTTCAATGCAATGTTATTTATATCCATGAAGTTTTTTTCCAAAAATATATATTTTATGTTTAATTATGTTCTTTTTTAGTTCAACAGCAAGTGGAGTGGGGGATTTGAACCTGTTGTTTACAAATACATGATTTATGCCAGTTGAACTATGCTCATGTTGGCATGTTAATTATGTTTTTGAATCTTACATTGACTATATTTTTTATTCTTACATTGGCTATTGAAATTTAATACTTAGTCTCATTTTGGCACACAACTTGTGAATATTTTATTTTAGTCTCTGAAGTGTCTCAGCAAAATGAAAAGCTAAATAAAAAAGAATAAAGCATTGATACATAGATAGCTAATTGCCACTTACTCAATCTGTTAGTAGCATCTAAAGCTAAGGGACTATTTGTGAGGTTTTATCGAACCATAGAGACATAATTCTAACTATAAAACCATATAGACTAAATTCTTACATCTCCACACTATAGAGATCAAATTTGTAATCAACCTTTAAAATTTTTTTCACTAAAAAATGGGAAAAAAACTAGAAGAATTATAAACCTAATAATTATTTGAGACGATATGGGAAAATATAATTTGTAGTAATATTCTTCTTATATTTGTGTTTTTGAATTCCATTGAGATAATACATAGAATAGATCCATAAATTGAAAAAAGGTAAAATGAAGTCTTGATTTGAATTCTAAAACATTATGTATAGAATAAATCTCTTTTTAATCAACAAATTGTTTAGACAAAATTGGGAAATATATATATATATATATATATATATATATATATATATATATATATATATGACTTTCATGCCAAAGTTGGTAGATAAAAATCCCCTCCATAGCTCATTTTTCTGTAATAAGAATAATAATAGTAAGGTTAAATAACAAGTTTAGTCCCTTAACTTTCATGTTTGTGTCCATTTGGTTCTTGAACTTTAAAAGATATCTAGGAGGTCCCTAAACTTAAAAAATGTTTACTAAGTCCCCAAAACTTTCAATTTTGTGACTAATAGGTCCCTGTAGATATGTTCGGATTTTTTTAAAATTAATTGATTTATTAGATATAACATTGAATTTTATATCTAATAGAATACTAAACTTTCAAATTTTTATCTAGTAGGTCCGTGAATTTTAAAAAACATCAAATAGTTTTATGACTTTTTAGACATAAAACTAAAAATCCAGAGATTTAGTAGACACAAATTTGAAATTTTAAGATACTTTTTAAAGTTCAAAGACCAAATAGACAGAAATCTAAAATTTAGGGACTTATTAAACACTTTTTATAGTTTAAGGATCAAATAGACACATATCTGAAAGTTCACGGACTAAGCCTATAATTTAATATAATGAAAAAAACCATTTAATGCTTATGAATTTGTAATATTTTATGTGGATCTAAAATGAAGAAAATTAAAGAAATAATTAAAAAATTTATTATTCGAAACTAAGATATTAAATTTTATATTGTCTCTATAAAAAATGTTACAAGTTTTTCTTTTTTGTTCTAAACAAAATGTAGAATAATTATAAGTTTAATGCTATCAATTTTACTATAAGAAAAATCACTTGTTGCTTTTTGTCTTTTTCTTTCTTTTATTCCTTTTCTCTTCCATATATGACCTATACCTAGGTAAAACTTTCTACCTATCATTCGATTTTTTTATTGCATTTAAGGCTTTCTAGCTATCATATGATCCGTTTTAGCTTGCATTTAAAGTTGAGATTAACATGTGTTATCTTTTTGAGCAGACAAAGGATTTACTCCCTTTCAAGCAGTTAATTGTTGAATTTATTCTTATTTGTCTTTGTCTTCCTATTTTCTTTTGCACTCGCAACAAATTAAGTACTTGTCATGTATGGCCACAAATAATTTGCTTCCATATCCTAATTATGCTTTTTTTTTTGTTGTTTTCTTTTCCTCTTTCACGTACTCAAGACAAATAATGTAAGACTTAATTTTATCACTAGTAAGTTTACATTGTAAAATATATTTGATTTAATTAATTCAAATTCATTATGTGAAGATAAAAAAATGAAATAATGACAATTATGTAGCACCATAATTTTGTTTTAGTTTCTTTTATGATATAGAGAGTTGTCTGTGGGTCCACGAAGTTGGTTGGATCATGTGGGAGCTTTGAGGGCTGAAGTCCAAGGGATGGATGGATGAATGTTTTTAAAACAATTTATTTAAAAATGGCTTATTCATCAATTCCTTTATTTTTTAAGTAATTGTTTTGGAACAGACATAGTAGGTGGCCTCTTTAAGAAGAGCTGGGTTGAAGAGATTTAATGTGTTGTTGGTTTATCTAATCCGTGAGGAGTTCAAAGAATCAAAGTGAGGAGTTCAAAGAATCAAAGAGAGAAATGAATGAATATGTTATGATGTACAATATTGGTTGATTAAAAGTGTAACGACCCGAATTCCTACGACTCTCTAAATGCGGAAGCACGACCTAGTTACCTCGCTCATGCCCGAAATTTCGATAGCATGACGACGTAACTAGGAGAAAACCAAAATTTACAACGACCTGGAAAGAGATATGAGCACTTCTATAATTCAAGAAATAGACTCAGCACCCTCCAAACTACGATACATAGTGCTGAGCTCAACCAACAGACAGTTAAACCTAAGAACTTCTAACTAAATACACGAAAGCAAAGAATATTTAGTATTTACAACCAAACGCACATCAAGGAACAAAGAAACAAAACTAAAAGCTAAACAGGGAAAAGAATTTGGCGGAGTCTCCATAGTCTCGTCAAGTCGTCACCGGCGTCATCCGCCCCGAGATTGTGCACAATCTGCAAAACAAACAAAGTAGCAAGGATGAGTATAAACATACTCAGTAAGTAGCCCACTTAAGGGTCCAATGTTTAAAAAAACCATACCAAGAAGACAACTGCTCTTACTCACACTCGTGTTTAGATTTCAAGTACTTCCTTTTGTTATTCTAAAAGTCCATTTATCCTTCCGCAACCTTCACTACTACTTGACCCTAACTTCGTGTCATACCTGCGAGTCCTGTAACCTAGAACCCAAACCTGTGAAGGTCTATAACCCTCACACTTATCTCAACAGATAAATCACCCCTAGGCTAGCACACAGGCGCTAGAGAACACATTCCCTACGCTTAACATAATGGGGAATCACCCCTAAGCTAGCACACAGGTGCTAGGGAACGTATTCCCTATGCTCAACATACTGGGGAATCCTCTCTCAGCTAGCACACAGCAATAGGAAACGCATCCCTATGCTCAACACAGTGGGGAATCACCCCTAAGCTAGCTCATCGGTAATAAGGAACGCATTCCTTATGCTCATCACATCATGATAGCCACACAGGCAACCAAGGAACACATCTCCCTCAGCTAGCATACAGGCAATAGGGAAACGCATCCCCTATGCTCAACACAGTGGGGAATCACCCCTAAGCTAGCTCACATGCACTAGAGAAACGCGTCCCCTATGCTCATCACATCACATACGTTCCAGGTTTACAAACTCGCACGAAACGACAGAGATAGGGTGGGTAGCACCAATCTAACGGCCCTTGTACTTTCACAATGCTTTTGGAACCTTTCGGGTCATCTATCATACCAAATTCATCCATCAAGACTGATTCACAATCACAAACCGACCCGAAATTCACAAGCACACACAATGGGAAAAATGTTCCCTAACTCACCCAAGCAAAGAGGGAAAGCCACCCTCAAGCCTTTCCAACATTTACAACGTCTTACGCCTCATATATATATATATATATATATATATATATATATCTAGGCGAACACAAATCCTAACGGACAAATCCGAAAGGCTACTTACTTTCTAGGCCAAATCCAGTTCTCTTTCTTTTAAGAAGTCATTCGTAGCATATGACCCAGGCCCACCTTTCATAAACAACCACAATCTCATCATAGTGACTTTTCGCCATGGATCACAAACACGAATCTCAAGTATGGACTTTCGCCCTGACACCACATTCCTAAATCAGCACTTTTCATAACTATAGCCATACATGTGCCAGTGGCATATTACCCTCCAATTATTTAATCCAGAATCCAGTCCCCTAAACACACTAGAATTTAAGACAACCACTGGTCACTGTATGCCTTCAAGGTATTCTAATTCATCCACTAATTCAAACCAACAACTCTGGCACCCTGCACACGATTAACTCATCCATATCCCAAGAAGGCTAAACTTTAGCCAACCACTTAAGTGTTTCAAACATTCTAAACTATGTCAAATATCTCAACATCACATGTAGACTCTTGCTTAACCACTTATGATCATTCAGGTATTTCAAGGCTCACTTTTATAACCAAACTATAATGAGTTGTGCACAGTAAACATAACACACAACCTAGACCTTTTTGGATATCATACTAGAGTCGATAGTCTTGAGCATTCTAAAGTAAATTATTCCCCTATTACTATTTTGACACGTACTTAAGTAACTTAAGCTCAAGAACAACTTAGGATAGTTCAACCAATCACACCATCTTCCACATATCCATATTTAGGCAACCATTGATTATTCGCAAAACACCATAAATACGCCCAAACTCAACCAATCACAACCTTGGGCAAATTCTTAAATTAATTCACATACTAACTGGAATGAACTTGTAACTTTAAACCCCTATTCCCTTTATAACCACAACTTAGGCCATTTCTAGCTCAAGCAACTTCCAAATATAACCACCATCCATTACATACCTCACGAACATCACTTTCAAGCATGCTTTCACAATTCGCAATTTATCAAACATAAATCTAAAGCATTTAGGAACTTAAAGGGGCTTAAAATCCAAATAACTACTTACATTTACTCCAAGGTTCAAAACGGCTCAAACTCACATACTTGATCCAGAATCATAAAACAACGGCCTACGCATTATGGGTAAAATATAAAACACTTAAAACAATCCTTAAAACACATCAAAAACTCCTAAAACATGTGCCAAGTATCTCCAATCTCATTCCTAACTTCAATTAAGATGATAACCATAACATCCATAACGTCCAAGGAGAACTTACCCCGAAATCGAGACCAAAGCCCACTGGACAGCAGCTTAAATGCTCCAAATTCTCCTAATTCGACCTTCAATCACATTGGGTATTCTAGATTAAAACCCAAAACATTACGGGTTAGTTTCAATTTACTAAATTAGCCCTTCAATTCTATCTTACAACCCAAAAATTACTTCGAATCGTCATTAAAACACTTACCCACTCCAACCGAACCTATACACGGCTTGATCGAACACCAAGCTTGCTGGAAATTTGGCCCAAAACCGGCACCCCTGCTGCTGTCTGTACAGAAAACCGAGAGAGAGAGAGATGGAGGTGGTCGGCGGCGCGAGCTGGACGAAAGTGTGAGTACGACGGCGTGCAGCTAAAGCTTCGTTCGGCAACTGGCTGATCGGCGAGGAACTGAAAGAGAGTCGGTGGCGACTGGGCGTGTGGCAGCGACAACACGAGGAAGACGAAGAAGAAGAAGAAAAAACAAGGTGGATGGGTATTCACGGTGGGAGAGGAAGAAGAAAAATCAGAATAGATGGGTGGGTGTTCGGGTGACGAGAGAGAGAGAGAGAGAGAGAGAGAGAGAGAGAGAGAGAGAGAGAAAAATTAGGGAGGGAGAGAGTTATCGGGAAGGAGAAAAAAAATTGGGAAGAAGAGGAAGAAAAGAATAGGAGGAAGAAGGAGAAGAAAAGAAGATAAGGATGATGATTTTTAAATTTTAAAATTACTAAAATGCCCTTAACCAAACAACTCTTTCCCAAAATTGCCCTTTTTTTTAAACTCTCTATCTTCAAATTAACCCAAACAACATTCTTATTTGAGAAATTCTCAAATTAAATTCCAAATTTCGAAAAATAACGCCCCTGAACTAATCGAGAGTTATAAAAAGGACTGAAAAAAAATAGTTTGTACATTGAAGTTAAAGAAGTGTAACGACCCGACTTTTCCTATTAGACTTTCTAGGGACGTTACTACGTGCATGCTAGTAGAATTTAGAAATCTTTGGTAAAAGACAAAAAGAATTAAACTTTTGTGATAAACAATCAAAATCTTTTAGTTCGGGATCCCTTTAAAAACCATTGCAAAACATAATGTGAGTCAAAACGTTAAATCAAATGAAATAGTTTACTTCAATTAAGTTTACTTAACAAAATAATTTGAGTTAAAACATAAACTAGATGCGGAAGCTATACTTCTCATGACACCCATGACCCTTTCAGCAAACCACCTTGCCACTCGCCTAAAATATGTTCTTGCCTTTACCTAAAAAGAAAAAACATTTTGAAAAATGATGAGTATTTAAAATACTCAGTAAGTGACCTCACTACCGGGTCAGGATATGCATACACATACATAATGAGTTTTCGAAAATTTTTTCTTTCTTTCCTTTGGTGGGACCTAAATTCCTCTCATAGCGGAAACGTTTTTCTTTCAACTTTTCTCTTCGGCTTAATGTGGACAATTAACCCAACCTAACATTTCCTTTTCATTTAACCTTTTCAGGTTCATTTTCATCTAACCTTTTCAGGTTCCTTTTCATATAGCCTCGTAAGGCTCATTTTCATATAGATGTACATTAATAATTTTAGGGGGTAATTGCCACAGCCTTCGAAATCATTTTTATCATGAAAACATAATGTATGCATGAGGTCCCAAAGCATTTTAAAATTTTCATTTCATGATGCAACATAAACAACATTCTCATATCACTCATCACTCATCATAATCATAAATCATGCATAACTTTCATAAAATATTTGGCAATCACTCATGTCAAAATCCATTTTCATATGAAATAAAACATTTTAAAGTTCATCAAAAATCATAAATAAAACATTTATAAAACTTTTTTTTTTCAATTCAGTTCCCAACTTTCATTTAAGCATACCAGCGTAAAATCTCTTACCTTGACTAAGCTCAAGAATCCAATTCACCCAAATGCTCACCAAAAATTCCTTCGCCTTGAACCTCAGCCAAACAATTTGGAGCCTAATTCAAACCATCCTAAGGTTAGAAACAATTCCTAAAATTCATAATTCATCTCAAAAGTTCCTTCCACCAAACTAAAGTTCCAAAATTAGAATTAATTCCTTAACATTTAACTTAATCTCAAATTGGTGATTAAACTCAATTCAAATCACAAGTCTCATGATTTAATCGCCCTCAAGTTTAATCTACCAAAAACACAAAACTTCCAAGGATTTGCTTGATTTTAGAATGAGAATTTACCTCAATTCCAACCCCAAAACAGAATCGAATTTTGCCGAATAGATGACAATTGGATTCAATTTCGCCGAACCGACCTCTACGTATGATGGGTATTCTAAAATTGATCCCGAAAATCAATGGGTCAACCTATAAATTACTAAAACATTGCTCAAAATCAAATTCCATTATGAAAAACCATTTGTAAACGACATGAGTAAGCTTACCCATAATTGAAGGCTCGTCGGACTGGAAGAGGCTGATCGGAACGGTGGCGGCGTGAACAGTATCGGGGTATGAACAGTATTGCGGTATGAACAGTACCGCCCGTGAACAGTACCATGATGAACAACCACGCCCCCGTGAACAGTAATCGCACGTGAGGGACAAATCCGGCGATGGATGTTTGTTGAAGAAGAATAAGCTTTCGAATGGATGGGTCTTTTGGTGGTGAAAGAGAGAGAGAGATTGATGGTGGAGGTTGTTTTTCATGGAGGAAGAGGAGAAGGTTGAATAGATGATGGCTTGGCTTGATCTAGGGCTGCGTGCTCTATAAAAATAATAGAGAGGGATATTTGGGCTTGACTTCTCCTTGGGCTTGGGCTTAGCTCAAAGTCACCTAATTAACAAAAGTTGCCCCCAAACCAAATAATTCCTTTTTTCCCTTCTTTCTTCCCTATTCACCCTCCAATTTCTCAAATTTCAATTATGAAAATTTCTAAAATTAACTTTCAACACAACTTTAAACATGAAATTAGCCTTACAATTAATTAAAATCTCAAAATTAAAACTTTAATTAATACTTGAAAATGTTGGTCGTTACAAGAAGAAACAAATATAATGAATTTAATTGCAATAAATAATATGAGGTGTTGTAAAAGTATACAAAGTTGGTAGCCTTGATAAACATAAGAGATATTCTCATATATATTACTTACGTTGAATTGAAGGGAGAGAACAATAGTTTATGATGGAAAAGTGTCATGTGAGTACATGAGAGATTTAAAAGAAGACCGAGAGAATAATAGAGTATTTTCGTTTGTGTATTTTGATCCATGTGTATATGCGATTTTCTAATTAACTAGATATCATATATTAATCTTTCCGTCCAACTATTAGCATATTTTCTAATTAGCTAGATTTAATGCATTTGATAATTAGTCATACTTAGAGCTAGTACAAAGAAAGACGGTTAGAAGAGTTACATGGAATGAAATAGAATTTCCAAAATAATGAATTTAATATTTAATTAAAAATCTCTCACCCAAAATTAGGAAAACTTAATTATCTTAATCTAGTCTATTCAAATCTAATTTACTCAATCTAGATTTAAAGCAACGATCCCAATACAAAATGAAATTATCCTTGTTTAAAAACACGGGGCGTTACATGCTCTAATAGATCTTTTACTCTTAACCTTACTATCTCTCCAAAATTTATCTCTTACTCTCTAACTTTTTTTATACTGTTTATTCGAACTAATAATTTTTTATGAAGTCTAACTAATATTCTCCATCTAACATATTTAAGTCTAAATAATCTCTTTTCATGTATCTAAATTTACTATGTTTGACTTTTCTCTTTATAACATTTACATCTATGTCCTTAAATTTTTTTTTCATGTCTTCACGTATTTTTCTCTCTCTAAAACATCTCTTCACCTCTCTAATTTTTAAAAAACAGAAAACAGCTATATATCAAACAAGTGTGATTTTCTATTTTTTTAAAATAGAAAACAAAAAACAATTATAAAACATATATGACTTTTGTTTTTCAACAATAGAAAACCAAAAAAAACCAAAAACTAAAAATTAAAATGGTCATCCAACGAGACTTTAATGTATTTTAATTTATACATTAAAAAAATCAACGATATCTATTTCATGTTAATTTTGATTTTGAATCTTACTATGGTTATTCATATTTTAATATTATTTCATTTCCGAACTTCTAAATGTTTTATTTTAGTTCCTTCACTCTCTAAATTAATATTTTAGTCGGCAAAAGGAAAGCATTTACTTATTGTTGTTAATTATTTAACAACAAATTCTTACGAAACCCAACATTTGATCAACAATAGTTTCAAGCATTTGTTCAAAAATGAGTTAACAAAGAAAGAAAAAAATGCATTACATGAGGTTTAGCATATTTCCTTTCCTAATCATAGGGTTGCAATGACCAATTCTACTTTATTTTATTTAGTTATCATGAACTTTATTTCAAATGGGCATAAGTTCTGATAAATATAATTTTAGATGCATTGGTAGATAGCATTTATATAGATAAATAACATTTATAATATTTATTTTGGAACTTGATTGATTTGTATTTAAACTTAGATTTTCTTGTTCATAGTTATTTTATCTAATACAGTTCCTTAAAATATTCTTTTTATTGGAGAAGTAGATTGATTTTAAGTCATGATTTCAAAACGTTTGGATAACGATTTTGTTTACAAAATTGGTTGAGGTTGATCTTTATTAATTACTTGAATAATTTTGGGATTCAAGCTTAGTTCCAGTGGCGAAGCTAGAACTTTATTTCAAATGGGGCACTAGTTTATTAAATTAAATGCATTGATATATCACATTTATATTAAGCAATATCAATTACCTCTTCTCAAAGGGCCATCCGCGTTGTGGACTCTCTCTTTTATCATAAAATAAAGATTATAATTCTATATATTTATCATTATTTCATAATTTTGTATGATGAATGAATTTAAATTTATTAAGAAAATATATTTTACAATGCAAACTTAGTAGTGTTAAATAGTGTAGACTATTGCATTGGGAGTAGATGAAAGATAAAAGAAAATAACAAGAAAAGGTCAAACATAAGCACATGGGAAGCAAATTATTGTAGCATACATGACAAGTAATTGAAAATGGTAAAGCATAAGCAAATGGGAAGTATAGGAACATGAAAGATGTAACGACCGGTTTATTTAAAAGTATTAATTTTGAAATTTTGGAAATCAAGTTGAATTAATTTCTTAAATAAGTATATTGATTTTGGGGTTAATTTGAAATTTCATGGTTTAAAAAGGGCAAATTTGGAAAGCAATGATTGGTCAAGGGGCATTTTTGGAAATTGGAAAGTTGTTTAAAAAAAAATAATAAATAAAAATAAAATAAATAAAAGAGAAAATAATAAATAAAAAGCCCATCCTTATCCACTATATATATATTTTTTATTTTTTTTATTTTTTTATTATTTTATTATTTTATTTTTTTTATTATTTTTTCTTTTTCTCTTCTTCTTCCCCCCGATACTCTCTCCCTCTCACCGAATTTTTTTTCTCTCTCTCTCTCTCTCACCCGAACGCCGGTCGCACAGAGGCTCCAGCCACGAACCACCGTCGGCCACCTCCGCCTTTCTCCCTCTCTCGATCGTCTCTCTCTCTCTCCTTCTCACCGGCAGCCTTGTAGCTCCAGCGCCGATCAGCTCCTCACCACAGCAGCTTCGTCGGAAACGCCTGCCGCCACCGTTTCCTTCTTCTTTTCTTCGTCTTCGTCTTCCCCAAGGATCTCGCCGCCGACCGTTTCCTCCTTCTTCTTCGTCTTCACCGAACAGCAACTCAGATCGGACCGGATCTGCTCGCAAACGCCTCACCGGAGCTCACCGTACGAATTAGTTCGAAGCTCAGTTCAAACATCGGGTCTTCGCCGGTGCCACGAACGAGCCAGGTCTGCAAGCTCAATTCGCCGAAATTAGTTCAGATCTTACTCGCCGGAACCAGATCTGCTCAAAACGAACAGCCACGCGCCTCCACGCGCCGCCGTGCTCCGACCACGCGCCGCAGTCTTCGATTCCAATTTTCGAGCTCGAACGGTCCCGGTTACGATCGTGTTCTGACTTGGGTAATTTCGTTACTCAATTATTTTTAATTAAGGACTTTAAATGGGATCGATCGTTAATCAATGGATTTAATTTTCAGGATATTGATTTAAGAATCAAACTACGGAATTGGAGACAAATATATAAATTTCCAGCAAGGTTGAAGGTTCCGCGCAGTCAATTTTATTGGGTGAGATACTGTGCTAAATTAATTTGGTCTATGGAAGTAAAAAGGGACTGATTTGCAATTAAAATTACTTTTGGACCCTTTGACGAACTTGTTGGACAACCTTTGCATTTGGAATTAATTATTGGACTTTTTGAGACTACTGGACCATTGAACGAGGCTATGGAGCTAAGACTCACATAAATTAAATTAAAGGACTGACTCAGTTAAGATTAACCAAAATTGGACTCTATGGAGCTTATTTATGAAATTTCAAGAATCTTGGACCAAGTTTTAATAATCCTTATTTTTATTGGATTATTGAAGGATAAGCAGGAGACCAGAGCTTGGAAGGAATTTTTGCTGCAAGAATAATATTCGTTATTCTATTCGAAGTAAGTAGTTATTTGGATTTTAAGCCCCTTTAAATTTTTAAATGATTTAGATTTATGTTTGATAAATTGCGAATTGTGAAAGCATGCTTGAAAGCGGTGTTATGAGATATGAAATGATTAGTAGATATGTTTAGAAGTAGTCTTGAGCTAAAGCGGCTTTAGTTGAGGTTATAATGGAAATTGGGGCTTAAAGTTGCGATTTTATCATGTTAAAGTATGAAATACCTAAGGAATTGCCCAAGGTTATGTTTGGATGAGTTCAAACACGTTTGTGGTGAATTGTGAACAGTCGTGTTTACCTAAATATGAACTTGTGAAAGATGTCGAGGTTGGTTAAATTAATAGGAGAATTATCATGTTGGGCTTAAGATTGCCTGAACTTGTTGCTAATTTCGTTAAGGGATTCAAAGTTACAAACAAAAGATGAAAATGTGTCTGAGGTTATGAATAAAGTTGATCATGTTTTCCCCCGTAAGCATAAAAGTATAGATAGTGGTACTAAATTAGATGTTGTAAGTGTTTGGGCTTGGTTAAGGGCTGAGGTAGAACACCTTAATCTGATGTGTTTGAATGTGAATGGAAGGGCGTTGGTTGTTTTGAGTCCTAGCATGGTTAGAGGATTTAAATTCCAGACTAATGGATTGAAGGACTTTATGTCAATGACATAGGTATGGGCTATGGCTACGTGTAGTTCTTGTTTAGAAGTACCATTGAACTAGGGTAGTTCTTACTTGAGATTTGTGTTTGTGGTCTATAGAGAAAGATCACCATGATTTGATTGTGGTTGTTTAATGAGAGGTGGACCTGGATCATAGGTCACGAATAACTTCTTTAAAAGAAAGAGAAGTGGGTTGTTTTAGTGTTGACCTAAGAAGTAAGTAGCCTTTCGGATTGGTCCGTTAGAATTTGTGCCTCGTCTATATATATATGAGGCGTAAGACGTTGTAAATGTTGGAAAGGCTAGAAGGTTGCTTCCTCTCTGTGTTTATGTGAATTGGGGGATGATTCCCTTTGTATGTGCTTTTGAACTTCGGTTCAGGTTGTGAATATGGTTTGGAAATGATGAATGATTTTGGTATGGTGGATAACCCGAGAGGTCTTGAATGTGTCGGGAAAGTGCAAAGGCCCGTTAGTTTGATGCTATCTACCTTAACTCTGTTCTTTCGTGCGAGTTGTAAGCCTAGAACGTATGTGATGTGATGAGCATAGGGGATGCGTTTCCCTAGTGCCTGTGAGCTAGCTTAGGGGTGATTCCCCACTGTGTTGAGCATAGGGGATGCGTTTCCCTATTGCCTGTATGCTAGCTGAGGGGATGTGTTCCCTGGTTGCCTGTGTGGCTATCATGATGTGATGAGCATAAGGAATGCGTTCCTTATTGCCGATGAGCTAGCTTAGGGGTGATTCCCCACTGTGTTGAGCATAGGGATGCGTTTCCTATTGCCGTGTGCTAGCTGAGAGATCATTCCCCAATATGTTGAGCGTAGGGAATGCGTTCCCTAGCGCCTGTGTGCTAGCTTAGGGGTGATTCCCCATTATGTTGAGCGTAGGGAATGCGTTCCCTAGCGCCTGTGTGCTAGCCTAGGGGTGATTTATCTTTTGAGATGAGTGTGAGGGTTATAGACCTTCACAGGTTTGGGTTCTAGGTTACAGGACTCGCAGGTATGACACAAAGTTAGGTTCGGGTAGTAGTGAATGTTGTGGAAGATTAAATGGACTTTTAGAATAACAGAAGGAAGTATTTGAAATCTAAGCACGAGCGTGAGAAAGAACAGTTTTCTTTTTGGTATGGTCGCTTTAAAACATTGGACCCTTAAGTGGGCTACTTATTGAGTATGTTTATACTCATCCTTGCTACTTTGTTTGTTTTGCAGATTGTGCACATTCTCGGGGTGGATGACGCAGGTGACGACTTGACGAGACTATGGAGGCTCCACCAAATTTCTTTTCCCTGTTTAGTCTTTATTTTTGTTTCTTTGTTCCCTGTTGTTTGTCAGTCTGTAAAGTTTAAATGTTCTTTAGCTTCGTGTGTCCAGTTAGAAGCTTTTAGATTTGGTTGTCTGTGAATTGAGTTCAGCATCATTTATTGTAGTTTGGTGGATGCTGAGTCTGTGATCTGAAACATAGAAGTGTTTATATCTCTTTCCAGGTCTTTGTAAAATTTGGTTTCCTTCTAATTACGTCGTCATGCTGCCGAAATTTCGGGCATGAGCGAGGTAACTAGGTCGTGCTTCCGCTTTAGAGAGTCGTAGGAATTCCGGTCTTTACAAAAGATAAAAGAAAATAACGAAAAAAGGTAAAGCATAAGCACATTGGAAGAAGAAAATTACCTATTACAAGTAATTAAGGTTGGTGGAAGAGAATAATTAAAAAGAATTAAATTCAATATTTCACACAAGATCGCTGGAGAATTCTACAAAGTAATGATAAAAAAGAAAGGGAAGATGACAACCTGTGATCATTTCTATTTGTATAAGGGATAAAATAACAAAAGGAAAATTATGCCAAAGAGCATGTTTTCAATCATATATTTCACAAATGACTGATCATTTAAAAAAAAAAAAAAAAGTATCAGCTCTAACATGGTTCATATATGTGCAGCTATTTTATTCCATTTACACTCCTGAACATTCTACAAGTTTAGTCTCATAACTTTCATGTTTGTGTCCATTTAGTCCTTAAACTTCAAAAGGTGTCTACTAGGTCCCTAAACTTTAAAAATGTTTAATAAGTCCCCGAAATTTCAATTTTTTTACTAACAAGTTCCTTAAGATATATTTGAATTTTTATCAAATTAACTGATCTATTAGATATAACATTGAATTTTATATCTAATAGAATTCTAAACTTTCAAATTTGTATCTAGTAGGTCTGTGAATTTTAAAAAATGCTGAACAGTTTTCTGACCTATTACACATAAAATGAAAAGTCCAGAGATTTACTAGACACATGATTGAAAATTTAAGATACTTTTTAAAGATCAAAGAACAAATAGACGCAAATTTTAAAATTTAGGGACTTATTAGACACTTTTTAAAGTTTCGGGATCAAATAGACACAAACCTAAAAGTTCAAGGACTAAACTTATAATTTAATCTAATAAAAAAAACCATTTAACGCTTATGAATTTCTAATATTTTATGTGGATCTATAATAGAAAAAATATAAGAAATAAATTAAAATTTTATAATTTGAAACTAGGATTCAAAATTTTACAATGTCTCTAAAACAAATGTTACAAGTTTTTCATTTTTGTTCTAAACAAAATGTAGCATAATTATGAGTTTAATACTATCAATTTTACAATAGGAAATATCACTTTTTGTTTTTTGCTTTTTCTTTCTTTTATTCCTTTTCTCTTCCATATATGACTTATACGTAGGTAAAATTTTCTACCCATCATTTGATTTTTAGCTTGCATTTAAGGCTTTCCAGCTATTAGGTGATCAATTTTAGCTTGCATTTAAAGTTGAGATTACCATGTGTTGTCTTTTTTGGCAAACAAGTGTTTTACTCCCCTTCAAGGATATATTTGTTGAGTTTATTCTTATTTTTCTTTGTCTTCCTATTTTATTTTCCATTTAGCAACAAATTAAGTACTTGTCATGTATGGCTACAAATAATTTGCTTCCATGTCGTAATTATGCTTTTTTTTTTTGTTATTTTCTTTTCTCTTTCACGTACTCTCGAGACAAATAATGTAAGACATAATTTTATCACTAGTAAGCATACATTGCAAAATATATTTTATTTAATTAATTCAAATTCATTTTGTAAAGATAAAAATATGAAATAATGACAAATATGTAGCACTATAATTTTGTTTTAGTTTCTTTTATGATATAGAGAGTTGTCTGTGGGTCCACAAAGTGGGTTGGATCATGTGAGAGCTTTGATGGCTGAAGCCCAGGGGATGGATGAATATGTAGAAAACAATTACTTTAAAATGGCTTATTCATCAATTTCTTTTATTTTTAAAGTAATTGTTTTGGAACAGATAGATGGTAGGTGGCCTCTTTATCATTGAGGAGTTCAAAGAATCAAAGAGAGAGAATGGATGAATATGTTATGATGTTCAATTTTGGTTTTGGTTCAAAGGACTAAAAAAAAAAAAAACGTTTGTACATTGAAGTTAAAGAAGAAGCAAATAGAATGAATTTAATTGCAATAAATCATGTGATGTGATGTAAAAGTACACAAAGTTGGTAGCCTTGGTGAAGAGGAGAGATATTCTCATATGTAGCTTATGTTTGGGGAGTTGAGAATTGAAGGGAGAGAACAATAGTTTATGATAGAAAACTGTCATGTTAGTACGAGAGAGTTAAAAGAAGATCAAGAGAATAATAAAGTATTTTCGTTGGCATATTTTGATCCATGTCTATTTGTGATTTTCTAATTAACTAGATATCATATATTAATCATGAAGGCCAACTATTAGCATATTTCTAATTAACTAGATTTCATACATTTCGTAATTAATCATATTTGGAGCTATTACAAAGAAAGAAGGTTAGGAGAGTTACATGGGATGAAAATTAAAAATATTTTGCAGATACAATTTAAAATTTTTATCATAAAAAAATGGAAAAGGCTAAAAGAATTATAGAATTAATAATCAAGTGAGATGATATGGGAAAATATAATTTATAGTAATATTATTCTTATATTTCTTTTTTTTTTCCTTTTTATATTGTATAATACATAAGAAGTCGTATTCGTTTTTATTTAATACAACAAAAGTACGTAATAAAATAAATAAGAAATTATAATGTTCTTTGTATGGACTAAATCCAAATTTCTAAAAAGTTAATAAATAAAATGTCAAAAATGTTAAAGTACTCAATGCAATGTTATTTATATGAAATTTTTTCCAAAAATATCTATTGCATGTTTAATTATGTTCTTTTTTAGTTCAACAGCTGGTGGAATGGGGGATTTGAACCTCTGACCTCTTGGTCGCAAATACATGATTTTTGCCAGTTGAACTATGCTCATGTTGGCATGTTAATATATTTTTTAATCTTACATTGACTATTATATTTTTTATTCTTACATTGGCTATTGAAATTTAATACTTAGTCTCATTTTGGTCACACAACTTGTGAATATTTTATTTTAGTCTCTGAAGTGTCTCAGCAAAATGAAAAGCTAAATAAAAAAGAATAAAGCATTGATACATATATAGCTAATTGCCACGTACTCAATCTGTTAGTAGCTTCTATCGCTAAGGACTATTTGTGAGGTTTTATCGAACGATAGAGAAATAATTCTAACTTTAAAACCATATAGACTAAATTCTAACATCTCCACACTATAGAGATCAAATTTGTAATCAACCTTTAAAATTTTTTTCATTAAAAATTGGAAAAAAAAAAAACTAGAAGAATTATAAACCTAATAATTATTTGAGATGATATGGGAAAATATAATTTGTAGTAATATTCTTCTTATATTTGTGTTTTTGAACTCCAATGAGATAATACACAGAATAGATCCATAAATTGAAAAAAGGTAAAATGAAGTCTTGATTTGAATTGTAAAACATTATGTATAGAATAAATCTCTTCTTAATCAACAAATTGTTTAGACAAAATTGGGCAAAATATATATATATATAACTTCCATGCCAAAGTTGGCAGATAAAAATCCCCTCCATAGCTCATTTTTTTGTAATAAGAATAATAATAGTAAGGTTAAATTACAAGTTTAGTCTCTTAACTTTCATGTTTGTGTCCATTTGGTTCTTGAACTTTAAAAGGTATCTAGGAGGTCCATAAACTTAAAAAAATGTTTACTAAGTCCCCAAAACTTTCAATTTTGTGACTAATAGGTCCCTGCAGACATATTCGGATTTTTTTAAAATTAATTGATTTATTAGATATAACATTGAATTTTATATCTAATAGAATACTAAACTTTAAAATTTCTATCTAGTAGGTCCGTGAATTTTAAAAAACGTCGAATAGTTTTATGACCTTTTAGACATAAAATTAAAAATCCAGAGATTTACTAGACACAAATTTGAAAATTTAAGATACTTTTTAAAGTTCAAAGACCAAATAGACAGAAATCTAAAATTTAGGAATTTATTAAACACTTTTTAAAGTTTAAGGATCAAATAGACACACAAATCTGAAAGTTCACAGACTAAGCCTGTAATTTAATCTAATGAAAAAAACCATTTAATGCTTATGAATTTGTAATATTTTATGTGGATCTAAAATCAAGAAAATTAAAGAAATAGTTAAAAAAATTTATTATGCGAAACTAAGATATTAAATTTTATATTGTGTCTATAAAAAATGTTACAAGTTTTTCTTTTTTGTTCTAAACAAAATGTAGCATAATTATCAGTTTAATGCTACCAATTTTACGATAGGAAAGATCATTTCTTGCTTTTTGTCTTTTTCTTTCTTTTATTCCTTTTCTCTTCTATATATGACCTATACCTAGGTAAAACTTTCTACCTATCATTCGATTTTTTTTTATTGCATTTAAGGCTTTCTAGCTATCATATGATCCATTTTAGCTTGCATTTAAAGTTGAGATTAACATGTGTTATCTTTTTGAGCAGACAAAGGATTTACTCCCTTTCAAGCAGTTAATTGTTGAATTTATTCTTATTTGTCTTTGTCTTCCTATTTTCTTTTGCACTCGCAACAAATTAAGTACTTGTCATGTATGGCCACAAATAATTTGCTTTCATGTCCTAATTATGCCTTTTTTTTTTTTTTTTTTGTTTTTTTCTTTCCTCTTTCACGTACTCAAGACAAATAATGTAAGACTTAATTTTATCACTAGTAAGTTTACATTGTAAAATATATTTGATTTAATTAATTCAAATTCATTATGTGAAGATAAAAAAATGAAATAATGACAATTATGTAGCACCATAATTTTGTTTTAGTTTCTTTTATGATATAGAGAGTTGTCTGTGGGTCCACGAAGTTGGTTGGATCATGTGGGAGCTTTGATGGATGAAGCCCAAGGGATGGATGGATGAATGTGTTTAAAACAATTACTTAAAAATGGCTTATTCATCAATTCCTTTATTTTTTAAGTAATTGTTTTGGAACAGACATAGTAGGTGGCCTCTTTAAGAAGAGCTGGGTTGAAGAGATTTAATGTAACGACCCGAATTCCTACGACTTTCTAAACGCGGAAGCATGACCTAGTTACCTCGTTCATGTCCGAAATTTCGGCAGCATGACGGCGTAACTACAAGAAACCAAAATTTTACAAGGACCTGGAAAGAGATATAAACACTTCTATGTTTCAGATCACAGACTCAGCATCCACCAAACTACGATAAATGATGCTGACCTCAATTAACAGACAACCAAATCTAAAAGCTTCTAACTAGACACACGAAGCTAAAGAATATTTAAACTTTACAGACCGACAAACAACAAGGAACAAAGAAACAAAACTAAAGGCTAAACATAGAAAAGAAATTTGGTGGAGCCTCCATAGTCTCGTCAAGTCGTCGCCTGAGTCATCCACCCCGAGAATGTGCACAATCTGCAAAACAAACAAAGTAGCAAGGATGAGTATAAACATACTCAGTAAGTTGCGCACTTAAGGGTCCAATGTTTAAAGAAACTATACCAAGCGCTTACTCACACTCGTGCTTAGATTCCAAATACTTCATTCAATTATTTTAAGAGTCCATTTAACCTTTCACATCATTCACTACTACCTGACCCTGACTTCGTGTCATACCTACGAGTCCTGTAACCTAGAACCCAAACCTGTGAAGGTCTATAACCCTCACACTCATCTCAATAAATCAATCACCCCTAGGCTAGCACACAGGCGCTAGGGAACGCATTCCCTACGCTCAACATAATGGGTAATCACCCCTAAGCTAGCACACAGGCGCTAGGGAACGCATTCCCTATGCTCAACATACTGGGGAATCATCTCTCAGCTAGCACACGGCAATAGGAAACGCATCCCTATGCTCAACACAGTGGGGAATCACCCCTAAGCTAGGTCACCGGCAATAAGGAACGCATTCCTTATGCTCATCTCATCATGATAGCCACACAGGCAACCAGGGAACACATCCCCTCAGCTAGCATACAGGCAATAGGGAAACGCATCCCCTATGCTCAACATAGTGGGGAATCACCCCTAAGCTAGCTCACAGGCACTAGGGAAACGCATCCCCTATGCTCATCACATCACATACGTTCTAGGCTTACAACTCGCACGAAAGAACAGAATTAGGGTAGGTAGCACCAATCTAACGACCTTTGTACTTTCACTACAGTTTTGGAACCTCTAGGTCATTCATCATACCAAAATGCATTCATCATTCCCAAACCTCATTCACAACCTGGGCCGAAGTTCACAAGCACATTCGATGGGAAAATCGCTCCCTAATTCGCCCAAGCAAAGAGGGGAAGCAATCCCTCAAACCTTTCCATACATTCATAACACCTGGCGCCTTACTTTTCAGGCCAGTATCAAGACAACCCACTTACTTTTCCTTTAAGAAATTATTGGTGATGTATGACCCAGGCCCACCATCAACAAACAACCTCAATCTCATCATAATGACTTTTCGCCATAGATCACAAACACGAGTCTCAAGTAAGACCTTATATCCTAGTTCAACGGCACTTCTAAACAAACATTTACTTAATTCGAAACTCATATGTGTGCTAGTGGCATAAAGCCCTCAACCATTTAACTCAGAAATCGGCCCCTAACCAGTCTCAAACAAGTTAAACACAACTCGTTATTCCAAAAACTCCAAACACAAGGATTACGAGACCATTTAGTCCTTTATCTCAGTGTTCGAGGTTTTATAGCCACTCTGAATTCCATCTCAAGCCACAGATCACAACAATCCAAATATGTGTACTTATACAATCCAAACTAACTTCTCGTATGTCCTTACTTAACAAAGAACCACGTTCATAGTCAACTATGCATTCCAAAGGGTTAATATATAACCAAACTCCTTACTAGTTCACAAGGCCAAGTCCTTAGGAGCACCCCGCTCGAAATCATGATTTATACCAAGCCACTCAACTAAATTGACAACTTTCTTTAAATTCTTGAGTTTAGGTACAATAAGGCAAAACTCTTTTTGAAATATTTACTAAGCGAAACATCCTCGACCAACGTGGTCACCCTTATACTTCATACTTGAATGAATTACATCCACGACCACTTAACATACATCCATTCAAACAACTACTCTCTTAAAGTGCTACTCCTGCTAAATCATAAGCCATTCGAAAAACGTTAAGCCCCTAATTTCCATTATAACCATATAAAAGACCATTTACAACTCAAGCAACACCTACACCAATCTTGTAATGCCCGGTTAGTTCAGGGGCTTTAATTTTGAAATTTGGAATTTAATTTGGGAATTTAAATTTGAGTTGGGCTAATTTGAAGATTTATTGGGGTTAGAAGGGCAAAAATGGAAAAAAAAATTGGGTCAAAGGGCAATTTTGTAATTTTTTCTTTAAAATAAAATTTCCTTATTCTTATCTTCTCATTCTCCTTCTTCTCCTTATCCCTCTTCTCCCTTTTCTCCCCGAACACCATCCTCCCTCTTTCTCCCTCTCTCATTCGTCTCTCTCAACCGTGCCTCCCTCTCTCCGCCACACTCTCTCTCCATCTCGCGTCTCTCTCTCTTCCCCGTCGGATTGCTGCAGCTCCAGCCCGCGCCCCCCCCAACTCTACAGCAAGTCGCCGTTCGACTCGCCGCACGCCAGCAGCCGCGTCAGTCGCCGTCAACCGCCGTTCCTCTCTCTCTCTCTCTCTCTCGTCCGATTTCTTCTTCTTCCTCGTCGGTTTGCAGCCACATCCGAACCCCCCCCTCATCCTTCTATCTTCTCTTTTTCCTCTTTCGTCCGACCAAGCCACCGCCGGCGGGCCATTCAGTTCGCCGGTTTTGCTTACCCAGCCGTGGATTCGCTCACCGGAGAAGCTACGGCCGCCGCGCTCAGCCGATCTCCACCTTTAAGTCCCTCCCTCGAGTCTGAACGTCACAAAACTCACCGGAAGACAACCCACAGCTCGGATCTGTTCAGACCCAAGGTCCACGCGCTCTCACGCGCCGATCGGAAGTCCTCACGCGCCGGCCACTCGTGCCCACGCGCCGCCGCACGCGCTGCCGTGTTCCGGCCACGCGCCGCCTTCTCCGATTCCAATTTTAGAGCTCGAACGGTCCCGGTTACGATCGTGTTCTGACTTGGGTAATTTAGTTACTCAATTGTTTTTAATTAAGGACTTTAAATGGGATCGATCGTTAATCAATGGATTTAATTTTCAGGATATTGATTTGAGAATCAAACTACGGAATTGGAGACAAATATTTAAATTCCAGCAAGCTTTGGAGTCTAAGTTTGGGCAAGAATCAAGCTCGTAAATTATTTATTCGACTTATGTAAGTGGTCATTTGGATTTAAGCCTTTCAAATTCCTTTTGATTGAAATGTAAGTTTGATAGTGTGATAATTGTGAAAGAATGCTTGAAAACTATGTTTAAGAAGTATGAAATGGTTAGTAGATATGTCTAGAAGTAGCCTTGAGCTAAAACGGCCTAAGTTGTGGGAATAAAGGAATTAGAGGCTTAAAGTTCGAGATCATTATGTTAGCGTATGAAATACCTTATGAATTTGTCCAAGGTTGTAATTGGGAGAGTTTGGACATGATTGTGGAGATTTGTGAATAGTCATTTTTGCGTAAATATGAGTATATGGAAGATGGCGTGATTGGTTAAATTAATATGAATTATTGTGATGAGTTTAAGGTGACCTAAATGTGTAGTTGTTCTAGTTAAAGGAATTAAGATTGTAAACTAAAGATTGATCATTGTGGCCAGTGTATAGAACCTTAAATTAGCTTATACTCGAGATTCATGAATGGTGATTGTTATTAGCCTGCAAAGTTCATGATCATAATGTAGTCCCCTAAAAGTGCTTACGCATGGGTTTTTGATTTACTCGAAATGCTTGGAAACACTTAAGTAGTTGGATGAAGTTTAGTTTTCTCGAGTTATAGTTGAGCTGACTGAGCCTAGGGTGTTGGGGTGGTTGATTTGGACTGGAGACTGATTTGAAACACCTTAGGGATTTTCAGTTGGTCCCAAATGTGAGTAGAGGGTTACTGGTCGTCTTGAATTCTAGGGTGGTTATGGAACTGAATTCTAGAATAAAGGGATAGAGGGCTATGTGTCGGTAGCACATGTATGTGCTTGTGAACTTCGGGCCAGGTTGTGAATGTGGTCCGGAAATAATAAATGATTTTGGTATGGTAGACTACCCTAGAGATTCCAAAAGTAGTGCAAAAATGCAAGGAGCTTGATAAAATAAGAGCCACCTGATCTTATGTCTCTCCTGGGCGAGTCTGTAACTCTAGGTTGACTAGATGTGATGAGAATGAGGGATTGTGTTCCTTCACTGTGGTGCTAGCTTAGGGGTGATTCCCCAATTATGTTGAGCGTAAGGATTGTGATCCTTAGTGCCTGTATGCTAGCTTATGTGTGATTCCCCACTGTGTTGAGCGTAGGGATGCGTTCCCTAGCGCCTGTGATGCTAGCTTAGGGGTGATTCCCCAATTATGTTGAGCATAAGGGATGCGTCCCTTATTGCCTGTATGCTAGCATAGAGGGGTGATGTTCTATTGTATGGAGGCGTGAGAGTTACTTTCTTTCATGGCCTTAGTCAACCTAAGTTACATGGCTCGTTGGTAGTGCTCGAGACAATGCCATACCGGGATGGACTCAGGTAGGGTGTGCGAGTGGTAGTTGGATGGTTGATGAGTTGAGATTAAGAGGCAGATATACGTGCCAGGACAAGAATTGTGTTGATGAGGCTAGCATAGGGGCGTTATCCCCAGAGAGTTGTGACGAGCATAAGGGTTACGATCCTTATTGCCGTGAGTGCTAGCATAGGGGCGAGGACCCCAGAGATTTATGTTGAGCGTAAGGAATGGCTAGCATAGGGGCGTTATCCCCAGAGATTTGTGACGAGCATAAGGGTTACGATCCTTATTGCCATGGGTGCTAGCATAGGGGCGAGGACCCCAGAGATTTATGTTGAGCGTAGGGAATGCGTTCCCTAGCGTCTGTGTGCAAGCCTAAGGGTGATTTATCTATTGAGATGAGTGTGAGGGTTATATACCTTCACAGGTTTGGGTTCTAAGTAATAGGACTCGCAGACATGACACGGAATTAGAGTCAGGAAGTGGAAAAAGTAGTAGTTGGTTGAATGAGTATTTAGATCACTGAAGTAAATATTTGAAGTAAATATTTGAAGTATGAGCACGAGTGTAAGTAAAGAAAGTTTGCCTTCGTGGTAGGTTTTCTTTAAATTTTGGACCCTTAAGTGGGCTACTTACTGAGTATGTTTATACTCATCCTTGCTACTTTGTTTGTTTTGCAGATTGTGTACAATCTCGGGGCGGATGACGCAGGTGACGACTTGACGAGACTATGGAGACTCCATCCAATTCCCTTTTCTTGTTTTTCATTCTTAGTTTTGTTTCCTTGTTCCTTGATGTATGTTTGGTCTGTAAATTCTAAATATTCTTTAGTTATCGTGTATTGGGTTAGGGTTTCTTAAAATCCTGTGTTTGATGTGAAGCTCAGCATATTTGTCGTAGTTTGTTGGATGCTGAGCGTATTATATGAGTTATTGAAGTGTTTTCATTCTTATTAGGTTGTTGTAAATTTTGGTTTTCTCCTAGTTACACCGTCATGCTGCCGGAATTTTCGGACATGAGCGAGGTAATTAGGTCGTGCTTCTGCATCTAGAGTGTCGTAGTAGGCTCGGGTCTTTACAAATCCACAAATCACTACATACTTCATAAATATGATTTTCAAGCATGCTTTCACAATTTCCAAATTATCAAACATATATCAATTTAAATGGAACTTAAAGGGGCTAATATCCAAATAACTACTTACAATTTTACTCCAAGGTTCGAAGTAGCCCATAATTGATTACGTGATCCTGAAATGCCAAACAAAATCTTGAAGAATAATTAACAAACCATTTTTAAACTCCAACCATGAACCCAATTAAGTTGAAACAAAGTTACCCATTAAAACTCACCTAACAACACCCTTACTTGCTGAATTTTGAAGTCAAATTGGTCCAAACTCGACACCCCGGCCTCCAAACATAATGGGTAACCTTGTACAAAGTCCAACGTATTATGGGTAAATTATAGAACACTAAAACAGTACCTAAAATCCACAAAAAGGCCCCTAAACTCTTCAAAACGGTCCTAAATCATAGCTATCTAAAACCCAACTCATGCTTAGTCTTAAATGTGTTGGAAAAATTGATACCCATGAAAAACTTACCTCAAAACAGTGACCAAAAGGTGCTGGACAACAGCTTAAACGATCCAAATTCGCCTAATTCGACCTTCAATCACATTGGGTATTCTAGATTAAAATCCAAAACATTGTGGGTTAGTTTCAATTTACTAAATCAACCCTTCAATTCAATCCTAAAACCCATAAATCACTTTGAATCGTGGTTTGAACACTTACCCATTATGAACCATATTCAAACGAACCTATACAATCCCGAGCTTGTAGGAAATTTGACCCAAAACGCTCATCTTCCTTGCTGTCTGTACCGAGACCCAAGAGTGAGAGAGAAACGGAGGTGGCTGGCGGCGAATCTGGGCAGCGTTCGTTGATCGTGTGGACCGGTGATTGGGGCGGGCGGCGGAGCTGCTGGGCGTGCGTGGCGGCGACGGCTTGATGCGACTCCACCGGCGACCGAATCAAATATGCAGCGGCTGGGTGGCGAGGGACCACGCGAGCTGCAGCAAGATGGCTGGTGGCGTGGGTGTCGGCTTCACAGGGAACGGCTGGGACGAGGAGAGTTCGGCGTGCAACAGCTGACGGCGTGCACGCAGGCAGAAGTAGAAAGAGACGACGGCTGCGTGGGGGCTGGTGGCGTTTGTTCTGTTCGGCGGAAGAGAGAGAGAGAGAGAGAGAGAGAGAGATTTTCGAGAGAGAGGGAGAGTTATCGGGAGAGGGAGGGAGAAGAAAGAGAGGGAAAAGGTGAGGAAGAAGAAGAAAAAGATAAAAAAAAATTGGAATGGATGGTGGGTATTCGGGTGAAGAGGGAGAGAGAGAGCTTATCCTAAAAAAAAATTGTTTATTTTATTATTATTTTTTTTTTCCAAAAATGCCCCCAACTAACTTATTCATTTCCAAATATGCCCTTTTTCTCATTCCAAATTTCAAATTAACCTTAAAATTTAAATTACCCAATGACAATCATTCCAACTTAATTTCCATAATTTGAAATTAATGCCTGTAAATAAGCCTGGCGTTACATTTAATGTGTTGTTGGTTTATCTAATCCGTGAGGAGTTCAAAGAATCAAAGAGAGAGAAATGAATGAATATGTTATGATGTACAATATTGGTTGGTTCAAAGGACTGGGAAAAAAAAGTTCATACATTGAAGTTAAAGAAGAAACAAATAGAATGAATCTAATTGCAATAAATAATATGAGGTGATGTAAAAGTACACAAAGTTGGTAGTCTTGATGAACAGAAGATATATTCTCATATATGTTACTTACGTTGAATTGAAGGGAGAGAACAATAGTGTATGATGGAAAAGTGCCATGTGTTAGTACAAGAGAGATTTAAAAGAAGATAGAGAGAATAATAGAGTATTTTCGTTTGTGTATTTTGATCCATGTCTATATGCGATTTTCTAAGTAACTAGATATCATATATTAATCTTTCCGTCCAACTATTAGCATATTTCTAATTAGCTAGATTTCATGCATTTCATAATTAGCCATACTTGGAGCTACTACAAAGAAAGACGGTTATAAGGAGAGTTACATGGAATGAAATAAAATTTCCAAAATAATGAATTTAATATTTAATTAAAAATCTCTCACCCAAAATTATGAAAACTTAATTGTCTTAATCTAGTCTATTCAAATCTAATTTACTCAATCTAGATTTAAAGCAACGATCCCAATATAAATTGAAATTATCCTTGTTTAAAAATATGGGGCGTTACATGCTCTAATAGATCTTTTACTCTTAACCTTACTATCTCTCCAAAATTTATGTCTTACTCTCTAACTTTTTTTTTACTATTTATTCTAACTAATAGTTTTTTATGAAGTCTAACTAATATTCTCCATCTAACATATTTATGTCTAAATAATCTCTTTTCACGTATCTAAATTTACTTTGTTTGACGTTTCTCTTTAAAACATTTACATCTATGTCCTTAAATTTTTATTTTCATGTCTTCGCATATTTTTCTCTCTCTAAACAATCTCTTCACCTCTCTAATTTTTAAAAAACAGAAAACAGCTATATATCAAACAAGTTTGATGTTCTATTTTTTTTTTAAAATAGAAAACAAAAAACAATTATAAAACATATATGACTTTTGTTTTTCAAAAATAGAAAACAAAAAAAACCAAAAACTAAGAATTAAAATGGTCATCCAACGAGACTTTAATGTATTTTAATTTATACATTAAAAAAATCAAAGATATTTATTTCATGTTAATTATTATTTTGAATCTTACTATGGTTATTCATATTTTAATATTATTTCATTTCTGAACTTTTAAATGTTTTATTTTAGTTCCTTCCCTGTAACATCCGGTTTAAATTTTTGGTTTTTATTTGAATTTATTGAATAATTGGATAAAATTGTATAAAATATATTAAGAATATTTTCTTTTATTATTCTTTTATCAATACAAATATTATTAAGTTATTAATATATATATATATATATATATATATATATATATATATATATATATATATATATTTATTTATTTATTTATTATAAAAATAAAATAATAAAATACTTTTATAGTTATCTTGAACATCATCATTATCATCATGATCATCATCATTATTATTATTATTATTATTATTATTATTATTATTATTATTATTATAAAAAAAAAGAAGACCAACCTTATCTCTCCCTCTTTCACCGTCTCCCTCCCTCAACTGTCTCTCCCTTTCTGTCTCTCGTCTCCCTCACTTGCTCTCCCCCTGTTCCGACTCTCTCTCTCTCTTCCTCACCCTCCCTCTCTGTCTCACCTCCCCTCTCTCGGTCCCCTCCCTCACTGACTTCCTCTTTGTCTCTCCACCTCTCTTTCACGAATTTTAGTTAACCGAAGTGTTTCCGGCGTTTCCGTGTGTGGACAACAGTTTCTCGGAAGTCGTTTGGGCATGTTGGGGCTTGTTTCGGTGTGGTTCTAACCTGTTAAGCAGTGGGTAAGCATTTTGGTCTAAGATTGAGAAGTTTGGTGTTTTTAATTGCTTATTTATGCATATTTTGAATAGCTGGATGGATTTTGGTCTATGGATCTCACTTTAAGATAAACCATTTATGGATGAAGGTAAAATTTATCCAAGCCGGGGCGTACAAAGGGTTTTTCCAGCAGCTTTTGGTTACGGTAGTTGTAAGCTTTTGAGTTCGAGGTAATTGAAATTGGTCTCTTAATGCAAAGTAAGATTTAGAAACTTGATTTTGGCTTATTTAAGTTGTTTTTGAGTAATTGGATATTTTCTATGCATACTAGAAGTCAAACTTGGGAATTGTAGATATCCGGACCTCCCTCATTGGGGCTCAAGTTATTTTAGCATCGTTTGGCGAAGAGACGTTAATCCGACTTTGAATTATTTTGAAAGGTAAGTAATCATTGGATGTATTTGTAAAGCTCTTGTTGTAATGAATGTTAGTGACATATTCATTTTATTGATAGGGCGAAATTATTAAATTATTGATAATTGTGTACTGTTTGTTTGTGAATGAGACGTTGGCTAAGTGAGCCATAGCTACTTAAGTGCATGGGATTGACATTAAGATGTTGGTTATGATTGCTAACTCCAGATCCGGAGGCGGGCGTGGCCTGAGAAAGGCATTCTACCCAAGGGGTTTTCAAAGTATTAAATATGGTCAAGAGTCATGGGATTAGTGCTTCCTACCCTATTTCTGTCGTTTCGTGCGAACTTGTAAGCCTGGAACTTTATGTAATGTGATGAGCATAAGGGATGCGTTCCTTATTGTCGGTGTGCTAGCTAGGGGTAATCTCTTCATTATGTTGAGCGTAGGGGATGCGTTCCCTATTGCCGGTGTGCTAGCTTAGGGGTGATGACTTCCTATTATGTTGAGCGTAGGAGATGCGTTTCCTATTGCCGGTGAGCTAGCTTAGAGATGTTTCCCCAATAGGTTGAGTGTAGGATATGCGTTTCCTATTGCCAGTGTGCTAGCTTAGAGATGATTCCCCATTATGTTGAGCGTAGGAGATGCGTTTCCTATTGCCAGTGTGCTAGTTTAGAGATGATTCCCCATTATGTTTAGCGTAGGAGATGCGTTTCCTATCGCCAGTGTGCTACCTTAGAGATGATTCCCTATTATGTTGAGCGTAGGGGATGCATTCCCTATCTCCTGTGTGCTAGCTTAGGGGTGATTTTTCCCATTATGATGAGCATAGGGGATGCTTTCCCTATTGCCTGTGTGCTAGCCTAAGGATGATTCTCCATTGTGATTAGTGTGAGGGATATATATATATACCTTCACAGGTTTGGGTTCTAGGTTACAAGTCTCGTAGGCGTGTCACAAAGTTAAGGTCAGGTAATGGCAAAAGTTGAGGTAGGGTAATTGGATTTTAGTTAAACTGAAGTAAGTGCTCAGAATTATGTAAGTGTGAGTAAGGGCAATATTTTTCTCCTGATATGTTATCTTTAAACTTAAGATTTCTTAAGTAGGCTGCTTACTGAGTATACTTATACTCACCCGTGCTACTATTCTCTTTTCAGGTAATGCTCAACGACGTGGTGGTTGACAGAACGACAACCTGGCGAGGCTATGGGGATACCTATAGTTTTCTCCTAGGCTCTTTGTGTTGAGTACCTTTTGTATAGATGGTTCGTTGTTAGTTGATAAATTGAGTTTTGTGTACTTGTATATTTCTTCCTGTATTAGGAGGTGACTCTGTTTTTCATAACCCTGGTTGCGAACTCAGCATCTTCGTGTAGTTGGTGGTTGTTGAGTGTCTCTTTGAAATCTTAGAAGTGTGTTATATTCGTTTACAGGTTCTTAAAATTAGAGTTTTCTCGTAGTTATGCCGCCATGCTGTCGAAATTTCAGGCATTATGGTGAGCTAACTTAGTCTTACTTCTGCTCTTAACATGCTCAGAGTTTAGGGTCGTTACATTCCCTCTCTAAATTAATATTTCAGTCGGCAAAAGCAAAGCATTTACTTATTGTCGTTAATTATTTAACAACAAATTCTTATGAAACCTAACATTTGATCAACAATAGTTTCAAGCATTTGTTCAAAAACAAGTTAACAAAGAAAGAAAAAACGCATTACATAATGTTTAACATATTTCCTTTCCCAATCATAGGGTTGCAATGACCAGTTCTACTTTATTTTATTTAGTTATCATGAACGTTATTTCAAATGGGCATAAGTTCTGATAAATATAATTTTAGATGCATTGGTAGATAGCATTTATATAGATAAATAACATTTCTAATATTTCTTTTGGAACTTGATGGATTTGTATTTAAACTTATATTTTCTTGTTCATAGTTATTTTATCTAATACAATTCATTAAAATATTCTTTTTATTGGAGAAGTAGAATGATTTTAAGTCATGATTGGAAATTTCAAAACGTTTGAATAACAATTTTATTTGCAAAATTGGCTGAGGTTGATCTTTATTAATTACTTGAATAATTTTGGGATTCAAGCTTAGTTCCAGTGAAGAAGCTAGAACTTTATTTCAAATGGGGCACAAGTTCATTAAATTAAATGCATTGATATATCACATTTATATTAAGCAATATCAATTACCTCTTCTCAAAGGGTCGTCCGCGTTGTGGACTGTAACGTCCGATTTATTTGGATGCATTAATTTTGAAATTTTGGAAATCAAGTTGGATTAATTTCTTAAATAAGTATTTTGATGCTTGGGTTGATTTGGAGATAGAGAGTTTAAAAACGGCAAAAATGGGAATGAAATTTTGGTCAAGGGGCATATTTGGAATTTTGTTTTAAAATTTATCCTATCTCTCCATCTTTCTTCATCCTTATCTCCTTCATCTTCTTCTTCACTTTTTTCCTTCTCCTTCCATCTCTCACCGAAAAAAAAAAAACCCACCCCTCTCACACATCTCTCTCTCTCTTTCTCTCCCCGTCGAACTGCAGGTCACACAAACCGCCGGACTCCCTCACCGCAGCAGCTTCTCCTTCTTCCTCGCGCAGTTATGCCACCGATCAGACCGCCAAGCTTCAGCCCGATCCGCCGCAAACCACTGCGAAGGCTCATGAACCAGTCGCCGGAATGCCACCAGCTTGCCGTTCTTTTCTCTCTCCCTCTCATTTTGATCGGACAGCAGGTTGGGTGCTCTTTAGAGTCGAGTTTCGACAAGCCCGAGATTTGTACAAGCCGTATACGGCCTATATTTGGAGTGGGTAAGCTTTCCAACTGTTGGGTTTTATGTCCTAAAACTCGTGGTTTTGTAAACTGAATGTATATTCTATTTTACTATAAAGATGTTATTGAGGTTTATTCAGTAAATGTGTTATTGAATAAAGTGAATTGTGTATTCAATAACCCAAATCCAATGAACTAAGTACCCTTGGCTATAGTATGTATACTTGAACTTTATGTATGACATAAAAGTGGATCAAGTTCGAGTTATAACCAGAACGGTCTATAGTATAGGGATAGAGCTGGGTACCTTATCCTGGGGACACTATGGACGCGGCCCACTTTGTATAGTACTAACGATGTGATCCTAAATCGTTCATGTGGAGACATGCGAGTGGGGGCGTCCTATGCAATGAGTTTGCATAAGACTGGACCGCGAAATAGTCACTTAGACTTTTTAACTCCGTTTACTGTTTTAACTGACTATATTCATACGATGACCTAGATAACTCGATCTTAATCCTGAGCGTGCTATGAACTCCTGTTTATTCGAGATTATCCTTAGATTTGCATGGGTGAGAGTGGCCCGAGATCGCCGACTCAATAAGCCTCCCATTTTTGGGATAAGACCGGATAGATAGTTGGGAACATAGTCATGCGAGATGGAATTCACTCCTACCCGCTTTAGGGTTTAGTAGAGAGGTTGTTCCCTTAAGTACTGACTCCAGGTCTTGAACAATGGGCCCACCCTCTCGTTGGCCCGAGAGGGATACGGTTTGTTGGTTGGACCACAAACCAAATTGTTCATTAGAGGATCAGTGGGACTTAAGGAACAAGAAGTAATTACAGGGGTAAAACGGTTTATTTGACCCAGCTGTAATTACGAACCACCTGTGAATGATCGACTTACTAATCATGGTTATATCGAGTGGACAGAAATATATCTACAGTGAGGAGAGTGCAGCCACTGGGCTTTAGTGGAGTGTCCCGATGGTTAACGAATGTTGATTAGCTAGGCTAAAGAGTTTGGCCGGTTAATCTCGTATCGTTGGAGCTCATGATCTATAGGTCCATTAGGTCCCCTTACTAGCTCAGACTAAGCCTTGGAATAATTTGAGAGAAAAGAATTTGAATTGTTCAAATTCGGTTTTGGGAGTAAACGTTAATTATATGCGATATACTTAACGTATTATAATTTAATTATGAATTAAACTATGATAAAGAAGTGGAAATATTTAAATATGATTTAAATATTCGTTCGGTTTAAAACATGAATAGGGATTCATGTTCGAACGTTCGTTTTGAGAAATTAGGATTGGTCCAATTATTTAATTTGATATTTGATATTAAATTAAATATTTATTTAAAATTAATTAAATTGTTTAATTAATTAAAAATTGATTTTAATTTAAAATTAATTTTATATTAATTTTGAATTAAAATTAAAAGATAATTCAAATTCATTTGGAAATGAAATATGGACCAAGTTCATAACTTCTTCACCAAGCTTATTGTTTGAAGCATATCTTCTTTCAATTGGCTTCTTCACAAAGCTTCTTGTTTGAAGTTTATCTTCATTCAATTGGCTTCTTCACTAAGCTTGTGGCTTTCTATAAATAGAGAAGAAACACAATAGGTGAAAAGATTAGAAAAACAAGAGATTTTTGTAGAAAACTCTCTAGCTTTTTTTATTTAGATCTTTACTCATTCTTCTCCCAATTTCTCTCAATCAAAGATCCCACAATCCATTCCAAGGGCTGAGAATAGTAGGGAAGACTCTAGTGGTGGTCCAAGTAGTGTTGGTGATCCAAGATTTGCAAAGGATTAAGAGAATATTGAGCTACAAAGGTTTGTGTTCTTATTCTCTGTTTTTCCAGTATTGAGCATGTTTTTTGTTTGATAAAATTGATCAAATTAGAGTGCTCAAGATCCAAAATTGCTTCCGCTTTCTTAATATTCACCCCTTCACCAACTTCAATACTAGATGAAATTGGTTGTTTTCTTTTTAGTAATTTGAGTAAACTATGGATCTTTGGATTTAGTTCAGAACTCCCATCGCGTTTAAAGATCGTTTTGGGCTAGATCGAGTTGATTCGAGCTGCTGTCTGGTAATTTCCAACACTGTTTTGATGTAAGTTTTTCATGGGTATCGAATTTTCCACCTCCATTAAGGCTAAACGTGAGTTAGGTTTTAGTTGGACATATTTTAGGACCTTTTCTTGGAGTTTAGGGGCTGTTGTGGTATTTTAAAACTTAACCACGATGTGTAGGACTTTGTTTGACGATTGAAGATCAAGTATTCAAGTTCGTGCTGCCTTAAACCTTGGAGTTATTCATGTAAGTAGTTATTTGGACTTTAAGCCCCTTTAAATTCCTAAATGTTTTAGATTTATGTTGGATAATGTGTGAATTGTGAAAATATGCTTGGAAACCGTGTTTATGAAGCATGTAATGGTTAATGGATACTTTCAAAGGTAGTTAGGAGCTAAAATGGCATAAGTTGTGTTTATAATGAAAATTGGGGCTCAAAGTTACGATTTTATCATGTTAACATATGAAATACCTTAAGAATTGCCCAAAGTTATATTTGGATGAGTTTGAACACGTTTGTGGTTAATTGTGAACAATCATGCTTGCCTAAATTTGAGTATGTGAAAGATGTCGTGGTTGCTTAAATTAATATGAGAATTATGGTGTTGGGCTTAAGGTTGCCTGAACTTGTTGCTATTCTCGTTAAGGGATTCAAAGTTACAAATAAATGGATGAAGATGTGCCTGAGGTTATGAATGATTTGATTATAGTTTTTCCCTATAAGCATTTGTATAGATAGTTGTGTTAAACTAAATATTTGTAAGCGTTTGGGCTTTCTGAGATATTTGGTTAGCTATGGAATGCATAATATTTGAACTTTAGATTGAATGGTTGGTCGAGTTTAATGCTTTCGGGTTTGGGCTTGGTTAGGGGCTGAAGTAGAGCACCTTAATATGATGTGTTCGAAAGTGAATGGAAGGGCATTGGTTGTTTTGAGTTCTAGCATGGTTAGGGGATTTAATTCTGGACTAAATGAATGAAGGACTTTATGTCAATGACATATGTATGGGCTATGGCTACGTGTATTTCTTGTTTAGAAGTACCATCGAACTAGGTAAGTTCTTACTTGAGATTCGTGTTTGTGATCTATGGTGGAAGGTCACCATGAGGCGATTGAGGTTGTTTATTCAGTTGTGGGCCTGGGTCATATGCCACTAATGATTTCCTAAAAGGAAGAGCAATGGATTTCCATGGTGCTGGCCTAGAAAGTGAATAGTATTTTGGAATGTTCCGTTAGGATTTGAGTCTCGCCTATATATAGATATATATATATATGAGGCGCAAGGTGTTATAAATGTACAGAAAGATTTGAGGGATTGCTTTCCTTTTTTGCTTGGGCGAATTAGGGGGCGATTTTCCCTATTGAATGTGCTTGTGAACTTCGGGTCAAGTTGTGAATGAGGTTTGGAAATGATGAATGAATTTTGGTATGGTGAATGACCCGAGAGGTTCCAAAACTATTGTGGAAGTACAAAGGCCCGTTAGATTGGTGCTACCTACTCTAATTCTGTTGTTTCGTGCGAGTTTGTAAGCCTAGAACATATGTGATGTGATGAGCATAAAGAATGCGTTCCTTATTGCCGATGGGCTAGCTTAGGGGTGATTTCCCTATTATGATGAGCATAGGGGATGCGTTCCCTATTGCCGTGTGCTAGCTTAGAGATGATTCTCCATTATGTTGAGCGTAGGGAATGCGTTCCCTAGCGCATGTGTGCTAACTTAGGGGTGATTTCCCTATTATGATGAGCATACGGGATGCGTTCCCTATTGTCGTGTGCTAGCTTAGGGATGATTCCCCATTATGTTGAGCGTAGGGAATACGTTCCCTAGCCCCTGTGTGCTAGCTTAGGGGTGATTTTCCTATTATGATGAGCATAGGGGATGCGTTCCCTATTGCCGTGTGCTAGCTTAGAGATGATTCCCCAGTATGTTGAGCGTAGGGAATGCGTTCCCTAGCGCCTGTGTGCTAGCTTAGGGGTGTTTTCCCCATTATGTTGAGCGTAGGGAATGCGTTCCCTAGCGTATGTATGCTAGCATAGGGGTGATTTATCTATTGAGATGAGTGTGAGGGTTATAGACCTTCACAGGTTTGGGTTCTAGGCTACAGGACTCGCAGGTATGACACAAAGTTAGGTTCGGGTAGTAGTGAATGTTGCAGAAGGTTAAATGGACTTTTAGAATAACAGAAGGAAGTATTTGAAATCTAAGCACGAGTGTGAGTAAGAGCAGTTTTCTTCTTGGTATGGTTTCTTTAAACATTGGACCCTTAAGTGGGCTACTTACTGAGTATGTTTATACTCATCCTTGCTACTTTGTTTGTTTTGCAGATTGTGCACATTCTCGAGGTGGATGACGTAGGCGACGACTTGACGAGACTATGGAGACTCCACCAAAATTCCTTGTCCCTGTTTAAGCTTTTAGTTTTATTCCTTGTTCCCTGTTGTTTGTGGGTCTGTAAAGTTTAAAATTCTTTCACTTCCGTGCATTTGGTTAGAAGTTCTTAGGTTCCTTTGTCTGTTGCTTGAGCTCAGCATCATTTAACGAAGCTTGGTGGATGTTGAGTCTGTTCTCTGAAACATAGAAGTGTTTATATCTCTTTCCAGGTCTTTGTAAAATTTTGGTTTCTTGTAGTTACGCCGTCATGCTGCCGAAATTTCGGGCATGAACGAGCTAACTAGGTCGTGTTTCGCATTTAGAGAGTCGTAGGAATTATGGTCGTTACATGGACTCTCTTTTTTCATAAAATAAATATTATAATTCTATATATTTATCATTATTTCATAAATTTGTATGATGAATGAATTTAAATTTATTAAGAAAATATATTTTACAATGCAAACTTAGTAGTGTTAAATAGTGTAGACTATTGCATTATAACAAGAAAATATATTGTACATGAAAGATAATAGAAAATAACAAGAAAAGGTCAAACATAAGCACATGGGACGAAGCAAATTATCTATTACAAGTAATTAAGGTTGGTGGAAGAGAATAATTAAATTCAATATTTCACACAAGATCGTCGGAGAATTCTTCTAAGTAAAGATCAAAAAGAAAGGGAAGATGACAACCTGTGATCATTTCTATTTGTATAAGGGATAAAATGACAAAAGGAAAATTATGCCAAAGAGCATGTTTTCAATCATATATTTCACAAATGACTCATTTAAAAATATATATATATATATATCAGCTCTAACATGGTTCATATATCTGCAGCTATTCTATTCCATTTACAATTTTAACATTCTACAATTCTTTATAATAATATTTTTATTGTGTTTTATTGTTTCCATAATTAACCCATTCAATTTACATAAATAATTTTATCATTAATTATATAAAACTATTTTTACGAGTGTGAGTAAGGGCAGTTTTCTTCTTGGTATGGTTTCTTTAAAAGTTGGACCCTTAAGTGGGCTACTTACTGAGTATGTTTATACTCATGCTTGCTACTTTGTTTGTTTTGCAGATTGTGCACATTCACGGGGTGGATGACGCAGGCGACGACTTGACGAGACTATGGAGACTCCACCAAATTTCTTTTCCCTGTTTTAGTTTTTAGTTTTATTTCCTTGTTCCTTGATGTCTGTTTGGTTTGTAAATCCTAAATATTCTTTAGTTTTGTGTGTTTGGTTAGAAGCTCTTAGGTTTGGTTGTCTGATGATTGAGCTCAGCACTATATATCTAGTTTGGTGGGTGCTGAGTCTATATTCTGAATTATAGAAGTGTTCATGTCTTTTCCAGGTCTTTGAAAATTTTGGTTTTCTTCTAGTTACGTCGTCATGCTGCCGAAATTTCGGGCATGAGCGAGGTAACTAGGTCGTGCTTCCGCTTTAGAGAGTCGTAGGATTTCGGGTCGTGACACCCTCGTTGTGGATTAATAAGATTCAGCGTTTTGGAGTATTTTGTCGAAGGAGAACATACAGTTTTCAAGCCCTATATGAGAGAAAGTGAATCGATAGAGTCTTTGGAGGGAAAATAAAAATACCAACGATTATGAAAAATGTCATCCTAAAATTTTTCTCTTTCCTAATTTTTTAATTTATATAATTAAATAAACAAAAGGGGTAAATAGGTAATGTTAATTATAGCCTTGGCTTATATGATAAAGCTGAAAATTTAGTAAAATGGGTTATTTACGTAAAACTAGGTTCCGAAAGTGCTATTTAAGTAGTTAACCCAATCCAAGGCCCCATTTGGTTGGTTTTTGGGCATTGATCGATTTTTTAAAATTAAACTTATAAACACTAGTTCCGCCCATGAGTTTCTTTGTTTTGTAATTTTCTAATTTTTCAAAATATTTTTCAAAATCAGAGCAAAGTTTTGAAAATTAAATATATATATATATATATATATATAGGTTTTGGTTTTTGAAAATTGACTATGGTTTTTCAAGAAATGTTAAAACGATAGTAAAGAAATGTAAATGGGCCAGCAAATCAAACAATTAATTAAATGGCTTGCGATTCCCGTCTATAGACCAACAGACCAATTACCACACTTGATTTGGATGTAAATGAGGCCAATTTTCATGTAAATGTGCATGCAAGCAAATCAGACAATTAATTAAGCGTGCTGATTTGTTGCATAATTTGAAAGGATTCGAACTGATATGGTAACATTAAAGGGAGCCTTTGGTGATTGCTATGGCAGAAATTGGATTGTTTTGTTGCTGATGTCAGTGAGTTTGATTAGTGTTTGTTGATGTGGATGAGTTCTTGGTTGACGTGGACTGTTCTTTTTTTTTTTCTTTAGTACAACAAGTTGGGGAATGAGGATTCGAACCTCCAACTTCAAAAAAGGTAGTACGTTTAATTTCAGTTCATTTCTTTCCAATTTATTCTTCTAACCATATATTCTATGTACAATCTAATTGGAATCCAATCTAAACACAAGTTCAATTTAGTTTTTAATAATAGTACAATTATTAGAAACATTGAAACTTTTAAATTTAATGTTAAATATATTTTTATATTTCTTAATTATTGACTTGAAGCAAGCTTCAACGCCCGCTTATAAATAATAGCCCACCCATTTCATTTTGTTCCATAACAACATATCTTTTCCCTTGCTTCCTTCACCACAATGGAGTCTTGCTTTTCACTCATCTTCCTTTTGGTCCCAGTAAAATTGTGTTTCATGTGTTTTTTTTTTTCAATTTCCCTTTACTTTAATTTCAATCTCACACCTTCTTTTCTTACATTGCAGTTCACAATTGTTACTTGCATGGGATATGCTACTGCTGCACTCTTGCCCAAATTATATTGGGAGTCCATGCTCCCAAATACCGTAATGCCAAGAACACTCAAAGATCTTCTCCAACCAGGTCTCTTTTTTTTTTAATATATGTTCAAATAAGTTTAAGATTATAGAAATGATAAAATATAATATATGTCAAAACTTTGTTAAATCTTGTATAAGTATGAATGTTCTATATTTCCTTTTTTTTAAAACAAAAATTATTTTTATGTTGTAGAGTTTCTAACCACACTCAAAAGTCACAACGGGAAGCTTCTTCCTCTCCAACTTCAACCACTTGATAATGAGTACCATAAATATGGTACTTCTCCACATCTTCACCAACACAACAACAACGTAGCAAGTCAATTCTTTCTGGATAAAAATCTCTACGTGGGTACTAAATTGAAGCTTCATTTTCCAAAAACTTCACCAACAAAGTCCCCTTTCTTGATCCGCGAGGTTGCCGACAAATATCCATTTTCTTCCAAACAACTCCCTGAGATCCTCACCAAATTCTCGATGAAACCTAAGACTATTGAAGCAAACTTAATCGAGAATACGATTACGGAATGTGAAACTCCTAGCATCAAAGGAGAAGATAAATATTGTACTACATCGTTGGAGTCGATGGTGGATCTCGTCACTACCAAGATGGGAATGGAGGTCATGGTCTTGTCAACCGAAGTTGAGGAGGAGATGACCTTAAATTATTGGCAAGTTTCCAGTGTGGTGAAGAAATCGCCACAGGACAAGGGGCTTGTGTGCCATAAGCAAACATATCCATATGCAGTGTTCTATTGCCATTTGACAAAGGGCTTGCGAGCTTATGAGGTTGGTTTGGCAGGCGCCGAAGGAAGGAGTGTCAATGCAATAGCAGTTTGCCACAATGACACCTCTGCTTGGAATCCAAAGCATTTGGCTTTCCAATTGCTAAAGGTGAAACCTGGAACTATTCCAATATGTCATTTCCTTCATCAAGATGACGTCGTGTGGGTTTAAGATAAGGATTCTCGAGTCAGATGTTAAGATTAAGTTGTAATGCAGTCACAAGTACTTTTTCGTTTTTTTTCTTGCTGTTGGTTTGATATTTGCGTTAAGTTTGTCAATGTTTATTTTGATTAATGTAAATGTATGTTTGCGCATTTTCTAGTTAACTATCATATATTAATCTTAACGTCCAACTATTACTATATTTTCTACTTAGCTAGAGTTTATAGATTTTTGTAAATATTTGTTGTACACATGGGTCTATTTACAAAGAAAGAAGATTAGGAGAGTTACATGGAATGAAAAATAAAAATATTTTGCAAATACAATTTAAAATTTTTATCATAAAAAATTTGAAAAGGCTAAAAGAATTGTAGAATTAATAATTAAGTCAGACGATATGGGAAAATATAATTTATAGTAATATTCATTTTATATATGTATTTTTTCAGATCTATAATGTATAATAAATAAGTAGTCGTATTCTTTTTTAGTTAGTATAACAAAAGCACTTAAAAACATAAATAAGAAGATATAACGTTCTTTGTATGGACGAGATGCCAACTTCTAAAAAGTTAATAAATAAAAATGTCAACAATGTTAAAGTACTTCAATGCAATGTTATTTATATCCATGAAGTTTTTTCCAAAAATATCTATTGCATGTTTAATTATGTTTTTTTTTTTGTTCAACGACATATGGAGTAAGGGATTCGAACATTTGACCTCTTAGTCGAAAATACATGATTTATGCTAGTTGAACTATGCTCATGTTAGCATATTAATTTTGTTTTTGAATCTTACATTGACTATTCTATTTTTGAATCTTACACTGGCTATTGAAATTTAATACTTAGCCTCATTTTGGTCACACAACTTGTGAATATTTTATTTTAGTCTCTAAAGTTTCTAAGCAAAACGAAAAACTAAATACAAAAGAATAAAGTATTGACTCATGGATAGCTAATCGCCACGTACTTGATCTGTTAGTAGCATCTAACGCTGAAGGACTATTTGTGAAGTTTTATCGAACTATAGGGACATGATTCTAACTTTAAAACCACATAGGCTAAATTCTAACTTCTCCAAACTATAGAGGCCAAATTTTTAATGAACCTTTAAGATTTTTATCATTAAAAAATGGAAAGAAAAACTAGAAGAATTATAAACCTCATAATTATTTGAGATGATATGGGGAAATATAATTTATAGTAATATTCTTTTATATTTGTGTTTTTGAATTCCAATTAGATAATACATAGCATAGATCCATAAATTGACAAAAAGGTCAAATGAAGTCTTGATTAGAATTCTAATAAAAATATGTATAAAATAAATCTTTTTTAAATCAACAAATTGATTAGACAAAATTGGGGGGAAAAAAAAACTTTCGCGCCAAAGTTGGTAGATAGAAATCCCCTCCATAGCTCATTTTTCTGTAACAAAAATAATAATAGTAAGGTTAAATTACAAGTTTAATCTCATAGCTTTCATGTTTGTGTCCATTTGGTCCTTAAACTTTAAAAGGTATCTAGTATGTCTCTAAACTTTAAAAATGTTTAATAAGTCCCCGAACTTTCAATTTTTTTACTAATAGGTTCCTTCAGATATATTCAAATTTTTATAAAATTACTGATATATTAGATATAACATTGAATTTTATATCTAATGCAATCCTAAACTTTCAAATTTGTATATAGTAGGTCCGTGAATTTTAAAAAACGCTGAATAGTTTTATGACCTATTACACATAAAATGAAAAGTGAAGAGATTTACTAGACACAAAATTTAAAATTTATGATACTTTTTAAAGTTCAAAGAACAAATAGACAAAAATTTTAAAATATAGGGACTTATTAGACAATTTTTATAGTTTAGGGATCAAATAGACACAAACTTAAAAGTTCAAGGACTAAACTTATAATTTAATCTAAAAAAAAAAAAAAAAAACCGTTTAACGCTTATGAATTTCTAATATTTTATGTGGATCTCAAATAGAAAAAATATAAGAAATAAATTAAAATTTTATAGTTTGAAACCAGGATTCAAAATTTTATAGTTTGAAACCAGGATTCAAAATTTTACAATGTCTCTAAAACAAATGTTACAAGTTTTTCTTTTTTGTTCTAAACAAAATGTAGCATGATTATGAGTTCAATACTATCAATTTTACAATAGGAAAGATCACTTTTTGCTTTTTGCTTTTTGCTTTTTCTTTCTTTCTTTTATTCCTTTTCTCTTCCATATATGACCTATCTGTAGGTAAAATTTTCTACCCATCATTTTATTTTTAGCTTGCATTTAAGGCTTTCCAGCTATCAGGTGATCAGTTTTAGCTTGCATTTAAAGTTGAGATTAACATGTGTTGTCTTTTTTAGCAAACAAGTGATTTACTCCCCTTCAAGTAGATAATTGTTGAGTTTATTCTTATTTTTCTTTGTCTTCCTCTTTTCTTTTTGTAACAGCCCAGATTTTCCAATACGGCCATTCTAACAATAATGCGGAAGCGTAACAATTAAAACTAAAATAGACTTAAACAAATTTAGCGGAAGTAATTTCTTACAAAGAATTTCTAAAAAAAAACTAACGAATCCTTAACAACAACTTTCAAAGTCTTGTGCCAGAACACTATACTTCACTTCTTTCATGTCCTAATTATGCCTTTTTTTTTTTTTTCTTTCCTCTTTCACGTACTCAAGACAAATAATGTAAGACTTAATTTTATCACTAGTAAGTTTACATTGTAAAATATATTTGATTTAATTAATTCAAATTCATTATGTGAAGATAAAAAAATGAAATAATGACAATTATGTAGCACCATAATTTTGTTTTAGTTTCTTTTATGATATAGAGAGTTGTCTGTGGGTCCATGAAGTTGGTTGGATCATGTGGGAGCTTTGAGGGCTGAAGCCCAAGGGATGGATGGATGAATGTTTTTAAAACAATTTATTTAAAAATGGCTTATTCATCAATTCCTTTATTTTTTAAGTAATTGTTTTGGAACAGACATAGTAGGTGGCCTCTTTAAGAAGAGCTGGGTTGAAGAGATTTAATGTGTTGTTGGTTTATCTAATCCGTGAGGAGTTCAAAGAATCAAAGTGTAACGCCCAGTTTATTCAAGAGCGTTAATTTCGAAATTTTGGAGTTTAATTTTAAAAAAAAAAAAAAAATTCTCAATTTAAGTCTTGGTTGGTTAATTGTGAAATTTAGAATGATGGAAGGTGCAAATAGGAATAGAAAAGGTTGTTTAAGGGCGTTTTAGTAATTTTTCTTTAAAAAAAATATATATTAATCTTCCTCACACCCTTATCTTATCTTCATCTTCTCCTTCAATTTTTTTTCCTCCTTCTCTCTCCCGAAAACCTCTCCCTCCGATGGTCTCTCTCTCTCTTCCTTCTTTCATCCGAACAGAGCAGACGCCGCCGGCCTCCCTCCCGTCGCAGCGTCCTCGCCGAAGACATCCACCGCTGCCGGAGGTGACGTCCGAGAACCGCGAACGCGCGAACCACCACTCGCACGGCTCCCTCTGTGTGCAGTCGCCGTTCATCGGCCACTCGCCCCTGCTGCAGCTCCGTTCATCAGCACACCAGCTCGTCGTTGGCAGCAGTCTCTCTCTCTCTCTCTCGATTTTTGCACAGACAGCAAGGAAGAAGCTGTTTCAGGGTCGTTTTCCAGCGAGTTTAGTGTTCGATGAAGCCGTGTATAGGTTCGTTTGGATCCGATTCATAATGGGTAAGTGTTCTAACAATGATTCCAAGTGATTTATGGGTTTTAGGATTGAATTGAATGGTTGATTTAGTAAATTTAAACTAACCCATAATGTTTTGGATTTTAATCTAGAATACCCAATGTGATTGGAGGTCGAATTAGGCGAATTTGGATCGTTTAAGCTGCTGTCTAGTGGGCTTTGGTCTTGGTTTTGGGGTAAATTCTCTTTGGGTGTTATGATTATTGTCTTAATTGAAGTTAGAAAAGAGATTGGAGTTCGATGGCTCATGTTTTAAGAGTTTTGATGTGTTTTAAGGACTGTTTTAGTGTTTTATAAATTACCCATGATGCTTGAGACCTTATTCAAGGTTACCCATTATGTTAGGAGGCCGGGTTGTCGAGTTTGGACCATTTTGACATCAATTTCAGCAAGTAAGGTGCTGTTTTGGGACTTCATTTAGCGACTCGGGATCAGGCGTTCGAGTTTTAGGCCGCTTTGAATGTTGGAGTAATTTTGTAAGTAGTCATTTGGATTTAAGCCATTTAAATTCCTTTTGATTGAAATGTATGTTTGATAGTTTGTTAAATTTCGAAAGCATGCTTGAAAGCGGTGGTTATGAGATATAAAAAGGTTAGTGGTTATGTTTAGAAGTAATCTTGAGCAAAAAGGGCCTAAGTTGTGGTCATAAAGGAATTAGTGGCTTAAAGTTTCAAGTTTAATATGTTAGCATATGAACCTCTTTAAGAATTTGTTCGAGGTTGTAATTGGGCAAGCTTGGACATGAATGGAGTGATTTGTGAATAGTCATTCTTGCCTAAATTATGAGTATGTGCGCGATGTTGTAGTTGGTTAAATCAATATAAGAATTATTGTGCTGGGCTTAAGATTGCCTGAAACTAGTTGCTACTTTAGTTAAGGGATTCAAAGTTACAAGTGAATGAATGAATGTGGTAGGGTGGTTTGACCCAAAAGGTTCCAAAAGTGCTGTGAAAGTATGAAAGCCCGTTAGATTGACGCTTCCAACCCTAATTCTGTTGTTTCGTGCGAGTTTGTAAGCCTAGAACGCCTGTGATGTGATGAGCATAGGGATGTGTTCTCTATTGCCGTGTGCTAGCTTAGGGGGTGATTCCCCATTGTGATGAGCATAGGGATGCGATCTCTATTGCCGTGTGCTAGCTTAGGGGATGTGTTCCCTGGTTGCCTGTGTGGCTAATGAAATGAGTATGAGGGTTATAGACCTTCACGAGTTGGGTTCTAGGTTACAGTACTCGCAGTTATGGCTCGAAGATAGGGTCGAAAAGTGTTAAAAGTTGTGGAAGGATGAATTGGACTTCTGAGATGTTTGGTTAGCTGTGGAGTGCAGAAAACTTGAATTTTAGATTGATTGGTTGATTGGGTTCAATGCTTTTGGGTTCAGGTTGAGTTAGGAGCTGTAGTAGAGCACCCTAAAGTTATGCCATACTCAGGGTCAGGGACCGTATTTTATGTGTTCAGAATGGCCTTATGTTTGGGCTGATTTAACAAGTTTTGGATGGGTCCGAATGTGAGTAGAGGGTTACTGGTCGTCCTGATTTCTAGAATGGTTATGGAACTGAATTCTGAATTACAAAGGGATGGAGGGCTATGTGCCTCTAGCACAGGTATGTGCTTGTGAACTATGGGCCAGGTTGTGAATGTGGTCCGGATATAACAAATGGTTTTGGTATGGTAGATTACCCTCGAGATTCCAAAAGTGTGCGAAAATGCAAGGAGCTTGATAAAATTAGAGTCACCTGATCTTATGTCTCTCCTGGGCGAGTCTGTAACTCTAGGTTGACTAGATGTGATGAGAGTGAGGGATTGTGTTCCTTCACTGTGGTGCTAGCTTAGGGGTGATTCCCCAATTATGTTGAGCGTAAGGATTGTGATCCTTAGCGCCTGTGTGCTAGCTTATGTGTGATTCCCCACTGTGTTGAGCGTAGGGATGTGTTCCCTAGCGCCTGTGATGCTAGCTTAGGGGTGATTTCCCAATTATGTTGAGCATAAGGGATGCGTCCCTTATTGCCTGTATGCTAGCATAGAGGGGTGATGTTCTATTGTATGGAGGCGTGAGAGTTACTTTCTTTCACGGCCTTAGTCAACCTAAGTTACATGGCTCGTTGGTAGTGCTCGAGACAATGCCATACCGGGATGGACTTAGGTAGGGTGTGCTAGTGGTAGTTGGATGGTTGATGAGTTGAGATTAAGAGGCAGATATACGTGCCCAGACAAGAATTGTGTTGATGAGGCTAGCATAGGGGCGTTATCCCCAGAGAGTTGTGACGAGCATAAGGGTTACGATCCTTATTGCCGTGAGTGCTAGCATAGGGGCGAGGACCCCAGAGATTTATGTTGAGTGTAGAGAATGGCTAGCATAGGGGCGTTATCCCCAGAGATTTGTGACGAGCATAAGGGTTACGATCCTTATTGCCGTGAGTGCTAGCATAGGGGCGAAGACCCCAGAGATTTATGTTGAGCGTAGGGAATACGTTCCCTAGCGCCTGTGAGCTAGCTTAGGGGTGATTCCCCACTGTGTTGAGCATAGGGATATGTTTCCTATTGTCGTGTGCTAGCTGAGAGATGATTCCCCATTATGTTGAGCGTAGGGAATGCGTTCCCTAGCGCCTGTGTGCAAGCCTAGGGGTGATTTATCTAATGAGATGAGTGTGAGGGTTATATACCTTCACAGGTTTGGGTTCTAGGTAATAGGACTCGCAGGTATGACACGAAATTAGGGTCAAATAGTAGTGAATGTTGTGAAAGGTTAAATGGACCTTTAAATTAGTAGAAGAAAGTATTTGAAATCTAAGCACAAGTGTGAGTAAGAGCTTGGTATGATTTCTTTGAACATTGGACCCTTAAGTGGGCTACTTACTGAGTATGTTTATACTCATGTTTGCTACCTTGTTTGTTTTGCAGATTGTGCACATTCTCGGGGTGGATGACGCAGGCGACGACTTGACGAGACTATGGAGACTCCACCAAAATCTCTTTTCCCTGTTTAAACTTTTGATTTTGTTTCCTTGTTCCTGGATGTATGTTTGGTCTGTAAATTCCAAATATTATTTAGTTATCGTGTATTTGGTTAGGGTTTCTTAAAATCTTATGTTTGATGTGAAGCTCAGAATATTTGTCGTAGTTTGTTGGATGCTGAGCGTTTTATCTGAGTTATAGAAGTGTTTTTCATTCTTATCAGGTTGTTGTAAAATTTTGGTTTCTTCTAGTTACGTCGTCATGTTGCCGAAATTTCGGGCATGAGCGAGGTAACTAGGTCGTGCTTCCGCTCTAGCGTGTCGTAGTAGGTTCGGGTCTTTACACAAAGTGAGGAGTTCAAAGAATCAAAGAGAGAGCAATGAATGAATATGTTATGATGTACAATATTGGTTGGTTAAAAGTGTAACGAACTGAATTCCTACGACTCTCTAAATGCGGAAGCACGACCTAGTTACCTCGCTCATGCCCGAAATTTCGACAGCATGACGACGTAACTAGAAGAAAACCAAAATTTACAACGACCGGGAAAGAGATATGAGCACTTCTATAATTCAGGAAATAGACTCAGCACCCTCCAAACTACGATACATAGTGCTGAGCTCAACCAACAGACAGTCAAACCTAAGAACTTCTAACTAAATACACGAAAGCAAAGAATATTTAGTATTTACAACCAAACGCACATCAAGTAACAAAGAAACAAAACTAAAAGCTAAACAGGGAAAAGAATTTGGTGGAGTCTCCATAGTCTCGTCAAGTCGTCACCTGCGTCATCCGCCCCGAGATTGTGCACAATCTGCAAAACAAACAAAGTAGCAAGGATGAGTATAAACATACTCAGTAAGTAGCCCACTTAAGGGTCCAATGTTTAAAGAAACCATACCAAGAAGACAACTGCTCTTACTCACACTCGTGCTTAGATTTCAAGTACTTCCTTTTGTTATTCTAAAAGTCCATTTATCCTTCCGCAACATTCACTACTACTTGACCCTAACTTCGTGTCATACCTGCGAGTCCTGTAACCTAGAACCCAAACCTGTGAAGGTCTATAACCCTCACACTTATCTCAACAGATAAATCACCCCTAGGCTAGCACACAGGCGCTAGGGAATGCATTCCCTACGCTTAACATAATGGGGAATCACCCCTAAGCTAGCACACAGGCGCTAGGGAACGCATTCCCTACGCTCAACATACTGGGGAATCCTCTCTCAGCTAGCACACGGCAATAGGAAACGCATCCCTATGCTCAACACAGTGGGGAATCACCCCTAAGCTAGCTCATCGGCAATAAGGAACACATTCCTTATGCTCATCACATCATGATAGCCACACAGGCAACCAGGGAACACATCTCCCTCAGCTAGCATACAGGCAATAGGGAAACGCATCCCCTATGCTTAACACAGTGGGGAATCACCCCTAAGCTAGCTCACATGCACTAGGGAAATGCATCCCCTATGCTCATCACATCACATACGTTCTAGGCTTATAAACAGCACGAAACGACAGAGATAGGGTGGGTAGCACCAATCTAACGGGCCTTGTACTTTCACAACGCTTTTGGAACCTTTCGGGTCATCTATCATACCAAATTCATCCATCAAGACTGATTCACAATCACAAACCGACCCGAAATTCACAAGCACACACAATGGGAAAAACGTTCCCTAACTCGCCCAAGCAAACAGGGAAAGCCACCCTCAAGCCTTTCCAACATTTACAACGTCTTACGCCATATATATATATATATATATATATATATATATATATATATATCTAGGCGAACACAAATCCTAACGGACAAATCCGAAAGGCTACTTACTTTCTAGGCCAAATCCACTTCTCTTTCTTTTAAGAAGTCATTCGTAGCATATGACCCAGGCCCACCTTTCATAAACAACCACAATCTCATCATAGTGACTTTTCGCCATAGATCACAAACACGAATCTCAAGTATGGACTTTCGCCCTGACACCACATTCCTAAATCAGCACTTTGCATAACTATAGCCATACATGTGCCAGTGGCATATTACTGCCAGTGGCATATTACCCTCCAATTATTTAATCCATAATCCAGTCCCCTAAACACACTAGAATTTAAGACAACCACTGGTCACTGTATGCCTTCAAGGTATTCTAATTCATCCACTAATTCAAACCAACAACTCTGGCACCCTGCACACGATTAACTCATCCATATCCCAAGAAGGCTAAACTTTAGCCAACCACTTAAGTGTTTCAAACATTCTAAACTATGTCAAATATCTCAACATCACATGTAGACTCTTGCTTAACCACTTATGATCATTCAGGTATTCCAAGGCTCATTTTTATAACCAAACTATAATGAGTTGCGCACAGTAAACATAACACACAACCTAGACCTTTTTGGATATCATACTAGAGTCGATAGTCTTGTGCATTCTAAAGTAAATTATTCCCCTATTACTATTTTGATACGTACTTAAGTAACTTAAGCTCAAGAACAACTTAGGATAGTTCGACCAATCACACCATCTTCCACATATCCATATTTAGGCAACCATTGATTATTCGCAAAACACCATAAATACGCCCAAACTCAACCAATCACAACCTTGGGCAAATTCTTAAATTAATTCACATACTAACTGGAATGAACTTGTAACTTTAAACCCCTATTCCCTTTATAACCACAACTTAGGCCATTTCTAGCTCAAGCAACTTCCAAATATAACCACCATCCATTACATACCTCATGAACATCACTTTCAAGCATGCTTTCACAATTCGCAATTTATCAAACATAAATCTAAAGCATTTAGGAACTTAAAGGGGCTTAAAATCCAAATAACTACTTACATTTACTCCAAGGTTCAAAACGGCTCAAACTCACATACTTGATCCAGAATCGTCAAACAACGGCCTACGCATTATGGGTAAAATATAAAACACTTAAAACAATCCTTAAAACACATCAAAAACTCCTAAAACATGTGCCAACTATCTCCAATCTCATTCCTAACTTCAATTAAGATGATAACCATAACATCCATAACGTCCAAGGAGAACTTACCCCTAAATCGAGACCAAAGCCCACTGGACAGCAGCTTAAATGCTCCAAATTCTCCTAATTCGACCTTCAATCACATTGGGTATTCTAGATTAAAATCCAAAACATTACGGGTTAGTTTCAATTTACTAAATTAGCCCTTCAATTCTATCTTACAACCCAAAAATTACTTCGAATCGTCATTAAAACACTTACCCACTCCAACCGAACCTATACACGGCTTGATCGAACACCAAGCTTGCTGGAAATTTGGACCAAAACCGGCACCCCTGCTGCTGTCTGTATAGAAAATCGAGAGAGAGAGAGAGATGGAGGTGGCCGGTGGCGTGAGCTGGACGAAAGCGTGAGTACGACGGCGTGCGGCTAAAGCTTCGTTCGGCAACTGGCTGATCAGCGAGGAACTAAAAGAGAGTCGGTGGCGACTGGGCGTGTGGCAGCGACAACACGAGGAAGACGAAGAAGAAGAAGAAGAAACAAGGTGGATGGGTATTCACGGTGGGAGAGGAAGAAGAAAAATCAGAATAGATGGGTGGGTGTTCTGGTGACGAGAGAGAGAGAGAGAGAGAGAGAGAGAGAGAGAGAGAGAGAAATCAGGGAGGGAGAGAGTTATCGGGAAGGAGAAGAAAAAAAATTGGGAAGAAGAGGAAGAAAAGAATAGGAGGAAGAAGGAGAAGAAAAGAAGATAAGGATGATGATTTTTAAATTTTAAAATTACTAAAATGCCCTTAACCAAACAACTCTTTCCCAAAGTTACCCTTTTTTTTAAACTCTCTATCTTCAAATTAACCCAAACAACATTCTTATTTGAGAAATTCTCAAATTAAATTCCAAATTTCGAAAAATAACGCCCCTGAACTAATCGGGCGTTACAAAAAGGACTGGAAAAAAATAGTTTGTACATTGAAGTTAAAGAAGTGTAACGACCCGACTTTTCCTGTTAGACTTTCTAGGGACGTTACTACATGCATGCTAGTAGAATTTAAAAATCTTTGGTAAAAGACAAAAAGAATTAAACTTTTGTGATAAACAATCAAAATCTTTTAGTTCGGGATCCCTTTAAAAACCATTGCAAAACATAATGTGAGTCAAAACGTTAAATCAAATGAAATAGTTTACTTCAATTAAGTTTACTTAACAAAATAATTTGAGTTAAAACATAAACTAGATGCGGAAGCTATACTTCTCATGACACCCATGACCCTTTCAGCAAACCACCTTGCCACTCGCCTAAAATATGTTCTTGCCTTTACCTGAAAAGAAAAAACATTTTGAAAAATGATGAGTATTTAAAATACTCAGTAAGTGACCTCACTACCGGGTCAGGATATGCATACACATACATAATGAGTTTTCGAAAATATTTTTCTTTCTTTCCTTTGGTGGGACCTAAATTCCTCTCATAGCGGAAACGTTTTTCTTTCAATTTTTCTCTTCGGCTTAATGTGGACAATTAACACAACCTAACCTTTCCTTTTCATTTAACCTTTTCAGGTTCCTTTTCATCTAACCTTTTCAGGTTCCTTTTCATATAGCCTCGTAAGGCTCCTTTTCATATAGATGTACATTAATAATTTTAGGGGGCAATTGCCACAGCCTTCGAAATCATTTTTATCATGAAAACATAATGTATGCATGAGGTCCCAAAGCATTTTAAAATTTTCATTTCATGATGCAACATAAACAACATTCTCATATCACTCATCACTCATCATAATCATAAATCATGCATAACTTTCATAAAATATTTGGCAATCACTCATGTCAAAATCCATTTTCATATGAAATAAAGCATTTTAAAGTTCATCAAAAATCATAAATAAAACATTTATAAAACTTTTTTTTTTCAATTCAGTTCCCAACTTGCATTTAAGCATACCGGCGTAAAATCTCTTACCTTGACTAAGCTCAAGAATCCAATTCACCCAAATGCTCACCAAAAATTCCTTCGCCTTGAACCTCAGCCAAACAATTTGGAGCCTAATTCAAACCATCCTAAGGTTAGAAACAATTCCTAAAATTCATAATTCATCCCAAAAGTTCCTTCCACCAAACTAAAGTTCCAAAATTAGAATTAATTCCTTAACATTTAACTTAATCTCAAATTGGTGATTAAACTCAATTCAAATCACAAGTCTCATGATTTAATCGCCCTCAAGTTTAATCTACCAAAAACCCAAAACTTCCAAGGATTTGCTTGATTTTAGAATGAGAATTTTACCTCAATTCCAACCCCAAAACAGAATCGAATTTTGCCGAATAGATGACAATTTGATTCAATTTCGCCGAACCGACCTCTACGTACGATGGGTATTCTAAAATTGATCCCGAAAATCAATGGGTCAACCTCTAAATTACTAAAACAGTGCCCAAAATCAAATTCCATTATGAAAAACCATTTGTAAACGACATGAGTAAGCTTACCCATAATTGAAGGCTCGTCGGACTGGAAGAGGCTGATCGGAACGGTGGCGGTGTGAACAGTATCGCGGTATGAACAGTATTGCGGTATGAACAGTACCGCGATGAACAGTACCACGCCCCCGTGAACAGTAATCGCACGTGAGGGACAAATCCGGCTATGGATGTTTGTTGAAGAAGAAGAAGCTTTCGAATGGATGGGTCTTTTGGTGGTGAAAGAGAGAGAGAGATTGATGGTGGAGGTTGTTTTACATGGAGGAAGATGAGAAGGTTGAAGAAGATGACGGCTTGGCTTGATCTAGGGCTGCGTGCTCTATAAAAATAATAGAGAGGGATATTTGGGCTTGACTTCTCCTTGGGCTTGGGCTTGGCTCAAAGTCACCTAATTAACAAAAGTTGCCCCCAAACCTGTAACACCCGAGACTCTTTGGGTAAGTTTAAAATGTTGTTTTGGTAAAGTTTTATTATGAATTTAATTATTTTGAGGGTAATTTGGTGATTTTTGGAAAAGGAAAGGGTATTATGGTCTTTTAGGGAGAAGATATTTTGATTTTATTATTATTATTATTATTATTATTTTTTTTTTTTTTTTTTTAAAAAAGAAAAATTTTCCTCTCTCTCCCTCGCGCAGCCCTCTCTCTCTCTCTCTCTCTCTCTCTCTCTCTCGCTCTCTCCGACCGAATACCCATCCCCATCGCCGCTTTCTTCTTTTTCTTTCCCGCCGATCACCCATCCATTTTTCTCTTCTTCTTCCGACAGCCACGAACCTCGCGGCACGACCGCCGCCCACCGCTGCTCGCGAGCAAGCTGCCGCACGAAGCTTGCCGCCGCGTTTTCGTCTGTCATCCGAACAGCTCGCGCGAAGGCTCCGATAGACGAAAGCTTCGCTACGTGCACGCCGGTCGACGAGGGCTCTTACGTTTACAACCGTCAGTGGTTTTGAACTCTAAGCTCGCCGGAAAACACCATTTCAGCCGCGTTTTCAAGGTGGGTTTTCTTTTCCGTGAGATGTTTGGCGTTTTGGGCTCGAGTTTGATTGATTTTCAGCAAAATGACCTCGAATTCTTGTAGATCGGGCTGCAACACATCAGAAACGAACCCCCACGCGCCGATCGAAAGTCCCACGCGCCGCCGCACGGGCCGCCGTGAAGCCCACGAGCCGCCGTTTGCCGGAGTTGGGTAAAAATTTCCATTTGGTCCGTTTCGTCGAGTTATTAATGTTAGAATGTGTTTTAGCGTAATTCGGATGGTTTAAGACACGTTTAGGAAACTTTTTAGGTGATTTGTCGAGGACCTTGGATTGTACTTGGAGTGGGGACTCGAGAAGCTCATTACTAGTGAAGAAAGGGTATTTTAGTAAGTAAAGATTTAAGGTAAGGGATCTCACAACGAAAGAAGTTTTCGAAACCTAAAGCTAGCTCTATATTTACTTTGAAGTTTATGTTTTCATGTTAAGTATTTAAGAAAGAAAGTGTTTTATATGTATATTCCTTTATACGCTAGTTCCATGAGTTCTATTTGAGTTTTCATGTTAAAAAGGAATGGAAATGATATGTATGTCTTTGAAATGCGATTGTCTTGATTCATGCATTCATAACTATGTTCTAAAACGAATGGGACCTCATGCATGTGTTGTGTGCTCATGAAAAGATTTATGTAAGGCCGTGACGATAATTCTCCCAAAAGTTTTATGTGGGTTATGAGGGAACCCGAGTCTTCGGACTCTCTATGCTTCCGGGGTTCGAGAGTGCCCCACGATGGTAGCCGACGGGCTTGAGTCTTCGGACTCCACGATGGTAGCCTTCGGGCTGAGTCTTCGGACTCCACGATGTATATTAGCTTTCGAGCTCAACTCTCAGAGTTAGGGGAGGACTCTATTCGATGGAAAAACTATGTCTTCGGACTATTCACGAGGCCCTCGGGAGAATTTAATCGTTCACGAGAGCCGCGAGGAAAAGTACATGGTTTATAAAACGAATTTTAGGTCCCCTACTAAAGCAATGGTTTACGATGGTTTTATGATTTAAAATGACATGTTGCATGCGATTGAAACTCTTACTTTGAAACTATGAGTTACTTACTGAGTATTATTCGTTAATACTCACCCTTTTCCTTTTTCAAATGTTTTCAGGTAAGGCTAAGATCGGCCCTAGCGCGTGATCGGAGATCAGCTACTCGAGTCATGGGAGCCGAGCGATTGCCATTCCGCTTCTTTTATGTTTCTGGATGTACATATAACTCATGTCGAGTTTTTAAATGTTTAGGAGGATGTTTCAAAGTCTTTTAACCTTTCTTTGTAAATCGTGCACGTGTATTTGGTTTTCTATGTTTGAATTCACTTGGTCTCTGCTGTTTGAACCCTAGCATCATATTGAGAAGTTTGTTGGATGCTAGGAGGTTGTTTGAAAATCTTAGAAATGTGTTTTTCTATGTCTTATCAGGTAAGGGTCAAATTTTTGGTTTTCGCGTAGTTACGTCGTTATGCTGCCGAAATTTTCGGTAATATAGCGACGTGACTTAGTAATGACTCTTAGGTAGCGTGTTGAGCCTATAGGGTCGTTACAAAACCAATTAATTCCTTTTTTCCCTTCTTTCTTCCCTATTCACCCTCCAATTTCTCAAATTTCAATTATGCAAATTTCTAAAATTAACTTTCAACACAACTTTAAACATGAAATTAGACTTACAATTAATTCAAATCTCAAAATTAAAACTTTAATTAAGACTTGAAAATGTTGGTCGTTACAAGAAGAAACAAATATAATGAATTTAATTGCAATAAATAATATGAGGTGTTGTAAAAGTATACAAAGTTGGTAGCCTTGATAAACATAAGAGATATTCTCATATATATTACTTACGTTGAATTGAAGGGAGAGAACAATAGTTTAGGATGGAAAAGTGTCATGTGAGTACATGAGAGATTTAAAAGAAGATCGAGAGAATAATAGAGTATTTTCGTTTGTGTATTTTGATCCATGTGTAAATGCGATTTTCTAATTAACTAGATATCATATATTAATCTTTCCGTCCAACTATTAGCATATTTTCTAATTAGCTAGATTTAATGCATTTGATAATTAGTCATACTTGGAGCTAGTACAAAGAAATACGGTTAGAAGAGTTACATGGAATGAAATAGAATTTCCAAAATAATGAATTTAATATTTAATTAAAAATCTCTCACCCAAAATTAGGAAAACTTAATTATCTTAATCTAGTCTATTCAAATCTAATTTACTCAATCTAGATTTAAAGCAACGATCCCAATACAAAATGAAATTATCCTTGTTTAAAAACACGGCGCGTTACATGCTCTAATAGATCTTTTACTCTTAGCCTTACTATCTCTCCAAAATTTATCTCTTACTCTCTAACTTTTTTTATACAGTTTATTCGAACTAATAATTTTTTATGAAGTCTAACTAATATTCTCCATCTAACATATTTAAGTCTAAATAATCTCTTTTCATGTATCTAAATTTACTGTGTTTGACTTTTCTCTTTATAACATTTACATCTATGTCCTTAAATTTTTTTTTCATGTCTTCACGTATTTTTCTCTCTCTAAAACATCTCTTCACCTCTCCAATTTTTAAAAAACAGAAAACAGCTATATATCAAACAAGTTTGATGTTCTATTTTTTTTAAAATAGAAAACAAAAAACAATTATAAAACATATATGACTTTTGTTTTTCAAAAATAGAAAACAAAAAAAACCAAAAACTAAGAATTAAAATGGTCATCCAACGAGACTTTAATGTATTTTAATTTATACATTAAAAAAATCAAAGATATCTATTTCATGTTAATTACTATTTTGAATCTTACTATGATTATTCATATTTTAATATTATTTCATTTCCGAACTTCTAAATGTTTTATTTTAGTTCCTTCACTCTCTAAATTAATATTTTAGTCGGCAAAAGGAAAGCATTTACTTATTGTTGTTAATTATTTAACAACAAATTCTTACGAAACCCAACATTTGATCAACAATAGTTTCAAGCATTTGTTCAAAAATGAGTTAACAAAGAAAGAAAAAATGCATTACATGAGGTTTAGCATATTTCCTTTCCTAAACATAGGGTTGCAATGACCAATTCTACTTTATTTTATTTAGTTATCATGAACTTTATTTCAAATGGGCATAAGTTCTGATAAATATAATTTTAGATGCATTGGTAGATAGCATTTATATAGATAAATAACATTTATAATATTTATTTTGGAACTTGATTGATTTGTATTTAAACTTAGATTTTATTGTTCATAGTTATTTTATCTAATACAGTTCCTTAAAATATTCTTTTTATTGGAGAAGTAGATTGATTTTAAGTCATGATTGGAGATTTCAAAACGTTTGGATAACGATTTTGTTTACAAAATTGGTTGAGGTTGATCTTTATTAATTACTTGAATAATTTTGGGATTCAAGCTTAGTTCCAGTGGCGAAGCTAGAACTTTATTTCAAATGGGGCACTAGTTTATTAAATTAAATGCATTGATATATCACATTTATATTAAGCAATATCAATTACCTCTTCTCAAAGGGCCATCCGCGTTGTGGACTCTCTCTTTTATCATAAAATAAAGATTATAATTCTATATATTTATCATTATTTCATAATTTTGTATGATGAATGAATTTAAATTTATTAAGAAAATATATTTTACAATGCAAACTTAGTAGTGTTAAATAGTGTAGACTATTGCATTGGGAGTAGATGAAAGATAAAAGAAAATAACAAGAAAAGGTCAAACATAAGCACATGGGAAGCAAATTATTGTAGCATACATGACAAGTAATTGAAAATGGTAAAGCATAAGCAAATGGGAAGTATAGGAACATGAAAGATAAAAGAAAATAACGAAAAAAGGTAAAGCATAAGCACATGGGAAGAAGAAAATTATCTATTACAAGTAATTAAGGTTGGTGGATCAAGAGAATAATTAAATTCAATTAAATTCAATATTTCACACAAGATCGCTGGAGAATTCTACAAAGTAATGATCAAAAAGAAAGGGAAGATGACAACCTGTGATCATTTCTATTTGTATAAGGGATAAAATAACAAAAGGAAAATTATGCCAAAGAGCATGTTTTCAATCATATATTTCACAAATGACTGAACATTTAAAAAATAAAAAAGTACCAGCTCTAACATGGTTCATATATGTGCAGCTATTTTATTCCATTTACACTCTTGAACATTCTACAAGTTTAGTCTCATAACTTTCATGTTTGTGTTCATTTAGTCCTTAAACTTTAAAAGGTGTCTAGTAAGTCCCTAAACTTTAAAAATGTTTAATAAGTCCCCGAACTTTCAATTTTTTTACTAATAAGTTCCTTAAGATATATTTGAATTTTTATAAAATTAACTGATCTATTAGATATAACATTGAATTTTATATCTAATAGAATTCTAAACTTTCAAATTTGTATCTAGTAGGTCCGTGAATTTTAAAAAACGCCGAACAGTTTTATGACCTATTACACATAAAATGAAAAGTCCAGAGATTTACTAGACACATGATTGAAAATTTAAGATACTTTTTAAAGATCAAAGAACAAATAGACACAAATCTTAAAATTTAGGGACTTATTAGACACTTTTTAAAGTTTCGGGATCAAATAGACACAAACCTAAAAGTTCAAGGACTAAACTTATAATTTAATCTAATAAAAAAAACCATTTAACGCTTATGAATTTCTAATATTTTATGTGGATCTATAATAGAAAAAATATAAGAAATAAATTAAAATTTTATAATTTGAAACTAGGATTCAAAATTTTACAATGTCTCTAAAACAAATGTTACAAGTTTTTCATTTTTGTTCTAAACAAAATGTAGCATAATTATGAGTTTAATACTATCAATTTTACAATAGGAAATATCACTTTTTGCTTTTTGCTTTTTCTTTCTTTTATTCCTTTTCTCTTCCATATATGACTTCTACGTAGGTAAAATTTTCTACCCATCATTTGATTTTTAGCTTGCATTTAAGGCTTTCCAGCTATTAGGTGATCAATTTTAGCTTGCATTTAAAGTTGAGATTACCATGTGTTGTCTTTTTTGGCAAACAAGTGTTTTACTCCCCTTCAAGGATATATTTGTTGAGTTTATTCTTATTTTTCTTTGTCTTCCTATTTTATTTTCCATTTAGCAACAAATTAAGTACTTGTCATGTATGGCTACAAATAATTTGCTTCCATGTCGTAATTTTGCTTTTATTTTTTTGTTATTTTCTTTACTCTTTCACGTACTCTCGAGACAAATAATGTAAGACATAATTTTATCACTAGTAAGCATACATTGCAAAATATATTTTATTTAATTAATTCAAATTCATTTTGTAAAGATAAAAATATGAAATAATGACAAATATGTAGCACTATAATTTTGTTTTAGTTTCTTTTATGATATAGAGAGTTGTTTGTGGGTCCACAAACTAGGTTAGATCATGTGAGGGCTTTGATGGCTGAAGCCCGGGGATGGATGAATATGTAGAAAACAATTACTTTAAAATGGCTTATTCATCAATTTCTTTTATTTTTAAAGTAATTGTTTTGGAACAGATAGATGGTAGGTGGCCTCTTTATCATTGAGGAGTTCAAAGAATCAAAGAGAGAGAATGGATGAATATGTTATGATGTTCAATTTTGGTTTTGGTTCAAAGGACTAAAAAAAAAAAAAACGTTTGTACATTGAAGTTAAAGAAGAAGCAAATAGAATGAATTTAATTGCAATAAATCATGTGATGTGATGTAAAAGTACACAAAGTTGGTAGCCTTGGTGAAGAGGAGAGATATTCTCATATGTTTGGGGAGTTGAGAATTGAAGGGAGAGATCAATAGTTTATGATAGAAAACTGTCATATTAGTACGAGAGAGTTAAAAGAAGATCAAGAGAATAATAAAGTATTTTCGTTGGCATATTTTGATCCATGTCTATTTGTGATTTTCTAATTAACTAGATATCATATATTAATCATGAAGGCCAACTATTAGCATATTTCTAATTAACTAGATTTCATACATTTCGTAATTAATCATATTTGGAGCTATTACAAAGAAAGAAGGTTAGGAGAGTTACATGGAATGAAAATTAAAAATATTTTGCAGATACAATTTAAAATTTTTATCATAAAAAAATGGAAAAGGCTAAAAGAATTATAGAATTAATAATCAAGTGAGATGATATGGGAAAATATAATTTATAGTAATATTATTCTTATATTTCTTTTTTTTTCCTTTTTATATTGTATAATACATAAGAAGTCGTATTCTTTTTTATTTAATACAACAAAAGTACGTAATAAAATAAAACTCTTTTTGAAATATTTACTAAGCGAAACATCCTCGACCAACGTGGTCACCCTTATACTTCATACTTGAATTAATTACATCCACGACCACTTAACATACATCCATTCAAACAACTACTCTCTTAAAGTGCTACTCCTGCTAAATCATAAGCCATTCGAAAAACGTTAAGCCCCTAATTTCCATTATAACCATATAAAAGACCATTTACAACTCAAGCAACACTTACACCAATCCACAAATCACTACATACTTCATAAATATGATTTTCAAGCATGCTTTCACAATTTCCAAATTATCAAACATATATCAATTTAAATGGAACTTAAAGGGGCTAATATCCAAATAACTACTTACAATTTTACTCCAAGGTTCGAAGTAGCCCATAATTGATTACGTGATCCTGAAATGCCAAACAAAATCTTGAAGAATAATTAACAAACCATTTTTAAACTCCAACCATGAACCCAATTAAGTTGAAACAAATTTACGCATTAAAACTCACCTAACAACACCCTTACTTGCTGAATTTTGAAGTCAAATTTGTCACGATCCGAATTCCTACGACTCTCTAAAGCGGAAGCACGACCTAGTTACCTCGCTCATGCCCGAAATTTCGGCAGCATGACGACGTAACTAGAAGAAAACCAAATTTTTCAAAGACCTGGGAAAGACATGAACACTTCTATAATTCAGAATATAGACCCAGCACCCACCAAACTACGATATATAGTGCTGAGCTCAATCATCAGACAACCAAACCTAAGGACTTCTAACCAAGCACACAAAACTAAAGAATATTTAGGTTTTACAAACCAAACGCCCATTAAGGAACAAGGTATAAAATTAAAAACTAAAATAGGGAAAAGACATTTGGTGGAGTCTCCATAGTCTCGTCAAGTTGTTGCCTGCGTCATCCACCCAGGGAATGTGCACAGTCTGCAAAACAAACAAAGTAGCAAGGGTGAGTATAAACATACTCAGTAAGTAGCCCACTTAAGGGTCCAATGTTAAAGAAACCATACCAAAACTCTTACTCACACGTGTGCTTAGATTTCAAATACTTTCTTCAGTCATTTTAAAAGTCCATTTAACCTTCAACAACATTCACTACTACCTGACCCTAACTTTGTGTCATACCTGCGAGTCCTGTAACTTAGAACCCAAACCTGTGAAGGTCTATAACCCTCACACTCATCTCAATAGATAAATCACCCCTAGGCTAGCACACAGGCGTTAGGGAACGCATTCCCTACGCTCAACATAATGGGGAATCACCCCTAAGCTAGCACGCAGGCACTAGGGAAAGCATTCCCTACGCTCAACATACTGGGGAATCATCTCTCAGCTAGCACACAGGCAATAGGAAACGCATCCCTATGCTCAACACAGTGGGGAATCACCCCTGAGCTAGCTCACAGGCGCTAGGGAACGCATTCCCTACGCTCAACATAAATCTCTGGGGTCCTCGCCCCTATGCTAGCACACACGGCAATAAGGATCGCAACCCTTATGCTCGTCACAAATCTCTGGGGTCCTCGCCCCTATGCTAGCACACACGGCAATAAGGAACGCATCCCTTATGCTCATCACATAACGTTCTAGGCTTACAAGCTCGCACGAAATGACTGAGATAGGGTAGGTAGCACAAATCTAACGGGCCTTTGCACTTTCCCAACGCTTTTAAGACCTCTCGGGTCATCCATCATACCAAAATCATTCATCATTTCCAAACCATATTCACAACCTGAACCGAAGTTCAAAAGCGTATACAAAGGGGATCATCCCCTAATCCGCATAAGCAAAGAGGGAAAGACGACCCTCTAGCCATTCTATACAATTTTAACATCTTACGCCTCATATTTATAAGTATATAACTCAGGCCCACATCTCAACAAACGACAACAATCATCTCCTCGTGACCTCTCACCGTAGATCACAAGCACGAGTCTCAAGTATGAACTTTACTCTAGTTCGAAAGTAGTCCTAAACAAGAACTTTACATAGCCATAGCCCATACATGTCCTAGCGATATATAGCCCTCCAATCACTAATCTAGAAGTTCAGTTCCCTAAGCACGCTACAAATCAGGACAACCAAAACTTTCCACACACATTCGGACATATCGGAAACATCTTAAGTCTGTTCAGTCTTCTGCTCATTCTAAACACACGAAGCACTAACCATGACCCTGCCCACTGAAAATCCTTAAGGTGTTTCAAATCAGTCTCCAGTCCAAATCGACCACTCCAACATCCTGCGCTCAGTCAGCTCAACCATAACTCGAGAAAACTAAACTTCAGCCAACCACTTAAGTGTTTCAAACCTCTATATTAAGTTAAACACCTCAACATCGCTTATGATCATATCGTTTAACCAAATATCCGGTACTTCCATACTTTTAGTTAAATTACAACCATAGCCATTCGGGTATTCCAATGCTCACTTCTATAACCAAACTCTAACAAGTCTCATACAGAACACATAGAACACGACTTGGACCCCTTGGATATCTTATTAGCAATCGATAGTCATAAACGTTCCAAAATAGTTTAAGCCCCTAATACCATTTTAACACTTGCCTAAGCAACTTAAGCTCAAGAACAACTCTGAATAGTTCAGCCAATCGTACCATGCCCCACATCTATGTTAAACATGTATGTTAATCACAAATCACCACAAACGTGAACCAAACTCATTGAATCGCAACCTTGGCAAACTCTTGATGCTCTACACGTGCTAACTACAACAACTTGATATTTTAAACCTTTATTTCCATTATAACCACATACTTAGGCCATTTTAGCTCTAACAACATCCACTCCAAACCACAATTCACTACATACTTCATAAATATGGTTTTCAAGCATGCTTTCACAATTTCCAAATTATCAAACATATATCAATTTAAATGGAAACTTAAAAGGGGCTAATATCCAAATAACTACTTACCTGAATAACTTCAAGATTCAAGGTAGCCTAAACTCGAATGCTCAATCTTGAATTGCCAACAACGTCCTACACAGTATGGTTAAAGTTTAAAATATCGCAACAACCCCTAAATTTCAAGAAAAATGTCCTACACATTATGGGTCAAATTTAAAACACTAAAACAGTCCTTAAAACACAACAAAACTCCATAAATAAGTGCCAAATATCTCTACACTCACTCATAGCTTCAAATAAGGTGATGACCACAACACCCAAGGAGAACTTACCCCAAAACCGAGACCAAAGCACACTAGACAGCAGCTCAAATGCTCCAAGTTCACCTAAATCGACCTTCAATCACCATGAGTATTCTAGAAATTAATCCAACAACCAATGGGTCATTCTAAAGCTTCGATTTATTCACCAAACAGCTTTAACCAATCAATTTAAAAAAACACAAATCACCTCATATTCATGCCTGATACTTACCCACACCAAATTCAAACTTTACACAACTTGTACGAACACGAGCATGCTGAAAATAACCTAATCCTTGCTGTCTGTGCAGAAAATAGAGAGGGAGAGCAACTTGCTGCTCTGTTCGGCGAGGCTAGGCGTGCAGGTCGGCGACTTCCGGTGAGGCGTGCTGGCTGATGCGTGCAGACGGCGTATAGGCAGCAGCAACGGCGAACGGGCTTGCGAGAGGCGAAGAGCTGGGTGGCACGACGGCAGGCGTTTCTGGCGAAGCTGCTGTGGTGAGGAGCTGATCGACTCTGGAGCTACACGGCTGCCGGTGAGAAGGAGAGAGAGAGAGACGATCGAGAGAGGGAGAGAGATGGAGGTGGCCGGCGGCGGTTCGTGGCTGGAGCCTCTGTATGGCTGGAGTTCGGGTGAGAGAGAGAGAGAGAGAGAAATTCGGTGAGAGGGATGGTTATCGGGAAGGAGAAGAAAAAATGAAGAAGAAGAGAAAAAGAAAAATAATAAAATAATAAAATAAAATAAAAATAAAATAAAATAATAAAAATAAAAAAAATATATAGTGGATAAGGATGGGCTTTTTATTTATTATTTTCTCTTTTACTTATTTTATTATTTATTTTATTTTATTTTATTTTTTTAAAACAACTTTCCAATTTCCAAAAAAAATGCCCCTTGACCAATCATTGCTTTCCAAATTTGCCCTTTTTAAACCATGAAATTTCAAATTAACCCCAAAATCAATATACTTATTTAAGAAATTAATTCAACTTGATTTCCAAAATTTCAAAATTAATGCTTCTAAATAAACCGGTCGTTACAAAATTGGTCCAAACTCGACACCCCGGCCTCCAAACATAATGGGTAACCTTGTACAAAGTCCAATGTATTATGGGTAAATTATAGAACACTAAAACAGTACCTAAAATCCACAAAAAGGCCCCTAAACTCCTCAAAACGGTCCTAAATCATAGCTATCTAAAACCCAACTCATGCTTAGTCTTAAATGTGTTGGAAAAATTGATACCCATGAAAAACTTACCTCAAAACAGTGACCAAAAGGTGCTGGACAGCAGCTTAAACGATCCAAATTCGCCTAATTCGACCTTCAATCACATTGGGTATTCTAGATTAAAATCCAAAACATTATGGGTTAGTTTCAATTTACTAAATCAACCCTTCAATTCAATCCTAAAACCCATAAATCACTTTGAATCGTGGTTTGAACACTTACCCATTATGAATCGTATTCAAACGAACCTATACAATCCCGAGCTTGTAGGAAATTTGACCCAAAACGCTCATCTTCCTTGCTGTCTGTACCGAGACCCAAGAGTGAGAGAGAAACGGAGGTGGCCAGCGGTGGATCTGGGCAGCGTTCGTTGATCGTGTGGATCGGCGATTGGGGCGGGCGGCGGAGCTGCTGGGACTGCTTGGCGGCGACGGCCTGATGCGACTCCACCGGCGACCGAATCAGATGTGCAGCGGCTGGGCAGCGAGGGACCACGCGAGCTGCAGCAAGATGGCTGGTGCCGTGGGTGTCGACTTCACAGGGAACGGCTGCGACGAGGAGAGTTCGGCTTGCAAAGGCTGACGGCGTGCACGCAGGCGGAAGCAGAAAGAGACGGCGGCTACGTGGGGGCTGGTGGCGTTTGTTCTGTTCAGGGGAAGAGAGAGAGAGAGAGAGAGAGAGAGAGAGAGATTTTTGAGAGAGAGGGAGAGTTATCGGGAGAGGGAGGGAGAAGAAAGAGAGGGAAAAGGTGAGGAAGAAGAAGAAAAAGATAAAAAAAAATTGGAATGGATGGTGGGTATTCGGGTGAAGAGGGAGAGAGAGAGCTTATCCTAAAAAAAAAAATTGTTTATTTTATTATTATTTTTTTTTTCCAAAAATGCCCCCAACTAACTTATTCATTTCCAAATATGCCCTTTTTCTCATTCCAAATTTCAAATTAACCTTAAAATTTAAATTACCCAATGACAATCATTCCAACTTAATTTCCATAATTTGAAATTAATGCCTGTAAATAAGTCGGGCGTTACATTTAATGTGTTGTTGGTTTATCTAATCCGTGAGGAGTTCAAAGAATCAAAGAGAGAGAAATGAATGAATATGTTATGATGTACAATATTGGTTGGTTCAAAGGACTGGGAAAAAAAAGTTCATACATTGAAGTTAAAGAAGAAACAAATAGAATGAATCTAATTGCAATAAATAATATGAGGTGATGTAAAAGTACACAAAGTTGGTAGTCTTGATGAACAGAAGAGATATTCTCATATATGTTACTTACGTTGAATTGAAGGGAGAGAACAATAGTGTCTGATGGAAAAGTGTCATGTGTTAGTACAAGAGAGATTTAAAAGAAGATAGAGAGAATAATAGAGTATTTTCGTTTGTGTATTTTGATCCATGTCTATATGCGATTTTCTAAGTAACTAGATATCATATATTAATCTTTCCGTCCAACTATTAGCATATTTCTAATTAGCCATACTTGGAGCTACTACAAAGAAAGACGGTTAGGAGAGTTACATGGAATGAAATAAAATTTCCAAAATAATGAATTTAATATTTAATTAAAAATCTCTCACCCAAAATTATGAAAACTTAATTGTCTTAATCTAGTCTATTCAAATCTAATTTACTCAATCTAGATTTAAAGCAACGATCCCAATATAAGTTGAAATTATCCTTGTTTAAAAATATGGGGCGTTACATGCTCTAATAGATCTTTTACTCTTAACCATACTATCTCTCCAAAATTTATGTCTTACTCTCTAACTTTTTTTATACTATTTATTCTAACTAATAGTTTTTTATGAAGTCTAACTAATATTCTCCATCTAACATATTTATGTCTAAATAATCGCTTTTCACGTATCTAAATTTACTTTGTTTGACGTTTCTCTTTAAAACATTTACATCTATGTCCTTAAATTTTTATTTTCATGTCTTCGCATATTTTTCTCTCTCTAAACAATCTCTTCACCTCTCTATTTTTTAAAAAACAGAAAATAGCTATATATCAAACAAGTTTGTTGTTCTATTTTTTTAAAAAATAGAAAACAAAAAACAATTATAAAACATATATGACTTTTGTTTTTCAAAAATAGAAAACAAAAAAAACCAAAAACTATAAATTAAAATGGTCATCCAACGAGACTTTAATGTATTTTAATTTATACATTAAAAAAATCAAAGATATCTATTTCATGTTAATTATTATTTTGAATCTTACTGTAACGACCCGAATTCCTACGACACTCTAGATGCGGAAGCACGACCTAGTTACCTCGCTCATGCCCGAAAATTCGGCAACATGACGGCGTAACTAGAAGAAACCAAAATTTTACAACAACCTGATAAGAATGAAAGACACTTCTATATCTCAGATAAAACGCTCAGCATCCAACAAACTACATCAAATATGCTGAGCTTCAACATCAAACACAAGAATTCTAAGAACTCTAATCAAATACACGAAAACTAAAGAATATTTAGAAGTTGCAGATCAACACTACAACAAAGAACTAACTACAAAACTAAGAGTAACAATCAAGGAAAGGAAAACTAAGGGAGTCTCCATAGTCTCGTCAAGTCGTCGCCTGCGTCATCCGCCCCGAACATGTTCACAATCTGCAAAACAAACAAAGTAGCAAAGATGAGTATAAATATACTCAGTAAGTAGCCCACTTAAGGGTCCAAAACTTAAAGAAAACCTACCACGAAGGCAAACTTTCTTCACTTATTCTCGTGCTCATACTTCAAATATTTACATCAAATATTTACTTCAGTTATTTAAATGCTCATTCAACCACCTTCTACTTTTACCACCTCCTGACTCTAATTTCGTGTCACGTCTGCGAGTCCTGTTATCTAGAACCCAAACTTGTGAAGGTATATAACCCTCACACTTATCTCAATAGATAAATCATCCTTAGGCTAGCACACAGCAATAGGAAACACATTGCTCAACACAGTGGGGAATTACCCCTAAGCTATCTCACAGGCGCTAGGGAACGCATTCCCTACGCTCAACACAAATCTCTGGGGTCCTCGCCCCTATGCTAGCACCCACGGCAATAAGGATCGTAACCCTTATGCTCGTCACAAATCTCTGGGGATAACGCCCCTATGCTAGCCATTCCTTACGCTCAACATAAATCTCTGGGGTCCTCGCCCCTATGCTAGCACTCACGGCAATAAGGATCGTAACCCTTATGCTCGTCACAACTCTCTGGGGATAACGCCCCTATGCTAGCCTCATCAACACAATTCATGTCCTGGCACGTATATCTGCCTCTTAATCTCAACTCATCAACCATCCAACTACCACTCGCACACCCTACCTGAGTCCATCCCGGTATGGCATTGTCTCAAGCACTACCAACGAGCCATGTAACTTAGGTTGACTAAGGCCGTGAAAGAAAATAACTCTCACGCCTCCACACAATAGAACATCACCTCTCTATGCTAGCATACAGGCAATAAGGGACGCATCCCTTATGCTCAACACAATAGGGAATTACCCCTAAGCTAGCACCACAGGCCATAAGGATCGCAATCTTTACGCTCAACATAATGGGGAATCATCTCTCAGCTAGCTCACAGGCGCTAGGGAACACATTCCCTACGCTCAACATAAATCTCTGGGGTCCTCGCCCCTATGCTAGCTCACAGGCACTAGGGAACACATTCCCTACACTCAACACATCTAGTCAACCTAGAGTTACAGACTCGCCCCAAGAGAGACATAAGATCAGGTGCTCTTGTTTTATCAAGCTCTTTGCATTTTCGCACTTCTTTTGGAATCTCTAGGGTAGTCTACCACACCAACATCATTTGTTATTTCCGGACCACATTCACAACCTGGCCCGAAGTTTACAAGCACATACCTGTGCTACCGGCACATAGCCCTCTATCCCTTTTATTCCAGAATTCAGTTCCATAACCACCCTAGGATTCAAGACGACCAGTAACCCTCTACTCACATTCGGGACCGACTGAGAATCCTTAAGGTGGTTCAAACCTCTATATTAAGTTAAACACCTCAACATCGCTTATGATCATATCGTTTAATCAAATATCCGGTACTTCCATACTTTTAGTTAAATTACAACTATAGCCCTTCAGGTATTCCAATGCTCACTTCTATAACCAAACTTTAACAAGTCGCATACAGAACGCCTAGAACACGACTTGGACCCCTTGAATATCTTATTAGAAATCGATAGTCATAAACGTTCCAAAATAATTTAAGCCCCTAATACCATTTTAATACTTGCTTAAGCAACTTAAGCTCAAGAACAACTCAAGATAGTTCAGCCAATCGTACCATGTCCCACATCCATGTTAAACATGTATATTAATCACAAATCAACACAAGAGTGAAACAAACTCATTGAATTGCAAAATCCTTGGCAATCTCTTGAGGCTCTACGCGTGTTTACTACATCAACTTGATATTTTAAACCTTTATCTCCAGTATAAGCACATACTTAGGCCATTTTAGTTCTAACAACATTCACACGAAACCACAATTCATTACATACTCAAATTTAGGTAAGCATCAATGTTCACAATTAACCACAAACATGTTCAAACTCTTCCAAATATAACTTTGGGCCCCAATTTTCATTATAACCACAACTTATGCCAATTGAGTTCATAACTACTTTTGAACGTATCCATTAACCATTACATGCTTCCTAAATACGATTTCCAAGCATATTTTCACAATTCACACATTAATCAACATAAATACAAAACATTTAAGAACTTTAGGGGCTTAAATTCCAAATAGCTACTTACATCGAATAGAATAAAGAATATTATTCTTGCAGCAAAAATTCATTCCTTCAATCGATATCCTGAAATTAAGTCCATTGGTTAACGATAGATCCAATTAAAGTTCTTAATTAAATTCAATTGAGTAACGAAATTACCCAAATCGTAACACGATCGTAACCGGGACCGTTCGAGCTCAAAAATTAGAATCGGAGACGGTGGCGCGTGGCCGGAACACGGCGGCGCGTGCGGCGGCGCGTGAGGACTCCGATCAGCGCGTGGCTCATGGATCTGGATAGATCCGGTCTCGGCGGGTCGGATCTGAGCTTCGTGCAGCGTTTTCCGGTGAGGTCTGAGTTGTGCAACTTCAGGTTGAAGGGAAATGGCTTCCGGCGAGACACCACCTGCGAATCCTACTCTGGCGAGGCTAACGCAGACGATGTCGACCGGCGTTCGTGAGCTTCGGCGAGGAAGAAGAAAAGAAGAAGACCGGCGGCAAGAATCGAGCTCCGGCGAGCTGCTCGCGGCCGACGGAAGAAGAAGAAGGAGGGGCCGGCGATGGATGGGTGTTCGGCAGAGACGTGGTGCGGCGAGGGGAGTCGAACGGCGGCAGTTCTTCCTCTACGCGGCCGGCGTTCACGCGAGAGAGAGAGAGAGAGAGAAAGCATTCGGTGAGAGAGAGATTATCGGGAGGAAGAAGAGAGAAAAAAAAATAAATAATAAAAATAATAATAAAAATAATAATAATAAAATAATAAAAAATATATATATAAAGGATAAGGATGGTTTTTTTTTTTTTTTTTAAAACAACTTTCCAAATTTGCCCTTTTTCTCATTCCAAATTTCAAATTAACCTTCAAATTTAACTTTCCAACTGAAAATCATTCCACTTAATTCCAAAATTCAAAATTTAAACTCCTAAATAAGCCGGGCGTTACACTTACTATGGTTATTCATATTTTAATATTATTTCATTTCTGAACTTTTAAATGTTTTATTTTATTTCCTTCCCTGTAACATCCGGTTTAAATTTTTGGTTTTTATTTGAATTTATTGAATAATTGGATAAAATTGTATAAAATATATTAAGAATATTTTTTTTTATTATTCTTTTATCAATACAAATATTATTAAGTTATTAATATATATATATATATATATATATATATATATATATATATATATATATATATATTTATTTATTATAAAAATAAAATAATAAAATACTTTTATAGTTATCTTGAACATCATCATTATCATCATCATCATCGTCATTATTATTATTATTATTATTATTATTATTATTATTATTATTATAAAAAAAAAAAAAGAAGACCAACCTTATCTCTCCCTCCTTCACCCGTCTCCCTCCCTCACCCGTCTCTCGCTTTATGTCTCTCGTCTCCCTCACTTGCTCTCCCTCTGTTCCGACTCTCTCTCTCTCTTCCTCACCCTCCCTCTCTGTCTCACCTCCCCTCTCTCGGTCCCCTCCCTCACTGACTTCCTCTTTGTCTCTCCACCTCTCTTTCACGAATTTTAGTTAACCGAAGTGTTTCCGGCGTTTCCGTGTGTGGACAGCAGTTTCTCGGAAGTCGTTTGGGCATGTTGGGGCTTGTTTCGGTGTGGTTCTGACCCGTTAAGCAGTGGGTAAGCATTTTGGTCTGAGATTGAGAAGTTTGGTGTTTTTAATTACTTATTTATGCATATTTTGAATAGCTGGATGGATTTTTGTCTATGGATCTCACTTTCAGATAAACCATTTATGGATGAAAGTAAAATTTATCCAAGCCGGGGAGTAAAAAGGGTTTTTCCAGCAGCTTTTGGTTACGGTAGTTGTAAGCTTTTGAGTTCGAGGTAATTGAAATTGGTCTCTTAAGGCAAAGTAAGATTTAGAAACTTGATTTTGGCTTATTTAAGTTGTTTTTGAGTAATTGGATATTTTCTATGCATACTAGAAGTCAAACTTGGGAATTGTAGATATCCGGACCTCCCTCATTGGGGCTCAAGTTATTTTAGCATCGTTTGGTGAAGAGACGTTAATCCGACTTTGAATTATTTTGAAAGGTAAGTAACCATTGGATGTATTTGCAAAGCTCTTGTTGTAATGAATGTTAGTGACATATTCATTTTATTGATAGGGCGAAACTATTAGATTATTGATAATTGTGTACTGCTTGTTTGTGAATGAGATGTTGGCTAAGTGAGCCATAGCTACTTAAGTGCATGGGATTGACTTTAAGATGTTGGTTATGATTGCTAACTCCAGATCCGGAGGCAGGCGTGGCCTGAGAAAGGTATTCTACCCAAGGGGTTTTCAAGGGGTTTTCAAAGTATTAAATATGGTCAAGAGTCATGGGATTAGTGCTTCCTACCCTATTTCTGTCGTTTCGTGCGAACTTGTAAACCTGGAACTTTATGTAATGTGATGAGCATAAGGGATGCGTTCCTTATTGTCAGTGTGCTAGCTAGGGGTAATCTCTTCATTATGTTGAGCGTAGGGGATGCGTTCCCTATTGCCGGTGTGCTAGCTTAGGGGTGATGACTCCCTATTATGTTGAGCGTAGGAGATGCGTTTCCTATTGCCGGTGAGCTAGCTTAGAGATGTTTCCCCAATAGGTTGAGCGTAGGATATGCGTTTCCTATTGCCAGTGTGCTAGCTTAGAGGTGATTCCCCATTATGTTGAGCGTAGGAGATGCGTTTCCTATTGCCAGTGTGCTAGCTTAGAGATGATTCCCTATTATGTTAAGCGTAGGGGATGCGTTCCTTATCTCTCCTGTGTGCTAGCTTTGGGGTGATTTTTCCCATTATGATGAGCATAGGGGATGCGTTCCCTATTGCCTTTGTGCTAGCCTAAGGATGATTCTCCATTGTGATTAGCGTGAGGGATATATATATATACCTTCACAGGTTTGGGTTCTAGGTTACAAGTCTCGTAGGCGTGTCACAAAGTTAAGGTCAGGTAATGGAAAAAGTTGAGGTAGGGTAATTGGATTTTAGTTAAACTAAAGTAAGTGCTCAGAATTATGTAAGTGTGAGTAAGGGCAATATTTTTCTCCTGATATGTTATCTTTAAACTTAAGATTTCTTAAGTAGGCTGCTTACTGAGTATACTTATACTCACCCGTGCTACTATTCTCTTTTCAGGTAATGCTCAACGACGTGGTGGTTGACAGGACGACAACCTGGCGAGGCTATGGGGATACCTATAGTTTTCTCCTAGGCTCTTTGTGTTGAGTACCTTTTGTATAGATGGTTCGTTATTAGTTGATAAATTGAGTTTTGTGTACTTGTATATTTCTTCCTGTATTAGGAGGTGACTCTGTTTTTCATAACCCTGGTTGCGAACTCAGCATCTTCGTGTAGTTGGTGGTTGCTGAGTGTCTCTTTGAAATCTTAGAAGTGTGTTATATTCGTTTACAGGTTCTTAAAATTAGAGTTTTCTCGTAGTTATGCCGCCATGCTGTCAAAATTTCAGGCATTATGGTGAGCTAACTTAGTCTTACTTCTGCTCTTAGCATGCTCAGAGTTTAGGGTCGTTACATTCCCTCTCTAAATTAATATTTCAGTCGGCAAAAGCAAAGCATTTACTTATTGTCGTTAATTATTTAACAACAAATTCTTACGAAACCTAACATTTGATCAACAATAGTTTCAAGCATTTGTTCAAAAATGAGTTAACAAAGAAAGAAAAAACGCATTACATGATGTTTAGCATATTTCCTTTCCCAATCATAGGGTTGCAATGACCAGTTCTACTTTATTTTATTTAGTTATCATGAACTTTATTTCAAATGGGCATAAGTTCTGATAAATATAATTTTAGATGCATTGGTAGATAGCATTTATATAGATAAATAACATTTCTAATATTTCTTTTGGAACTTGATGGATTTGTATTTAAACTTATATTTTCTTGTTCATAGTTATTTTATCTAATACAGTTCATTAAAATATTCTTTTTATTGGAGAAGTAGAATGATTTTAAGTCATGATTGGAAATTTCAAAATCTTTGAATAACAATTTTATTTGCAAAATTGGCTGAGGTTGATCTTTATTAATTACTTGAATAATTTTGGGATTCAAGCTTAGTTCCAGTGGCGAAGCTAGAACTTTATTTCAAATGGGGCACAAGTTCATTAAATTAAATGCATTGATATATCACATTTATATTAAGCAATATCAATTACCTCTTCTCAAAGGGTCGTCCGCGTTGTGGACTGTAACGTCCGATTTATTTGGATGCATTAATTTTGAAATTTTGGAAATCAAGTTGGATTAATTTCTTAAATAAGTATTTTGATGCTTGGGTTGATTTGGAGATAGAGAGTTTAAAAACGGCAAAAATGGGAATGAAATTTTGGTGAAGGGGCATATTTGGAATTTTGTTTTAAAATTTATCATATCCCTCCATCTTTCTTCATCCTTATCTCCTTCATCTTCTTCTTCACTTTTTTCCTTCTCCTTCCATCTCTCACCGAAAAAAAAAAACCCACCCCTCTCACACATCTCTCTCTCTCTTTCTCTCCCCGTTGAACTGCAGGTCACACGAACCGCCGGACTCCCTCACCGCAGCAGCTTCTCCTTCTTCCTCGTGCAGTTCCGCCACCGACCAGACCGCCAAGCTTCAGCCCGATCCGCCGCAAACCACTGCGAAGGCTCATGAACCAGTCGCCGGAATGCCACCAGCTTGCCGTTCTTCTCTCTCTCCCTCTCATTTTGATCAGACAGCAGGTTGGGTGCTCTTTAGAGTCGAGTTTCGACAAGCCCGAGATTTCTACAAGCCGTATACGGCCTATATTTGGAGTGGGTAAGCTTTCCAACTTCAATACTAGATGAAATTGGTTGCTTTCTTTTTAGTAATTTGAGTAAACTATGGATCTTTGGATTTAGTTCAGAACTCCCATCGCGTTTAAAGATCGTTTTGGGCGAGATCGAGTTGATTCGAGCTGCTGTCTGGTAATTTCCAACACTGTTTTGATGTAAGTTTTTCATGGGTATCGAATTTTCCACCTCCATTAAGGCTAAACGTGAGTTAGGTTTTAGTTGGACATATTTTAGGACCTTTTCTTGGAGTTTAGGGGCTGTTGTGGTATTTTAAAACTTAACCACGATGTGTAGGACTTTGTTTGACGATTGAAGATCAAGTATTCAAGTCCGTGCTGCCTTAAACCTTGGAGTTATTCATGTAAGTAGTTATTTGGACTTTAAGCCCCTTTAAATTCCTAAGGGGGCGTTTGGCGGGCAGAGTTGAGTTGAGTTGGGCAGAGTTGAGTTGAGTTGAGTTGAGATGGGGAGAGTTAACGAGCAACACTTTGTAGAATGGAAACTACGTGAAATTACTCAAAATGGTGGAGAGTTAATTACTTAAAACGGTGGAGTTGAGTTGTTTTGTGGGGAGTTGATTTATTGATGGACCAAACGGGGAAGCTGGGTTTTAAACTCAACTCAACCCAACTCAAGTTAGTGAGCCAAACACCCCCTAAATGTTTTAGATTTATGTTGGATAATGTGTGAATTGTGAAAATATGCTTGGAAACCGTGTTTATGAAGCATGTAATGGTTAATGGATACGTTCAAAGGTAGTTATGAGCTAAAATGGCATAAGTTGTGTTTATAATGAAAATTGGGGCTCAAAGTTACGATTTTATCGTGTTAACATATGAAATACCTTAAGAATTGCCCAAAGTTATATTTGGATGAGTTTGAACACGTTTGTGGTTAATTGTGAACAATCATGCTTGCCTAAATTTGAGTATGTGAAAGATGTCGTGGTTGGTTAAATTAATATGAGAATTATCGTGTTGGGCTTAAGGTTGCCTGAACTTGTTGCTATTCTCGTTAAGGGATTCAAAGTTACAAATAAATGGATGAAGATGTGCCTGAGGTTATGAATGAATTTGATTATAGTTTTTCCCTATAAGCATTTGTATAGATAGTTGTGTTAAACTAAATACTTGTAAGCGTTTGGGCTTTCTGAGATATTTGGTTAGCTATGGAATGCAGAATATTTGAACTTTAGATTGAATGGTTGGTCGAGTTTAATGCTTTCGGGTTTGGGCTTGGTTAGGGGCTGAAGTAGAGCACCTTAATTTGATGTGTTCGAAAGTGAATGGAAGGGCATTGGTTGTTTTGAGTAATAGCATGGTTAGGGGATTTAATTCTGGACTAAATGAATGAAGGACTTTATGTCAATGACATATGTATGGGCTATGGCTACGTGTATTTCTTGTTTAGAAGTACCATTGAACTAGGGTAAGTTCTTACTTGAGATTCGTGTTTGTGGTCTATGGTGGAAGGTCACCATGAGGCGATTGAGGTTGTTTATTCAGTTGTGGGCCTGGGTCATATGCCACTAATGATTTCCTAAAAGGAAGAGCAATGGATTTCCATGGTGCTGGCCTAGAAAGTGAATAGTATTTTGGAATGTTCCGTTAGGATTTGAGTCTCGCCTATATATAGATATATATATATATATGAGGCGCAAGGTGTTATAATGTACAGAAAGATTTGAGGGATTGCTTTCCCTTTTTGCTTGGGCGAATTAGGGGGCGATTTTCCCTATTGAATGTGCTTGTGAACTTCGGGTTAAGTTGTGAATGAGGTTTGGAAATGATGAATGAATTTTGGTATAGTGAATGACCCGAGAGGTTCCAAAACTGTTGTGGAAGTACAAAGGCCCGTTAGATTGGTGCTACCTACTCTAATTCTGTTGTTTCGTGCGAGTTTGTAAGCCTAGAACATATGTGATGTGATGAGCATAAGGAATGCGTTCCTTATTGCCGATGGGCTAGCTTAGGGGTGATTTCCCTATTATGATGAGCATAGGGGATGCGTTCCCTATTGCCGTGTGCTAGCTTAGAGATGATTCTCCATTATGTTGAGCGTAGGGAATGCGTTCCCTAGCGCATGTGTGCTAGCTTAGGGGTGATTTCCCTATTATGATGAGCATAGGGGATGCGTTCCCTATTGTCGTGTGCTAGCTTAGAGATGATTCCCCATTATGTTGAGCGTAGGGAATGCGTTCCCTAGCCTCTGTGTGCTAGCTTAGGGGTGATTTTCCTATTATGATGAGCATAGGGGATGCGTTCCCTATTGCCGTGTGCTAGCTTAGAGATGATTCCCCAGTATGTTGAGCGTAGGGAATGCATTCCCTAGCGCCTGTGTGCTAGCTTAGGGGTGTTTTCCCCATTATGTTGAGCGTAGGGAATGCGTTGCCTAGCGTATGTATGCTAGCATAGGGGTGATTTCTCTATTGAGATGAGTGTGAGGGTTATAGACCTTCACAGGTTTGGGTTCTAGGCTAAAGGACTCGCAGGTATGACACGAAGTTAGGTTCGGGTAGTAGTGAATGTTGCGGAAGGTTAAATGGACTTTTAGAATAACAGAAGGAAGTATTTGAAATCTAAGCACGAGTGTGAGTAAGAGCAGTTTTCTTCTTGGTATGGTTTCTTTAAACATTGGACCCTTAAGTGGGCTACTTACTGAGTATGTTTATACTCATCCTTGCTACTTTGTTTGTTTTGCAGATTGTGCACATTCTCGAGGTGGATGACGCAGGCGACGACTTGACGAGACTATGGAGACTCCACCAAAATTCCTTGTTCCTGTTTTAGCTTTTAGTTTTATTCCTTGTTCCCTGTTGTTTGTGGGTCTGTAAAGTTTAAAATTCTTGGTTAGAAGTTCTTAGGTTCCTTTGTCTGTTGCTTGAGCTCAGCATCATTTAACGTAGCTTGGTGGATGCTGAGTCTGTTCTCTAAAACATAGAAGTGTTTATATCTCTTTCCAGGTCTTTGTAAAATTTTGGTTTCTTGTAGTTACGCCGTCATGCTGCCGAAATTTCGGGCAGGAACGAGGTTGTAACAACCGGAAACTTTCAGGTATTAATTAAGGCTTTATTTTTTTGTATTTAATTTAAGTGTAAGCCCAATTTATGTTTAATTTGTGCATTGGATTTTAAGTTTGAAGTCTTGAATGATGGAGATTGGAGAATTGAGGGTAATTTGGGAAGAATTTAGGGAAAATAGGATTTTAATTAGATTGGGGGCATTCTTGTAGATTAGAGGACTTTTAGCCAAGCCCAAGCCAAGAGAAGCCAAGCCCACAATTTTTTCCTCTCTAATATTTTTATTCTGCACAAAGCCCTAGGTCAGCCAAGTTCTTCAAGCCTCCAAGCCATCATCTTCATCTTCTTCCCCTTTTCCTAGTGATTTTCGAAAAACTCCATGGAAGCAAAGAAGGGAAGTTTTTTTCCACTAGTTCTCACCATCAATCTTCGATCACTGCACGCCGCCGACCCCACCACGACCTCCGCCGCTCGATCCGTGTTCGCCGCTGCGATTCCGACGTCCAGCTGCGCAACCACGAACGCCGTTTTGCCGATCCAAACCGCCTGATCGCCGTCCGCTTGAACCGCGAGCACCAGATCGTGAAGAGCCCGGACGCCGCCGCACAGAGCCCAGAAACCGCCGCTCTAATGCTGCCAGCCGCCTCGAACTCGCGATCGGCGGAGCTCTCGTCAGATCCGGACGGTCCTCGTCGGTTTTCGCTGGAAATCCGCTCGAACCAACTCGCCAGGACCGGATCTGCCCAGATCCGGTGACAACGATCCTCCACGCGCGCCCACGCGCCGCCGCCTCCCGGTCAGTTGTTCGAAGCCGAACAACTCCGCTTTCGATCGTGTTCCGACTTGGGTAATTTCGATACTAAGCCAAATCTGATTTAAGATCTTTAAAACTGGTTTGATCGTTAAGGGAGGAAATTCTAATTTTGGAACTTAGTTTGATGGAATGAGCTATGGGATGAACTATGAATTTTAGAAATTTTTCTAACCTTAGGATGATTCGATTTAGGCTCTAAATTGGTTGGCTGAGATTCAAGGCGAAGGAACTTCTGGTGAGCAATTTGGGTGATTGGATTCTTGAGCTTAACCAAGGTAAGAGACTTTACGCCGGTATGCTTAAATGCAAATCGGGAACTAAACTGAAAAGAAAATTTTACCTTCAAAATAAAAGTTTATTAAATGTATTATTCATGATGTTGATGAATTGGTAAATGTCTTGTTTGTGTGAAAATGAGTTTTTACATGTATGAGTTATGATGTATGATGATATGAGAACTGTGTTTTACGTTGCATCATGAAATTAAAAAGTTAAAATGCTTTGGGACCTCATGCATACATTATGTTTTCATGATAAAAGTTATTTCGAAGGCTGTGGCAATTACCCCCTAACACTATTGATGTACATCTATATGAAAAGGAACCTAAAAAGGAACCTAATAAGGTTATATGAAAAGGAGCCTTACGAGGCTATATGTAAAGGAATTTATGAGGCTATGTGAAAGGCAAGGTTAGGTTGGGTCTAATTGTCCACATTAAAAGCCGAAGGGAAATTTTTAAGAAAATGCTTACGCTATGAAAGGAAGTTAGGTCCCACTAAAGGAAAGAAAAATGTTTTCGAAAACTCATTATGTGTGTGTTTGCATATCCGATCCAGTAGTGAAGTCACTTACTGAGTGTTGAAAAATACTCACCCTTTTCAAAACGTTTTTCTTTTCAGGTAAGGGAAAGGGCATCATGGGCGAATGACTTGGTAGTTGCTGCAAAGGCCATGGGTGACGTAGAAAAAGTTTTATTTCCGCAAACTCTTATAGGCTAGCATTTTATTTATTTATTTTTCATGACTTTTTAACCGTCGAGTTCTGCAAATTATTTTTTTTGGATTTTAAATGTTTTGATTTATTCTTATGTTTTGAAATAAAGGGATCCCGAGCTAAAGTTTTTGATTGATTAATAAATGAGTGAATCGATTTGTGTCTTTATTAAAGATTTCTGAAATTATAGTAGAATGTATGTGGTAGCGTCCCTAGGAAGTCTAAATTGATAAGTATGGTCGTTACAGAGGTAACTAGGTCGTGCTTCCACATTTAGAGAGTCGTAGGAATTCGGGCGTTACATGGACTCTCTCTTTTTTCATAAAATAAAGATTATAATTCTATATATTTATCATTATTTCATAATTTTGTATGATGAATGAATTTAAATTTATTAAGAAAATATATTTTACAATGCAAACTTAGTAGTGTTAAATAGTGTAGACTATTGCATTATAACAAGAAAATATATTGTACATGAAAGATAATAGAAAATAACAAGAAAAGGTCAAACATAAGCACATGGGACGAAGCAAATTATCTATTACAAGTAATAAAGGTTGGTGGAAGAGAATAATTAAATTCAATATTTCACACAAGATCGCCGGAGAATTCTTCTAAGTAAAGATCAAAAAGAAAGGGAAGATGACAACCTGTGATCATTTCTATTTGTATAAGGGATAAAATGACAAAAGGAAAATTATGCCAAAGAACATGTTTTCAATCATATATTTCACAAATGACTCATTTAAAAAAAAAAAAAATATCAGCTCTAATATGGTTCATATATCTGCAGCTATTCTATTCCATTTACACTCTTAACATTCTACAATTCTTTATAATAATATTTTTATTGTGTTTTGTTGTTTCCATAATTAAATCATTCAATTTACATAAATAATTTTATCATTAATTATATAAAACTATTTTTTATAATACTAAATATTTTATTATCCAAATTAGGGGTTAATTATTTTGTACCATTAATAATATTTACTGTTAACAAATTAGATGTTATGCTATTATATTGTCGTCAACCAAAATTCCCCTGCACAAATTGTCGTCTGAATTCAAAGTTTGCCATTATCCCCTCAATATGAGTAAGGTTACTTTCTTCTTCTTTTTTTTTTAATTTATTTTTCCTAGGTTTTTTTTCAATCATACCACAGACTTTTATTTGTTTTTTTATTTTTTTTAGTTGTTTGATTAATTATTATATTACTTTATATTGTTGATTGATTTTTATTTTTGTTTTTTATTGATTTTTTTTAATTGGTCTGCAATTGTTATTATGTTATGGTCAATTTTTCTGTTTTTATTGGATTTTTTTTTAAAAAATAAAGGAAGTTATATTTAAGACCGCATAACCAACATTGACAGCAACAACCTTTTCTCTTGGATCTACATTTTGAACTTGTAGTATTGCAAATACATAGAACGTTAATACACTCGATATTAAATAGTATACTCATTTTTTTCGATGCATATACATGAGCAATTACTCAAGACATGTAATAACTTTTGAATAATATATATATTTCATGATTATATATATTAAACCTCTGTCAAAGAGCACGTTATCGTCTTTTTTTTTTATATGTGAGCGTCATTTTATCCATATTAGGTCAATTTATTCTTTTTTTTTTAAATATTAGGTTTTAATATGTATTTTTGTCATAATCTTCACCATATATATCGTTTTCATCATGCATCTATCTATTATGTTCATTGTTATAGTTCGTCCCCTTTTTTCGTAATGAGTAGTCTTATTATATATAAACTTTTGTAGATATATAATAGGGTTAGTATAAATTACATATATTTTATTACATATATGTGTTATAAAAAAACGTCAATAGTTATATGAAACATGCTTTGAAAATAGACGATGATAAATATATATTACGTTGTATATTGTACACATAAATGTATACACAACAATATAGTATACATACATCAATATGTGATCATACTAATATTTGGGATGACATGATAATCCTATTTATGCTCTTCTATATATATTCTATAAACGTAGGTATATAATACTTCTATATTGTGCATAGGTTACAATCCCTCTCTGTTCAGAAAAGACGTTTTGAAGAATGCTGCCGAATTAGTCAATACTTCAAGTCCTCACCGTCAGCCACCATCAAGCAATCTCCATCACTCGTTTCCGTAGCCCTCGTTGTGGATTAATAAGATTCAGCGTTTTGGAGTATTTTGTCGAAGGAGAACATACAGTTTTCAAGCCCTATATGAGAGAAAGTGAATCGATAGAGTCTTTGGAGGGAAAATAAAAATACCAACGATTATGAAAAATGTCATCCTAAAATTTTTCTCTTTCCTAATTTTTAAATTTATATAATTAAATAAACAAAAGGGGTAAATAGGTAGTGTTAATTATAGCCTTGGCTTATATGATAAAGCTGAAATTTTAGTAAAATGGGTTATTTACGTAAAACTAGGTTCCCAAAGTGCTATTTAAGTAGTTAACCCAATCCAAGGCCCCATTTGATTGGTTTTTGGGCATTGATCAATTTTTTAAAATTAAACTTATAAACACTAGTTCCGCCCATGAGTTTCTTTGTTTTGTAATTTTCTAATTTTTAAAAATATTTTTTAAAATCAGAGCAAAGTTTTGAAAATTAAATATATATATATATATATAGCTTTTGGTTTTTGAAAATTGACTATGGTTTTTCAAGAAATGTTAAAACGATAGTAAAGAAATGTAAATGGGCCAGCAAATCAAACAATTAATTAAATGGCTTGCGATTCCCGTCTATAGACCAACAGACCAATTACCACACTTGATTTGGATGTAAATGAGGCCAATTTTCATGTAAATGTGCATGCAAGCAAATCAGACAATTAATTAAGCGTGCTGATTTGTTGCATAATTTGAAAGGATTCGAACTGATATGGTAACATTAAAGGGAGCCTTTGGTGATTGCTATGGCAGAAATTGGATTGTTTTGTTGCTGATGTCAGTGAGTTTGATTAGTGTTTGTTGATGTGGATGAGTTCTTGGTTGACGTGGACTGTTCTTTTTTTTTTTCTTTAGTACAACAAGTTGGGGAATGAGGATTCGAACCTCCAACTTCAAAAAAGGTAGTACGTTTAATTTCAGTTCATTTCTTTCCAATTTATTCTTCTAACCATATATTCTATGTACAATCTAATTGGAATCCAATCTAAACACAAGTTCAATTTAGTTTTTAATAATAGTACAATTATTAGAAACATTGAAACTTTTAAATTTAATGTTAAATATATTTTTATATTTCTTAATTATTGACTTGAAGCAAGCTTCAACGCCCGCTTATAAATAATAGCCCACCCATTTCATTTTGTTCCATAACAACATATCTTTTCCCTTGCTTCCTTCACCACAATGGAGTCTTGCTTTTCACTCATCTTCCTTTTGGTCCCAGTAAAATTGTGTTTCATGTGTTTTTTTTTTTCAATTTCCCTTTACTTTAATTTCAATCTCACACCTTCTTTTCTTACATTGCAGTTCACAATTGTTACTTGCATGGGATATGCTACTGCTGCACTCTTGCCCAAATTATATTGGGAGTCCATGCTCCCAAATACCGTAATGCCAAGAACACTCAAAGATCTTCTCCAACCAGGTCTCTTTTTTTTTTAATATATGTTCAAATAAGTTTAAGATTATAGAAATGATAAAATATAATATATGTCAAAACTTTGTTAAATCTTGTATAAGTATGAATGTTCTATATTTCCTTTTTTTTAAAACAAAAATTATTTTTATGTTGTAGAGTTTCTAACCACACTCAAAAGTCACAACGGGAAGCTTCTTCCTCTCCAACTTCAACCACTTGATAATGAGTACCATAAATATGGTACTTCTCCACATCTTCACCAACACAACAACAACGTAGCAAGTCAATTCTTTCTGGATAAAAATCTCTACGTGGGTACTAAATTGAAGCTTCATTTTCCAAAAACTTCACCAACAAAGTCCCCTTTCTTGATCCGCGAGGTTGCCCACAAATATCCGTTTTCTTCCAAACAACTCCCTGAGATCCTCACCAAATTCTCGATGAAACCTAAGACTATTGAAGCAGACTTAATCGAGAATACGATTACGGAATGTGAAACTCCTAGCATCAAAGGAGAAGATAAATATTGTACTACATCGTTGGAGTCGATGGTGGATCTCGTCACTACCAAGATGGGAATGGAGGTCATGGTCTTGTCAACCGAAGTTGAGGAGGAGATGACCTTAAATTATTGGCAAGTTTCCAGTGTGGTGAAGAAATCGCCACAGGACAAGGGGCTTGTGTGCCATAAGCAAACATATCCATATGCAGTGTTCTATTGCCATTTGACAAAGGGCTTGCGAGCTTATGAGGTTGGTTTGGCAGACGCCGAAGGAAGGAGTGTTAATGCAATAGCAGTTTGCCACAATGACACCTCTGCTTGGAATCCAAAGCATTTGGCTTTCCAATTGCTAAAGGTGAAACCTGGAACTATTCCAATATGTCATTTCCTTCATCAAGATGACGTCGTGTGGGTTTAAGATAAGGATTCTCGAGTCAGATGTTAAGATTAAGTTGTAATGCAGTCACAAGTACTTTTTCGTTTTTTTTCTTGTTGTTGGTTTGATATTTGCGTTAAGTTTGTCAATGTTTATTTTGATTAATGTAAATGTATGTTTGCGCATTTTCTAGTTAACTATCATTTATTAATCTTAACGTCCAACTATTACTATATTTTCTACTTAGCTAGAGTTTATATATTTTTGTAAATATTTGTTGTACACGTGGGTCTATTACAAAGAAAGAAGATTACGAGAGTTACATGGAATGAAAAATAAAAATATTTTGCAGATACAATTTAAAATTTTTATCATAAAAAATTTGAAAAGGCTAAAAGAATTGTAGAATTAATAATTAAGTCAGACGATATGGGAAAATATAATTTATAGTAATATTCATTTTATATATATATATTTTCAGATCTATAATGTATAATAAATAAGTAGTCGTATTCTTTTTTAGTTAGTATAACAAAAGCACTTAAAAACATAAATAAGAAGATATAACGTTCTTTGTATGGACGAGATGCCAACTTCTAAAAAGTTAATAAATAAAAATGTCAACAATGTTAAAGTACTTCAATGCAATGTTATTTATATCCATGAAGTTTTTTCCAAAAATATCTATTGCATGTTTAATTATGTTTTTTTTTTTGTTCAACGACATATGGAGTAAGGGATTCGAACATTTGACCTCTTAGTCGAAAATACATGATTTATGCTAGTTGAACTATGCTCATGTTAGCATATTAATTTTGTTTTTGAATCTTACATTGACTATTCTATTTTTGAATCTTACACTGGCTATTGAAATTTAATACTTAGCCTCATTTTGGTCACACAACTTGTGAATATTTTATTTTAGTCTCTAAAGTTTCTAAGCAAAACGAAAAACTAAATACAAAAGAATAAAGTATTGACTCATGGATAGCTAATCGCCACGTACTTGATCTATTAGTAGCATCTAACGCTGAAGGACTATTTGTGAAGTTTTATCGAACTATAGGGACATGATTCTAACTTTAAAACCACATAGGCTAAATTCTAACTTCTCCAAACTATAGAGGCCAAATTTTTAATGAACCTTTAAGATTTTTATCATTAAAAAATGGAAAGAAAAACTAGAAGAATTATAAACCTCATAATTATTTGAGATGATATGGGAAATATAATTTGTAGTAATATTCTTTTATATTTGTGTTTTTGAATTCCAATTAGATAATACATAGCATAGATCCATAAATTGACAAAAAGGTAAAATGAAGTCTTGATTAGAATTCTAGTAAAATTATGTATAAAATAAATCTTTTTTAAATCAACAAATTGATTAGACAAAATTGGGGGGAAAAAAAAACTTTCGTGCCAAAGTTGGTAGATAGAAATCCCCTCCATAGCTCATTTTTCTGTAACAAGAATAATAATAGTAAGGTTAAATTACAAGTTTAATCTCATAGCTTTCATGTTTGTGTCCATTTGGTCCTTAAACTTTAAAAAGTGTCTAGTAGGTCCCTAAACTTTAAAAATGTTTAATAAGTTCCCGAACTTTCAATTTTTTTACTAATAGGTTCCTTCAGATATATTCAAATTTTTATAAAATTAACTGATATATTAGATATAACATTGAATTTTATATCTAATGCAATCCTAAACTTTCAAATTTGTATCTAGTAGGTCCATGAATTTTAAAAAACGCCGAATAGTTTTATGACCTATTACACATAAAATGAAAAGTGAAGAGATTTACTAGACACAAAATTGAAAACTTAAGATACTTTTTAAAGTTCAAAGAACAAATAGACAAAATTTTTAAAATATAGGGACTTATTAGACAATTTGTAAAGTTTAGGGATGAAATAGACACAAACTTAAAAGTTCAAGGACTAAACTTATAATTTAATCTAAAAAAAAAACCGTTTAACGCTTATGAATTTCTAATATTTTATGTGGATCTCAAATAGAAAAAATATAAGAAATAAATTAAAATTTTGTAGTTAGAAACCAGGATTCAAAATTTTACAATGTCTATAAAACAAAATTTTATAGTTTGAAACCCAAAAACATTAGAAAAACAGTCCCAAATTTGAAGAAAATAAAAGCTGGAAATTTCTGAAAAATCTTCCATTATCAAACCTTTAATTTACTCCAAAATCCATAAGATGAAAAACTTTGATAAAGAATTACGCAAACCAAAAACCTAAAAACTTTTTAGGGCAAAAGATTTCAAGAATCTTTTCATTCTAAACAATCAAGAATGAAAACAAAACCCAAAATTTTTCAAGAAATATTCAATCAAGAAATAAAACAAACTTGAAAATATAAGGGAAGAAAACTTACTGTTTTTTCTTTAGAGAGGAAACTACATAACTGACTTCTTCGTTTCCCTCTTTTTGCCATCAAAACTTTTGATTAAAAAGGTTTGGGCTTAAAAGACCCCTTAGAACTCTAATCAAGACTCTTGATAAAATTATCTTCTTTCTTTTTAAATAAAAAGAAAATATTTATTTCCTAATTTAAAAAGAAGATAAAATCCTAATTCAAAAAGGTTTTAGAAAAATCAATAAAATAAATCAATTAAATTATTTTTTTTTCCGGTTGTTACACTTTTGCACTTAGCAACAAATTAAGTACTTGTCATGTATGGCCACCAATAACTTTCTTCCATGTCGTAATTATGCTATTTTTTTGTTATTTTCTTTCCTCTTTAACGCACTCTCAAGACAAATAATGTAAGACAAAATTTTATCACTAGTAAGCCTACATTGCAAAATATATTTTATTTAATTAATTCAAATTCATTTTGTAAAGATAAAAATATGAAATAATGACAAATATGTTGTCAAGACCCGAATTCCTACGACTCTCTAAATGCGAAAGCATGACCTAGTTACCTCGTCCATGGCCGAAATTTCGGCAGCATGTCTTTTCTCATTCACTCTTTTTACTAGGCAAATAAACACATCTTTTTTCCTCCTAAGCAATGCATTACATGTTCTCATGCAAAAACACACAAAGCTAGCCTAAGGCCTATCGAGGGGACAATGGACATCTATCACCTATAAAGCTATTCTAGTGATCAGGTGAAACTTGTGGGTTAAAAATAAAGAAAAATGTTCAACCCAGTGCAAGTACACATTATCGATACAAGTAATAAAATTGGTAGTACTCTAAAGGATAGATCCCACAAGGAACATTTTTAACAAAAAGGTCAAAATAGCAAATTGTGTTAAAAAATTGTAACTTGGTAACTCGATTGCGAAAATCAGATTATAGGTTGGTGTGAAACAACAAAAAAAAAATGAAATGCAAAGGATAACTCTATGAAGGTTAAATAGGGCTCAAGAATGTTCATTGCCCTAAGTCATGAATTGTTATTTTAAATTGCAATTGCAATCCTAACCTACACAAGCAATTGTAAACCTAAATTGCCACTCCTATGCACCTTGCAATTTGGCCTTTAGGAGGGTAACTGAGTAACTTATATTTCTATAGCCACTCTACCTTAGATCAATTAGCTCATGCAATTTTTATGGTTTTAGAGTCTTTTGCCCTATGTCTAGGGTCAAGAATAGCTTATGTCTAAGCTCTTGTCTCCATTGCTTGTGCGAAATCCGCTTTTCACCAACCCTTTCGGTATTAGATCCAAGCTTAGTTTGCAACCCTAGTTGATTAATCTAGAATCACAAAATCAATAAACTCAACACAAGCAAACAATTGAAGTGTAGGTTTGGTTGTTTTTGCAATTTAAGCTCGATTCACTCCTTAGGAAATTCACACCCTTGAACCCCTAAGGAGGATTTAGCACATAATTAAACTAAAGGATTCTAAGTAAAAGTTGTATTATTCTCCATGCTAAGAAAAATTAAAACTAACAGTTGCTTAAAAAATTAGAGTTTTCAAGGGTTTTAATTTAAGTATTGCACACCAAGAAACAATAGGAATAAGAAATTGAAAGGGTGAACACTGTAATAATTAAATTCGAATAAAAAAAAACCCACTGGAATCAAAACCCACAAACAATCCTTGCTTGAAAACTAAAATTCAACTTTCATAAAATAATTCTTCAATGAAAATTTCCTCCAGTACTTCAATACAAATGAGATCAAACAAAGTAATGCATCCAAACTTAAATAACAGAACCATAATTCAACCTAAGAAAATAAGAACAAGCTGAAGTCAAAAACTTGAATAAAACCCACTACTTCTCATATATTTCTCAATCGATTTAACCCTTCTTTGTCAAGAGAGTGTAAATCTTCACAATCCAACTTTCATTTGGATTGCATTGAAAGCTAAGGAAGAATAGTTCTGCCTTCTAGGATGGAACGTTGCAGCTGGACAAGGTGAAGGAAGCCAATGGAATCGTGATTCACTATAACGACCGACATTTTCAGGTATTAATTAAAGTTTTAATTTTGAGATTTGAATTAATTGTAAGGCCAATTTCATGTTTAAATTTGTGTTGAAAGTTAATTTTAGAAATTTGCATAATTGAAATTTGAGAAATTGGAGGGTGAATAGGGAAGAAAGAAGGGAAAAAGGGAATTAATTGGTTTGGGGCAACTTTTGTTAATTAGGTGACTTTGAGCCAAGCCCAAGCCCAAGGAGAAGTCAAGCCCAAATATCCCTCTCTATTATTTTTATAGAGCACGCAGCCCTAGGTCAAGCCAAGCCGTCATCTTCTTCAACCTTCTCCTCTTCCTCCATGAAAAACAGTATCCACCATCAATCTCTCTCTCTCTTTCACCACCAAAAGACCCATCCATTCGAAAGCTTCTTCTTCTTCAACAAACATCCATCGCCGGATTTTTCCTTCACGTGCGGGGTACTGTTCACTGCGCGATACTGTTCATACCGTGGGGGGGGGGGGGGGTACTGTTCATACCGCGATCACTACCGCCGTTCCGATCATCCTCTTCCAGTCCGACGAGCCTTCAATTGTGGGTAAGCAATTGGTTTCTACATAGTTCTTTGATGATCTTGGTTGGGTAAGATTTAATTCATGAATCTTGACTTTGTTTCGAGGATACCCATTCTGTTCCGACATCAAAATCACGAGCGTGTCGCTGTCCAGTAGGATTTGGACTGTTGGAGCGAAATTTTCGGTAAGTCACGAAGATCCTTGAGTTTTGGGTTGTATGATAGATCAATTGAAAATAAGATTAATCCATGGATCTTATGACTTAAATTCAAATTTACCCACCAATTTGCGATTAAGTTAAATGCTATAGAATTAATTCTAATTTTGAGAATTTAGTTGGTGGAAGAAACTTTGGGCTCAATTATGGATTTTAGGGATCTTTACTAACCTTAAGGATGACTTTGATTAGTGTTGCTTTAAAAGAGTGTATGCAATTTCAGAATGAAAACACCCTAAATGTGCAAGTATACACAGCCTAAATGCAGCAAGTGATAAGTATTTTTATATCGTTCTCCTCAGGGACTAGTTATGTGGATTTTTTGCAATGCCTAAGCTGATTTTAGTTAGGTAACAAGAAATAAACATCAAGTGGTGCAATGAAATTAAAAGAAACTAAGGAACAAAATGAAAATGGTGCTGGAAGACTGGAATAACAAAAAAACAGTAAATAAATTGGGACTAAACAGATTCTGTGAACAGGGATCAGGATTAAGGGTAAAATCTTGCTTCATCAAACTAAATGCTACAGCATAGATCATGCTTCAACACTCAATGCAGGTTAATCCGCGAATTCTTTCCAGAATTCCCGAGAATCGGTGATTAACTCCCATTAACCTCTGAAATTAAGCCCTTAACTGCAAACATTAGGTGGGTTACCATCCCTAGTGTCCCCAATTACCTTAGAGCATGCTCCTAATCAGAACTAATGCTATACCATGCATTCAGTTTATCCCTTCTCTTCCCAAAGTCAAGATAAACATAGCCTAGATGAGTTGGCCAGACAAATCCAAGCTAAAAATGAAGCACACAAGGCATAGGAGTGAAGAATATGCAAGTTTACTGTTTCATTCGGCAAGAATCAAGAATAAATCCCCTAATCCCTCACCCAAGGAGTGATTAGTTCATACTTAAAAGAAAAGACAGCAACATAACAGTAAGAAAAGTCTGAAATAACATTCTAGAAATTGTCTTTAATATTGAAATGTAGAAAAATAAAGAAATACTGTAGAAACTAGGAGAAATTGACAAGAAAGGGTGTTGGGCAGCTCCTTTATGGCAGATTTCCCTCGTTTCCAGAAGTGGATCACCTCCCAAGAAGGGCTTCTTCTTCTTCTCTCGAAATTCTGCCCCTCCAAATGTCTAATCTCCAAGCTCTTCCAAAAATGGCAAACTAGGGCTTTATACCTCTCCTCTTCTTTGAAATCAGGGCTGAGTGGACACTTTTAGACTAATGGCACCACCTCATTCGCTCAAATCAGTACAGGTGTTATAATTTGTCCACGTCAATTAATGAAATAACTCTCACGTGCGTTTTGTGTAACTGATCTCAGGTAAATGCTCCAGCTTTAATAATGTTTTATCAAACACAACAATTGCTCCAGCAAGCTTGACTTTCCATCAACAGCAAAGCTCTAGCATTACAGGTTGAATTTTCCAAAATTAGCCATCTTTACCTTCAGCAATTGGCCTGCACAAGTCACAAATAGCACATTTAAGTAATATTATGCCTTAAAAAGTTCAAAAGTCCTTTTCACATGAGAATGGACTCCTTTACTACTAAGTCATCAATTTAAAGAGGCTTCTAAGTACAAAAGTACCTAAAATAGTGCTTTTAAGTCACAAAATCTTCACTAAAACCCCCTAAATAGCTCTCATTCTAAGAGCTATCAATTAGGCCCTAAATCGTTTGACCGAGGTTCAAGGCAGTAGAATTTTTGGTGAGCATTTGGGTGAATTGGATTCTTGAGCTTAGTCAAGGTAAGGGACTTTACGCCGGTATGCTTAAATGCAAGTTGGGAACTGAATTGAAAAAAAAAATGTTTTATAAATGTTTTATTTATGATTTTTTATGAACTTTAACATGCTTTATTTCATATGAAAATGGATTTTGACATGAGTGATTGCCAAATATTTCATGAAAGTTGTGCATGATTTATGATTATGATTTATGATGAGTGATATGAGAATGTTGCTTGTGTTGTATCATGGAATGAAAATTTAAAATGTTTTGGGCCCTCATGCATACATGTGTATTTTCCTGATAAAATGATTTCGAAGGCTGTGGCAATTACCCCCCTAAATTAAAGATGTACATCGAAATGAAAAGGAACCTGAAAAGGTTAAATGAAAAGGAACCTGAAAAGGTTAAATTGAAAAGGAACCTGAAAAGGTTAAATGGAAAAGAAATGTTAGGTTGGGTTAATTGTCCACATTAAGCCGAAGAGAAAAGTTAAAAGAGAAACGTTTCCGCTAAAAAAGGAATTTAGGTCCCACCAAAGGAAAAAAAAATATTTTCGAAAACTCATTATGTATGTGTATGCATATCCTAACCCGGTAGTGAGGTCACTTACTGAGTATTTTAAATACTCATCCTTTTTCAAAGTGTTTTTCTTTTCAGGTAAAGGCAAGAACATATTTTAGGCGAGTTGCAAGGTGGTTTGCTGAAAGGGTCATGGGTGTCATGAGGAGTATAGCTTCCACATCTAGTTTATGTTTTATTTAAAAATATTTTGTTAAGTAAACTTAATTGAGTGAAACTATTTCATTTGATTTAATGTTTTGATTCACATTATGTTTTGCAATGATTTTTAAAGGGATCCCGGACTAAAAGATTTTGATTGTTTAGCAAAAAAGTTTAATTCTTTTTGTCTTTTACCAAAGATTTCTAAATTCCATTAGCATGCATGTAGTAACGTCCCTAGAAAGTCTAATAGGAAAAGTCGGGTCGTTACATTCACCTTAGGGAAATTAACGTGCGAAAGATGGATTTTTTTTTGCCGATACCCTTAGCTCCTTTTATTCCCTTGAGAATTATGGTTGTTGTCTTCAATTATTGGCCCTAAAATCTCCAGAAATCGCACTGAAATTAAGGGTTAAATTGTGGTTTCCTTCCTTTCTGTAATATTTTTTTTTTCCATATCTGTCACTGCCCAATTGCTAAATCAGATTGCAATTGCAATCTGAAATTGCAATTCTCCACTTCTCTGCATCAAACACAACTTTTAGTTTTTCTTTCATTCTTTTTTTTTTTTACTCTATTTTCTTACCAAATACATTCTTCAAGAACTAATGATATTTTCTATGATTTTCTAATTACTTCACATAATTTCTATGGATTTCCAAGCATAACTTAAATCTATTAGAGCTAAATAAGTCTCAATCCTAAGGCTTATCATCTAGGCCTTTGAAAACATGCAAGAAAGGCTAATTCGTGCTCTAAAGTGTTCAAGATGCAAGAATTTTTTTTAAAGAAGCTCAATTTAGAACAACATGCTCAACTTCTCATAAGATGCATACAATTATAAAAATGAGCAAATCCTAGGATGTCATGATCATGCACAAAGCACACACTTCATCCAACAATAAAGCTCAAAGTTTTTAAAAAATGTCAAATTTTTTTGGAGGCTTTCAACAAAAGCTCAAATTTTTCATAATCCAACCAAAATTTCACACAAAAATCATGCTTAACACAATTAATCAAAAGTCTGAGCTCAGGTGCTCAAGGACTAAACATTAAAGCCCAACACCAAACCAAAAGAAAGGTCCGAAATCATGCTAAACATTCTATATAAGCCCAAAATCAAACAGAACCTCCACCCCTAACCTAGTTTAAACATTGCCCCCAATGTATAAATGATCTAGAAAGCAAAAACACAAATGAAAGGGGAACAAAAAGACTCCCCTGATTTTTTAGCACGTAGGTGGGCGTGGGGCGACGAAGACCTCCTTCAAGAATGATAAAAATTTCTCCTAAAGCTCATCTTATTACCTATGAAAAACAAAAATAGAAAGCAATAAATGGAAAGTAAGTAAAAAAAAAAATCACCTGGCTACCTCCAGGAAGCACAAATTTTTATAGTCAGTTGTTCAACTTGTGGTGTGGCACCCATCAGGGCACATAAATTTTTTTCCACTTCTTCACCCTTTCTTTCTTAAATCCACAAAGCCCACTACACTAAGTAAGTTCTTCAACATCTTATGGGCTCCAGAAGTGCAGGACTTTTTGGAATTTTTCGACTCTGAAAACATAAAAACAGAAAATCAAAGAAAACAAACTCTGACTCTAACTCGTGAAAGCAAGAATAAGAACATTCGCAAAGTAAAGAGGACTCAAAAGATAGAACAAACGCAGGCCTTTCGGCCTCTAACTCTATCACTTGAACTCAAATTGAAGCTCGACTTCTTCTGCCTCACATACATGTTCCTTAAATGACAAACAAACTTCATCATGAATTTCAAAATCAACGTCAATACTTCATACCTAAGGAATGTCAATAGGTTGCTCTTGAGAGCTCTCCAATCTCGCCACTGGATCAGCCAACTTTTTCTTTCACTTAATTTTATGTTATTTTACACTTTCATGCATTTTTACAATTCTTGCATCAAAACCACCCCCAATTAGAAATTAATCAAAATTTAGTATGATAATTACCAAATTACAAGCCTCCCTATGGTTCTACCTAACCACTTCTTGCTACAAGTTTTTGGTTGGTTATAAATATTATTTTAATGGTGTGACAAGCCGCTTTTAAAATTTGCCCCATTACCAGGGATGCAATTATATTTTTGGTATTTTTCTAGTATAATTTGGATTCTTTTTGTTTGACTGACATGTCTCTTTTTCTTGTGCATGTTCACTCGCTCTTTGCGAGAAGTTGGACTTCATTTTTTTGCAGAAATAACTCGAGAGGAGCGACCAATTAGAAGAGAAAAGAGAGAGAGTGGACATGAGGAGGAAGGTGATTTCTTCATTGACCTTGGAGAGCTTTCAAATTCAGAAGAATCGTCAGAAGAAGAAGAGATGGCAAAATAGACACTGAAACAACTAGCCACCCCAAACTTGAATGAGCAACCCTTATGCATTACATATCCTGAGACTCAAGGTGAGTTCGAGCTCAAACCTGGCATTATACGCTTACTCTCCATTGTTCGTGGCAGTGCTGGTGAAGACTAGCATAAACATCTTAAGGAGTTCCACATAGTGTGTTCGGAGATGAAGCTACATGGAGTCACCGAAGAGCAAATAAATCTAAGAGTATTCCCTTTCTCCTTGAAAGACTAGGTGAAAGATTGGCTTTACTTCCTATCGTCAAGCTCCATTACGACATGGAACGTGATGAAGAGACTTTTCCTAGAGAAATTCGTCCTTGCATCTCGAGCCACCAACCTAAGGAAGGAGATATACAGAATAACTCAGATGACAAGGGAAACACTTCCCAAGTATTGGGAAAGGTTTAAGATATTATGTGCTAGTTTTTCTAACCATCAAATATATGATCAGTTGCTAATTACGTATTTCTATGAGGGCTTGCTTCTTTTAGATAGGTCTATGATCAATGTCGCAGCTGGCGGAGCCCTCGTAAATAAGACGGCCACGGAGGCCAAGCAACTGATAGCTAACATGGTAGAGATTGGTCAACAATTTGGGACCAGAGGATCAACGCCTACACCATTGCTCAAATGAAGGAGGTTAGTGATTTAAAATCACAAATGTCTAAACTTACTAACCTTGTTAAGCAACTTGTTGTAGGTCAATCGAGCGCAACAAACGCATGTGGCCTTTGTTCTACAGTGGGCTACACCAATGATGCCAGTCTAGAGCTGAAAAAAGGAGCATTTTCATAGGTGCATGCTATTAGAGGGTACACGAGCAACCCTTAGCGCAAATACGACCCATTCAGCAACACCTATAGCCCAAGATGGCGCGACCATCCCAACCTTTCTTACAATCAGAATAAGAACTAGAACTATCAGAGACCAACACAACAATCGCATCAAAACCAAGCTTCGAGCTCAGGTATGTCTTTAGAAGACATTGTCAAGAGCTTAGCTGATAGCACACATAAATTATTGCAGGGTTCATTACAGTTTCAGAAGGAAACCCATGTTGGTATGCAAAGCTTAGGCAACCAGATCACACAGCTAGCTAGAACAGTGAACAAGATGGAGGCAAGCTAGAACTTGGGGAAGCTGCTTGCACAGCCTGACATGCAGAGAAAGGAGAATGTGAATACCATAGTGCTTTGCAATGGCAAGACGATTGATGGACTCACCTAAGAATGAGACAAATTTAGAGAATAAAGATGAAGAACCCACCCCAGACACACTAAAGGTGTAGTATTTGACCCACCACTTGGTTTGAACACTTACGTGCCTCGTGCACCTTTTCCTTCTAGGCTTGCTCCCAGAAAAGAAGATAAGATCATTCGAGATGAGGAGCACGAGAAAGATGTGTACGAGATATTCAGTAAGGTAGAGGTGAACATTCTACTCCTGGATGTTGTGAGGCAAATCCTTCAATTTGAGTGATTCCTGAAAAAGTGGTGTACTGTGTACAGGTTTGTGGGAGGTAAGAGCAAAAAGGAGGTTAGTAAGAATATTTCCACTCTTTCACTGAAATCTATGCCCAAAAAATGTTCTGATCCTGCCATTTTACATTACCGTGTGTGAATGGAGGAAAAGAAATAAAGCATGTCATGTTAAACTTAGGTGCATCGATAAATGTTATGCCTTTGTCTATGTATCAGGAGTTAGGATTGAATAGTATGCATGAGAGTAATATTATGATTCAGTTAGTGGATCGTTCTTCTGTCAAACCTCTAGAAATCATAGAAAATTTGCTCATCAAAGTTAATGAATTGTTGTTCCTTGCAGATTTTTATGTGATTGACATGGGCGATAGGCCTAGGCATGCATCAACATCTATCCTTTTAGGTAGGCGTTTCATGAAAACTACTAGAACAAAAATTAATGTTAATGAGGGTACTGTTTCTGTTAGTTTCAATGGATGCAGCCAGACATTGAACTTTAACAAGTTCTTTTCAGGTACTTGATAGCAAAACTACACTGCAAAATACGTGTAGAAACATACATGACCAACTCCTTCTCCATCTTCAAATATTCAAGATGGAGATTTTATGACACTTTTTCATAAAACAAAAGAGTCCATTTATACACACACAATGTTATGTATAAGTCTATGGGTTTAGCCTTGTGACTTCGTTGTAATCATTTTGCTTATAGAATAGGGGAAATTTAGTTGAAAAAGACTTCGATGGTTTTGCTTAGTTTGATGAAATTTATGGTTGATGATGTTTATGCATGATTGACTTTGAGATATTGTAACGACCCGACTTTTCCTATTAGACTTTCTAGGGACGTTACTACATGCATGCCGAAGAAATTTTAAAATCTTTGGTAAAAGACAGAAAGAATGAAACTTTTTGCTAAACAACCAAAAATCTTTATGCTCGGGATCCCTTTAAAAATCATTTCAAAACATAATATGAATTAAAATGTTCAATCAGTTGAAATAGTTTCACAACACATTGTTTACTAAACAAAATATATTTTAACTAACACACTATCTAAATGCGGAAGTCATGACCTTCAAAGTCACCCATGACCCTCTCAGCAAACTGCCTTGTCAATCGCCTATGATATGTCTTTGTATTTGCCTGAAAAGAAAAACATTTTTGAAAAGGGTGAGTATTTTACAATACTCAGTAAGTGACCTCACTACCGGGTCAGGATATGCATACACACACATAATGAGTTTTCGAAAACATTTTCTTTCTTTCCTTTGGTGGGACCTAAATTCCTTTCATAGCAGAAACGTTTCTCTTTCAACTTTTCTCTTCGGCTTAATGTGGACAATTAACCCAACCTAACCTTTCCTTTTCATTTAACCTTTTCAGGTTCCTTTTCATCTAACCTTTTTAGGTTCCTTTTCATATAGCCTTGTAAGGCTCCTTTTCATATAGATGTACATCAATAAATTTAGGGGGTAATTGCCACAGCCTTCGAAATCATTTTTATCATGAAAACATAATGTATGCATGAGGTCCCAAAGCATTTAAAATTTTTCATTTCATGATGCAACATAAGACAAAGTTCTCATGTCATTCCTCATATCATAAATCATATAACATGCATCACATTCATAAGAACATATGGCAATCATACATGTGCAACTCCATTTTCATATAAAATAAAGTATTTTAAAATTCATCAAAAATCACAACTAAAACATTTATAAAACTTTTCATTTGAAATAATTAATTTTTTTTTCAATTCAGTTCCTAACTTGCATTTAAGCATACCGGCATAAGATCCCTTACCTTGGCTAAGCTCAAGAAAGGGTCCTCAAACTCCTATTTTAGAAATCCCTTGGCACCTATAACAATTTTCAAAGATCAGGCTTAACATTCATAGTCTTTAAACTCCAATTCCATAAACAACCCAGGACGTTGGTTTAGTAATCAACTTATTCCAAGAATCCCATAGTTAGTAGGAATTCATACTCATAATCACACATGTGTTCCAAGGCTCATACTTAAAATTCACTTAAAGTCCAATCTACCTAAAGTCCAAACTTGGAAAAAGAATTCGGATTTTACCTCTGTTCCTCTCCAAAACAGAATCGAGCTTTGTTGATTAATCTGATGGTTTGATTCGATTTTGTCAAACCAAACTCCACCTACAATGGGTATTCCAAAATAGAGCCCAAAAATCAATGGGTCAATCTCCAATTACCCCAACAATTCCCAAAACTGAATCTACCATATGTAAACCATAGGAAAACGATACGAGAAACTCACCCACACCGGAATGAAGGTGATTTGCGGCTGTACAGTGCCGAAATCGCCCAAAAACGCCCCAAAACAGAGCAGTCCTGCCAGAAAACGGATCTGCAACACGACGGCGGTTCAGGGTTTGCGGCTGACGGCATTCAGAGTGGCAGAGGCGGCGGCGTTTAGGGGTGGCGAACTGCAGCGGCTGACGGCGTTCCGCGGATCTGCAGAAGCACTGCTCGACGAGTGGCGGGCGGCTCGTGCGGTGGTTGAGTGCGGCGGCGAACGGATCTGCAAGGCGGCGGTGGCGGCGGTCCGGTTTGAGGTGCGGCGGTCTGGGCATGTGCACGGCGGCGGAGGCTGCTGGAAAACACAGTAGAAAAAAAAATTTCTTCTTGTTAATGGAGGTTGTCGAATAAGGAGGAAGAAGAAGGAGATGAAGAAGATGGAGGCTTGGCTGGCTTGGCTGGCTTGAGTCTGACCTAGGGCTGCGTGCCTTTTAAAATAATAGAGAGGGAAATTAGTGGGCTTGGCTTCTCTTGGGCTTGGCTTGGCTAAAAGTCCCTTAAATAACAAAAATACCCCCAAATCAATTAATTCCTTTATTTTCCTTCTTTCTTCCCAATTTACCCTCTAATTACTCCAATCTCAATCATACAAATCTCTAAAATTAAATTCCAATACAACTTTAAGCATGAAATTGACCTTACTATAAATTTAAAATTCAAAATTAAAGCCTTAATTAATACCTGAAAGTGCCGGTCGTTACATTCTTCCCTCCTTAAAAACTTTCGTCCTCGAAAGTTTCTAGCTTTGAAAAAGCTCGGGGTATCTAACCCACATCTCATCCTCTCGCTCCAAAGTAGCTTCCTTAGACTGGTGGTTTTTCCATAGCACCTTAACAAGACTGATCTCTCGATTACGAAGAATCTTCTAATCTCTCGCAGGAATTTTCACAGGCCTTTCTTCATAGCTCAAGTTCTCATTCAGCTGCAAAGGCTCAAAGTAAATCACATGTGATGGGTCTGGCATGTATTTTCTCAACATGCACACATGGAACACACGATATACTGCAAAAAGTGATGGCGGAAAGGCCAATCTATAAGCTACAGAACCAATTCGTTCCAAAATTTCAAATGGTCCTATAAAACGTGGACTTAACTTCCCTTTCCGGCCAAACCTCATAACTCCCTTCATCGGTGCCACCTTCAAGAACACATGATCACCCACATCAAATTCCAAGTCCCTTCATCTTGAGTCGGTATAGCTTTTCTGTCTACTCTGTGCGGTTTGCATCCTTGCTTTAATCTTTTCAATTGCATCATTAGTGGCATGGACCAACTCGGGTCCCAGCAACTGACGTTCACCAACCTCGTCCCAGTAAATAGGAGACCTGCATCTTCTACCGTACAAAGCTTCAAACGGTGTCATGCCGATGGTTGCTTGGTAACTATTATTGTAGGCGAACTCCATCAAATGCAAGTGGGTATCCCAACTACCTGCAAAGTCCAACGCACAAGCTCGTAGCATATCCCCCAATATCTGGTTTAACCGCTCTATTTGACCATCAGTCTGGGGATGAAAAGACGTGCTAAAATCCAACTGAGTACCTAGAGCCTTTTGCAAACTTCTCCAAAAGTTAGATGTAAAATGGGAATCTCTGTCCGACATTATCGAAACATGCACCTCGTGCAGTTTAATTATCTTATCCAATCACAATTGTGCCCACGTCTTCACGGTATAAGTAGACCTCCCTTCAAAGAAACGAGTCGACTTGGTCAGCCTCTCGATAATATCCTAAATCACCATAAAACTCTTATCTGTCCATGGAAATCCTATGATAACATCTTTAGACACATCTTCACATTTCCACAGCGGCACACCCAAGGGTTACGATAAGCCTACTGTCATTTGTCTCAGGGCCTACATTTACTAATAGACCAAGTATTCATTGACGAGTCTGCAACATCCAATTTCATGTTGCGCCACCAATAGTTTTAGTCTTGATACATTTTTGTACCGTCTGGATGCATTGATAAAGCTATTTTGTGTGTCTTCTCTAACTACTCTTTCTTTAAGGATTTAATGTGTTGTAGTTGTAGGTTTATGTAATCATTGAGTAGTTCAAAGAATCAAAGAGAGAGAATGGATGAATATTGGTTGGTTCAAAGGACTAAAAGAAAAAAAAGTTCGTACATTAAAGTTAAAAGAAGAAGCAAATAGAATGAATTTAATTGCAATAAATAATGTGATGTGATGGAAAAGTACACAAAGTTGGTAGCCTTGGTGAAGAGGAGAGATATTCTCATATGTTGCTTACTTTTGGAGAGTTGAAAATTGAAGGGAGAGAATAATGGTTTGTGATAGAAAATTGTCATGTTGGTATGAGAGAGCTAAAAGAAGATCAAGAGAAAAATAGAATATTTTCGTTGGCATATTTTTATCCATGTCTATTTGTGATTTTCTAATTAACTGGATATCATATATTAATCATGCAGCCCAACTATTAGCATATTTTCTAATTAACTAGATTTTATGCATTTCGTAATTAGTCATATTTGGAGCTATTACAAAGAAAGAAGGTTAAGAAAGTTACATGGAATGAAAAATAAAAATATTTTGCAGATACAATTTAAAATTATTATCATAAAAAAAATGGAAAAGGCTAAAAGAATTATAGAATTAATAATAAAGTGAGATGATATAGGAAAATATAATTTATAGTAATATTCTTCTTATATTTGTTTTTTTTCTTATCTATAATGTATAATAAATAGGTGGTAGTATTCATTTTTATTTAATACAACAAAAGTACTTAAAAACATAAATAAGAAAATATAATGTCCTTTGTATGGACGAAATCCAAACTTCTAAAAAGTTAATAAATAAAAATGTCAAAAATGTTAAAGTACTTCAATGCAATGTTATTTATATCCATGACGTTTTTTCCAAAAATATCTACTGCATGTTTAATTATGTTTCTTTTTAGTTCAACACCATGTGGATTAGAGGATTCAAACCTTTGACCTCTTGGTCGAGAATACATGATTTAAGCTAGTTGAACTATGCTCATGTTGGCATGTTGATTATGTTTTTGAATCTTATATTATGTTTTTTAATCTAACCTTGGCTATTGAAATTTAATATGTAGTCTCATTTTGGTCACACAACCTGTAAATATTTTATTTTAGTCTTTGAAGTTTCTAAGCAAAATGAAAAACTAAATACAAAAGAATAAATCATTGACACAGATATGAGGTGATGTAAAAGTACACAAAGTTGGTAGCCTTAGTGAATAGGAGAGATATTCTCATATATGTTACCTACGTTGAATTGAAGGGAGAAACAATAGTTTATGATAGAAAAGTGTCATGTTAGTGCAGGGAGATTTAAAAGAAGATCAAGAGAATAATAGAGTATTTTCGTTGGTGTATTTTGATCCATGTCTATTTGCGATTTTCTAATTAACTAGTTATAATATATTAATCTTTCCGACCAACTATTAGCATATTTTCTAATTAGCTAGATTTCATGCATTTTGTAATTAATCATACTTGGAGCTATTACAAAAAAAGACGGTTAGGAGAGTTACATGGAATGAAATAAAATTTTCAAAATAATGAATTTAATATTTAATTAAAAATCTCTCACCAAAAATTACGAAAACTTAATTATCTTAATCTAGTCTATTCAAATCTAATTTACTCAATCTAGATTTAAAGCAACGATCCCAATACAAAATGAAATTATCCTTGTTTAAAAATATGGGGCGTTACATGCTCTAAAACATATATGACTTGTTTTTTTCAAAAATAGAAAACAAAAAAAAAACTCAAAAACTAAAAATTAAAATGGTCATCCAACGAGACTTTAATGTATTTTAATTTATACATTAAAAAAATCAAAGATATCTATTTCATGTTAATTATGATTTTGAATCTTACTATGATTATTCATATTTTAATATTATTTCATTTCCGAACTTTTAAATGTTTTATTTTAGTTCCTTCACTCTCTAAATTAATATTTTAGTCGGCAAAAGGAAAACATTTACTTATTGTCGTTAATTATTTAACAACAAATTCTTACGCCAACATTTGATCAACAATAGTTTCAAGCATTTGTTCAAAAACGAGTTAACAAAGAAAGAAAAAACACATTACATGATGTTTAGCATATTTCCTTTCCCAATCATAGGGTTGCAATGACCAGTTCTACTTTATTTTATTTAGTTATCATGAACTTTATTTCAAATGGGCATAAGTTCTGATAAATATAATTTTAGATGCATTATTGGTAGATAGCATTTATATAGATAAATAACATTTCTAATATTTATTTTGGAACTTGATGGATTTGTATTTAAACTTAGATTTTCTTGTTCATAGTTATTTTATCTAATACAGTTCATTAAAATATTCCTTTTATTGGAGAAGTAGATTGATTTTTAGTCATGATTGGAAATTTCAAAACATTTGAATAACGATTTTGTTTGCAAAATTGGCTGAGGTTGATCTTTATTAATTACTTGAATAATTTTGGGATTCAAGCTTAGTTCCAGTGGCGAAGCTAGAACTTTATTTCAAATGAGGCACAAGTTCATTAAATTAAATGCATTGATATATCACATTTATATTAAGCAATATCAATTACCTCTTCTCAAAGGGCCATCCGCATTGTGGACTCTCTCTTTTATCATAAATATAAAGATTATAATTCTATATATTTATCATTATTTCATAATTTTGTATGATGAATGAATTTAAATTTATTAAGAAAATATATTTTACAATGCAAACTTAGTAGTGTTAAATAGTGTAGACTATTGCATTGGGAATACATGAAAGGTAAAAGAAAATAACAAGAAAAGGTAAAACATAAGCACATGGGAAGCAAATTATTGTAGCATACATGACAAGTAATTGAAAATGGTAAAGCATAAGCAAATGGGAAGTATAAGAACATGAAAGATAAAAGAAAATAATGAAAAAAAGGTAAAGCATAAGCACATGGGACGAAGCAAATTATCTATTACAAGTAATTAAGGTTGGTGGAAGAGAATAATTAAATTCACTACAAAAAAGTTTGGCTTTACTGACGCACTTTTTGCCGAAGCAAGGACATTCGTCAGCAGAACCTTGGTTTCCAACGCGTCAAGGCGGCGTCGACAAATTCTTACTTATCCTGAATAATTTCATATAAATTCCGATGTAACGATCAAACTCTTTCTATTAAACTTTTTAGGGACGTTACTACATGCATGCTAATAGAATTTAGAAATCTTTAACAATAGACAAAAAGAAGAATTAAACTTTTTGCTTAACCATTAAAGATCTTTTAGTTCAGGACCCCCTTGAAAATCATTTCAAAACATAATATGAATTAAAACGTACAATCAGCTGAAATAGTTTCACAACACATTGTTTACTTAACAAAATATTTTTAGATAAAATACAATCTAAATGCGTAAATCATGTTCTTCAAAGTCACCCATGACCCGTTCAGCAAACTGCCTTGTCAATTGCCTAAGATATATCTTTGCCTTTACCTGAAAAGAAAAATATTTTTGAAAAAGAGTGAGTATTTAAAATACTCAGTAAGTGACCTCACTACCGGGGTCAGGATATGCAAACACATACATAATGATTTTTAAAACTTTTTCATCTAGTGGGACCTAAAACCTTTGAATAGTGGAAACGTTTCCCTTTAACCTTTCCTTCGGCTTGATGTGGACAATTAACCCAACCTAACTGTGACTTTCCATATAGCCCCGTCAGGCTCCTTTTCATATAGCCTTGTCAGGTTCCTGTTCATATAGATGTACATCAATAATTTTAGGAGGGTGATTGCCACAGCCTTCGAAATTATTTCATCATGAAAATACACATGTATGCATGAGGTCCCAAAGCATTTTCATTTCCATTCAGTGATGCAACATAAAGCAACATTCTCACATTCATCATAAATCATGAATCATGCATCACATTCACAAGAAATATTATGCCAAAGAGCATGTTTTCAATCATATATTTCACAAATGACTCATTTAAAAAAAAAAAAAGTATCAGCTCTAACATGGTTCATATATCTGCAGCTATTATATTCCATTTACACTCTTGAACATTCTACAATTCTTTATAATAATGTTTTTATTGTGTTTTATTGTTTCTATAATTAAATCATTCAATTTACATAAATAATTTTATCATTAATTATATAAAACTATTTTTTATAATGCTAAATATTTTATTATCCAAATTAGGGGTTAATTATTTTTTACCATTAATAATATTTAGGGTTAACAAATTAGATGTTATGCTATTATTTGTAGTATTGCAAATATATAGAACGTTAATACACTCGATATTAAGTAGTATACTCATTTTTTTCGATGCATACATGAGCAATTACTCAAGACATGTAATAACTTTTGAATAATATATATATTTCATGATTATATATATTAAACCTTTGTCAAAGAGCACGTTATGGTCTTTTTATATATATATATGTTAGCGTCATTTTATCCATATTAGGTCATTTTATTCTGTTTTTTTAAATATTAGGTTTTAATATGTATTTTTGTCATAATCTTCTGTAACGACCCAACTTTTCCTATTGGACTTTATAGGGACGTTACTACATGCATGCTAATGATATAAAAGAAAACTTAAATAACCATACAAAAAGAAATAAACTTTTGCTAAACAATCAAAAGCTTTTACTTCGGGATCCCTTTAAATTTGTTCCAAAGCATGAGAATAAAATAAAACATTTATCAATTGAAATAATTTTCATAACACGTTGCTAAAAAGACATTCCAAAACTACTAACAAGAAAGAAATTGCGGAACTAAAGCTTATATAGGTCACTCATGGCTTCTTACAACAAACCATCCAATCAATCGACTAGGATGCCCTTGCCTTTACCTGAAAAGAAAACATTTTTGAAAAGGGTGAGTATTTTAAATACTCAGTAAGTGACCTCACTACCGGGGTCAAGATATGCAAACACATACAAAGTGATTTTTAAAACATTTTCCTCTAGTGGGACCTAAAACATTTTCATAGTGGAAACGTTTCCCTGTTAACTTTTCTCTTCGGCTTAATGTGGACAATTAACCCAACCCAACCTTTCCCTTTCATCTAACCTTTTCAAGTTCCTTTCCATTTAACCTTTTTAGGTTTCTTTTCATTTAACATTTTCAGGTTCCTTTTCATTTAGATGTACATCTATAATTTTTGGGGATAATTGCCACAGCTTTCGAAATCATTTTATCATGAAAATACACATGTATGCATGAGGTCCCAAAGCATTTTAAATTTTCATTCCATGATGCAACACAAAGCAACAATTCTCATATAATTCATCATAAATCATAAATCATAAGTCATGCAGCACATTCATAAGAATATTTAGCAACCATACATGTGAAAATCTATTTTCATATAAAATAAAGCATTTTAAAATTCCTCAAAATCATAAATAAAACATTTATAAGGTCTTTTCATTTCAAATGCAGTTTTTCAATTCAGTTCCCAACTTGCATCTAAGCATACCGGCATAAAGTCCCTTACCTTGGCTAAGCTCAAGAATCCAACTCACCCAAATGCTCACCAAAATTCCACCGCCTTGAACCTCAGTCAACCGATTTGGAGCCTAATCAAAGCCATCCTTAAGGTTAGAAACAATTCCTAAAAATCCATAATTGAACCCAAAATTCCTTCCACCAAACTAAATTTAGTTCAACTACATTCACTAGGACACTTAGAGAAAAGGCCAAATAATCCCATGATAAATGGCAACTCAAAACTCCACCATTTTGGCCAAAACTATATGTAACGAGATTCAAAAAATTAGAATCAAGTCTTTAGCATTTAACTTAGTCTCAAACTAGTGGGTAAATCTGAATTTAAGTTGCAAAATTCATGGATTAATCGTACATTCGAATTTACCTTACCATGAGACCCAAAACTCAAAAGACCTTTGAGACTTACAGAAAAATTTTGCTCCAACAGTCCCATATATCCACTGGACAGGACTCAAAGGCGCAGCGCTCATGATTTTGATGTTGGAACGGAGTGGGTATCCTTGAAACAAAGTCAAGATTCCTGAATCAATCTACCCATAACCAAGACCATCAAAGAAACTATGCAGAAACCAATGCTTACCCACAATCATAATTCGAGTCAAAACCACTGTGCAGGACCCTAGCAAGTGGTTGTTCAAGGTATTCAGTGTGCAAGTTGTGGTAGACGTCATGATGGGGGCTGTTTTGTTGCCACCAAGATGTGTTTCAGTTGTGGAAAAGTCAGGCATCTCTCGTCGATCTGTCGAGAGAAAAGAAGGTCTGAGCCAAAGTCCTGCTATAACTGCAACAAGTCAAGCCATGTATTGGCCAATTGCACCAAAAACAGAAACTCTAGTACGCAGCAGGGTCAACAGAAAGGTAGGGCATATGCTTTAACCAGCAAGTCAGCAGAGGGCTTAGGCACAATGGTGACAGGTACTTTACCCATTCTTGGACACTATGCTTTTGTATTTTTTGATTCTAGTTGTACCCACTCGTTTATGTCTACTACTTTTGTGATTCAAGCTCAGCTAGAAATAGAGCCTTTAGGGCATAGCCTATTAGTTTCGACCCCAATTGGGGCAGAGTTGTTGACTCGAGAACAAATTAAGGCTTGTCAGGTTCTAGTGTTAGATTGCTTATTGGATGGGACACTGATAGTCCTAGAGATGAGAAACTGATAACGCTCATTTATGAGTGTTATCGAGCCTTAAAAACTAAGCTATTTGCTTAGAAAGCGGGAGTTCAAAGTTATATTTCATGTCATTTAGGGGAAAATTTAAGTAAAAACAAGTTTTGCATGTGTTTGAAGTCTTGATTTTGTAAAACTAAGTTTTTAGGTGTATTTAGAGTCATTTTTATTAAGAAAGTGTTAATTTTGGTTATTTTTGTGAAGAGGTTGAAAAATGGACCAGATGCGCTAGCAATCAGGGAGCAATCAAATGAGGAAAATAAGCTTAAATGCAAAATGCGACCTGAATGCGCCAACATTTGAAGGCAGAAGACAGTTTTCAAGTAAAGCAGAAAAGAAGCCAAAATGCACCCAGAAATGCAGCCGCATTTAGGCCATTTCGACAACAATGCAAATGTGCCCACAAATGCGCCTGCATCTAGACCTTTTTGACAGATTCTGCAAGATTTGCGAGATTTGCAGATCTTATCAAATATTCTCAACCAAATATCTTCAAATCAAGGGATATGATAGACCAAGCTTCTCCACACTGACCTCGGCAGCAAACTCTAGGCGTGAAGTCTATAAAAGGCAGCTCAATCCTCCATTTGGATGAGAGCTCGGAGTTGGAAATTCTCTGCATCCCAAAATTCTTTCATTTTTATTTCTAAGTTTTAACCGCTACTCTAAGTCTCCCCTAAGCTCTGTTCATATGCCATTTGGACTCCAACTTAGAAAGAAGGAGGAGTAAGTACTTGATTCTCCTTGAAAAAGATTGAACAAGTTAGAAACGAAGAACATCTTAGGGTTCTTTTTGTTCTTAGGTTTTCATTCAAGTTCTGTACGTTTTTAGAAGTTGTACTTGCTGTTTTATTTTATTTTTTAGCTTTGTAAGTTTATGTTTTTCTTTTAATTCAAGTTTTAAGTTCTTTCTTGGATTCATACTTCAAAGTGTATTCAAGTTTATTTATTTTAATGGATTTTATTTCTTCTTCTAATTGTTTTCATTTAATTTATTTCTCCGATGAGTAGCTAAACTCCTTGGAGGGGATTCAATCATGTGGATACCTTAAAAGGGAGATAAGCAACCACCATGTGTTTCTTGTAGATTTGCTCAACATTTAGCTAAGTTTACTTTCAGTGAGTTTAAGTTTTATTGTTAGCTTAAAATGGCCATCTGAATTGACATAGTCTATGAAGATTTCAATAGTAAAAGGGTTAGAGTCAACACACGTTTTCCTAAAAGTAATCTAGGAAAAGAGTTTAGACATCAAACTTTTCTTTTTGTACCTAGACATAGGACAAAAATCTTTAAAATCATGAAGTTGTATTTTTCATTATCTAAGAAAATTTAGCCATAGACATATGAGTTTTAAATTTCTTAGTCTCCTAAAGGTTCTTGGAAAATGAGCTGAATATGTGTTGAACTTGATTTACTTAGCTAAGTGTCGAAAAGGGTAAGTTGCGGGCTCATTTCAGTAGCATTCTGTCTGAACCGTACAGAACTCGACAGAGTCAGTATACGAGCACAATAGGCAGGATCTCTAAAATAGCTGGACTTAGTTGAGCAATTTGCGGGCGCATAGAGGCGCATTTCTCAGGGTTGAACCAAAATTGAATCCCTTGCTTCTCATCTTTGTTTTTCCCAGTACTTTTTATTATTTCTACTTTTTATTGCACAAAATTCCCGCAAAATATCTTTGTTTTCTTAGTTACCTTTGGTTGCAACTTGTGAGCAATTGTGTTGTTAACTGGAGAGTTTTTGTTAACCGTTCCCTTGGGTTCGATACTTGAAATATTCCATTTATTACTTGTTTGTGACAGCGTTCCCTTGCGCTTTCTTTTGGCGTTCGCATAGCAGCCACCCCATCAAGTTTTTGGCGCTGTTGTCGGAGAACAACTTTTTAACAAATATTTTTTTCAGTTTTTCAACAGAATTGTGATCAGTTTGCAACCGTATTTGGACTTTGTCCCAAGGACCCGATTCTATTTTGCAGGTTTTGCAGGTTAGAGTTGATGCATGCACAAAGAGCCTTGCCCTTGTGATTTTGATCCTAAGATAGAGAAAACTTTTCTTTGGTGCAGTAAAGAGCAAGGGAGGAAAATAAGAGATCTATAAGAGTTGAGCGCACAGGAGAATCCAGAAGGACTTGTTTTGCAGGAATTTTCTGTTTTGCAAAAACTTTCAATAGATCCACTTGGAGTCGATCCTCTTGGTGAGCAACAAAGAAGAGCACAACCCAATAATGTGCTACAACAACAATAATCACAACAGCAAGCGGTGCAACAAAATCTTATTTTTATTACAGATGGGTGAGACAAGGCCATAAGGGATTATGCAGCTGCAACTTTCCATAATGTTAATGCAAGAATCATGGAACCAAACATTGAGGCAGCTCATTTTGAGTTGAAGCCGATAATGTTTCATATGCTCCAGACTATAGGGCAATTTGTAGGATTACCAAACGAGGATCCTCAGAAGCACATGAAACAATTCTTGAGGATATGCAACTCGTTCAAGCTGAGTGGAGTATCAAGCGAGACAATTGTTGGGATTTATCGCCTAAAGCCTCGTAATTAATTAATTATTTAATAATTAATAATAATTTTGATTATTTTATTTGCAATATAATATTATCCCATTATATGAAAAATCTCAGGTTATTAGGGTAATCTCGAACAGTATGTGGTTGACATACAGGAGGATCGTGCTCAAGAAATAACCTAAAGAGTCATAGTATATGGATAAGGTTGGGTGCCTTATCCTGGTAACACTATTGATACGGTCCACTTTGTAATAGTTACAAATGATTTGATCCAAATCGTTCATGTGGAGACATGTGAGTGAGGGTATCTTATACAATGAGTTTGTATAAGACTGGACCACAAAATATTTAATATCTCTTTATAAATCAGTTAATTGAGAAGATTAATATTTCATCAGGATGATCATATGTGACTCGATCTTAATCCTGAGCGAGTTATGAACTCCTGCCTGTGAGGGCTTGTCCTTTGATTTGCATGGGTGTGAGTGGCTTTTGTTGCCGATCCTAGTTTGAGAGAATTTTGAGAGAGAGATGGCAACGGTCTAAAAAAAAACTACAGCAATTTTTTTCCAAATCTTTTTCAATCCCTTGTGTTTCATTGCTAATTAAAGCCATTAACAAGCTTCATCAAGCTTGCTAAACATGACAACACATAAGCAAGGAGGTTGGTCATCAATTTCATTGATAATAGGATGGAAACTCTTTCTGAAGAGATTCCATAATGAAACTAAAGGACAAGAGGGAAAGGCAAACGTTGCCACTTCAAAGAATTTCCAAAGAGGATCGTCCTCGGGAACAAAGTCTGGACCTTCCGTTTCTAAGAATAATGGCATTCAAAAGAAAAAGAAGGACAAAGGGAAGGGAAAAGTAAAGACTCCTGCTACTCGCAAGAGCAAGGGAAAAGTTACAGATAAAGGAAAGTGTTTCCACTGCAATGAAGAGGGGCACTAGAAGCGTAACTTCCCCAAGTACCTTGCAGAGAAGAAAGCTAAAAAAGTGAAACAAGGTAAATATGATTTACTTGTTGTGGAAACATGTTTAGTGAAAAACGATTACTCTGCCTGGATACTTGATTCAGGGGCCACTAATCATATATGTTCTTTTTTTCAGGAAACTAGTTCCTGGAGGCAGCTTGCGACAGGTGAGAAGATTCTCAAGGATGGAACAGGAGAGGTCGTCTCAGCTACAGCAGTAGGAGCAGCCAAGTTGATAATAGGATTTGTTTACCTGAGATGCCAGCTCTATCAACACCTCTTGTTGAAGGACCAACCTAATCAACAACTCTTGTTAATTCCTCTTACGCACTCCGCGAAATTCACATTGTGAGATTCATGCTCAGCCTCGTGATGTCAATATGGCATTCCCATTCGGATGGTGTTTGCATGAATCAAGAGCAATGTGAATGGAGAAATGCTCAGAGGAAAGCTGAGAAATATCGCCTTTTAATTCTCTCAACCTCGATATGATCGAAGTGTTTTAATCGTCTTACCTAATGTGTTCTCAACCTCTGCCTTATACTCCTTGAACTTTTCAAGGGCTTCAGACTTATGATGCATTAGGTAAAGATAGCCGTACCTAAAATAATCATCAATGAATTAAAACACTTCGATCAGATCGAGATGGAGAGCGATGTTGTGCTCTGACGCAATTTGTGTTCCTAGTTTGAGAGAATTTTGAGAGAGAGATGACAAAGGTCTAAAAAAAACTGCAGCAATTTTTTTCCAAATCTTTTTCGCTTTTGTGATATTAACTCTTTCAGTCGATTCAATAAACCTACCATTTTGGGGACTTGACCAAATAGGGATATGGGAACATAATCTCACAAGATGGAATTCACCTATTCCCTTATAGGGTAAGTAGATGAGTAGTTCCCTTAAGTGTTGATTTCGGGACTTGAACTGTAACGCTCGTCTTATTTACAGGAGTTAATTTTGAATTTTGGAAATTAAGTTGGAATAATTTCTATTAGATAATTTGAATTTTGAGTTATTTGGAAGTTGGAATGAGAAAAGGGGCATATTTGGAAATGAAAAGTTTGGTTAAGGGCATTTTTGGAAAAGAAATTAAAAGTTAAATATATATATATATATATATCTTCTTGTTCTTATCTTCTTCCTCCTCCTTATCTTCCTTCTTCTTCTCTTTATCTCACCATCCTCAACAAACACTCTCTCTCGTTGGTCTCTCTCCTTCCCGTCGGTATCTCTTTCTCTCTCTCTTCCATCGAGCTACTGCAAGCACAGAGACCGTGTAATCCGAACCGCCGTCGCACGCCCTCGTCGGATGAAGCTGCTACTGCAAGTCGCCGCCGGATCTGCCTTGCTCGATCGCCGTTGCTGCTGTCTACACGCCTAGCCTCGCCGAACAGAGCAACAAGCTGCTGTTTCCTAAGTCCAACCGCGATATCTCTCTCTCTCTCTCGGTTTTCTACACAGACAGCAAGGAAAAAGCTATTTCGGGGTCATTTTCCAGCGAGCTTAGTGTTCGATCAAGCCGTGTATAGGTTCGAATTGGAATGGGTAAGTATTCCGAGTTTGAATTTAATTTATTGGTTGGTTATGCTTGTGAATTTGAGTTATCCATAAAGTTTGGAATTTATTTTAGATTACCCATAGCCTTTGGATTTTAAATATATGAATTTAGACCCTGTGGAAGTAAATCAACAAGCTTTTGGTTCATGGGTAAGTGTTCCAACAATGATTCGAATTGATTTAAGGGTGTTAAACTGAATTTTAAGGGCTTTTTGTGGAAGTTTGGGACTGTTTTAGTGTTTTATAATTTACCCATAACGCGTGAGACCTTATTCAAGGTTACCAATTATGTTAGGAGGCCGGGTTGTCGAGTTCAAATCAATTCGACATCATTTCAGTAAGCAAAGGAGTTGTTTGGGACTTCATTTGGTGATTTGGAATGCTTTAGAAGTGCATATTATTATTACTTAAATTGGTAAGTAGCAATTTGGATTTAAGCCCCTTTAAGTTTCTATTTGAGCATGTTGTATGTTTGAGAACTTGTACATTATAAGAGCATGCTTGAAATCTTGTTATAAAGCATATAATGATTTGTTGGTCGACGTGGATATTGTTTGAATTGTAAACAACCGAATTATGTGGTTATAGTTGAAAATAGGGGTTCAAAGTATTGAGATATTGTAGTTAGTACGTGTAGAGCCTTAAGAGTTTGCCAAGGTTGGAATTGAATGAGTTTGGCTCATGTTTGTGGTGAGATGAGAATAAATGTGCACGCCAATTGTGAATACGTGGATCATGGTGTGAATGGTTGAACTATCTTGAGTTGTCCTTGAATTTAAATTTGCTTAAGTACATATGAAAGGATATCAGGGGCTTAACTTATCTTGAAATGCTTAGAACTAATGAATGCTAGTATGATTTACAAGGGGTCCGGGCCGTGCCTTATGATTTATATATGTGATTTACCTAAATTTGGATATAGGCCTTGGAATACTTGAATGCCTAAGATAGTGTTTTAACTAAAAGAGTGGAAGTAGTGGAGAATGGATTAAACTGAATGATCATAAATGGTTGAGGAAGATCTTTAGACGATGTTGAGGTGTAAATAGAGTTTAGAGCGTTGGAAACACTTAAGTGGTTCGCTAAAGTTTAGTTTTCTTGAAATATAGATGAGTTGATCGTGTGCAGGGCACCAGATTTGTTGGTTTCAATTAGTGGTGGAATTAGAATACCTAAGGGTATACAATGACCAGTGATTGTCCTAAATTCTAATGTGTTTAGAGGACTGGATTATGGATTAAATAATTTGGAAAGTAATATGCCTGGCACGTGTATGGCTATAGTTATGCAAAGTGCTGATTTAGGAATGTGGTATCGGGTGAAAGTCCATACTTGAGATTCGAGTTTGGGATCTATGGTGCAAGGTCACAAAGATGCATTTGTGATTGTTTGTGGAAGGTGGGCATGTGTCATATGCTACGAATAACTCCTTAAAGGAATGAGAAGTGGGTCGTTCTAGTGTTGGCCTAAGAAGAGGGTAGCCTTTCGGATTGATCCGTTAGGATTTTTGTCTCGCCTATAAATATGTTTGAGGCGTAAGACGTTATAGAAGTTGGAAAGGCTTGAGGGTTGCTTTACCTCTCTGTTATGTGAATTAGGGGGTGTTTCCCCCTTAAAAGTGTTTGAAACCTCTGGGCCAACTTGTGTGTGTGATTTGGGCATGATGGATGAATGTGGTAAGGTGGATGGACTCAAAAGGTTCCAAAACTGTTGTGAAGGTACAAAGGCCGTTAGATGGGTACTACCTACTCTAATTCTGTTGTTTCGTGTGCGTTTGTAAGCCTAGAACGTATGTGATGTGATGAGCATAAGGAATGCGTTCCTTATTGCCGATGAGCTAGCTTAGGTGTGATTCCCCACTGTGTTGAGCATAGGGATGCGTTTCCTATTGCCGTGTGCTAGCTGAGAGATGATTCCCCATTATGTTGAGCGTAGGGAATGCGTTCCCTAGCGCCTGTGAGCTAGCTTAGGGGTGATTCCCCATTATGTTGAGCGTAGGGAATGCGTTCCCTAGCGCCTGTGTGCTAGCCTAGGGGTGATTTATCTTTTGAGATGGGTGTGAGGGTTATAGACCTTCACAGGTTTGGGTTCTAGGTTACAGGACTCGCAGATATGACACGAAGTTAGGGTCAGGTAGTAGTGAATGTTGTGGAAGGTTAAATGGACCTTTAGAATAACAGAAGAAAATATTTGAAATCTAAGCACGAGTGTGAATAAGAACAGTTTTCTTCTTGGTATGGCTTCTTTAAATGTTGGACCCTTAAGTGGGCTACTTACTGAGTATGTTTATACTCATCCTTGCTATTTGGTTTGTTTTGCAGATTGTGCACATTCACGGGGTGGATGACGCAAGCGACGACTTGACGAGATTATGGAGACTCCACCAAATGTCTTTTCCCTATTTTAGTTTTTATTTTATTACCTTGTTCCCTGTTGTTTGTTGGTCTGTAAATCCTAAATATTCTTTTGCTTTCGTGTATTTAGTTAGAAGTTCTTGGGTTTGATTGTCTGTTGGTTGAGCTCAACATTATTTATCGTAGTTTGGTGGATGCTGAGTCTGTTATCTGAAACATAAAAGTGTTCATGTCTTTTCCAGGTCTTTGAAAAATTTGGTTTTCTCCTAGTTACGCCGTCATGCTGCCGAAATTTCGGGCATGAGTGAGGTAATTAGGTCGTGCTTCCGCATTTAGAGAGTCGTAGGAATTCGGGTCGTTACATGAACAATGGGGCCCCACCCTCTCACTAGCTCGAGAGGGACCTAGTTTATGGTTGGATCATAAACAAATTGTTCATTAGAGGATCAGTGGTACTTAAGGATCAAGATGTAATTACAGGGGTAAAATGGACTTTTGACCCAGCTGTAATTACGATGTAGTGATTATATCAATATACACAACTTGTCCTACAGTGCATAAGAGTGCAACTTTAGGTCTATAGTGGAGTGACCCAAGAGTTAATGAATAAAAATTGATTAATTAAATAGTTTAATTAATTAATTTTGTATCATTGGAGCTTATAATCTGTAGGTCCATAAGGTCCCCTTGCTAGCTCATAGTAACACTAAAAGATCAATTTAGTTGAAAGAAAAATTTGAAATGTTCAAATTAATATTTAATTCGAAGTGTTCAAATTAATATTTAATATATTAGATATATTAAATATAAAAGAGGAAAATATATTTATTGTATTTGATACATTAAATATTAAAATAATTAATGTATATTAGATACATTAAAGAAAAGATATTTATTAAATTTGAATTGGATTCAAATTAGGCAATAGATGTTGTAGGAGAATTTTAAAAGGTTTGAATAAGATTCAAATTGGTTAGATAAATATATTTTAATATATTAGATATTAAAATATATTATTTAATTATCTTCCCTAGACCACTATAAATAGGACCCTAGGGGTGAGCCATTGGGCATTCTTCATAGAACACACATCTCCTCAATAGAGAATTAGAGAATTCTCTCTAGATTTTTTCCTCTCCAATCCTTGATCTTGTGTTAGAGTTAATTAAATCTTGCACCTTAAATACCAATGATCCTCTAATGAACAATTTGTTTATGATCCAACCATAAACTAAGTCCTTCTCGAGTCAGTGAAAGGGTGGAGCCAAATTGTTCAAGTCTCGAAGTCAGCATTTAAGGAAACTATTCATATACTTACCCTATATAGGAGTGAATTCCATCTTGTAAGATTATGTTTCCAACTCCTTATTTTGTCAAGTCTCCAAAATGGTAGGCTCATTGAATTGGCTACAAAAACTACTCTCACCCATGTAAATCAATGGACAAGCTCTCACAGGCAGGAGTTTCATAACTCACTCAGGATTAAGATCGAGTCGCATATGATCATCCTGATGAAATATTAATAATCTTCTCAGTTAACGGATTTATAAAGAGAGATTAAATATTCGTGGTCCAGTCATATACAACTCATTGTATAAGATACCCGCACTCACATGTCTCTACATGAATAATTTGGATCAAATCTTTTGTAACTATTACAAAGTGGGTCATATCAATAGTGTTACCTGGATAAGGCACCCAACCTTATCCATATACTATGATCCTTTAGGTTATTTCTTGAACATGATCCTACCGTTTGTCAACTACATAATGTTCAAGATTACATTAATAATCTTGGACTTTTCACATAATGAATAATATTATAGTGTAAATAAAATAAGCAAAATTATTATTAATTATTAAATAAATCACTAATTACGAGGCTTTAGGGTATAAATCCCAGCAATTTCGTCTTCCCGATGCTCTCTCCACTCCCTCTTTCTTCTTCCCTCATTTATTTCCCTCTTTCACCTTCTCGAATGCTATGAGTGCATCTCCACGTGATTCTCTCCTTTTGTTTTTCTTCCTTGGTTTCTCTGGTTTCGTCTTCTTGAATGTTCTTTGTGTTGTCTGTGAGATTCGTCTTCTAAGTGTACTCTTTCACGCATTCCTTGCATCCTTTGGTCGTTTCGCTTCAGGTTAGTTTCGACATTTTCTCCATTTTTCTAGATTTATGAAGATCCCTTTACCTCCTTCCATTTTCTACCAAAAACCCTAACTTTAAAACAAATCCTAACCCTAAATCGAGCCCCCATCCGTTGATTTTCTTCCATTTGTTGTCTAATGATCTCCAGATCTACGGTTTTATAGGATTCCAAATCTGTGTTTTTTTTCAGATCTGAAACCCTATCAACTCCCTCTTTCCTCTTCCACATCCACCATCAGTACCCACCTCACTCCCCTGGCCACTTCAAAATAATGATGATCCCTTGCTGCTTCCTTGCCATTCATTCATCATTTGTAGCTTCCCCTTAGTTTCTTTGGGTTGTGAGGCGGCATGTTTCATTCGATGGAATGAGGCTAGGATTGCTTGGTAGGGGGCAAACAGAACTCTCTTTTAGAGCTTGGTGGGGGGGGGGGGGGGGAGCCGACTTCGAAGGTTTGTCTTCTATCCCTTTTTGCTGACCGATGATGAGTCCAAAAAAGAAAGCATGCTTCTGTCTTTTCTTATTTCATTTGATCTTCCTTGTGCTCTCTGATTTTTCGTTGTGCTATCTATTTTGGACAAGTTCATATTTGATTCTAACCCTATTTTGCTATTTTTTTTGTTATCAATCTGTTGAAATTCGTATTGGATTAAGGTTTCTATGAGAATCATGTTATGTGAATGTTCTACACCATTTTGTATCAATCTATTTTCTTCTGTTGCTCCATCATCTACCATTTTTTTTTGTATATGTATGGGTTTCTATTATTTATTGGGTTCTGATTTTATATTACTTTGGGTTCTTTATATTAAATTCATATTCTTCAAATGAATGAATTTCCTATCCCTGAGGCCGATCTGTCTATACTTTATCCTTGTTTTGTTTGCTTCTAAATCTCACCATATCTTGTCTCCGATTGAGTTTCTATTGTGTTTTATATTAGGGTTCTATTTTTACATTAGTTTGTTGTGTGTTGATATTCATGTTATTAAGTGAAATTCAAATCATTCCCATGAATGAATTTCAAATCTTTGAGGCTGTTCTTTTATTCCTTGCTATGTTTGCTTCTAAATCTCATCATATCTTGTCTCCGATTGAGTTTATGTTCTGTTATAAATTGGTGTTCTATTATAATATAAATTGAGTTGGAAGGTGGTTGATGTGTGTAATAAATTGTGTGTTGGTTTTGTATTAAATGGTGTTTGTACTTACAACCCTTGTTTTTTTTTTTTTCATATTTGGTACTGTTTTATTAATGGCCATGTCTTTTCCCACTTATTCTTCATAAATGTACACTATTCATTTGAAATAAATGTGGTTAGGTGCATTTATGATAATAACTGCACCAATATTTTTGCCAACTACCACCCCATCTTTTCTTTATATATGGTCTCACAATTTAGAAATGTTTGAGGACAACCCCACTCACACTACTTCTCTCTACTCCCATCGGTGAGTCTCCTTCCCCTACCTCCCATATTTCATTCATTGATATATACACACATGCTTTATTGTTTCCTTTTTTTTTTTTTGCTCTTACTAATGCATTCTCCGTCACTGTTACAGGATTGGACTCCTTGAAAATCCATCACCTTCTCCCCCCATTTGCCCATTTCCTCTTGCTAAGGTGAGACATTTTCTTTTTCTACTAGTTTATTTAGAACCTTTCTTAAATATGATTACTAATTTTCACTTGTGTGTAGTCTTGACACAAGGCACGAACATACATTACTCGGCCTTAGTTTGAGGTTCGTTAATTTAAAGCTCCATGATTTGTTTATGTATGTGTTTGTATGACACATTGGACACTTTATAGTTGTATATTCATTGAACACTTCGGGTACATTATTTTTAATGGTGTTTATGTTTGCAAATGTATTACATTATCCATAATTCCTCTAGGACATTATATATACCAAACATGTGTATTTTATACTTCTGGAATATTTGTTCGAAGTTATATACTTGTATATTTGTTTAATATTCTGTACTCCCCATTTTTGAACAGTTTTGTAATAAAAAAAAATCGATATAAATGTCGTTATTACTAAGAAAATGGGTTTTTAAAAGTAAGCTTCTATTTTTTGAATTGTAGTAAAAAAAAATAAATTAACGATGAACAATATAATTGTAATACTCACAAAATAAAATAAAATAATCTTTTTATATCTTTTTTTTTCTTGAAGTATAGTAAAAAGATGTAGAGTAAAAAAGAAGATACTTTGACCCAAAAAAACTTCGTAGATATATTTTCAAACCAAAAAACTGTTTTGAGAATTTTAACAAATCAAACATTGGATTTTGAACAAAACAAACAAAATTGATGTCATTTGAAGTCAATTAAAAAGAAGGTTTCAATGAAAAAGATGAATGAAAAACAGAAGGTAAGGTCGTTGTCCAAAAAAGTGAATGAAAATTGTTGTTTTTTTAATTTGTGCAACAGCCCAGTAAACAAAAATCGCTATTTTTTTTCTTTTTTTTTAGCACAAAAAAATCACTGATAAAAAAAAAGGGTTTGAATCCAAAGCTTAGGTAATGTCCAAAATTGATTTAAAAAAATGTCCCCAATTTATTTTAGAACTTAAAAAGCAGTGCTAGATGTCATGTAAATGAGAAAAGAGTTTGAATCCAAAGCTTAGGTAATGTCCAAAAAGATGTATTTTTAATTAAAGAAAATAAAAGAGATGGTTTAGGGAACTAGATGTGTTTTAAATTAAAGAAAATAGAAAAATAATGATTTTCGAATCAATTCCAAATTGCATGCATGATCAACACAAAAAAAATGATGGTTTTTGAATAAATTTACCGTCGTGTTTTTAAGTTAGGTAAATGTGATTGTGAATAAAAAATTGGTTTTGAAAAATTTGCCTTCGTGCTTTTTAACTAAACTAATGAAACAAATTATTGAAGATTGAACAATATACATTAAAAAAAATTTTAAAAAAACTATTTTTATCAATTTGAACATTCCATTGTTTGCATTAGGAAAAAGTGTGAAATACAAAGAATATTTTTTTGTTAATGAGAATTGGATCCTTTTTTTATTTATTATTTTCAAAAAAGGTAGGATTAAATACAAGTTAGCTTCAATTACATGAAAGATACCATAACACCCACATACCATTAACTCACTTAATACCCTAACCACAAAAATTGGATAAAGGTGCCATAAATCACTAAACTTAACCTAACCCAAATATAACTCCAAAATTATACTTCATTCTCAAGTTAGTATTTGACTGACTGATTGTACTTTGGATATTAGGGTTATGGAGAAATCGAAGTTCTATGTGGTCTTTGTTAGTCGTACCCAGGGATCACTAGTACAAAATTGACTTTTAATGACGGGCAATGCGCGTCATTAAAAGGCAATGATGACGGGCGCGCGTCCGACATCTTTTCGAGTGTCATCGTAGGCTATGATGACGGACACCTTTTAATGACGGGCAATGCCCGTCATTAAAAGGTGTGCGTCATCATAGCCTATAATGACGGTCAATTTTTAATGTCGGTCAATGTATGACATTAAAAGTCAATGTGCGTCATTAAATGAATGTTTTCATGACGGTTATTGCCCGTCATTTTTTCATTAAGAATTTATTAAAAAAAAATTATATTGTTGGTTGCAAGCATGACTAACCAACAATATTTCTCTCTCAATCTAATAAAAAAGTCAAAATAGTATTATACTTTTATATAACAATTAACAATATTTAATCCAAATATCATCTTAATATGTGCACCAACCACTATGCAACATTCAACCATTATGCCACAAGTGATGCAGATTATAAAAACATCTCATGAGTCTAGCTCATGTATAATTTATAAGCAGATGAGAAATTTATAACAAATGCATGAGTGGGGACAAACTATTTTCAGAATCCCAACCAAAAGAAACTTCTTTTAAGACATGTTTTTAATTATTGAAATTTAGCTAAAATTTTGTAATTACAGTTAAGTACACAACTTTAAGGTAATGAATATAAAACAAGTGAGTTGAAAGCTATTTCAAAGGATTATGTGATTATCAAATGATTGATCTTGTTGAGGGCTAATTCTTATCTCTACTAGAATAAGCCGAAAGCCTCATTCTACAGTAACAAACAACGACTAACCCTTACGAACAAGAATGAATAACATACAATAATTCAGTTTAGAAAAGCCAATCACTCATTCTCAAGCATTATCTTTCTATACTTGACCAATCCAACCTTGTTGACTACCTTGACTGATACCTAACATGGGAAAAGTAAGCAACCTGCATATGAAGATAAAATAAACATATAAGTCACAAACAAATTATCATTATTCTTTTCTCTCGATTAGAATAATAGTAATCCTCACCGAAAAAACACATTTCGAAGATGGCACCCACAAATTTGAGCATATCCCTACTAAATGTCCTAATAAAAGATCTTAAATGAACCATACTGCTAAATATCCTAATAAAAGATCTTAAATGAACCATACTGAAGAAGAAAATGAGAAAATACCAAGGGCTTGAGCTGGTAAGTATTAAATGAAATTCAACTCTACATACCTCTACCCTTGGACCTTCTTCTACCATTAATTACAACCCCGTCCTCTATCTTGTACTGGACCCTATTCACTAGGCAAGCCTTCTACAGAATGAAAAATTTATTCAATGAAGAATACAAGTACCAAACAACACATTGTAGGCATGCAAAAAAAAAAATCAATATCAATCCAAAGGAAAAAACAATCGGTCTTTGACAACTAGATCATTAATCTTGGGTAAATATTAAACAAATGCAGTTGGCTTCAAGTTAAACTAATGTTTAAATTAGTTTAGCCTTCAAGCATGGCAACATAATAATAGATCAAGAGACAAAATCAATGGTATCAATCAATAGACTCGACAATCAAATAATGAGGAAATGGTTTAGCATTTAGATGGGTAAAGATTTAGAGAAACAAAAAGCACTGGATTAAGAATTCAAAGTCCTAAAAAATGTTACTATAACAGATTTCATATTCTAAAAGTATTCAACTTGTATTACAGGATATATTCCATCAAAACAAAAAAGAGAAGGGAAAAAAAAAAGATAAAACCTAAAGTAGCTTCAGATTGATACATTCCTGCTCCTAAACTGGGATCCCCATCAAGGCATCCGAGGTTTGGAATTAAAGTAGTGAAAGGATAGTCTGCAATATCGGGTTTTGCAAGAGTGATGGCTGCCAGAAGTGTTGATTTTCCAGCATTTGGAAGTCCCTAAAACAATCAAGAGCAGAAAAGGTTTGTAATCAGATGAAAGAAAATTTAACAAGTAGTTCAAAATCATGAGTCAGAATTCCACTAATGGTTTGAATCACCGTTACATTTCTGAACAGTAGTCATTGAAGGTAAATGGTATGAGTTGAGATGTATTTACAAGAGAAATTACTGAGATGTATTTAATAGAAAATAGGGACAAGAAAAAATAAACTGGATGTACTCACAACCAGACCAACATCAGCAACTACCCGAAGAATCAACTCCAAACTGACCTCTTCTCCAGGTTGACCAAAAACCAGAACCTGAAAATAAACTATTTCTGATTAATAAGTGAACAACATAAAAAAAGCCGATGTCAGAAGTACAAATATAGATGCAGAGAAATTTCAGAAAAAACATCAAACCTATGCAGAGCTAGAATTGCAAGAGAGAAGTGAGAAGAGATAGTTTGCTATTGGAAATATCATTGCATCTTTTAACTAACACTCATGTGAAATTCTTGTTTCTATTTTAAGGTAGGAACTTCATTGATATCGCACATAAATTAATACAAATATATAAATGTTCACAATCTTCACCTTATCACTTTCATCTCTCATCACATTGGAGGTCAGAGTCATCAACTTTTTCCTTTTACTCTCTGGCGTATCTATCAGGCTTACCTGTACAAAAAAAGTAAAACTGAGCATATCTTTAAATAATAACAATAGTCAATATTATTATTGTTGAATTATCAGAGTTCAAGAGTCTTACAGATACAAGTTCCATTCCAAGAATTTCAAATAACATAAAAACTTATAATCATTGTTAAAAAAGGTTAAAATTCAGTTGTCTTTGAAGTTCACCCGGTTACAAAATTCGGCCCCTAAAGGAAGTTTTATTTTAATCCCTCAAGTTTATTAAGTTCCAGAAAGCCATGACATATTTTTCAACTCATATTTTAATGCTAAGGACTAAATTTGAAGTTTCTTAAAACTTGAGAGAGTAAAATAATGTTTTTAAAACTTTTGGGACCAAATTAAGAATATGGAAAATTTTAATAGACCATTATTATCGTACTCATACCCCTCCTTGTCCTCCTCTAGCAAGAAGAATCTCATCATCTGGATGCACCAGATCAGCCAACAATTTTCCCCTTTTACGTTTTACAACTGTACCTATAGCATAAAAACCCACTCACTCAATTAGGAAAAACTGCTATAAAAATGTGTAATCATTACGCCAGCAAGCAAAGTAAGATAACAGTGGTAAGGTTGAAAACGCTAATGGATTTCTTAACTAGAACCAATAATAAAGCTAAAAGGATAGAAATAAGTGGAAATAAGATCATATGCATTTCAAGAACTCATTCAATCTATCCCATTTCTTTACATTAATTAGCAAGTTTGTACCCAAATCAACAATGCATTAGACAGACCTATGGGAACAGGAATACGCAGAGTTGGGGCAGCAAGTCCATTGTGTAATTGGGAGGTCAAAACGCCCATTGCATCAACATTGCCACCACGTTTTCCATTAAACCGGCTCTTGGTGTGAAACTCCAGCAGTGAGTCTTTCCCATCAGTTGGCTTAGTACAAAACGAGAAATGCAGAAACTATCGACAGAGCTCAGATTCAGCAAATATTGTTTGATTAGACATCAGAACTTGCAGATCTGAGCCTTACAGATTGTGGATGTTCAGATCTGAGAACGACAAGGCTGTGGGCACTCAGATCTGGTTCAAATCGAAGGGGATGTTGAGGATCCGAGGTCGTTTGAGTGTGGGTCAACCTCGAAACTCGTGGGTCTCGTCGGATGCTATTGCAGGACACAGTCGAAAATCTTCGAACAGCCCGTCGGAGTTCTGGGCATTGAGGATGTCATGGCTTTTCTAGGTCGCCGATGTTGGTGAAGCCATCACTAGAGGGATGCGTGATGAGTGGGAGGCATCGCACGAAGCTTATGTGTTCGCTAGAGAAAAAGTCTGAGCGAGAAGGTGGTTAGCCGGCGGCTGAACACATGTGAGAGAGGGAGGGAGAAAATATTAGGGCTAGAGAGAATAAAGGAGCTCTCGATCAAAATGTAAAAACGTTAAAAAAAACAAGCTGCTAAATAAATGATATAATGTCGGTCAATGACTGACATTAAAGTTAGGAAACAATGTCAGTCATTGACCGACATTGTAGCTTAAATTTTTAGTTTTTTTTTTCCTGCGCGTTTTTTCTTTTGTCTGTCATTGTTTCTATTCCTGGATTTTTTTTGACTGTCATTAAAAGCCAGATTTGTTGTAGTGGATTTATACATCGTGGGTTGAATGCCACAAAGAGGTGAACAAATTTAGAGGAACGGTCCACAAGTCATATGTAAGCTTTGCAAAGTAGAGTATGCATTTAGGCAGTATAAATTGGTGACAAATGGCTAGTGTTCTACAATTGAGCCTGAACAAGTTAGATGTCACTTACCACAAACGAATACGGGTCATGTAGGAAGACCCCGTAGTAATTTGTCATTACTGATTGGCTTCATTATTGGAATGCTCATAATGTATATTATATGGGTTGTTTTAATTGATGTCCATGTGATCTAAATATGAACGAAAGTAAATAACAAATTAGACATTTGTCTTTCAGGAATGAATCCAAATCCTTGAAAAAACAATGGACCCATGGGAATTAGTTGTTATATTGACAACCTTTACCACACCCCAACATTAGTTACTTCTAATATTAGAATTGTATATGAACGACCATATAGGAGAATAGAACACCAATCACCCTACCTTAGACATCACATTAAGCAACTAGCTTTCTTCCGATTCATCCATGAGTCTAACTTATGTTGTCATAAGAGTATGAGGATGGATAAAAGATGTTTTGCCAAACTTTGCACTTTACTTAAAACAACAGGCGGTTTGGTCGGAACCAAGGTCGTAGATGTAGAAGAGATGGTCGCTATGTTTTTGCACATCTTCGCCCACGACATTAAGAATCGAGCACTTCATAGACAATTTGCAAGGTTTGGAGAGACTGTTTCTAAGCCTTTCAACTCTATACTAATTGCAGTATTGCAACTCCACAAAATCTTGATAAAGAAGCTGGAACTGATCACAAACTCTTGTACGGATGAGAGATGGAATTTCTTTGAGGTATAAATCATTTTCTTCTCCAACAATTATACGGTGTGGCTACCCTAGGGTTACATACCTAAATGAATGTTCGTTATATTGTGTCAACACAGAATTGTCTGGGTGTGTTAGATGGTTCGTACATCAAGGTAAATGTGAGTGTCACTGATCACCCAAGGTATAGGACGAGGAAGGGTGACATTGCAACCAACGTGTTGTTGTATGTGCTTCGAATGGGATATTCATATTCATCCTACCAGGATGGAAAGGGTCCGCAAATGATTCTCGGGTTCTTAAGGATGCGATTGAAGGAAATAATTGAATTAAACCCACAGCAGAAGCATTAGATCGCATTTTATTTATTTAGAATTAAACTAAAATACAATTTTATGCTAAGCAAAACATACCTTTGAGATGATATAGAGATATTTCAGACGAGTCTTTATCTCCTCCACAAAGTCTTCCTGGCTATGACTCAAACACAGGATCAATGCTTGTGAGAGTCTTTTGAAAGAAAATTCACAAGGGATTGGAGAAGAAAAAGCCTAGAGAGAATTACCTAATTATCTATTGAGGAAATGTGTGTTATAATGGCTTCACCCAAAGGTCCTATTTATTGAGACTTGGGGCAAATCTTTGCCATAATTAAATAATATATATTTTAATATCTAATATTTTAAAGTACATATATTTAATCTATTTGAATCTTATTCAAATCTTTTAAATTCTCCTATTATATTTATCTCTTTATTTGAATCTTATTCAAATTTTATAAATATATTTTCTTTAATGTATCTAATATACATTAATTATTTTAATATTTAATGTATCAAATACAATAAATATATTTTCCTCTTTTATATTTAATATATCTAATATATAAAATATTAATTTGAACACTTCAAATTAAATATTACTTTGAACATTTCAATTTTTCTTTCAACTAAATTGATATTTTAGTGTTACTTTGAGCTAGCAAATGGACCTTATGGACCTACAAATTTTAAGCTCCAATAATACAAAAATAATTAATTAACTTTAGGTCACTCCACTATAGACCTAGAGTTGCATTCTTATGTACTGTAGGATAAGTTGTGTCCATGGATATAACCATTACATGCAAGTTGATCCTTCACGAGTTGTTCGTAATTAAAATTTGATCAAAAGTCTGTTTTACCCCTATAATTACATCTTGCACCTTAAGTACCATTGATCCTCTAACGAACAATTTGTTTATAATCCAACCATAAACTAAGTCCCTCTCGGGCCAATGAGAGGGTGGGGCCTCATTGTTCAAGTCTCGAAATCATCACTTAAAGTAATTACTCATTTACTTACCCTGTTTGGGAAGGAGTGAATTCCATCTTGTAAAATTATGTTCCCAGCTCCTTATTTGGTCAAGTCCTCAAAATGGTAGCTTATTGAATCGGCTACAAAAGCCACTCTCACCCATGCAAATCAAAGGACAACCCCTCACATGCAGGAGTTCATAACTCACTCAGGATTAAGATCGAGTCGCATATGATCATCCTGGTGAAATATTAATCTTCTCAATTAATAGATTTATAAAGAGAGATTAAATATTTCGTGGTTCAGTCTTATACAAACTCATTATATAAGATACTCTCACTCACATGTCTCCACATGAATAATTTGGATCAAATCATTTGTAACTATTACAAAGTGAGTCGTATCAATAGTGTTATTAGGATAAGGCACCCAACCTTATCCATATACTATGACCCTTTAAGTTATTTCTTGAACATGATCCTCCCGAATGTCAACCATATATTGTTCAAGATTACACTAATAACCTTGAATTTTTCATATAATTGATAATATTATATTGTAAATAAAATAATCAAAATTATTATTAATTATTAAATAAATCATTAATTACGAGACTTTAGGGCATAAATCTCAACAGCGATATGATGACCTAATGGACTGATAGTTCCACCTTATTCATTATTAACCACCAAACTGGTAAGGTTATTAATGTAATTGGTTCCACATTCTACAGGATACTATTATGATAAGGACAATGACCCTCGACAGATCTCTACATTAGTATGATATTATTCACTTTGGGCATAAACCCTCATGACTTTGCTTTTGGTTTTACCCAAAAGGCCACATACCAATGGAGATAGTGTCTCTCACTTATAAACTCATGATCTTCCCCTTATCTAGCCAATGTGGGACTTTGGTTGCACTCCCAACAATCACAACAATCCTCTCCTCAAACAAAGTACCACCTTGAGCCTCCTCTCAAATAGTCATCCCTCTGAATTACACTCGAGCAAATTACTGTCCACTCTTCACTGGAGTATAATGTGCTATCAACTCCTCATTGGAGCACACCGCATCTAAAAGCTCAACCACGAATTCACTATGACTATGCCTTCGAGGCTTGCCTTCTTTATTCGACACTTGAGGATTCTACCGACATTGCTAAGTTAGGGGATGGATCTGATGCCACTTGATAAGGATGTTTGGAATGAACACTTCATCTTACAGCGGAAGCATTAGATCGTCTTTGATTTTATTTAAAATTAAACAAAAAAATAAGATTAAGCAAACTTACTTGGAGTAAATATGGAGATATTTCTAGCGGATCTTTATCTTCTCCACAAAGTCTTCCTGGCTATGACTCGAACACAGGACCAAGGCTTGTGGGAGCCTCTTGAAAGAAAATCCACAAGGGATTAGAGAGGAATAGGTTTAGAGAGAAATCTCTAATTCTCTATTGAGGAGATGTGTGTTCTGTTAAATGGCTCAACACAAGGATCCTATTTATAGAAACCAAGGGCAAATCTTTGTCATAATTAAAATATTATATTTTACTATCTAATATATTAAAATATATCTTATACTTATTTGAATCTCATTCAAATCTCCTACGATATTTATTTATTTGAATCTTATTCAAATTTTATTATGTATCTAATATACATTAATTATTTTAATATTTAATGTATCAAATACAATAAATATATTTTCCTCTTTTATATTTAATATATTTAATATATTAAATATTGATTTGAACACTTCAAATTAAATATTAATTTGAACATTTCAAATTTTTCTTTCCACTAAATTGATCTTTTAGAGTTACTATGAGCTAGCAAGGGGACCTTATGGACCTATAGATTATAAGCTCCAATGATACAAAATTAATTAATTAAACTCTTTAATTAATTAATTTTCATTCATTAACTCTAGGGTCACTACACTATAGACCTAGAGTTGCACTCTTATGCACTATATGACAAGTTGTGTCCATGGATATAATCACTACATGCAAGTCGATCCTTCACGAGTTATTCGTAATTACAGCTGGGTAAAAGTCCGTTTTACCCCTGTAATTACATCTTGCACCTTAAGTACCACTGATCCTCTAATGAACCATTTGTTTATAATCCAACCACAAACTAAGTCTCTCTCGGGCAAGTGAAAGGGTGGGACCCCATTGTTCAAGTCCCGAAATCAGCACTTAAGGGAACTACTCATCTACTTACCCTATATGGGAATGAGTAAATTTCATCTTGTGAGATTATGTTTCCAGCTCCCTATTTGGTCAAGTCTCCAAAATGGTAGGCTTATTGAAGCGGCTACAAAAGCCACTCTCACCCATACAAATCAAAGGATGAGCCCTCACAGGCAGGAGTTCATAACTCACTCAGGCTTAAGATCGAGTAGCATATGATCATCCTGATGAAATATTAATCTTCTCAATTAACGGATTTATAAAAAGATTTTAAATATTTTTGTGGTTCAGTCATATACAAACGCATTGTATAAGATACCCCCACTCACATGATTTGAATCAAGTCATTTATAACTATTACAAAGTGGGTTGTATCAATAGTGTTACCAGGATAAGGCACCCAACTTTATCCATATACTATGACCCTTTAGGTTATTTCTTGAACACGATCCTTCTGTATGACAACCACATACTGTTCAAGATTACACTAATAACATTAGATTTTTTATATAATGGACAATATTATATTGCAAATAAAATAATCAAATTTATTATTAATTATTAAATAAATTATTAATTACGAGGCTTTAGGGCATAAATCCCAACAAAGGACAACGATCCTTGACAGATCTCCACATTGGTATGATATTATCCACTTTAGGCGTAAGCACTCATGGTTTTGCTTTTAGTTTTATCCAAAGGCCTAATACCATTGGAGATAGTATCCCTCAATTATAAACTAATGATCTTTCCTTTATCTAACCAATGTAGGACTTTGGTTGCACTCCTAACAATCCCAACATATTATCTGTGAAATATAATACTAGATACCCTAATGTAGAGAAATTTCTAGTATCGTCATCTATTCGAATGGTGTGGAGGAAGGAATGCACCGACTACTCCGAGAGAATTTTTTAACATGAAGCATTCCTCTACAAGGAACGTGATCAAGAGGGCATTCGGTATACTGAAGGGGAGATAGGCCATTCTCCAAGGAAAATCCTACAACTCGGTATAAATCTAATGTCGAACCATAACGACATGCTGCATCATTCACAACCTTATCGGTAGGGAGATGAGTGAAAGTACATCTGTGGATGAATTCAAGGAGGTGGACTCATCTTCTACTTCCATCCAGGGGGGAGGGGGACAACATCAGTTTCATTGAGAATTTTGATGAATAGAGCCAGTGGATAGGTGGTTTGGCTTAGCGAATGTTTTTAGAATGGGAGTTGCGTAATCATTGATGCTTTTAGTTTAGTTACTTTTGAACATTGAACACAGATATTTACAACTTATGTCTTCTTGTTGATGTACTTATATTAACTGTTCAACGTTTCAATTTGAACTTTATTGATGCGCTTCATTTCCCTTTGTTATATACTTTATTCGCAATAATAACTCACAAATATAGTATGTTACAAAGTTAACCGTATTATGACATACGTATGCATTCAGCATAATGGCGGGTGCTGGAAGATCCCCAAAGCACACGTGGACAAAAAATAAAGACACGAAGCTGGTGGAATGCCTTGTCGCATTAGTCCAATTAGGCAGTTGGTGATCGAACAACAACACCTTCTCTCTAGGGTACCTGATACAGTTGAAACATGTGTTGAGGGAGAAGCTCTCAGGCTGTGAAATTCAAATCACCATGATAGATTGCAGGGTTCATAACTTGAAAAAACATTACCACACAATTGCAGAGATGCTAGGACCATCTTGCAGCAGTCTAGGGTGGAATGACGAATTCAAGTGTGTTAAGGTGAAAAAAGAAGTTTTTGATGAGTGGGTAGAGGTAAGATTCCAGAGTCACCCTATGCTTGCTACGTGACATTGTATAACAGTTATTTACATGTTCATGCAGGGTCATCTTGCTACAAAAAGGGCTGCGAAACAAGTTGTTCCCCCACTTCGATGATTTGGCCTTTGTCTTTAGGAAGGATCGTGCTACAGGGGCAGGTGTAGAAACCCCTGGAGATAAAACATCTAATGTGGCACAGCCATTGTAGGATGAGGTGCACCTAGGTAGCTCCCAGGAGTATTACGTCCCAATACCGCTAGTGTCTAATCTTGGAGTGGACGTGTCCTAGGATGAAATGTAGGAGACACCTACAAGTCGAAACAACGCAGCAGGGACTTCTTCCAAGGGGAGTAAAAGGAAGAAAAATGCGTACCAATTAGAAATGGTGGAGGTTGTACGCAACGTGATGGACATGCACGCCACCCACTTGAAGATGATTGCAGAATGGTCGAAAGAAACACGTGCAGTGGGAGTCGAGCAACGACAATAAGTTGTGGACTAGTTGTACCAGGTTCCAGAGTTGGACAACGCCCATATAGCACGCCTTTTGAATATCTTTTTCACTAATGTCCTAGAGACAAAGAGCTTTTTATCCATCCCAGTGGAGTTAAAATGGGAATATTGCATGTACCTCCTCAGCAAACACGGCTAATCAACCTTCTTTTCAATCTTTTTTTTTATTATACTGCACTATACTATATTTTTGAAAACTTTGTAAATTTTCTAAATTATTTTTTTGTGCAATTGTGGTATGGCCCAAAATTGGCAAATACAACTCCAATATATATATATATATATATATATATTTGTGTAAAATGGAGTTACCAATTATTTGCCCATTGTACATCTCCAAGTATGGAGGTTTGGATGATGAATGAATGAAATGCTTTCAGTTTTTCAATTATTTTGTGCAACCTAAACAATATTGATGCATCCCAAAATGGTCAAGTGTACGTAGAATAATATAACATAAAATCCAAAAACAATGTAAGAATTGATGGGAATAACTATTTATTATTTAATTTTAAAAAAAATTAATATCTAATATAGCTCTAATTGTATAGTACAACAAAAAATTAATAAAAAAAAGCAGCCAACATAAACACAAACTTCAAAGAACTCCATGTTAAAGAAATCAGCACCCCAAACAGACTTCCTAAACCTAGACTAAACAACTGCGCACCCTAAACACAGACTTACTTAACCCATACTAAAGAACTCCACACCCCAAACACAGATTATCTAAATCTACAGACTATGAACCCACAAACTATTTTAACTCACTCAATGCCTCAAACAACCCCTAAATGTTTATTTTAGTTCATTAACTTTAAAAACAATCATTCTAGTTAGAGATGTTCATTTTCCCATGGGGACCTGAGTTGAATATGGGGGAGAATGAAGTGAGTCCATGACAATTTGATATGAGATATTGTATGAATAATTTAATGTATTTGAGTCATTTGAAACTCTTATGCATGGATAATTAGATAAGTTAATATGAAATATTATTTTGTTTCTTTTGAGAGGTTTGAGAATTATTTGTTTAAATGAGATTTTTTCATGAGAAATTAACAATTTAAATAAAGATTCATGGTGTAGAATTAACTATTTAATTTTTTCTTTAAAAAAATCATTTAATTGGACTTTAAAAACCGATGCCCTCGGCTACTTCTTCCTCTTCTTTTTATAACCTTAAAGTACCTAGGGTTTCCTTCCTTTCCATGTATGGAATAGTTTTCCCCAATCGTTGCTTGATTTAAGGAGTTTGATTGCATGGAATCTTCTGATTTGAGTATTTTTTTAAATTCATGGTTCTGCCTTCCAAGTTGCAATTGCAATTGTATTGCACTTCTCTCCTTCAGCTAAAACTGAACAGTAATCAAAGTTCTTAGCCCACTTTTCAACATATTTAGCTATTTTCTTTAATATTAAGAATTCTCATCATGCTTAAGGATTCCTTAACACTTTGCTCAAATTCAAGAGATTTTTGGGTTTCAACAAGATAAAAAACAATACCATAATAACCTTCCTTTGTGAACTAAACAATTCTAAAAAATGAGAATTATCAATAATCGAGAAGGTAAACAATTAGATTTTTATTTCATGTTTCACAATAGTTATATGAATCCTATATTTACAAGCATAAACAATGATACATGATAGAAAAAAAAATAAAAAGAGACCAAGAAAAAGGCGAAGGTTCTTGAGGACAATTATATAGAGAAGTCAGAAGAAAACGAATTATACCCAACTATATAATAATTAAATATGTTAAAATACATAGTATTTCTAAAAGACGAATCTTACATTTGCTACTAATATATGCATTAAGGAAAATCCTACTTATTTTGATCTTTCTCCTTTTATGTTTTTAATATTTAAAAATACCACAATTATTTCTGTCTTAGGGCCCACGAGAAACTAGTGAGCTTGTTAGCAATAGTTGGCTTTATCTATTCTAGAAAGAAGGGTCCGAAGAAATATGAGAATTTTATGTGCCTTGAAAGCCCACAGGAGCCCTGCCTAGCTAGGAATGTTAAATAAGCGCTTCTTGAGAGAAGTTTCTTTCCTTTTAGTGGTCTTCTTTTTTTCTTTTAGTTTAGGTGTGTTGGTCTTGTGTTCCCATGAACTGTTGTAGGAGCTCGAGAATCTTATTTCTCCTTCACAGTGCACCCCAGCTATTTGTTTAGGTTGTCATCGTGGATTCTCTTGCACTCCAGGGCAATATCATTTTTCCTTTATCTTTTTAACTATCCTTAAGCATGCTTATTTAGTCTGGGTAGTTTATACATTGAGGACAATGTATGCTCTAAGTTTGGGGAGATACTTTGTTGTTCTGTTTTAAGCTGTGTTGAAATTTTTTTGTGAGTTATATGATGATTCTATTGCAACTGTTGTGATTAGGACAACATGTGATGTGATCAAGATAATGATATTTTTGCAATTTTGTGAAATATGAGAGCATATCTTGGATTTGAGTAAATTTAAATTTTTTGCTTTAAATTCCTTGCACTTGTTGAGCACTTAGCCTACCTATTAATGGTTTTGAAGACCTAGAACAAAGTTATACTATCTAGATGTTTGTTGTCACCTCGATAGGTTTAAGAACTGATTTGAAGGTTGTCTTGCATGATAGTTTATAATGTTTTTCTTGGGAGAAAATCATGCTAATTGCCTGCTAAAAGAAAAAGAAAAGAAAGAAAAGAAGAATGAAAAAGTAAAATAACTTGTTATGTTTAAAATTGATCACGGGTAAGGGTCCCTGCAGTAGTTGTGTGAAAGCTAGTGTCCTTGAATTAAAGTAAAATGCAAGTTTAAGGGAGGCTGCCCCTGTTGTTTTTCAGGCATCCTAGTTAGATATTACTTTCTTGAATGTTGGGAAGTTGGAAAATTGGAACTTAGGATCAATGTAGTAGAAAAGTGAACTGAGGATTTTATAAACCTATCATGGGCTTGTAAAGATCAAAATAGGAAGGCTTTTCACACACACACGCAAGGGATGAAAAGTTTAGATTTAAAATTACTTGATGAATGGATGTGTTTGAGTATTTCCTTTTATTGTTATTATTTGTTATTTAGAACATTGAGGCATGAGTCATTCTGATGCGATGATTGATTCATGCATGAGTTTTGTTTTAATTTTGATCGGGATTAGCAAAAGTTTAACTTTGGGGATATTTGAGCACTCATTTAGTGCTATCTTATTCCTATTATTTTGGCTAGTTTTGTTATGAATTTATGAGCTTTAATGTCCATTTTTGTTTATTTTGTAGAATTCGAGAAAAATCGAAGTTCTTGAAGAATTAGGGTGATTTGGAGCCATTTTGGGCTTAATTGAATATCTAAGAAGTGAAGAGATGAAATTTGAAAAAAAATCCCGAGAGGAGAGCATTGAGATACCACTTTAGGCATCTTGATGCCCTGTTTTTAGTGTCAAACTTGAGATCAAGCGTTAAGACGCTGCTTGGCAGCGTCTCGACAACAAAATATGCATTTCTTCAACTTTCCATCTGGAGCGCCAAGACGCTCCTTGGAGCGTTTCGACGCTTGAAGCCCATGCGCCAGAATGATGTCATTTTGAAGGAAGCGTCAAGACACTGCTTATAGTGTCTCAAGATGTATCGATAGATGTATAAATTTATCCTTTTAGGACAGATTTTGGGGAGCCGATTCCGAAGATTTTTTCCCTAATCTCGATTTAGCACTAAATTTGGAGGTTTTGGGAGAAGGATTGGAGCTTTGTTGAAGATCTTAAAGCTCGAATGTATGGAGATCGCCACGAGAACTCGAGATCGACATTTGTTTGAGCATTTCTTTCCCTTTTCCTTTAATTTTAGCATTTCTATTTTAGGTTGTAATTAGAGTTATGGACATTTTTGTGAATATGAGTAGTTAATGCTTCAATAATTCTATGGGTTTGATTTAATTAGTTGGACCTTTACTTCGTTACTTGGATATTGTGGTTTAACATTTTTATTCATTTATGCATTTATCTCTTAATGATTTTAATCACCTAGTCAATGATTAAATGAGTTGCTTTCTAAATTAATACTTAACGGAAAGAAATTAGATGAGAGCCCAAATACATGACTCAACATTACCTGAGTGACAGTGGGATTAATAAATAACCATTAGAGGTTGTTAATGAAGGTTCTTAATGCTATGTTTTAGTTAATTAAGGTCATAGACATATGAATTAATTAATTATGCAGGAGATTAGGATGAGATAGATAGAAGATTCCATGAATTTAGACTTCTAGGCTTTTGAATTAAGTGTCTAATTAATCCTAAGTGTCTAATTGATTAAGTGATTAAGGTCCAACTAATGAAATCAATACCCTAGAATTACCCCTCATGATTGTGTCTCTCATTTATCTTTTGCTTTTATTTTCTGTTTGCTTAGTTTAGTTTTGTTTGCTTTTCTTTTAGTATAGTTCTCTAAATAAAACTAAAGTAAGAGTATTTGTAGTAATTAAATAAATTAAGAAACCAATCTCTGTGGAGACGATACTCTATACTCGAAATCACTATATTAAATCTTGACCCATGAACTTGTGGATTTTTGCAAATTAAAATATTGCTCAACACTGAGCAAGAGGATGGATGAATTTGTAGGAACAATCAACTTAATGGTGGACTGCATAAAGACTACCAACATGATTGATCAAACATACAGGGTATGAGGCAAAACTTACATTGTATCTGTTTGAGTGAACCTAACTATATGTTTTGTCAATCGATATCTAGTAAGGTGCGTCCAAATTTGCAAGAGAGCTCGATGAACTAGAAGAACAGGAGGAAAAGAATCAAGATAAAGAAGAATTGTCTGAGGTTGACGAACATCCATCATCAAACCAACCAAGGATGAGAAGATGATGAAAATACTGGACATAGGGCACAGAACCAGTTACTCAACATAACTCTGACTTCGAACAAACGAACAAAAGAGACACAAGGTAAAACATATATTGAGTCCAAGGATGTCCAAGGAAGCAGCCAGACCAGGAGGACCCAGGTACTGATCAAACCATAAACCCAATGTTATTGAATCATAAACCCATTAATACTGAGAAAATAGTATCTAAACTTCAAATAGGCTAGTGATGAAACAAAGGATGCCAACGAGATAATCAACAAAGTTATTCGGTCAATCGATGAAAAACATATATATGACAGCTTGAAGAGGGAATTATGAGGCAAGTCTATCTTAAAAGTACAAATATCAACTTTAGAACCTATTATAATAGATGAATATAGTGATTCAATTACTCAACTGTTTTAATTTGATGAAAGGATGATAATCCAAGCTGGGAAGTGCTGTGTCAGGTGACTGAGCATAGACTACTGAAGGCACAAACAATGGATTTGGTACCCAAATGACCATCTGAGGTACATGAAACTTAATTAAGCTATTACATGAAAATTAGTAGATAGAGAAAGCTAACAACTAATTATACTGTAAAACATATATAAGGTAAAAAGGAAATTGAATATGCTGGAGGAAGACAAAGAAATAAGAAAATGCATGGGCTGTTTTGTTGCAGAGGTATGTAATGTATACTAGTTTTAATTACAATTCACTATGATAACAAAAACTCCTTAAAAAATAATAGCATAGACATAACAGAATGGTAGTTTGTCTATGAAGAATGAATCGTTCAACATACTCAAATGCATATCCATCATACTCCATAAATAAAACAAATTTAAACTTTTACTAACTAAATATGTCAACATTACATATTTGGCAAATACCGATAATATAAATCCATTCTTCATACGAATGAGAATAAAAATACAAAGTACCTGCTACAACTTGTTTTTATAAATTAATACAAAGTATCTAATTTTATAAACTACAGTAAACATTTTAACCATGATTTTCTTAAAGAAAGAGTTAACGTGTAGCTCCCCCAAAATTAAACCTAACTTAGGGAACGATACAAAACTTACAACTAATATGCCCCAAAAATTTCAGCAGCATAACGGCGTAACTACAAGCTTACCAAAATTTTTTCTAGTACCTGATAGACAAAAGGGATCACATTTCTACAAATCAGAGTAACTAAACAACAATCCCCACACCTCCTGGCAACAGCACGACACACCTAAACTCACATATGAGCAGATTCACAACAACTTTACTCCAAACATAATTTTATAAACATTAAACTAAAGAATAGAAAGCAATCTAATCCATTTGCTGAACTTAAGCAAAAGAACCTATTTACATTCTCACTTCAAGTAAGTCTCAACAAATAAGAATAGATTGAATAAGGCCAACACATGGCTCAAGAACGAGTCAAAACGACTAGGAGTTAACCAAACTAGTCAAAGAAACTTCTATTAAAACCAAAAAGACTTGCTAATGGCATCCTCTCATCATGCCTCAGTTTCATCACCAAGATCCTGAAACTTAAGCACCTGCAAAACTGTTGGTTAGGAGGGGAAGGGGAGTCAGTACAAAAGTACTCAGTAAGTAGCTCACACTTGGTGAGCTACCAAGCATCAAACAAGGCAAACAACATGCCCTTCACACACATCCAACATTCTTTCAAAGCTAGTAACACAAACATCATGCTCAACATACATAAGTAAGTAAGCATAAGACTCGCTCAAAACATGAATTCCCGCACCATTGTATGCAACTAACACATGATTTCTCGAATCATGTCATCCTCGCTCAGTTTACTCAATACTCATGTTCAGCCCTCACCAAAGCTCTCCAAGACTGACCCTTCGAGAAGCATCGACCTTGCCCATAGTTACCAGGCATCAACACATCTCTACGAAGCTCGGTATTCGACCCTTAGCCTTTGTACCCAAGGTCTCGAATTTTTTATAAAGGAGCTTATCAAAGGCTTTATCATATAAATTTATAAACCGGACCTCTAAAATTTGTAATAATAGTAGCCAGGGTCAATCACAGGGATTAGAGTTCTTAGATTAATTAAGTACCAAAGTTAATTATGCCTAATTTTATTTAGAGAAATATAACTTTAGGTTGAGGTCAAAACAAATAAAATTAAACCTAAACTACTATTTACATGTTTGGAGTCCAATATTGAGAAACATGTGATAAGCCTTAGGATTAAGGCTTAATTAACTCCCAATTGCTTAAAATATTCTTGTTTTGACTTAAGATCATTTGAAAATAGTGGAAGATTGCTTGAATTTAAGTAAGAATTGAATGTGATAGCAATTGGAAGAGAATTCTAAGTAATTTGATTTTTTTTTGCAGAAATTCTGGAAATTGCTAAATCAGATTGCTAAATCCGATTTTGCAATCCTGGGCAGAGAATATATGGAAACTTCATATTCGCGTGAATGACGCAACCCATATATGGGAAGAACAATTTCCTCACGAATCAAGGGATTGGAGCGTGATTTTTGGCAGATTTGAACCCTAAGAAGATCTACAAACGAGGGGGGAAGAAGCTCGAAGATCAATCTCGGATTTCCTCAGTCGATTTCAAGGATTATTGTTGTGGGTTTTCGGAGTTCGTCGAACCTCTGTTTTTTCGTATTTTCTGCTGTTTTTGGCCAAAATATTCAAGTTCCATCTCGGTTTTTCTTCAGTTTGTATTACATAAGCGTTGTTTGAACTATTTCTATTCTCATTTTGATGTATTTTGGATTTAGGTTCGAGTTTAATTCAAGTTAGTTTGTGGGTATTTTTTTTTTCTAAAAAAAGCATACTCTGTTCTTCTTAATTTTTTTTTCGTTCTTCTTCACCGAGGGTTTATTCACAATGCTATCGAAATTTCTTTCATATATGATGAATGATTGTGGGAATTATCCCTTTGTTCTCAGTGGAATTCAAGTATGAACTAGTTTGAGGGATAATCCATTTTCATTAGCAAGTTCTTTAGACTTTCTTCTTGATTTTATCTTTGGATTGATTGTTCAATTTAATTTCTGCATCCTTCTTCAGTTTATCCAGTCTGATTCGAGAGTTTCTTGAATCGTTAAGATCAATTGTTCCCTAAAAGTGGAGGAGATTGAATCGATTGGATAGGAAGGAGTGTGTTAGTCATTGAGTTGAATTTTTTATTCCAGCCTCAATTTTTCTTCAATTTAACTTCTGTGAAAAGTGTGCTGTTATTCAACTTAAGCTTGTGGGAATGATATGGCAGAAGGAAGGAAACAAAAAGTTTACTTAATTGCCCTTGAACTTTTCTTTAATTTTCAGTAAGAATCCATTCCTTGAATTCCTAGTAGAATAATATTAGAAGTCATTGTTTTAAGCATTTAAATTGCATAACTTCTAACATGAATTTTCCTTCAAAAATTATTTGTAATAATTTCGGTTCCAACATGAGCTAAAAATTCTTAGGGGGTTCAAAAATGTGAATTCCCTAAGAAGTAATTGTAGCCAAAATTTCAATAAAAACCAAGCCTACATCTCAATTGTTTGCTTGTGTTGATTAAATTTTCGTTGAGATCCTAGATTGATCAACTAGGGTATCAACTCAAGCTTAGATCTAATACCGACATGATTAGGGATAAGCGGATTTCACACAAGTAATGGAGAAAAGAGCTTAGACATAAGCCAATCCTTACCCTAGACATAGGGATTAAGGACTCCAAAACCCATAAAATTGTGAGCCGAATTATCTAAGATAGAGGGACTATATACATATAGGTCTCTCACTTAGCCTCCTAAAATCTAATTACAAGGTGAATAGGAGATGCAATTTTTGGTTTACAATTGAGTGTGGAGTAGGTTGGAATTGCAATTTTGGCTTGCAATTACGACTTAGGGCAATGACATTCTTGAGCCCCATTCTTTATCATTTCAATTTCTAAGTTTATCTAATTTGCTATTCAATCTTGCCAATTTTAGATTCTGCAAATTCAATTCTGCAATTTCTGTTCTTTTGATTATTGCCAATTTAGATTCTGCAATTAGATTCTGCAATTTTTATTTTTCACCAACACACCAACCCAACTTTATTTTTGCATTTTAGTTTTCAAGTTGCAATTTTCCTTACACTTTGCTTGACATTATTTTTGTTACCCCGTTCCCTGTGGGATTCGATACTTGGTACTCAGATACCAATTTATATTACTTCGATCGCGTGCGCTTGCGTGTAACATCTGATCAACATGAATGGTTGATTGAATTAAGCCCTACTTGAATTGATTAATTAATTGATTTTATATTAACAATCTTAAGCCAGGAATTTCTAAGGTAATCAATTGACCCTCCAAGCCCAATTGAACTCATGCAAAAGAATAAATCAACCTCTCGGTCTATTTCTATTTCTAAACATGGCATTAAGTCATTCTTTTAAGGCTTCTAGAATTAACCTACTCACTCTCATGCAATAGATTAACCTAGTCATACATCTAATGTTCTTTAACTACATTTACTCTCTCGAGCTAAATCTAGTTTAACATGCAAAACCATGGCCAAAGATTAAGACAGTAAAAACGAGATGCATAAAAGATGTCAATATATCAAGTAAAATAAAAATCAAACAAGTGTTCAACAATACAACAAAACTAATGTAAACACAGATAAACAGTACATAAATAGTCCACAAAAATCCCAAATTCAAAAGATAAAGCAAAGGGAAAAAGAGAGAAAACTGAGTGACGCGTGCCAACACTCGTTCCAGTTGTGATGTCGCTTAATCTCGAGCTTCGAGTCTCCTCCTTAGCTCTCCAAAGGTCTCCTTTAGGTCCTAAGACAAAGTTTGAATCGAGTTTAGGGTTTTTGGTCTCTCAAAACGGCTCCCCTTTAACAAATCTAAAATTTTTATTTTATACATCGAGACAGCGTTGCAACGCTATGTTGTCCTTTCGAATTTTATAAAGAAGGAAAATATCATTTTGGCTAGCGTTGCAACATTGGCAACGCTGTGGACAGCATTGCAACGCTATGCCTTCTGGTTTCCAATGCTGAATGGCTGCTAATGTAGCGTTGCAACGCTACAAGAGGCATTGCGATGCTATGCTCTCTGGTCCAAACACTTTCTTTTTCCTCTTCAACACTTGGATCCTAAATTATAGTCTCTAATTGCTCCAAATTCGTCCAAATACTCCACAATTCTCCAGTTTTGCTCCAATTGCTCGGTTTCTGTAAAATACATATAAAAATACATGAAAGCACACACAATCATAGCAAAATTAGCATAAAACTAAGCCTATAAATAGCACACTTATGCATGCTATCAACTATGCATCGACCCTTGACCTTTATACCCAAGGTTTCGATGACTTGGCGACGTATTGTCCCTTGTCCATATTTACCAAGGTCCCAATACTCGCCTCAAGACTCATCACATCGACCTTTGACCTTTGTACCCAAGATCTCGATGCTCCTCTTGATCCTTTGTAATGATACCACATCTTGACCTTTATACCCGATGCACTAGTATTCATCCTACATACTTCAAGACTCATCACACTGACTCTTGACCTTTGTACCCAAGGTCTCGATGCTCCTCTTAATCCTCTAGTGATGATACCACACCTCGACCTTTGTACCCAAGGTATTGGTATTCACCCTACACGCCTTTACAACGCTCGAAGCCTTCAAACCTCCACTAGTCAGGTTCACAACCCAAAATACAATCCTAAACATGCTTTCTAGACCATGCTTTCAGTCCCAAAGGCCACATAAACATGCTTTCAGCATACATAACACAACATCATATAATCTCAACATCCATCATGCTCACATTTCAAGGGCACAAATTCAACATTCATAATACATTAGAACATATAACACATAGAAACTCATGGAGATAAGTATATATAGATAGCACAATAAGATCACAAGGAAAACATACAACATGTTTCACACAATTAAACAGACTCGCCAAGTAGAAACTACTTACCTATAATGCTACTAAAAGTATTCCAAGACGTTCCTAAACTAAGAGATAAGTTTTCATAAACCAAACTTAGTTGAAAGCCTTTGATCGAAAGCCAAAATGCCCTAGGAGGGCATACTTACTTAGAAACAACCTTAAAAGATAACTCGATCACTCTAAGGTCAAGCCAAAACTACAAAAAGAGAGTTTTCAAAGATTATAAACTAAATTACAACACTTATAAACGCATTCGAAAAAGTTCGAATAGAGCTTTGTGTAACGACCGGCACTTTCAGGTATTAATTAAGGCTTTAATTTTGAATTTTAAATTTATAGTAAGGTCAATTTCATGCTTAAAGTTGTGTTGGAATTTAATTTTAGAGATTTGTATGATTGAGATTGGAGTAATTAGAGGGTAAATTGGGAAGAAAGAAGGAAAATAAAGGAATTAATTGATTTGGGGGTATTTTTGTTATTTAAGGGACTTTTAGCCAAGCCAAGCCCAAGAGAAGCCAAGCCCACTAATTTCCCTCTCTATTATTTTAAAAGGCAAGCAGCCCTAGGTCAGACTCAAGCCAGCCAAGTCAGCCAAGCCTCCATCTTCTTCATCTCCTTCTTCTTCCTCCTTATTCGACAACCTCCATTAACAAGAAGAAATTTTTTTTTTCTGCTGTGTTTTCCAGCAGCCTCCGCCGCCGTGCACACGCCCAAACCGCCGCACCTCAAACCGGACCGTCGCTGCCGCCGCCTTGCAGATCCGTTCGCCGCCACACGAGCCGCCCGCCACTCTTCGAGCAGTGCTTCTGCAGATCCGCGGAACGCCGTCAGCCGCTGCAGTTCGCCAACCCTAAACGCCGCCGCCTCTGCCACTCTGAACGCCGTCAGCCGCCAACCCCGAACCTCCGTCGTGTTGCAGATCCGTTTTCTGGCCGGACTACTCTGTTTTGGGGCGTTTTTGGGCGATTTCGGCACTGTACAGCCGCAAATCACCTTCATTCCGGTGTGGGTGAGTTTCTCCTATCGTTTTCCTATGGTTTTCATATGGTAGATTCAGTTTTGGGAATTGTTGGGGTAATTGGAGATTGACCCATTGATTTTTGGGCTCTATTTTGGAATACCCATTGTAGGTGGAGTTTGGTTTGACAAAATCGAATCAAACCATCAGATTAATCGACAAAGCTCGATTCTGTTTTGGAGAGGAACGGAGGTAAAATCCGAATTCTTTTTCCAAGTTTGGACTTTAGGTAGATTGGACTTTAAGTGAATTTTAAGTATGAGCCTTGGAACACATGTGTGATTATGAGTATGAGTTTCTACTAACTATGGGTTTCTTGGAATAAGTTGATTACTAAACCAACGTCCTGGGTTGTTTCTGGAATTGGAGTTTAAAGACTATGAATGTTAAGCCTGATCTTTGAAAATTGTTATAGGTGCCAAGGGATTTCTAAAATAGGAGTTTGAGGACCCTTCATTGAGCTTAGCCAAGGTAAGGGACTTTATGCCGGTATGCTTAAATGCAAGTCGGGAACTGAATTGAAAAAAAAAAAGAATTTACTTTTGAAATAAAAGAATTTTCATAAATGTTTTAGTTATGATTGTTGATGAATTTTGAAATGCTATGTATGAAAAATAATTCTCACATGTATGTTCTTATGAGTGTGATGCATGTTATATGATTTATGATATGATGAATGACATGAGAACTTTGTTTTATGTTGCATCATGAAATGAAAAATTGAAAATGCTTTGGGACCTCATGCATACATTATGTTTTCATGATAAAAATGATTTCGAAGGCTGTGGCAATTACCCCCTAACATTATTGATGTACATCTATATGAAAAGGAGCCTTACGAGGCTATATGAAAAGGAACCTGAAAAGGTTAAATGAAAAGGAAAGGTGAGGTTGGGTTAATTGTCCACATTAAGCCGAAGAGAAAAGTTGAAAGAGAAACGTTTCTGCTATGAAAGGAATTTAGGTCCCACCAAAGGAAAGAAAGAAAATGTTTTCGAAAACTCATTATGTGTGTGTATGCATATCCTGACCCGGTAGTGAGGTCACTTACTGAGTATTGTAAAATACTCACCCTTTTCAAAAATGTTTTTCTTTTCAAGCAAATACAAAGACATATCATAGGCGATTGACAAGGCAGTTTGCTGAGAGGGTCATGGGTGACTTTGAAGGTCATGACTTCCGCATTTAGATAGTGTGTTAGTTAAAACATATTTTGTTTAGTAAACAATGTGTTGTGAAACTATTTCAACTGATTGAACATTATAATTCATATTATGTTTTGAAATGATTTTTAAAGGGATCCCGAGCATAAAGATTTTTGGTTGTTTAGCAAAAAGTTTCATTCTTTCTGTCTTTTACCAAAGATTTTAAAATTTCTTCGGCATGCATGTAGTAACGTCCCTAGAAAGTCTAATAGGAAAAGTCGGGTCGTTACACTTTGCCACCTAAATCTTACCAAAATGACTTGGTTCTTGTTGTAAATTGTTCGAAGGGACTCCAAATTGGTTCGAACTACAACGAAGACACTTCCAAAGGTTAGAAACTAAATTACAACACTTTAAGTGATTTGCGAAAAGGATGAAACGTGCTGAAACTTACCGAAAAAGCTCTTACGCTTGATGTTTGTTGTTCGAATGTGTTCGAATCGATCCTAAACTGCAAACTAAAGGTTCCTACACATTAGAACCTAAGCTACAACACCTAAAATGATTTTCTAAAGATCTAAAACGTGATAAAACTTATCGATCAGCACCAAAAGGGCTGAAACACTTGCAGGTTGGTGTTCGAATGAGTTCGACTTCACCAACACAAGCCCTTCAGACCGTGGGTACTCCAAATTAAGGCTGGCTGGAGTGTGGTTCTTGATTCCAATGTGATTCGAGGTTCGAAACCGAGTGGGCAATGCTGGAAATTACGTTTTTGGTAGCAAACGACTTTGAATGCAAGTTGGTCGGCATCCAAACAAGCCTAAAATCGCAAATCAAAGGTGTGTAAAGTATGGGTAAACCAAATCTAAGTTCAATTGGGCATGGGTATGAGTCAAACCTTGACAAAAAGGGAGGAAAACGCATGGGTTTGAACCAAAATCATCGGAGAGCTATGTACGCCGTCGTAGACTGCAGTGGAGGCTCGCCGAAGTTGCTGCTAACGCCAAGGTCCACCGCTCGGGCTGCCGTTAGTGGGAATGAGGAAGAAGAGTCATGCCGGTTGGAGTTCGTGTTGCTTATAGAGCATCATTGGAGGGTGGCCAAAGAAGAAGAGGAAAACGAAAGAGAGGGAGGGTTGGCCGGCGGCTGTTTCACGCAAGAGAGGGGGGAGGAAGAAGGAGGAAAATGATTTTAGACCTTCTTTTTGGCTTTTCCTTTACTTTCCTTTACTTTCCTTTTCTTTCCTTTTCTTTCACTCTAATTCTCTTGCAAAGAACTAAAGTAAATAAAAGGGGGAAGGACCTAGAGTTTCTAAAATCCAAACTAAATCCCTAAAATCTCTTTAAGCTTAGGAAAATCTTAGAGGCCAATCTTTGCGTAAAATCTAAACAAATAAAAGAAACCAAGAGGGGAATTAAGTTTCTAAAGATTCGAGGAAAATCCAACTGATAAAAGATTTGGATTCCTTTTGTATTTGGGGATGAACAGCCAAACATTAAACCTCCAAACTTCAGGAAATCAAAGATTTAATTCAAATCTCTTTTCCCTAAAATTATTTGAAATTTAATTTATCAAACTAAAGGTCTAAACTGAAATTCCAAGTTTCTAAATTAGAATTCAAGAATAACTATGTCCTACTATTCCAAAATTAATGGACTTAGGGATTTCAAGGCATAGCTTAGCCTCTAAATAGCTTAATTTAGAATGCGGTGCGTTACATAAAGTACTTGGTAAGTGGTATATGGAGACCTACATACAAAAATACCCTCGATGAAAATTATATTTACAAAAACCATGAAAATACTGGATATGTGTGAGAATATTGTAAACCAAAAAGTTTTTGGATAGTTAAACAGTATTTGTGTGATACAACTTTATATAGTAGAATACTTGTAGTAAGCATGCATTCTTAAACAATGTGTTTGTACAAGCTAATTGCAACAAAGAAACGTGAACATCTAATTAATTATAAAACTTATGTTACCATTCTAAACAAAACTACACGATTTTTAGGAGGATTAAACTCACGTACTGAGTAAGTAATTAATAGAAAAAACTAAAACAATGAAAATAGATCCACACTTTAAATTAGAAAAAAAAAAAACACAATCCATCATTAATGAAACCCAAATACTATATAGAAAAAAAAAACTAACAAGGAAGAAATTTAAATATAAAAATCAATTCAATATCGGGTTCTTGCATGATCTGCGATTATGTCCCTACTGTCCACACCGATCACACTTCATTGTCGCCCTCTTTTCAAAACGAGACACTATTCTCTTTTTTTGCAGAAGACCAGTGATCGTTTGACATTGGGAGGAAGAATACATGATAGGACTCAAAAAGTCCTAATTTTCTATGCCTAAATCTTGTGATATTTAATGATTTAACATGCTTAATTCCCCATTTTGTAGGAAAATTAGTCCAAAGAGCATTTTGGAGCTTATTTGGCGATTTTTGTCATTTTTGGAGTGTTCGGGATTGATTCGAGCTTATCCAGAGGTCATGAAAACCTTAATTGGAGATTTGGAGAAGAAATGACCAAGATACCCTAGGGAATAGCGTCGAGACGCTCCACGAAGCCCCTACTCGACGCTGAAAGACAAAATGTCAAGATGCAGGATAACATCAAGACGCTGTCCCAAGCATCTCGACACTTGAACAGTGAGCGTAAGGTCGACACTACGGTAAGCCCCAAAGATGCTGGTCATATTAAAGGTAGCGTCGAGACGCTATTTCGAGTTTTATAAAAAAATCTTCTTTCCTTTTTAGGGCAAGACCCATAGATTAGATAGTCGTTTTCTCCTATTTTTAGCCCAGTTCTCTATATTTTCCTTTAATTATCTTAGTCTTAGCATAGTTTAGGTTAGATAATCATTTCTATGGAAGTTTGTATGAAGATTTCGGGCTCCAGCTAAGCAGAAACGCCGATTTGGAGATGATCGTCAGGATTTACTTGTAACGCCATGAGGTTTTGTCATTAATGCTTATTAATTTTAGCTTGTTTATCTTTTTCCTCTTTGTTGTCTTCCTAAAATTGCTCGTAGTTGGGGTTGACAACCCTATACGCGTCGAATGAGCTTAGCCTAGCTATGCCTGTTTTGCTTTTATCTTCGCATGTGTTTAATTAGCATTAGGCATTAGAATCGGTGAGTTCATGAGCTGAGAGTGGTCATGAACGACTAAAAGAATCTATGGCCTAAGGAGGTAGTAAATGTTAGGACTAATATAAACTTGCCACTTAGATTAGTACGAGCAGCTCTCTAATTCTAATTGACTGAAGAGCTTAAACTATTCGTCTATATTATGGCACGTGACAATTTCATGCTAGGATTAGTACCGTCCCCAACTCTAGATAGATTTTGGGTCTAATTAGCTCCTTGTTAATTAAACTGCACTAGGATTAATTAGAAGTTTGTATTGGCTTCATTTGGACATGTGAGTATAATCAAGCATGAAATTGCCTTTTCTTTCGTAACCCATGGTTGGTGTTACTAAATCCCATCCCAATGTGATCTTATGAATCGGTATCCGGTTATTCTATTATCCTTCATTGCTTTTATTCTCAGTCTCTTTTATGCGTTCTATTATTCCTCGTACTATTTATTTTATAAAGCACCAAACTCCCTTCTTTGGTTACTATGAATCCAGATTGAGCGAGCAAATACTAAACAGTTTTCTCCTCTGTGGATCGACCCGACCACTCATACTACAGTATTTGTGAGTTTGGAGTTATAAATTTTTATTTTGGCAAGCCTTTGACAAGCTCTGTCAATAGGATCATCATCTGTGACAAATGAATTAGAGAACTGCTCCACATTGCAAATAGGATATATGTCTTTGCTATAGAACTGAATTAGGTTTTATCGCAACGTCATCACGACCAGGAGCGGCCGACGTCCTCTCCTAGGAGTCTCTTTCGAGGTAAAAGGTTTGGAGTCGCCACCAATCATTATAAGGTGTGATTGGTCACCTATTTTAGAGGAAAAGGGTAGTCTATGAAACCATAAATTAGGCTCGGGAGTCGATTGAGTGTAGAGAAGGTGTTAGCACTCCTACAACACCCGTTTTAGAAAAACGGTTACCACATTTTATTTCAAAATTATCCTTTTATTTAATAGTCCGAAAAAAAATATTTTTATGTTTTATTTTGAATGTCCCAAAATTTATTAATTCACATTTTAAAATAAAATATGAACTAATAACTATGAGTGGCTCAGGGCCATTAGAAAAACTTGGAATTTATTTTGATATTTCAAAACAAATTCCTTATTTTATAAAAACAAATTACTTACGAAAGAATTTAAAACAAATGGTTCTTATTTCAGAAATCCAATTTTAAATGAGGCAATTTATTTTATTTCAAATTTTTATTGCCAAAATGTAATTTTGATGAATTGGAAGGTTCTTATTTCAGAAATCCAATTTTAAAGGGGCAAATTTGTTTTATTTCAAACTTTTGTTGCCAAAATGTAATTTTGATAAATTGGAAGGTTCTTATTTCAAAAATCCAATTTTAAAGGGGCAAATTTGTTTTATTTCAAACTTTTGTTGCCAAAGTGTAATTTTGATAAATTGGAAGGTTCTTATTTCAGAAATCCAATTTTAAAGGGGCAAATTTGTTTTATTTCAAACTTTTGTTGCCAAAATGTAATTTTGATAAATTGGAAGGTTCTTATTTCAGAAATCCAATTTTAAAGGGGCAAATTTGTTTTATTTCAAACTTTTGTTGCCAAAATGTAATTTTGATAAATTGGAAGGTTCTTATTTTAGAAATCCAATTTTAAAGGGCAAATTTGTTTTATTTCAAACTTTTGTTGCCAAAGTGTAATTTTGATAAATTGGAAGGTTCTTATTTCAGAAATCCAATTTTAAAGGGGCAAATTTGTTTTATTTCAAACTTTTGTTGCCAAAATGTAATTTTGATAAATTGGAAGGTTCTTATTTCAGAAATCCAATTTTAAAGGGGCAAATTTGTTTTATTTCAAACTTTTGTTGCCAAAGTGTAATTTTGATAAATTGGAAAGTTCTTATTTCAGAAATCAAATTTTAAAGGGGCAAATTTGTTTTATTTCAAACTTTTGTTGCCAAAATGTAATTTTGATAAATTGGAAGGTTCTTATTTCAGAAATCCAATTTTAAAGGGGCAAATTTGTTTTATTTCAAACTTTTGTTGCCAAAGTGTAATTTTGATAAATTGGAAAGTTCTTATTTCAGAAATCCAATTTTAAAGGGGCAAATTTGTTTTATTTCAAACTTTTGTTGCCAAAATGTAATTTTGATAAATTGGAAGGTTCTTATTTCAGAAATCCAATTTTAAAGGGGCAAATTTGTTTTATTTCAAACTTTTGTTGCCAAAATGTAATTTTGATAAATTGGAAGGTTCTTATTTCAGAAATCCAATTTTAAAGGGGCAAATTTGTTTTATTTCAAACTTTTGTTGCCAAAGTGTAATTTTGATAAATTGGAAGATTCTTATTTCAGAAATCCAATTTTAAAGGGGCAAATTTGTTTTATTTCAAACTTTTGTTGCCAAAATGTAATTTTGATAAATTGGAAGGTTCTTATTTCAGAAATCCAATTTTAAAGGGGCAAATTTGTTTTCTTTCAAACTTTTGTTGCCAAAGTGTAATTTGGATAAATTGGAAGGTTCTTATTTCAGAAATCCAATTTTAAAGGGGCAAATTTGTTTTATTTCAAACTTTTGTTGCCAAAGTGTAATTTTGATAAAGTTTCAATGAGATTGAATAAATTTTGACTAATTGGGTCGTTCCCAGGTAGAGGTGTTCCCTTTGGTCAGCTTAAATACCTCGGCCTAGACAGAACGTTGAGTCCCGCATAATCAAATTTTATTCCAAACTCATTAATTAGTTATAACTTGAGAGCTCATTTAGAAAATCTAAGCTAGAAACAAATTAAAACTTCACTTTAGTTGGAATCAAATTAGAAATAAATCAATTGAAACTAAACTGAAATTTTATTTAGAAATTCCCAAATCAAGTCAAATCCATATGAAATAATCAAATGGAAAAATCTAAGCAATTTGCAAATTAAGCAAATTAAGCAATTTGTAATTTAATTCAAATAAAAATGAAACAATCAAATAGCAAAATTTAAGCAACTTGCAAATTAAGCAAATTAAACCATTCGCAATTTAATTCAAATTGAGATGAAACAAATCAAATTTCCATTCAAATCAAATAGCAAAATGAACAACATGCCACAAATCAATTTGCAAATCAAACAATAAACCAAGAGTCAATTTATAAATTAAACAACAAACCATGATTCAATTTACAAATTAAACAACAAATCATGAATCAATTTACAAATAAAACAACAAGTATGGACCATTTTAAGAACACACATGCTATTATCAAATTAATAATTAAATCAACATGTTATATGGTAGCTAAAAAGTAAACATACAATTATGGGCAGGATCAAAATTAAACCAAAGTATGATGGGCAAATTAGGAAACAAAGATATGAAATCATGGTCAACTTGAAATTTAAACAACAAAATAAGGGCAACTTAGGAATTAAATACAATTTATGAAGGTCAAAAGGGAGAAAAGCTCTCTCCCTTCACCCACACCCTCTCTTTCTTCTACCTTCTTCTTCCAGACGTGGATCTTCAATTTTCTTGCCAAGAATGTTCACTAGAGGGCGTCAAATTCGTCGGGTTACCGCCGGATTAGGACTCACCGGAGAATTGGAAGTTTGAATCTGGGTAAAGGAAAGAAGAAGATGAAGAGAGCTTCCTGGATTGATGAGCTTGGAGAGAGAAAGTGGGGTTAAAGAGAGAGAAAGTGGGGGTTTTAGAGTCGAAAATTGTTTTGGATCAAATTTCTCCACTTCCTTTTGCTAAAATCCATTCATTCTTCAATACCTCTTCCTTCTTTTCCTCCTCTATGTGATGTTCCTCTCTGTGTCTAAAAAAATTCCCAATCTCCCCCTTTTATAAGAAGCAACACTCCTTAAATTAGTATGGTAAGTAGAGAAAGGAGAGTTATTGGTAATGAGGGAGAGAAAATTGGGGAGAAAGAAATGAGATAGTGGGAAGAATGAGAAAATTGGGGAAGACTAAACTAATTTGTGAAAATAAATTTTGAGAAAAAGAAAAAAATAATAATAATAATAATTGGAAAGAAAGAAAAAGAGAAAAAAAATCAAAAAGGATAAAATTAAATAAAATCAAAATAAAAAATCATAACAAAATTAATAAACCCAAAAGCTTTAAACAAAGCTTGGAGAAAAATGAAAATAAAACAAAAACGAACCAAAGTAAACACAAACCATAAATTAAAATCAAATTCAATCGAAGTATAAAAATTAACGGACCAAATACGGTATCTACAGTTTGCCCCCCTTTGTGTAACCTTGAAGGATTGAAAGGGTAGACAAAGGAAAAGATAGAGTATTTGGATGGTGAATTTTTATCTCGAGAGATTGATGGAATCGAGCTGGCAAAGACATTGACCTCGACCAAATAGTATAGTTCGACTTAACTACAAGAGGAAAGAATGGACTTGGCTTGACATACAATTCGACCTTTACTAAACAGTAGAGTTCGATTTAACGAAAACAAAACAGAGACTTGTTTTAAAGGACAATGGTTTTTATTTCAAAACTTTATTGTCAAAAATCAAACATAAAACAAAGATTTCTTATTTTAGAAATTTGTTTTTAAAAAAAGGACAACGATTTTATTTCAAATCTTCCAAAAACAAGCCTTAAAATGAAAGAGTTCTATTGAACAAATTGGAAATTCTCCTGAATAGAGAATGTTTACATGCATGATGAGAGTGTTAATACTCGATAATTTTTGCTTGACTAAAAGAACTCAACCTTGAAAAAGGACTGAACTCAATTTATGCAGAGGTTTCACCCTTAATTCGAGATTACCCTCACGCATTTGAAACTTTCAAGAGTGGGGCTATTTAAATGCATGCAACATACAAATGATGTGAAAAATGCAAAATGCAAAACACAAATCTATCATGTTGGGAGAATTTAAAATCCAAAACAGCTCGACCACCGTATCAAGAAAAAGCTTCACGGTTTTGCCCCAGTTCATAAATTTCCTTTACTCTGAGAGACTTTAACTTGATTTGCCACCAAAATGACGATAACGACCTTATCCCAGTTTAAAACTTCTTTTGTAACGAGGATAGCTTTATCTTGATTCGCCACCAAACTGACAATAACAGTTTTTCCTTAGCTTAAAACTTCCTTTGTAACGAGGATAGCTTTATCTTGATTTGCCACCAAACTGACAATAACAGTTTTTCCTTAGCTTAAAACTTCCTTTGTAACGAGGATAGCTTTATCCTGATTTGCCACCAAACTGACAATAACAGTTTTGCCCCAGTTTAAAACTTCCTTTGTAACGAGGATAGCTTTATCCTGATTTGCCACCAAACTGACAATGACAATTTTGCCCCAGTTTAAAACTTCCTTTGTAACGAGGATAGCTTTATCCTGATTTGCCACCAAACTGACAATAACAATTTTGCCCCAATTCCTCTTAAAGGGTCCCTTTAACTTTTTAACAATTCTCTTGTTTGGACGACACATATACGTTTCCTTGGCCATGACTTTCTAGCTTGATTTGAATTTTATGGAACATATGTCATTTCTTTTAAAAGTCTCATGCATGCCCAATTTCATTCGTAATTGCAATAGTAATTAAGGCAATCATAACATTAGAAAAGAAAGATAGAAAGGAAAGAAAGGATTTATTGAGTAAGAAAATTTTCTACAAATGGCAAAATTTCCAGCCCAAGGTCAAAGAGAAAAACTTCTTAAACAAAATACTGAGATTGACGTGTAACTTTCCTAAACACTTGTTGAATTTCCTGCAACTTTGTCTAGCCTTCAAAGAAAGTGATCTGAGGGTCTATGCATAATATTTACGAACATAATCTGAATTGACTGGGCTTGATAATTCATGACCATCCATATTGGTCAAGATTAGAGCTCCACCTGAGAAAGCCTTTTTCACTACAAACGGTCCTTCATAATTTGGAGTCCACTTGCCTCGATGATCCTTTTGGAAAGGAAGAATCCTTTTTAGCACAAGATCCCCTTCTCTGAACCTTCTTGGGCGGACTTTCTTATCGTAAGCTTTCATCATCCTTCTTTGGTAGAGTTTACCTCTACTCAATGCTGTTAGTCTCTTTTCCTCGACAAAATTGAGTTGTTCATAACGATTCTGGACCCATTCAGCCTCTTCTAACTTAGCTTCCATAAGGACTCTCAATGAAGGAATTTCTACTTCAATTGGAAGGACTGCCTCCATACCATAAACTAGAGAGAATGGCGTTGCCCCAGTTGAGGTACGAATTGAAGTACGATAACCATGTAGAGCAAAGGGAAGAATTTCATGCCAGTCTTTATATGTTATTGTCATCTTTTCAACAATTCTCTTTATATTTTTGTTGGCAGCCTCAACTGCACCATTCATTTTCGGTCTGTATGGGGTTAAATTGAGATGTTTGATCTTGAACTGCTTGCACAACTCACTCATCATCTTGTTATTTAAGTTTCTGGCATTATCAGAGATTATGGTTTCGGGGAGGCCATAACGACAAATGATCTCTTTCTTAATGAATTTGATAACGACTCCCTTTGTCACATCACGATAAGAAACTACCTCTACCCATTTGGTAAAGTAATCTATGGCTACCAGAATAAAGCGATGTCCGTTTGAAGCCTTAGGATCAATAGGACCAATAACATCCATTCCCCACATGGAGAAAGGCCAAGGAGCTGTTAAGACATGTAGTTCAGATGCAGGAGCATGGGCCTTGTCTGCATAAATTTGACACTTATGATATTCTCTTCCATACTTGATGCAGTCCGTTTCCATAGTCAACCAATAATATCCAGCCCTCGAGACTTGTCTGGCCATCATATGTCCATTGGCGTGAGCCCCACAAATTCCTTCGTGAATTTCTTTCATAATCTGGTAGGCCTCTGTTGTATTCACACATCTAAGTAGTACCATGTCATGGTTTCTTTTGTACAATATTTCTCCATTCAAGAAAAATTTCATTGCCAACCTTCTAAAAGTTCGCTTGTCATTTTCTGACGCACAAGGAGGATATTCTCCACATTTTAGATACTGCTTGATGTCTTGAAACCACGGATTTCCATCTGTCTCTTCCTCGATATTCATACAAGAGGCTGGAGCATCTCGCTTCTCAACTTTGATTGGTTGGACTTCTTTATCAAAATCCACATTGAACATGACTGCTAGTGTAGCTAATGCATATGCTATTCGATTATTTTCTCTTGGCGAGTAATCAAAAGAAATTTGATCGAATTCTTGAGACAACTTTGATATAAGTTGCTTGTACGGCAGTAACTTAGCATCTCTAGTCTCCCATTCTCCCCTTAATTGATGGATTACCAACAAAGAATCCCCTATGACTTGAAGTTTCTTAATTTTCATATCTAGAGTTGCTTGTATGCCCATCGAACATGCTTCATATTCAGCCATGTTGTGTGTACAGTCAAAACATAGCTTGGCAGTGAGCGGGAACAATTCTCCATTGGGTGATATTAATATCGCTCCTATTCCATGGCCCAACTCGTTTGAAGCTCCATCAAAGAACATGGTCCACATCTCTGCATTTGATCTTTCTTCTTCCAAAGTGAAAACATACTCATCAGGGAAGTCAAACTTCATTGGCTCATAGTCTTCTATAGGCTGTTGTGCCAATTAATCAGCAAGGGCACTTCCTTTTATTGATTTTTGAGTCACGTAGGTAATGTCATATTCAGATAAAAGAACTTGCCACCTAGCAATTCGTCCTGATAAAGATGGCTTCTCGAAGATATATTTCACTGGATCCATTTTTGAGATGAGCCACGTTGTGTGATACAACATATATTGTCTTAAACGATGCGCGGCCCAAGCCAAAGCACAACATGTTTTTTCCATGGAGGAATACCTTGTTTCACAACTAGTGAACTTCTTGCTTAAATAATATATAGCTTACTCTTTTCTACCAGAGTCATCGTGCTGCCCAAGTACACAACCCATTGCATTTTCTGTTACTGTGAGATATAAGATGAGAGGACGTCCTGGAACTGGAGGTACAAGAACTGGCGGGCTCTGTAAATACTGCTTAATTTTATCAAATGCAATTTGACAATCTTCATTCCAAATCCCATCATTGTTTTTGCGAAGTAGCTTGAAGATAGGTTCACATGTTATGGTTAGTTGTGCTATGAATCTTGCAATGTAATTTATTCGACCTAGAAATCCTCTCACTTCCTTTTGGGTTTGCGGGGGTGGCATTTCTATAATTTCTTTGACTTTGTCGGGGTCTACCTTAATGCCTTCCTGACTAACCACGAATCCAAGCAGTTTTCCTGAGGTTGCCCCAAATATACATTTGTTTGGATTGAGTTTAAGTTTGAACTTTCTTAATCGATCAAATAGCTTACGGAGAACCTTTGTATGCTCTCCTTCTTTCTTCGATTTAGCAATCATATCATCCACATAAACCTCAACTTCTTTGTGCATCAAATCGTGAAACAATGTGACCATGGCTCGTTGGTAAGTTGCTCCAGCATTTTTAAGTCCAAACGGCATAACTTTATAGCAGAACGTTCCCCACAATGTAATGAAAGTGGTTTTTTCCTGATCTTCAGGTGCCATTTTGATTTGGTTGTAGCCTGAAAACCCATCCATAAAGGAGAAAGTAGAGAAACCAGCAGTATTATCCACCAACACATCAATATGAGGGAGCGGGAAGTTGTCTTTAGGACTTGCTCGATTCAAATCCCTATAGTCGACGCACATCCTAACTTGTCCATTCTTCTTTGGCACAGGAACAATGTTTGCCACCCACTCAGGGTAATTGGCAACAGTTAAGAATCCAGCATCAATTTGTTTTCTGACTTCATCCTTTATCTTTACTAACATGTCTGGCTTCATTTTTCGTAACTTTTGTCTTACAGGTTTGCACTCGGGTTTGAGTGGCAAATGATGCATTACAATACTTGCATCTAATCCAGGCATGTCTTGATAGGACCAGGCAAACACATCAACATATTCTATCAGTAAATCAACCAATTTTTGACGAGTTTCTATGGAGATGTTGGTGCCAATTTGAACCTCTTTGATCTCTGTTTGTGATCCCAGGTTAATTGTCTCTGTTAGTTCTTCATGGGGGCCCAACATTCTTTCTTCTTGTTCCATCATTTCCAATATCTCGAGGGTAGGTTCAAAGTGTTTTTCTTCTTCCTCTAACTCCTCATCAGACTCAACATTGTATACAGGAGTACCAAAATCGTATTGAAGATCGTTTGCACATTCAAACTCAGTATTACTGTTTAAGGCGTCATTTATTTGGCATAGGAACAAAAGAAGAAAAGATAATAAATGTCTTGTCTTGAAGAAAATAATACACAAAGCAAAAGAAAATAGACAGAATCATGATCTTTATTAAATAACGAAAGAGAACTGAACAAAGAGTAAGTGGACTGGAAACAGAATAAAAGGACTCGACAGAAAACCTAAATTATCAAAACAATTAAAAATGAAGATGGACAATTACTTTGACATTTTAACAGCAAATGACGGCAATTCAATAACACTCCAATTGTCAAGCTCGAAGTTCTCTGGGCAAGGGTAGATCCATGGGCCTATTTCTTCTTCTTTAATCACGGCTGCAATTGCATAATTTCCACAGGCCTCTGGATGAATTACACCAACACTTTTGAAAGAATGGTAGAGGGGCAGGATCCTTTTTTCCTGATGCTTTGGTTCACGGTTCTCCAATCTGGCTAATCGTTTTTCTTTTTCCTGCTTTTGTACTCTGATCATGTCCGTTTTACTGGGTTTATACCCCAGCCCAAATCTTTTCATATTTTTTGTTAGGCTCAAGACATCATCTAAACAACTACCACTTTTGCAAGAGATACTTGGAAGCTCGAACTTAGGTTTCTTGAATTCTCCATGTAGGGTCGTGGTGCTTGCAATCTCAAAAGTCTGAAATGATGATTCAAAAGCTTCTTCGGCTGCTTCGACATAAGGCATTGAAGCTGGTCTCGAAACCCAAATATCCTCTTGGCCAAAGACAATTACTAGACTTTTTCCAACTGAAAATTTGAGCTTCTGGTGGAGCGTTGATGGGACAGCTCCAGCTGAGTGTATCCAAGGTCGCCCTAGTAAAAAGCTGTATGCGGCGGGGATGTCCATAACTTGAAAGGTTATGTCAAACGTGCAAGGGCCTATTTGTATTGGAATCTCGATATCTCCAACCACTTGACTACGTGCTCCGTCAAAGGCCCTTACTATCACAGTGCTGGGACTCATGTGAGACATGTCAACATGCAACTTTTCTAATGTTGATTTTGGCATTATGTTCAGTGAAGAACCATTGTCAACTAGGACCTTTGCGACCAGGAAGCCCTTGCACTTGACATAAATGTGAAGTGCCTTTGTATGTCCTGTACCTTCGGGAGGTATCTCATCATCAGTAAAGGTTATGGAGTTGCACGCAGTTATATTCCCAACAATATTGTCCAGACTGTCTGATGTGATGTCCTTAGGAACATAGGCTTGATCCAATGCTCTAGTACCATATTTCGGTGTGCCTCTGAAAATAACAACAAAGAAAATATAGAAATTTTGCAGGTGTCCGGGCCAATTGATCAACCACTTTGTACTCACTCTGCTTAACCAATCTCAGAAACTCTTGGGCATCCTCTTTAGATACAGACGATTTGATCTTTGAGTCGTTTGTTTTTTCCTTAGGCTCGTTATCATTGCTTGTACTAGTCTTAGTACCTAACTTTTGCTCTTTCCCCCTATTTCCACATTGCTTAACTAACTGATCAGAAGTGTAACATCTTCCACTTCGTGTCAGACCTTCTACTCCAGTGATATTTTCAATAGGAAGCGATGGCGTTTCCGAATTGATGGTCACCTTGTACTCATAGCTCCAAGGTACTGCTTTCAAACTTTTATACTCAAAAGGAGCTGGTACTTGGATAGTGATTGGTTTTAGATCAGTAGTAGGTAGAGTGGACTATTCACGATAAAAGATTGTGAGAGGTTTAAAAGGCACATTCAAACCAACCTTTTTAGAGGAAAGTCCTTCCACAGTGCCTACTTCGTTATCCGGATAAAAGTAATGAGCTCGTGCAACAGTAAGAACCTTCGAGTCCATCAACTCTTGGACCTTCTTATGAAAGTGGTGACACTGATCCAATGAATGACCTTTTGCCCCAGCATGGAACGAACAAGTCAGGTTATCATTGTATCCGTCCTGAGTAGAATCCAGACATAAGTATTCCTTAGATACGTAACCATTATCAAGGAGAATCCTCAAAAGTTTTTCCATGGGAGTCACAATTTCTGAAACATGTGCTTTTGCATCAATACTCTGATATTCTATTGCATTTACTTGGTGATTCGGCAAGGGATTCTTATTGACGTTGGGCCCCTCTTCTTTTTTGAAATTCAACCACCCTGCATTGATGAGCTCTTGCACCTTGTACTTCAGAGCAGTACAATTTTCTGTCGTATGCCCGGCGGCTCCTGCATGATAGTCACAATGAGTGTTCGGATCATACCATCTTGGGTAGGGGGGTTGCATCAGTCGTAAAGGCTTAGGTGCTAGCTGAAGATTCTTGAACAACTGAGGTAAAAGCTCAGTATATGTCATTGGAATTGGATCAAACTGAGGTTTCTGTGCTGCCTTGTTATTTTGTTGTTCTGTGGTGACCGTCTGTTGCTGCCTGCGAGGCTGAAAGCTTTGATTTATCGGAGGTCTTGAACCTTGGCTTAAGTAAGGGAAATATTGAGTAGATGCATTATTTACCTGATACGGATAGTATCCGTACGAGGGTGGATAATAACCTGAGGAGTATCGAGGTATCTGCTGATGGGACTGTTGAGTAAATTTTCCCACCTTCCCTACCATCTGTACCTCTCCTTCCCTTTTCTTTGAAGGCATCCCTTTCTTCACCACTGATAATTCAGATGTGTTAGCTATTTTTCCATGCTTAATTCCATATTCAATCCTCTCACCAATGGTCATGATGTCAGAAAAATTGATTGAGGCGCTCCCAATCATTCTATCGTAAAAAGGGGACTTGAGAGTGTTGATAAACATAGCCGACAACTCCTTATCAGTCAAGGGAGGTTGTACTTGAGCAGCAGTATCTCTCCATCTTTGGGCATATTCTTTAAAGTTTTCACTACTTCTTTTTTCCATCCTTTGTAAATCTAGTCGGTCAGGAACCATGTCTATGTTGTGTTTATACTGCTTTAAAAAAGAGTCAGCCAAATTTTTCCAGGAACAGACATGTGCACTGTCTAATTGCATATACCAACGAGATGCTGGGCCGGTTAAACTATCCTGAAAGCAGTGAATTAGCAATTTATCATTTTGAACATATGCCGCCATTTTCCTGCAGTACATGATGAGATGATTTTTTGGGCAGGATGTTCCGTTATATTTCTCAAATTCTGGTAATTTAAATTTTGGTGGGAGTACCACGTCTGGCACTAGACATAATTGGGTAGCATCTATGTTTCCAAACACATCAGTACCCTCTACTGCTCTCAATCTTTCTTCCAGGACCTCAAGCTTTTCGCTAGATAAGGCTTTCTCACCCCCACTCAATCCCTTCCTGACCTCTGGGTCATCAAGATTGGGAACAGTAATAGTTACCTTTGATGGTCCTTCCTTAGGGATCGAAATTCCAGCTTGGCCATTTACAGGAACGTGCTCTGACTTATTTAGGAATGGGAATGGAATTTGCTCTATCGGGATGTTGTACAGAGGATTGTACGTCGTATACTGTGGAGTAAAATTGTCTGTCATCTGAGAGCTAATCCCAAAAGGATCATTAACTACATTGCTAGGTTGAGCACCATCAGCCACTGTTTTGCCTTTTTCTAGGGCGATGAGAATGGCATCTAGCTTTCCTCGCAGTTCCTCGATATCTTTCCTTGTCTTTTCCACTTCTGTGCTTTGCTCTTCCATGATCCTTCTTCTGTATCTAGTGATGTGGGTGCAACGAATTCTAGGTGATCGAGCTATTTTGTTGTTTTCCACTTAAGAAAGAAGAAGAGAGAGGAAGACTCAGAGTGATGATAAAGAAATAAAAACAACATATGATGCATACATGAATGAACTTTTATTTCTTTGAAGAAAAAGTTCAAATTAACCAAAGAAGAAGAAGAATAAAAGAAAACGATGAAAAATAAATAAATAAATAAAACATGAAATGGGAGAAAGGGAACATTTAATGAAAGTGACCAAAGTATCCAAGGTCTCTACTAATCATTTCTAAAAACTCATATAGCTCATCCGCATTTGATGCCATTGGTGAAGTGCTCCTTCGCAGATCTCTTGCCCATTCTGCAAATCCTCGAGCTCTTCTAGCCATTATTCCGATAGTGTGCATTGTTTGGTTCACCTTTTCAAGAATCATTTGTAGGTCACTTCTCAAGACATCGTAATTTTCCTTTATTGCATGGCACTGTTGTTCTAGTTGCTCTTTTTTAATTGAAAGCTGCTCGCTTGCTCTTTGACACGCCTTCAGTTGGTGGTCCAATGAGCTTGCATAATTCCTCATAATTCCATATTCTTCTGATTGATCATTCATTCTCATATGTAAATCATCCAAAGTATGGCGTAGGGTAGTATTAGCTTGCTCAAACTCAGTAAGTTGAGTTTCTTGCATACTGATGGTTCCTTTTAACTCGCCAACCAACTGCATAAGGGTCTCCTTACCTTCCAAAAAGTCTACGATCTTATCTTCCTGTAAGTGGACCTTCCTTCGTAATGCTGCGTTTTGGTTCCTCAATGTGTGATTTTCCTTGTTCAAGCTCTTGTTTTCCTCATCATAATCTCTTTCTCGCTTGGATCGATTTTTTTGAGGTTTTTTCTATTTCTTCAAGCTTTTTATTGGTTCGAGTTGCTAGGTCGGTTAATCTACCAATTTCTCGTCGTAAGCTCTCATTTTCTCGCTCGAGGTCATGATTTCTTTCCAACATCTTCTTTTGCTCTGTCACTCATTGACTAAGTTTATTTGTTGTTTTGTTGGAAGTTTCTCCAATGCTTTCACCAATTGAGGATTCCATCATACTATTCTTCCTTTTTGCATGCCAACACAAATATTAAGGGGTAGCTCCCTCACAATGATTGGTACTGTTCATCTTTCTCATAGCTTTCCAAGCAGCTAATACTTGTCGCTTTTTTTCATTAGAGTTCTCACAGTTGTACGAGAATTCTAAATTCTTCAGGCCATGAGTTGCTGGTATGAACTGCTTAAACCACATTTGTCGTAAGGCCAACAATGGTGCATAATGAATGCATCCCCATGGCCCTATTAGAGGAACTGTGTGGAAGTCACCGCACTGATATACCATGGTTTTTAGAGGCATCCAGCGTGCTTTCCAAATAATGCTTTCTAACTTAATCCCAGAAAAGAATGACGCCCACACTTCCTTTTTTGGGAAACTTGAGTTCCACGAGGCCATGCCAAATTCTGCAATTATATTCTGCGTCACATTCCAAGTACTACTGAAATTGACTTTTGGGCACATAAAGTCTGCGGGGAGCTTGAAGTGACTATGCATCCAAATATATAGTAAATGAACACAACATCTTAGCCTCCCTTTTTCAGTAGTTCTACAATAGTTAAGCGCTTGGAAGGTTTCTGCGAGAAGAGGTATGACTAGGTTTACTCCCTTCTCTATATTAACGAATAACTTTATGACATGACCATCCACATACCCTTTTTCTTTTGGATATAGGATCGTCCCATAAATGCATAAAGCCAATAAAGTCAAGCCTTTTTCTTCATTTAGGAACCTGTGAATCAGTCCTGTCAAATAATCCACTGGTATTGATTCTTCATTCCCTTTGACTTTCACATATTTCTGTATTTCGGTTGCCTGTACCGAAAGTAATTTAGATAAAGCCCTTCCTGCTGTGAGTTGAGGATTAAAACCATAGACTGTATCTCCGGCCTTCTCTGGAATACCTAACATCGTTTGGTATTCCTCGATAGTTGGTACTAAGTCCATGTCTTTGAATGTGAAGCATTTATACGCAGGGTCCCAGAAGTCTACCAAAGCTTGTACGGCGAAACGGTTAATTGGAACATAAATTAGATCTGCTATATGACCGTATTTCCTTGAGAACAAAAGTCGACGTTCTGGTGTCAAGCCTTCCCAAATCGTCTTCAATTTTCCTAACTCATTAGGAATTAATTGTACTTGATAAGAAGAAGGTAACGATACTTCACTAGACGATGATAGACTATCCCCGTGTCTTAATTGTAGCTGCTCTGTCCATTGTAGCACATCTATCGGCTCATCCTACCGTATTGACTCAATAGGTACGTTGGCACTCATTTTGTTCCCTTTCAAAAAAAGAAAACTAAACTATTTTAGAAAAAGAAAGATATGTAGACTTTCATGCTCCTACACGGGGGCATTCACAATCCCCTCGAAGGTCGACATTACTCCGTCTAACCATTTATTGCTAAACAAATGAGTTAAGAGAAAGTATGAGGAAAAACACACAAAAAAAATGATGAGGTAAACGTGAGGAAATAAACTAGCAAAGATCTTCATGTGCCTACACGGAGGCATTCGCAGTCCTCTCGAAGGTCGACACTACTAATCTTAAGATATAATGACCCTAAAACATACTTTTAATGCATGTGCGACCCTACGATGCAACTTGACTAAATATGCAATGTTATGTCTAAAAAAAAAATAAATAAAATAAAATAAAATAAATAATAATAATAATAATAATGATAAATAAATAATAAATAAATAATAATAATAATAGTGAATAAATAAATAAAACTAAAGATAAAAATAAAATAAACTCATAGACTTCAATCTTAAAAGGAAAAGTAACCTTTTTTTTGTCAAAAATTATTTAAAATTTTGCCCCACTCTAAAAAAATAATAATAATAATAAAATAAAAAATGAAGATGACAAACAAAACAAAACAAAACCAAAAAAAAAAAAAAAAAAAAAATGCAAACAAAGGATAATTTCAACCTTAGAATAAAAGAACCTTAACTTAACTAGTTCAATGCTTAAAAAAAATGATAAACATGATGTGAGGATGGAATTCTAATCCAAGAAGATAAAGGCCCTCAAATCAATTTAAATGTTACAAAATAACAAATAAATCAACTTGAGCGAGGATTTTTCGTGTGCCTACACGGGGGCATTCGCAATCCCCTCGAAGGTCGACACTACTACATCCTCAATTCTAACCCTGAAGGGTAAAGCTCGGGTATAGAGCTGTGATAGGTGTGTGAAAATGCATGATAATATGCAAAATAAAATTACCAAAATAAATTACAAAATAAATTAAACAATGAACCAAATAAACTAAATAAAAGGATAATAGAAAAATAAAATTTAAGTGGCTTGACTCTCTCAAGCTCCCCAGTGGAGTCGCCAAGCTGTCGCAACGTCATCACGACGCGGAGCGGCCGACGTCCTCTCCTAGGAGTCTCTTTCGAGGTAAAAGGTTTGGAGTCGCCACCAATCATTATAATGTGTGATTGGTCACCTATTTTAGAGGAAAATGGTAGTCTATGAAACCAGAAATTAGGCTCGGGAGTCGATTGAGTGTAGAGAAGGTGTTAGCACTCCTACAACACCCGTTTTAGAAAAACGGTTACCACATTTTATTTCAAAATTATCCTTTTATTTAATAGTCCGAAAAAAAAATATTTTTATGTTTTATTTTGAATGTCCCAAAATTTATTAATTCACATTTTAAAATAAAATATGAACTAATAACTATGAGTGGCTCAGGGCCATTAGAAAAACTTGGAATTTATTTTGATATTTCAAAACAAATTCCTTATTTTATAAAAACAAATTACTTACGAAAGAATTTAAAACAAATGGTTCTTATTTCAGAACTCCAATTTTAAATGAGGAAATTTATTTTATTTCAAATTTTTATTGCCAAAATGTAATTTTGATGAATTGGAAGGTTCTTATTTCAGAAATCCAATTGTAAAGGGGCAAATTTGTTTTATTTCAAACTTTTGTTGCCAAAATGTAATTTTGATAAATTGGAAGGTTCTTATTTCAGAAATCCAATTTTAAAGGGGCAAATTTGTTTTATTTCAAACTTTTGTTGCCAAAGTGTAATTTTGATAAATTGGAAAGTTCTTATTTCAGAAATCCAATTTTAAAGGGGCAAATTTGTTTTATTTCAAACTTTTGTGGCCAAAATGTAATTTTGATAAATTGGAAGGTTCTTATTTCAGAAATCCAATTTTAAAGGGGCAAATTTGTTTTATTTCAAACTTTTGTTGCCAAAGTGTAATTTTGATAAATTGGAAAGTTCTTATTTCAGAAATCCAATTTTAAAGGGGCAAATTTGTTTTATTTCAAACTTTTGTTGCCAAAATGTAATTTTGATAAATTGGAAGGTTCTTATTTCAGAAATCCAATTTTAAAGGGGCAAATTTGTTTTATTTCAAACTTTTGTTGCCAAAATGTAATTTTGATAAATTGGAAGGTTCTTATTTCAGAAATCCAATTTTAAAGGGGCAAATTTGTTTTATTTCAAACTTTTGTTGCCAAAGTGTAATTTTGATAAATTGGAAGGTTCTTATTTCAGAAATCCAATTTTAAAGGGGCAAATTTGTTTTATTTCAAACTTTTGTTGCCAAAATGTAATTTTGATAAATTGGAAGGTTCTTATTTCAGAAATCCAATTTTAAAGGGGCAAATTTGTTTTATTTCAAACTTTTGTTGCCAAAGTGTAATTTGGATAAATTGGAAGGTTCTTATTTCAGAAATCCAATTTTAAATGGGCAAATTTGTTTTATTTCAAACTTTTGTTGCCAAAGTGTAATTTTGATAAAGTTTCAATGAGATTGAATAAATTTTGACTAATTGGGTCGTTCCCAGGTAGAGGTGTTCCCTTTGGTCAGCTTAAATACCTCGGCCTAGACAGAACGTTGAGTCCCGCATAATCAAATTTTATTCCAAACTCATTAATTAGTTATAACTTGAGAGCTCATTTAGAAAATCTAAGCTAGAAACAAATTAAAACTTCACTTTAGTTGGAATCAAATTAGAAATAAATCAATTGAAACTAAACTGAAATTTTATTTAGAAATTCCCAAATCAAGTCAAATCCATATGAAATAATCAAATGGAAAAATCTAAGCAATTTGCAAATTAAGCAAATTAAGCAATTTGTAATTTAATTCAAATAAAAATGAAACAATCAAATAGCAAAATTTAAGCAACTTGCAAATTAAGCAAATTAAACCATTTGCAATTTAATTCAAATTGAGATGAAACAAATCAAATTTCCATTCAAATCAAATAGCAAAATGAACAACATGCCACAAATCAATTTGCAAATCAAACAATAAACCAAGAGTCAATTTATAAATTAAACAACAAACCATGATTCAATTTACAAATTAAACAACAAATCATGAATCAATTTACAAATAAAACAACAAGTATGGACCAATTTAAGAACACACATGCTATTATCAAATTAATAATTAAATCAACATGTTATATGGAAGCTAAAAAGTAAACATACAATTATGGGCAGGATCAAAATTAAACCAAAGTATGATGGGCAAATTAGGAAACAAAGATATGAAATCATGGTCAACTTGAAATTTAAACAACAAAATAGGGGCAACTTAGGAATTAAATACAATTTATGAAGGTCAAAAGGGAGAAAAGCTCTCTCCCTTCACCAACACCCTCTCTTTCTTCTACCTTCTTCTTCCAGACGTGGATCTTCAATTTTCTTGCCAAGAATGTTCACTAGAGGGCGTCAAATTCGTCGGGTTACCGCCGGATTAGGACTCACCGGAGAAGTGGAAGTTTGAATCTGGGTAAATGAAAGAAGAAGATGAAGAGAGCTTCCTGGATTGATGTGCTTGGAGAGAGAAAGTGGGGTTAAAGAGAGAGAAAGTGGGGGTTTTAGAGTCGAAAATTGTTTTGGATCAAATTTCTCCACTTCCTTTTGCTAAAATCCATTCATTCTTCAATACCTCTTCCTTCTTTTCCTCTTCTATGTGATGTTCCTCTCTGTGTCTAAAAAAATTCCCAATCTCCCCCTTTTATAAGAAACAACACTCCTTAAATTAGTATGGTAAGTAGAGAAAGGAGAGTTAGTGGTAATGAGGGAGAGAAAATTGGGGAGAAAGAAATGAGATAGTGGGAAGAATGAGAAAATTGGGGAAGACTAAACTAATTTGTGAAAATAAATTTTGAGAAAAAGAAAAAAATAAAAATAATAATAATTGGAAAGAAAGAAAAAGAGAAAAAAAATCAAAAATCAAAAATCAAAAAGGATAAAATTAAATAAAATCAAAATAAAAAATCATAACAAAATTAATAAACACAAAAGCTTTAAACAAAGCTTGGAGAAAAATGAAAATAAAACAAAAACGAACCAAAGTAAACACAAACCATAAATTAAAATCAAATTCAATCGAAGTATAAAAATTAACGGACCAAATACGGTATCTACAGGTTTGAATTCCGATAAAACTCATGAGAATATGAATGAAATTCAAGGTGCCTTTGGCATAAAGCAAATGGGCACAAGGTATCAAATCTAGGTCCCATCGTCTACAAGTGCAACTCTTAATAGGAATGTTGACCTCGTACTGCTTACTACGGTTAATACTTCAAATTGATACTAATTTATATGGTTTAATTGAAACATATTAAATGAAAATTAATTAAAAAACTAAAATAGAGTACATACAAATATAAAATTATAGTATACATAAGAGATGACAATATCCACATCCATTGTACGACTATCCTTCAAGGCTGAACGAAGAACTAAGCTTTGGAAACCAAAAAAATCAGTGGGATAACCATTACTCGAATACTTATAACCCTAGGTGGAGAAATCATCCTAATTTTTCTTGGAATGGCCAAGTAAGTAATTCGCAAAGCTTCCAAGGACAACAAAGAATGAATTATCCACCATGATTTGGTCAGTCAAATCAGCAGGACACACAGCCAATCCAAAAGCCTATTAATCAGCCTATTTCAGGAACTTCTTTGGAGAGCCTTATGAAAGAGTATATGGCCAAAAATGATGCAGTCATTCAGAGTCAACAAACCTCCTTGAGGAATTTAGAAATTCAAATTGGTCAATTAGCTAGTGAAATGAAGGCTATACCTTAAGGAAAGCTCCCTTCATATACATAAGTTCCAAAAAGGGAAGGTAAGGAGCAAGTTCAAGAAATCGAATTAAGAAACGGTAGACCTCTTGCTAGGACAAATGATTTGGTAAAGCATAAACAGAAAAGTAAAGAATCGACCGTGCAAACTGAAGCAAGAGTTGAAAAGGATCACTATGAGAAAAATGATTCAAGCATAAAGAAAATTGAGGAAGCCCAAGAAAGAGTAGTTGTTGAGCCAACAAAAGATTTATCATCATCCTCCTATACCGCAGAATTTAAGCCTCCACCACCACCCTTTCCTCAAAGGTTAAAGAAAAAGAATAATCAAGAGGCTCAGTTTAAGAAATTCTTCGATATTTTTAAACAACTTCACATAAACATCCCTTTGGTTAAAGCCTTAGAGCATATGCCAAATTATGCGGATAGTTTGTTGCGTTTTAGTTTATTTTCATTTCAGTTATTTTTATTTTCTGCATGTTTGCTTTTAGTCTATTTTTCTGTTGTAGGTGTTCTTATTCTGTTGGAACAACAAGGGCTGATAGTGCAAAGGCTAGAGTATAACGAATTACAACAGCAAATGAAGATGAGAATGAAAGAGACTTGCAAATGAAAATTAGAGTAATTCAAGGGATGTTGGTTTAATCTCTCTACCTTCTGTCTGTTTAAGTTCGTTGTTGGTCATGTTCTTTTTATTTTATATTATTAGTCATGCAGTAGTTTTTGCTTGCATCTTTAACTTTTGAATTAGGGTTGTTAGAGAAAGAGAAGTTGAAAAAGAAACACCATCTCCTTCGCCTATGTTTGCAAATGAATGGATATGTTGATGCTGGTTCCACCTTGTTGTTATGACAAAAGAAGAAAATGATTGTTTTTCTTTTATGCTGCATGTTTCAAATTTGCTCTCTTAAAAGTAGTGCACAATGTGTATCAATGTTTTTGCCTAGTGGAATTTTGTTCTGTTACTGTGTTATCTCTGTTACATGATGGTTGCTGGTTTGAGGTTGCCAACTTTGCTGGATGAATGTAATGTTTTAGCAATTTAGTTGAGGTTTATTTTGTCTACAATTTCACTACTCTTTTGCATAGTAAGTCTTAGTGTTCAAATGATATCCTTTAAAACCAACCCTTGTACAGTTAGGCTTTTAGGAGAGCTCACTCTATTAACCAACCCTTTAGCGAGCTTTACTTTCCCACTTTAATCATAGCTCCAGTAGAAATAAGTTTGGGGGTCTTGCCTTCTATCTCTACTCATTGGGGACAATGAGCGGTTTAAGTTTAGGGGTGAGGTTCTACCTAAGTAAAAAAAAAAAAAAAAGAAGAAAAATTATTTTTTTAAAAAAAATAAAGTTGTTACCTCTTAGAGAGCATTCCTCTTTCTCCCAAAGATGCACTCCTCTCCCTTTTAAAAGAGATACTTCTCTTTCCTAAGTGGGCCTAGTAACCAGGGGCATTTATGACACCCATAGTTTGCCTTTGCATCAAAAAGTGACTTAGGAAAAGAGGGGTTTCTTTGAAAAAAAAATAAATGAAAAATAAGGGATGAGTGTTTGCTTGACCGTTACAACCTTCCCAAGGCTTAGGTGAGCTTCATCATAAAATGTCGTCATTCTGAGAAGCAAGAGGGAAGTAACAAGATGGCCAATCTTAGTCATGGATGGAGAAATGAGTGTTACTCTCTTTAGGTGATGAGCCTGGAAGCTAAGGTGCACTTCATCATAAAATGTTGTCATTCCAAGAATAAATGCTATGACCTTGGGGAATCTTTGAGAGGCTAAAGAAACAAAAAAGATATTAAAAAAAAAGGAACAAAAGTTCTTAATAATAAGCTAGGATTAAATAAGTTAGGCGAGTTAGAGATTGGTTAGTGGATTGCACAGTGAGCTTGAGGATTTGAGCACTGGTTGTGTGAGATTAAGGGCTAAGGGATTTTCCGTTGAGCAATGAGCATGTGCGAAAGAGTGATGAAAACGACAGCATTTATAAGCTAAGTGAGAAGCTAAAATAGCAGGACAATAAAAATTATGTTTGAGAGTCTAACAATTTCGAAGGAGCAAGTTGTGGATTTGATAATGTGACTGAGATACCATGTGTACCAGAACATATTCTCTAACTGAACTAGTTTTGATATGCAGGTTGATAGATTTAAGGAAAAGTTATGTGAGTTTAGCATTACTCGAGGACGAGTAATAGTTCAACTTTGGGGGTTTGATAACTCTCCAAATGAGAGTTTTTAGCTAGTCTTTTATGCCTAAATTTCCTTTATTTGAGTTTAATGCTAGTATTTTCATGCTTGAAATTCCCTAAAACCATTGTTTATTGGAATAGCTTCTTTAGAGATTTTTAATTGTTGTATTTACGTAAATGGGAGCTAAAAAAGCACTAAATTATGTTTATTTGGTGTTGCATGTCGTAATTTAAATACTCTATCGGCAGAACTATAAGGGAGCACTTGTCCAGCAAAGGAATTGTTGGAGCAAAATATTCAGCATTTTGAGTTACAAAAAGACAGCACGTGATACATCACATGAGAAAATAATTCATTAATAGAGCTGGCGTAAATGAACCAAAACGATGTCATCCATCCAATGAGAAGTCGCCATGTGTCTTGTTTGTCCTAATTAGCCCTAAAGTTGAGATGGACATTGGTATAAAAAGCTAGTAGCCATCTTTAGGAAGGAAGAGACCTAATTGAGAGGAAGAAATTGAGAATTGAGAGGAAGAAGTCGACAAAGGGGCTGAAGGAAGAAAACCCATGCAGAAAAGGAGCTGGAGATAAGAGAAATAATCATCAAGAGCTTCTATTTTGGGCTTTTCTTCTCCCTTCTATTGTTTTCTTTTACTTTTGATTTCTCTCTTGTAATTAGATTCTACATTATGGTGTTTTACTGCAGTTTTCCTTTATTTTTAGCTTGTAACATGAACTAAATCATCTTCGGGTGAGGATTAGGAATGTGGTATCAATCTAAATAAGAGGTTGAGGCTCGTTAGCTCTTTTCAATCTGATTTTAGAGTGTTTTTATTATTTACACTTGATTTCGTTTGGCCAACTATTTCGGGTATTGTCTCCTTGAGTTTTGGGAAAAATAGGGGAGGCTAATTACTCAAAACCACATTAGTTCCTTGTTTGGGTTAGTAGCTAGCTAAGCGAGGAGGTTAGGGATAACAACCCACCTAATGCACATTTACAGTAGCTTAATTTGGTGTGGGTTAATGAGAATTAAACAACAATTTATTGAAAATCTGGAAGGATTCCGTGTTTATTGTTGTGTGGGTTGAGGGAACAAAGTTCTTGCTACAACATTCTTATTTCGAGAAAATACAGACAATTCCTAATCCGAGCCTGTTTTACATATCTTGATACAAGTCTTTCGCGCACTTTTTGTTTGAGCATTTTCTGAGTTTTATTCCTTTGTTATTGCTTTTATTTCGTTGAAGCATAATTAGATAAGATTTTAACCCAATTTTAATTATTTGGTTACCGTGTTGAGTTCACTAAAAATTAGGTTTAGCTTAGTAAATTCTCTTGCACTAATCCCTGTGGAGAATGATAATTTACTTATCACTTGCTACAATTATTGTGTACACTTGCACATCCTCGTGTAAATTATTTAAGAAAATTAAGCTACACATTAGAAGGCAACAATAGGATATATATCTTTGCTATAGAACTGAATTAGGTTTGAATTCCGATAAAACTCATGAGAATATGAATGAAATTCAAGGTGCCTTCGGCATAAAGCAAATGGGCACAAGGTATCAAATCTAGGTCCCATCGTCTACAAGTGCAACTCTTAATAGGAATGTTGACCTCATACTGCTTACTATGTACGATCAGTACTTCAAATTGATACTAATTTATATGGTATAACTGAAACATATTAAATGAAAATTAATTAAACAACTAAAATAGAGTACATACAAATATAAAATTATAGTATACATAAGAGATGACAATATCCACATCCATTGTACGACTATCCTTCAAGGCTGAACGAAGAACGTCCTCAGTCCATGGCGAAAGTTTAGTGTGTTGAAAGTTAGAAGAATTTCGACGATCATAAAAGCACTTTTGACCACCTAGAACTACCCATTTCTTCTAACTCCGACCTAATTGAAGGAACTAAATTTTCCAACTTCCTCATATAATATTCAAAATCCATAACCGTGTATGCCCTTACACACATGTGGAATACATAATCAATCGGTCTAGACTTGTGTTTTGCTTTAAGATTCCTCAATAAGTGATATGAGTACAACCCATGCTCTGCAGAGTCATAAATAGTACGAAACCCCTTGGCTATACTATTATGTCTATAAAAAACTACCATTAAATCTTTTAGCTCACCTAAGACATCTTTCAAATTTCAAAAAAAATCAAGTCCATGACCTATCGTTCTCTGAATCTACTATTGCAAACACTAATGGGACAATTTGAGAATTCCTATCAATAGTGCAAGCAAATAATAGGGTGCCACAGAATTTGTTTTTTAAAGATGTTTCATCTACTGATATAATAGGAAAACAATGTTTCCAAGCATGAATATAAGTTGAAAGACACATAAAAAAAAAATTAAGCCTACCATGGTCATCCACCTCCTATGTTGTATATGTGCCTGTATAAGAACGAAATACTTGGTACAAATCAGAAGCTGATGCTAATTGAACATATAAGCATAACAAATACATTGTATGGAGAAATATATCTAGCGTGAGTATTGAAATGTGAAGACATGAACCTCGATTTTTCTCAATTAAGGCAGTCAAAAAAGTGGGAATAAGAGAGTAAGAACTGCAGGGGAACCTCAAATAGAATCCAAGGCAAGTTCACGACCCTCTATGCCTTGTCATAGCTAATATTGACACCATGTTTCCTCTTCATGTAAATGATAACATCATGAGGACAACATTGGATCCCATCATTAGTCTTTAGAATAGACTTAACACACTCACGCACAATAACGGTTGTGGCTTGCCTATGATCATTCTTTATAACATCAATAGAACAGTCGTGAATATCGATGAATTTACGAACGACCCATGAATTATCATCCTCATAGCGAGAAGCCCTTAAGTACCAACCACATTTATCTTCCTTGCATCGAAGGATTAGGGATTTCTAGTTTGATTTAACAGTTCTAAGTTGAAAACTATTTTTTAAGGCAAGAAAGTAAATGTCATTTTTCAAATCAACTTTACCTTAAAAAACAGACTTCTCATTAATGGCTAAATTTGATAATTGGGATCAAAGTCAATAAATTCAATAAATCTAAAGTCCTTGTCATTCATCTTATGTTGCTAGACAGATTTACCAACATAATCATGGGAGATTGCTGTATTTGCATAATTCAAGTCAGCAATTTCACAAAAGTCCATAAAAACATGGAGATCATTAGCCATACCCTCTAAGATGATCGAAAGGCACCAAAGAACATCTTTATCCTTGGTAATTCTAAGTATACTAGATTTATTAGAGTCATCTCTATAGACAGCCAGACGAGTAATAACGTGATTACCCAAAAGATGAAGCTTGTTACGAATATAGTTCGTAAAGTGCTGAAGACTAGAATCCATCTGAAGCAAAATATTAGCCACCTTAAAATTAGGGGTGGAGCTACAGTAGGCCCAAGGGGGCTCGAGCCCCCCCGAACTTTGGAATATATAGTATTAGTATTAAAAAATACAAAGAGAATAACAAAATGGAATTTTGTCCCGGTGACATCTGCGTATTCAACCCCTTCTCGCGCGCATGAGGTCAAATTTTCTTTTGTTGCCTTTGCTAACTTTTTTTGTTTTTATATATATAAATATGTGTATGTGTAATAAAAGCTTTTTCTTTTTTTTTTTTTTTTTGAAATAGCATAATAAAAGGCCACTTTCCTTTTTTTTCTTAAACAACGTCCTTTTTTTAGAGAAGTGTAATAAAAGTTTTTTTTTAAATTTGTTTTATTGAGTTCCTTAATAAAAGGTTTTTTTAACAGTAATAATTAAAAGCTTGGTAGTTATATATATTTTTTTGGATTAATTTATACAAAATACTCCTAAACTTTTGAGTAAGTTTCGATTATGCTTTAAACTTTGAAAAGTTTCATTTTTACTCTTGAACTTTGGAATTTGTTTAAAAAAAAATCCTTGAACTTAGTATTTTTTGTAATTTAACATATTTGTTTTTATGTGTCCGTGTAAATAAAAGATTGTTAGGTTTTTTTTTTTTTTTTTTGCGTTCAACAACATTTGAGAGTGGAGGATTCGAACCTCTGGCCTCTTAGTTAAGGATACATGCCAATTACCGTTGAGTTATACTCACTTTGGCAATAAAAGGTTATTAGTTATATGCATATATTGATTAAAAATATATTACGAGACTTTTTTCTTTTTGAACCTCTGGCCTCTTGGTCAAGGGTACATGCCAATTATCGCTGAGTTATGCTCATTTTGGCAATTATAATTATTATAAAACAAAAAAATGTAATTATTATTTCAAGTTTCATTTTTTTATATATTTATATACAAAATATGTTAAATTATCATTTTTGTCTTTATACTTTGGGATTTGTTTTATTTTCTAAAAAAAATTAGTCCATATTAACTTTTCCTCTATAAATTTTGGAAACATATTTACATTGTGTCTTTTCTTTAATGTAAATGATTATTATTATTATTATTTTACTAAGTTCAATAAAAATTTACTTCAAACTAATGATAAGAACTAATTTTAAGATTTATTGAAAGTACATAGACTAAATTTGGACATTTGAAAATACATGGACTAAAATGAAATGAGACTTAAAATACAAGGACCTAAAAAAATATCAATCATATTTTCTATTGAACAAACTAATATCAAATATATCAAGCCCCCGACAAAAAATTATGGATTCGCCACTGCTTAAAATTGTGGTAACAATTAGCTTGATCTCAAATCTCCTCATACAATATACTTCCCTCATACAATACACTTATGGATTGAAGCGTCATCACAACTAAAAAAATAACATATAAATATAAGGATAAGGTGAACAATGAAGAAAAAAAACTTATCGAAGCTACCAAAATAGAAAAACAGTGACGAAAATAAATTGAATACCTAAAAATAGGAATATCAAAAGCGAGAATAAATGCTGATGAATAAAATAAGTTGGAAGAAATCGACACCAAATCAAACTACGTTGTATAATATAAAAAATCAATTAATAATTCGTATGTTGATAACAATTTTAAAAATAAAAACATATATTTTAAATTCGTATCTTGATAAATCCATATATTTTAAAAATTTGTATTAGGATATCAAATAGTTGAAATAAAAATTTTAGTTATTCTATTTAGATACATAATAACTAAAAAGAGAGAATTTAAAACAAGGGCAAGACTGTCAATACCAAAAAATCGCTCCCCATGTGCATTACACGAGTGGCTAAAAAAATTACTTTTTACTGGTGGCTATATCTCAAAACCAACTATTTTTTTTTTGCTATCCATATAAATTTCCTGCTTATTGATAGCTCTTAGAATGAGAGCTATTTAGGGGGTTTTAGTGAAGATTTGGTGACTTAAAAGCACTATTTTAGGTACTTTTGTACTTAGAAGCCTCTTTAAATTGATGACTTAGTAGTAAAGGAGTCCATTTTTATGTGAAAAGCACTTGTGAGCTTTTTAAGGCATAATATTACTTAAATGTGCTATTTGTGACTTATGCAGGCCAATTGTTGAAGGTAAAGATGGCTAAGTCTGGAAAATTCAACCTGTAATGCTAGAGCTTTGCTGTTGATGGAAAGTCAAGATTGCTGGAGCAATTGTTGTGTTTGATAAAGCATTATTAAAGCTGGAGCATTTACCTGAGATCAGTTACACAAAACGCACGTGGGAGTTATTTCATTAATTGACGTGGACAAATTATAACACCTGTACTGATTTGAGCGAATGAGGTGTTGCCATTAGTCTAAAAGTGTCCACTCAGCCCAGATTTCAAAGAAGATGAGAGGTATAAAGCCCTAGTTTGCCATTTTTGGAAGGGAGCTTGGAGATTAGACAGTTGGAGGGGCTGAATTTCGAGAAGAAGAAGAAAACCCCTTCTTGGGAGGTGATCCACTTCTGGAAAGGAGGGAATCCTGTCATAAAGGAGCTGCCCAACACCATTTCTTGTCCATTTCTCCTAGTTTCTACAGTACTTCTTTATTTTCTAGCATTTTGATATTAAAGACAGAAGTTAGAATGTTATTTCAGATTTTTCTTACTGTTTTATTGCTGTCATTTCTTGTAATTATGAACTAATCACCCCTTGGGTGAGGGATTAGGGGATTTATTGTTGATTCTTGCTTAATGAAATAGTAGACTTGCATAATCTTCACTCCTATGCCTTGTGTGCTTAATTTTAGCTTGGAATTGTTTGGCCAACTTATCTAAGCTGCGTTTTTCTTAAACTTGGAAAAGGGAGAGATGAACTGATTGCATGGCATAGCATTAGTTCTGATTAGGAGCATGCTCTAAGGTAATTGGGGACACTAGGGATGGTAACCCACCTAATGTTTGCAGTTGTGGGCTTAATTTCAGAGGTTAATGGGAGTTATTCACTGATTCTTTGGAAATTCTGGAAAGAATCCGCGAATTACCCTGCATTGAGTGATGAAGCATGATCAATGCTATAGCATTTAGTTTGATGAAGCAAAATCCTACCCCTAATCCTGATCCCTTCTTCACATATTCTATTTAGTCTCATTTTACTTACTGTTTTTCCTGTTGTTCCAGCATTTTAGCACCATTTTACTCTTGTTCCTTAGTTCTTTTAATTTCATTGCACCATTTGATGTTTAATTCTTTTTACCTAACTAAAATCAGCTTAGGCATTGCAAAAATCCACATAACTAGTCCATGAGGAGAACAATATAAAAATACTTATCACTTGCTGCATTTAGGCTGTGTATACTTGCACATTTAGGGTGTTTTCTTTCTGAAATTGCATACACTCTTTTAAGGCAACACTTATTTATTAGGTATAGTGGTAGGGGTGTTCACGGTTTGGTTCGGTCCAATTTTGCCCGAAACCAGTGACCGAACAGAATACCTCGATTCTTAAACATCTTAAATAAAAAAAAAAACCAAAGTTTCCTCGGTTTCGGTTAAAAATCAATCCATTCGATTTCGATTTTAACCAGTTTGGTTTAGTTTTTAACCGACTTTTACCTTCATTTTGCCCAGTGACAGCCACACAAGCGAAGAGAGAGATGAGCGGATTTGGAACAAAGAGAAAGAGACGAGCAATTTATCGTGAGGAACAAAGAGTAAGAGATAGAGGGTGTAGATGAGAACGCCATAGGGTGATTTCGAAGGTGCGAGGGAGGTGGTAGTAGGTGGCTGTGAGAGCGTGAGCGGCGGCCGACAGTGGCAGTAGGTATTTGTGAGGAGCGTGTGACGGAGATGACAGTAGGTATTTGTGAGGGGGCGTGCGACAGAGATGGTTCAAGTTTTTGGGAGAGGAAGAGAGAGGGAGAAAGAGTGAGGGGGAGAGAGAGAGTGAGGGAGGGAGGGGGAGGAGTGATTCTGTTCTGACGGCATAATGAAGAAGGAATGAAAATCTAGATTAAAAAATTAAAACCCTAGATTTTGGCTATGGGCTTTTGGGCCTTCTGGGTTAGTGATGGTGTAACGACCGGCACTTTCAAGTATTAACTAAGGCATTAAATTTTTGATTTAATTTAATTGGAAGGTCAATTTTATGTTTAAGGTGTATTGGTGTTTAATTCTTAAGATTTGCATTTTTGAAATTAGAGAATTTGAGGGTAAAATGGGAAGAAAGAAGAAAAAAAAGGGAATTAATTGAGGTTTGGGGCATTCTTGTAATTCAAGAGTGATTAAGCCAAGCCCAAGCTCATAGTAAGCCAAGCCCCAAATAACTCTCTCTCTTATTTTAATAGCACGCAGCCCTAGGTCAAGTCAAGCTCTTGAAGCCACTCCCAAAGCCAGCCATCATCTTCATCTTCTTCTTCTCCCCTTTTGTGTTCGATAACCACCATTGTAGCAAGAAAAAGAAGAAAAATTTTTCCAGCACCCCTCTCCATTGGACAGTCGATCGCCGCCACAGACTCACCGTCGCCACCGCCACTACTCTCACGCTGCCGTCGAATCGCCACCGCAAGGACCGCTCGCCGCCGTACGCCCCTACCGCAAGATCAGCTCGCCGCCGCACGCCCGTTTCGCGAACTGCTGCACAGGTTCGTGTATGCTGCGTTCCCTCCACCGCTCGCCACACTCCGTGAACCGCCGTTCAGCTGCTGCTCAGACCCGCGCGGTTCAGATCGAGCGCCTCCGCCACGCCTCAGATCGTCGTCTGCCACAGCACAGCCGCCGCTACACGCACGAACCCGCCAGATCAGCCGCTAGCCACGAACCTGATCCGCCGGCGCTGCTTAGATCTGGTTTTTCGGCGATCTTCAAGCCCCGTTTCAGCTTAGTTTTCGCGTGGGTAAGCTTACTCGTGTTGTTTACTCATGGTTTTTCATAATGGAATTTGATTTTGGGCACTGTTTTAGTAATTTAGAGGTTGACTCATTGATTTTCGGGATCAATTCTAGAATACCCATTGTACGTAGAGGTCGGTTCGGTGAAATTGAATCAAATCGTCATCTATTCCGCAAAGTTCGATTCAATTTTGGGGTTGGAATTGAGGTAAATTCTCACTTTAAAATCAAGCAAATCCTTGGAAGTTTTGGATTTTTGGTAGATTAAATTTGTGAGTTCAATTAAATCAAGAACCTTGTGTTTTGAATTTAGTTTAACCACCAATTTGAGATTAAGTTAAATGTTAAGGAATTTATTCTAAATTTTGAAACTTTAGTTGGTGGAAGGAATTTTGGGATTTAATTATGGATTTTAGGAATTGTTTCTAACCTTAGAGATGGTTTGATTTAGGCTCCAAATTGTTTGACTGAGGTTCAAGGCGAAGGGATTGTGGTGAGCAATTGGGTGAATTGGACTCTTGAGCTTAGCCAAGGTAAGGGACTTTATGCCGGTATGCTTAAATGCAAGTCGGGAACTGAATTGAAAAAAAAAAGAATTTACTTTTGAAATAAAAGGATTTTCATAAATGTTTTAGTTATGATTGTTGATGAATTTTGAAATGCTATGTATGAAAAATAATTCTCACATGTATGTTCTTATGAGTGTGATGCATGTTATATGATTTATGATATGATGAATGACATGAGAACTTTGTTTTATGTTGCATCATGAAATGAAAAATTGAAAATGCTTTGGGACCTCATGCATACATTATGTTTTCATGATTAAAAATGATTTCGAAGGCTGTGGCAATTACTCCCTAACATTATTGATGTACATCTATATGAAAATGAGCCTTACGAGGCTATATGAAAAGGAACCTGAAAAGGTTAAATTAAAAGGAACCTGAAAAGGTTAAATGAAAAGGAAAGGTGAGGTTGGGTTAATTGTCCACATTAAGCCGAAGAGAAAAGTTGAAAGAGAAACGTTTCTGCTATGAAAGGAATTTAGGTCCCACCAAAGGAAAGAAAGAAAATGTTTTCGAAAACTCATTATGTGTGTGTATGCATATCCTGACCCGGTAGTGAGGTCACTTACTGAGTATTGTAAAATACTCACCCTTTTCAAAAAATGTTTTTCTTTTCAGGCAAATACAAAGACATATCATAGGCGATTGACAAGGCAGTTTGCTGAGAGGGTCATGGGTGACTTTGAAGGTCATGACTTCCGCATTTAGATAGTGTGTTAGTTAAAACATATTTTGTTTAGTAAACAATGTGTTGTGAAACTATTTCAACTGATTGAACATTATAATTTATATTATGTTTTGAAATGATTTTTAAAGGGATCCCGAGCATAAAGATTTTTGGTTGTTTAGCAAAAAGTTTCATTCTTTCTGTCTTTTACCAAAGATTTTAAAATTCTACTAGCATGCATGTAGTAACGTCCCTAGAAAGTCTAACAGGAAAAGTCGGGTCTTTACAGATGGAAATAAGGTGTATGGGCTTTGGGTTGTAGGCTTTTAGGGGAGGGATACTACTAAGTTGGGCTAATAGTTATTTAAAGATGATCTAAGAAGTTCGATTCGATTCGATTTTTCAGTTTTTTTAAGAATAAAACCGTGAACCGAACCACAAATCTTGGTTTTTTAAAAGGATAAACTGAGAAAATAAAAAATTGTATAAAAACTGAACCGAACAAGTCGGTTCGGTTCGGTTTAGATCGATTTGTCAGTTCGACTCGATTTTTGCACACCCCTATATAGTGGATAGATTTGGTTTTTCTTTCTTCTTTAACCTTTTGTTAAACAACTTTCTATTCAAATCCTAAATCTAATGAATTAATTTTTGTTAAAATACCATTTTGGTCTTTGTACTTTGGGTTTTATTTCATTTTAGTTTATGTATTTTCAAATGTACAATTTAGTCTATATACTGACAATTAAGCTTAAAATTGATAACTATTATTAGTTTATTGTTAACTTTTCTAAAAAAATTTAATCTATATCAGTTTTTTTTCTATAAATTTTGAAAATATGTTCACATTTTATCTTTTCTTATATGAAAATTATTATTATTATGTAATCAATTTTAATAAAAATTAACTTTAAACTAAAAATAAAGATTAATTTTAAATTTTATTGAAAGTACAGAAACTAAAATTGAATATTTAAAAGTATAGAGACTAGAAGTAAATGAAACCATGGTCATTAACCAAAGGCTAAGTTATAAAAAATACCCCTGAACTTTGTACTTTATTTCAAAAATACCCTTGAACTTTGTACTTTATTTCAAAAATACCCCTGAACTTTCAATAGTTTCATTCATACCCTTAAACTTTCAAAAAAAATTCAAAAATACCCTTACCGTTAGTTTTGGATGGAAACCGTTAGTACTTTGTTTCAAAAATACCCCTAAACTTTGTACTTGTTTCAAAAATACCCCTAAACTTTCAAAAGTTTCATTAATACCCTTAAACTTTCAAAAAAAGTTCAAAAATACCCTTACCTTTAATATATGGACAGAAATCGTTAGTGCCTCATTTTAAAAATAACTTTAAACATTCACATTAATAGCCTTAACCTTAAAAAAAAAAAAAAAAGTTAAACAATGCCCTTACCATTAGTATATGGACGAAAACCATTTATCTACACTTGATTACCTGCCTCTTCTATTTCCTCTTTCTCTTGATTTGTTTCAATCTATGGCTTAACGCTTATCTATTTTTCCTCTTTTTTTCCCTTTCTTTTTCAATACTCTCTTACTCTTTTCTTCCATTTTTCAATCTCTAAAACTTCTTTCATTTCTCTTATATTCTTAAATATTAGAACTTTAAATAAGCAATAAGAGCTCTCTCTCATTTCTAAGCATGCCCAAACATAAATATAAGAAATTTTAACACCCAAATAGTCAATGTTTTTGAAGTTATTTTGAGTTGGAAAATAACCAATTTGAAAACAACTCATATAGATACCCTCATTTATTTTTCATATAGATACTCTCATTTTTTCTCTATTTGTCCAATTCTCAATCATAAGGAACTTTCTTAACTGACTACAACAAATAAACTAATTTAAACTGCAAAAAGGATTAATAAAATCTTCATCCACTACAAATTTGGTAATGCATATATTTTCTTTCTTTTCCCTCCCACTAGATGTCCTCAAAATTATGACCCAAATTCTCAACATGTGTCTCTTTTTGTGTATTAAACCCAAACATACTAACTCAAATTACTAACGTACAATCTTGTTAAAGCATTTAAGTCCTATGGTCCCTTGGTGGTTCCATTATTCTCCTTTCTTCTTGCTATAGTCTATATACCTTAATTGAGGGGAGTAGTTTTAGAGATTGAAAAATGGAAGAAGAGAGTGGTATTGAAAAAGAAAGGGAAAAAAAGAGAAAAAATAAAGAAGTGTTAGGTCATAGATTAAAGCAAATCAAGAGAGAGAAGAAATGGAAGAGGGAGGTAATGGGGTGTAGATAAATGTTTTTATCTATATACTAACGGTAAGAGCATTTTTTAACCTTTTTTTTTTAAGGTTAAGGGTGTTAATACAACTTTTGAAAGTTCAAGAGTATTTTTAAACGATGTACTAACAATTTCTGTCCATATACGAGTAAAGGTATGTTTGAACTTTATTTAAAAATTTAAGGGTGTTTTTTAACTTTTTTTTTTAAAGTTTAAGGGTATTTTTGAACTTTTTAAAAAAGTTTAAGGTATTAATGAAACTTTTGAAAGTTCAGGGGTATTTTTGAAACAAAGTATTAACGCTTTCCACTTTCCATCCAAAAGGGTATTTTTTAACTTTTTTTGAAAGTTTGAGGGTATTAATGAAACTTTTAAAAATTCAAGGGTATTTTTAAAACAAAGTATAAAGTTAAGGGGTATTTTTTATAATTTAGCCTTAACCAAAAATGGTATTTTAACCCCAAAAAAAATCATTGTGAGCTTTGGCAACGCGATCCGCCAGAATCCATCCATCGAACGCATTTCTCTCAGAAACTATAAAGCAAAGAGGGAACACAAGAAACGCAAGGGAAGTGAAGAATATGGGAGTGACAAAGGAGCAACTCGAATCTACCTTAACCTCTAAGTTGAATCCTCAGCATCTGGTTTGCTTCTTCTTCACGTTGTTCTCTAATTTCTTCTTCATTTTTCTGATTCAAGCTACTTCTACATGCCCTCTGTATTTCCCTGTTTCTTTCGTTTCATTTATTTTACTTCCGACCCTTTTCGCCTCTTTGTTCCCTTCAGTTTTTTGTTTCTTTTGCTGTGTATTTTGTTTTTAATGATGTGATCAGATGATTATCAATCCTTGTGTTCTGTTCAGTTGGGGTTTTCGTTTTCCCCATTTCGATTATGTTTATACTTATGGTTTAGAGCAGAAATTGTCATGGTGTTCTTGGTAGTTTAGCTTCTTTAAGTTTGAATTTAGTTCATTGCTTTGAATTCAGGTAGTGAAACTGAGAATAGCTTTTACATGTGATTAGTTGAACTTGCTCTGGTGGTTTATTTATGCTTCGACTTCTTTTGTGGAAATTGAGATTTGAAGCGAAAACCAAATGGAAATGTTATCTTCTGATGAAATGGACTAATTTCTTTTGCTTTCTGTTTTGACTTATGATCTTCTGGAGCTTGAACGATGGATCTGAAAGCTATAATGGAGTATAATTCTTTTTCTTGATATCCATGAGTGACTGGACTAGGCAACTAACTATTCTAATGGGACAATCACTTGATTCTACTATATGCACCAAACGAATTCATTGTATATTAAATTTTGGTAGGTGGTCTCCATAATTTGAAGTCATTCCCTCTAAGTCATTTACTATTTACCTTAGCTCTTATTGACCATTAGGCCAACCTCACGGTTTCTAATCAAAAAGAAAAAAAAATCATTAGGCCAATTCATGATAGTTTTGAATGGAGTGTGATATTCATCCGTCGGTCCCAGTAAAGTGATCTAGAGATCACTTTACTGGGACCGACGGATGAATATCACACTCAGTCATCTTTGAAGAGGCTGTTTTTGCACAATTGGCGTGTTTTAATTAGGTAGGTTTGGTTTGGTAACAGAAAATATTCAAAGGAAAAAAAAAGGTTCGGTAACAATTTTGGTTTTAGTTTTCTATTTTTTAAAGATGGCTTACTGATCATTTCTTTGTTTTGTTGTTTGCTTTTAGATATTATGATAAGGATCATGGAGATCAAACCATTATCATGAAGACTAATTATTTATGGTTTTAGCATTCAAATTTGGTTTCCATTTTGTATTCATTAAAAGTGCAACCCAAATCCAAGAATCCATTTAATTAGGTTGTTGGAGAATTCCATTTATGTAGATTGTTAGATAGTTACTTTAATGAGATAGTTGGGGAGTTCATTAAATGAGGTGGTTGGGAAGTTCATTTAATGAAGTAGTTGGGGAAGTGTTAATGTACAAGCTATAAAGCACCGACACTTGCAAAATGGCTAAGTGTCGGTGTCGGACACGTGTCGGACACCGACACGCTGTTGACAGGTGTCCGACACGCTCATTTGCGTGTCTTGTTTTTTTTTTTTTTATTTTCCGACACGCAATGACATGCGAGGGAGACACGCAAGGGGGACATGGCAAAAAAAAAAGATCGAATTTACTTAAAAATTTTAGGCTTGAAGCCCATTAAGAAGGCCCAATGTCATGATTTAAAAGAAATCCAGCCCACAGTCGTAAAGTTTGACTTTAAGCATTTGAATTTTGAAATTAGGTATTCCGTATTCTTCCTTCCTTCTTCCTTCACCTTCGATCTGCAGCCACGACAACAAAAAAAAAAAAGAAGAAATCACTCTTCACGTTTCCATCCACGACAAAACAAAGGAACCTGCTTGGCCATCACCTACGACCAGCGACCATCCACGACAAAACAAAGGATCCAGCAGCTTGGCGATCACCTGCGACCAGCAGCGACAACCTGCGACAACCTGCGACCACTTTCCGAAGTACAAATCAACGGGTCCTTCCATTTTTCGGCTACAATCAATTTTTTTCTACTTATTTTTCATCCTCCTCATATATTTATTCATCTTTCAGCAGGTAATTCTTTTTTTACTATTTTTTTTACTATTTATGTTGAATAATAGTTGAAGATAGCTTTTTAATTTAACCTAGGATGGAGTCTTCTTCTAGTCATACTGAAACAAGTTCAAAAGATTGCTCCAGTGTTGAAGATGAGACAAAACCATTATGGAATTATGTGACCAAAAATGAAAGATTGAATGAAGGAGGTGGAAATATTTCTTGGCAATGTAATTTTTGTCAAGAAAATAAGAAAAGTTATTACACAAGAGTTAGGGCTCACTTGTTGAAATTAAGTGGTTATGGAATTGGGATGTGTAGAAAGGTCACCCCTAAAGATGTTTGTGAAATGCAAAAATTGGAAGATGAAGCAAAACTTCGAAATTGAAAGAATGATCCTAAACAAGTTCCTTTACCTCCTTCAATCCATACCCAATCTCAATCTTTTGGATGTATGAGTAACTATTCTTCCTCAACCATGGAAGAAAAGAAAAGGAAAGGAAATATTAGTGCACTTGAGAAGTCATTTAACTTGGCAATCCGTGATCAATTACATGGAGAAATTGCTAGAATGATTTATTCTGCAGGATTGCCTTTTCATTTGGCTAGAAATCCACATTATGTGAATGCATTTACTTTGGCAGCAAACAATGCATTGTCAGGTTATATACCTCCTGGATATAATATGTTAAGAACAACTCTTCTTCAAAGGGAAAAAGCAAATGTTGAGAGATTGTTGCAGCCTATTAAAAGCACATGGTGTCAAAATGGGGTAAGTATTGTTAGTGATTGATGGAGTGATTCACAGAGGAGGCCTTTAATTAATTTTATGGAAATTACAGAAGGAGGACCAATGTTTCTTAAAGTAGTAGATTGCTCGGGTGAGGTTAAAGATAAATATTTCATAGCAAATCTCATGAAAGAAGTTGTAAATGAGGTGGGGCAGAATGTGGTCCAAATAATCACTGACAATGCTCCTAATTGTAAAGGTGCGGGACAAATTATTGAATCACAATTTCCAAACATAGTATGGACACCATGTGTAGTTCATACTCTCAACCTTGCTTTGAAGAATATTTGTTTGGCCAAAAATATTGAAAGTAATCAACATGTATTTGAGGAGTGTGGTTGGATTTCTAATATTTTTAGTGATGTTATGGTGGTAAAGAATTTTATCATGAATCATTCTATGAGGCTTGCTATGTTCAATGAGTTTGTACCTTTGAAGTTACTTTCAATAGCAGAAACAAGATTTGCATCTACAATCATTATGCTTAAAAGATTTAAACTCATTAAGAGTGGTTTGCAAGCTATGGTTATCAGTGATAAATGGTCATGCTATAGGGAAGATGATATGGAAAAAGCAAGGCATGTGAAGCAATTGGTACATGATGATGTTTGGTGGGATAAGATTAATTATATTCTTTCTTTTACATCACCTATATATGACATGATCAGAGCTTGTGATACAGACAAACTTTGTCTTCATTTGATATATGATATGTGGGACACCAGGATTGAAAAGGTGAAAGTTGCAATCTATAGACATGAAGGAATACATGAAGACGAATTTTCATCCTTTTATGACGTGGTGCATCAAATTCTAATTGATCGGTGGAACAAAAATAACCCTCCACTCCATTGTTTGGCACATTCTCTAAATCCAAGGTACTCTACTAGTACTAGTCTTCAACTATTAGATGTTTACTTTCTTTGTTTTTTATTTTTTTTCAATCACACTCTAAAGTTGATATATTTAAAATTTTGTTTAGGTATTATAGTGAACCATGGCTTCAAGAAGACAAGACTCGAGTCCCACCACATAAAGATTTAGAAGTATCTCGAGAGAGAATGAAATGCATCAAAAGATTTTTTAGTTCAAATGTGGAGCGCACAAAAGTGAACATAGAATTTGCTAATTTCTCTACAATGGTGGAAGAGTTTGCTGACCATGACTCCATACGTGAAAGATATTCTATGGATCCTAAAAGTTGGTGGGTCATTTATGGTGCCTTTACTCCAACTCTACAGGCTCTAGCTCTTAAACTACTTGTGCAACCTTCATCTTCCTCGTGTTGTGAGAGAAATTGAAGTACATATTCATTTGTGAACTCTATAAGGAGGAACAAGATGACACCACAACGTGTAGAAGACTTGGTGTTCATCCATAGCAATCTTCGACTTTTATCAAGAAGAACTCCAGAATATTCCAAAGGAGAGACTAGATTGTGGGACATCGCTGGGGATTCTTTTGATTCGTTTGAGGATGTAGGAATGCTTGAAGTAGCCAGCTTATCTTTGGATGAACCGGAATTGGAAGCTGTAGTATTTACTGATGATGGGAATCAAACTCAGATTGGTGAAGAGGGCAAAGATGGGGAAAATATGTAGTTTGTAGAAGGCTTGCTTTGTTTAATTCTGCCTTGTATTTTTTTGTGTAGGACTTGTTGGATATTGGCTATTGGATATTGTTGATGTTGTTTGTTAATTATTATCTTATCGTTATCTTTTTAATGAATTTTATGGATGTTCTTTTGATGTTTACAGGTAGAAATTTACTGTAACAGCCCGGATTTTCCAATACGGCCATTCTAACAATAATGCGGAAGCGTAACAATTAAAACTAAAATAGACTTAAACAAATTTAGCGGAAGTAATTTCTTACAAATAATTTCTAAAAAAAAAACTAACGAATCCTTAACCACTTTCAAAGTCTTGTGCCAGAACACTAAACTTCACTTCTTTCGAGTCTATCACTTGATCCTTCATCTGAAAACATTTTGGAAAACAAAAATGAGTACAAAAATACTCAATAAGCAATTTCAACATCAAGTTCAGAAATTCATTTTCTTCAAAACAAAACATAGAAATTTAGTTTAACAAATTATTTCAATAGTTGAATCAAAAATCAAATATTCATTTGGTCATTTTATTTTAAAACAATCATAAACAAAATACTAATATCCTTGCAAACTTTTAAAACAACTATTAAAAACTTTCAGTCAAAACTTTCAGAAAACAAAAATCTTTCAATTGAACAAAATTTTCATTTAACCAAAACTTTCAATTCAAACAGTACTTTCAATCAATCAATACTTTCAAATATCAAAGTGGGAATATGCATTATTTGGGTAGCCTTCAGAACATATATGATGGTTACCCGTCGGTAACACCAATCAATCAATCAGAACATTCAATTCAATTACTTAAGTGTGAGGCCATGTGAGTGAAACACACACATGAATCTTCATTCCAAAGGAATGCCAAACCACAAACTGTGCCTTCCCACAAATAAGCTTCAATCAGTCAGAGATGCCGATAAAATCGACCAGAACAATCAATATAATTACTTAAGTGTGAGGCCACGTGAGTGAATAACACACACATAAATCTTCATTCCAAAGGAATGCCAAACCACAAATGTGCCTTCTCACAAATGTGTCTTCTCACAAATAAGCCAGAACAATTCCCTCAATTCCAATTCCATCAATTCCAATTTAGGCTACTACCACAAATAAGCAAAGTATTCCCAAAACAGAAAATTGGCATATCCGAATAGTCCTTATCAAATCGATCAAAAATTCTTTCGAAAACATTTGAAACAAAACATATAGTTTCAAATAACGATTTCAATAAAGATTCATCAAATCAACCATTCAAATTCAAAACCAAAACAAACTTACTTTCAATTCAAAATCAATTAAAACACATTTATTTCAAATTATCCAAAACGGCAAACATACTTTTAAATAGAAAAACACTTTAAAACATACAAAACAATTTTGGTCATTTTCAAATCAGACAAAACGTACTTTCAAACATTTGTCAAATAAACAATATTCAAAACATAATTGTACCAAAATTTCTATTTTGGAAGGGATGTGGAAACTACTTACCTCGATCGATAATTTTACAATTCTTAATCTCAATCTCAATTTTCCACAATACCAACTCCTTGAACTAAGATCAATCTTCTAGAAACCTAAACATATCCAATACTTCATTGATCAGAAGCCAAAATTCTATCTTAAAGGTCCAAAAGCTTATATAAAATATAGAAAATCTTATCTACCCAATTTTTCCCATTCAAAACAATTTTCTGCATAAAAAGTTAGGAAAAAAAATAGGATTCTTGGAAAAAAAACAGCATTGAAAACTGGGTTTAAAACACTTTAAAATCCAATTAAAAACATATTAAAATTAGTAAAATCAATACTTTTCAATATGAAATAAAATATGAAACAATTTTCCAATTCTACATCTCTTAAAACTTTCATAGCTATCATAAATTATGGACAAATAACCCAGAAAATTTCTGCTCTTAAAACAAAAATTTCCAAGAGATTTTGATCTAAAAGAATCAAGATTTCTACCATTTTACAAATAAATTCAGATCTGAAAAAGTACCAAAACTGCTGTAAAAACCTTTAAAACATAATGTTTTTCATGTAGAAATTAAAGCTATAAATCACACTTTAAAGAAACAATCATTTGGTAAACTTTCTTGTACAAAAAGAACCCAAAAACACTAAAAACAGTCCCAAATTTAGAGAAAATAAAAGCTGGAAATTTCTGGAAAATCTTCCATTATCAAACATTTAATTTAATCCAAAATCCATAAGATGAAAAACTTTGATAAAGAATTACGCAAACCAAAAACCTAAAAACTTTTTAGGGCAAAAGATTTCAAGAATCTTTTCATTCTATACAATCAAGAATGAAAACAAAACCCCAAAATTTTTCAAGAAAGATTCAATCAAGAAAGAAAACAAACTTGAAAAAGGAAGGGAAGAAAACTTACTGCTTTTTCTTTAGAGAGGAAACTGCATAACTGACTTATTCGTTTCCCTCTTTTTGCCGTCAAAACTTTTGATCAAAAAGGTTAGGGCTTAAAAGACCTCTTTTTAAAAGAACTCTAATCAAAACCCTTGATAAAATTATCTTCTTTCTTTTTAAATAAAAAGAAAATAAATATTTATCTCCTAATTTAAAAAAAAATCCTAATTCAAAAAGGTTTTAGAAAAATCAATAAAACAAATAAACAAATAAAATAAAATAAAATAATTTTTTTTCTCAGTTGTTACATTTACATTAAAAGTATTAAATATTCATAACATGTCAAAATATACACCTCATATATTTAAAAAAATTAAAAAAAATTAACGTGTCCCCAACGTGTCGTGTCCTACTTTTTTGGAAATCGACGTGTCGCTGTGTGTCGGTGTCGTGTTGTGTCCGTGTCCGTGCTTTTTAGTGTACAAGAATTCCTGGCCTACAAAAGGGATTTGTATTGCTTGTGAAAACACAACAACAACTTTGATGATGTTTCAATGAAATTGAGTCTTTTGAGCCTAAAGGCCATGAGCAACTTTTCTTTGCATATCTTGTGTTTAAATTTGCATGTGATGATCATTCAAGTAGCGTTGATCAAACTACTTGTGGAGTGATTCGAATCTTGAGTTTAGAAACGAGTTTTCTCTACTCTTGATATTGATCATCAAGGTAAATCCGTTTCTATCTTCTTCCTTGGGATGAAATCATCTTGATTTGGGGTTTTTGGGTTTTTAGATCTAAAGGTGTTGTTCATTAACAAGGTTGTTAGATCTAATTTACTAGGAGTTACTTATCATATTACTTTTATTATCATTCAAATTTAAGAAACAACGTCTCTAGAAACTTGATGACGAAACTGAAATGTTGTTAATAAACAGATTTATCTTTTAAAGAAATAGAAAACTAAAAATAAAATTATTATCAAATTAATCTTAGATGTTGTGTCAATGCATATTGATATTTAGTGATATCGTAGGATTTGTGATGTTTCCTGATGGATACTAGATGAACACTGAGTGAACCTTCCATGAAATATGTTTGAACTTACGAATATTCAACTATCAATCATGTACACATGGAGAGAAATTTTGCACATGAAAACTCTAATACTAGAAGTTCCAAAATAAAACCTAAAAAACGGGGGACTGCTTTTGTGATTAAAATATTCTGAGCTTTATAAGCAATTGATTGGAGTCTGAAGACTGAAAGTATAGCAGCAACTTAATAGGAAAACCAAAACTGAGTCACCATACTCAAGTCTTGAAGGGATTTGCTGTAAATTCGATATTGAAGCAATGGTACTGAAGTTTGACTGATGCTCATTGATTGTGTGCAATTGAATGGTTTACAGAAGTGAAAGATAATATGCATTTCTGAAAGACATTTGCTTTAAAGGAGCCTATTGTTGTTCTAGTTCCTACCAGGCTACCACTTTACAAACACAAAAAAATTTCAAGTACTTCACACTAATAGGTTTTCTTTTCAAACATGAAGCTCTGGATCGGGTTGGTCGAATTATTGTTCTACTGCCAGGATTTTTCTTAGTAGATGTCCAAATTCTTTACAGCTTGAAGATTTTGTTATACTTTAATTTTTGTCAGTGTCAAGCTTTTCTTAGTTCCCTCATTATTATCCCTTTTCATTTGGCTAAACAAATTCAACCTGGCAAGAACTATATTGATACGACAAAAACATGATATAACATCTTCTTTCAGTGATATGGAGATCTGTCGAGTGACATTGGTTAAGAAACACGAAATTTAGATTGAGTTTTAACTTGAAAACATTATTTTGAGCAAAAAAGCAATAGGTTAAAGCTGACTATTAGGGAGTTCAATTTTTTTTTTTAAGTACAACAAATGTGGAGTATGGAGATCTGAACCTCCGACCTCAAGCGAAGGAATGCAATTGTTAATACCCATTAGATTTGTATAATTTTTTTTGGAGTGCAACTATAAATTGTTCACCACATTATCTTTTGGTTACCCTTCATTAATGGGAAAATTATCTAGTAAGCTTTGATTAAAAGATCAGGACAATAATGAAACTTTTAGCAGAGCATCAAAACTAAATTGAAACCAAGGTTAACTGGTTAAGCATAGGGATTAATCATGTAACCCAACCAAATTGCCAATGAATGCATTTGTATGGAAGTTTATTTCCATGTTACACTTTCCATATATTATATATCATTTAAATTGTTTACTCTATATTATATTTCATACTAACGGAAAAAGAAAAAACGTGCCAAGTCAGCATCTTGAATCACTAATTATTTACTTGATTGTTTCAGGAGGTAACTGATACATCAGGAGGGTAAGTTCTAAACCTTGCATGATTAAAATTTTACAAATAAATTTCTGTTACCATTTTCCCCTAAGATTAATATAATTTCTGTCTCCACCAGATGCGGGGCGAGTTTCGTAATTGACATTGTCTCAGAAAAATTTGAAGGGAAAAGGTTGCTCGAGCGACATCGGTTGGTGAATGCTGCTCTGCAGGAGGAAATGAAACAGATTCATGCTCTCTCCGTCAAGAAGGCTCTGACTCCACAACAATGGAAGCAACAACAGGAAGAATCTGAAAAATCAAAGTCTGCAGCTTAGAGCATGATTTATAAGTAAGAGATACTGATGCTAGTATAAATAAAGCATACCATATAGCCATGAAATACTGATGTAATTCTGATTCTGCTGTACTTGTGTGTATGAAAATTTCTGCTTTTGAGTTTGTTGTGACTGGGGTTTTTTTTTTTTTTTTTTTTTTTTTTTGCAGTAAGTTTGATCTTATCTTGGAGGCGTAGCATAATATTTTCGTTCATAGGTCGAGATTTATGCAAAATGAAGGATTCAACACCGTAATGAAAAAAAAATCATCGTTTTAAATGTTGTAGAAATACTAATGGAATGTCAAGAATATCAAGAATTTTTGAAACGTTGACAGTATAAATATAATTATTAATAGTGTTAGCTTATTGCTTAAGAAGTTTTTAATTGAGTTTAAATTATTTTTCTTGTTATTGACCTATCTCTTCTCTTAATATATATATTTTTTTAATTGGAGAGTTTGACATTTAATTTTTTATTGGAAGTAGAAGGGGAAATTATCTAAATGTACATCAGCCACCACAAACAAATGGGAAATGATGAGGGGGAAAAATGTGGGCTTTGAGGACTTGCAAAAATCAAAATTAAATTGTGTTTTGATCTTTTATTTGCCATGAACGATTTCTAAAAAACTCTTCTTTTCGTGAAATTATGAATCTTTCGTATGGAAGTATGATTGAATCAGTTTTGAGAATAGTCTTTTTTAAGTGAATGGTTTTTGAAGTAACTAAAGATAAAAAAACAAGCAAATTTAATGCATTAGAACTCATTTGACAGTGTGTGTTTTCTTTTTAGATTTTTTATTTTAAAAATATGTTTATTAACTATTACCTGTGTCTTTGTTTGTAATATACTTTTTTGAAATGTACAAAGCATGAGTTAACAATTAAGTTATTGATAACTTTTTTTTAGGTTGAAAGTTTGAATTAACTCCACAATTGTAATGTCTAAAAATTGAAAACTTTTGAAATTATAGTGAAATTCTAAAAAAAAAAAACCATTTGTAATGTCTAAAAATTGAAAACTTTTGATTTAGATCGCACTTCGTTTTTTAAGTCTTCAAAGTTGACATTTCTGTTTTTGAAGTTTAAAATATTCATATTTTTTCCCCCTCTTATTAGCTTTCTATAACTGTAGCTAACAAAAAGTTTTTGTATTGTTGTTCATTTGGTGTGACATAACTTTTTTTTTTTAATTCAACAAATGTGAGAATGAGGATTCAAATTTTTTACTTCAATGGATGATACTTATATTTTATTTGTTGTGCTATTACTGCTATGTTAATTTTATTGATTTTATATTTATTAAATTGTTGATATGGCAAAAAATATAATGATTTTTTTATTGACATAGTAAAAAACAATCTCTCTCCTCTATTTCCTCTATTTTCCCCTGGCTCCTCTTCCGTTTTGCCTCTCTCCTTCTCATCTTGTGCGCCCACCTATCCTCGACATCCTTTCTTTCTTCCTTACGCCATTTTGTGCTCCCATCTCTCCATGTCTCCTTCTTTCTCTTTCCCCCACTCTCTACACCCCCTTCCCATGGTGCATTTCCTCTCTCTCCGATTGAAAAAATTATTCAATGTGGCCACCACATTGTGGCTGTTACCCTTTAAATCGTTATATGTATAGTGAAACCATCTATATCCAACAGTATAAAACTAAGTTACGTTTTAATTTCTTTCTTCTACATTCAATAGTATAAAAGTACTAGCCGCATTGAATAGTTCCACGCCTTACTGTTGATGGTTTGTCCTCTCTCTTTTCCCCACCCTCCAATGCCCCAGGGTTAACGGGGAAGAGAGAGAAGGGCCACTAGGAGTATTATTGATTCTTTTTGTTCTTTAATTTCTTGATTGTTACTTTGTAGAAAAATTTCTCCAACATTTCTAATAATCATCCAACTTAGAAAACCCTCTTAGTTGAACAAAACTTTTTTATTAAAAATTGGAAAATTACAAAACTTCAACCTAACAAAATAAAGTAAAAACAACCCCAACAAAAACCTTACCATATACTAGATTACTAGTCACTCACCTTCTTCCTTCAAGAAGAAACAACCTTAAATTATTAATAATATATGACAAGAATAGCTTCCAAATTCTGTATAAAAGTGCTAAAAGAGAACTACTAACTTTAGATTGGGAAAAGCAACTCTAAGAAACTCTCAATCCGTAGACATATCACTGAATGTTAAAGTATTGATATAATTAAATTTATCGTAACCCATCACCTTAAGTTTTTGAGGTAATTTGTAATTTGACATGAATCAAAGTAGGAGGTTTTGTGTTTAAACTTCTGTAATGTCCAATTTTCAAGCCTATAAGTGAAAGAGAGTGTTAACGTATTGATATCATTAAATTTATCGTAACTCATCAGCTTAAGTTTATAACTTTTTTGCTTTCTCTTTGAATGTCTCACACATTTTCTTTAACTAAATGATGAAATACTCAAGACCTACCAAAGTTTAGAACTCTATTCGTTTTGTATCCAAACATAAAAAAAAAAACTCGATTGGTTTATTGTTATGTTTGTTTACTTTAATTTTGTATTTGCAAGAAAACTTGGAAAAATGAAATGGGCATCTTCAATGACCTCCTGTCAATCTTTAATTTGATGAAATGTTGGAGAATTTGGAGGATGAATTAAGTTGAAGATCATAGACAATGAAATTAGAGACGTTTATTTTTTCAGTGGGAACCCGCCGCGTAGAGATGTTCATTTTCCCCTCTGGGACCTGCCCCTAATAGGGTGGGGAATCCCCGTCCCCATTTCTCGTTCCTGCCCCGATTAATTGATCTTTTTAAATATATATATATATATATATATATATAAAATAAATCCTTAATTTAAATATTTAGGATATATTATTTTATTTTTTTAAAGAATTAAAAAAAAAAAAAAAGAAATCTCTTTAAATAGAAATTTATCATTATGAATTAACAATTTAAATAGAAATTTTCTACAAAAAATATTTTAGTTAATCAAAATAAAAAAAATAAAAATCATAAACAGGGAACCTGATCCCTGCTCCACGGGACATTCTCGCCCCGATCCCCGCAAAATTAAATAGAAAATTTCAAGGAGATAGGAAATGAAATGGGAGGCAGGAACGTGGACAGAGAAGCCATCTCCGACCCTGCTCTGCTTCATGGACGTCTCTAAATGAAATATATAAGAAAAAGTAATGAAAGTAAAATTTTACATTTCCACAAAAGCAACACTTTTCTATTGAATAAACAATGTTTTTTTTTAATCTTGGCAAGAGCAATACAAAATGGATAAATTTATAATTAAAAACAAATTTATAATTAATAGAATCATTTTTAAAATAATACAATTAAACAAATTCGTTATTCAAAATTTTTGAAAATATTATTTTATTTTTTTAAAGAATTTTTTTTTTAAAAAAAATCTATTTAAGCAGAAATTTATCATTATGAATTAACAATTTAAATAGAAATTTTCTACAAAAAAATATTTTATTTAATCAAAATTAAAAAAATAAAAATCATAAACAGGGAATCCGATCCCTGCAACTTCTCCATGGGAAATTCTCCTCCCGATCCCCGCAAAATTAAATGAAAAATTTTACGAGGACAGGAAATGAAATGGGGAGCAAGGATGTGGACAGAGAAGCCATCCCCGACCCTGCTCCGCTTCGTGGACATCTCTAAATGAAATATATAAGAAAAAGTAATGAAAGTAAAATTTTACAGTTCCACAAAAGCAACACTTTTTTATTGAATAAACTTGGATGTTTTTTTTTTATCTTGGCAAGAGTAGTACAAAATGGATAGACTTATAATTTAAAACAAATTTATAATTAATAGAATCATTTTTTTAATCTAATACAATTAAACAAATTCGTTATTCAAAATACTTTTGAAAAAATGTAAGATATAATAACAATTTTGTTGAAAATATATGTTTTCAAAAGTTTAAATTAAAAGGTATTCCAAATGGACCCTTTAGGATTAATTAGATGAATAATGTAGTAAAAAGATTGGCAAAAAGGAAATGATTTGAAACTATTTAGAAAAATAGAGCACATTTTTTGTTCTTATTGGAGTGTGTTTCTCCAAGAGACTCATTCAGTTTGTTTTTTAATTCATGAAATGATTAAAAATATTTATTTTTAATTTTAATTTTTGGGAATGCCTCTCTTCTAGAGACACATTTCTTTATTTTTTTAACCCATTAAATGATTAAAATCTTTTATTTCTTTTTTTTTTCCAGAAAAAAACCCATTAACATTACAAAAAGCTTGTCTATCTCTAAAGCTTGTTTAAAAAAGGCACTAAATGTTTTTTAAAAAGCTGAATGTGGAAATTCTATAATTTTACATGTTGTTGTGATATATTTTTCATATATTTTTTAATTATGAATTTTGAAACTTAATTTAGCTCAATACTTTTGCTTGATTATTTTGATTTTACTTATTTATTCTGTTTATCTCAAAATAATTACGAATTTTTCTTGCTTATTCTGTTAAATAATAATTATTAGGCTCAAGATTGAATATATAAAATAAGTATAATCAAAATAATCAAACAAAAATATTGAGTCTAAATTAAGTTTCAAATCCATAACTAAAAAATGAAGGGAAAATATATGACTTCAACTTAATTAAAGAATTTTCATGATCAACTTTTCAAAAAACTTAAAAAAAAAGAAAAAGAAAAAAATATACTTGTGCATTTAATCACGTATTTTGTAAAGTTTAATGCATTTTTAAAAGATATATAGCATAGCATTTTTAAAATTATAGTATTATTTACATTAAATTTTGTAAAGAATATTTAATGGCTTAAACATAAAATTTAGGTATATCATTTGTAAAATTATAAAATTATTTAAATCAACTTTTGAAAAAAACAACATTTAATGCCCTTTAAAAAAAACCTTTGGGGATAGGCAAGCCTTTTGAAATGTTAATGGGTATTTAAAAAAAAACAAAAAATAATTTTTTTTATCATTTAATGGGTTAAAAAAAAGGTAAAGGAACCAAAAAAAAAAATCATTTAATGAGTTTTGAAAAAAAATAAAGACCTTGAATGGGTCTCTTGGAGACATACACTCTAATGAAGAGAGAACCTATGCCATAATTTTTTTTAAATAGTTTCAAATCAACTCCCTTGCTAATTTTTTTAACTACAATATTCATCTAATTAACCTCATTTAATTGGCAAAATCTAAAATCATCGTATATCTTTAACTCAAATTTGAAAAGAATAGAAAAAGAAAAATATTTATTTAAATCTTAACTTTTTTTTTTAAGAAAAGAAAAGATAAACTAAACTAAAATAACAATGATTCAAATTTAGGTTCAAAAAAATTTATTCAAATAACACTTATTTTTAAAATAGATTTTTTTTTCTAAAATAACTAAGGCCCTGTTTGATAACCCTTTATGACTCATTTGATAACGTTCATGTTTCCTGTTTCTTGTTTTTGTTTCTCATTTTTCAAGAAACATACATATTTGATAAATCATTATGTTTCTTGTTTCTAAATTTTTTAGAAACATTTCTAAAAAAATGGCAGATTTTGAGAAACTTCAAAAAGTAGTTTCTCAAATTTTGTTTCTGTTTTTTTTTCAGGTTTCATGCATGTATTCATATTTCTCTTTTTACCAATCTCTCCCCTCTCTCTTCTTTCTCTCTCTTCCATTCTATTTTTTTTAATACTTTTTAATCTTTTTGTTTTTCTCTTCTTTTTTATTTTTATTTTTTGATTTAATTCTTTCTATTCATTCTCTCTCTTTTATCATAATCTTTTTTCTTTTAATAGTTCATTATCTTTTTTTTTCTTTTTTCCTTTTTACTTTTCTCTTTTCGTTTATGTTTTTCTCTTCTCTCTTATTTTCTTATTTTCTTTTACTTTACATTAACGAGCTTATAGTTATTATTTTCTATTTAATTCTCTATTATTTTTCCTTTTGGTACGATTTTATTTTTTTATTAAATAAATAAACCAATAATGTATTTCATGTTTACCATTAAATGTAAAAAAATATATACATTCTCTCTCTTTTTCTGATTTTACTTGCGTGTATTATTGGCTAATGCATTTTTAAAGAAAAAATAAAAATAAAGTTTATTATTAAATTAAAGAAATCTGGGTATGTTCGATTGTCTGACCTTAGACAATTTACAAATTCGTCTAATTGAACTAACTCTTGTAAGTCAAAATCGCTCAAGGTGAATTGATTGACGTGAGAAATAACATTGCAAATCAAATTTGAACAACATTTGAAGGATAAAATTTATTATTATTATTAATTAGGTGTTGGGCCTTAATAAAATACTATAACCTCTTTATAATTGTTTTATATTTATTTTAATGCATGTTATATGTTTTATTATAGTATATGTACTAAATTTTATTTTTACTAAAAAACAAGAAACAAAAATAGTTATCAAACATGTTTCTATTTTTAGTTTTTAAGAAACAGAAACAAGAAATGAGAAATAGAAACAGGAAACAAGAAACGAGAAACGAGAACGTTATCAAAAACCAAGCCAAGTTTTGGAAATTAAGTCTATAAAACCTATGGGTTTCCTTACTTTGTTATTTACTTTTTACATGTATTATAAAAAACCAAGCCAAGTTTTGAAAACTTGTTTTTGTTTTTGAAATTTGACTAAGAATTCAAATATTTCTTTAAGAAAGATCAAATTCATTGTAGAGAAATTGGGAGAAAACCAGCTTAATTTTCAAAAAATAAATGGTTATCAAAAGGGGCCTAAATAAATAATATTAAACTTTTTAGGTGTTATATTAAGGATGAAAAATGTTGAGATTTATGCCCTAAAGCCTCGTAATTAATGATTTATTTAATAATTAATAATAATTTTGATTATTTTATTTGTAATATAATATTATCCATTATATGAAAAATCCAAGGTTATTAGTGTAATCTTGAACAAGTATGTGGTTGACATACAAGAGAATCATGTTCAAAAAATAACCTAAAGAGTCATAGTATATGGATAAGATTGGATGCCTTATCTTGGTGACACTATTGATATGGCCTACTTTGTAATAGTTACAAATGATTTGATCCAAATCGTTCATGTGGAGACATGTGAGTGAGGGTGTTCACATGTAATTTCAATAGAGAAACAAGACACGTGTAAATAAAATTTGTATTGTATTAATATTGTGGGGTGTACAATCTCTTAGTATAATCCTCTGATTCTCTCTCTTGTATGTGTAACACTCGAGGGCTGGAGCGCTTGTTCTGGAGACTGGAGGTTTGGAAGAGTCTTTAGTCTTCATAGAGTGTTCGGGGTTGGACTTTAAGAGTCTTTGGTCTTCAACGAAGATTCAGCACCTAAGAACTTGTTTGGAGTGTTCAACATCTAAGGACTTCAGAGAGCATTCAGCACTTAAGGACTTTGGTCTTCTATGATCATAATTCTCACTGAGTTCTATGGAGAGTAAAGTTTTTGACTCCCCAAATGAAGAAGAGCTCTTCTATTTATAGAGCTTTTCATGGCATGTGGGCTTGGACTTTAATGGCCTTTGGGCTCAATCATGGACTTGGGCTTTGGTTGACTTTGGGCTTAACCACTTGGATTTGAGTTTTATTTAACTTTGACCCAAATTCCATATAATCCAATTTGACCAAACTAAATTTAATTGTTTAGTCAAATTGTCATAATGAAGACATGTGACCTTTCAATTTTTTTTTAGAATTTGTCAATTTTTATCTTCAAATTAAATTTGGGACACATGTCAATTTATAATTGATCCCAAATTTAATTATTCGTAGTTTCGTTATTAATTTGGAATAATGACATAGCAATTGGAGATTGGACGAAATTTCTCAGCCAATAAATGCTCTCTTTTCGAGATTTATGCACAAGTACGTGTGGGTGAATCTCAAAAAAGATAGTTTAGAGTTAAAATGTAAGTTTTTTGTTCCTAATTTTGACTCACTTTGATGTGTCAATTTAATCAAAATATGAACTTGCTCAAAATTTTGATTTGATTTCTTGGTTGACAAATATTTTTTTACGCCAATTAATCAAATTTTGAATTTTGGACAAAATTCTGATTTTTCTTGTTTGGCAACCAGATTTGATTTGAATTTCAATTGGATTTAATTCCAAATTGAATTTTGAGTAATGCCCAAACTCCATCCAATTTTGACATGAATTTGAGGCATAACTTTTTTTATTTTGAATTTCACTCAAATTTGACATGGGATTGACCTAGGATCGTACCCGAACTTTCTTGATTTGAGATGAATTATTTGAATTCAGAATTTATTTGGGACAAAATTTGGAATATGCCCAAATTTTAATTCAAAGTAAATATTAGATTCTATCGAAAATTTGGTTTGGATTTGGAATAGAATTCTAATATAGACTTTGTGGAATTTAATTTGGAGATAAAAATTTGATTATTTCCAAATTCAATTCGATTCAAATCAAACTCGAAATTTATCCAACCTATCTTTTGATTTAAAAGTTAGACCGAGTTGAATTTGATTTGTAAATTGGAGATAATTTGAATTAAAAATTTTGATTTGATAAGGATTTCAAATTCAATACATGATCTTGCTCAAAATCCAAATCAATTTTGGATTCTAGGCTATATTTTCCACCAATATAACAAACCTTCACCCTTTTTTTGTTTTTGTTTTTGTTTTTCTCTTCTCACGTTAGCAGGTATGCCTTTTCCCTCTTTATTTTTTTTTAATTTTACCTTCAGTTGCAAACAGCATGCCCAGATTTTTTCCTTTTTTTTCCTTTTTTTTTAACCTTCTTCTCCTTTGTTCTTCTTTTTTTTTTTTAATGCAAACAGCAACCCAGATTTTCCTTTTTTTTTCTTTTTTTTTGTTTTACCTTCTTCTTATGTTTTTTTTTTTTTTTTTTGTAAACTGCAACCCAATTTTTTTTTACGTTTACCTTCTTCTTCTTTGTTCTTGCCAGAGGAATGAGTATGAGAGAGGAAAAGAAAATGGGGGAGAGAAACTGTGTTTTTGAGGGAGTTGAGAGAGAAAGAAAGAAGGAAAGTGGGAGTCTGTGAGAGGAAAGAATATGAAGGAGGGAGAAGGAAAATGGGTTTTTTTGGAAGAGGAAAGAATATGAAGGAGAGAGAAAGAAGATGGGTGTTTGATTGCTTGTGAGAAGAGAGAATGTGGAGGAGAGAGAGAAGGTGAGGGAGAAGGAAAGTGGGGGTTTGTGAGAGGGGAAAACGTCCCCTTTTTTTTTTATATTTTAATAAATGCCCCTTTTTTTTACAAATATTTTTCTTTTTCCTTTTTTTAATCATTGTTTACAACATTTTTTTCTTTTGCAAACTCTTTTTTTTGTCAAATTATTTACAGCACTTTTTTTTGCAAAATTATACACTTTTTTTTTTTACTTTTTGACTTTTTGACTCTTTTTTTAGGGAGAAACTTTATTTGGCGGCTCATATTCTTTGAGTGATACATATTGTTCACCAACTAGCAAACAAGAATTTAAGGTGATTCAACTTTCTCTCTCTCTCTCTCTCTTTTTTTTTTTCTTTTTTGCAGCCACAATGCCAATCTTAGCGCGGGTACACTTGGGTGGGACCTTGGCGATTCTAAGTGTACCTACAGCTACCTCTGTTCGCGGTTAATTAGCTATTGTAGCTACGACACTCACCCTTCTTAGCGCGGGTATACTTGGGTAGGACCCTGGCGATTCTAGGTGTACCTACAGTTACCTTTATTTGCTGTTAATTAGCTCTTGTAGCTACGACACTCACCCTCCTTAGCGCGGGTACACTTAGGTAGGACCCTGATGGTTCTAGGTGTACCTACAGCTACCTCTGTTCACTGTTAATTAGCTCTTATAGCTACGACACTCAACCTCCTTTGTGCGGGTACACTTGGGTAGGACCTTGGCTGTTCTAGGTGTACTTGTAGTTACTATTCTCCGGCATCAGCTCCGCAACTTCAGCGCTCTTCAGGTTATTTTTTTTTTATATCCCTCATACTTATATTGATTTTCTTTTCTTTCCATTTTTTTTTTCCAGAACCATGGTACACTTTGCAGAACACATCTCATCCAACAAGAAACAACTCGTTCTCTTGAGAGACAATAACCAACCCATAAGGGGCGGCATCAACTTCTTGGTAGAGGAGTCAAAAACTAGTTGTCTTGCAGACAAATGGCCTAGATTACACCACCTGTACCTCTTACTAGCTTGGTCTATAGAGAAACCTTTAGACCAAGATTCTTCCTCTAAAGCATGGTTTCTAGAATCCCCAATCCATAGACAGGGCCCCAACCAAGATCCAGAAATGACCCTAGGACGTTGGATAATAGATGGCTCAGCACGCTGGAATTCTATATTAAAAATTCTAGGCAAATTTCTCTTTATTGGGAATGGCTAGAGTTCGTTGTCGGTCGAAACGAGGAATTACTTCACACAGATTGTTTGTTTGACGCAGTAGTGGCCTCTCTTTATACTTACGATCGCAACAATGATGTGGTCCGAGGTTTTTTCGAAGCTTGGTGTCCTACGATCAACACTCTTCATACTCAGGTTGGGGAACTTTCCATCTCCTTATGAGATCTTTGGAAGTTTAGAGGCCTCCCCTTCAAAGGCATGTTTTATGAGGAGGTCATCCCCAGTCTTGAAAGTTTGACTGGTTTAGGCGAGCTAGGTAAATATCTCCCAAAAAGTTGTGAACACCTTTTTCACACATTTTATCTACTAAGTATTTCAAGGACTGATCATTCCCATGTCGCGATCAGCTCTTGGATTACTTTTTGGCTTAAAGGTGACTCGAAGTACGGGAGACCTCCCCATCGACGGCCTAAGAAAAGTTCTCACTCTACTTTGACCCACAACCCTGATGGTTCGGGAATTAAGTTTCGCGAGTGGTCAGATGGAGAGAATAAGTTGTTCCACAACCTTAACATTGAGGAGGAATTGAGGGATCAGACATACTTGGCTGCCTTTTTATCCTGTTGGCTTTGTGCCTTTGTGTTTCCTCAGGGGAACGCTAATCATATTCGCTCCAGCGTTTTTAAGGCCGTCAGTTTAATGGTTGAAGGAGAAACTTTTAGCCTTGCAATCCCCGTGCTGGCTAACATTTACCATGGGTTAGGCAAAGTCACGAATGCCGCCAACCCGATTGGGCGCATGGAGGCCTGCTTCCCTGTACATTACATTTTTGGCTGGCTTACCTACTACTTTAACACTAACTACAGAACTCCGAAGAAATTTCGAGGCCCAGGCATGGTCCACTTTTTGGGTGAAGGAGGGGCTAGATATTTTGACGAGTTTGAGGCTCACGAATTAATCCATGGAGGTGCATTTGTGTCATGGCATATGAATCTCCAAAACAGAAACCAACATGAAGTTATAAAGCAGGAAAGTATCATGAGATTTTCACCTGCCTCATATTTCTCGAGCCTACGGTCATGCTACCTATCGGCGCGATGTCGAGATTCGTGGGTCATCAAACCCTACAGTTCATGTCGATTCGGTCTTTAGTTCGGATTCTACCAGGATGTACCTAATACTTAGGGGAAGTTCGACCTTCGGTTAACTTAGACAGTATCCTATACCACCGGAGGGTCTGCCTTTGAGCCAACGACGAGTCTCATGTGTTTCTCCTAGCTCGTACATTAAATCCACAAGACCAAGTTACCACGCGCTGTAGAAGTTGGTGGTTAAGTAAGCATGGTGACTACTTAGAAAAGGGTATAGACAAACTGGTGGGCAGCACCGTTCCATCTCAAGCCCAACCTAAATTACCAAAAAACAATGGAGCCAATCTTGGGGAAAATGGATCCGTTTAACTGAAGACAGAATATCTCTCAATGCCTCAGATCAAGATGAAGAGAGCTAGAGTAGTACCGGGGACCATCATTGGAAAAGAGCCAAAAAATCAAAGAAAACCTTTGAGCTTGGTGACCAATTTTTTTCACAGTGTTCCTAGCGCCTCTCAAATTCCTGACAACATCGAGGCTTTAGTTAGCAACTTTTCACTTCCTTTATTGGTCACGTTCATCCCTTTTTTTTTACCCACTTTCTTTTTCCTCGTTTCCTTCTTTTTTTTGACTTCCTTTTTTTTTTTTATTGTTGCAGCTCCACTTGGATGACTCCACAGAAGAGGGCGAAGATCAACACAGTGACCAGTCTTTGACTGGACCCGACGCCTTAGATCTCATCACCAGGCCTATTGGAACTTCTTAGGTGCCTGCGAACGAACGAGTTATGATCTCGCATCCTAACATCGTCAATGAGCACCCTCGAAAATTTTTGGAGGAAGCAGTTATTCCAACTCCAAGGGTAGAACATGTCGTAGCCTCCCATGCGGTCATCATCAATGAACACTCTCAATCGACTCTAGAGGAAGTACTTGCTCCAACTTCAGAGGTAGAGCGAGTTGTGACTTTGTCTCGCACCCCCATTGAAGAGCAGCATCAACAGTCTCAGAAGGATGTAATTGTCCCTACCTCTGAGGTATTTCATTATTGTGCAGGCGACGTGATTTCCACCTTTCGACGGGAATTTGCCATGTCTATGTGGGGTAGCATACATGAGAAGATTGCGCGGACTCCCTTTGAGAACGCGCTAAGCTTAAACAAGAGACGCATAAGATATTTGACTCCATTGCCGACACTCGTACGAATAACTTGGGACCCTTACAAGAACTTGTAGCCCGTTACTTTCAGAAGGTTGTAGAGTACAATGATATGCAATCTACATTATCCACCCAACTAACTTCGACAAGCAAGACTCGTCAACTGGAGGAAATGAGACCTAGCTTGGAGCGAGCATTGCTTGGCGAAAGTCGAGCATTGGAGGCAAATAGCACAATTCAGACTCAACTTGCTCAGTCAGTCTCAGAAACTACAAAGTTAGAAGGTGAGATTACAGGGCTAAAAGCCAAGTTGGTAGAATCGGAGGCCAAATTGAATACTGCAAAGTCTGAATCCAAAAGGTTGTCCAGCTTAGCATCTGAAAAGGAGAGGGACTTGGATCGAGAGAGACTTGGAGTTTCGCAGGTGCGCGAAGAGATCAACCGTATTGAGTGCACCCCCTCCATTGATGATAAAGATATCCAATTGCGATAATTCGTGGACTCCTAGAAAGTTCACGGGAGGAATTAAAGGTGTTCAAATGGACACCTTGATTTGAGAGCCTCTTCTTTGATACCATATTTTTTTTTACTTGTCTTATGTAAAATCTCCCTTTTTTTTCTTTTTTTTTTTTATTGCTGACTCATCGTATCATGCTAATCTTCTTCCTCTATTTATGCTATGAAATTTTAGAATTCTATTTATAACTTGGATTTTTTTTATTTATTGATTTGACTGAACTTAAAGTTTTTTTTCTTTAAGATGCCTACGTACCATTTGAATGGGAGGGATCAAGTCATAACGTAGTTCAAACAAATACTTTTTTTTTATTGAGGCCGTTCACCTTTTAAGCTCATGCAGGCCAGAAGCAACATGTAGTTTATACTCTTATGATTAGGAGTGTTTATATTTCATGCATAAAACTTTTTAAGAAACTTTCCATTGATAGGACCTATCCTCAAGCCATCTTTATCCACGATTTTGTAAGCTTCGTTTGTGTAGACTTCCTTGACGATGTAAAGTTCATCCCATTTAGGCGTGAACTTGTTTCCTGTATGTCATGTCGTGATGCTGGGTCTTCGGACAACGAGCACTAGATCACCGACTTGAAATGACCTAGGTCTGAAATTTTTATCTAACGCTTTGGTCATTCTCACCTGGTAACACTCTAGCCCCTGTTGAGCATCTAATCTTCTTTCATCCAACACTTCTAACTCTTGAAGACGAAGCCTTGCATTGTCCTCTGTAGTCAACCCTTCCTGCACAGCCATCCTGAGTGATGTAATTTCTCTTTCTAATGGAAGTACAGCCTCCACCCCATAGACGAGGGAATAAGGCGTCACCCCAGTAGGGGTGCGATGCGTAGTTCGGTAAGCCCATAACACTTCACCAATTCTTTCCTGCCAGTCTCTTTTTGTCTTAGAGATTACTTTCTTCAACAAGTTGCACAATGTCTTGTTGAATGCCTCTGCCTTCCATTATCCATTACGATACGATGTGGAATGCCTTATCGGTAGACAATATGAGTTCGGATGAAGTCCATGACATTTTCTTTCTTGGCTTCTCTTAATGCAATTGCTTCGACCCATCTCGAAAAGTAATCTGTTGCTGCAAGAATATAAGAATGGCCTCCTGATGACTTATGTGTTATTGGACCAACAAGATCGAGCCCCCAAGCTTCAAAAGGCCATGAAGCAATAGTTGGATGGAGAGGTTCTGGCGGTTGATGTATGAAGTTTGCATGAAATTGACAAGCCTCGCACTTCTTTGCATACTCCATTGAATCATGGATCATCGTGGGTCAGTAGTAGCCCATCCTTTTTAATTGGAAATGAAGTTTTGGACCTGATTGGTGAGCACTGCAAACGCCTCTTCTAGTGCCTTGATCGACTCTTCTTTTCTAAGGCATTGAAGGAACAATCCTTCATAAGAACGACGATAAATGGTCTCCTTATAATAGATGAATCGGGAAGCTCTTCTTCATACATCAGCCTTACGCTGGGGATCTGTGGGAAGCTTCCCATGCTGAAGACATTCTATAATAGACTGTCGCCAGTCTTCCTCTTCAATGGCGTTGACGGAGATCATATTTATTTCTTGGTGTTCATCATCAGCTGGTGGCACAATCCACTTTTGACAAAGTGAGATGTTTATAGTCACATCATCTGAGATCGTTAGGGCGGTGGCCAAATTTGCTAACGCGTCTGCCCTCTTATTTTCTGACCTTGGAACATGCTCCAGCATAATGCTATCAAATTTTCCCATCAGTTGCCTTGCATAGCTGAAATAAGGCTTCAAGTCCTCATGCTTCACATCATACTCAAGCAAGAGCTGACTAATAATCAACTTTTAATCGCCATAGACTTTTATGTATGTTATGTAGCCATTTGTAGACCAATTATTAGCGCTTGGTATTCAGCAACATTGTTCGAGCATAACTCACGGAGTGTGAAGTTATAAGGGAGCATGTGTTTCTCAGGCGAAATAAAGACAATGCCTGCCCCCGCTCCATTTCCTCACGCCACACCATCAAAATACATTGTCCAAGGCTTCGTAATTTCCACATAGAAGACTTCTTCGTCAGGAAAATCTTCGCATAACTTCCAGTCTGATGGAATTGGGTGATTTACTAAGAAGTCTGCTAATGCTTGTCCTTTCACCGCCTTTTGAGGTACATAGACAATGTCATATTGTTGGAGTCAGATTGCCCATTTGGCTAAACGTCTAGAAATAATTGGTCTTGAAAAGATGTACTTTATAGGGTTAGCTTTCGTTACTAAGTGTACCGTGAAGGCCTGCATGTAGTGCCTTAGTTTTTCAATAGCTAATAAAAGAGCAAGACACATCTTTTCGATTGGAGAGTAATTTACTTCAGCTCCATTCAGAGTTCTGCTTAAGTAATAAAGGGCTCGTTCCTTCCCTTTTTTTCCTTCTTGCTCTAGCAATGCTCCAAGCGACCTTTCTTGTGCGGCGATGTACAGTATTAGCGACTTTCCTGCTATAGGGGCACCTAAAACAGGGGCATTAAGCAAGTACTATTAATGCTTTCGAAAGCGTTTTGACATGCTTCATCCCATTCGAAGTCTTCCCCCTCTTTCATTAACCTTTGAAAAGGCTGACATCGATCGGCTAAGTTGGAGATGAATCTCCAGATATAGGCCAAACGACCTTGAAGGCTTCTCAACTCGTGTAGGTTTCTTGACCTTGGCATTTTTTGAATGGCATCAATCTTTGACTGATCTATCTCGATCCCTCGGTGCCTTACAACAAACCCAAGGAACTTTCCCGAAGTGACACCAAATGCACACTTGAGAGGGTTCATCTTCAACTGATATTTCCTTAGTCGATCAAATACCACTTTTAAATCTTTCAAATGATCTTGTCTTTCCTCGGACTTGACCACAAGATCATCGACATAGCACTCGACATGTTTATGCAACATATCATAAAAAATCTTTTGCATGGCACGTTGATAGGTGGCACCAGCGTTCTTCAATCCAAAGGGCATTACCTTGTAACAATATATCCCTTTTGGAGTTCGAAAGGTTGTCATCTCTTCATCTGCAAGGGTCATTCGAATCTGATTATAACCTGATGACCCATCCATAAAAGACAAAACTTCATGTCATGTAGTGGCATCGACCATGATCTCAGTGATGGGTAGTGGGAAGTCATCTTTCGGACATGCGTTATTGAGGTCGCGAAAGTCAACACATACGCGAAGTTGTCCATTCTTCTTTCTAACAGGAACGATGTTGGCTATCCACGTCGGATATTTTACCTTTCAAATGAATCTTGCTTCGATCAACTTATTAACCTCTGTTTCAATTTGGGGAATCATCTCTGGTCGAAAACGTCGTTGAGCTTGCTTAACTGGTCGATACCCTTGTTTGATGGTGAGATGATGGACAACTACTTTTGGATCAAGTCCTGGCATTTCTTTATAGGACCAAGCAAAGACATCTCTATATGAAGCAAGCAAGCTCATATATTCGCCTTATTCATCATGAGTAAGCGACGCATTTATAAAAGTTGGACGCGGCTCATCTGGTGTACCCAGATTCACCTCTTTAAGCTCATCCACTGTTGATTAGTTACCATCTTCAAGTGGAAATAATGCTTCGTCTACATCTTCTTCAGACATTTCAACCTCTATTTCTTCTTCAACAGTAATATGATGAAAGGAAGTATCGCTTTCTTCTTGTTCTGAATTATCTCTTAAAGGGTTGGTGATGACAACATCACTTCGCTTTACCTTCAACAAACCTCTGTGTCAACTGTAACAAAGGTTTTTCTCTTCATTCGGGAAGGAAAGGCACTGTGAATTTCTCCACCATTTTTCATCTCAATAAAAGACTTATCTTTTGAGGTTTCCACCGGGCAATCATGTTAAAGCCTATCAAAGACTGACACAGAAGGCTCCTTACTTCTTGACGTGGTTACACTTAGCCTTTGAAAAGCTGACGGCCGTGTCACAGTTGAGGTTGAAAGTGCATCTTTTCTGTCTGTCGCAGGCACACCTAATCTTTGAAAGGTCGATGGTCGTAGCAAAGTTAGAGTTGACGAAGAACTCTCTCCTTCGCCTGTGGGTATACTTAACCTCTGAAGAACCGAAGGTCGAGCGAAATCAGCAGTTGGAGCTAATAAAGTACTTTCTCCTACCTTAGAGGGCATACTTAAACTTTGAAGGGCTGAAGGTCGGCTGGAACAAGAAGTAAGAGCTGATGAAACATTTTCTCCTTCCTTAGCAGGCATACTTATCCTCTTAATGGCTGAAGGCCGAGTGAAACCAGAAGCAGGAGCTGAAGGTCGCGCTACTGATGGCCTGACATGTCTAAAAACATAAGTCCTTCGGTTAATGTTTTCCTTTTCATTTGAGTCGTCCACCTCTTCTACTGTTATGTGGTTTGCGTCTGCCACCTTCGCCTTCCCTTTTTTTGTTATGCGAACTGGCTTAGGGGACTTATATTCAAGTCCTTTCTTTGACGTCGGTAGAGCATAGCCCTCTTTCAGAAGTTTCTTCTGTGTTGAAGAAAGCTCAGGTCTTTCATCGAAGATTTTTAGACTTTTAAACTCGGTGTGAGTCGTAAAGTCATAGCCTGCTTTTGCTAAGAGTTTATACGCCTTTGGGTCGAATCCTTCATTCGTTCGTCTTTCAAGCAGAAATGTCTTCGCTTGGTTATCCACAGGTTCCTTGACTTCCTGCTTTGTTATCTTTGTGAGAGGCGTGACGAAAATTTCTTTCAAAACTTCGACGTCTCCGTCTTTCAAGTTTTTTGGACACTCTGCAAAAGGAGCTTCACCCTTCCGACGTCGCGACAAAGGGACATAGCGTAAGGCAGGAACACTTAAGGTTTTCTCATTTTTCAAAACCTTGGACATTGTAGAGCTCATAGAGGCTTCACCTTTTCTTGGGGAGGGCTCATCTTTCTCTTCGACATTTTCTTTTCTCACGTCAATTTGTGGTTTTGACTTGGATTTACTATCACCTTTGATCAAAGGGATCTTTGCTGGTACAGTTCCTCCTATGCTGTCACCCTTCATATAGAACTTTGCAACAGCAAAATGGGACTCAGCTTCCGAAAATGGATTAGTGTCCGCCTCTACCTTCTTGATGTCGTCTTGGTAAAATTTAAAACACTGTGCAGCGAGAAGTTACAATCGCGTTTCCATGAATCCAAGGATGACCCAGTAGTAACTTGTAAGTAGTCTTAGAGTCTATGACGTGGAACAGAGTGTCAGCCTTTAGGTCTCCAATGATGAGCTCTAAGCGTACCCTGACAATTGCTCGTTGCCCACCTTGGTTAGAGCCTTGGATCACCAATTTACTATTCAACAACTCTTCCATCAAGATGCCTAACTGTTTCTAGTCGACTTAGGCATTATGTTGACAACTGATCCGTCGTCTATAAGGATTCGACCAACTCTTTGCTCTCAAATGTACCCTGAGACAAACAGTGGTCTATTGTGCGGCTTCAACGCCAGCAACAGGTCTTCATCCGTAAAACCTATCTACATACAACACGATATACATGTACGCATTGTAGAGGTTAGAGCACTTGCGCTGTCTGAGTCTATTAGCGCCTCAATAAGAGCAATTTTAGCTGCCTGAGGGACTGACAACAGGTCCTCTATACTAAAAGAGGATAAGCTTTCTAGCTCAGTTGCCACCTCAGATGAGCTTGAGGGATCCTCGCTTATGCTGACAACATAACATGCCACCACATCAAGTGTTTCTTCCTGGCCAACACTTAGAAAACCCTTTGGGAAGAATTCCTCTAGAGTCACCTGTTGTCAAGGACGGAAGAGGTCTTCTTCTTCCTTCACAACACAGACTAGTTTCCTTGCATTCCTGTTTCCTTTCTTCTTTTGCGACTTCCTTTTTCTCTTATTCTCTTGAAATAGCCGAGATTCCTTTTGAGCATTACTTTGTTGTTGCTTCTTGCGACAAGTCACAACAGTCCAACCTTCGTTTTCATCTTTAGTTTGTTCATCATTTCCTTGAACGTGCTTCTTTTGGAAGCCTCCCTCTTGATACTTCCTCCTTGGGCATTCCTCCTTTGACCAAACAACAATAGGTTCAAAGGATCCGAATTGAATTAGGCTTCCTTTTCGCTTGCAGGACAGTCTTGTAGGTAACTGAACTCTGGGCGAAGTCATTATAGCTGCATGATTCGTTTGAGCCACTTCATCAAGATCTAGCTCAATTTTCTTCTCACAGGCTAATCTCATAATCACCCTTTTGAGCACAAAACATTTTTCCACGGGGTGGCTAATGACTCGGTGGTATTTACGGTAGTTAGGATCATTCACCTTTCCTAACTCCTTTGGCCGTTTGTATTCGGGCAGCTGAATAAGTTATTTTTCCAGCAACTGTTCTAGCATGTCTAGAACATCAAAGTCTGGAAATGGATAAACTTTTTCTTGCCTCTCTTTCAAAGTTAGGCGATGCCTTTAGCCTCCATCTGGTCGTTTCTCCATCTTGATTTCTTTTCCTTTTGGAGTTAATTTCAAAGGGGTTGTATTGACAACCATAGATTCTTTTGCAGTAGCACCCTTCGAAACCTTCTCGGTGCTCTTCACTTCCCTTTTCCCTTTTTTCACATCTGGGACTAAAAGATCTCTACTTCCTCTGGCAGCAATGTTGAGCTCCATGTCATGAGCTCGTGTCACTAACTCTTCAAAGCTGCGGAGTTTTATACCCTGCAAGATGTAGAGCAGTCCCTAGTGCATGCGTTGGATGCACATTTCAACAGCAGACAGCTCAGTAAGTCATCTTTGCAGTCGAGACTTAGAGCTCTCCAGCGATTAATGTAATCGACGACAGGCTCATCTTTTCGCTATTTCGTATTTGTGAGCTCCATCATGCTAATGGTTCGCCTCGTGCTGTAGAAGCGATTCAAGAATTCCCTTTCAAACTGTTCCCAACTATCGATCATCTCGGGCTCTAGATCAGTATACCAGTCAAAGGCATTCCCTTTCAAGGTACGAACGAACTGCTCAACCAGAAGGTCGCCACGAGTTCTAGCATTCTCGCATGTCTCAACAAAGTGAGCAACATGCTGCTTAGGGTTACCTTTTCCATCAAACTGTTGGAATTTTGGAGTTTGATATCCCACAGGCATCCTTAAGTTATCAATTCTCTTGGTGTATTGTTTAGAGTACATGAGTGAATTTTGGGTGGGTCTGCCATATTGAGCTCTAATGGAGCTCATAATCATATCCTGGAGCTGCTAGACAGACAAAGAAGCAACCGAAGCTGAGTTTTGTGGTTGATCTTCCTGGACAATAGTCTTCCCCTTGTCATTCTTTTTTGTAGTAGGGGTCTGACTTGACTCAGCAACTTCTTGATTTTGCATTTGATTCTTCAGATAGGCAATCTCTTGGTCCCTTTCTTCGACTGCCTTCATCAGGAGGTTGATCTTCCTCTTCATCTATGCCATTCTCTCATTAACGTCTACATTGGCCATCATTACAGACATCACGTCTGGATTAGATGTATTCTTCGATTGACTGACAGTAGGAGCGAATTGGTCAAACAGCGGGTTGTCCTTGACAACAACCTTATCCTTAGAAGATTCCTTAATCAGTTTGACAATTCTACTTGCAATTGCGTCAGGGGTTCAATCTTCGTTTATTTCAACCCCTTGAGATCGACTGCGAGTAACTGGTCCCGTGTATGCGTTGCTTGAAATAGTAACCTTCGATGCAACTTTCTTTGGTGCCATTGCTTTACTTGGAAGAGAAAGAGATGAAAGGTAGAAATGGTCCCATTAGGCGTGCCAATTTGTTCACACATAATTTCAATAGAGAAACAAGACACGTGTAAATAAAATTTGTATTGTATTAATATTGTGGGGTGTACAATCTCTAAGTATAATTCTCTGATTCTCTCTCTTGTATGTGTAACACTCGAGGGGTGGAGCGCTTGTTCTCGAGACTGGAGATTTGGAAGAGTCTTTAGTCTTCACAGAATGTTTGACACCTAAGGGCTGGGCTTGAAGAGTCTTTGGTCTTCAACGAAGATTCAACACTTAAGAACTTGTTTGGAGTGTTCAGCACCTAAGGACTTGAGGGAGCATTCAGCACTTAAGGACTTTGGCCTTCTTTGCTCACAATTCTCACTGAGTTCTCTGGAGAGTAAAGTTTCTGACTCCCCCAAATGAAGGGGAGCTCTTCTATTTATAGAGCTTTTCATGGCATGTGGGCTTGGGCTTTAATGGCCTCTGGGCCCAATCATAGACTTGGACTTTGGTTGGCTTTGGGCTTAACCACTTGGATTTGAGTTTTATTTAACTTTGACCCAAATTCCATATAATCCAATTTGACCAAACCAAATTTAATTGTTTAGTCAAATTTTCATAATGAAGACATGTGACCTTTCAATTTTTTTTTTAGAATTTGTTAATTTTTATCTTCAAATTAAATTTGGGACACATGTCAATTTATAGTTGGTCCCAAATTTAATTATTCGTAGTTTCGTCATAAATTTGGAATAATGACATAGCAATTTGAGATTGGCCGAAATTTCTCAGCCAACAGGGGATATCTTATATAATGAGTTTGTATAAGACTGGACCACGAAATATTTAATCTCCCTTTATAAATCCATTAATTGAGAATATTAATATTTCATCAGGATGATCATATGCAACTCGATCTTAATCCCGAGTGAGTTATGATCTCATGCCTGTGAGGGCTTATCCTTTGATTTGCATGGGTGAGAGTGACTTTTGTACCCGATTCAATAAGCCTACCATTTTGGGGACTTGACCAAATAGGGAGCTAGGAACATAATCTCACAATATGGAATTCACTCATTCCCATATAGGGTAAGTAGATAAGTAGTTCCCTTAAATGCTGATTTCGAGACTTGAACAATGGGGCCCTACGCTCTCACTTACCCAAGAGGGACTTAGTTTATGATTGGATCATAAACAAATTGTTCATTAGAGGATCAGTGGTACTTAACGTGCAAGATGTAATTATAAGGGTAAAAAAAAAACTTTTGACCCAGCTGTAATTACGAACAACTCGTGAAGGATCAACTTGCATGTAATGGTTATATCCATGGACACAACTTGTCCTACAGGGCATAAGAGTGCAACTCTAGGTCTATAGTGGAGTGACCTAAAGTTAATGAATTTGAATTAATTTATTAAAGAGTTTAATTAATTAATTATATATCATTGAAGCTTGTAATCTATAGGTCCAGAAGGTCCCCTTACTAGCTCATGACAACACTAAAAGATCAATTTAGTTGAAAGAAACTTTTGAAATGTTCAAATTAATATTTAATATATTAGATATATTAAATATAAAAGAGGAAAATATATTTATTCTATTTGATACATTAAATATTAAAATAATTAATGTATATTAGATACATTAAATAAAAATATTTATAAAATTTGAATAAGATTCAAATAAATAAATATCGTAGGAGATTTGAATGAAATTCAAATAAGTAAAATATAATATTTTAATATATTAGATATTAAAATATAATATTTTAATTATGACAAATATTTGCCCTTAGTCTCTATTTCCCTTGCGTTGAGTCATTAGCTATAACATACATCTCCTCAATAGAGAATTCTCTAATTCTCTCTAGACCTCTTCCTCTCCAATCCCTTGTGGATTTTCTTTCAAGAGGCTCCGACAAGCCTTGGTCCTGTGTTCGAGTCATAGCCAGGAAAACTTTGTGGAGGAGATAAAGACGTACCAGAAATATCTTCATATTTACTCCAAGTAAGTTCGTTTAATCTTATTTTTTAGTTTAATTTTAAATAAAATCAAAGACGATCTAATACTTTCGCTGCAGGATGAAGTGTTCATTCCTAACAATTGGTATCAGAGGGGTTTTTGAATTTTATTTAGAATTAAGGTTTTGTATGGTGGGTATTTTAATTTCATATATGTGATATATGTGGTTAGTAAATTGATTTTTAGGCTATTTGACATTAGATTTATTGTTTTTATTAGATCCTTGTAAACCCATGAGGGTTAGAATTTCATGTATTTTACTTGAATGACTATGATTACTACGAATTTCGACCACCTGCGCTGAAAAAGCCGACGACGAAAAGGTACACGAGAAAAAAGGAGAAGAAAAAATCGAAGTCAAACATATTAAGATGGAGCTTTATCATCTTATTAAGCGTTCTAACATCATAAAACATGTGTTTGGTTCTTTGGTGATGGAGTGTTTGTTATTAAATTCTAGGTCTTGGGTTTAACACTTAGGTAATACAGTTTTTTTAAAAAAATTTCTGGCTGTTGGTGCTATAGTTAGAAGACAAAATTTAGGTTTTTAAACTCTAAATTTGAATGGCACAAGATAGAAAAAGATATTGTGTCTTGGATTTAAATTATTGTAATTTAAATTGTCTTCAATTTCCTAAGATATGCCAAATATGTCGGTCAATTTTGTTATTTTTTTAATTTAATTATGCATGTGATGTATGTTTTAAAGTATTTGATTACTGCATAAAGTATGTCATTTAGATTAAAATCTCACCATAGGTTAAACATGATCATGCATCTTAATTATTTTTTAATATAATTGTTATATTTGAAAATTTTGATTAGGATGTTTCCTAATAGAATTAAGATATTTTCCTAATAAGTTTATATTTTCCATATCTTTTGAATATAATTGTTATATTTGGAAAATTAATTTAGGATATTTTCTTTCATAAATAAAATCCATGTTTTCCTAATAGGATTATGATATTTCCTAAAGAGATTAGGATTTCCTTAAAATAAAGATTTTTTTTATTCATGTTTTAAATAGTTTAAATTTTGAATTTAATTTATTTTTATTTATTTCTTAATAAGATTAGATTCTTTCGAAATAAGATTAGATCTTTTAATTTCAAAATTCAAAATAAGATTAGTCTTTTAATTTCCTAATAAGATTAGGTCTTCTATAAATAAAGATAATTTAATTCAAAGATAAAATAGTTTAAGTTTTGAATTTAATTTATCTTTTATTTTTTCTAATAGAATTAGAATAAAATATCCAGGATGATCTTTTAATTTGTTTTAAATGGTTTAAAATGATAAAATTTTAAGATTATCCAATAAGTGAATTAGTTTTTTAATAGGATTAAAAACATTACATAAATTCACTTAGGTTCATCAATCTAGTAATTAATAGTTAATTAAAGATTAATGAATTTGAAATAAAAATTGACTATAAGAGAACTCTGTCTATGGAAGGTTCTGTCTAGACTGGGGTATTTAAGTTGACCGAAAGAGAACACCTCTAAGTGGGAATTGACCTGGGAGTTGAATTAGTCAAATTTTATTTAATTTCACTAAGCATGCTCATAATGTGATTAATTTATTTTTTTTTTGAAATAGTTCAAAAACTTGGTAATTCACATTAAAATCAACTTAACCATCATAAGGGTTATGAAGGGTAGATTGAGGAACTTAGATAAATGAGTTTAGCCTAATTTGTCTAAGAGAAAACCTTATTTCAAAATAGTAAGTGGGAGAAGAAAATGTGTCAACATATCCTACGATCTCGATCATCGGTTCACATTGTGAGATTCATGTGGGGCCTCGTGCAGCTTTTGAACCATCTCCCTACAAAACGTGTTTGCATGGGTCAATATCAGGGTGAACTCTTGAGAATGATAGGATTGTAATTTTGTTTCTAATACTTGACCTACCCTACGACGGCACTTGTTGGGATAAAACTACGGGATCTAAAATGATGGGTCACACTTACAAAGGGCTTATTAAGGTTGTTAATAATGTCTTTGACCAAACTAATGGTAACTAAATATTATAGAAACAAGAGTTATTCTGGTATAATACTTGGTTGAGATTGTCTTAGTTTAGTGAAGGAACACTTGATCTACCCTATGGCGGCACGTGTTCTAACTCACTAAAGTATCATGGCATTATAAATGATTTATAGAGTTCATTTTTCCGATTGTTTGATTTATACGCTAAAATTGAATGGATAATTGTTTTCATGATATTAAATTATATATTTTTATATATTTCAATATTATGTCAGTTTCTCTCATAATTTTTAATTTTATTACTAATAAGTCAAAATTGAGAAATTTTATTACTTGAAAAAGTAACATTAACACTATAATGACAGTGTAAAATTTTGAATTTATCTTTATTGAGAAATGTTCTCAAAAACTTGTTGCTAATGCTATTCAAATTGTTCGTAAAGCACATGATTAATGAATCAAAAGTAAATGAGATAGCTTATACGTATCTCCTAGTTCACATGTTAGATGTCAAGTTTAGAAGATAAAGAAAATGACAACAATATATGAGATGTTGAAGTCAATAGAAGATAAATTTAGATAATTGTCTAAATGATCTCGAATTAAGTATTACAAAAATCCAAGAAAAAAAATCAAATGACTGAAGCTATATAAAAGAAAATAGTTCCTAAATTAGTCAGGACAATCACAATGAGAGGAATTTTTGAAATACCTCTATGGGAAGAATAATATAGATAAAAGTAAATTTGATTTACTAGATTTTTGTGGAGAATAAATAAAGTCATCTAGATAGTTGATACAAGACCCACTATCAAGATTTAATCTTTATTACATTTAATATACAATTGTTGGAAAATACTTAACATGTAGAATAGTTTCTACAGGTTGGCACCAAGAAGCCCATCTCAATTATTGTAGTGGAAGACATTAAAATGTCATTAAGACTGTCACTTAATGCTGAATATGGTGTTTTTAGTAACCATAAGAGAAATTCAATTTCTCGAACTTTATTACTAAAAAGTTCATATAGTATGAATTACTTTGAAGTATTGAAGTTTATATTTTCAAAATTGTTTGAAATTACATTTAGCTAAAAATAAGAACAATTTGTATATGTTAAAATATTGACATATACTATACTACAAAATACTGAGATATTCATGATTATAGAATCTAGAATAGAAAGACATTGTTTTCTCCTAAAAGATGATACTTGACTTTGGCAGTTAAGGTTGATTAACATCAACTTGAATAGAATGAAAAGACTAGTAAGAGGTAATTTTCTAAAAGTTAGTTAATTACTTTACATGTCTGTAGATCTTGCCTTTCATGTAAGATAATCATTGGACCTTTATTGGATAAGGCTACAAGGCCAAAGAATACTTTGGTGTTACACATTCAGACCCAAGTGGCTTGGTGAATGTAAAGGCCAAATAAAGTCATGAATATTTTATCACTCTAATTGATAATCATTCAAGGTACAAGTATCTTTACTCAATACAACATAATTCTAAATTTTTTGAAAAGCTCAAGAAAATTAAGAGTAAAGTTGAAAATTAATTAGGTAAATCTCTCAAGATATTATGATCAGATCATAATAGAAAGTACAAGAACCTTACGTACTAAGATTAACTAATAGAAAATGAGTTTTTATCCCAATTATCTTAATACCAAGTATAATTGTGTGAAATTGTATTGTAAGGGGAGAAATAAGACTTTGTTAGACATGGTCACATTAGTAATGAGTTACACACCATTACCAAACTCCGGTTAGGAAATGCAATAGAGATTGCATGGTGAACATGATTCCCTCCAAAAGTGTCTACGAGACAATTTTAAGATTATAGAAGAGTAGTAAAGCTGGTTTAAAATACTTCACCATTTGGGAATGTTAAGCTCACATGCTGAAACAAGCTTAAAAAGCTTGTATATGTTCAAAGATAAGTCTAAGTGTAGGTCATCCCTAAGGAGTACAAAATGGTCTTTTATCTAGTCCTAAAATGAATAAGGTATTTTTATGACAAATATCATTTTTATAAGGAATGTCAAATAAAAGACTACAAACCTTTAATAAGGTGAGATAGTGTTAATACATTGATTCCAAGTGAAGCCACTAAATAGTTAACAAAATTTGCTAACAATTTAATTACATTTGAAAGTCAAATGGATCCTAGTCATGAATTGGATAAGCTTCATCTAGTGGGAGAATTATATGATGACTCAACCTTTACAAGGACTTAATTGAAGCCCAAATTGTCATGTTAAATGACAAAGTTGAAGGCTTATTGCCCTCAAAGTGAGACTAATGGCAAAGGGTTAAACCTAATAGGAACAAGTAGACTGCGAGTAAACTTTCTCATTTGTTGTCATACTGAAGTTTGTAAGTATTATTTAATTCATTGTTGCATATGGGATATGAAAAATGAATGTTTAGAATTCTTTTATGAAAATAAATCTTAGATAATGCATCCACACAAATCAATCAGAGAGGTTTATTTTCAAAGATCAAAAGCAAAAGGTTTGCAAAATAGTAAAGGTTCATTTATGAAATGAATTTTACAATTAGATCTTTGGATATAAGGTTTGATAAAAGTATCAAAACCTATGACTTTGGATAAATATTAATAAAGCTTGCATAGACAAGAAAATTATTAATTGCTTAGTGGATTTGTTCTCATGTTTTATGTTGATGATATTTTACTCATTATGAATGATACTCTATTTAACATAAAAAGTTGACTAAGTAACCAATTCCAAATGAGTGATTTGGAATGACTCGGTATATTTTATATGTCCAAAATGGAGATTTTAAGGACAAAATGTTAACTTTGTCTCAAACATCTTATATTGACAAAATTGTTGTCAAATATTTGATATTTATGTCTAAGGAAGAGTATCCTAAGACAACCTCAAATGTTGAGAGCATATGATTAATTATCTACTCTAAGTAGGAGACAATTAATGCATAAATGAGACTTAACAATTAATATACAGTTGGTTAGTATATATCATTTAAACGAATGGTATGACCATTGAGTAGAAAATTAAAAAGCTTTCTCTAATTATCTATGGATAATGAGAAAATTTTGTGTATGAAGTAAAATATTTGATCTTTACAAGATACACCTGCTCTTACAAAGATTTAGGAAATCTATGTTAAGATGAATTTTACCCTAGGTGGTGGAGTATGATATACAAGTTAAATTGTTTTGCTTGTAAAGCAACAAAAGAACTTGTATGATTCAAATAGTTCCTTCAAGATTTGAAAGGTGTTCAAGATATGATTTAGTCGGTCTTATTTATTATGATAATAGTGGTACAAAGACTAATATTAAGAAAATTAAAAAATACCAACGTATAGGGAATCATATCGAGAGAGAGAAAGCATCATGGTAGTGACCAAGATGGCTTTTAATAGCAGTTATTTGAATCTATATAAAAAGACTCTCCTGGCTAAAGTATTTGAGGGTCACGTAGAATGTCTAAGATTACGAGACGTGTCTCATCTTTGCTAGAGCAAGTGGGAGAACATGTTGGGTATAGACTATGCCCTATGATACATATCTCGCCGGCTTTAGTGCAAGTGAGAGATTGTTGGGATTTATGCCCTAAAGTCTCGTAATTAATGATTTATTTAATAATTAATAATAATTTTGATTATTTTATTTGTAATATAATATTATCCATTATATGAAAAATCCAAGGTTATTAGTGTAATCTTGAACAAGTATGTGGTTGACATACAGGAGGATCATGTTCAAGAAATAACCTAAAGGGTCATAGTATTTGGATAAAGTTGGGTGTCTTATCCTGTAACACTATTGATACGACCCACTTTGTAATAGTTACAAATAATTTGATCTAAATCGTTCATGTAGAGACATGTGAGTGAGGGTATCTTATACAATGAGTTTGTATAAGACTGGACCACGAAATATTTAATCTCTCTTTATAAATCTGTTAATTGAGAATATTAATATTTCATCAGGATGATCATATGTGACTCGATCTTAATCCTGAGTGAGTTATGAACTCATGCCTGTGAGGGCTTGTCCTTTGATTTGTATGAGTGAGAGTAGCTTTTGTAGCTGATTCAATAAGTCTACCATTTTGGGGACTTAACCAAATAGGGAGCTAGGAACATAATCTCACAAGATGGAATTCACTCATTCCCATATAGGGTAAGTAGATAAGTAGTTCCCTTAAATGTTGATTTCGAGACTTGAACAATGGGGCCCTACGCTCTCACTTACCCAAGAGGGACTTAGTTTATGATTGGATCATAAACAAATTGTTCATTAGAGAATCAGTGGTACTTAACGTGCAAGATATAATTACAGGGCTAAAAACGAACTTTTGACCTAGCTGTAATTACGAACAACTCGTGAAGGATCGACTTACATGTAATGGTTATATCCATGGACACAACTTATCCTACAGTGCATAAAAGTGCAACTCTAGGTCTATAATGGAGTGAGCTAAAGGTAATGAATGAAAATTGATTAATTAAAGAGTTTAATTAATTAATTATATATCATTGGAGCTTGTAATCTGTAGGTCCATAAGGCTCCCTTGCTAGCTCATAGTAACACTAAAAGATAAATTTAGTTGAAAGAAAATTTTGAAATATTTAAATTAATATTTAATTTGAAGTGTTCAAATTAATATTTAATATATTAGATATATTAATTTAAAAGAAGAAAATATATTTATTGTATTTGATACATTAATATTAAAATAATTAATGTATATTAGATACATTAAATAAAAGATATTTATAAAATTTGAATAAGATTCAAATAAATAAATATCGTAGAAGATTTGAATGAGATTAAAATAAGTATAAGATATATTTTAATATATTACATATTAAAATATAATATTTTAATTATGGCAAAGATTTGCCTTTGGTCTCTATAAATAGGACCTTTGGGTTGAGTCATTAGATATAACACACATCTCCTCAATAGATAATTAGAGAATTCTCTCTAGACCTCTTTCTCTCCAATCCCTTGTGGATTTTCTTTCAAGAGGCTCCCACAAGCCTTGGTTCTGTGTTCGAGTCATAGTCAAGAAGACTTTGTGGAAGAGATAAAGACCCACCAGAAATATCTTCGTATTTACTCCAAGTAAGTTTGCTTAATCTTATTTTTTAGTTTAATGTTAAATAAAATCAAAGACGATCCAATGCTTCTGCTGCAGGATGAAGTGTTCATTCCTAACAAAAATGGGGTAAATTGAAGTCGGAACAAGGAATACATTCCTAGTAAATTCCTTAAAAATTTTTTTATATCTTTGGATCCAGCCTAAATAATTAGATTACAAGTTTATTTGATCCAAATGACCCTAATTAGATAGCAATTTCAAATCAACTATGTGGTATTTGTATATAATTTATTTACTTTAGAAGTGTGTGTAAATAGTAAAAAGGGACATTATTTTAAGAATCTATTAACCTATATTTTTACACATTAATGGTTCAATATCATATTTTTTTTGTATATAAAAGTACTCTAATGACTAGAACCAATCATTTTTAACATACCATATGAGAATAAAAAAACATCTCTAAAAAGAGCTAGTGAATTAAAAGAGACAAAATACTCTCAACTAATTAATAAACAAAACGAGATACTTCTTTAACCAATACAACCATATGATATAATTTAACTAAAAACTACCCACCAAACCACAAAAGTTCAAATTCCCCCCTCCCTCCCCCCTCAAATTAGGTTTAAATCTCATTTAAATCTCCCACTTGGCCCATTTGACATTATTTGCTATATACACATTAATAAACATAATGCGCATAGAAGATAAATTTCATCTTCACATCATGATATCAATATCAAGTCAAGAAACTGATGAGAATCATGGCGGTCATAGATCATTACATCGACATAATCCCTTCCATGTATCACAACATTCGTTCTTCACTTAACATGATCTATAATAAAGGTATTCAATAATGGTCCAACAATAATTGTCTTTATCAAAGACAAGGTCCTGTTTAATTTACGTAATTCATTTACGTATATACCAATCATAAGAAATATGAGTGTCAAAATAAAATCAGAAACAATAAATAAATGAGCTCAAAGTGTCAAATAACATAATCGTAATATCAATAATGGTATCCACTAATGCCCATACGTTTGACATGTTCCTTGAATGTCTTAGGTGGCAATCCTTTCGTTAGTGGATCCGCAATCATAAGGTTAGTGCTAATGTGTTCGATTGACACCCATTGTTTCTGAACTTCTTCTTTAACGGAAAAATATTTCAATTCCATATGTTTAGCACCTTTCGAATATTTGTCATTTTTTGAGAAGAAAAATTCTGCAGAATTAGCACAATAAATTTTCAGCGGCTTGGCAATACTGTCAACAATTCCAAGTCCTGAAATAAAGTTCAGCAGCCATAAACCATGAACTGTAGCCTCAAAGCAGGCTACAAATTCAGCTTCCATAGTGGAGGCAGCGATGACAGACTGCTTCAAACTTTTCCATGAAATTACTCCTCCAGCTAATAGAAACAAATAACCAAATGTGGATTTTCTCGTATCCACACATCCAGCGAAATATGAATCTGAATATCCTATCCCCTCAAGATGATCAGATCTTCTATAGGTAAGCATATAATCCTTCGTTCCTTGCAGATACCTTAAAACTTTCTTTGCAGCTTTCTAATGATCCATTCCTGGATTACTTTGATACCTGCCCAACATGCCGACAACAAAACTGATGTCTGGTCTGGTACAAGTCTGTGCATACATTAAGCTTCCAATAATAGATGCATAAGTAATAATTTCCATTTGATTGCGTTCCAATTCATTTGTAGACACGTATTTTTGTCCGACTTCATTTTATAAAATTGTTTGCTAGTTAATTTTATGTTTTTTATTAAATCTGCTCATTATTGGAATGTCTCCACTTTGATATTTGTTTGTTATTTGCTAATTTAATTTTTTTATGCCTTTTATTTTATTTTATCTTTTTCTTTTAAGTTGGAGAAACCATAGGTTTTTTTTTTTTCTGGATAAAAACAAAATTTTGGTTGAGTGAGTAAGTTTTGTATTTTGTTTTGCTTGACAAAAGTTGTTGGTCTATTTTGGTGCTAAACTCCTTTTGGCATGTTTTCAAATTGTAAAACTTGGTCTTTGGTTTAATACACAAAAGAGGAAGTTGTTTTGGGCTTTATATACCTTTCTTTCCCTTCTTCAAAAGGGGGATCTACACTCACACACACCACACAACACACCACTACATCTATCTTCTCACAAAAAAAAAAAAAAAAAAAAAAACCCTACAAGCCCCATATCCATATACACATCCAAACACATATCACAACCACACATGCATTGAGAGGTAGAGAGAAAAAAAACAGTGAGCTTCATTCAAAGCTAACAAAAATCCATAACACAAAAGAAAACCCTAACTTAGTTGGAGGTTGCATTTGGTAGGGCTTGTCCCAAGGATCCGCTCCTCAAACAACAAGCTAGTTGGTTATTCTTGATCTCAACTTCTAGATCTCCATCTCTATCTCGAAATGCCCCTGAAAAGCAGTAGTTGAGTAAGGGTGTTATGAGTTTTCTTTCATTTTTATTGTTTATTACATCTCTTCTTAATTTTATTACAATGCGAATCTTTACCTATCTTTGTTTTGCATTATGCCTTAGATCTTTGTTTGATGCCACTGATTTTCTTTATTTTTATGGTTCATCTTCCCTACATATCTACCATATTTTTTCATGTCTTCTCCTTCTTGGCTTTTAAGTTATGGGTACTAAAAAAAAAAGAAAAGAACAAAAAAAAGGAAGTAACGTTGTAAAATTAAAAGAAAGTGTTGTCTACATACCTTGAGTGAGAGACCCTTGCTTCTGATATAACAATGGTGAGAGATGTTGAGGTTGTAAAAGAAAAAGATAAAAAAAAATGAAGTTTGAAAACAGAGGGAGAAGACGATGAAGTGGGTGAAGGGAAAGGTAGAGCCAAAAAGAAATCGGTTGGTTTAAAAAGAAAAGGAAAAAAAATGTTAGTTTTATTATATTATTATTATTATTATTATTATTATTATTATTATTATATGTACTTATTATTATTATTATTTATTTTTTTTGTGTGTTATTTTTGTTGTGAAATTGATATATGCATGCTAATTAGTACATGATTTTAATCTTTAATCCATACTGTTTATAAAAAAATTTCCGACGACGGAATCTAGAAATATTTGAAAGTCCGATTTTCTAATTTTTCCCGAGGTGAGAAATCGATTCTTTGGAAGTCCAAGATTGATTTCAATATGTTTTTTTCTTAAAATTGTTAACATGCTTGTATATAGTGCTTGTTTGATTATTTGCTAATGAATAGATTATTATGATAGCTTAATTTATCTTTAAAATGTATTTATTTATTATGCTTAATTTTGCTTTTCTTGTTTTTTCTTAACATTTTTTTTATCTCTTTTTATAAAATTATCTCCAAATCTTTAAATTTTCTCTTTTTGAGTGTATGGAAATTTTATAACCAAAGTGTCATTTCTAAAGCCTTTTGTAATCTCTCTTTTAAAAAGTGGTTTTCAAGGTTGTTTTCTTTTTAAAATTCCTACGATGGAATCTAGAAATATTTGGGAGTTTGATTTTCTATAATTATTGAGGTGAGGGATCATTATCTTAGGGAGTCTGAGATTTTGGTCCCAAGAAAAAATGAATTTAATTAAAACAAAATTTTATTTTAAAAAAAAAAAAACTTTCTCTTATAAAAGACTATTCTATGACGGAATTGAGAAATTGTAAATTTTTATCATATTCTTGAGGTGAAAATTTTTTCCTAAGTTTTTTGGGAATATTTCTAATATAGTCAAATTGATGGATATTTATCCACTTATTTTATGGGATCATGACTTCAAATATTGGAGAAATGAAAGGTAAAATAAGACATTGTAATAAAATCTATTTTTCCCTAACCAAGCTTTTCTTCTAAATTTTTTTGCAATTCAAGATTAAATTTGGCCACTGTTTTTAAACGGGTGTTGTGGGGTGCTAACACCTTCCCCATACACAAACAACTCCCTAGCCTAAATCTTGTTTTCACATACGTTTTTTTTTCAAAAAAAAGTTATTTTATTCTATTTTGGTGTCCAATCACACCATAAAAGAGGTTGGTGGCGACTCCTTTTAAAATATCCCTTTTTGAGGACGTCAGTTGCTTCGCGTCGCAGGCATGTGGCGACAGCTTGGCGACTCCACTGGGGACATGAGGTTCTACCTCGAGAGTTAGGCCATTTTTATTATCTTTAATTGCATTGCTCTTATTGTATATATTGCTGTAGTTATGTTAATTATTTCACACATGATCACAAGCCTCCTACCCAGGCTTTTTCGAATAGGATTAGATTTGAGGATGGAGTAGTGTTGACCTTCGAGAAGTATAAGCTTCCGTGTAGGCACACGAAAAATTCTCACTCAATTTGGTCATATGATCGTGTATGATTATGTTGACCAATTTGGGGACCTTTTGTCTGTAGGATTCTAGAATCAACCACACTTGTTTAGGGCCTTTATATTTTTATTTGATTTTTTTTCTCGCATGCGATAACAAGTCTCCTATCCGGGCGTTTCCTAATAGGATTAGAATTGAGGACGGAGTAGTGTTGACCTTCGAGGAACATATGCTTCCATGTAGGCACACCAAAATCCTCACTCAACTTGGTCATTCAATCAAATGTATGACTTTGTGACCAATTTAAGGGCCTTTGTCATTTAGGACCTTAGAATTAATTTCACTTGTATAGAGCTTTTATGCTTTGTGTGCTTACTTTACTCTAGTTTTGCCGTCTCCTTATGTTTTTCCTTCTTGACCTTATTTTATTTGTTTCATTCTTTCATCCATATATCCTCTCATTGGCATCTACATGGCCTAATTAAGTTGAGAGTCATTTCATTAATTATCATGCATAATCCTAGATTGGTAAGCATTCATTTGCTTGTTGTGTCACCATTAGGCTACTTAGTCATTAGTCATTGTGGTCTTTTCCTTTTACAATCGTCATTGAATTTTCACCTTAGGCTTTTTTTATAAAATTTGCATTGTTATTAAAATAAGCATTAGGTTTTAAAACCTTGCATGCATACACTTCATACTAGTAATAAGAAACTTCGAACTAATTCAATCCTTCTCTTTCTTTAAAAAGATTAAAATAGTCAAAGTGTTACAAAATAGAGTGAATATATCTCCACCTCATCATCATTATTGGATTAGAAGGAAAGCAAGGATCATGGAAGATCAGGTTAACGATCAAGTATAAGCAGTCCAACTAGACGTGGAAAAGTTAAAGGAGCAAATGGCAAACATTTTGGAAACCCCACTGCAAGAGAGGAAAAGTTGGTGGCACGAGTATTACTACAAGCAAAAATGGGATAGAATCAAGTATTAGACGATACCTCTCTTTATCCTCCAGGGTGTACACCTCAGAAGCTATCAAATCTACCATTGGCAAGAATGACGTCGTACCCTACTTTGTTTCTGAAGCAAGATCCTAATCAAGTCCTTCAGCAAGAGAGTCAGGAGAATGTTCCAATGTTCACTCCACACATGGAGAACTGCAATAGAATTTCTGAAGATTTAGGCGGTATAAGAAGGTTAGGTCTTCTAGAAGAAAGACTGCGGGTAGTAGAAGGCATCGATGTCTATGGAGATGTTGACGCAAAACAACCGTGCTTGATCTCAGATATGGTTATTCCACTCAAGTTCAAGCTGCCAGAGTTTAAGCTATGCAATTGGGATTTCAAAAGTTGACAATTGTCACTAAAGAAATGCAAGAGTAATAACCATCGGTTGTGCCTAAAGTCATGTTGATGCCTTTGTAATATGGGCGCTTTAAACTTTTGCTTGAAAATGAATGTAATAGCTTTCGTGATAGACAACGATAGCCTTTTAAATGTTGCATGATTGGCCCTCAAATACTTGGAAAGGGTTTTGATTTCTTTTATGTTGCGTCTGTCTGTTCAATGTTTCTAGAGAGCTCAACTTAGCTTATGTCGTCAACCTTGTCTTTTGTGCCTAATCTAAAAAGAATCTAGGAAGTCTCTGTGTTTCACGCCTGACGGCTACTGGTCTCAAGAGAACTTGCTCCTTTAGCTCTAGACTAAGAACTTTTAAATGCCTTATTTCTAAGAAAAAAAGAGTTTGGGGGCCTTACCATTGATTTTAAGTTTGGGCGGTAAGGTGACCATAAGAAAAAAAAATCTATTATAGGAAAGTGCACCTCAAAGAGCACTCCTATTCTCCTAAGGACTCACTCCTCTTCTCCTAAGGACTCACTCCTCTCCATCTGAAAAAAAAGAAAAAGCAAAAAAATGATGAATAAAAGAAGAGATGAGTGATTGCCTGACTGTTGCAAATCTCCCAAAGCTTAGGTGAGCTTCATACAAAGATGTCGCCACTCTGAGAATTAAGAGGAATGCAACAAGAGGGTTAAGCCTAAAGGAAAGAAAGTTAGGAGAATGAGTGTCTTGCCTAATAAGTCATAAGCCTAGAAGCTAGGGTGAACTTCATCATCAATGTTGCCATTCCAAGATGAGAGGCTATGACTTGAAGAATTCTTTGAGTGTAAAAAAATAAAATAAAATAAATAATAAAGAATAATAAAATAAAAAAAAGTGCTAACTTAAAGAGTTATAAGGAGTAGAGGGATTAAAAGTTCTTATAAAGAAGTTTAAGGGCTGCACAACGAGCTCAATGACTGAGTTAATAGTTAGGCAAGCTGTGGAATCTAAGTACAAGCCATGCATTTTTGTGTTAAGTGCAAAAGAATGGGAACATAGGTAATAGGGAATGGTTGAGCTCTTACAAAAACTTGAGTGGGTAAACTAATATATTAGTAGCCATTATTCTGTAAAGAGTACATTGTGGTTATAGTTGCGTATTCCCTTTGGCAGTATTTTCTAACCAGAGAGTGAATATGTTGAAAGGCTTTAAATAACAAAAACATTAGGATTGGAAATGACGTTGATTTGTGGATTAATTTCAAAGTTCCATCTTTAATCTTAAGAGCAGCATATGATATGTCGCTTGAGTAACTGAAATTAATTGAACAAAGAGGAAAGGACAGCCATGCCATGCTAGGAACCTCTGCAAGTAGTTTGAGCTGACATTTTGTCCACAAAACGTGCTTTTTTTAGCCTCATAGCTCCGCTTCATGAGTTCAAGGATGAGTTGAGGTGTACATAGTTTGGATACAATGACTCTGAGCATCGTTTCTTGTGTGCTTAAAAGTGAGTTGGTGTAATGGAAACACCTAACAAAGTATTAAGAGATTTTTGTTGACAAACTGGCAGTGGAATATAAAGACTGGTATATGGCTATTGTATGTCAATTCACGCATCAACTGGGGTAGTTCCCTTTTCCTTAATATATGGCATGAAAGTGGTTGAAGTTGAAGTATCAGTCTTTTGGATATAAATCATCCTTCTGAATATGATTGCATGGAGTAGAAGACAACCATATCAAAGGAAATTGACTCAAGCTTATGCAAGAAAGTTCGAGAACATGAATTTAGTATTTGAAGAGGATCCTCCCATTTCAAAAGGATCATTGGGAAAATTATGAAGATATTCTCTGATGAAGTATTCAAGATGATGAATCATGTAACGTGACAAATGAAAATCTTGCCAGTAAAGTATTATGCAATTAGCCTTCTTTGCATTCATCATTCTACCATCAGTTCCAAAGTTTTGAGATGGTGCTTATGTGGTCATTGTAAGGGTTCTTTTAATGAGATTTATGAACTCTTATGTCAAGAAACCACTCTTAATCCTGTCTTATAGTCCTAAGGCAAGACAAAAGTCAAATCATAGTTCAAGGCCATGATACCTATATGGGGAAGTATAAAAGAGCCATTTTGTATGCTTTAACTTCTTTTCTCTTTTCCAAAAGAAATAAGAAAAGGGTAAAAGTTAGCAGTAAAATAAACATATCAATCACAAGCATATAAAGGCATGCATGCATCCATTTGTGGTATTTATCTATATGCCTGATTTCCTATGATGGTGTTTGCCTCAAGCATGTTTCTTTTACAGTGTCATGTGGCTCTTGTTTATCCCTGGTCCTTGACACCTTGTGCTGTGGTGGTGCTTGTTTATTCCTAGCCCCCAACGTATTACCCTCGCTGCGATGACGTTGATCTCCAGCTTGTTACTTTTGCTGCAGTGGCATTTGTTTATCCATGGCCCTCAGCATGTTTCTTTTGCTGTGTCATGTGGCGCTTGTTTATCCCTGGCCCTTGACACCTTGTGCTGTGGTGGCGTTTGTTTATCCCTGGCCCCCAGTGTTTTACCCTCATTGCGATGACGTTGATCTCCAGCTTGTTACTTTTGCTGCAGTGACACTTGTTTATCCCTGGCCCTTAGCATGCTTCTTTTACAGTGTCATGTGGCTCTTGTTTATCCCTAGTCCTTGACACCTTGTGCTGTGGTGGTGTTTGTTTATTCCTAGGCCCCAGCGTTTTACCTTCGCTGCAATGACGTTGATCTCCAACTTGTTACTTTTGCTGTAGTGGCATTTGTTTATCCCTGGCCCTTAGCATGTTTCTTTTTCTGTGTCATGTGGCGCTTGTTTATCCCTGGCTCTTGATATCTTGTGTTGTGGTGGTACTTGTTTATCCCTAGCCCTCAACGTTTTACCCTTGCTGCGATGACGTTGATCTCCAACTTGTTACTTTTGCTGTAGTGGCATTTGTTTATCCATGGCCTTCAGCATGTTTCTTTTGCTGTGTCATGTGGCGCTTGTTTATCCCTGGTCCTTGACACCTTGTGCTACGGTGGTGCTTGTTTATTCCTGGCCCCCAGCGTTTTACCCTCGCAGCGATGACGTTGATCTCCAACTTGTTACTTTTGCTGCAGTGGCATTTGTTTATCCCTGGCCCTCAGCATGTTTCTTTTGTTGTGTCATGTGGCACTTGTTTAACCCTGGCCCTTGACACCTTGTGCTGTGGTGGTGCTTGTTTATCCCTGTCCCCTAGCATTTTACCCTCGCTGTGATGACGTTAATCTCCAACTTGTTACTTTTGCTATAGTGGCACTTGTTTATCCCTGGCCCTTAACACCTTGTGCTGTGGTGGTGCTTGTTTATCCTTGGCCCCCAGCATTTTACCCTCGCTGCGATGACGTTGATCTTCAGCTTGTTACTTTTGCTGTAGTGGCACTTGTTTATCTCTGGCCCTCAACATGTTTCTTTTACTGTGTCATGTGGCGCTTGTTTATCCCTGGCCCTTGACACCTTGTGCTGTGGTGGTGCTTGTTTATCCTTGGCCCACAATCGTAGGTAGTAATTGGTGGACAAGGTCGATCCCACGAGGACTAAAGTAATCAAACTTTGTAAACTTGAATATCACTAATGCTAATTCTAAAGCACTTAAGAGATATAAAGTTAACAAAAAGCAAGCACGACACAAGAAAATTAAACTCTAGCAATTTAAAGGAAATAAGCAACTAAAATTGATAACAAACAATTCAAGAATCAAATGAGTAAGGCACTGGAATTTATGAAATCACTGCTAATTTTCGCTCCCTAATGCTGTGTGATGCTATAGCATTGTGCAGCATTACTGCACTGTGTAGTAACGGGAAATCTGAAAATTAATTCCGAAAATTAATTCTAATCCTCGAATTGCAGTTCTAAAGCAAAGTTTAACATATGTCTATGAAAACCCAGCTTCCAAACACATGGATAGACCAACTTCCCTAAGTTTACAAGCCAAAAGTATATGTCTATACCCTTGAATTCATCCATAATTCAAGATATGAACCTACTTGCATTGCCTATGCTAGTTCCATTTATTTTAACCTTTTCAGAATTAAAACAAACTTTTATTCTTTCCCAAGTTGATCATTCTCAAGAAGAACAGTAAGAAATAAAAGACCCATAAGCAAACTACACTTCTATAGCATTCCATAACAAAAGGGTTCCAAAACTAGAGCTATGAATCCATAAATTCCAGCCCAAAGAAAATTAGCCCATGGCTTTTATAAAGAAAATAAACAGAGACGAATCTTTACTGATAAACATCTTAGGTTTAAATGGAAATTCACAAATAAAAACGCTAGGAACAACTTAGCTTAACTAAATCTTCAAGAAAATTAAAGAGTAAGATACATAAACTTAAGAAGAAGAAGAAGAGAAACGGAATGGGTAGCTGGAGAATGAAATTCTAAAGAAGCTCCTTCTCTTTCCCTCTGCTACTGCGTTTTTTCTTTCTTCTTCTCCTCTTCTCTGGTTTTTGCGATAGCTTCTCCCCCTCTCCCTCACGTTTTTTCCATACACTCTAAATTAGGGTTTTCATTCTTCCAATAATTACTTTGGGCTTTTTTTTCTTTCCATTTTCGGCCCATCAGAATAGATCTAAAGACCAAAAGCTACTATTACGTCATAAAAAATGGGCCCATATTTCCGTTTTCTACTAGACTGTCAATGCTGCAGGATGCTGAGCAATGTTGTACAATGCTATAGCATCAGTACCTCAACGAGCATTTTTTCACTTCTTAGACTGCAAAACAAAAGGAAAACAAAGCACACTAAGCCAACTACAACAAAAGACTAAAAAGAGTAAAAGAAATAAGAAAAAGGAAAACTAAACAAAAACCCGACTCTTAATTAAACTTAACATGAAACTTACTAAAAACAAGATAAAAGTGTGCTTTCCACTCAATTTTGACCAAGAATACGCAAGAGAGGATGTTAAACTAATCCCATTTCATGGGATTATCACTTGTTTATCCTTAGCTCTTGACACCTTGTGTTGTGGTGGTGCTTGTTTATCCCTGGCCCCCAGCGTTTTACCCTTGCTGCGATGGCGTTTATCTCCAACTCGTTACTTTTGTTGCAATGGCACTTGTTTATCTCTTACCCTCAGCATGTTTCTTTCGTTGTGTTATGTGGCGCTTGTTTATCCCTGGCCCTTGACACCTTGTGCTGTCATGGCTCTTATTTATCCCTGGCCGCCAGCACTTTTTCCTTTGTTGTGATAACACTTGTTTATCTCTGGCCCTCAGCATGTTTCTTTTGCAATGTCATGTGACGCTTGTTTATCCCTGACCCTTGACACCTTTGTGCTGTGGTGGTGCTTGTTTATCCCTTGCCCCAAATGTTTTACCCTCACTGTGATGACGTTGATTTCCAGCTTGTTACTTTTGTAGTAGTGACACTCGTTTATCCCTGGCCCTCAACATGTTTTTTTACTGTGTCATGTGGCGTTTCTTTATCTTTAACCCTTGACACGTTTGTTGTGGTGACAGAGTTCTATCATTGACCTCTAGCATTTTGCTTTTACTGTACTGGCATTTGTTTATCTGTAACCCTTGACATCTTTGTTGCGGTTGTGCTTGTTTATCCCTGGCCCCAAACATTTACCTTATATATATTATACATAGTGTTGGTTGCATTCTTGACTTCCAAAAAGCCACCCCTGTGACATTTTTATAATATGTTGAGATATTCAAGTATACATCTAGACTTCAGCCAGACAAAATAGTGTCTATATCTTCGTCTACCTTCTACTTCTACAAGGATGTACGAAGGGGGGCATGCTGTAACTACCTATTTTTGTCCAGCTTCATTTTATAAAATTGTTTGCTAGTTAATTTTTTTTTTTTTTTGCATTTTTTTATGTTTGTTATTAAATTTGCTCATTATTGGAATGTCTCCACTTTGATATTTGTTTGTTATTTGATAATTTTACTTTTTTATGCTTTTTATTTTATTTTATCTTTTTCTTTTAATTTGGAGAAACCATAGGTTTTTTTTTTTGGATAAAAACAAAATTTTGGTTGAGTGAATAAGTTTTGAATTTTGTTTTGCTTGAGCAAAAGTTGTTGGTCTATTTTGGTGCTAAACTCTTTTTGGCATGTTCTCAAATTGCAAAACTTGGTCTTTGGTTTAATACACAAAAGAGGAAGTTATTTTGGGCTTTATATACCTCTCTTTCCCTTCTTCAAAGGGGGGATCTACACTCACACACAACACACCACTACATCCATCTTCTCACAAAAAAAAAAAAAAAAAACCCCTACAAGCCCCATATCCATATACACATCCAAACACATATCACAACCACACATGCATTGAGAGGTAGAGAGAAAAAAAACAGTGAGATTCATTCAAAGCCAACAAAAATCCATAACACAAAAAAAAACCCTAACTTAGTTGGAGGTTGCATTTGGCAGGGCTTGTCCCAAGGATCCGCGCCTCAAACAACGAGCTAGTTGGTTATTCTTGATCTCAACTTCTAGATCTTCATCTCTATCTCGAAATGCCCCTGAAAAACAGTAGTTGAGTAAGGGTGTTATGAGTTTTCTTTCATTTTTATTGTTTATTACATCTCTTCTTAATTTTATTACAATGTGAATCTTTACCTATCTTTATTTTGAATTATGCCTTAGATCTTTGTTTGATGCCACTGATTTTTCTTTATTTTTATGGTTCATCTTCCCTACCTATCTACCATTTTTTTTTTTCATGTCTTCTCCTTCTTGGCTTTTAAGTTATGGGTACTAAAAAAAGAAAATGAAAAGAACAAAAAAAAGGAAGTAACGTTGTAAAATTAAAAGAAAGTGTTGTCTACATACCTTGAGTTAGAGACCCTTGCTTCTGATATAGCAATGGTGAGAGATGTTGAGGTTGTAAAAGAAAAAGAGAAAAAAAAAATGAAGTTTGAAAACAGAGGGAGAAGAAGATGAAGTGGGTGAAGGGAAAGGTGGAGCCAAAAAGAAATCGGTTGGTTTAAAAAGGAAAGGAAAAAAATGTTAGTTTTATTATTATTATTATTATTATTATTATTATATATACATTTTTTCATCGGCGGCTGTTTTACCACCCATGTATTTAAAAAAAAATTTAAATTTTTTTTTAATTTTTAGGTTTTGTTTCGTCAGTGGCAGTACTTCCACTGACACAAGTTTTTTTTTTCTTTTTTCTTTTCTTTTTTAATTTATATTATATTATATATATATATATATATTTTTAATTGTGTCTATATGTACTTATTATTATTATTATTTATTTTTTAGAAAGGATATATCTACTTTATTTTAAATGTTGTGTTTTTTAACACTTTTTTTTTGTGTTATTTTTGTGTAGTTTAAATGTGAATATGTTTTCTTACTTATTATTGTTGTGAAATTGATATATGCATGCTAATTAGTACATGATTTTAATCTTTAATCCATACTGTTTATAAAAAAATTTCCGACGATGAAATCTAGAAATATTTGAAAGTCCGATTTTCTAATTTTTTCTTAAATTTGTTAACATACTTGTATATAGTGCTTGTTTGATTATTTGCTAATGAATAGATTATTATGATAGCTTAATTTATCTTTAAAATGTATTTATTTATTATGCTTAATTTTGATTTTCTTGTTTTTTCTTAACATTTTTTTAATCTCTTTTTATAAAATTATTTCCAAATCTTTAAATTTGCTCTTTTTGAGTTTATGAAAATTTTATAACCAAAGTGTCATTTCTAAAGCCTTTTGTAATCTCTCTCTTAAAAAGTGGTTTTCAAGGTCGTTTTCTTTTTAAAATTCCTATGATGGAATCTAGAAATATTTGGGAGTCCGATTTTCTAGAATTATTGAGGTGAGGGATCATTATCTTTGGGAGTCCAAGATTTTGGTCCCAAGAAAAAATGAATTTAATTAAAACAAAAATTTGTTTTTTTAAAAAAAAAAAACTCTCTTCTAAAAGACTATTCTATGACGGAGTTGAGAAATTATAAATTTTTCTCATATTCTTGAGGTGGAAAATTTTTCCTAAGTTTTTTTGGGAATATTTCTACTATAGTCAAATTGATGGATATTTATCCACTTATTTTATGGGATCATGACTTCAAATATTGGAGAAATGAGAGTAAAATAAGACATTGTTTTAAAAATCTATTTTTCCCTAATCAAGCTTTTCTTCTAAATTCTTTTGCAATTCAAGATTAAATTTGGTCACCGTTTTTAAACGGGTGTTGTGGGGTGCTAACACCTTCCCCATACACAAACAACTCCCGAGCCCAAATTTGGTTTTCTCATACCTTTTTTTTTCAAAAAAAAGTTGTTTTATTCTATTTTGGTGTCCAATCACACCATAAAAAAGATTGGTGGTGACTCCTTTTAAAATCTCCCTTTTTGAGCACGTCGGCCGCTCCGCGTCGCAGGCATGTGGAGACATCATTCTTTGGACATTGCATGCGACTAAACTTATCTCCCTTCTTAATTCGAACAACACTTGAAGAGCATTTATCCATCTTAAATCTCTCTAGAACTTTGTTAATATAGGCCTTCTGAGAAATCCTAATAATCCACATGCTCGATCACGAAATATTTCTATTCCAATCATATAGGATGCCTCACCCATATCTTTCATTTCAAAATTCTTAGAGAGAAATTCCTTGGTTTGACATAATAAACCAAGGTCATTAGTAGCTAGCAAGATGTCATCAACATATAGAACAAGAAATATAAACTTACTCCCACTGATCTTTAGATATATACATCGATCAACGAAATTTTCTTTAAATCCAAAAGATGTGATGGTATCATTAAACTTAAGATACCATTGTTGGGAAGCTTGTTTAAGTTCGCATATTGACCTTTTTAGCTTACACACCATATGTTCCTTTCCTTCAACCACAAAACCTTCTGGTTGATCCATGAACACTTCTTCATCTAAATTCCCATTTAGAAAGGAAGTTTTCACATCCATTTGATGAAGCTCTAAGTCATAATGAACTACTAATGCCATAATAATTCGTAATGAATCCTTTTTAGAGACAGGTGAAAAGGTTTCTTTATAGTCAATACCATATTTCTGAGTAAAACCTTTGGCAACGAGTCTAGCCTTGTGTCGTTCAATATTTCCATTTGAGTCACGTTTAGTTTTAAAAACTCATTTACATATGAATTTTTGCTTCCTTCAGGCAATTCTACAAGGTCCCAAACCCCATTGTGGTCCATTGATTTTAACTCTTCTTTCATGGCATCTAACCATTTAACAGAACTGTCACTTTCAATGGCTTGTGAAAACGAAACTGGATCATTATCAATACCTAAGTCAAATTCTGACTCATGCAAATAAACCACATAATCATCAAAAATAGTAGATCTTCTTTGCCTTACAGATCTTCTTAATTCTGTTTCTAGTGGTTCCTCTATTGTAGATTCATTAATTACAATATCATTATGTGGTGTTTGATCATTAATTTGTTGTTCCTGTGAATTATTAATAGAGTCAACAATTATAGGAACAACAACTTGAGAAGAAGTCATAGATGAAGAACTTTGTACCTTAGCTTTTTGAATTTCCACTTTACGTGGTTCCAAACTCCCACTAACTTCACCATTCTCAATGAACCTAGCATTTCCAGTTTCAACTATTCTAGTACTGTGGCTAGGACAATAAAATCTATACCCTTTAGATTTTTCTTGATAACCAATGAAGAAACCACTGGTTGTTCTTGAGTCCAGTTTCTTTTCGTGTGGATTATAAATTCTTACTTCTGCTTGGCAACCCCAAACATGCAGATGCCTTAAACTGGGTTTCCTTCTTGTCCACAGTTCAAAAGGTGTCTTTGAAACTGACTTACTAAGAACCCTGTTTAACAAATATTGGGCAGTTCTTAAAGCATACATCCACAACAATATTGGTAAAGATGAATTAATTAACATGCTCCTAACCATATTCATTAAAGTACGATTATGCCTTTCTGCAACACAATTTTGTTGCGGTGTTCCTGGCATTGTGTATTGAGCACATATGCTATGATTTTCTAGGAATTTAGCAAATTGATCAGGGCACTGTCTATTCTCATCATACTTTCCATAATATTCACCACCTTTATCAGACCTTACGATTTTCACTTTTCTATCCAATTGTCTTTCAACTTCATTGATAAATATCTTTAGGGCATCTATTGATTGAGATTTTTCATGCAACAAATAGATATATCCATAACGTGAAAAATCATCAATAAAGGTAATGAAATACTTTTCTCCACCAAAAGATGGAACATCAAAAGGCCCACAGATATCAGTGTGTATAATTTCAAGGAGCAGTGAGCTTCTTGTGGCTATTTTCTTGATTGTCTGTTTTGTCTGTTTTCCCTTAATACAATCCACACAAGTTTCAAGATCAGTAAAATCCAAGTTTGGAATGATTTGATTCTTTACCAATCTTTCAATTCTTTCTTTGGATATGTGACCCAAACGTTTATGCCACAAGTAGGCTGATGATTCATTAAATAAACTACGTTTAGTACCAACATTATAATGCAGGGTTAAAAGAGTTTCAGCAAAAAGATCATCAAGCTTTAATTTGTATAAACCATCATAAAGGTACCAGAACCAATAAGAAGGTTATGTTTGAATAAACTGAAACATCCATTCCCAAATTTAAAATAATAACTGGAAGTATCAAGTTTAGATAAGGAAATCAAATTACGAGATACATAAGGAACATAAAAGGTATTTAAAATGTCTAAATGATGTCCAGTGTCTAAAACTAAACGATAAGTTCCTACAGCTTCAACTAGAACTTTGACTCGGTTTCCCATCAAGATGAATTTCTCATTTGGGCTTGTGGTTCGGGTCGTAAGGAATCCCTGCATCGTATTTGAAACATGAATGGTACAACTAGAATCAATCCACCAAGTATTATAAGGAACTTCAGTTAAATTTGATTCGAAATATGCTAAAACATTATGCTTACCTTTACTTTCGAACCATGCCTGACGTTTTAGGTAATCTTTCTGATAGTGTCCTGGCTTGTTGCAGAAACGACACTTATCCTTAATTTGTTCCTTCTCGTGGATTTGGACAGATGGCTGATTTATCTTTAGGTGTCTGTTATTGCTCTTTCCATTCTTCTTTCCTGGTTTCTTTCCAGCTCCTTTACGACCCATGAGATTAGCAGAGTGAATTATTGGTTTCTTAAGCCTTGCTTCCTCCTGAATGAGCATACTTTGCAATTCATGCACATTCCATTTATCTTTTAGAGTATTATAGTTCATATGGAATGGACCATACTCTGGAGGTAAGGAATTAAGGATAAATGTTACCAAAAAATTCTCATTAACTTCCATTCTCATGGTCTTTAGCCTTGGCGCTAAGTTTGTCATTTCAAGGATATGCTCATGCATAGTACGAGAACCATCAAACTTAATGTTGGTTAAGGTACTCATCAGTGTTCCAGCAAGTGACTTATCAGCCTACTCATACTAGGAACAATTTTCTACAAATTTCATAAATTCCTTAGCATTTTCAGTTTTCGTAATTGTGGACTTGATATTGCTTGCCAAAGTCATTCGCATAAACATTAAGCTCAATCTATTTGATCTTTCCCAAGCTTTATAGAAAGATCTTTCCTCAGCACTGCTAGCATTAGTAAGTGCTACAGGTTTCTCATTTAAGAGTGTCAAATCAAGATCCAAAACACCAAGATGAAATTGGATTTGTTCGCACCAATCAGAGAATTTGAGTCCATTAAACTTAATAATAGATGTGGCTTGCGAATGGAGAGAAATTGGAGCAGTTATTGCAAATACAGAATATATGTTTACACATTATTGCTTTGATAAATGAACTTAAATATATATAATGCAGATTCATAAAACATTAAATAAACATTATTCATACATTGAAGTTCTCCTTTGGGAGATGCACCAATGTACGACATTCAAATATAATTGATGCTAGATTTAAGTTCACATAATTGGTAATTAAAATACTCAAATTAGATACATTAGTTATCTTTGGATATACTAAACATACCTAACCAAGCACTCTTCAATTAACCACAATAAGGTTCAAAATTATAAAACTACTGATCAACCTTTGGGCGATTCAAAATGTTTTATAATAATGAACATCAATATACTCATGATAAAATCTTTAATATTTTATGATATCTCATTCATTAGCATCACATAAACATGAGTAATTGAATTAATTTTAATTTATACCTATGAAACTTACTAATTCGGCCACTTTGGTAGCTAACAAATTATTTATAACATGGATATCATGATAAAATAATGAAAAGTAATTTGCATTATATAAAGTTGAACATTTAACCATAGTAAAATTAAACCAATCAATCAATTATTTTTATTATTCCAAAAAGATTTTAATACTGAAATTTAAAACTGGAATTTAAAACTTGAAATTTGATAATGGAATTCCAAATTGGAATTTAATATTGGAATTCCAATAAGAATTTAATACTTGAATTCCAAAACCCAATTCCAACATTCTTACGGGAATTTAAAACTTAAAAAAAAATTCACAAGCAAGAGCGAATTTTAAATTCATACGAAAATTACAATCAATAAGAATTTAATACTTGATTTCCAGAAACTCAATTCGAACATTCTTACTGGAATTTAAAACTTACAAAATCACAATCAAGAACGAATTTTTAAATTCATACGAAAATCACAATCAAAATCAAGAATGTTCGACGGCTTTTATTACTATTAACTTCTTCTTCCTCCTTAAAAACATAATTCTTATTCAATAAAAGGAAAAGCCAAACACAATTATCTGCAGCAGAAACATAAATTCATACATTAAAACATCAATGGAAAATCTCATGTTCTCAACCTTTCTCTGATACCACATATAAATTTAGATTACACGATTATACAATAAAACCCTAATATTGCATAATTCAATAAAAGCCAAAATCTTTGAACTAGATGATTTTCACAATAACATGAGTTAGAATAACATACCTTGATCCATGATATTGATCTTGTAAAGGAGGATTGTGTATCTCTCTCTTGGCCTTCCTTTAGAACTTGATTAGGTTTCTTGATGGAGAGAAACTTCTATTTTATTAGGTCCCTAGGGTTTTAATCTTTATATATACACCTTTCATCGGGGTTTTAAATTAGAAAATTACCTTTTAATTTACTGGCCCATTAATATAGTAGGCCTAAAATATTAAGATAGAAATAAATGTATATGGGCCACATTAATGATAATATTAAAATTAAAAATCTAACATAAATCTCAAATGTTTAAGTTTATTCCATTTTTATCTTTACAATTTCTAAATGTCTATTTCAATTCATTAACTTTAAAACACAATCATTCTAGTTAGGATGTTCTTTTTGCAGGAGGACCTGCCTCTAACGGGGCGAAGAATGAGGAAGTGAGCTGATGGGGATAATTTGATATGTTTGAAGATTTGAAACTCTTTTTTTTTTTTTTTGAAAAGAATAATTTGAAACTCTTATGTATGGATAATTAGATAACTTAATATGCAATATTACTCTTGTTTCTTTTAAAAAGTTTAAGAATTTTTTCTTTAAATGAGAATTTTTCATGACAAATTAATCATTTAAATGAGGATTCATAGTGGAGAATTAACTATTTAATTGAAATTTTTCTTAAAAAATAATTTTAATTGATTTTTTTTTAAATTAAATGAAAAATAATTCCCCACAGGAAACACGACCCCTGCAAGTTTCACGCGAGGAAGCCCCTCCTCAACTCCTAAAAAATTAAATGGAAAATTTTGTAGAGATGGAGAATTAAAATGGGGGCGGGGAAGCCACCCCGTGCACATCCCTAATTCTAGTCCTTCTCATTATTCTACTTACAATATTTGCCTTAATCTATATGGTTTCAATACACGTTCATATTATAAATATTTATAACTTCGACCAAAAGGTCAAATGTTCAAATTTCTATCTCTACATATTGTTGAAGTAAAAAAAATATATGATAGAAAAAATAAAAATAGTTATTTCTAAAAAAAATTAAATACAAAAATAGAATGAAACTGCAAAATTTGACCTCATAATAGAATTTAAAACTTCGAACCAATTAAAAATGCGACGAGTCATCAAATTTGTCGAGCATCCTTCAATTATATTATATACAAGACACACATTTGGTGAGGTCGCGGCCTTTGGTAACCGTGAAGCATCGTTACTCTATAACAAAAAGCAAATTACCAAAAAAGAAAAGGATTGATTTTATTGATTTTTCTCTTTTCATTGTATTTGTAAGAAAAAGACATCTTTTTTAATTAAAAAATAATTTAAAACCAAGACAAACTCTGCAAAATGACAAAAATACCCTTCATATTTGAATTATTCTCTTTGTAAAAGAATCATAGTCAGCCCGAGAAGAGATGACCACATTAGCAGTTTAATTAGCAAAATTGTTAGATAATTAAAGTCTAATCATTATGTTAACCATAACTTAATATTCAATTAGGTCAACTAACAATCAAATGCGGTCAAAGACTATTTAGAACCATTTTTCAAATTTTATAGACCAAAATGTCACTTTTGAAACTCAAACACTAAATAGACATTAACTCTAAACCTCAAGACCAAAACTAAAAGTGTCTATATTGTCCTTCTTTTTGCTAGAAATCAAAGATTATTACAATCACACTCAAATTTTCAATTTCATCAATCAACCTATAAAATTATGAAATTATTGCAATTAAACTCTTAAAGATTATTGTTGAATAATAAATTTTGGCCAATCACAAATTGTCACGTCATTAATTTAAATTAATGATAAAATAAATTTGGGACCAATTACAAATTTACATGTATCCTCAAATTAAATTAAAAGACATGAAATTTTGGCAAATCAAATAATGTCACATGTCTAGCATTGATCCATTGGATGACTTAAGCCAGTCTAATCAAATTATGCCACATGGCAGCTAGGCCAGAAGCTGGTTTGGTCCGAGATCATTAAACAAGAATTGGATCAAATTTAAATAACTCAAGCTTATTAAAAAAGATTGGATTAAGTCCAAGTAAGCCCAAGCCCAAAAGTCGGGCCCAAAGTCAACAAAGCCCAAGCCCATACAAGGTCCACCAAACTCTATAAATAGAGGAGACCACCCTTCATTTGAAGGCATTCAGAGGAGACAGAATTCAGAGCATTCAGTCAAAAAATTCAGAAGCTCCAAAAGTCAGAAGCTCCAAAAGTCAGAAGCTCCAAAAGTCAGAAGCTCCAAGAATCAAAATTCAGATTCATACTCATATTCAAAGGAGACAAAATCCAGAGCACTCAGTCAGAGAGTTCAGAGTCTCCAAAAGTCAAAATTTAGAAGCTTCAAGTTCAATTAGAGAATCAAGAGAATTCAGAAGACCCAAGATTCATAATTCATAAAATTCAACGACTGAAAGACTTCAAGCAGATTAACAAGCCTGCAGGTCGATCCAAAGATCAATAAGCCAACAGGCCGATTTAAAAAAAATCAACAAGCTTACATACTCGAGAGAAAGAATCAGATGACAAATATTAGAGATTGTACCACTTATACAAAATCAATAAAATCAAGTTCATTTCCACGAATTAAATTTCTTTGTTGAAATCTCGTGTGAACAATTACATAATGCACAAACTACCCGAAAAATATAAATGTCATTCAAATCAAAACCTCAAAGTATAAAATTATTACATTCAAACTCAAATTATTTACATTAATTTTTTGTTTTCATAAATTAAGATGGAAGCTCAATATCCACCTAAAAACTAAAATTTCTTATGGTTAATATTACACTTTTCAAAATTTAAAGAGTTGAAGAAAGATAGGCTAAATTATGATAATTTTATAATTTGAAGGTTTGATTGAGTTCAAGGATGGTTTGTGCATTTTCCTAAGTTGAGGAAATTTTTATGATTGGTTTTTGTAAAATTTGTTTTAGAAAAAGATATATTTTTTAATTAAAAAAAGAATTCAAAACCAAGACAAACTCTAAAAAAGACAAAAGTACCCTCCACTATTTGAATAATTCTCTCTCCACAAAAGAACCCTAAACCCACACTTCAATGCAACACCATAGGCCCAACATGAACCACTGACCACAACTAGAACATGGCGGAAGCAGTTGACGCCATTCGAGATGTAATCTCTTTATCTCTCTCTCTCTCTTGAGAATGTTGAGTGATTCTTTTGCTATTTTGATAATAGGCCCCGTTTGATAACTAATTTATTTTCAGTTTTTGGTTTTTAGTTTTCTGTTTTTAAAAAACATGTCTGTTTGGTAACTAATTGGGTTTTTAGTTTTTGAAATTTTGAAAACGTTTTTAGAATTATAAAGAAATTTTAAAATGAAAAAAAAAACGTTTTTAAAAACGCATTTTCGTTTTTGTTTGGAAAAAATCATTTTTGACCCTAAACTTGGCAGGTTGTATCAATTTTAACCCTAAACTTTCAATTTCATCAATTTAAACATCAAACTTGAATAAGTGTATCAATTTACACCCTCAGTTAAGTTTCCGTTTCAATCTCCGTTAGAAAGGTTTCTCACACTTGTCCAAAGCCACGTGTTGCTCTAAAACAGATATGTATTTATTATTTTTTTAAAAAAATAAAATTGCTAAAGAAAATAGGAGTAGACTCGCCATAATGTTTTTCAATTTCAGAGCATGACTTTTTTTCACTTCTTATCTTCTCTGATTCTGCTGCTTTTTTCATTTCATTAATTGAGAGTTTTTCAATTTTAAGGAAGAATTACTCAGTCCATTGGCTTTTAGTAGAAACAAAGATTATTTGCACTATATTTTTCCTCAATGGAGTACTCCCATTCTAGAATCGGTCGCCAATATTAATTTTATTTTTAATTTTCCGTTGGCTTCGAGCTCGATTTGTCCTCCATCCGCCACAACGGACATCGGGCTTTCAGAATCGCCCTTGTTAGAATCTTTGTCCCCTTCCTCTCCAGCATCGATGTCATTTTAATCCTCCGTAAGACTATCGGTGGGCCGACAAGGTTGGCTACGACCAGTTCATTGTGTTCATGGGCGTCACTCTGTCCACCACCACCTTCTCTATTCTCTTTCGCATTTTAGTCGAGCTCAAACTCCTCACCACCGAAGTCGATGAAACCGCCATGGTCGTCACTGCTTGGATCTTCTTCACACTTGTCGTCATTGGTACCGACACCAAAGGCGAGGAAAACACAAGAGTTCATTTGTTTTCGTGTGGGTCCTACTTTCGAGAGTCGAGTTCGTAGATTTCATGATGGTGGCGACCCGATTTGGAACAATTTAATTATTTTTTGGTAATTTGGGCATGTGTGAGAAACTTTTCTAACGGTGATTGAAACGGAAACTTAACCAATAGTGTAAATTGATACATTTATTCAAGTTTGAAGTTTAAATTGATGAAATTGAAAATTTAGGATTAAAATTGATACAATCTGCTAAGTTTGAGGTTTAAATTGATGAAATTAAAAGTTCAGGGTTAAAATTGATACAACTTGCCAAGTTTAGGGTCAAAATTGATTTTTTACCTTTTCGTTTTCAGAAAACACGCGTGATTCTCAAAACCCTAGCGCTCACGCGAACGAGTCTCAAGAAAATAATCATCTTCTTCTCTCGTTTTGCTCGGATTACTGTTGAATCTCACTCTTCTCGCTGCTGAAACATTGAACTCATTACTTCTAGGTTTGCCATTTATACTCTTTTGCTATTTTTTCAGACTTTTGATCTTTATAAATTCCTATGAAATAATCCCACAGAGATTAATTGTTAACGTATAATCATTGAATCAATGGTTGAAAACTTGAAAATTGGAAGCCATAGTTCTGGATCTTTGAGTTCTATGACTGGGGAAGAATTTGAAAGATAAACCAGAAAAATTGGGGGGAGGGGGGGGGGGGAATCAAAAAGAAATGGAATTAACTTGAAAATCAATGAAATGGGAGGGAAAAGAAAAAAAAAAAACGTCAAAATCAGAGGGGAAATCAAAATGAAATAAGTAAGTTAAATCCATGTTTTCATTTAGCAAGTTTTGGTGCTTTGTCCATGGATTTTGATCAGTTTTTACTCATGTTATGTTATGTTGTGGTTGATAGTTCTTTGAGTTCATATTTTAAGATTATTTTCTTCTTCTTATTGAACTTTGGTCTGGCCTTGTGATAAGAATCTTATGTGATAATCCTCATGGGTTTGGATAATTTACAAATTTAAATGAAAGAGAGATGAATTTGGTACTTAAACCTGACCTTTTTTAAGCTTTAAAGGCAAATTCCTTAGCGTAATGAGCTTGAGGTTGCAGGCTTAAGGATGCTTACTTAGAGAAAAGCTTAGAGGTACAAAAAGAAATAAGAGTGAAGCATAAGAAAGAGCATATATATATATATATATATATCTCCAAGCAAGTTACAATGATTATTCCTTCTTCCTTATCCCTTTTCTGATGGCTTAGGAATCCCTCTCTCTCTCTCTCTACCCCCCTCTATAAAGTGGATACTCCATTACTATTGTGAACCATAATTCAGTTTAAGTGGGAAAAGGTTATATTGATCTCTCAACAGATCGCTTTAAGATCTCTAGTTTCCTGTATCCATATGCCAAGTTTGCAATTTTCCCAAATTGTTTAGTCACAATTAGTTCTCTATCTTTCTCTCTTTGACTGGAAATGGAAATCAAATACCAAAAAATTGTAAGACACTAAGATTGAATCTTTTGGATTAATACTAGAAAATCATACATAATCACTTTGTTGGCTAAGTTCAATGGTAAATCTTTTAAAATTTTTGTTTTTTCAAAATTCATTGGAGCTATCGGTATGTCTTGAAAATTGGGATGTATTGTTGTTTTATACTGCTAAATGGTCTGTTTTACTATCGGTCTTGCTTATTGATTGATCAATGAATGCTCTGTTTTACAAGCAACGGTTGAAATAAGCTGCTTCTTGAAAATGGGTGTTGTATTATACTTTAAATGGGTCTTGGTTTATCTCTATATTTTCTTGTTCATTTGCATGTGAAGTTGAAGGGCGTCAACCATATCAACTTCATTTTCTTTCCATTCATTATTTTGTTTCTTGCCTAACTTGTATGGTAGATTGTTTAGTATTAATTCTGCATCATGTTGCAAAATTATATAAAGAATTATTATATTCGGGACTCATGAAGACAAGTTGTATTGAGGATGTTATTGAAATCGATGGAACAAAATATGATGGGCCATGGTCTTTTAAGAATGAGACAATTTTTATTGATTGATGAGGAAGAAAATATGCAACATGGAAGCAACCTTTCACAAACTCCTATTGAGGTAAATGTGAGTCAAAATTAGCTGAAGCATATGGCTCAAGTGAGGGATTGAATTGTAGATCAACTTTTGGATCACAACTCAAGCATGACGTTGATTGTTTTTTTTCCTAATTTTGTTCTTTCACTTTTATAAAGTAATTAGTCATTATTAAACATTATGAAGATTTTTGTTGTTTATATAAATATTAATATGATGATTGTTACTTGTATTTTTTTTTATATGTTTGTTTTTGTTATTTTTTCCTATTTTGATTAGTGACTAATCAATACATTTAAAATATTGATATTGTTTTTTCAATATGAATATTTTTTTAAAAAATAAAAATAAAAATATAATTTTATAATTATGTATATTAGATGGAAAAGTATTGTAAAAATAGTTCGATTTTATTTTTTTTTAAATATAGAATAAAAAACACTCATCAAATGTTCTTTTGATTTTTTAAAAACAAAAAAACAAAAGCACAATTATCAAACATCTTTTTGGTTTTCAGTTTTTAAAAAACAGAAAAACTAAAAATAATTACCAAACATATTTTTGATTTTTAGTTTTTAAAAAATAGAAAACCAAAAATAGTACCAAACATGTATTGTTTTTGTGTTTTAAAAACAGAAAACCAAAAATAGAAAACCAAAAACCAAAAACCAAAAATTGAAAACTGAAATGGTTATCAAATGGAGCCTTAACTTTCTATTTCTCGTTGTGATGTGGATGTCTATGTTTTTTAGCCATGTCTTGTTTTCTAACTAGAACTTGAACTAGTTTTTCTTTTGACGGAGAATTTTGCGAGGATGGGGATTAAAATGGGCGGCGGGGACGGGGATGGGGAACCATCCCCGTCCTCGGCCTTCCCTGTGGACATCTCTATGACAACCTCGATTTCAATGTTGGATTGTTGAGTGTTGAAAAGTGTGTCCGTTGTTTGGTGGATTTGTTGAGATTGAAATGGGCAACTAGCTGGTTACAAACAAATTACTCCCAAGGTGTCGTTAGAATTGATTTCAAGAAATCCTTGTGCACAAAGAAATTCACTCTCATTCAATGGAGGACCGAACTTTTGTGTCTAATAGGCTTAGAATGTGTTTTTAAAAAAAATAAATAAATAATCTATTAGATACAAAATTTAAAGTTTAAAGACCAATCAAATACATTTTAAATTCATGAGCCTATTAGAAGCAAACTCTCAAAGTTCATAGATCAAACTTATAATTTAATTAATTAAGTTTGTTCAATAAAAAGTATAAATTGTTGTAAAATTGAGAGGTGAAACCGGGCACCAAAACTTTACCAAAACATATAATAATAATAATAATAATAATAATACTTTACCAAAACATATAATAATAATAATAATAATAATAATAATAATAATAATACTTTACCAAAACATATAATAATAATAATAATAATAATAATAATACTTTACCAAAACATATAATAATAATAATAATAATAATAATAATAATAATAATAATACAAGTGTTAGAATATAAAAGGGAGTATATATATATATATTATAAACAAAAGAAAGTGGAGATTTATGGCAAATTAAAAACAAATGAAATTAGAGAAAATGGGAGAGAAAAAAGAAGATTGGAGAGATTTCTTTACCAATTGTCTCAATTTATTTATCCATCAAGAACCACTATATATAGGCAATTAGGAGAGCATGATGTGGTCCATTTGGACACCAATCTATGGTCTTTGTTGGACACATGGAAGACACTTTGGCTATGGATAAAATGCCACTTGGTATGGATATCAAATGGGCATTTATATTTACAATACTCCCCCTTAAATGCCCATTTATAAAATATGCCTCGTTAAAAACCTTACTAGAGAAAAAAAAAAACCCAATGGGAAGAAAAAAAAAACCCTAGTGAAGGAAAAGAGTACATATTTTATATAGTTTACTATAATACATTCACTCCCCCTCATGGAGACATCACTTAAAGTCTTAGATTCGCCGCATTCCAATGCTATATACTAATTTATCGAAGGTTGCAGTTGGTAATGCCTTCGTAAATAAGTCAGCCAGGTTATCTTTCGAACAAATTTGTTGTACAGTGATATCGCCATTTTCTTCAAGATCATGAGTATAGAAGAGCTTTGGTGAGATATGCTTTGTTCTATCTCCTTTGATACATCCTCCCTTGATTTGAGCTATACATGCTGTGTTGTCTTCGTATAACATCGTTGGAAGAGGTTTACTTGAAAACAAGTCACATGTCTGATGAATGTGTTGTGTCATCGATCTTAGCCATACACATTCTCGACTTGCTTCATGAATAGCGAGGATTTCAGCATGATTTGAAGAAGTGGCCGTTATAGTCTGTTTCACTGATCGCCACGATATAGCAGTTCCTCCACATGTGAATAGATAACCTGTCTGAGATCTAGCTTTGTGTGGATCAGATAGATAACCAGAATCTGCATAACCAACTAGATCATACTTTGATTTGTTAGAATAAAATAAACCCTTATCAATTGTCCCTCGAAGATATCGGAGTACATGCTTAACTCCGTTCCAATGTCTTTTTGTAGGACATAAACTATATCTAGCTAATAAATTTACTGAAAATGCAATATCTGGTCTTGTGTTATTAGCCAAATACATAAGTGCACCAATTGCACTAAGATATGGTACTTCAGGACCAAGTAGTTCTTCACTGTCATCTCGAGGTCGAAATATATCTTTCTTTACATCCAGTGAACGAACTTCCATTGGAATGTTCAATGGATGTGCTTTATCCAATATAGAATCTTTTTAAGATTTTCTCTGTATAAGTTGATTGATGAACAAATATCCCATCTGCTAAATGTTCAATTTGCAAACCAAGGCAAAATTTTGTTTTTCCAAGATCTTTCATCTCGAATTCTTTTTTAAGATATTCTATTGCCTTGGATAACTCTTCAGGAGTTCCAATTATATTTAAGTCATCAACATATACAGTTATAATAGCAAATCTTGACTGAGATTTCTTTATAAAAACGCACGGACATATTGGATTATTTTGGTATCCTTCTTTCAACAGATATTCACTCAGACGATTATACCACATTCGTCCTGATTGTTTTAATCCATATAATGATCTCTGTAACTTTATTGAATACAATTCCCGAGAACTTGATTCATATGTTTTTGGTATTTTAAATCCTTCCGGGATTTTCATATAAATGTCATTATCCAGAGATCCATATAAATACGCCGTGACTACATCCATTAGATGCATATCAAGCTTTTCATATACAGTCAGACCAATCAAATATCTTAGCGTTATTGCATCCACCACAGGAGAATATGTCTCCTCATAATCAATACCAGGCCTTTGCGAGAATCCTTGTGCAACAAGTCTCGCTTTATATCTTGTGACTTCATTCTTTTCATTTCTTTTCCTTACAAATACTCATTTATATCCTACAGGTTTGACGTTTTCCGGTGTTGGGACTACTGGTCCAAAAACCTCACGTTTTGAAAGTGAGTTCAACTCTGCTTGGATTGCTTCTTTCCACTTCAGCCAATCCTTTCTACGTTGACATTCTACGATAGATTTTGGGTCAAAATCGTCACTTTCATGAATAATATCCTGAGCAACATTATAAGAAAAAATGTTGTCAATAATGATATCATTTCGGTTCCATCTCTTTCCTGTTGTAACATAGTTTATAGAAATTTCATTATTATCCTCAAGCGTTTGATTTTCACCAATACTCTTTTGAGTAGTTGTATTCTGGATTTCTTCTGGAACATCCATACCTTTTATTGAATCATTTTGATTATCAACTACTTTTCTTTTTCGAGGATTTTTATCTTTAGAACCTATTGGTCTACCACGCTTCTGGCGTGCTCCAGACTCATTATTGACAACTTGTTCCTTTGGGATATCAACTTTTGATGGAGCATTTGCAGCTGGTATATATGATTTAGTCACACTTTTAGTATCTGTGAATGCATCTGGTAGTTGATTTGCTATATTTTGCAAATGAATTATCTTTTGAACTTCAAGTTCACATTGATTTCTACGAGAATCTAAATGAGATAATAACGATGCATTCCATGTAATTTCTTTTTCCAACTTCTTAATTCCTCCCCATAATGTTGGAAAATTTGTCTCATTAAAATGACAATCAGCAAATCGTGCAGTAAATACATCACCCGTCAGGGGTTCAAGATATTTAATAATTGATGGGGAATCAAAACCAACATATATTCCTAACCTCCTTTGAAGACCCATCTTAGTACGTTGTGGTGGAGCAATCGGTACATATACTGCACATCCAAAAATTCTTAGATGGGAAATATTTGGCTGCTGGCCATAAGCTAATTGCATTGGGGAGTATTTATTATAAGCTACTGGCCTAATACGTGCCAGTGATGCAGCATGCAAAATAGCATGACCCCATACCGATGTAGGAAGTTTAGCTCTCATAAGCAATGGTCTTGCAATTAGTTGCAGACGTTTTATAAATGATTCTGCTAGACCATTTTGTGTATGAACGTGAGCTACAGGATGTTCAACACTTATCCCAATTGACATACAATAATTATTAAAAGTTTGGGATGTAAATTCACCAGCATTATCAAGTCGAATGGTCTTAATTGTATTATCAGGAAATTGTGCTTTTAACTTAATTATTTGAGCAAGTAATCTTGCAAATGCAAGATTTCGACTTGATAATAAGCATACATGTGACCATCTGCTGGATGCGTCAATTAATACCATAAAATATCTAAATGGACCACTTGGTGGGTTAATAGGTCCACAAATATCACATTGAATTCGCTCTAAAAATGCAGGTGATTCAATCCCCACTTTAGCTGGTGATGGTCTAATAATTAATTTCCCTTGAGAACAAGCATCACCTGACAACTCATTGGATTGAAGAATCTTCTGGCTCTTTAAAGGATGTCCATGTGAATTCTCAATAATTTTTCTCATCATTATTGACCCTGGATGACCCAATCGATCATGCCAAACACTGAATATTTCTGGATTCATGAACTTCGGGTTCATTATTGCATAACTTTCGATTATCGTATATGAGTATAGTATAATCCAGAAGAAAAAGCAGGCAGTGTTTCTAATATACGTTTTTCATGTGAAACAATAGATGTTATATAAAGACACTCTATATTATTTTTACAATCAGTTTCAACATGGTAATTATTTTCACGTATATCTTTAAAACTTAATAAGTTTCTTTTCGATTTGCTAGAGAACAGAGCATTATTAATTGTAAATCTTGTTCCTCTAGGCAAAATAAAGTTTGCTTTTCCAAAACCTTCAATCAGATTTGCAGAACCTGATATAGTATTGACTTTTGCTTCCAGCATTGTCAATCTAGAAAAATATTTTCTATTTATGAGTATAGTGTGCGTAGTTGCGCAGTCTGCCAGACATAAATCCTCATTGCTCATTTTCGAGTTACTCAACATATTGAAATTGTTCATATTTCTTCATTGAAAAGAAAAGAAAAACGATTACAAAGAGTCTTAAATATATATACAAACAAAAACAACAACAAAAACATACTAAACAGTACTTAATTATATATTTTCATACAAATCATCATCTACTTGTTTGATTGCATCAATTCTCTCTCCAGGAGATTCAAAATAATCAGCTACATCAAGATGCATCATATTGGAGGGGTCAAACACATCATCTTCTTGAATGACAAGATTTACCTCCACATTCTTTCCTTTTCCTTTTTCCTTCAGGGAAGCTTGATAGAGATCAACAAGGTGTTTTGACGTACGACAGGTACGTGACCAGTGCCCAGTCATTCCGCACCGAAAACATTTATGTTCATCACCTTTCGAACTTCTATCTTGTGGAGCCTTTCCTTTATGATCATCACTTCGTGTGGGTTTCTTAAAATTATAATGCCCACCACGAAAATAGGTATTTCTTCCTCTACCGCGGTCCCGACCTCGACCACGACCACGACCTCGACCACGGTTATTAAAATTCACAGCATTCACTTCAGGGAATGGTGTTGCTCCAGTTGGTCGGGATTCGTGATTTTTCATCAATAACTCGTTATTTTGTTCAGCAACGAGAAGACATGAGATAAGTTCATAATATTTTGCAAAACCCTTCTCTCGATATTGCTGCTGCAGGAGCATATTCGAGACATTAAAAGTGGAAAATGTCTTCTCTAACATATCAACATCAGTAATCTTTTCTCCGCATAATTTTAATTTTGAACTAATTCTGAAGAGTGCGGAATTATATTCACTTACTGATTTAAAGTCCTGCAACCTCAGGTGCATCCAATCATAACGAGCTTTAGGAAGAATAACTGTTTTTTGATGATCGTACATTTCTTTCAAACCTTGCCATAGAACGTAGGGATTTTTTATTGTAAGATACTCCATTTTCAATCCCTCGTGAAGATGATGGCGAAGGAAGATCAGGGCTTTTGCTTTTTCTTGATTTGATGCATCATTTCCTTCTTTAATTGTTTCTCCAAGATTCATAGAATCTAAATGGATCTCAGCGTCAAGGACCCATGACAAGTAGTTATTTCCATTAATATCCAGGGCCGCAAATTCTAGCTTTGTAAGGTTTGCCATAATAACACTATCAAAAATAATAATATATTCATATTAGAAATTTAACATAAACCAAATGCGTAAAAATGGCTTACCTATAAGACTTACCTTTAGCGGGAAAAATGACAGAGTCTCGTGCTGATAACGTGTTGTAAAATTGAGAGGCGAAACCGGGCACCAAAACTTTACCAAAACATATAATAATAATAATACTTTACCAAAACATATAATAATAATAATAATAATAATACTTTACCAAAACATTACCTATAAGACTTACCTTTAGCGGGAAAAATGACAGAGTCTCGTGCTGATAACGTGTTGTAAAATTGAGAGGCGAAACCGGGCACTAAAACTTTACCAAAACATATAATAATAATAATACTTTACCAAAACATATAATAATAATAATAATAATAATAATAATACTTTACCAAAACATATAATAATAATAATAATAATAATACTTTACCAAAACATATAATAATAATAATAATAATAATAATACAAGTGTTAGAATATAAAAGGGAGTATATATATATATATTATAAACAAAAGAAAGTGGAGATTTATGGCAAATTAAAAACAAATGAAATTAGAGAAAATGGGAGAGAAAAAAGAAGATTGAAGAGATTTCTTTACCAATTGTCTCAATTTATTTATCCATCAAGAACCACTATATATAGGCAATTAGGAGAGCATGATGTGGTCCATTTGGACACCAATCTATGGTCTTTGTTGGACACATGGAAGACACTTTGGCTATGGATAAAATGCCACTTGGTATGGATATCAAATGGGCATGTGGAATGGGCATTTATATTTACAATATAAATAAAATTTATATATAAATATTAAAAAAAAAGACGAAAGAAATTGAAAAAAACAAGTTAGATTTTTTTTTCCCTTTCACAAGAATTATACATTTGTTTAATGCGATTAATTTTTTAAAAAAATTATAAATTCATAAATAATTTTATTTATTTCCATATATATTTGACCCAATAGAAGGAATTTTAAATTTAAAGATGAAACTGAATGAAAAATTATAGGGTAAAATGCACTTTTAGTCCTCGAAGTTTGGGATTGATGTCTATTTGGTCCATGAAGTTTCAAAACATACACTTTAGTCCTCCAGGTTTGCAAAACGATTCTCAATGGTTCCTAACTTAACTTTAACTTAACGTAATGCTGACTAGACCGTTAAGTGATGATGTGGATAAGATGACAAGTTTATATGTGCTGACGTGGATGATGACAAGTTTATTTCATTTAATTAAATAGCAAATAAATTAAAAATTTTAATTAAAAAGTAAATTATTAAATAAAAGTTAAAATAGGTTAAAATATACTAAAATCTTCAAAAATATTTTCCCATCTCCTACGTGCCCTAAGTATCGATATCTTCAGCAACCAATCGACGGACTTGTCACAGTCCAGCATCCCGTAGTAGCCCATTTGTAGCCGCCACCGTCCAGCATCCCATCGCTGCACCACTGCAGCACCAACAGACTTAGAATATAAAAACTCACACTAGAGGCTATTACGAATTTGAATATAAAGAAACTTAATTCAGTGGCTCCAAAAAGAAAAAAACTATTATGCCTTAGACATAAAACAAAGTAACCTGATATGCATGAGTTGTTGATTCCTCTCCATCTCTTAATGTGTAAATTTTTGTCGTATTACTTTGAATACATTCTTTCCCACCCCAATTGGTCGCAGGTGTTGTTCATAATGAGACTCAAAAATTTTGTAGAATCAACAAGGAATCTTTGAGGGACGGGTTTGATAGAAGATGCATTCATATATGTTTATAGTCTTGAAGATGTATTCATGTTATGCCTTAGAGATAAAACAAAGAAACTAAACCCCTGATATGCATGAGTTGTCTATTTAATTAGTCTAGTTCACAATCAAATCACATTCAAAACACCTTGGATGTTATACTTCTTGTTCAACTTTTGCCAGTAACATCTTTACCCGCTCAAGCTCTTTCTGGAATCAATAAATCAATTTTAATTTCACCGGTGTGTAGTTCCGCTCGATAGATTGTTCCAAATCCTCTCGAGACGGTAATGAAATCATCACTTAAATTGTCTATAGCCTCCATAATTTCTTTCCATATGAAATCTCGATTCCCATCAAGGTTATGGAAAAGTGGTCTTCTATGTGCTTGGAAAGAATTAGATATGGAAATCACTGCCCCTTGCTCAGACCCGACGAACCACTGGCATTTCCTCTTCAAATGGTGGCTATGAAGGGGTTGCGATGGTGTTACGATGGGATGAGGACGGCAACAGGATGCTGGACAGCTGCGACAAGTCTATCAATTAGTTGCTCTCGCTAGTCAATTGGTTGCTGAAGATATCGATACTTAGGGAACGTAAGAGATGAGAAAATATTTTTGAAAATTTTAGTATATTTTAACCTATTTTAACTTTTACTTAATAATTTATTTTTTTAATTTATTTGCCATGTAATCAAATGAAATAAACTTGTCATCTTAACCCACGTCAGCACATATAGACTCGTCATCCCATCTACATCATCACTTAACGGTCCTGTCAGCATTCCGTTAAGTTAAAGTTAAGTTAGTGACCATTTAGAATCGTTTTGCAAACCTGGAGAACTAAAGTGTATGTTTTGAAACTTCAGGGACCAAATAGACATCAATCCCAAACCTCGGGGACCAAAAGTGCATTTTGCCCAATTTCGGTCCTTGTACTTTGGGAGTTGTTCAATTTTGGTTCTTGGATCTAGGAAAGAGCCAGGGGCATGCCCCCCTCATGTCTTTATTTTTTATGTATATTAATATATGCTTATACTACATGCAGAAATAGGCTTTCAGTATGGGTGTATACGGGTTGGGTTGGGGGAGCTTTTTAGACCAACCCGAATTTTTAGGTTGGTCGGGTGTACTACCAGAAAGAACTGAGTGGTGTTGGCAACCCAACCCAACCCATGTTGGGATTTATGTCTTAAAGTCTCGTAATTAATGATTTATTTAATAATTAATAATAATTTTAATTATTTTATTTGCAATATAATCCATTATATGAAAAATCCAAGGTTATTAGTGTAATCTTGAACAGTATATGGTTGACATTCGGGAAGATCATGTTCAAAAAATAACCTAAAGGGTCCTAATATATGGATAAGGTTGGGTGTCTTATTATAGTAACACTATTGATACGACCCACTTTGTAATATTTACAAATGATTTGATCCAAATCATTCATGTGGAAACATGTGAGTGGGGGCATCTTATACAATGAGTTTGTATAAGACTAGACGACGAAATATTTAATCTCTCTTTATAAATCCATTAATTGAGAAGATTAATATTTCATCAAGATGATCATATGCGACTCGATCTTAATTCTGAGTGAGTTATGAACTCCTGCCTGTGAGGGCTTGTCCTTTGATTTGCATGGGTGAGAGTGGCTTTTATTGTAACGACCCATGTTAGATCGCTACTTGAAGCTTGCATGGTCAAGTAAAGGGAGGTTTGAAACCAAACAAAACAAAACAAAATTTCATGCTAATACAACCATAAACAAATTTCAACTTGGGATCCCGTTTCCAATCAATAAAATCTTAAAACCACATTTCCAAGTACTTTTATTTCAAGACCAGAGTTTCACAACCGAAATAAAATAGATGCATAAGTAGGATAAATAATTGAATAAATAAATAAATAAATAAATAAAACTAAACAAAACAAAGAATCCAAGTATCCAGAATGGCTCTACAATCCTAGGGAACAGGGAGACGGTTCTCCATAACCTAGCCAAGCCAATGCCTCGTGCCACGCGTCTCCAGAGTCTACTGGCCACCTGAAAGGAAAACAAAGTAGCATCGAATGAGTATAAAAATACTCAATAAGTAGCCCACTTAACACCAAGGTTCACTGTCCACCTCAACGACGTACAACTCCTGATCTTACTTCAGTTCTACACTCTCTCAGCTAAGTGACCACCTACCCTTTTCCACCTATAGTATAATCTCATCATTACAACCCTAGAGCCATGCTTCCGGTCTGTGGGCTTCATCCCCACTGCTAGCATACAGCAAGAGAGTCCACGACCCTCAAGCCACACTGGCCAGCACCTATGAATCAGTGGGCTTCATCCCCACAGCTAGCATACAGCAAGAGAGTCCACGACCCTCGAGCCACACTGGCCAGCACCTACAATGAAGGACACCCCCTTCATGCCATCACAAAACAGGGTACTCAACCCCTCATCTATCATATCACATAATAATCAAAGCAGCATGCTCCAGGTGGGGTGGTAGGTGTCACTAGCCTAAAGGTCCTAAGTTATTCCCTAACCCCACCAAGGTTCTCAAGAATAACTTTCCATTCACATCAATCAGAGCTAAACACGAATTCAAGCATAGCATAGGAGTTTCAAACATAATGTCAGTCAAGGTTATACACATGCTAAACCTTTTAGTTCATCAATTTAAGCCCCTAAATTCACCTGACACACTCTCAGGTAGATATCAACTCAAGATGCAAATCAGAACTATCCACCCAGTAATACATGCTTCATAACAAAATTTCAGGCATGCCATATAATTTTGCATTCGATTCCAACTAGATCCACAATTAAAATACTAACCAAAAAGGGGCTAATCCAAAAGCTACTTACCTCGAGATATAGTAATTTCAGTTCGCACCAAAAATCGCTTCCTAAATTCAAAACGCACCACCTAACAATAAATCGAAATAACACAAAATAAATTCGATAAGCCCCGATAACTTAACCAAACATTCATGCTAACGGTTTGGGGTTTAGCTTAAAAGGTGGTGAAAGTCTCATATTCTCACCTCACTGCACACAAAAAACAGCGCTGGAGATTTTGTCAATTTAACCAACTCTACGACTTTACAGTAGTTAACCTTCAACCAAACCAATAAGTTTGGGGATCAATAAAATTTATACAACATGACACTCAATCTCCTAGAATGGTCCCAATCATGCATCCAGTCAATTCCAATTTACTCCACCTAAGCCTAGCCTTTACTGAATTAAACTTATAACAAAACCAACTAAACCCTTACTCAAACAGTGCTCGACAGTCGCTAGACAGGCCCAAACAGCAGTTTGATTTGCCCCCAAAAATGTTCCGAATGGCATCCCCTTATAATGGGTGTCCTGTAATATCAATCCAACAAGTTTAAGGTCATTTCAAAAGGCTATTTACTAACACAACGAACCCTTAACCTCCATAAAACCTGCCTCAAATGCTGGAAACTTACCAAAACAGTCCTCTGCCGACCAAACAAACCGAGAGGGAGGGAGGAGATCGGAGGCGATTTGGGCGTGAAGAGATCGGCGGCGTGGAAAGAAGACGGCGTGCGAAGGAGGCGGGCGGCGACGAAGCTTCACGGGGCAAATGGCGGCGCAAACAGACCGCCGGCAAGGCTCTGCGGCGGCCGAATCCAGCGAGCAGAGGGCGCGGGTCTGGGTTTCAGCGAACGGCTCAAGCAAAAGGCAGGGACTGGCGGCGAGGCTAGGTGGCTGTTTCAGACGCGGGCTACCGGCGAACGTGCAGGGCGGCGACGCTTGCGAACGGCGGGGCTTGTGATTTTTCGGTGCCTGGCGTGGACGGCGTGCGGCTGCCATTCGATTTATGGAGGAAGAAGACGAATAAGAAGAAGGCCGATGGATGGGTGTTCGGGAGAGAGAGAGAGAGAGATGGATGGGATGTGAGTTTTTAATTTTGGGAATTTAAAAATAATAGTAAAATAAAGGAAAGATGGTCCAAAAGAGGGGAAAAATCGTGATTAAGGGGGAGAGAATCAAGGAGCAAGTTGATTGACTTTTTTTTTTTTCTTTTTTTTTTTAAAAACTCATTCTTCCATAAAACCAAAACCACCAAGCAAAATTCCCTTTTTTGCCCCCTTTTCCCCACCAACAAGCTCCAAACTAAAATAATCACATTCAACTTGAATAATCTCATACAATATTTAACCCAAAAAATGCCAAAATAAAATGCTAGGTATTACATTTATAGCCAATTCAATAAGCCTACCATTTTGGAGACTTGACCAAATAGGGAGCGAGAACATAGTTTTACAAGATGGAATTTACTCCTTCCCATATAGGGTAAGTAGATGAATAGTTTCCATAAGTACTGATTTCGGGACTTGAACAATGAAGCCCCACCCTCTCACTGGCCCGAGAGGGACTTGGTTTATGGTTAGATTATAAACAAATTGTTCATTAGAGGATTAGTGCTACTTAAGGTGCAAGATGTAATTGCAGGGGTAAAATGGACTTATGACCCAACTGTAATTACGAACAACTCATGAAGGATCGACTTGTATGTAATTGTTATATCCATGAACACAACTTGTCCTACGGTGCATAAGAGTACAACTCTAGGTCTATATTGGAGTGACCTAAAGTTAATATATAAAAATTGATTAATTCAAGAGTTTAATTGATTAATTTTGTTTCATTGGAGCTTATAATCTGTAGGTCCATAAGGTCCCCTTGCTAGCTCATGTGAACAAATAATGATCAATTTAGTTGAGAGAAAATTTTTAAATGTTCAAATTAAAATTTAATATATTTGATATATTAAATAAGGGAAAACATATTTATTGTATATGATACATTAAGTATCAATTAACTTATTAATGTATTAACATACATTAAAGAAAAGTTATTTATTAAATTTGAATTAGATTCAAATAAGGAAATAGATGTCGTAGGAGAATTTGGAAAGGTTTGAATAAGATTCAAACTAGTTAAATAAATATATTTTAATATATTAGATATTAAAATGTATTATTTAATTTTTTTCCCTAGACCACTATAAATAAGACTCTAGAGATGAGTCATTGTGTGCATTCTTCACAAGAGAAAAGAACTCTTGAAATTCTTCTCTCATTCCCTCTCTCTATTTTCAAGAAGGTTCCCACAAAGTCTTAAGACTTTGTGGAAGTCTTGGAGTTTAACCTCATTGGAGTTAGAGTACAAGAAGAAAAAGACCCGTCAGAATTTTATCTCTATATTTAAGTCAAGGTATGTTTTGCTTAACCAAAATTATTTTTCATTTAATTCTAAAATAAAATCAAAGTCGATTCCAATGCTTCCGCTGCGGGATGAAGTGCTCATTCCCTTCAATTCAACCCTTCAATTTTCGGGTTGGGTTGGGTCAGGTCACTGGGTTGTTCATTAAAGTATGCCTCTCATAACTCAAATGGTTTACAGCCAAGAATTTCAATTGATTCAACACAAAAGCAATCCAAAATTGATAATAACTCAGTACAATAATTAAATTGGACAGCAAATGAATGGATTTATACACCAAGAGTTCGATAAATGTTGAAGAAATTGGAGCATAAATATAAATTTAATTTCTAGCTATCTTACCTGAAGCACAAAGTGGCTAATGGCAGATTATTTAGAAACTTTTCTCAAAACAACTTCGAAGGTTTTGGTTTTCAGAACTAGTTTTGACATAGATGGTAAAAATTTAACACTGATTTCAAAACTAAAAGAAAATAAAATTAAGTACCTACAATCCAACATACATGCATCGAAATTTCAAAGAGTTTTAAAAGAGCTGCTAAAAAAATGAATCTAAAACCATCTATTTGCATATTCCCTTCTCCAAACTTCAAATTTTCAGGTGGGTGTTCTTAGAACTTTTGATATTCAATAGATTTGTGCACTTAGTACTTCAGATCTAGATTTGGGCGACGACAGAAACAAATCGATGGTGATGATGAGCGTTGGAACGACGACGAACTGCTAGATGAGAGGGGCCTGCAACTGCCAACTACAACGAGCTTATTGCGTTCAACGTTATACTTGATAGAGTGAGAGTCGAGATTCAGAGCGTAAGAGAGAGGCACGAGGTGAAATAACAATTAGAGTTTGGTTTATATATATATATATATATATATATATATATATATATATATATATATTTCATTCATGAATCTGGTTCGGTTCGGGTTGAATTGAACCAAAAAATTCATTCATGAATCTGGTTCGGTTCGGGTTGAATTGAACCAAAAAATTCTAAACCCGCGAACCAAACCGAATTTTCAGTTCAACCAATATCCAACCCAACACTTACAGTTTGGGTTGGGTTGTCTTTGTTCGGGTTACCAGGTTATTTGTACACCCCTAACTTTCAGTTGGTTGGTTGGGGGGCACGCTTGTATCCTTGGACTGTGCCTGGATCAAAACCTGACATATGTTGTTTATTGTTTTTACTTCATTTTTTTTAAATTTTGCATATACACAAATACAAATATTTTTGAATTATTAGTAAATTATTTCAGAAAAATTAATGGTATAAAAAAGCTTAATTCTATTTGAAAAAATATTGAGTAAATATTTCAAGTTCCATTTTTTATTTTTGCTTATATATTTATGTAAATAATTTATTAATGCTTTATTACAATTTTGCAATTAATATTACTTCTTTTTTTGACATTATGTGGGGTGGGAGAATTGAACCTCGATATGCCAAGTTGAGCTATGCTCATTTTGGCGCAATTAATATTACTTAATCTCAATGATATATATCAATACATCTAAAACTATAGTTATTTGAAGTTTAAATTACAAATTTAGTCTCTGAACTTTTAGATTTGTGTCTATTAAGTTCTTAAGGTTTAAAACGTGTCAAATAAGACTTCAAACTTTAAATTTTGTATTTAATAAGTTTTTAAACTTTCAAAATATCTAATAAGCCCCTAAACTTTCAATTTTGTATTCATTGGATCTCTGATATATTAAAAAAAAAATTAAAATTAGTTGTTCTATTAGATATAGAATTTAATTTTGTGTCTAATTGGATCTTAAACTTTTAATTTTTTATTTCATATATACGTGAATTTTAAAAAATGTTGAATATATTAATAACTTACTAGACACAAAATTCAATGTTTAAGGACATATTATACACAAAATTAAAATTATAAATACTTATTAGACACTTTGTAAAAGTTTATGGACCTACTATATACAAAGTTAAAAGTTCAAGAACTTATTAAACACTTTTTAAAGTTTAGCGACAATATAGATAAACTTGAAAGTTCAGGGATTAAACTTGCAATTTAACCTTATATAAATTTGTGTCCTCTAAAGTAAACTCTTGAATCCGCTACTGGCGCAAGCCATGGTCAGCAACATATTACTCTGTTCAAGCACACCGGAAGGGAAAGTGACTCAACAGCCCACAATTCACCCAAAAGGACATTGAATTTAAAACTTTTGAAAAAGTGGGAAAATAGTTCCCCTGCTGGGTTGTCTATGTTGTAGCTCATAATCAGCTTAACTTAAGTCCCGTTTGATAACTATTAAGTTTTTGAAAATTGTGCTTGTTTTCTCTTCATTTCTCTATTATGAGTTTCGTCTGTTTTAAAGAAAACATTTGAATTCTTAGTCAAATTCCAAAAACAAAAATATTTTTTTGAAAATACTTTTTTTTAGTTTTTAAAACTTGGCTTGGTTTTTTAAAACATATGTAAAAATTAGATAATAGAACAGAAAATTTCATAAGTGGAAGTAGTATTTATAAGCTTAATTTTCAAAACCAAATGGTTATCAATTAGAGCCTTAATTATTTAATTGTTTTTTCTTGTTTCATAATTTAACAATACTCTCCAAAAACCTTGCTAGAAAACGCAATCTATTCCATGGCAAGCAGGTCTTCTTCCTACCCTCTCTATGACTCTTTTCCACGGCATTCAGAAGCGAACAGAAAAGAGTATAAAGATCAAGGGGAGAGAAAATAAATATCACCCAAGTAAAAAAATTCGAAGAAAAAAAAAGAGACTTTTCTCTCTCATTCTGTTTTATAACTTTGGTTAGAAAAAAAAAAAGACTTTAACTTTTACACCTACGAAAATTGAAGGGTCTAGTTTTTACAATTAAAAGTTTAGAGGTAGAATTGTAACAATTATTATGGTTTAGGGACAGCTTTTGCAATTTGTCCACCAAATACACCATATAATTTCAACAAATGGAATATATTTCGTCTATTTTACACTAACTTTTTAAGTATTTAGAATTTACTTCGCATATGCTTGTTAATTAAAATTGAATCCATTTGCCAAGAGCATAGTTCAACTGGCATAAAGAATGAGCTTATGACCAAAAGATCATAGGTTCGAATTTCTCTACTTCCAAATATTGTTGAACTCAACAAAAAAAAATTGAATCCATTTCTTTTTTTTTTTTTTAAAGAAAAACAATTATTTTAATGTTTTGTTTGAACAGTTGTTTTTGAAATCTGAAAATAAATACGCATAGGATTTGAAAACAAAATTTTAACACTTTTAATTTAATGAGGTATTTTCAACGGTTCAAATTTCCACATCCTAGTACTCAAACAAAAAAAAGTATTTCAATTAAACTTAAATATTATTTTAATAAAATAAAATTACGAATTGAATCACCAGTAACCGTGCATATATGGAATTTTAAGATCATATAAACGATAAATAAATTTAAAAATGTTGTTAAAATACTATTTTGTTCATGTACTTTAGGTTTCATTCTATTTTAGTCTATGTACTTTCAAATGTCCAAATTTAATCTCTGTATTTTTCTAAAAAATAATTAGTCTCTATTAACCTTCTTTTTATAAATTTTAATTTTAGAAATATGTTTATATTGTGTCTTTTTTTAAAGTTATTATTATTATTGTTATTCAACCAATTCCAATAAAAATTAACTTCAAACTAATGGTAGAGGCCAATTTAAAGATTTATTAAAAGTATAAGATTAAAATGAAATGAAATCCAAAATACATGGATCAAAATAGTTTTTTAACCTAAAAATAATGAAAAAAATACCAAAATGTATCCTAAAAAAAGAAACACGTTTAAGACTAAAAAATGTATGTGTCAGTTAAGTGTATCCAAAAATGGAAAAAAAAAATCTGTCTGTTGGGATCCTTCCTAATCTCACCATTTTTTCGTTTTTCATTTGGTTCTCTCTCTTTCCCTCCCCCATCTCATTTTTCTCCTCTGTTTTGTTTTTTTTTTTTCTTTATAATTTGGAGAAGTGTTTTGGATTCTTTGCCTTGCCTCGACTTTGGACATCGGCGCGATAGACGAACAACCCGCATAGTTGAGCTCAAAGAAATTGGTAAAATTAATTTTTATTTTTACATTGGCTTAAGATAAGTCATTTGAAATTTGATTAGATTAGAAGATTTTCTTTGTTCTTAATATAGTTAGTTTGAATCTTAGTGATTCATACAAACAATCCATTTGATTATTGTTTTTGTGGAATGATTGAAGAAGATTTTCTTTTTCTGATTCTTGCATATTGTTTTTGTTAAAACCGTTTGACAAAAACATTATCAATCTCTGATGGCATCAGTGGATTACGATCATTTTATCAAATCCAGCTTTTTAAGAAGATCATCGGAGATTCAGGATGTTTTTCTCATCCTTCATCGTGATCTGTTGATTTTCTTTCTTAGATAATTTGACCATCGAATTGTTTTTATCATCCTTTTTAATTTCATTTCAAATATGAATGAAATGCTATAAGAACTGTGGGCTATAGAAACAATGATGGTTTTTGTTTATTTCTTGTATTACATTACAAGGAACCAATTTCTGTTGTCAATTTTCTGTTAATTTCAAATAGACCCACTGGCTTTCGTTTTTTATGTTCTCCAATTTATTATTTTCTAAAATTTAAAAGCCCGCCCCCACCCAATAATTTAACAAGATTTTGATTTGCCCTATGTACCAACGAGAATCTCACAAATTCTTTTCATATCAACAAATTCTATTACCCATATATATTAATTACGGTATACGAGAGAATGATGGAAAGATTTTATTCATTTCATTAAAGTGAGTAAATCTCTGACTAATTGCCAAAAATGAGACAAATAAAAGGGTAGACATTTGAAATGGTTTTTAAATTTAAAGACTAATAGGACTTTTAAAGATATGAAATTACCAATTTATCCTTTTAAAAAGTCCACAAATTTGTACTGAAATTTCTTCTTTGGATAGACTTGACAACTTTCTTCACTGTTTATACTTTTTACATTGTTGCTTGAACAACAAAATGTGGGTTGTTTACTGGTTTTTTTTTTTTTGAAGTATTTGACTATGAATATTTGATTATTAGTTTGTGTGTACTATTTATTGCATTGATTTCCAAGTATGAAACATTGCGAGAAGAAAAAAACGAATGCAAAAAATCTAATTAGGATTAATTTTTTATTTATTGTACTTTTACTATTGTTATTGTAGAATGTCTAGTTGTATTATGTATGTATTTTTGTTATGGTTATTTTGGAATGTCTAGCTACTTGGTACTTTTATTAGAAACGGCGAGAAACTATGAATACATTTTGATTATGTCAAATATGCATTGGCCAATAATCTTTTTGATACTCCTTTAATTTATTTGCCTCATTTTTTGTAATTACCCGAAATCTCTCAAATATAAATACAGTATACAACTGTAGAAATCTTTTGTAAGGAAAATAGCAATATATACAGATACAAATGCATTGGCAAGAACTAGCGGAGAAGTTGAATTCGAATTAAATGGCCATAAATAAATATTGGATCTGGTTAGTTTGAACAGTGTTGAGTATATATATTTGGTATTGATCTGTATCTAAATTAGGCGTATTTGTGTGTTGGTGGCAGTTGCGAATATAATGGATTTGGAGGTGTTTGTTTGGTATTGTCGACCAATTGTTGGTGGTGTGTGGACCAAGGCAGTGAAGAGTGCTTTTGGCGCTTACACACCATGTGCCGTTGACTCTGTAGTGATTTTGATTTCTCACTTTCTCCTTCTAGCTCTATGTAGCTACAGAGTAAGGCTGATCAAGAGGGATATTAAACCACAGAGGTTTTGTTTGAAGTCAAAGATCTACAATTATGTCCTCTCTTTACTGGCCACTTACTCTGCATTTCAACCTTTATTCAAATTGATAGCCACAATTTCAGACTTTAATTTAGATGGCCAACCTGGACTTGCCCCATTTGAGGTACACTTAATTTTTACATCACAATATATTTCTTTTTTCATCCCTAACAAATTTGTTGTATTGCAAAAAAAACCTAATAAATATATGTCTTGCTATAAGAAATATATATACGTGGGCTATAGAAACAAGTATAGTCCGTATTATTCCTATTTCCTATTCAGGAAAACCAAAGAAGATTTAAGTGGGAAAAGGGTTCAGATTTGTATTAACTATAAGCTAGCTAAAAATAATGTATTAGCTAAAAATCACAAGTAATTTTATTTATCATGGGTGAATATATTAAGCATTACGTCCTTTTATTTCAGGTGGTTGCCTTGATAATTCAGGCTCTGGCTTGGTGCTCGATGATCGTAATGTTGCTTGTCGAAACCAAAGTTTATATTTTTCAATTTCGATGGGCCATTAGGTTTGCAGTTGTTTATGCATTAATAGCAAAAGTTGTAATGCTTAATCTGATTCTTTCAGTCAAGGACTTGTACAAGAGGTATTTTTTTAATATATGCTTTAATTTAAACCTAATAACTATTTATTAAATCTTGATTACAACCTACTGCATGCATTATTCATGTTCTTTCTATTAATACCTTGGGATATTATTTTGTTTGGGTTACAAAAAGGAAAATACATGAAAATAAATTAAGATATTAGTTGGAAATTCAACTGAGGTGTACCTTATTATTATAATATTTTAGTTTTATGAGAAACAATTGTTATTACGGATTGTAATTAAATAATTAAAAAAAAGAAGCATTCTTTTTTTTTTTCTAAATTATTACTTATTTAAAATTTATTTTCGTGATAGTGATTGAAAACAAATTAAGATATTAGTTAGAAATTCAACAGAGTGTGTACCTTAGATGGTTGTAAAATATGATGACTATATTTAAATTTCTCGGTTTCTAATAAGAAAAAGTTTGATAAGTTTCATACATATAGACTTAACATGGATTGACGACAGTTCTGCTTTTGTCTTTTCAGATATGTTATATATTTCTACATTAGTGAAGTCCTCTTGCAGGTGCGTTTTCTTATTGCCCTCTTTTTGAAATTTTTGCATTGTTTTGCTCAACAAATTAACACTAGTTTGGTGAACTGTGTTGGTAAAGGCTAAAGTCAAATTCGAGAAGTACTTGGGTGCAGCTCGGGCTGCACCCATCTCCATGCAGCCCCTTTTTTTTTTTTTTGCATAGAAAAACTGGGCTGCATGGAGATGGGTGCAGCCTAGGCTGCACCCAAATATTTTTCATGTCAAAATGTTTAGCAATATTCAGTGAACTGTGTGATTAATCGAATATGGAATTAAACCAAAATATAATATTTTATTGATATTGTAAAAAGTTCACAAAAGTATACACAAGGTTTAAAATGTCGACCTTTATGGAAATGTTGAAGTCCCAATTTTGTAGAAATGTCGATATATTTCTGAAAATTTTTAAAACAAAAAAATAAAAAAGATATCTAAATTAATAAATATATCATTTTACATTTTTTGAATGAATTAAAATACTTGTTATAATATTATATTCACTACATTTTATTGCTATTTTAAAAAATATATATATTTTATCAATTTTGTACGGTATAATGAAAATGTTGATTCATCCCTTAAGTAGATGTCGAACTCATATACATGTGGAAATATTGATAGAAATTTCGACATGTTGATGGGAAGTTAATACCATGATACGATCATTTGGAGCATACAAAAAGGCCTTTTTTTTAAATTAAAAAAAAGCCCTTGAATCAAAGTTGATTACAAAGCAAGTATAATTTTTAAATGGTTGTAAAACTGTAGTAATATTTTTAATATTAAATAAATTAGTGTTTAATTGACCAGATTAAGTGGGTACAAACCTTTTTTTTTTTTTTTTTGAGGATAGGTGGGTACAAACTTGCTATAATAAACTAAGTGTCGTAATAGTGGCTTTAAAATTTTAATATACAAATACCTCACATTTATTTATTATTAATTTTCTGAATTGTTTTCTTAAAAAAGAATAATAATGATAATAAATAATTATCTGAATTGAAGCTGAAAATTAATTACAAGATTCATTCTTAAAATTTTTCTTCTCCAGTTTGAAAAGAGGTACAACTGAAATTTATCTTTAATAATCATCGTATTCTCATCAGCATAATCAGCAAACCAAACATAGAGTTATATAGTTGGATTTTATCTTGTTCCACCTCGTTGAGCTCCTTTATGAGACTGTTTTTCTTGCATTATTGCACATGGTTTTTCATTTTAAAAACTAAATTTAATAAAATAATTTTAAATTTATGTATGATTAATGATTATAATTATATAATTTAAATAAACAATATAAGTATGAATCATGTAATTTTTTATATCAAATATTTGACGTTAAGTGTTGATACTTTCTTCTAATATTTATTTATTTATTTTAATGTAATATAGATAATTCAATAGAAATTCTAAATGCCTAATGCAAAAAAAAAAAGGTGTAAATCATTATAAGAATACTAGTAAAAAATAATAAAGTGAAAAATTTTATCTTTTCATCAATTAAAATAAATTTCAACATTTTTATTGGACTCCATGATTTGAGATTTATATATATTAAGCTTGCTAAATATAAAAGTTAAGAAAGTGAATAGTTTAATAATTTGCTTGTGTGTGGTGTATTAATGTGATATTATTTTTTAAATACAAAATGTCAATGTTTTATCAAATGTTTAGCATCAACCTACCTTCAACATATGAAAAAATATAATTTAACAAAAAAATAATAAAATATATAAATTTGTAATATGCATAGTCATTCAAAATAAAAATAAAAACAATTGTAAAGGAGAAAATTGTGATACTTGTATTATATAGTTTTTTAAAAATAGATTTACGTCTCACGAGTGTTGTTGAAAACAACATTGCTCTAAAAAATTGGAACAGACAACTACAATCATTAAGAACCCTGAAGAAAATTGGGAGGGAGAAAGTATAAAAGAAAAAAAAAAAAAAAGAAGGGCCTCAAATTTGTGTTTAAAATGAGAAGAGGAGAAGCTTTTATAGTCGTAGGATAGAAAATGAGAATGGATTCTAAAACTTTTGATATTGTAACACTAAATATAATTAAATAATGATGAGATTTTTAAATTTTAGGACAAGAGTTGTTTTCAAGTATTAGCCAGAAGAGTGAAGTCATATGCTCGAAATGCATGCTTCCTATTTCCGCCGGAATAATTTTCCTGTAAAATTTGTAAATTAATTAATTGTTGATGACACAATTTGTAAATTGATGTATTAAATAAGGACAATAAAAAATGACTTAAGGGACATATTTGAAACCAGGAAATTAGCATTTGATCAACACAATAGTTAAAAATTATTCTCCAAATAAGTCACCTTTTAAGATAGTATGATTTTTATTTTTGCTGTAGGCTTTATTTGGTGTTCTCTTGCTCGCATATTTTCCTAGCTTGGATCCCTATCTTGGTTATACCATTTTGAGTAGTGAACTTGTTGATGGTGCTGAAAATGAACAACTTCTTGAAGGAAAACATATATGTCCTGAACAACATGTTAACTTATATTCAAGTAAGTATCAATTTCATGGTATCCAACGTTATTTCCTTTCTTGAAAATTTGAACGATACAGATTTGATATTTTATATTATCAGAGATGTATATAATGCATGAATATTCTTATTAACAATGCGTGGGAGTTAATAACATGGGAGAAGATGAGTGTGTTCATAGAAAATTTAGGTAGGAAAATGGTTAAACAACCTTATATTCTTGGAAATGAATTATTTATTATTTTTTAAATTCAAACAATTGTATGGGTGGGGATCCAACCATCAACTTTTAAGATGGTAATTAGTGTCTTATCAACTGAGTTATGCTCAGATTGACAAGGTAATGAATTAGTTATAGCTCATAGATTTACTAAATTGGAGAGGATAATAATAATCTTGTCATATTCAAAACATGGGCCCTGTTTGATAAATATATTAAATTGCATATTCTATTGCATTTGAGTTCTTTTTCAAAAGATTGTGGTAAGTGCATAAAAACATCTTTGTCAAGATCGCCATTGAGAAAATTATATTTCACATCAAGTTGGTGGACATGCCACCTGATTTAACTTCAAGAAACAAAAAGGACTAGATTTTGGCAACAGAAACAAATGTGTTTTGATAATCAATTTCATAGGTCTAAGTGAAGCCTTTAGCTACTAGTTTGGCCTTTTGTCTCTCATACTACCATATGTTTCACATTTAATGGTGAACACCCATTACCATCCCACTGATTTCTTATCTTTTGACAACTCTATTTTTTCCCAAGTACTATTTTACTTAGGGCATTCATCTCCTCAATAATTGGTAGTTTCCAATTTAGATCTTCTAAGGCTTCATGCATATTCCTTGGAACAAACAAATTTGTTATCCTAGATGTGAAATCTCTATGACTATTTGACAAATTAATTTTGATATGAATTGTAGTTTGCAACATGATATTTGGTACAACTTCGAACACATTTTCTAAGATCTATGAGAACATTGATATCAAACACTTGTAGAGTGGTTTGAATGGTTGAATAAGTAGGAATAGGACAAAGCACAAAACACATTCTCACACCTTTCCTAAGTGCAATAGGGAGATCAATATCATTAGTATTCTCCTGAGGCACAAGAGTAGGTTGCTCAGTTCCTAAAGACGAGGCAGATTCATGGCTTTGTTGTTGCTGTTGAGGCAGCTCCACTACTTTCTGACCCGTTTGTCGCTGGGAATAAACAAGAAGCTCTGGTGGCTCAGTTGGTTATTTGGTAATTGGATTGAGGTTGATCTGGTTGTTAAGAGGCATAATAGGCATTGGATTTTTCATATGAGTAATATTTTCTGTATGAGTAATAGGAATAATAGGGATAGGAGTTTTCGGTTGGGAGAACTTAGAAGGATAGAGATCAGTGTTTATACTATCAATCTCCCAGAAATTCCCATCAAGATTGCCTGTAATAGGCTCAGTCTCCCCCGAGGGGAATTGTGGGGAAAAAACGGTTGAGACTCAAGGAATGTGACATCCATGGTGGTGTTAAATTTTTTAGTGACTGAGCAATAATATTTATAACCATTATGAGTGGATGAGTAACCAAGGAAGACACACTTTCTAGCTTTTGGTTCCAATTTGTGGCGTTCATGATCATACACATGAATAAATTAAACCGTTTGTAACTATCTAACGTCTAATACTTAACTAAACTGGAATCGCTACCACATGTATGCTATGGAGGCCTTACAAATTCTCAATAAAATTTGAAAATAATTAACCGAAAAGCTCTTAAACAAATCATACTTTTATTTAGGGAGCCCAAAAGAAACTTTACAACATATTCCACACGGTTAGGCCTCAAAAACAGAATAAATATCTCTTAAGGGAAAAACAATTTAAAACATAACTGAATAAATCAACACAATAAGAATGTCTAACGCGGAAAGATAAATCCTATCTTGACTCTCCCATGGCCTTTGTAGCAAACTCCGTCATCCTCCCAAGACGCCCTTGTCCTTATCTGATTTTTTTTTTGAAAAAAATGAATATTAAAAATACCCAATAAGTGACCCCATTGCTGGGGTCAAAATATGCAATCACATGCAGCATGACTTTACTTTCATGACTATAGCAGGACCTAAAACTTTACTTTTTGGTTTCCTCTCCTTAGTTTCATCGGGATGTGCATCACTTACATACACATGGCTCGATGTAAATTACTTTCATGCACACCAAATCCACTAGGCGTGCATCACTTTCATACACCTTAGGCCTCTTTACAGGTATGCATCACTTCCATACATAGGCGTGCATCACTTTCATACACACAGACACTAAGTACATCACTTTCATGAACTTAGAGCCATTGGACATGCATCACTTTCATGCAGACAAAATAAATAGTGATGAGAGTGAGGAGGTTGGAGTTTGAGGAGTTGAATTAGATGCACCCAAGCCCACTTGATAGCTTGAGGAGTTGTTTCAAGAAGGTGGGGAACTTGTGATCTATGGCGGCTGAGACTCCTCTGATGAGTTCTGTCGTTGGGGACGACCATGAAGCTCCCAACACCGATTTTTGGTGTGGTTTGTGCGCTTACAATGCTCACACTAAAGGTTGTTTTCGGCAGATCGTAATGGCGGCGGTGGTCCACGTGAAGCCAAGGCAGATGATTTCAGAGTAGGAGGCGTGGGTCTTGTGGTGGTCACCCATCAACAAACTCTTCGACTTGCCTCCCAACGAACTTCAGCAAAGATTTTGTCAATATTTGGGGTTGGTTTCATGCCAAGCAGGCAGCCGCGCACATCATCTAATTCGGGACGAAGACCTGCAAGAAAATCATTAGTTCTCTCATTCTTGAGTTGATGAGCCATGCCATGACCATTGAGTTCTGAGCATCCCACATGAAAAAAGAAAGATAGGCTTCATCAAGTTTTGCAGTTGTACCGTTGATGTAACCTAGAGGGTTTCGGCCGTGAAAAACAAAGAGGGCCGATGGAGACCATCGTAGAAAATTTTTGTCGTTGAGTTTTGGTGAGGTAATTTGGAGTGAAGCATTATCGAAGATCGAAGGGAGCACGATCTGAGGTGTTGTGGCCGTGCTTGTAGGGAGAGGATCCAAGGTCTTATTCTATCCCTCGTGGTCCCCATCCTTGTGCACGTCAATCATCATGGCGGCTTTTGCCTTTAACCATTCTGGTGTCAATCCAAACCTAGCTCTGATACCATAAATGTTGAGAGAGGAGACACCAGAGAGACATACACAAGCATAGAGAGAGAGGAGAGTAAACTTCTTTTATTCCTTTTCACTTAAAAAACAATGACAGAAGGATGAAGACATTACTTATAGATTACAAGAGAAGATTAAATCTAGGGTTAGTTATCTAACTTCCCTAAAAATAAGAGATTCTCTTATAATATTTATTTGCAACTTAACAAACCACGTAATCTAAACAACTTTCTAACTATATAATCTAAACAATTTTCTAACTAATTCAACAGAAATACATTGAGTATTTTCTCAATATTGTTTATAGAAAGAAGCAACTATGTGTTATGGATCGACATTTAGGACTTTTGCTTGAGAAGAAGGCTAAAAGATGCAGAAACTCTAGGGTGGACACGATTAGCTCACCTACTCTCCTTTACTTATCTCAACCACCACAAAGAATAATGTTTGTGGGAGCTTCATTCTAAATTCTCATACACTATTAAACAAATCCCTCACCCTAGACCTTCCACCATGAAAATCTAATAGTTGTCCCCATCTATACAAAAGCATTGGAAGGGCAAATATCCCATGAAGTTTAAGTTTGTCATATGGGAGCTTAGTCACTCATGCATTACAACATCTTTGATAGATTGTAAATGTAGGTCCCTTTGGATTTCCATATTTCTCCCGATTGTTGCTCTATTTGGCAAGAATGTTTTAGATCCCGATTGTATAGTACACTTCCATCCCAAGAGATTCACATGGATCTAGGGGTAGTAAGTCGGTTTAGTCCAAATTTATTTTTGCCCAAATATGATATTTTCCAATTATTTATCACTTGCTATTTTGTCTAATCTTATATAATGGATTTAATGCTCTTCTAGTTCTAACAATTTGCTCTATTTTTTAAAATATATATTGCTTTTTTTTTTTTTAAATGTGGTTACTTTTTACTAGGAATGACTTTTGCGTGGATGAATCCCATAATGAAGCTAGGATACAAAAGGCCATTGGCAGAGAAGGATATATGGAAATTAGATATATGGGACCGAACTGAAACATTATACAATGAGTCTGTCTATCTCTCTCACAAACAAAATTAATGTGTTTTCTTGCACATTATTTTTGGATCTTATTTTACCTATTTTCTATAGCTTCCAGAAAACTTGGGTGGAAGAATCTACAACATCCAAACCGAGGCTTCTTAGAGCATTACATATTAGCTTTGGAGGAAGGTAAGCAGTGGGTGTGTAGCAATAGTTTCTATTAAATGAAAGATATTTGGGTAAACTATTAATTTACTAGTTGTAGCTTTCGTTCAAAGCTTTTAGTTTCTTATAAGGAAAATGCTTTTCCAGTCTTTTATGACTTTCTTTTTTTAAAGAAAAAAGCACTTTCCCTTTAGAGCTAGGGACCAGGAGCCACACTAATGTTCTGCAATTTATTCATATGTCAAAAAGAGAGTAATTACAACAAAATTTAGCCTTATAGCATAGGAAGCACAAACACTCCCTTTTTGATAGAGTGTTTGTGTCGGACACTGTGTCTGAGACAGAAAAATAAAAAAGTATCCTATTTTATTTTTATTTTTTTCAATTTCGAACATGTTAAGGACATGTCTAGACACGTAGGAGACATGCAGAACCTAAAAAAATTGATTGAGTATTCATAAAGAAAAAACATATAACCTAGCTCATTACTACTGGCCTATTGCCCAGCCCATTACTTATCATATTATAATCAACTCTAAAATTTAACCCAACCTTAAAAACTCATCTAAAAGATAGAAAGAAATTGTTGGGGGCAGGGGAGGTCCACGCTACTCATTGTTACAAGCACATTTAATTTTTTCATGTTAAATTTATGTGTCGTATCTATTTTGAAGTATCAAATTTGTTAGTATACATACACGTATTCTTTGAAAAAAAAATAAAGCATCCCCAACGTGTCATCCTACATTTTAGAAATTGCCATGTCTTGTGTCCGTGCATCTGCCTGGCCTGTTGGGAGACCCCCTCCCCTTTAATATTTCATTTATCAATGAAATATTTGTTTCATTCTAAACAAATGTTGTGCTCTGTTATTCCTTCCAACCTGGAAAAATCAAATCCATGAGTGAGTTCCTTATAAACACGTACATTGCAACATGATGGTTTCTAAAGATCAATTAGGACATGGATATGGGAGAGACAAACATTTTTTTTTTGGCTGAGTCGTATATACATTAATACTTCCAAATACAATGATTTTTAACTAGAAGTGAATTGTCAAAGTGAGCTTTGGTCAACGGTGATTGGCATGTACTCTCAACCTCGAGGTTAGAGGTTCGAAATCTCCCCACTCCAAATGTTGTTGAGCTAAAAAAAAAATCTTTAACTAGAAGTGAATTATGTTGTCGTAAATGATTTTAACAGAAGTGAATTATGTGCAGTAAATGAATTGAATGTGTACTACTTTTATTAGCATACTACAAAATACTACTAGTTCTTCAGTTCATTCTTTGTTTGTTTTTCATTAATTTTCTTCTTTCTTTTCCATTTATAGGTTCTGGTTGGGTGGCCTTTGGAAGGTAATGCAATCTCTCTCTCGAAGTACATTTAGAGAAAACAAATTTTGGAAATGTATTCAATGTATTCACCCTTCATCAAAAAGTCAGTAAGAAAGTCCCAATTTTGAAAAATATGAGGTAAAGAGTAATTACTGAACAAAGAAAATAACAAACACTAAGAAAATGCTGTATATTTAGCCTTAATAATTGTTATTGTGATCAATAAGACTGCTTAACCAAAAGCATTTTTGAGATAAGTTCCTTGCGTAGAGTGAGCATATAGAATTAGATAAATTAAATCATCTTGATCGTGTTTGTAACGAAAATTGCTAACGCCATAAGTGTATGGGTCAAGTATTAATATACATAATAAGAAATTCTACTATGAATCCATCTTCTTTGGAATTTGTTCCTTCCTTACTCTTGAATGGCCCTCCAAATTTCCTAGCTCTAGATCCTCTTTTTTTATTCCTTTTTTTCAATTATTATAGCATGATTACTATTAATAGATTTTCTTTTTTCAATTCAAGAGGCTATTTCATAGGGTAAATCGCTTTCTATTCATGTTGTTTCTTGTTTTTGCCCCCTCTATTTGACTAACAAGTTCGGACTTGCAGATTGGCAATGATCTTTCTCAATTTGTTGGACCTGTCATTTTGAATAAACTTCTCGAGGTTGGTGGCCATTTTTTTTCTAGTGATACGTTACTATAATTTTCTTCCTAAGGACTATACACCCAATGCTTGGTACTTCATCATGTGAAAATGCATGACGTACCATTTATTATTGTGATAACATGGAGTGGGCATGTCAATGAGTTGAAGCCTTAAAGGCGTATTAGACTTGTCGAAGTTTTCATTCAACTTCTATCTCTAACTTCATTGGCAACTCGATGAGTTGGTTGGAAAGAAGTTTTCATGTTTCCATTAATTAGTTAGTGAAATATATCTTACAACTGTACCACAAATAATAAAACATTGAGCATTATATTTTTTTGTATTAATTTATTAATAAGAAAGGGACATTTTTTCTAATCATATAGGGTGGAAAGGTTACTAAAAAAATGTGGATAAGTTATTCTCCAAGAAATGGAAAGTTTAGAATTTACATTGCACCAACCATGAAGAATCCAAAACAAAACCATGTCCATGGAGATGCTTAGCTATCGAAGAACATAAAAGATAGGAATTATTACAGCCCACTAAAAACCACACTAAAGACCAACCAAAACTTGAAAAAAGAACACCACCAAAGAGCCAAGGAAACACAGCAGATCAAAGGGCAAGATATGAGAAAAGCGACAAAAAGCCAAGCACCAATCAACAAGCTTTCAATAACCCCGAACATGGATTCCAACTTAATTCAAGGGAGGGTTTCACGTAATTCATGACCACAAGCTGCAATATGAGAGACAAATTTTCTAGGCACTGGGATGGAAGATGAGGGATCTCTTTGTCACAATCCTGAAATAAAGAAGCTAGATCTTCAGTGAAAGAAGCTTCAACTGCAAAATCTTCAACGTTATTTTCCAGCTGTAAGAAGGAGTCCACACTACTCAACTGACTTTAGAGTCAACATTCGAATCATCATCACTGCCTAAGGGAGTTTGAGAAGAAGTACGGTCTTTTGTTGAATGAATGACACCTTTGGTAGGGCCAAAATTTGAATACGATGGAGGGACACCTTATGAAATACGAGAACTGGAGAGAGGAGGCCGAGAATGAACATTTGATGAAATATTTTGATTGGCTGCTTGCTTGGTGGAGGAGACCAAAAGATGGAAACATTTTCTTCCACTAAATTTGGATTCAAGGTGTCACATTCAGGGCTTGGAAGGAATGAGGGATGCAGCGCTATTCTTTGAGTATAGAACAAAGGGTAGGCTGCAATAAAACAGTTCTTAACTTCTTTAACTCTAAGTGGCTTAGTAAACTCAAGAATCCTAATGGATTCACCAAAAGACTAGTGGCCTCAAAAGGAGCCTCTTGGACGGGCTTAGGAGCATTAAAGGCCAAAGGGCTTTGAACCACCATCTTCAACTGTTAAATCACCAATCACCAATCAATCCAAAAGCTTAAGCTGAAGGGTTAAGGTAAATTTAATTATATATCAATAGTTTAACACTCTTCCTCACTTGTGGGCTTGAAAATTTGTAGAATGCCCAAGAAGTGAAAATCAATATTAATGGGGAGGAAACGACTTTACAGGGGTTCGAACACATGACCTCCTACTCTGATACCATGTTAAATCACCAATCACCAATCAACCCAAAAGCTTAAACTGATTGGTTAAGGTAAATTTAATTATATATCACCACTTTAACATCAACAACTTATTGAACTTCATCCTCCATAACTCCTTCATCTGCCATCACCTAATGAAGACGAGATAAATCCATTGGATTTGAGAAGTCACTTGAGCATAAATCTCCAAGAACAATGTTTAAGGGATCCAAAGAAACTATATCTCCAAAATTTAGAGAAAAATTTTCACGCCTTTTATCCTTAATTTCAATTGTTGCAGGGAGGAAACCACAAAAATTATTTCTCGTAACTTGAATACGGGCTGCTGAACAATCAATGAGATTAAGAGTACTTCAGGAGATGCTAACTAATCCACCAAAGTAATAACCAATTGCTTCAAAAGAGCTTTTCCAATATTTTAATGGTAATTTTTTTTTATCGAAATCCAAGCCCCATACCCTTCTATGAATTTCGATTGACTATGTTTTTCATCAGACCATTCTCAATGATCAGATGGAAATCTCCACTCAATTGCCATTTTTCGGCGAGATCAAGAAATTTTGCGTTGACACCACCCTCTAACACAATCCAGGCCTTATCAACCATGAAAGGTTTGACCTGCACTTTTTCTTAGAAATGAGTTTCTAAAGAATCTTTGATATCCTTCCATGAACTATAAGCAAACAATCGAGTCACCACCACGAAATCTTCAAAATCATATTCGGACCCAGAAGGATTGGGAAGAAGGCCTTACAGGAGATTTAGACTCTTTCAATTTCTGAATTCCAATAAAAATCTTTTTAAGAACTTTCGCATAACTCTCTGCAACCAAGCTCTCATGAAACAAATACGGAGGCTCTTCTCATTGCCCTTGAGAAAGTGTAAAATCATCTCTTAGAAAACAACCCAACCTTTCTTATGGACGCCCATGGGGACTCGAATAAGTTTACGACCTCCAGTAGGGGGCCAAACAACACATTCGATTTTCTAGCCAGCATTAGTTTGGAGCTTGGATAGACGGATGGTACCATGTTCATCTCTTATTTTCTTACTGAAAAAGTTGTTCGCTGATTGTTGCAACAAATCTACAAGAGAAGACTCAAACGAACGCAAATGTTCAAGTGAAAGGAGAATCTTGAACTTGTTCCTCATATCTTCAACAAAAAAAATGTCATTTTCCATCCAAATGCTGAAATACTCTTTGTTAACTCAGCAACTTCTAACTTCCATAATTTGTGAACTGAAAGTAGGGTCGACGAGAGGATGGCAAATCTTCCAAAACAAAGAGCGAAAATAGGGTCGATGATGAGGATGGAAAAAAACCCAGGAAAAGAATCAACGACAAGAGGAACCGAGGCCAGAGAAGGAGCCAAAAGTGAAAACGACTGTGGTCGAAAGAAGAACGGCTACAGATGGAGCTTAGAACGACGATTTTCGAAGGTAAAGGACGAAATGACAACGTAATCAGCAGGAAAAGGGTCTTAGAATGGCGATTTACGTAGGTTAAAGTCGATGGTTTGTGAGGAGAGAGAAGAGAGCATCGGGGAGAGGGAGGGGGTCGGGTTTTCTTATTAAGGAGGCTAGTTAGTAAAAACTGATTGATGAACAATGCCTTTATCTTTTAAAAACACACTCAAATGTTCATTGAAATATTTAGTTCCATTGTTAGAATGCAGGATGCTGCTTTGGTTTGAAATTGCGTTTCAATTGTATTGTGAAAAACTTAAAAAAATATCTTGCACTTTAGAGTTTTTTTGTCATTAAATAGACCTAATACAATCGAGTGTGATCATCAATAAAAATCACAAACCATCGTTTTTCACTATGAGTCACAACTTTAGAAGGCCCCAAACATCACTATGAATCAAGTAAAATGGTTTGGAGGACTTGTAAGGTTTTGGTAAAAAAGTGTATTGATGATTTTTTTTAGCAAAAATGCAACTTTCACAATGAAAATGAGAACAATCAACTTCTTTAAACAAGTTTGGAAATAAGTTTTTGAGATAGAAAAAATTAGGATGGCCTAGCCTACGATGCCATAGCATAATTTGTTCTTTAACAGAGAGAGAACTGATACTACTAAAGCTCTGAGTTATTTTATTATTACCAAAGTACTCATCAAAGTAGTAGAGGCCATCAAGCATCCTAGCACGTCCAAAGGTCCTCCCGAGGTTTGGTCTTGAATGATACAATGAGATTAAAAGAAAACGACATGGTAGTTTACTAACAGATAAAAGGTTACAAGCTAATTTAGGAATATGAAGGACAGACTTTAGAGTGATTTCTTCAGTGAATTTAATCGTTCTTTTTCCTGCAACAGATGAAAAACTGTCATATGCAATTCTAATTTTTTCATTGTAATATGAAGGTGAGTATTATGAGTCAAATAAAGAAGAAAAGCTAGTCATATGATCAGAACACAAGCAAGCGAAAAGCCCCTCCACGAACCCGAACACAAACCACAAAAACTTTCGAGCAAACAGGCCTCCGACGAACATGAAGGTAGAATCGTGTGTGGTCGGTTAGAACATGTCAAAGTATTGATATAAGGTTACATTTACCATAACCCATGAGCTTAAGCTTTTGTGTTGATTGGTGATTTAACATGGTATTAGAGTAAGAGGTCCTGTGTTCAAACCCCTGTAATGCCATTTTCTCCCCAATTAATATTGATTTCCACTTGTTAGGCCTTTTACAAAATTCCAAGCTCACAAGTGAGGGGAAGCTTTAAAGTACTGATATAAGATTAAATTTACCATAATCTATGAGCTTAAGCTTTTGGGTTGATTGGTGATTTAATAGAACATATCGACGATGCGCGAAAGCCAGTGAAGACACCAACGCCGGAAGTAGTGTGTGCCAATAAGAAGCGGTGGGTAGGGTTCCTGCGGCGACTAGGGTTTTTAGGGTTTCTAAGGGGCTAGAGTTTTAAGAGACGGCTAGGGTTTACCTTCTCTGATACCATCTTAAATTTGAGCGAATAATAATACTTACATATTCAAATGTGTACGTCCTAGGTCTTCTTATATAGGAGAAAGGCCTACTACAATAACATAAGGAAAGAATAAAGACAATAAATATTAAATATTAACAGCTAATACACAATTATAAAGATTAGAAATTCCAACAGTATCTGACTTTTTCATCCTTGGATCGAATACAAATATTTTACTCCACTAAAATTTAGAACTCTTTATGAACTCTAAAGAATTCCTTATCCCCACTCTCAATTGATTGAAGAACTTACCATTGAAAGGACTTCTCCAAAGCTGAGCAAAGGATTGCTCCAACCAATGCAAAAAAATTCATTGAATCTTCAGGAAAAAAGAACAGTTCCTTTTTTTCTCTTCCAGAAAATAATTCCCACGAAGTAAATGAACAAAAAAAGATTTGTTCACAATACTGCAACTACTTTCCGTGCTAGCCATTATAAAAATGAAACTGATCTTAAGAGTAGCTAAAACAGATGAAGAAACTTATCTTGAATGCGGGAATCTGAGTAAAAGAAGGGTGCTGAAGGATAAAAGATGAAGGTTTGGGTTAGGAAAGGGAGGAGAGATGGGAGAGCAGGGGGGAGGGGGTGGTTCTGTTATTACAGACTTCCTAATGGAAACATTATTTGAAAAAACAAAAGAACTTTGTTACATATGAATTACAAACTAGCCATAAGAAAGTATATCACTGGATATATATCTTATTATCTTGGTTAGCACATAATGGAGTTTAAATTACCATAAGAATCTTTATTTCTCAACTCATTTTAGCAAATTTTCCTTGTTAATTATAGCCTATGTATGTTCACATATCTCTTTTGAATATCTGCAGTCCATGCAGCATGGACATCCATCTGGAATTGGTTACATTTATGCTTTCTCTATATTTGCCGGAGTGGTATGACCGAAACTCTTTTTTGTTTTTTTGCCAGATCTATGTGAATGAATAAGTAGGTTGGTCTTTGATATTAACAAATATTTTTCATGAAATTAAAAGATGACATGTCTATCTATTCAGATGTTTATATTTACTACGCATGGTTAGAAACAAACTTTTTATTGATTAATGGAAAGACATAAATATTCTAAAGATACAAACTCCTAGAAGGAGTGAAAGAAGAACAAAAAAAATAGAAACATTCTATGAATAGGATATAAAGGTGGCCAAGTTGATACAAATATTGTTTTTTTTTAAAAAAAAAAAAGAGACTAAATGTTGTAAATTAATGTCAAAGTTAGAAAAATCTTATATTTATTAAATTAGGAAATTACCTCCTTTTTATTCTTGCAATCTTTTAGGTCTATTTTTAAGGTTTTTGGTTAGGGTAGAATATCTTTTTCTTTCTTATAGTTTATATTTATTTGTATTTATTTTGATGTTTTGTTTAATTTAAATTTCATGGTATCAAAGCTCAATAAAACCCTAGTTTCTTAAACCCTAGCCGCTGCCATCCTCACTGTTGCCGCTGGAGCCCTAACTATAACTGTCAAACGACACTCACCTCCAACGGCATCTCTGCATGGTAGCTCCATCCATCATGCCTCTTTGCAATTGCAGTTCTCACAGAGCCTCACGCTGTAACTTCTCCTCGACGTCAACTCCATCCGCTAACACCTTTGAAGACGACGCTGTCGACGAAACCTTCGCCGACACTTCTGAACTCCTTCGACAATGCACATCTTCATCTCTGTGTTCAGTCTTTTGCCTTTGATTCCTTTGTTTGATTGCAATTGCTAGGGTGTATTCTGTTATCCACATCTGTTTTTTTTTTTTTTTTTTTTTTTGCATCATACGATATCGCTTCTTCTTCCAGACCTACTGAACTTATCTCCAATGGTCAAGGGGGATATGATTCTTCTTCACCTGCTCTAATCACTAGTCACAAATGGAATGACCACAATTACATTTAATGGTCACAATCAGTCAGAATGTTCATTTGTGGTAAGGTTAAGGATGAGTACCTCTCAAATGAGAATGTGCAACCTAAATCAATAAATCTAGAATTTAGAAAGTGAAAAGTAGAAAATAACATGGTCATGTCATGGTTAATTAATTCCATGACCAGTAATCACTAGTCACAAATGGAATGGCCATGTTTGGCCACCAATTATTTACTAGTATCAACGTAGGGGCAAGAAGGGGAATTCAAAAGAGGAAGGTTAGTTACTATTTAGGAGGGAATGTGAGCATATCACTGTGGGGACCATGTTAAGCATGGGAGTGAGAGCCTTTATCTTTCTCATTTGGTTTCTATTTTGTTTTTATGCTTTTTGTAAGACTTGCTTAGAGAGGCAGAGAATCAAAGTTTACCAGCCCTCTCCAATTGGCTGGAAGTTTGTATTGCCTTAGGGCATAAGTTTCTCTCTTTTATCCATACTAAGGGAAAGGAACCTTACATATTGGTATCAAAGTAACCAAACCTGGGGAGAACGAGGAGCATGACGTAGAAATTAATGGAAGACCGGATGGTACTGCAGATCGAGAGCATCAAGAAATGAGAGTGGAGTTAGAAGGCATTCAAGAGAAGGTTCTGCGAATTCCCACAATCGAAGAAGGAATTGCATCGCTGACTAAATCAATAGCCTTGGTAATAGCAGAGTTGGCAAAGATTAGGTCTCGATCCTCTATTACAGGAATCGACGAGAGTTCCAATCATAAGCAAAAAGAATCGGGAGGCTCTGGAGCAATGTCTGAAGTCCGTGTAAAAGGAGACTCTAAATCGTTACTAGAAAAGTGCAAAGAGATGGTGGGAGACAGAAGTAAGTTGAAATGCTAGTGTTTGGAAGGGACGATCCAGATTCGTGACTCTTCAGTGCAGATAGGTATTTTCAAATTTATAAGCTCACCGATACTTAGAAACTAACTGTAGCTGTGATAAGTTTTGAACGAATGGCGCTGAATTGGTAAGGAGGAACGAGAACCTTTCACAGGGTGGGAAGACTTGAAGTTACATCTTCTTGCTCGATTTCGAAAAGCGAATAAGGGAAGTGTGCTGGGCCAATTTTTGGCAATCAAACAAGAAAGAACGGTGACAGAATAATGTAACGAATTTGAGTTGTTGATGGCACCACTACCCCAGTTATTGAAGGAAGTGATCGAGAATACCTTCATGAACGGTCTCAAACCAGTGATTAAAGCAGAGTTACAATGTTGGTGTCCAATGGCCCTTGATGTTATGATGGAAACATCCCAGCTCATTGAAGACTATGAGCAAGCCCATTTGGAAGAGATGAAGATCGGGCCAAATGTCCCAAAACGGGGATCCTAGAACCCTAGGGCGAACACTAGTGGGGTATTAAACATGCGGCCACCTGAAATAATGCTCACGCGTACAATCATGCTGACTAGAAACTCGACGACAACGCCATGTCGTGAAGGACCAACCAAGCAGCTATCGGATGTTGAATTCCAAAGTTGAAAAGAGAAAGGCCTTTGTTTTCACTGCGAGGAACGTTATACTGTTGGCCACAAGTGCAAAGCAAAAGAATTGAGAGCCATGGTAGTCCATGCGAATGGCGAGGAGATGGAAATTGTTAAGGAGGAAATTGATACATGTTAGTAGAATTGTTGAAGTTGCCGTTGACAAAACCAACCAATTACGACATAATTATGGGCAGTGGAGTGGCTGTGAAAGAGTAGGGAGTGTGTAAAGGAGTGGTGGTGAATCTAGAAAAGCTTACTGTAATCGAGAGCTTCCTACCATTAGATATGGGAAGGGTGGATGTGGTGCAGGAATGCAATGGTTGAACACATTGGGCGAAACAAGTGTGCATTGGCCAACATTATGAATCAAGATTGAGATGGTGACGGGAAAATTATTTTGAAGGGAGATCCTAGCTTGACTAAGTCTTGAGTGGCTCTAAAAAAGATGATGAAAACGTGGGAAGAAGATGATTAGGGATTTTTGGTTGAGTTCAAAGTTCTGGAGGCAGTACAACAGTCCAAACAACCCGTCAACACAACAACAATGGAGGAATTACCTCCATCGGTGGTGGATTTGATCGAGAAATACGATGATATTTTTCAATGACTGGAAATTTTGCCCCCGAAGAGGGAAATCGATAATTATATACACTTGAAAGAAGGCGCTAACCCAATGAATGTTCGTCCATATCGATATGCACCAGTGCAAAAAGGGGAAATTGAGAGGTTAGTTGAAGAGATGTTGGTGGCAGGAATTATTTGTCCAAGCCTTAGCCCCTTTTCTAGCCTAGTTATACTTGTCAAGAAAAAGGATGGAGGATGGCGGTTCTGTGTTGACTATCGAGCATTGAACAATGTTACGATTCCAGATAAGTTTCCAATTCCAGTCGTTGAAGAGCTGTAAGATGAGCTTCACGATTCCAAAGTGTACTCGAAAGTTGATTTGAAATTGGGATATCACCAAATAAGAGTCAGTGATAAAGATATTGAGAAGACAGCTTTTAGGACCCATGAAGGTCATTACGAATTCTTAGTAATGCCATTTGGGTTGACAAATACGCCGTCTACCTTCCAAGCATTAATGAACCAAATATCCTTTTCTACGTAAGTTCATCTTGGTCTTCTTTGATGATATTCTTATCTATAGTAAAAACTACGTTGAACACTTACGACATATGTCTGTGGTATTTGAAGTGCTGTGGGAGAATCAGTTGTACGCGAACAAGAAAAAATGCTAATTCGCACAAACACAAATCGAGTATTTGGGCTACTGGATTGCTGAATAGGGTGTGGAGGTTGATTTTGAAAAAATTCGGGCTATGTGGGAGTGGCCCATGCCACAATCTATTAAGGATCTACGAGGATTCCTTGGCTTGATCGGGTACTATCATTGATTTGTCCAAAACTATGGATCTATAGCAGCCCCATTGATTCGATTGTTGAAGAAGTGTCCATTCGAATGGGATGACCAAGCGACTGAGGCATTTGAACTATTAAAGAAGGCAATGGTAACTCTTCTTGTACTAGCTCTACCTGATTTTAATTGACCTTTTATCATTGAGACTGACGCATCTGGTACGAGTCTGGGAGCTGTGCTAGTTCAAGGGCAAAGGCCAATTGCATACTACAACCACACATTGTCAACAAAAGCTCAAGCAAAGTCCATATATGAGAGAGAATTAATGGCAATTGTGTTTGCAGTTCACAAAAGAGGGGGAGTTGCTAAAATTATGTACTTGACTTGTTGACTAAAACAGGGAAGTTAGGGGCTAAGCCATGTAGTACCCTAATGATGCCCAATTTACAGCTCACAAAAGAGGGGGAGTTGCTGAAAGATCCTGAAAGATATCGGAGGTTAGTGAGAAAACTTAATTATCTTACAGTGACTCGACCAGACATAGCTTATTCAGTGATTATTGTGAGCCAGTATATGTTTTCTCCTACAGTTGACCATTGGGCTGCATTGGAACAAACTCTGTGTTATTTGAAGGCTGCTTCTAGGCATGGTTTATTATATAAGGATTATGGTCATACTAACATTGAATGCTTCTCAGATGCTGATTGGGCATGATCTAAGGAAGATAGAAGATCAACTTCAGGATATTGTGTATTTGTTGGAGGTAATTTGGTTTCTTGGAAGAGTAAGAAACAAAATGTGGTGTCATGTTCAAGTGATAGATCAGAATATAGAGCAATGACACAGTCTGTGTGTGAATTAGTATAGATATATCAACTTCTTACTGAATTGGGATTTGATATCACAAAACCAATCAAATTGTAGTGTGATAATCAAGAAGCTCTCCATATCGCACCTAATCTAGTATTTCATGAGCGAACTAAAAACATTGAGGTCGACTGTCAATTTGTATGTGAGAAATGACAGCAAGGTTTGGTATTTAGAGGATATGTGAATATTGGAGAGCAATTAGGAGATATTTTCACGAAAGCATTAAATGGAGCACGTAAGATTATCTCCCTAACAAGTTGGGCATGATTAACATATATGCTCTTGTTAAATTACCAACCAATTAACCCAAAAGCTTAAGCTGATAGGTTATGGTAAATTTGATTATATCAACACTCCAACAGTCCCCCTCACTTATGAGCTTGGAAATTTGTAGAAGGCCCAACAAGTGAAAATCAATATTAATTGGGGAGGAAATGACATTACAGGGGTTGGAACTCAGGACCTCCTACTCTGATACTGTGTTAAATCATCAATCAACCCAAAACTTAAGCCGATGGGTTATGGTAAATTTAATCATATCAACATTCCAACAACTCTAACTTAAGGGGGGAGTGTTATAGTGCTTATATTAGTAAAGTTTTATTATTGAAAATATCTTAGGCATATTGTCCTTTATTGTCTTTTTACTTTCCGTTAATTAGGTTACTCTTGCACATTTGTATATATATATATATATATATATATATATATATATATATCTTTAGTGAATGAAATAGAAGTATTCTGATTCTCCCATATTTGGTCTCACAGTAACATTCAATATGCTTATTCTTGGGCATAAGTTGCATGACCTCAGTTTTATTATGCATATGGCACATACCTAATTTGTTTTTGCTTTTGATATAGCTATTTGGAGTGTTATGTGAAGCACAATATCTTCAGGATGTGATGCGTGTTGGTTTTCGAGTGAGGTCAACCTTGGTAATTTTTTCAATCCTGTTTTATTTCTTTTAGTCAACTAAACTTGAGTTTGGACGACTCCTTCAATTTTGAAACTTCTCAGAATATGCTAAGACATTTTTTTGATAACTTCAATAAAAAAATTATGCTTAGGGAAGAGTTAGAGTTTATAAATGATAGTTTGATTTATAGTATTTCAATGTCTTGAATGTGTTTTATATTTTCTTGTGGCATTATTGGAACTTCAATTTCTTTCCCAATTTGTAACGTAAGATGCTCAAATTCTTTTCGTTGCTTTGTTAAAATGGACCCTTCATGTGATTGCATCTCTAGTGAGGAAACTATGGGTCATTCTCTCATTCATAGTAAGCTAGCTAAAATGGGTTAGCACTTATCTTCAAAAAATTTGGCTTAGTTTGTTGGTGGTGTCCCAAAGACATAGGTTGTTGAATACCATTAATACCATTGATCCATTTATCTGGACAAGTGTCTCTATGAAGTTCTTTTGTGGTTTCTTCGAAAGAGAAAATGAACAATAGGATTTTTAATAAGAAAACAGGTCTTTTTGCGATCTTCTATAGTCTTAATTGTTTTGTAATTAATCTACTTCTTTGATCCATTTGAATGGGGTATCTTATTCAATCCCCTTCCTTTGACATGGTAGTATCTTGCTCCTTGGTCTTTTGGTATCTTTTCTTGTCCTTAATTAAGTTTCCGGTTCTTCTCAAAAAAGATAAAATTGATCTTTACAATGTTTGCATACTTTTGATTGTTCTGCCAAACATAATCCTTTTCCAGTTTATTTGTGTGTTTTGCTACTTTAGCTTTCTTCACTTGAAAGTGCTATAGTATCTATGTGAATATAGGAGCTTATTAGTCTTTTATCTATTAAATTGCCCAGTTATTTACAAGTTTCACTTGGATCACGTGTTCCAAAACAGTATATAAAACCAAGTTACAAAATGCTTTTCTCTTTAAATAAAAGCATTCAATGTGTACCATCAAACAAAGAAAAAAAAACAGAGAAAACATTCAATGTGTTGCCCTGGAGTATTATTATAAGTGTTTTTTCTATTGAAAATATTTATTTATTTTTCCATGTTCTGACGCAATTGAAAACTTCATGATTTTATTTATTCAAAAGATCGTTTTTTGTTACAGCCTAAAACCCTCTGAATTTATACACACATAGAGAAAACTGAAATAACTAGCGCCCGTAGCAACATGACTGCCCAACAAAATAAAACACTTATAAAGACTTTTTTTTTTTTTTTTGAGTTCAACAACATTTTGAGGTGGGGGATATGAATATTTTACTTCTTGGTCAAGGGTACATGTCAATTACCACTAAGCTAAGCTCACTTTGGCAGCCTTATAAAGACTTAACCCCACAGTAAAGGAGAAATTACCCAAAGACTAACAACGCAAGGCGTAAGACCAAAATATTAACTACATCATGTTCTTTTTTTTTTTTTTTTTTTGAGAAATTAACTACATCATGTTCACCATCATGACCTAACATTCATATTTTTGCATTTGGGTCTTTCACTAACTAACGACTACAAATATAAATTAGTCTACCATATCCATTTTTGACAGAGAAAAAGAGATGATTGACTAACCTATATTTACAGCCATTAGTGAAAGATCCAAATGCAAAAATATGAATGTTAGGTCATCATGGAGAGAAAAGAGATGGTTCCATGTTCTTTTAGATTCATTATTTTAGTTTCTATATGAAGGTCATAAAAGTGCTTTATATTGATACAGTTCTGCTTATTTATCCATTTTTAGGTTGCTTCTGTTTTCAGCAAATCAATGAGGTTAACCCATGAGGCTCGCAAGAAGTTTACTACTGGAAAGATAACCAACTTGATGACTTCTGATGTTGCAACACTTGAGGCACATTCCAAATTTCATATTTTAAATTAAATGAAATGCATTTTGCTTGAGCTTAGACATGGTCAAAATTTCCCTGATATTAATGTGTAATCTTAGAGAATGAAAAATTATGTCTTATTCATTCAATCAGAGAGATTAAATACACAATTACAGAGCTAACTAACTAGAGAGAAAAAATCCTATAAAATAGGAACTAACCCTAGGATCTAGGAATTATCTAACAATTATGTAACAACTGTTAAACAATTAAACATTAATTTACACTCCCCTCAAGTTAGCGCATAGATATCAAACATGACCAACTTGATTACAAGACTATCAAATACAGGTTTGAATAAACCTTTAGTTAGAATGTTGGTTGTGTTGATCTTCTGACTTCACAAAAAGAATGCAGATAATTCCAGCTTCCAAGTTATCTTTTATGAAATGTCGATCAACCTCTATGTGTTTTGTTTGATCATGTTGAACAATGTTATGTGCAATGTTGATTGCAGCCTTGTTGTCACAAAAGAGTTTCATAGGAAAAACAACTTCTAGTTGTAACTCCTTTAGAACCTGTCTTATCCACAAAATCTCACATACTCCATTGGCCATTGCTCTATACTCGGCCTTTGCACTACTTCGAACCACAACACTTTGCTTTTTACTTCTCCAGGTTACCAAGTTTCCCCAAACATAGGTGCAGTATCCTGAAGTAGATTTCCTATCATTAAATTAGCGTCAGTGAAGGCTTCTATGTTCTTGTTGTCTCCCTTTTTACAAAGAAGGCCTTTGCCTAGACTACTCTTTAGGTATCGCAAGATCTAGTAGGCAGCCTCGAGCCGTCCTTCTTGTGGGTGATGCATAAACTGGCTTACCATACCTACAACGAATGCAATATCAGGTCGTGTGTGATTTTGCTCCAGCGCACTCATCTCTTCAAACACAGCCTTTCTCCACTCTGGAACATTTAAAGCCTCTTGTATATTTTTTGCGATTTGAATATTGGAGACATTGGTTGTGAAAGTAGCAAAGGAGGATGAGAGTTTTGTGTTAGATACGAATTGGGACATAGGATATTTGACGCATGACCGTTTTCCTTTCCTAAGAGCTATGGGAAGATCACAATGAACAAAAGCTTTAGGTACAAAGACAGTGATACTAGGGTCCAGAAGACTTGATACTAGGTCCAGAAGACTTACTTGTTTCAATTTCCAACCTTGGTTCCAATTCTTGATCAGGTAAAGATGCAATATATTCCTTCCTTTGATTTGGAAATTTTCGTTCATATACTTGCTCAAATTGTTTCCCATTCTGGTCGTCACTTTTTTGTTCCAGTGATTGCTGAGATTCATCTATTGTTTGTTCAAGTTTAGAACTATCTAGAGATCCTACTTTTAAGGAATTATCTCGGTTTTCTGATTCTAGAATTTTTCCACATTTATCTCTCCAACATGCTCTAAATTTTAGCTTCCTATGTCAGAATTCAAATTTAGGAAATCTAAGTCTAATAAGAAATCAGTATTTCTAGAGATATTCCTGAGATTGTGGTGAGGATCAAAGCTATGATTTGAAATTCCTATTTTTTGTAAATCCAAGTCATCTTTAATTTGGTTCTCCCCCTGAAGATGATGAGTAAAAAAAGGAATATTTTTGAAAAATTTAACATCCATGGTTACAAACGTTTATTTTTTTTTAAGATTCAAGTTAAAACATTTAAACCCCTTTTGGTTTGGTGCAATCCCTAAAAACACACATTTAAGGGCCTTTGGATCAAGTTTACTAGTATTCCTTTTGGGATTTTTAATAAACATAGTGCAACTGAAGATTTTTAAGGGCATGGAATGAAATAAGCGAGATTTTGGAATATGATTTTGAAGGACAATAATGGGAATTTTTAATATCAAAGTTTTGGATGGTAGTCTATTCATGAAGTGTGTAGAATGCAAAATAGCGTCACCCCATAAATACTTTGGGACATTTTAGAGAGGAGTGAAGTCCTACTTATCTCAAGAAGCTGTCTGTTCTTCCTCTCAGGTACCCTGTTCTATTGTGGGGTATCACTGCAAGAACTCTATTGAACAATTCCTTTTTCCTCCAAAAACTTTCCCAAAATTTTTGCAAAATACTTGAGACCATTATCGCTCCTTAAAATTTGAATGTTCGTGTTCAATTGGTTTTGAACCATGTGATAAAAAATTTTGAAAACGGTTTCTACTTCAGATTTTTCTTTCAATAAATAAACCCAACTTACTTTATGTGAAATTATGTCTTATTCATTCACTCAGAAAGATTAAATACACAATTACAGGACTATCTAACCAGAGAAAAAAATCCTATAGGATAGGAACTAACCCTAGGACCTAGGAATTATATAATAGCTATGTAACAACTGTTAAATAATTATTCCTATAAAAATAGGAACTAATCCTAGGACTTGGGGATTTTATAACAACTATGTAACAATTGTTAAAGCCTCGTTTGATAACCATTTGGTTTTTGGTTTTTAAAAATTAAGCCTATAAATACTACTTCCACCTATGAGTTTCCTTATTTTGTTATCTACTTTTTACATATGTCGTCAAAACCAAGCCAAGTTTTGAAAACTAAAAAAAGTAGTTTCCAAAAACTTGTTTTTGTTTTTGAAATCTGGCTAAGAATTCAAATCTTTTCTTAAGAAAGATGAAACCTATTGTAGAGAAATGATGAGAAAACAAGCACAAATTTCGAAAACCAAAAACTAAATGGTTATCAAACGAGGCCTAAATAATTAACATTAATTTACATAATGCTTGTAGAGAAATTATGCAAATGAACAACGATTTCTAGATTCATGGATGGGGATGATCTTGGACTCAACCAAAGTGAACACTGGATTGAAACCCCGTGGGGGCACTAACCAGATTTAAAGTGAAGGGTCAGTCAGAGGTTTCTAGTTATATTAAGAAAATTACTTTAGAAGAGATTTTTTTTTTAAAAGAAAAAATTATTGAGTAATCGTTATGTGTGAACATGCTAATGAAGATCTTGTTCTTTGTTTCTTATTTGCATGGAATTCTTTGCTATTATCATGATTTCTCTTTCTTGATCTTTCATGGGTCTTAAAAATTGGAAATAAGCATCGTGATATGGTAAACTACTAAAAGTGTGTTTGGGAGTCCTTTTAGCATAAATTTTTGTAGCAAAAGACGCTTTTAGATGAAATTACTTTTATATTGGTTTCAATAGTCTTAAAAGTTATTTTTGGTCAAGCACCTAGGTCTAAAACGTGTTTTCTCACAAAAAACTTTAAGCACTTTTGACTTTTTTCAAAAACACTTTTATGTTAGTTTCAAATTGTTGGTTTTACAAGATAAAAATGTTTCTATTGTATTGTCTTTCTTGGTATAGTACAACCCTATATTTAAAGGGGTAGATTTGTACAAATAAGGAAATACAACTAACGGGCAAAAAAGGGAATGCTAACGGGAGGAAACAATTTCAAGGGAATGGACAAAAATTAAGGGAACAAAATAAAAGGGAGAATAATTCTAGAAGATTTCTTTAAGGGTCAATAATCAACACTCCCCCTCAAGTTGGATTGTATATATTAATAACATTCAGCTTGGGTTTTAGATCTTCAAATGAGCCTTTGAATAGTGCCTTTGTGAGAATATCAGCCATTTGCATCTTGGTTGATATGTAATTGAGAGAAATACTTTTGTTTTCAATTCTCTCTTTGATGAAGTGACGATCAATTTCCACATGCTTTACATGATCATGGTGAATCGGGTCTTTGGCAATGCTTATAGTGGCTTGGTTATCATTGTAGACTTCCATTGTTGTCTCTGATTTTATTTTTAGTTCAGATAAGATTCTTTGGATCCATATTCCTTCACATATTTCTTGTGCGAGGGCTCTTAATTTAGCTTCGGCATTGCTTCTTGACACTATTGGTTGTTTTTTACTTCACCATGTTACTAGGTTGCACCACACAAAGGTGCAATAGCCAGTAGTTGACCTTCGATCTACTTTTGAACTTGCCTAATCAACATCAGTGAAGACTTCGACCTTTCTTTTTGTTGACTTCTTGAAATACAATCCTTCTCCAGGCGTTCCTTTTAAGTATCGTAGGATCTTGTAGACTGCTTGCATATGTTCTTTGGTTGGACTGTTAATAAATTGGCTTACACAGCTAACTGCAAAACATATGTCAAGTCTAGTGTGAGTGAGATATATGAGTTTTCCAACTAGTCTTTGATATTGTTCTTTGTTAGCCAAAACATTGTCTTTGCTAAAGTTGTGATTAGGATCAATAGGAGTACTAGCAGGTTTACACCCAAGCATACTTGTTTCCTTTAGAACGTCATGAATATATTTTCTTTGAGCGATACACAAACCTTTCCTTGAGTGAGCTACTTCCATGCCTAGAAAGTATTTCAGAGACCCTAAATCTTTTACTTCGAACACTTTTGCTAAGAGTGACTTTATGTTTATTATTTCTTCCGCATGGTTACCTGTAAGAATGATATCATCCACATAGACAATAATAATAGCTATCTTTCCTTGGAGAGAGTGTTGGACGAATAAAGTGTGATCAGATTTGCATTGTAGGAACCCTTTATTTTTTACAACCTTTGAAAATTTCTCAAACCATGCCCTAGGAGATTGTTCCAAACCTTAAAGAGATTTCTTGAGTTTGCACACTTTACTAATAGTTTATGGTGTCTCCATTCCAATAGGGATATCCATATAAACCTCTTCTTCTAAATCTCCATTAAGGAAAGCATTTTTTTATGTCTAATTGGTGTAGAACCCAATCATTATTCATAGCCATGGAGAGAAGAACACTGATAATGTTTAGTTTTGCTACAAGAGCAAATGTTTCTTGGTAGTCAATGCCATATGATTGGGTAAACCCTTTTGCAACTAATCTTGCTTTATATCTATCAACCTCACTATTTGCCTTGTATTTGATGGTAAAAATCCATTTGCACCCTACAGTTTTCTTACCTTTGGGTAGATCTGTTATTTTCCATGCGTGGTTCTTTTCCAAGGCATTTATCTCTTCCATTACAACTTTCTTCCAATCTTGGTCTTTACGGGCCTCGTAGATTGTATTAGGGATTTGTATGGTAGATAGGTTAGTAGTGAAGGCTTGGAAATTGGGAGAGAGACGTTTATAGGAAAGGTAGTTTTGTATAGGATGACTAATGCAAACTCTTACCCCTTTCCTTTTTGCTATAGGAAGATCAAGTTCATCTATATGAGAATCATTAGGGAGATTGAAGTTTTTAATAGGATTGTCCATTGTTTCTAGTGGAACTTGATCGGGGACATGTTCATTTTCAAGAATGTTCTTCTTCCTCCTAGTATAGACTATGGGTTCTTTGTTTGACTCTTGGAAATTTTGGTCAATGATGATGGAGTTTTGGAAAGGAGCATCATAAATTGTACAACCGTCTGTACAAGTCGAGTTTTCTTCGTTGCTGGTTAGGAAAGAAGGTTCTTTACTGGTGTCCCTTAGGTTGACGGCCTTTTGAAATAAGGCTGATTCTCAAAGAAGGATACATTCATGGATACATAAAATTTCTTAGAATTTGGATGATAACATTTATACCCTTTTTGGTTGGAGGCATAGCCAAGGAAGATACATTTAATCGCCTTAGGTTCTAATTTACTTTTGTTAGGTTGATGATCTTGAACAAAGGTGGTGCATTCAAATATTCGCAAGGGAATTTGAGAGAAAATCCTAGTCTTTGGGAAGCTTTCTAGAAGTTTTTGTAAGGGAGTTTTAAAGTCTAGGGTTCGAGAAGGCATTTTATTTATGAGGTAGGTGGCTGTTAGAAGGGCTTTTCCCCAAAAGTAGTTGGGAGTATTAGAGGATATCATTAGAGCTCTAGAAACTTCTAGTAGGTGTCTATTTTTCCTCTCAGCAATGCCATTTTGCTGAGGAGTATCAGTGCATGTGCTTAGGTGAACAATGCCTTTTTCCTTCAAACACTTTCCTAGGGTGGTATTGAAGTAGTCTTTAGCATTATCAGAGTGGAGAATTTGAATTTTAGTACCAAAGAGGCTGTGGATCATGGTATAAAGATTTTGGAATATAAGTATAACTTCATATTTTTCTTTCATTAAAAACACTTGAGTAAGTCGAGTGTGATCATCTACGAAAGAAACAAACCATCTAGCTCATGTTATGTTTTTATCCTGACCAGGTCCCCAGACATCTCTATGCATCATAGAAAAAGGATGGGAGGGTTTGTAAGTACGTACCAGATATGAAGATCGAGCAAGCTTAGCCAACTCACAAGATTCACATTGAAAACCTTAGAACTTTTATTAAAATATATGGAAAAATTCGTTTCAAATACACGAAATTTGGATGGCCTAAACGTTGATGCCATAACATTATTTTATTATAATAATTATCCTTGGAAGCAACAAAAATAGATTTGTTAACACCTAACTCTTGGACTTGGAACTTAGGAATCTTTAAGATGTAGAGGCTTGAGAAAGCTTCAGCATTGCCAATCATCTTGCCCGAGTTCAAATCCTTAAAAAAATAATAATGTGAGTAAAACTTTGTCATGCATGTCTTCATCGGAGTAAGTTTGCTTACTGAGAGAACATTGTATTTAAGATTTGGAACATGGAGAACATTTTCTAAGACTAGATCTTTAGAAACAAGGACATGACCACTCCCTATTACTTTCGAAATGGTACCATCAACTATTTTGACCTCAGATTGATTATTACACTTTGAGTAATTAGCTAAAAGTGAGATATCACCTATCATGTGATCTGAAGCTCTAGAATCTACAATCCATGTACTAAAATGTTCTATTGTTACCTTAAAGCATTAAGGAAGTTACCTGTTTGAGCTATAGATGCCATATTAGCTTCAGATGCTTTTTGAGTTGTCTTTGTTTGCCCAGATAGTTTTTGAATGAGCTCCAACTGTTCTTTAGTAAATATATTGTTTTCAGAGGTGACATTACCTTCAGATGGTATACTTGCTTGGAAGGCTTTTCCTCATCTATCATTTGTTCCTTTGTTAGACTTCGAATCAGGAGGTTTGTCATGAATGTCCCAACATGCTTCCTTAGTATGTCTTGGATTTTTGCAATGCTCACACCACAGTCTCTCCTTTCGTGTTCTGTTCTCATTTCCATAGTAGTTTCGATTAGAGTGATTTTCATTACCATTTGAGCTACGTACCTCATTACCAAATGCATGGGGATTTTGAGCAATTAAGGCAGATCCCTCTGGTTCAGAGTTACAGGGACTTGACATTAATTTTTTTTTGCTTTCTTCTCTTCTTACTTCTGCAAAATCTTCTCTAATGTTAGATAAAGGTTTAGTAGCTAAAATTCTACCACGTACCTCATCTAATTCATTGTTGAGACCCAATAAGAATTTGAAAACTCTTTTCTTTTCAACTCTTTTCTTGTTTTTGGATGCATCTTTATCGCACTCCCAACTATGACTTTCAAACATATCAAGTTGTTGCCACAATCGAGAGAGTTGAGTGAAGTATTGAGTAACTTGCATGTCACCTTGTCGTAGCTTGTGAAGCTTCCCTTCTATTTCAAATGATTCAGATGTATTTCCACGATCAGAGTACATTTCACGAACAGCCTCCCAAATCTCCCTTGCTGTAGTGTATAGGAGAAAGTTTTCTCCAATCTCTGTGGTCATAGAGTTGATGAACCAAGACATAACCATATGATTTTCAGCTTTCCATACCTTATATTTTTGATATGTGCTTTCGGGAGTTGAACTCTTATCAGATAGGTAGTCTTCTTTTCCTTTCCCACCAATGAACATCATGATAGATTGGGACCATGACAAATAATTTCTGCCATTCAGTTTATGGTTGGTGATTTGAAGAACCGATCCTTCCATCATTGGCGCAGTATTTGTGGATGATGAAGCCATTGATCTATCCTTTTTGTGCTTTCACAAAAAATAGGCAAACCACTCCATTTCTGAAACACGAAGGAGTTGCTGGAATTTATTTAGGCTTAGTTGGTAAGCAAATGTAAGAACTTGTAATGCTTGTGCGCGCAACTCAGTAAACAAAAAATAATTTTAAAAAATTTGGGTGGGGCTGCCACTTGATTCTAACTTGCTGCCACTTGTTTGCCACTTGTTGCCACTTGTTCTTGAATGAGCAATGAAGCAAAAAAAGAGACCACAAATTTGAAATAAAAACTTTTGTTTCTGACCTTGAGTGTTGAAGTAAAATCAACAATGTTGAAGAAAACCCAGTGGTGACCACGAGGGGACGTGACAACAGCAAATGAACACCAACGGATCACGAGCGGATGTGATGGTTCCAATCGAGCGATCAACACCTGAAGCTTTTGACGTGTGATGGGCTACCGACGACGAAACCAAGTTGCACACACCACCGAAGCTTCTAATAACGATTTCCACCTAGCTTTCTTTCATGGAAGGAACTTAAGTGTGGTGTAAAAGTTTGAGGTCCTCTGATGTGAGGATGCAAGGAAGATTTTAGGACCTCTGACACGAGGTTTAAATGTTGATATTGGTTTGAATAAACTAGACAAGAGGTACGATGTCTTATGGATTACTACTCTAATACCATGGTGGTTTTACAAGAGAAGAATATTTCTATTGTGTTGTCTTTTTCAGTATAGTACAACCCTAGATTTAAAGGGGTAGATTTATACAAATAAGGAAATACAACTAACGGACAAAAAAGAGAATCCCAATAGGAAGAAACAATTTCAAGGGAAGGGACAAAAATTAAGGGAACAAATAAGGAAACAAAATAAAAGGGAGGATAATTCTAGAAGATTTCCATAAGGGTCAATAATCAACACAAATATAATGAGTTCGAGTGGGAAATGCTTCATTAAATTATATTGTTGTTTTAACTTCATTTTCTGATCCTGAGTTGGGAGAAAAGATAAGATTGATAACCTTCAAAATATTTTGGTAGAGAGCATTATTGGCTCAAAATTGACTTACAGGTCATTTATAAACCAGTATGTGGTGGTATTTTCGTGAAAGTTTGAATGGTCAGATCGTGTTTTTTCTTGCTTTTAATGGTCAGTATGGAGGTACTTAACCTAGACATTTATCCATTTATATATATTTGCTAGTTTTCAGCATTCTATCTTTATATTATTTTAAAATCTTGTACTATTTGTCACCATTAAAGAGCATGTCTCTATAGAAACAATTTCTATTCTCAATTCCTTTTTCTTATCTTTCTTATTAAATTCTAATACTTACAGCGTTTATTCTGTCTGGCTTCTTTGGTGTCAATTTCCAGGGAGTAACTGCGTCACTTCACACATTATGGTCAGCTCTATTTCGTATAATGATTGCAATGATTCTTCTTTATCGGCAGTTGGGAGTTTCATCACTTCTTGGTGCATCACTACTAGTTCTGTTGTTTCCCATGCAGGTACATGTCTAACAAGTCTTAATTTTGAAATAGTTTCCAAAGCAGCGTAAGACTTGAATGTTGAAATTTTATTTTGGTTTGTTCATTTATGCTTTCTTATAGTCACATAAAATTTTAATACATTTAGATGGTCACATGAACGATCATTTGGGGTAAGGATAACACGTAGTATGAAATGAAAAAGAGCAAGCGGAATGCTCTCTTCTTCTTTTTTCTCCATCATCTCTAGTTCTTATGATTTGTGCTGATTTTTAAATTTCATAGGCTTTTTCTTATGTTCTTTAGCTATCAAGCCATCAAAATCATGGAGTCTATCAGTTGTAGTGTTGAGAATAGGTCTTTCTTCATCAGTAATTCACAGAATGATTTTTTCATGTTGGAAGAAAAGCAAGGCAGTAGGAAGTTTCATGCCTATTTTTATAGGAAATAGCTTGTCTTTCTAGAAGATGTCTTTCTTATGGACAATTTTCTCATACAAGCAAAAAGAGATTTTGGTATATCACTTTTGAAGAAACACAAGCAGTCTGGTTAGTGCCTTGAATGTATTGGAATCTCTAATTTAGGTATTAGAGGAAGAATAGTTGTCCCGATCGGTATTAACAAAAGTGGTTGGTCACTCTTTTGGGATATGATAAAAGATTCTGAAACTGCCTAAGTAGAAGATTTGGAGAATAAGGTCAAGAAGAATATTTGAAAGTCTTCTCCAAGAGTAATTTTAGATATTTGAAAAGAAAAATTTTCATCAGCCATATTGGGTTAAAAAGGAAAAATAAGTGGTTGAATTGGATTGGGATTCATTGATGGTTTTTCAAGTCTTAGCCCTCATGATAATTGGAATGGAATTTCCATTGCTTTGAAGAATCATTTTAAGGTTGAATGTTCCATTAATCTTTTTATGGCTGACAAACCCTCCTTAGAATAGAGGATGGAAGGATGCTAAAGGAATTTGGTACTAATGATAAATGGAAGAAAATAGGTCTCTTCCATTTGAAAATTGAAAAATGGTTAGCTTTAAAGCATAGAACCTGAGTTTGCTGTGGGATGTGGAGGTTGAATTAATATTTAGAACTTACCTTTAAGATATTGGACTCGTAGCTGTTTTGAAGGCCTTGGACTTATTTTGGTAGCTTAATCAATTGTTCTTCTAAGTTATTGAATATGTTGGATTCTGCGTTGGGTGCTGTTGTCTTTAGTGGAGGGTAAAAAAAACAATTTTTGTCCCTAGCCAATTGAACTCATATGTTTTTCTCTTCACTTATGTATTGTTTGGAGGTCATTTTTCCATGGGCAATCAAGAAAAATGTGGCAGGAATGCATCCCAAGGACATGTTGGAATTTCTACTATTTAGGAATGTTTGTGTGTAAATACTAATTGTCAAACATTTAGCTTGATTCTTTTCCATATCTATAATAGGTCTTTCTCCTATATAAGAAGACCTAAATTGCACTTATTTATTGTTGGAATTTCTAGTCTTTATAACTGTGTAAATATTAATTGTCAATTATTCAGTATTTGTTGTCTTTATTCTTTCCTTATATTGTAGTGGGTCTTCTCCTATATAAGAAGACCTAGGTTGCACATATTTGAATAACACACCATTATTTTCCTAAATTAAGATGGTATCAAAGAAAGGTTAAACCTAGCCGTCTCGAAAACCCTAAAAACCCTAGCCACCATTTTTGAAACCCTAGCCGCTGCGGCTGAAACCCTAGCCACCATTCCTAATTGGTGCATCCTACTTCCAACTCTAGTGGTTTCATTTTTCCTTGACCCATACACTTGTGTCGCCACATTCCGACCATAGCAAGAGGCCTTTGTGTTCGTCTTCAACCCTAATCCATCGTCGACTTAATCGACATTCACTTTAGTGTTCGCTGAAGGATCGTTCATTGCTCAAGCCCTCGTGCTTTGCATTCGTACTTTGTAAATGTCTTTGCTGGAAGTGTTTGGTGTCCGTTCACTCATCTTTGTTGTTTGTTGTGGTTCTTTTCGTAGCTGTTGCAGTGTTGTCAGACCATCACTGAGGCTTCGTTGTAGCCTAGTTTGTTGTCGTCGCGTCTCTCTGCCGCCACCTCCGTTCTTGTCTTCTGCTGCCGTCATCTTCATTTGCCATTGCTGATCGTATCTTTAGCCGCTGCTACAAGTGTTAGACACCTCTGTATGTTCGTGGTGGTACATCTGAAACCACAATTTCTTTCAAATCTTTGAGCTCAAAATCTGTTGTGATCGCATAGGTGAAACAAATTTGGTTTGGTTTAGTTCAAGTTCTTAATTTGGTAAGGTCTAGGTGGATGGTTGGTTCGGACTGGTTCACTAGTCGACCCGGTTCATAATCCGGTTTGAGTCAGCAGTTGGTTCGACTTAAAATCTAGTTCGATTTGTTTTGTTCAGTTTCGATCGATGCAGGTGTCAATTTTTCAATTCTTTAAAATGGACAACAGAATGTCAGTTGAAAATTATGGCAGTTGAAAATTATGGTGACTCAAAGTTGATTATGGAGCAAATTCATCAACTCTTGAAATTGCTATCGACCAATTTTCCTTCTAATAATTCATGTGTATCTTTGGCACAGATAGGTAATTATCCTAATGTAACTTGTCTCCGTGGATTATAGATGCTGGAGCTTCTAACCATATGACAAGTTTTTCTCACATATTTGATGCCTATTATCCTTCGTATTGTAATAAAAAAAATAAGAATTGCAGATAGCAGTTTTTCTTCTGGTGTAGGAAAATGAACTATTAAATTGACAGAGACTATTGCCTTAAAGTCCATCCAACATGTTTCAAAATTAACCTGTTATCTTTTATCTGTCAGCAAACTTTCTAGAGATTCTAACTATTGATTTACTTTCTTTGAATCTCACTGTATTTTTTAGAATTAGATCTCGGAGAAGATAATTGGAAGTTTCTAGAATGCTTGATGGACTCTACTACTTTGATGAAGGTACTTTTCGTAATAAAATAACTCAGGGACTTAGTAGTATTAGTTCTCTCTTAGTTAAAGAACAAATTATGCTTTGGCATCATAGGCTAGGACATTCCAGTTTTTCTCATCTCACATATTTGTTTCCAAACTTATTTAAAATAATTGATTGTTCCTCTTTTGATTGTGAAAGTTGCATTTTGGCAAGAAATCGTCGTTCCACATATTCTCCAAACCCTTGCAAAGCTTCTAAATTGTTTTATTTAATTCATAGTGACATTTGGGGTGCTTCTAAAGTTAGTAGTCATAGTCATAGTGGAAAAAGATGGTTTGCTACCTTTATTGACGATCATACTTGTCTATCTTGGGTTTATCTAATGACAAAAAAATCTGAGGTGAAAGATATTTTCAAACACTTCTATAATAAGATCGAGACCCAATTTCAAACTAAAATTTGTATTTTACACTCTGATAATGGGATTAAGTATTTTAATGAACTTTTTGGTGTTTTCTTACAAGAAAAAGGTATTGTCCATCAGTCTACTTGTCGGGATACTCTTCAACAGAATGAAATTACTAAAAGAAAAAATAGGCATCTACTTGAAGTAGCTCGTGATAGAATGTTTTCCATGCATGTCTCAAAGTATTTATGGGGGGAAGCAGTTCTCACCGCTGCCTACCTAATAAATAGAATGCCTAGTAAGGTCTTGAATTTCAAAACTTCCATTGAGTGTTTTAAAAATGTTTTTCTAACATCTTACATATATTCTGATTTACCTATTAAAGTTTTTGGGTGTACCACTTATGTTCATATACCTAGTCACTTTCGATCAAAATTTGATCATAGAGTTGTTAATTGTATTTTTTTGGGTTATTCTTCTAGTCAAAAGGGTTATAAATGTTTTGATCCTCAAACTTTTGTGAGTATGGAAGTGTCACCTTTAGAAAATTAACCATATTTTACCAAAAATTATCTTTAGAGGGAGCAATAGAATTTGGAAGACAATTTTTGGGATATGTCTAATTTTTGGGGTATTTCTGTTCCTTTTCCTAATCCTATTTGTTCTGATCTACTAGTCCTTTGATGCCAAGTATAGAAAATTCTCAATCAAAGGGAGAAATATTACAGAATGATTCTACTAATCAAGTTCCTGAGTTTAAGTTTTACACTAGAAGGAAATTCAATCAAGTGAACCAAGATCAAATGGTTACTCCTTCACAAAGTCAATCTGAGACTCCGAGAACTGAAATTGAAAAGTCTGGTAACCTTTCTCCTATTCCTACTTCTTCCACTATTCAAACCACTTTACCAGTTGTGCTGATCTTGATGTTCCATAGCCATTAGAAAAGGTATTCGAAATTGTACCAAATATCCTATTGCTTACATTTCATTTCAAAATTTGTCAAATAGTCATAGAGCTTTCACATCTAGGATAACGGATTTGTTTGTTCCAAAAAATCTACATGAAGCCTTAGAAGATCCAAATTGGAAACTAGTAGTTATGGAGGAGATGAATGCTCTAAAGAAAATGATACTTGGGAAATGGTAGAGTTGCCAAAAGATAAGAAACCAATGGGATGTAAATGGGTGTTCACCATAAAATGTAAAGCAGATGGTAGATTGAGAAATACAAGACCAGATTAGTAGCTAAAGGCTTCACCCAGACTGATGGAATCGATTATCAAGAAACATTTGTTCCTGTTGTAAAAATTAATTCTATTAAAGTCCTTTTGTCTCTTGCAGCTAATTCAGAGTGGTCTCTCCACCAACGTGATGTGAAAAATGTTTTTCTCAATGGCGACCTTGAGGAAGAAGTTTTTATGCATTTACCACTAGGTTTTGAAAAGGAACTTGGATGTAATAAAAGAATCTACAGACTAAAGAAATCTCTCTATGGCCTCAACAGTCTTCGAGAGCGTGGTTCCAACAGTTTGAAAAAGTTGTGTCTAGTTATGGATTTCTTCAAAGTCAGACTGACCATACTATATTTTATAAACACTCTGAGAATAATAAAACCTCAAACAGTCTTCGAGAGCTTGTCTATGTACACGATATTATTCTCATAGGTATCGATTAGTTCTAGCTAATCTCAAGAAAAATCTTGCAAGTGAGTTTCAAATCAAAGGCTTGGGAACATTAAAATATTTCCTAGGGATGAAATTTGCAAGATCAAAGAAATGTATCTTTGTAAATCAAAGAAAACGTCCTTGACGACTTACTTGAAGAAACAAGATTACTTAGATGTAGAGTTGCAAAAACTCCTATTGAGCCCAATTTGAAATTAGAAGCATCAAAAGAAGAAGAAATAAAGGTGTCAATTTTGAGAGAATAAGTCTCAATTGTATTATCAAAATATGTGCAATTTAGATCTTCTTATATATGAGAAAGACCTATTACAAATATGGAAATAAATAAATACAAAAAAGACAAAATATTTTACAATTAATATTTATACACAAACATTCCTAAATAGTAGAAATTCCAACACTCCCCCTCAAGCTGGTTTAAATATGTCTTCCATAGCTAGCTTGTCAATCAATCTGTTGAATTGCTTCTTTGGAAATCCTTTAGTTAGTATTTCAACAATTTGCTCTGATGTAGGAAGATAAGGGATGCATATTGTACCTGCATCGATCTTCTCCTTAATTAAATGCTTATCAACCTCGATATGTTTTGTTCTATCATGTAGAACTGGGTTATGAGCTATAGAGATGGCAGCTTTATTGTCACAATAAATCCGTATAGGTGTCTTTAGAGGAACCTTCAATTCTTCAAGTATCCTTTTGATCCATATTCCCTCACAAATTCCATGGGCTAAAGCTCTAAACTCTGCTTCAGCACTACTTCTAGCCACCACATTTTGTTTTTTACTCCTCCAAGTAACCAGATTCCCTCCAACAAAGGAACAATAACCAGAGGTGGATCTTCTATCTGCAGTACTTCCTGCCCAATCTGCATCAGTATAAACTTCTATTTGGAAGTGATTATGCCTTTTGAATAAAATGCCTTTTCCAGGAGTCCCTTTTAGATATCTCAGAATTCTATATGCAGCTTCAAAATGAGTCAGTCCAGGCGCATGCATAAACTGACTTACCATGCTTACGGTGTATGCAATATCAGGACGCGTATGAGATAGATAAATTAATCTTCCAACAAGTCTTTGGTATCGTTCTCTATCCTTTATTTCTTATGCTTTTGCTACTTATAACTTTAGATTAGGTTCAATAGGAGTTTCTGCAACCTTGCAACCAAGTAATCTGGTTTCTTCAAGTAAGTCGAGGACGTGCTTTCTTTGATTAACAAAGATATCCTTCTTTGATCTTGCAAACTCCACCCCTAGAAAATATTTCAACGATCCCAAGTCCTTGATTTGAAACTCACTTGCAAGATTTTTCTTGAGATTAGCTAGACCAGTTTCATCATCACTTGTGAGAATAATATCATCTACATAAACAATCAAAATTGAGATTTTATTGTTATCAGAGTGTTTATAAAATATAGTATGATCTGCTTGACTCTGAAGAAATCCATAATTAGACACAACTTTTCCAAAACGTTCAAACCAAGCTCTCGGAGACTGTTTAAGACCATAAAGGGATTTCCTTAATTTGCAAATTTGACTACATCCGAGTTCTTTTTCAAAACCTGGTGGTAAGCTCATAAAAACCTCCTCCTCCAAATCGCCATTCAAAAAGGCATTTTTCACGTCCAGTTGGTAAAGTGGCCAATCTGAATTGACTGCAAGTGACAAAAGAACTCTAATAGAGTTAATTTTAGCAACAGGAGCAAACATTTCCTGATAATCAATCCCATATGTTTGAGTGAAACCTTTAGCTACCAATCTGGCCTTATATCTCTCAATACTACCATCTGCATTGCATTTTATGGTGAACACCCATTTACAGCCCACTAGTTTCTTATCTTTTGGCAACTCTACTATTTCCCAAGTCCCATTTTGTTTTAGAGCATTCATCTCCTCCATAATTGCTACTTTCCAATTTGGATCTTCTAAGGCCTCATGTATATTCCTTGGAACAAACAAGTCATTTATCTTAGATGTGAAGGCTTTATGACTATTTGACAAATTTTGATATGACATGTAGTTTGCAATAGGATATTTGGTACAACTTCGAGTACATTTTCTAATGGCTATGGGAACATCAAGGTCAGACACAATTGGTAAAGTTTTTTGAATAGTTGAAGAAGTAGTAATAGAAGAAGGATTACCAAGATTTTCAATTTCATTCGTCGGAGTCTCAGATTGGCTCTGTGAAGGATCAACTATCTGGCCTTGGTTCCTTTGATTGAATTTTCTTCTAGTATAAAACTGAAACTCGGGAATTTGATCAGTAGGATCATTCTGTAGTATTTCTGCCCCTGATTGAGAAGTTTCTACACTTGGCATCAAAGGACTAGTAACATTTGGACAAACAAGACTCGGAAGAGGAGTATAGATATCCCAAAAGTTATCTTCCAAATTTGGTTTCTCCCCCTGAAGAGAACTTTGGGTAAAGTAGGGTTGTTTTTCGACAAAAGACACATCCATGCTCACAAAAAGTTTTTTTGTCTGAGGATCAAAACACTTATAACCTTTTTGGCTTGAAGAATAGCCCACAAAAATACATTTAACAGCTCGATGATCAAGTTTTGATCGAAAGTAGCTAGGTATGTGAACATAAGCAGTACACCCAAAAACTTTGAGAGGTAGGTCAGAATATATGCGAGATGTAGGAAAAACAGTTTTGAAGCAATCAATGGGAGTTTTAAAATTCAAGATCTTACTAGGCATTCTATTTATTAGGTAAGCAGCTGTGAGGATTGCTTCACCCCATAAATATTTTGGAACTTGCATGGAAAACATTATAGCACGAGCTACTTCAAGTAAATGCCTATTTTTTCTTTCAGCAATCCCATTCTGTTGAGGAGTATCTCGACAAGTAGACTGATGAACAATGCCTTTATTTTTCAAAAACTCACCAAAGGATTCATTAAAATACTCAGTCCCATTATCAGAGTGTAAAATGTAAATTTTGGTTTGAAATTGGGTTTCAATCATATTGTAAAAATTTTGAAAAATGTCATTCACCTCAGATTTTTTTTCCATTAAATAAATCCAAGATAGACGAGTATGGTCGTCAATAAAAGTAACAAACCATCTTTTTCCACTATGAGTCCTAATTTTAGAGGCACCCCAAACATCACTATGAATTAAATAAAAAGGTTTGGAAGCTTTGTAAGGTTTTGGTAAATATGTGGAATGATGATTTTTTGCTAAAATGCAACTTTCACAATCAAAAGAGGAACAATCAATTCTCTTAAATAAATTTGGAAATAAATGCTTGAGATAAGAAAAACTGGGATGTCCTAGTCTAAGATGCCAAAGCATAATTTGTTCTTTCATAGAAAGAGAATTGATACTACTAAGACCCTGAGTTATTTTATTACTAAAAGAACCTTCATCAAAGTAGTAGAGGCCATCAAGCATCCTAGCACTCCCAATCATCTTCTCCGATTCCTGATCCTGAAAAATACAATGAGATTCAAAGAATATAACACGACAATTAGATTCTCTAGAAAGTTTGCTAACATATAAAAGATTACAAGCCAATTTTGGAACATGGAGGATAGATTGTAGGGAGATATTTTCAGTCAATTTAATGGTTCCTTTTCCTGCAATGGAAGAAAAACTGCCATCGGCAATTCAAATTTTTTCATTAGAATAAGGAGAGTATGAGTTAAAAAAAATGGGAATAACTAGTCATATGATCAGAAGCTCCGGAATAAATAATCCAAGGAGAAGAGGTACTACAAGAAAAAACTTGAGGACAATTACCTATTTGTGCCAAGGAAACACAAAGATTACCAGATGATAAATTGGTTTGCAGCAGTTTAGAGGGTTGATCAATTCGCTCTTTACAAAAGGAACTTGAGTTAGTGGTTGTGGTATCCAACAACCCAATCTCGGTCCTACTCTGTATTTGAGCCATTTCAACGATCAACTTAGACATATCAGCAAAACAAGTTAATAAGAAACCAGATAAAGTCTGAATCAAACCAAACCAAACCAAACCAAATCTGAAGGTAATAAGGCCATAATTTAATGAACCAAACCAGACTAGATTTGGAAAAAATAAACCAAACCAGATCAAACCAAACCAAATCTGACCAAATTTGAACCAAAAATAAACCGAACTGAACTTGATCTGGAGATATCTGAACCAACCCAAAACTGAACCAAACCAAAATCGATCGGCAACCCACGAAGGACAGAGGTGTTCGTAGATTTGGCACCGTCTGGGTGTCGATCGGAGGTGTTCGCTGATTTGGTGGCGTCTGGGTGTCGGTCGGACAGAGAAGGACGGAGACGAAGTGAATAGACGAAGACGAACAGATCTGAATGTGTTCGCTGGAGACGAAGACGAACGAAGACGAAGCTCTGAATGTGTTCGCTGGAGACGGACAGAGATCTGGACGGAAGTAGGTTGCTTTGAATCTCTGAAGGTGAGTACAGAACATGCAGATTTGGACGGAGACGGACCGATCGGAGACGAGGAGCACACAAATGAAGAAGCACACGCTCAAATCGATCTGCAAGAGAATGATGAAAACGTTCGCCGATCGTGCCGGAAGTAGGTTGTGTCGTTTTATGGCTGCTAGGGTTCCGGCAACGACAATGGATGCTCTAATACCATGTCAATTTTGAGAGAATAAGTCTCAATTGTATTATCAAAATATGTGCAATTTAGGTCTTCTTATATATGAGAAATACCTATTACAAATATGGAAATAAATAAATACAATAAAGACAAAATATTTTACAATTAATATTTATACAAAACATTCCTAAATAGTAGAAATTCCAACAAAAGGACATGGAATGATACCAAAGGCTTCGAGGAAAATTAATTTATTTGTCTCATACACGTCCGGACATTGCTTTTGTTGTAAGCGTGGTAAGTCAATTTATGCATGCACCTGGACCAACTCATTTTGAAGCTGCCTATAGAATCTTAAGATATTTTTGTGAGTATGGATGTGTCTTTTTTAGAAAATCAACCTTATTTTACCAAAAATTCTCTTCAGCAGGAGAAACCAAAATTGGAAGATAATTTTTGGGATATTTCTATTCCTTTTCCTAGTCTTATTTGTCTTGATGTTACTAATTCTTAGATGCCAAGTGTAGAAACTTCTCAATCAAGGGGAGAAATACTACAGAATGATCCCATTGATCAAGTTCCTGATTTTAAGTTTTACACTAGAAGAAAATTCAATGAAAGGAACCAAAACCAGATAGTAGATCTTCCGTAGAGCCAATCTGAGACTTCGAGGAATGAAATTGAAACTGAACAGTTTGTTAATCCTTCTTCCATTCCTACTTCTTCAACTATTCAAATACTTTGCCAGTTGTATCTGAAATTGAAACTGAATAGTTGGCTAGTTAATCATTGTGAATTTGTCAAAGAGCTCTTGGAATACTTGGAATTCCTTTACTTTGGAAAAGGAAATATCAGTCGAGTATTCGATGTGTGTAAGACTCTCTTTCAACCTGTTCAAGGCGAGAAATCTCTAATGGGTTATTTTATAGAGTACAAAAGAACATATGCAGAATTTAATTCTTTGCTGTCAGTTAGTATTGATGTGAAAGTTCAGATTGTCCAATGTGAACAATTATTTATTATGAGTTTTTTAGTTGTCCTTGCCTCTAAATATGATATGGCCAAAGATCAAGTTCCTTCTTGCTCAGAAATCTCATCGTTAGAAGATGCTTATACTTGAATACTTCGTATTGAGAAGTTGTAAGCAATCTTTCCTTCTGAGTCTAACAATGCTTTGGTTGGACAGACAAGTGCGTATAGAGGTAATAAAGGGATAGGACTGAACACGTCTAGAGGAAATTCCAACTCTCAGAAAGCAAATTCAGGAGATATTGTTTTGCCACTAGTATCATAAGCCTTGACATATGAAATGTAATTGCAGGAAATTGTTGAATAAGGGCCATAGGTTTCAATCTGCGCATGTTGCCTTTACTCTTTATAACCCCGACAAGTCTATTACGATTTCGACTGAGGAGTTTGCTAAATTTCGACAGTATCAAGAGTCATTAACGACATCATCTTCTACTCCTATTACTGCCATCACCGACATAGGTAACACATCTACATGTCTTCTTTCCTCCTCTTCAAAATGGGTCATAGACTCTGGCGCTTTCGATCACATGACAAGTAATCCCAGTTTATTCTCCGTCTAAGTCTTCACCTAATGTTAAGGCCAGACTGGTAGTTAAAGATTTCACTCAGACATACGAGATTGATTATTAGGAAACATCTTAAATTTGAGAGCATAAAAGTATTTTGCTTATCTATTATGTGCAATTTAGGTCCTCTTATATAGGAGAAAGACCTATTACAAATATGGAAAAGAGTAAATACAATAACGACCAAATATTTTACAATTAAGATTTATACACAAATATTGGAAATTCCAACACTCCCCCTCAAGCTGGTTTAAAGATGTCTTCCATAGCCAGCTTGTCAATCAATTTTTCGAATTGCTTCTTTGGAAGTCCTTTAGTTAGTACATCAGCGATTTGCTCTGATGTAGGAAGATAAAGGATACATATTGCATTTGCTTCAATCTTTTCCTTAATAAAATGCTTATCAACTTCAATGTGTTTTGTTCTATCATGTAGAACTGGGTTATGGGCTATAGAGATGACAGCTTTATTATCACAATAAATCCGTATAGGTGTATTCAGAGGAATCTTCAATTCTTCAAGTATCCTTTTGATCCATATACCCTCACAAATTCCATGCGCTAAAGCTCTAAACTCTACTTCAGCACTACTTCTGGCTACCACATTTTGTTTTTTTACTTCTCCAAGTAACCAGGTTCCCTCCAACAAAGGAATAATAACCAGAGGTAGATCTTCTATCTATAGTACTTCCTGCCAATCTGCATCAGTATAAACTTCTATTTGGAAGTGATTATGTCTTTGGAATAAGATACCTTTTCCAAGAGTTCCTTTTAGATACCTCAAATTTTGTAAACACCTTCAAAATGAGTCGGTTCTGGTGCATGCATAAACTGACTGACCATGCTTACGACATATGCAATATCAGGACGCGTATGAGATAAATAAATTAATCTTCCAACAAGTCTTTGGCTTCGTTCCTTGTCCTTTATTTCTTCTGCTTTTGCTACTTGTAGCTTTAAATTGGGTTCAATAGGAGTTTCTGCGACCTTGCAGCCAAGTAATCCAGTTTCTTCAAGTAATTGAGCACATACTTTCTTTGATTGACAAAAATACCCTTCTTCGATCTTGCAAATTCCATCCCTAGAAAATACTTCAATGGTCCCAGGTCCTTGATTTGAAACTCATTTGCAAGATTTTTCTTGAGATCAACTAGACCAGCTTCATCATCACCTGTGAGAATAATATCATCTACATAGACAATCAAAATTGAGATTTTATTATTCTCAGAGTGTTTATAAAAATATAGTATGATTTGCTTGACTCTGAAGAAATCCATAGCTAGACACAACTTTTCCAAAACGCTCAAACCAAGCTCTTGGAGACTGTTTAAGACCATAAAGGTATTTCTTTAATTTGCATATTTTACTACATCCAAGTTCGTTTTCAAAACATGGTGGTAAGCTCATAAAAACCTATTCTTCAAGATCACCATTCAAAAAGGCATTTTTCACATCAAGTTGGTACAGTGGCCAATCTGAATTGACTGCAAGAGACAAAAGAACTCTAATAGAGTTAATTTTAGCAGGGGAAAATGTTTCCTGATAATCAATCCCATATGTCTGAGTGAAACCTTTAGCTACCAATCTAGCCTTATATCTCTTAATACTACCATCTGCATTGCATTTTATAGTGAACACCCATTTACAGCCCGCTAGTTTCTTATCTTTTGGCAACTCTACTATTTCCCAAGTCCCATTTTGTTTTAGAGCATTCATCTCTTCCATAACTGCTACTTTCCAATTTGGATCTTCTAAGGCTTCATGTATATTCTTTGGAACAAACAAGTCATTTATCCTAGATGTGAAAACTTTATGACTATTTGACAAATTTTGATATGACATGTAGTTTGCAATAGGATATTTGGTACAACTTTGAGTACCTTTTCTAATGGCTATGGGAATATCAAGATCAGACACAACGGGCAAAGTATTTTGAATAGTTGAAGAAGTAGGAATGGAAGGAGGATTACCAAGTTTTTCAGTTTCATTCGTCGAAGTCTCAGATTGGCTCTGTGAAGGATCGACTATCTGGTCTTGGTTCCTCTGATTGAATTTTCTTCTAGTATAAAACTTAAAGTTGGGAACTTGATCGGTAGGATCATTCTGTAGTATTTCTCCCCCTGATTGAGAAGTTTCTACATTTGGCATCGAAGGACTAGTAACATCAGGACAAATAAAACTAGGAAAAGGAGTAGCAACATCCCTAAAGTTATCTTCCTCATTTGGTCTCTCCCCCTGAAGAGAACTTTGGGTAAAATATGGTTGATTTTCTAAAAAAGACACATCCATGCTCACAAAAAGTTTTTTTGTCTGAGGATCAAAACATTTATAACCTTTTTGACTTGAAGAGTAACCCAAGAAAATACATTTAATAGCTCTATGATCAAGTTTTGATCGAAAGTGACTAGGTATGTGAACATAAGTAGTACACCCAAAAAACTTTGAGAGGTAAATTAGAATATATTCGAGATGTTGGAAAAACACTTTTAAAACAATCAATAGGAGTTTTGAAATTCAAGATCTTACTAGGCATCCTATTTATTAGGTAAGTAGCTGTGAGAATTGCTTCACCCCATAAATATTTTGGGACGTGCATGGAAATCATTATGGCACGAGCTACTTCAAGTAAATGCCTATTTTTTCTTTCAGCAATCCCATTATGTTGAGGAGTATCCCGACAAGTAGAATGATGAACAATACCTTTATCTTTCAAAAACTCACCAAACAATTCATTAAAATACTCAGTTCCATTATCAAAATGTAAAATGCAAATTTTTGTTTGAAATTGAGTTTCAATCATATTGTAAAAATTTTTAAAATGTCTTTCACCTCAGATTTTTTTTCCATTAAATAAATCCAAGATAGACGAGTATGGTCGTCAATAAAGGTAACAAACCATCTTTTCCCACTATGAGTCCTAATTTTAGAAGCACCCCAAACATCACTATGAATTAAATAAAATGGTTTGGAAGCTTTGTAGGTCTTGGTAAAAATGTGGAACGATGATTTTTTGCTAAAATGCAACTTTCACAATCAAAAGAGGAAAAATAGATTCCCTTAAATAAATTTGGAAATAAATACTTGAGATAAGGAAAACTAGGATGTCCTAGCCTAAGATGCCAAAGCATAATTTGTTCTTTACCAGAAAGAGAACTGATACTACTGAGACCCTGAGTTATTTTATTGCTATAAGAACCTTCATCAAAGTAGTAGAGGCCATCAAGCATCCTAGCACTCTCTATCATCTTCTCCGATTCCTGATCCTGAAGAATGCAGTGAGATTGAAAGAATATAACACGATAGTTAGAATCTCTAGAAAGTTTACTGACAGGTAAAAGATTACAGGCTAATTTGGAACATGTAAGACATACTGTAGAGAGATTTTTTTCCGTCAATTTAATGGTTCCTTTTCCTGCAATGGAAGAAAAACTGCCATCTGCAATTCAAATTTTTTCATTAGAATAAGAAGGAGAGTATGAGTTAAAAAATGAGAAGAACTAGTCATATGATCAAAAGCTTCGGAATCAATAATCCACGGAGAAGAAGTGCCACAAGAAAAGGCTTGAGGATGACTACCTGTTTGTGCCAATGAAACACACGAATTATTAGATGATAAATTGGTTGGCAGCTGTTTTAAGATTTGATGAACTTGCTCCTTGGACATGATATCAAGTAATGAGTGTGGGAAATAATAGAATATAAACCAAATCAAACAAACCAAACTGAACCATACCAAGTAAAAAACCACTGAACCAAAAAGCTGGAACCAAACCAGAATTGCTGAACCGAACCGGATATGGACCAAACCATATATGAACCGAACCAAGAAACCAAACCCAACTTTACCGTGAACCCTAGATCTTTATCGTGAAACCTCGAACTGTGAACACGAAAATGATGCTTGTGAACACGAAGACTGAAATCGGAAGTAGAGTGTGCCGTTTGATGTTGGCGGCGAGGGTTCCGATCGGCAATAGGCAAAAAGAAACTCAAAGATGGGTGATGGACAGCGAAAAACCCGATGGTGGGCAGTGAGGTGACAAACGACGCAGTAGTGGGCTGAGCAGACGGTGGCGTGACTTATCGACGGTGCAGTCAGTGGTGGTCGATGGCATAGACGGCGAAGGTAGACATGGCAGACGACAGAGGAAGCGCGTGCTTGTGTGCAGGTAGCCTCGGATGGACTCGCGTGGTCGAGAAGATGAATGCCCAAAGTGATGTGACAATGTCTGAGGGTGGCGCTGGTAGAAGCAAACGGTTGGCTGAAAATGAAAGGCAGCGGGCTGTGGCGGCGGCAGTGACGGCTAGGGTTATGGTTATTTTTAGGGTTTCTAAAAGATAAGAGTTTGCTTTGATACCATCTTAAATTTGAGATCATAAAAGTATTTTGCTTATCTATTATGTGCAATTTAGGTCCTCTTATATAGGAGAAAGGCCTATTACAAATATGGAAAAGAGTAAATACAATAAAGACCAAATATTTTACAATTAAGATTTATACACAAATATTGGAAATTCCAACAAAACATTTACTCCTATTGCTAAGATTAACTCTATTAGAGTTCTTTTGTCTCTTGCAATTAATTCAGACTGGCTGTTTTACCAACTTGACGTGAAAAATGCTTTTCTGAATGGCGATCTCGAGGAAGAGGTTTTTATGAGCTTACGACCAGGTTTTGAAAGGAACTGGGATGTAGTAAAATTTGTAAATTAAAGAAATCTCTTTATGGTCTTAAACCGTCTTTGAGGGCTTGGTTTGAGCGTTTTGAAAAAGTTGTATCCAGCTATGGATTTCTTCAAAGTCAGGTGATCATACTATATTTTATAAACACTCGGAGAATAATAAAATCTCAATTTTGATTGTTTATGTAGGTGGTATTATTCTCACGAGTGATGATGAAGCAGGTTTAGCTGATCTTAAGAAAAATCTTGCAAGTGAGTTTCAAATCAACGACATGGGAACGTTAAAATATTTCCTAAGGGATGGAATTGGCAATATCGAAGAAGGGTATCTTTGTTAATCAAAGAAAATATGTGCTCGACTTACTTGAAGAAACAAGATTACTTGGTTGCAGGATTGCAGGATTGCAGCAACTCCTATTGAACCTAATCTAAAGTTACAGGTAGTAAAAGCAAAAGAAATAAAGGACAAGGAACGGTACCAGAGACTTGTTGGAAGATTAATTTATTTATCTCATACACCATGCACCTAGACTGACTCATTTTGAAGCTGCGTACAGGATTTTGAGGTATCTAAAGGGGACGCCTGAAAAGGTATCTTATTTAAAAGGCATAATCACTTTCAAATAGAAGTTTATACGGATTTAGATTGGACAGGTAATGTTACAGATAGAAGATCTACCTTTGGTTACTATTCCTTTGTTGGAGGGAACATGGTTACTTGGAGAAGTAAAAAACAAAATGTGGTGGCTAGGAGTAGTGCTGAAGCAGAGTTTAGAGCTTTAGCCCATAGAATTTGTGAAGATATATCGATCAAAAGGATACTTGAAGAATTGAAGGGTCCTTTGAAGACACTTATACGACATTATTATGACAATAAAGCTGCCATCTCTATAGCTCATAACCCAGTTCTACGTGATAGAATGAAACACATTGAGGTTGATAAGCATTTTATTAAGGAGAAGATTGATGTAGGTGCAATATGTATTCCTTATCTTCCTACATCAGAGCAAATTGTTGATATACTTACTAAAGGATTTCCATAGAAGCAATTTGACAGATTGATTGACAAGCTGGCTATGGAAGACATCGTTAAATAGACATCTTTAAACCAACGTGAGAGGGAGTGTCGAAATTTCTACTATTTAGAAATGTTTGTGTAAATATTAATTGTCACATTCTTTGCAAGGTTGTTTGTGGCACTTAGGCAATGAAATTCTTCAATATAGTCTTCAATGGAGCAATTGCCTCACCTAGCATGTTGATATTGAAAGTAAAGAATTTGTTTATAGTTGGCGGGGAGAAGGTGATCCTTCATAAGTCTCAACATACACTGCCAATTCCTTATAGGTCTTTTCCCATATCTCCTTTGGTTAGTTTGAAGCTGATCCTACCATGCGGATGCACCAACCTTCAACTTTAATGCCACTAATTTCACTTTCCTGTCTTCTGGGATGTTCACGATATGTAGTAAAAAAACAAAGGGATATCAACCTTCATCTTGAAGTTGTGGGGTGCTCTTTCTTGATCTAAGGGCGGAATGTTTCTTTCTTGCAGTCTACTATGGTGAAAACATGGGTCATCATTAGTTTAAAAAAAATATATGGGTCATCATCATTGGAAGAGTCCGACTCATGGGATAAAATCTTATTGTTGTAGCTCATTGCAACGACCTGTAAGAGGGTTGTTTCTTGCGACCTCAGGTTGTTCTTGATCTCTTCTTGCTGGAAGGTGAGCTACTTCTTGCTCATGTTCCTGAAGATGTTCACCTTCCCTAACTTCTTGGCCATCTTGTTGGCATCTGTTCGGTTGGTTTACAACGTAACTAGTTGATATAGTTGTCTTGCCATGGTGCCCAACAAGCAATAGATCTATCCTACGAACTCTTCTACCATCAGCAAGCAACTCATCACGGTCGAAGGAGAGAGGGTAGTGGGAGTCAATGACTCCATTCCAGACTGCTGTCGAGTCCAGTAGTGGTAATCTGACTTTATCCAACCATTAGGCCTCAATCACGAAGGAGCTCTTATACCAATATTGGTGTAAACCAATTAAAATGTTAAGTTCTTTCAGTCCAAAGGTATTTGGATTTCTACTAGTATAACCAAGAACTAACTCATGGAGACAATCAATCTAAATGGACAAATTCATTAGCTAGAATCCTTGCATGGAAATATTAAATATTTTATTGATTTAAGTTTATGTAATTTATTGTTGTCTTTTTTTCTTTTTCGTTCAATTGTGGAATTGAATTAAATCAATAATAATTCTATATAAGATCATTTTTTAACAAATACCATAAGAATTCTTATTCCCATTTGTAATCTGTATGCATACACTTCAAAGTGCACGAGTGCCATGTAGACCCCTTTTTGTAGGTTTCAATTAAGTTTTGTGTGTATTTCTTTCGATGAAGTTTCGATTAACCTTTAGTATTTATTATTGCATATGTCCCAACATTATACTATATCAGAATTACCTAATTTAAATGTTATTATGTTTTGTGTTACAGAAACTTGTGATCAGCAGATTGCAGAAACAATCCAGAGAGGGGTTGCAATGTACGGACAAGAGAATTGGTCTCATGAATGAAATTTTAGCTGCAATGGACACAGTGAAGTATGCAATATAGGAATGAAATATTCATAGTCTTTATCATCTAAAACTTGACAATTTTGATGGCTTTTGGAAATGCAACAGATGTTATGCCTGGGAGAGTAGCTTTCAGTCCAAAGTAGAAAGCATTCGAAAGGATGAGTTGTCATGGTTCCGAAAGGCATCATTGCTTGAGTCGGTACGTTATAATTTTTTTTGTTATGTTATCTTTTGTTTGTTTCGTTACATATGATAGAAACAAAAACTATTCTGTTAAGGTAACTATCTTGCCTATTAATTAAACGTTCGGGAGTTTGGTCAAAAGGAGTAACAAAGTTTTTAGGGTATTGGTCTTATGGTTGATATCTAGTACTCATGAAAAACTTTGTTTATTTGATATCTAGGATGGATTCAATGTTTTGTGGGGTTTGCTGATAGTTTGTCAGTGCATGTATTTTCCAATTTCATTTAGTTTTTATTTATTTTGGTTGCTAATTACGTTCTAGTTGTATGAACGCAACAAGTTTGACAATAAATCAATATTTTTAGATAAACCAATAATAGAATTAGACGTCTCAACAAAATGTCAATATTGATGGACATTTGGAGATTTTTCTTTAAAATATGGAAAAAAAATCATTTTTGACCCTAAACTTGGCAGATTGTATCAATTTTAACCCTGAACTTTCAATTTCATCAATTTAAACCTCAAACTTAGCAGGTTGTATCAATTTTAACCCTAAACTTTTAATTTCATCAATTTAAATCTCAAACTTGAATAAGTGTATCAATTTACACCCTCGATTAAGTTTCCGTTTCAATCCTTGTTAGAAAGGTTTCCCACACATGTTCAAAGCCACGTGTTGATCTATAACATATATGTATTTGTTATTTTTTTTAAAAAGTAAAATTGTTGAAGGAGTAGACTCGGCATAATGCTTTTCAATTTCAGAGCATGATTTTTTTTTTATTTCTTATCTTCTCTGATTCTGCTGCTTTTTTCATTTAATTAATTGAGAGCTTTTCAATTTTAAGGCAGGATTCTACTTGATCCATCGGCTTTTAGTAAAAAAAAAAGCTTATTTGCATCATCTTTTTCCTCAATGGAGTACTCATATTCTTGAATCGGTTGCCAATATTGATTTTTTTTATAAATTTCTCGTTTGCCTTGAACTCAATTTGTCCTCCATCTATGGCAACGGATGTAAGGCTTTCGAAATTGCCCTCGTCGGAATCTTTGTCCCCTTCCTCTCCAGCATCGATGTCACTTTAATTCTCCGTAGGATTGTCGACATGGCCGATAGGGTCGGCTACGACCAGTTCATTGTGTTCATGGACCTCATTCTGTCCACCACTGCCTTCCTTGTTCTCTCCCGCATTTCAGTCGAGCTTAAACTCCTCACCACCGAAGTCGACGAAACAGCCATGGTTGTCGCCCCCCTTCAATGATGTCATCGCCTGGATCTTCTTCACACTCGTCATCGCTAGTATCGACACCAAAGGCAAGGGGAACACAAGAGTACATTTGTTTTCATGTGGGTTCTACTTGCGAGAGTCGAGTTCGAGGTTTTCATGAGGGTGGCGACTCGATCTGGAATTATTTAATAATTTTTTTGGTAAATTTTTTTAAAAAATAACAAACAAGTACATATCATAGAGCAACACGTGGTTTTGGGCATGTGTAGAAAACCTTTCTAACGGTATTCAAACGGAAACTTAACCGAGGGTGAATTGATATACTTATTCAAGTTTGAGGTTTAAATTGATGAAATTGAAAGTTTAGGGTTAAAATTGATACAATCTGCCAAGTTTAAGGTTTAAATGGATGAAATTTAAAGTTCAGGGTTTAAATTGATGTAACCTGCCAAGTTTAGGGTAAAAAATGATTTGTTTCCCTAAAAATATTTTATTGTATTTTGTTATCATATCACATTATTAGTGTCATTTTTTGGTGTAAACCAAATCAGAAATTTTGATAATGGAAGTGTGGTGTATACCAAATGAAGGATTTTATTCAAGTTTTGATAAAAGTCATCCACCAAATACAAAGAATGGGGTATTTATACAGAAAGTTGGCTTAACTAACAAAGTACCTAAGCAGCCGGTAAACAAAGGGGAATAACCTAGACAACCGGTCAACAAATAAGACTTACAACAAATAAAGACGGCTAACTAATACATCATAATCCACCCCTTTTAAAATAACTCGTCCTCGAGTTAATTAGCTAACTAAAAAGCATCAGGAGCATGGCAAGGGTGTAAGTCAATGACGTTGAAAATAGGATTAATGTGCAAATTAGGAGGCGGCTCAATCCGGTATGCGTTTTCCCCATATTTCTGCAAGATTTTTAAACGACCGAGTTGTCTATTCTTCAATTTATTGTAAGTACCCACGGGAGAACGTGACTTTCTTAAATGGATCATCACAAGATCACCAATGTGGTAATGAGCATCTCTTCTATGTTTGTCAGCTGATTGTTTGTAAGTTGAATTTGCTTTCTCCAGATTGGCTTGGACTTCTTTATGTAGATCAGCTATCCTTTCTGCCACGAGTTCAGCTTCAACACTAACATCAATAAAAGAGGGTAGGTTAGACAAGTCAACAGTAAGCCTAGAGACACGGGTATAGACAATCTCGAATGCACACTTCCCTGTAGATCCATTCTTCATGTTGTTGAAAGCAAACTCGGCTTGAGCAAGAGCTAAATCCCATTGTTTGCGATGTGTCCCTCTTAAACAATGTATCAAATTCCCAAGAGTTTGGTTAGTCACATCGGTTTGAGAGTAGTATCAAACTTTTGCCATAGAGTTTTCCAAAAATGGCTTAGGAACATGACATCACTGTCTGAAACTATGGTTTTTGGTATGCCATGTAAGCGAACAATTTCTCTAAAAAATAGATTAGCTATATAAACAACGTCATTTGTCTTCTTACAAGCAAGAAAATGTGTCATCTTGCTAAATTGATCAACAATAACCAATACCAAATCAAAACCTCTTTGAGTCCGAGGAAATCCAAGTATGAAATCCATGGATAAGTCTTCCCATATAGAATTGGGAATAGGCAAAGGTGTATAAAGTCTAGAATTGGAGGATGTCCCTTTTGCTGTTTGACAAGTATAACAACGTTTGACATAGGTATTGATGTCTTTTCTCAATTGAGGCCAATAAAACTGTGAAGACACAAGTTCAACCGGCCAAAATGTCCTGATAAACCACCTGAATGCATTTCTGTTATCACAGCTTCACGAAGGGAATTATGTGGTATGCAAAGTTGAAATACTTTAAAAAGGTAACCATCTAATAGATGGAAATCCTCAGAGTATGTGAACTTAGAACACTTAGCCCAAATGTTTCCAAAATCAATATCATTTGGATAGAGGTCGGGGAGATGTTGAAATGCTATTATTTCACCTGCAAGGATGGTTAGCAAGTGGCCTTTTCTACTCAAGGCATTAACCACTTTATTGGTCTTTCCCGATTGATGCTTGATTACAAAATCAAAACGTTGAAGAAAACAAATCCATCTAGCATGCATTCTACATATGTTTTTATGAGATTGTAAATATTTTAGTGAAAAATGATCAGTTAATCAGATGAATTCTTTGTAAAGGAGGTAGTGTTCCCATTGCTTTAGAGCCCTTACTAGAGAATAAAGTTCTTGTTCGTACGTGCTCCAATTTTGTCTAGAATATTGAATAGGGTGGCCATTTTGTGAAAAAACTCCACCTATTCCTATACTACATGCGTCTACTGCTACCTCAAATGGGAGAGAAAAATCTGGAAACTGTAATACAGGTCTATTGCTGAGTTTTTCTTTTATTATGTGAAAACTGTGTTTTTGGTCTCTATCCCATTGAAAAGAATTTTTTCGTAGGCAGTTAGTCAGAGGAGCTGAGATAGTACTGAATTTTCTGTAAAAAGAAGCTAAACCGAGGAAAGATTGGATATCCTTAACTGATTTTGGGGATGGCCAATCAGTAATTGCTTTGATTTTCCTAGGATCCACTTTAATTCCATATTCTCCAATTAAAAATGCCAAAAATGATATTTCATGAACAAGGAACCAACATTTTTTGGGTTTATGTAAAGTTGATTAGTAGTCAAAATTTTGAACAAACAAGTTATGTGCTCCAAATGTTCCTTTTGAGTTTTACTATAGACTAATATGTCATCAAAGTAGACAACAATAAATTTATTAAGGAAAGGTTGGAGTACCTGATTCATTAGCCTCATAAAGGTGCTGGGGGTATTGGATAATCCGAAGGGCATGACCAGTCATTCAAACAGTCCTTCATTTGTTTTGAAGGTTGTTTTCCACTCATCTCCTGGTCTAATCCGTATTTGATGATAACTGCTTCGAAGATCAACTTTTGAAAAAACCTTTGCTCCTCTCAATTGATCTATCAGATCACCTATTCGTGGAATGGGACAACGATACTTGATTGTTATTTTGTTTATAGCTTGGCTATCGACACATATTCTCCAACTCCAGGTGTTAGTAAGGCAGGGACTGCACAAGGACTGATACTCTGTTGTGTATGTCCTTTTTGCAATAAATCATGAATATGGTCATGGAGGATTTCGTATTCCTTGGGGCTCATCTTATAATGTGGTAAATTGGGGATTGTAGATCCAGAGATAAGGTCTATTTGATGCTGTATATCTCTTAAAGGGGGTAATTGTGAAGGTATTTGCATGATATCTGGAGTTTGCTTCAGTATTTCAGTTGGGAAGTCCTGAGTTTCCTGTAATTTTTCTTGACCAAATACTATAAGTCCAAACATTAATCCTTCTTTTTCAAAAAGAAACCTTTTGCCACTTAGGACCGTGAAAAGGTGGCCCGTTTTGTTACTGATTTGCTCGGTTGGGTTGTGGCTTATTTTAGGCAGAGGGAGTAAGACAATTTTCTTGCCCATCCATATGAATTCGTTGGTGTTCTCTCTTCCTTTATGTATAGTTTGCACATCATATTGCCAAGGGCGGCCGAGTAGTATGTGGCAAACGTCCATCTCGAGGACATCGCATACAATCTGATGTTTATAATTGTTCCCCATTGATAAAGGTACTGTGCAAATCTCTGAAACTTGAGTTTCTCCTTCATTTTTGATCCAGCTAACCTTGTCTTTGATATCTGCTCGTAGTCCACTCACAAATCTTGCAATGAGGTGGTTCTCACTTTCAGCCAAATTCGTTCGTGCGCCTAACCGATGGAATTCTTCTGTGTATTCATCGATCTGTTCATAGTTGGCTGGTAAAAACTAATCTTTTCCCAAGTGCGAATTGTTCTTCTATTTACCTCCAGTTGTTCCCACCAACCCGATGCTCCTCCCTTCAATTTTAAGGCTACTAATTGAAGAAATTTTCGACACTCTTAATCCAACCAAGATTCAAGAAAGCCTTCGATATCACGCTTTTCACTGAAACTTGGAAGTTCAATCTTGAATCTGTAATCATTTGCATCCCCTGTTGCTTGTTGATTACCTCCATATCTCCTTTCTTCTTCTCGAAACTCAATTTCATCTTCTTCACTGGGAGATTCAAATTCTTGATAATGTCTTCGCTGTGGGATGTATTCTTGGACTCTTTCTTGAATTGCGAACGGCCGATCTTGATGGTTTCTTTGATTTGGAAATCCTTTCGGTGGTGGGTTCTGTCTTTCTTGATTATTACCACCAGCATTCCTTCGATTATTTTGTAGTTCTTGATTGAATTTTTTCTCCATTTGCTACTTGTATATTTTAATGATTTTATTGGTTTTTGCAGATTAGCAATTTCATAATGAGTAGCATTCCTGCTTCGGTGATTGTGACTTCTTTTGGATTATTCACGGTTTTTGGAGGAGACTTGATTCCATCTAGGGCATATACGTCAATTTCACTACTTTCAGTGGTGTTTTTTTCTCTAGTCATGCTTTTTCTTACACTACCTGAGGTTCTCTTACTTGCCTTTCCAGCTTTATTTTCATAATTTTTTCTAACTTCATGTGAGCCTTACATTTACTTGTATGCAGGCTATACAATGAGTTTTTTGTCTATGCTTCTCACTAACATATTTTGTTTTTATGTTAGTAATTTGATATGACTATATTATCTTTTTTATTCTTTGCGTACAAGGAGCTAATTTCTTGTTACTTGTATCTATTTTCTTTTGTTTTTGTGGTTTTTGTGTGTGTTTCTTAAATTTGAGAGGATAAAGTTATATTTTTCTTTATATTCAAAATAAAAGAGAAAGGGCCTCTTAAATAGAAGAGAAAACCCATAACAGATAAGGGAATAATCTCATAACTGATAAAGAAATGATCCCATAACATACAAGGAGATAATCTACCAAAATAAAAAGAGGTTCCTATTTAAAAATTGGAAATACAAAGTGATTCCTATTTTAAAAAAAAAAAAGAAATAACCAACATTCCCCCTCAAGCTGATTTGAAGATATCTTCCATTGCCAGCTTGCCAATCAATCTGTCAAATTGCTTCTTTGAAAGTCCTTTAGTGTTAGCAATTTTCTCTAATGTAGGAAGATAAGGAATACATATTGCATTTGCATCAATCTTCTCCTTAATAAAATGCTTATCAACTTCAATATGTTTTGTTCTATGATCTATCATGTAGAACTGGATTATAAGCTATAAAGATGACAACTTCATTGTCACAATAAATCCGTATAGGTGTCTTTAGAGGAACTTCAATTCTTCAAGCATCCCTTTGATCCATATGCTTTGACAAATTTCATGGACTAAAGCTCTAAACTTTGCTTCAGCACTACTCTGGCCACCACATTTTATTTTTTATTTCTCCATGTAACTAGGTTCCCTCTAACATAGTGCTTATATTAGTATGGTTATATTATTGTAAATATCTTAGTTGTGTTGTCATGTATTGTCTATCTACTTTCTTACCTAGGTTACCCCTATACACTCGTATATATCTCTTTAGTGAATGGAATAGAATTATTTTGATTCTCTCAACCTTTTAGCATTTACATGGTATCAAAGCCTTAGGTTAATTAGGGTTTTTCTTTAACTTAGGGTTTTGTAAACTAGGTTTGGAGTTTAGGACCCGTTTGTTTGCCATCTTGGGTTATGTCATTGTCTAGTCTGCCATATTCCCACCGCCGCCGGGTTTGGCCTTTTTTTTTTGGTGTTTTTTTTCACTGCCTAGCTCCATAGGAAGTGAAGGAGCTTGTCGAAGGCTCAATCAAATACAATTTATAATACATATCAAAAATTAACTACTTGTAGTAATTAATAGTGGACCGGGTCGAATCATAGAGAACCAAATAAATTGATTTCAATTAATTGATTTTCTTAATGACACGGACTGGGGGGAAGTTAAATGTAAAATAGAGACAAAAGGACTAAACAGAGAGCGGTAAAAATAAAGATCTCACCTTGGGCACCGAATCGGGGGTAAACAGGTAGTTATGCAAATTATCGATCATTGAAACTAACCTAACATGCAATTTCCTATGTTTTAAGACCGACTGAACTCCTCGAGACACCGTAGGAGCCTCCCCTAATTAAACCAATTTACAAACGCCTAATTGGTTCTAATTTAATTAATTAATTTGGCACAACCAATACCAAAAGAATTAATTAAGCACATTATACCCAAGGGATAAGCCGAAACGAGTTAATTAATTAAGAATGGTCAATCTAAATTAACTAAGCCGCACTAACAATTCTAAGGCCTACCATGTACTCGTGATTACGCAATTCTACTTAATCTAACCAACGTGGCAACCGACCTATTTACTACTCAAATTAAGCTAGAGACCGAGGACACCTACGGGTATATCTAGCATAGCTAAGCAAAACTCTAAATTAATACGAGTTGGCAGTTCCATTAAAGAAGAGCATGCTAGGATTAATCACAAGAATTCCAAGCCATAAAACATGTTGGAAAATAAAATTAATAACAAAATCTCACAACAAAATGCATAATTACAAAGTTTACATCCGCCCGACACCGAGATTTGATCTAAACTACCTAATCTATCCTAAACTACTGAAAAATAGAGAGAAAAAAGATTAAAAAAGATCTCATGACGGCTGCAAATTGGAGACAAATGACCTCGAGGATGAAAAAATCTATTTATAGGAATCGACGGAGCGTCTAGACGCTCCCAGCGTCATAGGGGCTCTTCGCAGTGTCGATGGAGACTTCAGGGGACTGCCGATAGCGTCTAGACGCTCTGGACAGCGTCTAGATGCTACCCAGCGCGCAACACTAGTCATTTTTACTCTAACTTTTCACTCAGGTGTCCGAATGACCTCCGATTTGATGCATTGGAATCGTGATTCGACATAGAATCTTCTGAAATATGCCTTATGCTCAAATCCCTACAAAATGATCAATTAATTACATTAAAATCGCTAAACTAACGTGATTTAGGCATAAAAATATAGGACTATGTTGGTCCTATCAGGAAGCCCAGTCGCCAAGAAACAAAACCCCAAAATTTGGTCCCCATCTAACCCAGTGTTTTAAAAAGCGCGTTCGGGCGCCCGCCTAGGCGCAAGGCTCGCTTGAGGCTCCTCGCCTTGGAGAGGCGAGGCGCTGGTAGGAAGGTGCGAGCCTTCCATGAAGCCCATGAGGAGCGCCAAGTGTCACGGTCATGCTTGTCCAGGGCGTGTTGCCCGTGACCGCATGCCCATCTCAACCCCTTTTTATCATACTTTCATCATATGTATGTCTTATTGCTTTCTAGTTAGCTTTACTTGTAATTTTGTGGCCGTATGACTCCTCGCCATTTTCATGTGCAAGCCTGTCATAGCCATAAATCCTAGAATGTACTATAGGGGGGTATGACTAGTTGTCCATCCTTCCTACCCGGAGTTATATGCAATCTAAGTTGTTTTTGACCCTTCTCTCGCTTATTGCCTATAACATTTATATGAACAAACGTTTTCTCAAAAGCTTTCAAAACACTTTCTCTCTCCCTATTTTCTAAAACATTTTCTCCCGGGACCCGAGGGGAGGCTAGACCATATACGGAAGCCGTCCGCAACTTCCGTTTTCGTACGGCTGACTTGCTTGTCGAGCTAAAGCAAGTGCTGCACAATCGTTGACCCGTTGCGAAATAGTCCGATTGTGACAAGTGGTATCAGAGCCTAGTTGGCTTCTCAAAGCGAAAAGTAGCGATCATGCCCGCGATAGAAGAGTTGGGCGAGGCCCATGTAGGCCGATTGGCTGTGATTGAAGAGCAAATGCTCTTGCTAAGAGAAGTCTCTGATAATGTGCGGTTCCTGGAATCTCGCCTGGATGAGATTGCCAAGAAGGCCGACACGATTGACGAGGTAGCTGGCCGCCTAAACGGGATGCCCGTCAGAGAGTTGATGGTGAGGGTTGAGTCCCTAGAAGATAGAGCCACAAGACCTGTTGGCTTCTAGCGTGGGGATAGCTCGTCGGGCTCTGTTGCCCAGTTAGAGGAGCGCGTTGAGAATCTAGACGGCGCGCAGAGAACAATATATCAGATGGTGTCTGAACTATCTGAGGATGTAAAAGCTGCCATCGATGTAGTGAGGGCAGAAGTGGCGGACCTAAGCGCCCGAGTGAATCTCACCATGAGAGCGGTGGTAAACCAAGCCCCAGCTGGGGGCGTAGTCCAAGTGAACAAAGTGAGAATTCCCGAACCTAAGCCCTTCTGTGGGGCTCGTGATGCAAAAGCCCTGGAGAACTTTATATTCGACATTGAGCAATACTTCAGGGCCACAAGCACAGTGCGTGAGGACTCAAAAGTTACCTTGGCGACAATGCACCTTGTTGATGACGCCAAGCTGTGGTGGAGATCACGTTATACGGACATCCAAGAAGGGCGATGTACCATTGATACCTGGGAAACTTTGAAACAAGAATTACGCTCTCAATTCTTCCCAGAAAATGTAGAAATATTGGCAAGGCGCAAGTTGTGCGAATTGAAACATACTGGGACAATTCGAGAGTATGTGAAACAGTTTGCTGGACTAATGCTAGATATCCGGGACATGTCAGAGAAAGACAAAGTCTTCTGCTTCGTCGAAGGATTGCAATCGTGGGCTAAGGCCAAACTATATGAGCAAAGAGTACAAAGCTTGTCAGAAGCTTATGGGGTTGCCGAACGTTTGTTCGATCTCACCACCGAAATAAGCCACAAACAATGTCAAGAGGTGAGACGAAGCCAATCTCCCCCAAATAGAGAAAATAGAAATTCTCGACCTAACTCTCCAAAGAATGGGGGAGGGAACCAAATTGCGAATGGGGGAAATTCATGGCGAAAGCCACATTATCAAAATAACTACAACCAAAAGCCCCCATTCTGCTACATATGTAAAGGGGCCCATCGTGCGTATGAATGCAAGAATCTAGCATCCTTCAATGCCTTCCAAGCCTCATTGGCAAGTACTTCAGGGGCAAAGGATGAAACCTCTGAAAAATATGGGGGCGACACCCGCATTGGAGCATTGAAATATTTGTCCGCCTTACATAAGGTGGAAGGAAGCAAAGAAACCACTCCACGTGGTCTTATGTATGTCGCCGCGTGGATTAATGGGAACCCCACAAGAAATACCATGGTCGACTCAGGAGCGACCCACAACTTCATGACAGAAGCAGAAGCACGTCGGTTGAACCTACATTGGGTCAGAGACGTGGGAAAGATCAAAGCTGTGAATTCCGCAGCCCTACCCATTTTGGGTGTCGTGCGAAGAGCGACAGTGAAACTAGATGCTTGGACTGGGCAAGCAAATTTCGTAGTCGTCAAGATGGACGATTTTGATATTGTGTTGGGGATGGAGTTTCTCCTCGAACACAAAGTAATACCCATGCCGCTGGCAGAAAGTTTAGTCATCACGGGATCTAACCCCACCGTGGTCCCCGCGAAGCTAAGATAGCCAAATGGGGCGAAATTGTTATCAGCCCTTCAGTTGAATAAGGGTCAGGAGGGACATTGCAACACCAAGGTCAGTGACGTTGATCAGCCTTGGAGAAGAAAGAATCAGCACAATTATAACTCCTCTGTGGAGTTTAAACCGAAGCCAGAAGTTGCTCGGAAGAATTCAAAAGAAGAACCAGTGAGTACAAGAGAATGGGTCGAACGAAGATGGTACAGTTCGTCGAGAGGACAAGAATCGTCGATCCCACCAATCACCTTGAAGAACTCTTTTGAGGCTTTGGTCGAGAGGGCTCCTCAAGGAGCGAACCAAAGCGAAAGTATGAAGAAGTTCCTCGAAGACTGGAAAAGAGGACAGAACACAGAGGTCCGCTGGGACCGCCTTCACAAGACCTGAAAAGAAGATGCTCGTGCTACTGCTGAGTTCGAGCGGGGGGGACGGTTGACGAGGACGTCAACCATTTAAGTGGGAGAGAATGTCACGGTCATGCTTGTCCAGGGCGTGTTGCCCGTGGCCGCATGCCCATCTCAACCCCTTTTTATCATACTTTCATCATATGTATGTCTTATTGCTTTCTAGTTAGCTTTACTTGTAATTTTGTGGCCGTATGACTCCTCGCCATTTTCATGTGCAAGCCTGTCATAGCCATAAATCCTAGAATGTACTATAGGGGGGTATGACTAGTTGTCCATCCTTCCTACCTGGAGTTATATGCAATCTAAGCTGTTGTTGACCCTTTTCTCGCTTATTGCCTATAACATTTATATGAACAAACGTTTTCTCAAAAGCTTTCAAAACACTTTCTCTCTCCCAGTTTTCTAAAACATTTTCTCCCGGGACCCGAGGGGAGGCTAGACCATATACGGAAGCCGTCCGCAACTTCCGTTTTCGTACGGCTGACTTGCTTGTCGAGCTAAAGCAAGTGCCGCACAATCGTTGACTCGTTGCGAAAGAGTCCGATTGTGACACCAAGAGCGCACCTCTGGGGCTTCTTCAATTCATTTTATTGTTTTTTTAATTTTAAAAGTAAAACAGTGCGTTTTACTTATGCAATATATATATTTAAAAAAAAACAACCCTAAACGCAAGGGCTTCTGCGTTTAGGGTTTTAGTTTATATATTTTTTTTAAAAAAGTAAATGTTTACTTTAAAAACAAAAGTGTATGTTGTACAGTCACGATTCAGCTCATTTCTTCTTCTCCTTCTTCAATCAAACCTTCCATTTTCAAAGAGCTCTTCAGTTCCCGAGTAAGTTCTCTCTTTCTGTCCATTTTCTTCTTCTTTTCTTCTTCTTTTCTCCCTCTCTCTTTCCACCGGCTCCCTTCAATCTCTCGGTCTCCTCTCTCTTTTTCTCAATCAGAACATCTCCCTCTCCATTTCATTTTATTTCTCACTTTGATTACCCTCTCTCCATCTCAGTCTCAGTTTTTATTTTTAATCTATCTCTCTCTCTATCTATTTGCATTTTTTTAAGCTACTGTCAGTTGGTGGTTTAAATTTCTGATATGAGATAATTAATTTGATCCATTAGGTTGGTTATTGGTAATTTGTTAGATGGTTGAGGACAGTCTAAGAAAAGATCTGGCATGGAAATATGCTCGTTGGTAAATGCTGAAGATATTAATTCTTTAGTTTGTGGTTTTTGTTCCAAAGTAACAAAAGGAGGGGTATATAGAATGAAGCAACACCTTGTTGGTGGTTATAGAAATGCAACGACATGTAGAAAATGTCTGGATCATGTAAAAGATGAAATTAAAGCATATATGTCCAAGAAAAAGGAGGTCAAAGAACAAAGAAATTTGATTCCAGACATTGATGCTGAAAATTATGGTATTGAAGATGAGGATGAGGATGAAGATGTTGTAATAGTAAGCAATTTGAGTAAGAGATCAACATCAAGTTCAAACTTTCAAAGGAGTGAAATTACAAGTTTAGAATCAATTGCATCTTCTTTTAAGAAGCCAAAACAAAAGGGTCCAATGGATGCATATTTTACTCCTAATCCAGAAACTGTTGTTCAAAATCGAAAGAATGATAAAGGAAAACAAACAACATTAAATGCCGCTTACAAGAAGGAGATGAGGGAGAACACCATTCAAAGAATTGCTCGATGGTTTTATGATACTGGAATGCCTTTAAATGCTTGCAATTACGAAAGCTTTGCGCCTATGATTGAAGCAATAGGAAAATTTGGCCCTGGATTGAAACCACCATCTTATCATGAATTGAGAGTGCCATGCTTAAAAAAAGAGTTAACAATCACAAATGGGTTGATGAAGAGCCATAAGGAAGAGTGGGTAAAGTGAGGATCTTCCTATTGGTCTTCGTAAGGGAAAGTGTCAGTGCAGTTATTCTGTTTCCTCTTTTGTTTCATATAACCATTGTCATATTCTACTTGTCCTTTCATTGCATCCCTAAAGTCTGTATCTATTCCTAAAATTGTTCATGAAGTTTTGTCTCATCCTGGTTGGCGTGCCGCATGGTAGAGGAGATGACTACCTTAGATGACAATTGTTCTTGGGATTTAATTTCTCTTCCTGCAGGAAAGAAGCCTATCGGTTGTAAATGGGTATTTTCGGTCAAAGTCAATCTTAATGGATCTGTAGCTCGGTTGAAAGCTTGTCTTGTTGCTAAAGGCTACACACAAACTTATGGAGTTGACTATTCTGAGAGAAATTTTTATATGATCAGAGGTTTTGGAATCTATAATCCACAAAGATGAATTACTACAAGAGAAGACCTTAGCATAAATACCTGTTTGTACTAAGGATACACATGAATTATTCAAACGATTCACTAAGTATTTTGCTATGTCTAGGTATTTCCTAAGACATACAAGACCCATCAGGTTCACAGCAGCCAACAGTGTGACAAATATTATGTATTTAAGACACTTACCATTGGATGGAACTTGTAAATAATTTTTACTTTTAGCTTATGTACTAGTTTAGCTGGTTACCTTCAGTTTACTAGGTAGGGGTCGTGGGGATATACTTGCTCTTGTGTATTCTTTTTGGCTGTCAGATTCTTTTCTTTTGGAATTCAGGCTTGACGTTATCTCTTTATGTTGTCCTTTTTCAGGATAAGCTATTTTCATTTCAATAAGAGAAAAACTTCTCTCCTTGACTATTTCTAGCTTTTATTATAAGATAAATAACTGCAAGGTTATACACATGGCATTATAGTTATGATGTTATGGTTTTATTTATGTTATGCTAATTAAGATGCCATTGGTTGACAGGTGGTAAATGCCAATGTATCCTTAAAGCGTCTAGAGGAGCTACTTCTAGCAGAAGAGAAAATTCTGCTGCCAAATCCACCATTAAATCCAAACCTTCCAGCCATCTCAATCAAGAATGGATACTTTTCTTGGGATTCAGAGGTGTGCACTCTCTCTCTCTCTCTCTCTCTCTCTCTCTCTAGTAAGGATATTGCTTTGAATACAAAAATAGAAGGTTTTTTGGGCAGACATACAAAAATAGGTGCAGACATACAAAAATAGGTGGTTTTTTCAACACATGTACATTGAATTCTAAGCATGTGCATCATTGTTCTAGTTGAGCTTGAAATTGGTTTGTGGTTTTTTCTTTTATTGCTTTCATGGTTCAATTTTTGTTTTGTTTTGTCTTAGTCATTTATTATTTTTTTTAACCAGGCTGAGAAGCCCACATTGTCAAACATTAATTTGGACATACCAGTTGGTAGCTTAGTGGCAGTTGTTGGAAGTACAGGGGAGGGAAAGACATCACTAATATCAGCCATGCTTGGAGAACTTCCACCAGCTGGAGATGCTAGTGTTGTTATTCAGGGAACTGTTGCTTATGTTCCACAAGTTTCGTGGATTTTTAATGCTACAGTAAGATGGAATAACTTGCAACAAAATAATGATCAGATATCTGTTTTATTTCTTTTTGCTTAGACCATATTTTATTTGTAGGTGCGTGATAATATTTTATTTGGTTCTACCTTTGAATCTGCCAAATACGAGAGGGCAATCGATATAACTGCATTGCAGCATGACATTGACTTACTACCAGTAAGTATTTTTTAATAGCTTCTTTATATATATATATATATATAGATATATATATCACTGGCCCTTAAAGGTAATTATTTTATTTGCTGTTAGGGTGGCGATCTTACTGAAATTGGGGAAAGAGGAGTGAATATTAGTGGTGGTCAAAAACAAAGAGTTTCCTTGGCCAGGGCAGTTTACTCCAATTCTGATGTGTACATTTTTGATGATCCTTTGAGTGCTCTTGATGCTCATGTGGCTAATGAGGTATCTTGTACTATACTTTCTATTTTTTTTTCTCCATGAAAGCCAGTTTTTCTAGAAGCAATAAATCTATAAATAAAGTTTTGTTTGGCATATTATTTCGCTCAAATTTTAATGTGAATGTTGCAACTTCTATGCTCAAATATTTTTAATTTGGTTGCACTATTCTCATGTAGTCATCCACCCATTGTCAGGTTTTTGAAAAATGCATTAGGGGAGAATTAAGAGGGAAAACAAGAGTTCTTGTGACCAACCAACTGCATTTTCTCTCACAAGTTGACCGAATTATTCTCCTTCATGAAGGTGTGGTGAAGGAGGAAGGAACGTATGAGAAGCTTTATGAAAATGGCAATTTGTTCAAAAGGCTAATTGAAAGTGCAGGTATATTGGAAGAAACTAGTAAGGAAAAGGAAGACGGTGAAACCAGTGGTACTACAAAACCATCAGAACTTCGTGTTGATAATGGGATGGCAAATAGTTTTGCAAAGAATGCTTGCCCTTCAAAAAAAATTATAGGGCAAAAACCTAATCTTATCAAGCAGGAAGAAAGAGAAACTGGTGTAGTCAATTGGAATGTTTTAGTGAGGTAATTTCTTTTTTATTTTTACCCTGAATCCTATTATTCCATATTGTAATTAGAAAGGAGTTGGTTAGTGTGTATATTCTTCCTCGGCTTTAGGATGAGACAATAGTTTATATTTCCTGTGTTAATTGTGTGTCTCTCTTTGTTGATTTTTTTTCTCACCAAATCAATTATTGTTAATGTTCATACTCTCCTCCTCCTTGTTATCATCCTAACACTTTTCGTTTGGTTCCTTTCAGATACAAGAATGCATTAGGAGGCCTGTGGGTGGTTATTATACTCCTCCTATACTTTGTTTTGTCAATCAGTGTTGAGATTCTTGAAGCCCTATGGTTAAGAAAATGGACTAATCAACGCAATATTGGGCGAAGTAGAACTTTATACTATAGCGCGATATATGCAGGCCTATTATTTGGTCAAGTATGAGTATAACTAGCTAATAATTCGTGCATGTTAATCTCTATCTCCTTTTTAATTGACGATTGTCTTGCCAACTACTTTTTTTTTAATCTATTTGTTTCCTTAATATATAAATCAATAAACCACCATTTTAGACACATAAGAGTCTAGGCTCTAGCTTATACAAAATAGTACCTTTTCGCTTTCTTTATACCTTAAACATCTTTTGATGTCAGGGATTGTTGAGACTGATAAATTCTACATTATTCATCGTGTCAAGCCTATATGCAACCAGAAGGTTGCACGACCAAATGCTTTCGTCTATTTTAAAAGCTCCAGTGGTGTTCTTCAACACCAACCCAATTGGGAGGATCATCAATCGATTTGCAAAGGATATTGGCAACATTGATAGGAATGTTCCTTGTTATGTCCATGCATTTTTGGATGAAATTTCACAGCTCATTTCTATTTTCATCTTGATAGGGATTGTGAGCACTTTATCATTGTGGGCAATCTTTCCTCTTCTGTTATTGTTTTGTGCAGCCTATTTATACTACCAGGTAACTAGAAATGCATCTTTTATTGTTGTTATTCTTAGAAATAATTTAAATTATTGTTTAATTATCCTATAATACATCCCCAACTTCTCTAATCTATGGAAGATGGAACACTTTAGTTTGGGTGATGTGTCCATGGCCAATACTTGTTACGCACAATGACACTAGTTGGAATAAATTGAATAGAAGCCAGATACCTTTTAGACCATATCTAACACTTGTTAAGCTCAATAAACACATGTTTGGCACTTGCAAACACTTGATAACAATTCTTTGATACACAAACCAAAGTGTTCCATCTTTATTTATTTATTTAATTTTAAAAAGTTATGATGGTATTGAATAGAAATATAGGACAAAAATTAAAAAAATTTAGAGTGAAATACATATAAATGCATAAGCATTATTGACTTTAAATTTCCCTTTTGTTGCGACGCTAAATCATTCAGAAAATTAAGTTGGGTTGGTTATATCTTAAAGATTTTCACATAAGACATTGTATAATAAATGCACAAATCATAAATTAAACAAAGCATGAGAATCAATGAAATGTATAACAAATATGTATTGAAAAATGTAAATCATTATAAACATGTCCTTGTCCCAGATTTTTGTAAATTGGAAAGTGGAATAATTATGAAAGGATTTGAAGTACTGGTTTATTCTTAGCAAATGGTAACAGTAAATATATCTGGTAGTTCTTAGTTGGAATATTTTATTGTTCAAATTATTATGTCATTTTCTTTCCCTTCTTGTCTCGACCTTTCTCCTGTATAAGTGGGTCATGTATTTGTGACAAATTATAATTGGAATACAATTTTTTATTCAAATTAAGATGGCATTAGAGCCATTACCAAAAATAACCCCATTGAATAGTAGGGTAAACATTGACCAAGAATCCATTGAACTATGCTGCATTTGGTCCTTATATTTGTTAAGACTATTTTGTTTTTAGGGATAATAGTGTGCTTATATTTTAAGGTTTGAATAATTGGTATATGTTCAAGGGTTCACCTTTTTTTTTTTCTCTTTACTATAGAGCACATCTCGAGAAGTACAACGGCTAGACTCCATAAGTAGATCTCCTGTTTATGCACAATTTGGCGAAGCTCTAAATGGTCTTTCAACTATTCGTGCATACAAAGCTTATGATAGAATGGTGGAAATTAATGGGAAATCCATGGACGATAATGTTAGATTTACCCTTGTGAACATGAGCGGAAAGCGATGGATTGGAATTCGTTTAGAAACTGTGGGTGCTCTAATGATATTGTTCATAGCAACCTTTGCTGTGATGCAGAATAGCAGGGCAAAAAACCAGCAGGCATTTGCATCCACCATGGGTCTTCTACTTAGTTATGCTTTAAATGTTACTTCTTTGTTAACAAATATATTGAAAATTGGAAGTATGGCTGAGAATAGTTTAAATTCTATAGAACGTGTTGGGACCTATATAGATTTACCTTCAGAAGCTCCATCAATTATTGAGGGCAGCCGCCCCCCTCTTGGATGGCCTTCATCTGGACATATAACATTTAAGGATGTTGTCTTACGTTACAGACTTGAGCTCCCACCAGTCTTGCATGGACTCTCTTTCACAATTTTTCCCAATGACAAGGTTGGAATTGTCGGACGAACTGGCGCTGGAAAATCAAGCATTCTAAATGCCTTATTCCGTATTGTTGAACTAGAAAGGGGAAAAATATTAATAGACGGTTTTGATATAGCAAACTTTGGATTGTTGGATTTGAGAAAAGTTCTTGGGATTATCCCACAATCACCAGTTATTTTTTCAGGTAAGTAATCGGTAGTAGTGAAGAATTTAATTTACATCTAAGTAGAAAATAGCACATACTACATTAGTTAATTCTCTCATTTTTCTTGTAAATCATTCAACCGTTTTACATCGTTTTCCCCATTGTTTTGTTATCACGAGCATTGCTACTCATGTGATTCAATTGAACTGCATCTACTCGATCATTGTATTATTATCGCGAGCATTGATATTTATATGGTTCAATTGAACTACATCTACTCGTTATCATGATACATTAATACATTTACTAGATATTACTATATATTCTCATGCTCTTAGTTGGTTTGTGTAGGAACTGTTAGGTTTAATCTAGATCCATTCAACGAACACAATGATATTGATCTTTGGGAAGCTCTGGAGAGGGCACATTTAAAGGATGTCATAAGGAGGAATACATTTGGCTTGGATGCTGAGGTACGTTTGGATGAACTTTGTGACAAATGTATGCGTTTGCAATTTGATAGTTTATTAAAATATTCTGGTAAGCTTTTATTTGGTTTCTACTTCTAGGTTTTAGAGTATGGGGAGAATTTTAGTGTTGGACAGAGGCAACTGTTAAGCCTTGCTCGAGCACTACTTCGGAGATCAAAAATACTAGTTCTTGATGAAGCAACGGCAGCGATTGATGTTCAGACTGATGCTTTAATTCAGAAAACTATTAGGAAAGAGTTTAAATCTTGTACCATGCTCATTATTGCACACAGATTAAATACCATCATAGACTGTGATCGGATCCTTCTACTTGAAGTTGGTCAGGTATGTTTGTGTGGTAAAACATTTCAAATTACATCTTTTATTTTGCATTCTCGATCGTTTTAATTTCAAGTTTGTTGATCTTGCATTACCTTTTAGGTTTTGGAGTATAACACTCCTAACGAACTTTTATCAAATGAAGAAAGTGCTTTTTCGAAGATGGTTAAGAGTACAAGAGCTACCAATGCCGAATATTACGCAACTTAGTACCTGAACACCAAGAGAATAGAACAAGTCAGATGATGGACAAAGGAAATATTTTGCATAATAACGAAATTGAAGAGAATATAAATTGATTCAAATCTCTGCAACTCATTTTTCTTATTCACTTTTTCCTTCTGCTAATTGCCTAAGCTATTTGGGGAATTGCTAAATATAGAACAAACATATGAGAGCTAAAGCATTTGGGCTGGTTTTTAATCTTGCTGAATAATATGGGTTTTGAAGCTATGAAATTACTATGTAACGCCCTTTATATTAAAAAACTCCCATTTTTTCATTTCACTCTAGTTTCTCTCAACCTCTCTCAAGCTGAGTGTCTCTCCATTCTCCAAAATTTCTAGCATAACTTTATCTCAACTTGATTCTGTATTTTTCTCTCTTGTCTATAGGCAAGGTTTTTTTTCTTGCAACATTTTTGCAGTCTTACATAGGCTTTTTTTTTTCAACACCTAATTTCAAAGGTGCTGGAATTGTCTAATTATCGAGCTCTTGTTTGGTAGTTGACGTCAAGTCGTGTTTGCTAATAGCTGTTTGTCGTTGCATTCAAACTCGCTACCTTCATCACTAAACTTCCGTCGTCTCGTAGGCCACTAGCTTCCATCCATGGATTTTAGTAGAGGGGATGCATCCAATGGTGGGTTATCATGCGTGCGGTGTGTCACAGTCATGCTTGTTCAAGAATTTCATTACAAAACATTAATATATCACCAACTCCAATAATTTTAACGCACGCAAGGTTCACAGTAAACTTTCCAAAATTAAATAATAATACACGATAAACGCATACTTTTGATGCTCTCAAAGCATGGATAATCTAATTCTAAGTGTTAAATAACTTCTATTTCTACAAGTTATCAATAGTTGATAATTTTTTTTTAAAGAAAATATTTTTATGGTTGGGGGGACTGATTGTGAATCTAAGTATATACTTGAGGTATAAATGGAAAAAAAATTATTCACTCTCCTCCTTGCTAGCCATAATTTTGAAAATGACAACTTTTTAGTCATTTTTCATTCTAGTAAATTTCTTTTTGTAGCTACATGCCACAATTTCCCTTTTCAAGTTTATCATTTTGTAGATAGTCCCATCAGTTCATAATGAGAGTATTTCAATCTTTTTTTTTAAAGTTTATTGTATTATTATCATCTCATTTTGCACATCACATAAAGGGAGAGTCGTATGAGATGAGAATCTCAATGTACAATTTTGTAATGGAGATTCTTTAAATGGAGTAACGAATGACCGTAACAGATGTCAGCTCAATTTGAAGGAAATTGTGGAGAAGCTCTACACAATTATCAAAAAGCTATGCGACTAAAAATCAATCCCTATGATTGAAGTTATATACTCTATGACATAAGTCTTATCCACATAAGGAACGAATAATATATGAAAACTTTGGAATATTATTTTCGGGCACTAGAATGAAACCCGTTCTTACCACAAGCTTTTAATAATATGGTTGTGATTTGTCATTACGTGCGACTATCTCCACTATAGAAAGAAAAAAAAAAGCAAATTTGCTAATAAATACTAAAAAAAATAGGCTTTCTACTTATGTATTGTCCAAACTAACGATTTGTATCAGCTGTATAGCAAAGAAAGAAACTCCATAAAAGTAAAAAAACAAAGAAATAGGTATGCCTAGATACTTTAATCTATGGATAAAAGATCTAATTGATAGAGTAAGTAACATAAAGATCAATTAGTTGAGTTTTTGGCCGATACAATAAAAATTGCTTACTTATATCATGATATTAGGCCATATTTATGTCACTGGAATCATAATCAATCAATGAAAATTTGAAATGGTGGGTCCCACGTCATTACAATTGATTGTGTTTACCAGATCTTCCAATGGGAATGAACCGTAGGCCCCACTCCATAATTTGTAATCCTATATGGTAATCTCATTATGCCCAAAAAGGTACTCAATTGGATACCCATTGATTATGACGTGAGACCCACAATAATTTTTTGGTGAAATTTTCGAGACATTCTCTTTCTCTCTCTTCCATGTGGTTCAACTCTATTTCTAGTCTCACCCAATTCGAGAGTACAAATAAACACCAATCGCAATGGACATTATACATAAGGCCTTGTATCGCGATTAAAATCGATATATAAAAAAATCAGTCTCGCAATGGACAACGAATTATTATGAAATCGAGATCTCGATGGAATTTTTGACGAAGTGAAATCGAGATGGCGATTTACAGTACGAATCGAGATCCATATAATTGTCTACATGAATTTTTTTCCTATTTTTTTCTTTTTGAAAAGAAGCTTGCATGCATTTGTTAATCAAGCTATACTTGTTCAACTCTGTTATCTTAACTTCTGTTTAAAGGGCTAATATGTTGTCAATATTAATTGAAAATATCAGTATATTCATGTCTGTGCAATCTAAAAAAAGTGATAAAATGAACAGATCTAGCCATATAAATAAATAAATCATGGAGGATGAAGAAGTTGTTTGATTAAAAATGAAGGGGGACATGGGGGTGGGGGGAGGGATATACAAAAACAAAAAATAAAAGAAAAAAAAAAGAAAGGATTCCTATTTAGAATTTGATGAGATGATCACCACCAGAGGACCCCTCTCCTTCCTCTTCCTTCCCTGACCTTTCGTGTCATTCGGTCCTTCATCGGCACGTACCTTAGTAGTTGGGCCTTTTTCCTTCTCCTTCTCCTCCAACTTTTTCTTTCCCTTGATATCCTCCTGTTGTTCGGGGCCATTCATGGAAGAAAGTAAATGGGTCTGTTGAGAGGATGACTGGTTGATGATGGGAGTCGAACCTTGAAGTTGTTCGACTGTATGGTGGAGATAATTGTGAAGATAAAGGTGGGGAAATGTCATGGTGTGCAGAATCCTCATCACTTTCATATGAGGATATTGATATTGTGATTGGTGTGGGGGGGGGGGGGGGGGGGGGGGGGTTTGATGGTTCAAAACTATACTCGAATGGTTTGCGAGGCAATTGGAAAAACCTTTTGTCCTTCAATGACATTGTTGGTTGTTTGAGAGGGAAAAAAGTGTGAATAGAAAGGATGAAATCTTTGCATGAGCATGGATTGGGGTTTAGGTTACAAGTATTAAAATAGGGAAATTCGGAATGTCATCTATCGCCATAACTGCCATTAAATCCATCGATTGACAGTTAACCCTTTGTTTCGGTTCCCCAAGTGCTATGATTAGTTACATGCAGTGCTCATGAGTTGGTAAACCATAAAAGTCTCAAATTGATATCGTGATCAGTAATCAATATCAATATTAGTAATCCATACAATGATCAAGATCAATTTACGAGATCGATATTGATTAGTTAGATCGAGATTGAGCCCAATTCTTGCATATCGAGATAAGCCACGATATTGAAATCAAGATGAAAATACAATATGTTAAAAATGTTTCATGGGTTAGGGTTTATAGTCCCGATTTCGAACCATTACTTTTTTGCATCGCTTTCTTCATTTCTCTGAGATTCCTTTTCCTTACCTTTTTTGATTGCCTTATTCTCCTTCTTCAGGTATGAATCTCCCTTGCTCCTAACTCCCCCCTCTCGAATTATTTGTCAGGAACAATTTTCTTTGTTCCTCATCTAGTCTACTCCTATCTACAAATGATTCCTTAATTAGTTTTCTACGATTGTCCTCAATTGTGATTCTTTTTGTAGGATTCATGCCCAATTTTGCTGTTGTCCTTATCGCTGCAGTTTTAGGTACATGTCTCCCTCATGTTTGACTTTGTTATATTCTGTAATTATTTGGCCATTTTTGTTGTTTGTTTTTTTGTTTAATATATAATAAGTCGGTGGTTGCTGTATGATAGCAATTGTAGACATAACTCTGTACTTTGTGTAATTTCAGGTATTACTAATATCGTGTATTGTTTGTATTAGATATGTCTCGACTTACTCTTGGAAAGAAGATGAAATATGTGTTGTTTTAAATATTTTGATTGTCATCATTCGAGAAATACTTGCAGTATATACTGCCATATGTGCATATCACCCTGTACATTCTTTAAGGGCAAACCATGAAGGAAACATTCTATAGGATGATGTATTAGCCCTTCCACCTGCAATCTTTGGTTCAGGAGAATGATGTTAGTTGTGTCAATCAACTTTCAGATAGATAGGCGAACCTTCTATAAGTTATGTACTATCCTTAAAGTAAAAGGACAACTAAGGGGGACAAGGAATGCGAGTGTAGAACAAATGGTCGTAATGCTCTTGCATATTTTAGCACACTGATAACTCTTAGAATAAGAGTTAAGAGATAGAATTTTAGGTTATAGCATATCATTCTAGGAGTGTTTAATTGCATTTTCTTATGAAAATCCCCTTAATTTAGATTATATTTGCTCGAATCCTTGTTCTTATGTTTTAAGGTTCTTACTAGAGCATTTAGGCTATTAATCTTGTGATTTCATTAGTGATTCAGGTTCTGTTGGAAGTTAATGAAGATTGGAGGGATCAAGTGTGCTTAAGAGCACAGTGCTAGATCATGCGCATGTTTTGTTGGAGCAAATATGGAAATTTAAGTTCACACGAGTTCCCACGTGGATGCCAGCTCATTAATTGAGGTAGAGTTGGGTCAGCTGAATCAGCTTAAATTCGTCCAATAGAAGCTCACCAATTCATAGGTCAAGTCTAATTATCCCTGATTTCCAAAAAAGTGGAGTATAAAGTTGTTGTAGTCGTTTATGAAGTGAGAGGTAATCGGGAAGGAGCAGAAATTATGAGGAGACAAATGATGTCATTTCCAAGGAAGGAAAGAAAACCAGCATGGAGTGGAGACAATGATGAATCCTTCCTTTTTGGGCATCTTTTTGTTCATTTTTTGCTTCCTCTATCCTGTAGTCACGTTTTCGATTTTTCTTTTAGGTTTTTTTTTGTTTATATTGTTACTTGCATTATGAACTAAACCTCATTAAGGTGAGGATTAAGGAATGATTGTATTACTTTAAGCCGAGGTTGAGGCTTCTTTGTTTCCTTAATCTGATTTTTTGGAGTTATTATTGTTAAGCTCGGTTTTGTTTAGCCAACTAATTGAGTTTTGAAAGGAATAAGGGAGGCCAATTTCTCAAAAATCACATTGGTTCTTTAATAGGGTTAGAATCTATCTAAATGGGAAGGTTAGGGATAACAACCCACCTAATGCAATTTTGTAACGGCAATTTTAATTAGGGGTTTAATGGTAGTTAAAAGTCTAATCTAGGATATTCGAGATAATTCCACGAAGTCTATTTAGTGGATTAAGAGAGCAGAGCTCTTGCTTCAGCTTTCGTTCTTAAATTAATGCATGAAATTCCCTAATTTGAAACTGTTTTAGATTCATCTGCAAGTCGTTTAGTGTTTAAGCATTTGATTTTTTATCGCATTACTTTAATGTTAATTTTTGCTAAACATGTTTAATTTAGGTAAAACCCAATTGATTTTTTGGTTACCGATTGAGTTTATTAAGAATTAGGTCCCACGTTGTAAGAATTTCATTACTAATCCCAGAGGAAACAATTAATTTTACTTATCACTTGCTACAACTAGTGTATAACCTTGCACATTTCTGAATATTATTTTCACTAAATTTCGATACATATTAAAAGACAACAAGTTTTTGGAGCCATTGTCAGAGATTAGTATAAATTTTTCTTTGCTTGAACTAATTCTTAGTGAATTGGTGCTTAATTGAATCCGACTTAGCTGGTTGATCTTATTTTAGGTGTTGTTAGTAATGTATGAATAAGTTCCTCGATTTGGAATTTAAACTTGATCCTAAAATTGAGAGAACGTTCCATATTAGGAGAAGGATATAGGGGGCTAGACGTAATCCGATGGAACAAGAAGACCCACCTTTATCACCTGCACCACCAGTAGGACCTGCGAATCCTGAGAATCAACTACAATCTGATTTAAGGAGAAATCAACCAGTTAATCTAGGAAATTAGGCTTAGAATCCTATTCTTTTAGCCAATGATAGGGAAAGAGCCATTAGGGCTTATGCGGCTCCCATGTTTGATGAGTTATATCCTAGGATCGTTGGACTATAAACTGAGGTAGCAAACTTCGAAATGAAGTCAGTCATGTTCCAAATGTTGCAAATCGTAAGGGAGTTCCATGGGCTACCTTTTGAAGACCCTCACCTGCATCTAAAGTCTTTCTTAAGTGTTAGTGATTCATTCAAAAAGCAGGGAGTATCAAAAGATGCACTTAGGATGGTCTTATTTCCTTATTCCCTTAGAGATGTAGCAAGAGCTTGGTTAAACACTTTTTCTCTAGGAACTATCACCACATGAAATGAATTGACATAGAAATTTATGATAAAGTACTTTTCCCACACAAAGAATGAGAAGTATAGAGATGAGATAGTGACATTTAGGCAATTTGAGGATGAGACATTCAGTGAGGCATGGCAAAAATTTAAAGAATTGATATATAAAATATTATTGTTTTTATTAGTTTAAATATAAATTATATTGAAAATTATTCATTTAGAAGTTGTTTGAAATAATTGCTATTATAGCTGAGGTCAATATTTTTTTTAAAAAAAAAGATGAAAAAATAAAAAAAAAAGGGAAAAAACTTTCCGCAAGGAACCCGATCTTCGAGAATTCCTAACGAGGAATCTTCGCCTTGATCCCCACAAAAATAAATGAAATTTTTTGCAGGGATGGGGATTGAAATAGATGGCAGGGACAGGGACTGGGAAGCCTTTTCTGTCGCCGCCTCGCCTCGTGGACATCTCTAGATGTAAAGAAAAGTACTGGTAGACAAAGAGGTCGAGGTTTGAACAAACATTTCTTTTTGGCCAAAGAAGATTTAGCTTCGATGTCATCACTTCAAGAACTATGCACAAATAGTTATTGAAAGGTCGATGATGACTTCAAGAATGGGTACTAGATTCAAGTGGAAGGGTTGATGGCTCAAAGATTACCGGAGTGCACCTTGAAAGCATCTCCTCACATAGATTCTCACTTGCATACCTTGAAGACGAAATATAATGCCCTTGCGCTATTGAGTCAAAACAAAAGTGGTTTTAGTTGGAACAATCAAACCATGACGTTGTAGTGTGAACAGACTGTGTACGATGATTGGGTGAAGGTATGTGTACGTACATTGTTGTAATATTACATACTTAGATTGACACGAGATTAATATAAACTCCTCATTTGTAATTTGAGAAACATAAGGATGCCATGGGGTTGTATGGAAACCTTTTTCCCATTACTACGTCTTGGCAGAAATATTTAGGAAGGATCGGGCAATTGGCGAGCATGATGCTAACGCGGGCAAGTAGGAAGTGCACATGAGGATTTCAACGACTTTGACCTTAATTTCGAGCATGACTATTAGTCATTCATGTCATTCGATGATGAGGGTGCATCATATTTGCAACCTCCAACCTCAACCTCAAGTGAGAGTTGTAATAGGAAGGTCGTTAGAAGAGATGGTGTAAGCCAACACATCAAGCGCATGACAAACTCGGTGGTGGATGTTGCACCGAAGCTTGACTTGAATCTAAAAGAATTTTTTTTTTAATGATTAGAAACTAACTTAAAACAAGTTTAGAAAGGGTCTAATTGATGTCTTACTATCTAATTCTTACCGAAAAGATTTGGGTCTTGCTCAAAGGTGTTCAAATGAGTTCGAATTGTTTCAAAACTACAAACAGAAGAGTTCCAACGGTTACAAACTAGACTAAGACACCTAAAAAGGATTTAAAAGGGGTTAGACGAAGCCATTGCCTACTAAACTTCACCGGACAGATTCGAATGCTTGCTGGACGATGTTCGAATTGATTTGAATTTTCAGAACCAACCTTCGTGGCTATGGGTAACTTGATTTGAATTTGTTCAAGTTATGGGTCATGAAACCGAAGTCATCTAAGATTCGATTGGGCGTGGGTAAACTTTGAAACTCGTCTCCTTGCTCGTAATCATTGTTGGTCATGAAACATCATTGTTCTGATGTAAGATGCATCGCCGCCAATTGAAAACACAAGGGAAACGTGTCGTCACCGTGAGCAAACTCACTGGATCGTGGGTCGATGGTTTAAACGTCTTTAGAGATGGCATTCGAGGAGGACACCAAATAGAATCGAACATCGTCAGTGCGTGGGCTGCGCTTCTCACTAAACGCTAGAGAAGAATAAATGACCGAAAAGAGAATTGCAACTCACGTGGGTCTTAATACACTAAAGAAAGATGTGTCGTTCGAGCTCTTGTCACACATTGGAGTCAATGGAAAAAAGGAGCAGCTTGCCGGGGGAAGGTGCTGCATGCGGGAAGTATTCCAGAATATCGTATCCTAAGGGAATGGTTTTAACAAAATTTGAGTGTAACAGAAGATTTCTGAAAACAACTCAAGTAACCAATCACAATATTCAGATTTCCTGTTGAAAAAATAAAGAACTGCTAAGAGAAAATTATGGAGATCACTTAAAGAGAATGAGGGGATTCAAGTGCACTCATGCCTTTTGGGGAGAATTGATATTCAAATGTTATTGCAATCGCTCCTTAACACAAATTAGTTGTAAAGTACAGAATCAACTCCTATTCAAATCCTATTCAAAAAAAGCTTAAAGGAGAGCTTTTGGGCAAAAGAGACAAGGAGAAGAGTTGTAAAAGCCTAAAGACTCGAGAGCATTGCATTGCATTGCTATAAATGGCATTGCAACGCCATATGTGCAGCCCTCCAAAACCAAATTTCTACATGCAGAGCGTTGCAATGCTGAAGGATAGCGTTGCAATGCTGAAGGATAGCGTTGCAACACCAGACTCATGATTTTTTTCCCTATTTTATCCGATTCGAAGGGACAACAACATTGCAACGTTGTCACGATAGTATAAAAGGGAAGTTTTCGTTCATGCAAAGGGAGCCCTAGAACCCTAACTTCGATATGAAGCACTATTTTAGGACCTAGAGAGCACTTTGGAGAGCTAAGGAGGAGACTTAAGGCTTGAGATCACGGGACATCAGGACGGAAACGATTATTGGCACTCGTCATCCAGTTTTATCTCTTTTCCTTTACCTTGTTTTTTTTTTATTTTAGGAGTTTTAGTTTGAAATTTATGTTGTAACTTTGAGTATTTTAGACTCTTGAATGATTGAAGTTGTGAACTGTGTTTAGTTTTTGATTTGTAGTATATCATAACGCCGTTCATGCATTTTGTGCTAATTTTCTAAGCTTTTGGCCATATCTTTATTTGTTGAATTAAGTTTAGCTTAAAAGAGTAAACTTAGTTAAAGAACTTAGATGCATTGCTAGGGTTAATCTATTGCATGCGAATGAGTAGGTTAATGCTATAAGCCATTAAAGAATTCCATAATGCCAGGCTTAATTGTGAAGATAGACCGAAAGGGTGATTTATTGTTAAGCATGAGTTCAATTGGGCTTGAGAGAGTCAATTACATATTTTAGTAATTCTTGGCTTAGGCTTGTTACATGTTTTACTTTTCTTTAATTAATCAAAGTTGGGTCTAACGATTAAATCAATCTCCAATATCTATAAAAAATGGACTCCACTCGTGTATTTAATTAGCTTAGTTTTATATTCTTGTTTCAATCCAAGTTTAGATTCTCTAAATAAAATTGGGCATGAATAACTATGGTACTTAATTAATCAAAATTAAAATTTCTAATTGCACTTAATTAAGTGTATTATTCTCAAAATCAGGACTGCAAAGTAGTACCCACCCCCAAACTTAAAATTTACATTGCCCTCAATGTAAGAAAGAACTAAAGTATGTAAGGACAAAGAGCTAATTAGAAATTTTAATTTTGTGTGCTATCACTAGGGCATCCATACACTTGAATTCCTAAGATAGATTTAGCTCATATTGATGGAATAAAACAAATAATCAATACGATAAATTTTTGCAAAAGTCATAAATTGAATTGAAAAGTTTACCACAGAAGCTAAGTAGATGTTTTTATAACACCACTGGACTTGCGATAATTAAAGAGAGGAAAACCAAATAAAAATAATACTGAATCCTTATTGCAAAGGTTCTCGGCCAAAATTTGTTCAACATAGAATTTCAAAGAACAATTAACTAACAAAACCCTACTGGAATTTCAACAAACATAAACAAACTAGAAAACTACTGCTCCAAAGTCTAGCACGGTAGAAATTGAAGAAAAATTTTCCCAACCTATCATTCTTCCTTTTTAATCGATTCTCCTCAATCACTTTCAAGTTGAGTCGAACCTTTACAACCCAAGAGGTCTCCTAGGTTTGGTTAAGATGGATGAATTCAAGATGGACAGATAATTGTTACAAAATAATGGATGAAAAACAATAATGCAGAAAGTTCTTCGCCGAAATCCCCTTTACACCAGCGTCTTCCCCCTCTTTTAATGTGAATCATCTAGGGTCTCTCCCTTTTCCATCTACGGAATGACTTCTCGAAGTTGTTGCTTGATTTAAGGAGGGTGATTGCACAGATTCTCCTAAATTGAGTGAATTTCGGAATTGTGGATTTTCCTTATAGGTTGCAATTGCAATTGCAATTACATTGCAATCCTCTCCTTTTGCTAAAACTGCACCATAAACAACTAAATCAGCCCAATCTTGATCTATTTCCCCTAATTTTCAGGATTTTCATCATGCTTAAGAATTTCTTCATACTTCACTCAATTTTAAGAGATTTTAGGTTCAACAAGATAAAGACAAATGAGAAGAACCTTTCTTTGTGAGCTAAATAATTCTCAAAAATGAGAATTATCACACTCCCAAACTTGAGTTATTGTTTGTCCTCAAGCAATTTCAATGCACACAAAAGTACAGTTAAAACAGAAAATTTCAAAGGCTTTTCTTTTTGAAACAAACACCTCTCAGAGGAGCCTCGTACTCATAATGCTTTTATTCACCCAATAGTCCCTTTACACTAACAACTTCATTCTTCCTCTCTCTAGAATAATACACCTTTCACTCCCAACTTCTTACCTAGTTTAGACTTACACAACACTCCTTATTGAACTTTGGGTTTATTATGACTTATTTCCTCCCCAAACTTATCCCTTTGCTGCTAGGTTATTTCTTATTCTTAGGGAATCTCGTTGTCATTTGTACCTTCGTTTTAACTTACTAACACTTTGTGGTGGAAGTAGTTGACTACGAGCACAACTCACTTTTGAGATTGGTTTTCATACTCACTTCTTGAATTGACTTTTCATGCAAAGGCAATCATGGGTTTCATGACTACCCCTGACTACTTAGTCATTCATGGACGGTGGAGTATCCTTTTTTTTTTATAAATAATATAACTAGCAGCTTATTACAAACAGTATCATACTCGCATGGACATAAAGGGCAAGCTTTTGAATGAAAAGTGACTACTCCCTCCCCCAAACTTAAAGTGTGTCAATGCCCCCATTGACTCAATAATTACAAGGGGTTGTAAAAGGGGTTGTAACTATTCTTGTTTGAGGTATAGGTAAGTCTAACTTAGGTGAGATGGTCGTTTATGTAGTTTATTCAGAGAAAGAGGAATTTTGAAGTTAAAAGATTTAGCAGTAGTGAAGTGGTCTAATTAATCATTTAATGAAGCGATGTTGTTCCAATATCATCATTGAGGGTTTATAAACAAAAGAAAGCCTAAGAATTCAAACAACACTATTCAAAACAAATAGGTGATTATAATCATGCAGAGTTCAAGCATAGCCCAAAAATTTTCAACAAAAATCACTAAACCCAATGAAACTAAACTGAAGCTATATTTAACTAAACTGAAACTAAATGACATAAAAAGTGAGTAAAGAAACTTAAAGACATAGGATCAGCTTCCCTGATCTGAAGAGGATGATGTGTTGTCACTATGTTCTGGGGTGCTTGGGTCTTTTAACAGGCAAGATGGAAAATCTAGGAACGGTGGCCCCATTGTGAATGAACACATCCAGTGCTTGATGCATTCATCCCTCTCCTTCATGTAGGCCCAAAGGATGTTGTTTTGTTTCTGCGGCTTGGCAATTGGGTCTGCTTTTGATTTTTTCTTGGACGAACTGGTAGATTGCAGATCAATTGTAGTTGCAATTGGCACTTTGACCTTTTTCTTCTATTGCTTTCTAACCTTCCTTGCATTATGTACCACTACGTCCTTAATTGCAGTTGTGTCCAAACGATTGCTGTCTTTTTCTCTTCCTTCAATTGGAATGCCCGCCTTTTTACACAACTTGGTGATAAATGAAGGAAGGAATAACGTGTCGGCTCTTTTCTTTGCCCCCAAATCGTTTCATTTTTGATTATGTGTCGAATGTTCAGCTTGAAACCCTTATACATGTTGTATAACAACATCACCCTTTCTTGTGAAATTGTTGATCCATGGGTTGAGCCTATTCTTATACAGCTTGGAATGAGCCTATTCTTAATGAAATAGAAGCATATCGATGCCTCATCCTGCAAGTCTCCTGCCCTCAAATGTCTTTTTCCCTGTAATGCCATTGTCCATGAGGTGTCTGCCCTTGCTAAGAGTTATAGGGTCTCATTCATTTGTTATTCAATTGGTTTCTCAATAGCTTCATTCCCTATGGTATTTCTTAAGGATTTTAGGTTATAAGCTTGATTAATCTCCTTGGTTAAAAACTTCACCTTTTTTCCATGAAGATACAATTCATTTAGCTCTTCATCGCCTAATTTTGCATAAAATTCCAGTGCCAACCTATTGCAAGCTAATTTTGGGTGCTTGCATAGTTTCTCCCAACTGTATTTTTCTATGACAGTGGTGATGAACTTTGGGAGAGGACTTGAGAAACCTTTCTCCCCATTTTTTTAAAGATTTCCCTTATTCTCTGGACATTTCCTTTCCCTATCACCTCTCTTCTTGTTTTTTTTTCTAGGCAAGGGTTTAGGTTCTTCTGATTCACTTTCTGTTCCCTCATATTCTTCCTCTTCACTATCTTCAGTTTCTTTCTTACTGTCTTTCCCACTTCCTTCCTTACTTTTATCCCCCATCTCATATGATGGGATGCTAGAGTTTGATTGTTCTCTAATCTCCAAGTCTATCAAATTATCATAGTTAAAGGAAGTGGGGGATACTTGGTGCTCTATTTGTTGCTCCTCTTCCATTCTTGCTGCCTTTTTTTTTTTCATTCCCACATAGTTGGTCACTTGCCTCTACCCCTTTTTCTACTTCTATCACTAGGCTGGACAGTCTTGTTGGTCTTTTAAGACTCTTCCCTGAAGCTAAGTGCTGCTTCTGGAACTTGGAAGCCAAGTCTTGAGCATGGACAATTGCTTCCTTTGCCCACTTCTTTCTTCTATTTGTTGAGACTCTTGAACAGGTTTCTTCTTTGGGGGATGCATCTCAGCAATATTCTTCCCCACGGTTCCTCTTGGCTTTTTGGGAAATTCTACCTATTTTCTAGCTAACAATTTTTGTTTGATAGGTTTGAGTGGGGCAAAATGTACCTCTAATTGAACTTGAGCTTGATTTTCCATGGCTTTAGATGTCTTTGCCCTCTTTAATTGCAGCAGCTTCCTTCTTCGCCTTCTTTGATTCCTTTTTTAGATTTTTAATAAGATCATCAATCATGTTTAACTGATGGGTTTTCCTTCTTTCCACATGTGTTGCCCTAATCATCGCCCACCATTCTGGTGTTCCCTTTTTCAGTCTCTTTGGGGCTTGTGAGTGGGGTGATTGATGCAACTATTGCTACACTTCAAGTGGTGTCTCCACCTCCATCAACCGCTGGTATTGCATATCGCTCATTCTCCAGAATTCCTTTTTCCATTCTTTAGAGCTCCAATCTGAAGTGCTTGAAGAATCTCCAAAAGAATCGCACTCAGGGCCGTGGAATTTCTCGTGGGTGTTCTCGGTTTACGACGACATCAAAGACACTAAGGGATGGTTTTTAGGTTGCTGTGGTGGTGGGTTTTGGGATTGTGAGGCCTGATTTTTCTTTGCCTACTACATGCGAGGGAGGCACGAATTTAAGGTTCCATCGTGAAGCTGGAGAGGTGGTTGAAGACTTGTAATAACACTCATTTATGAGTGTTATTTAGCTTTAACAACCATGCTGATTGCTTAGAAAGCAAGCATTTATTGTCATATTTTATGTCATTTAGAGTGAATTTTAAGTAAAAACAAGCGTAGCATGTGTTCGAGACCTTGATTTTGTAAGAGTAAGTAATTAGGTGTAAATAGAGTAAATTTTGGCAAGAAAGTGCTAAGTTTTGATTTTTTGTGTAAAAGTGTAAATTTCCCAAAATGCACCATCATGCGTCAACATTTTGAGAGCAAAAGTAGAAATTTGGCTAAGGTGCAGAGTCACGTGAAATGCACCAGTATTGCGACAAAATTTGGAGAGCAAAATTTTGGCTTAGTGCGGAGTCAGAAAAATACTACCTAATTGCAACAGTAAATTAACCAGAGGACTGAAGCTGTAAAATTGTACCCAAGATGTCGCCACAATTTACCCAATTGAATGAAGCTCTAAAAATGCGCCCAATATGCAGCCACAATTAGTCCTAATCAACAGAAAGTGAAGAATTCACGGATTTGACAGATTTTTGCAAAATTCTCCATCAAATCTCCTTAATCAAGGGATTATGGTCGGATACACTTTCTCACACTGACCTTGACAACAAACCCTAGATTTGAAGTCTATAAAAGGTAGCTCAAGCTTCATTTTCAAGAGAGTTCGAATTTCTACATCTTTCAAACACTCTGTCGTTTTCTCTTTTCATCCGCCACATCGAGTCTCCCCCAAGTTCTGTTCAAGCTCCATTCAGACACTAACTTCAAAAGAAGGAGGTGGAAGTACTTGTTCTCCTTGAAAAATGTTGAACAAGTTAGAAAGAATGAACAAACTTAGGGTTTTTAGCTTTTCTTTTAAGTTTGTAGTTTCTGTTTTCTTTAGTTTTGCAGTTTCTATTTTTGTGCTCCATAAGAGTTTTAAGTTTATGTTTCTCATTTGAATATAAGTTTCTAGTTGTATTTCTAGTTTTATTCTGAATACAAGTTGTTGTTTCTTTGTATCTAACCTTTAAGTTGTATTAAGTTCTTTATTTCAATGAAATGTGTTCTTTCTCATCCTTGTTTTCTCTTTATTTTCCGTACTTTAGTTTTCTTTTCGATGAGTAGCTAAACTACTTTGAAGGGATTCAATGAAGTGGATATCCTAAGCAGGAAGTAAGCCCCGCCATGTGATTTAGCAACTTTACTCAACATTTAGCACTATTTGCTTTTATTGAGTTTAAGTTTCATTGTTAGCTTAAACTGATCACTTGAGTTAGCATAGTTTTTGTGAGATTTAATATTGGGTTGCATCGAGCACATGTTTTGATAAAAGCAATCTAGGAGAAGAGTCTAGACATATAACTTTGCTTTTTGTACCTAGACATAGGACAAAAACCTATAGAATCAATAAAGTTATGTTCTTTAATCACCTAAGTTAAAACTAACCATAGACATATGTGTTTAATTACTTAGGATCCTAAAAGCACTTAGAAAATGGTTGAATAGGTGTTGAACTCGATTCATGGTGTTAAGTGTCAATTAGGGTAGGTTGTGGGGGCATCTTGGTAGCATTCTGTTTGTACCGTACAGAGCTCAAAAAAGCCAGTTTACAGTCGCAAATGGACAGCAATCGCCAAATATTCTTCGCCTAGTTGAGCAAAATGCTGGCGCATTTCCTCAGGGTTGAACCAGATTTGAATCCCCTGCTTTCTCATCAGTGTTTTCTCATTCATTTTTCAGTTTAGTTTGTTTTTACATGTTGTTTCGCAAAAACTTCAAAATCACTTTGTGTAACAACCAGAAACTTTCAGGTACTAACTAAGGCTTTTGAATTTAATTTAAGTATAAGCCCAATTTGATGTTTAATTTGTGCATTTGGTTTTAAATTGAAGTCTTGAATTATGAAATTGGAGAATTGAGAGTAATTTGGGAAGATTTGAGGAAAATAGGATTTTATTAAAGTTGGGGGCATTCTTGTAGATTAAAGGACTTTTAGCCAAGCCAAGCCCAAAGAAGCCAAGCCCACAATTATCTATCCCTAATATTTTATTCTGCACGAAGCCCTAGGTCAGCCAAGTTTTTTTTCAAGCCTCCAAGCCACCAAGCCATCATCTTCATCTTCTTCCTTCTTCCTTTGAGTTTCAAGAACCACCATTGAAGCTAAAGGATTTTTTTCTACAAGCTCTTCGTCGCCGATCGCTCATCTCCTGCCGCCGCTACAAGAACCGCCGCTCGCCGAACCCAGATCCACAGCCCGTGGCGTTTCCGATCGTTCCGCCCGGCCAACCGATTCCCGAGCACCGCTGCTCGCACGTCAGACGGACGCCGCCGCACGCCAAGATCCACGAACTGCTCGCCTGAACGCCGGGCCTCCAACCCGATCTGTTGCTAGCCACCGCGCGAAGCCCAGATCTGCCGCCCCTGTACGCTGAACGCCGAGCGCCGAACCGCCCCAACCTCCGTCGCTTCCCCGTCGCGCCCCGCCGCTAGTCGAGCCTGCAATCCGCCGCTCGGGTCCGTTTGAGCAGCAGCCCAGACCGCCGCTGCTCACGATCTCGAATTGCCACACGAACAGCGCCCACGCGCCGCCACCGCCGCCCACGCGCCGCCGCCTTCCGATCACCATTTTCGATCGTGCTCTGACCTGGGTAATTTCGATACTAAGCCAAATTTAATTTGAGAACTTTAAGATTGGATTAAGGAAGTAGTTATAAATTCTTGGAACTTATTTTGGGGAAAAGAATTTTAGGATAATTTATGAATTTTAGAAATTTTCCTAACCTTAGGATGATTCGATCTAGGCTCTAAATTGGTTGGTTGAGACTCAAGGAAGGAACTTTTGGTGAGCAAATTGAGTACTTGGATTCTTGAGACTGACCAAGGTAAGGGACTTTATGCCAGTATGTTTAAATGCAAATCAGGAACTTAACTGAAAAGAAATTTCACCTTCAAGATAAAAGTTTTATCCATGTGTTATTCATGATGTTTGATGAATTGGTAAATGTCTTGTTTGTGTGAAAATAGATTTTTACATGTATGATTCATGATGTATGATGATATGAGAACTTTGTTGCATGTTGCATCATGAAATTTAAAAGTTAAAATGCTTTGGGACCTCATGCATACACTATGTTTTCATATAAAAATCTATTTCGAAGGCTGTGGTAATTACCCCCTAACACTATTGATGTACATCTATATGAAAAGGAACCTGAAAAGGTTATATGAAAAGGAGCCTTAGGGCTATATGAAAAGGAATTTATGAGGCTATGTGAAAGGTAAGGTTAGGTTGGGTAATTATCCACATTAAAAGCCGAAGGGAATTTTTAAGTAAATGCTTACACTATGAAAGGAAGTTAGGTCCCACCAAAGGAAAGAAAGAAAAGAAAAAGGTTTTCGAAAACTCATTATGTGTGTGTATGCATATCCTGACCTGGTAGTAAGGTCACTTACTGGGTATTGAAAAATACTCACCCTTTTCAAAACTATTCTTTTCAGGTAGAGGCAAGGGCATTCTAGGCGAATGACAGGGCAGTTGTTGCAGAAGCCATGGGTGACTTTGGAGAAGTTTTTATTCTGCAATTCTTCTTTAGGCTAGCATGTCATTTATTTATTTATTTATGACCTTTTTAACTGTCGAATGCTACAAACTATTTCAGATTTTAAATGTTTTTGGTTGTCCTCATGTTTTTAGTTTTTACAAGGGATCCCGAAGGATAAAGGATTTTTATGGTTTTAAATAAATGCTTTAAAGTTTTGTGTTTCATTAAAGATTTCTAACTTTTAGTAGTATGCATGTAGTATCGTCCCTAGGAAGTCTAGTAGAATAAGTAGGGTCCTTACACTTTGTGTTCTTGGTTACCAATTCGGTGACAAACTTTGAGAAATCTTGTTGTGACTGGAAAGTTTTGTTACATCTGTTCCCTTGGGTTCGATACTTGAAGTACGTCCATATATTACTTGTTTTGATAGCGTGCACTTGCGCTCTTTTGCATTAACAGTCATCAACTTGAGTGTGGGAAGGAGTTCGAAAGGAGAGAGTGATGAAGAAGAAGAAGACAAAAGAAGAAGTTGTTCTGACTTAGGTAAAAAAGTGGTCCTTTTTAAATGATGTGAAAAGTCAGCCATGCCCCTTTGTTCATCTTGCGCGCTTTAGGTCTCGAGGGTCACAATTGAAATTCGATTGCAATTGAGCTTTCCCTTGTTGCTTCTTTTTGATGTGATTGCAATCTCAATGTGGTTGCAATTGCAACATACTTTTTCTTCCTCTTTTCATTATTCTATTTTTTTAAATGGTTAAAAAAGTTCAGACCTTCCTCTCCTCTTGAGATAACATTAACTTTGATAAATTCTTTTTTTTTAAAAAAAACAATTTTTCTTAAGTAAATTCCCAGGTTGATCCCTAGGTATAGGCGTTTTCTTAGAGGTCAACTTAAATACCTCAGCCTAGACAGGATTTTTTCTAGAAAAAATTTACCTAACAAATTTCTTTTATTTAAATGTCCTTCCTCCGAGTTAAGCTTTATTTTTTTAAATAAAAATAAAAATACAGGAATGAATAACACTATTTACTACATACTTGGTGCTTTTTCAATTGCTTTCTATTAGGAAGATGGTGGCCTTGTCTTTGGTTAGATTGTCTCCCAAGTAAGGTTTCACTGTTTGGCTATTGACCTTAAAAATATTTCCCTTATCATCCTTCAGATCCATTGTACCGTGTTCATAAACCTTTTCGATCACAAATGGTCCTGACTAATTGGCTTCTTTTGAGTTTATGTTCATATGGTTGTTGAGTTTTAGATGCTATGTATGTATATTGAGAAGTTTTAGGCAAAACTCAATTATGTTTTGACATGTCTAAGTCAAGTCTTAGGTAAATGTGTTTGTCATTTTTGTTTTGAAAAACTAGTTTCTTGTGTAATTCTTAAAGTTTGGTTAGCTTGGAAAGCTTACATTTGGTTGTGTTTTGTGAACTTTTGGGGTATGCTTATAAACTTTTGAAGCTTTTAGTTTGTTGTAAATATAAATTTGATGGGTTGACTAATTGGCTTCTTGTGAGTTTATGTTCATAAGGTTGTTGAGTTTTAGATGCGTTGTATGTATATTGAGACGTTTTAGGCAAAACTTATTTATCTTTTGACATGTCTAAGTCAAGTCTTAGGTAATTGTGTTTGTAATTTTTGTTTTGAAAAATTAGTTTCTTGTGTAATTCTTAAAGTTTGGTTAGATTGGAAAGCGTAGATTTGGTTGTGTTTTGTGAAATTTTGGGGTATGGTTATAAAGTTTTGAAGCTTTTAGTTTGTTGTAAATATAAATTTGATGGGTTGACTAATTGGATTCTTTTGAGTTTATGTTCATATGGTTGTTGAGTTTTAGATGCTATGTATGTATATTGAGAAGTTTTAGGCAAAACTCATTTATGTTTTTACATGTCTAGATCAAGTCTTAGGTAAATGTGTTTGTAATTTTTGTTTTGAAAAACTAGTTTCTTGTGTAATTCTTTAAGTTTGGGTAGCTTGGAAAGCCTTGATTTGGTTGTGTTTTGTGAAATTTTGGGTTATGCTTATAAAGTTTTGAAGCTTCTAGTTTGTTGTAAATATAAATTTGATGGATTGACTAATTGGCTTCTTTTGAGTTTATGTTCGTATGTTCGTTGAATTTTAGATGCTATGTATGTATATTGAGAAGTTTTAGGCAAAACTCATTTATGTTTTTACATGTCTAGATCAAGTCTTAGGTAAATGTGTTTGTAATTTTTGTTTTGAAAAACTAGTTTCTTGTGTAATTCTTAAAGTTTGGTTAGCTTGGAAAGCTTAGATTTGGTTGTGTTTTGTGAAATTTTTGGGTATGCTTATAAAGTTTTGAAGCTTTTAGTTTGTTGTAAATATAAATTTGATGGGTTGACTAATTGGCTTCTTGTGAGTCTATGTCCATATGTTCGTTGAGTTTTAGATGCTATGTATGTATATTGAGAAGTTTTAGGCAAAACTCATTTATGTTTTTACATGTCTAGATCAACTCTTAGGTAAATGTGTTTGTAATTTTTGTTTTGAAAAACTAGTTTCTTGAGTAATTCTTAAAGTTTGGTTAGCTTGGAAAGCTTAGATTTGGTTGTGTACTGTGAAATTTTTGGGTATGCTTATAAAGTTTTGAAGCTTTTAGTTTGTTGTAAATATAAATTTGATGGGTTGACTAATTGGCTTCTTGTGAGTCTATGTCCATATGTTCGTTGAGTTTTAGATGCTATGTATGTATATTGAGAAGTTTTAGGCAAAACTCATTTATGTTTTTACATGTCTAGATCAAGTCTTAGGTAAATGTGTTTGTAATTTTTGTTTTGAAAAACTAGTTTCTTGTGTAATTCTTTAAGTTTGGGTAGCTTGGAAAACCTTGATTTGGTTGTGTTTTGTGAAATTTTGGGTTATGCTTATAAAGTTTTGAAGCTTCTAGTTTGTTGTAAATATAAATTTGATGGATTGACTAATTGGCTTCTTTTGAGTTTATGTTCATAAGGTTGTTGAGTTTTAGATGCGTTGTATGTATATTGAGAAGTTTTAGGCAAAACTCATTTTTGTTTTGACATGTCTAAGTCAAGTCTTAGGTAATTGTGTTTGTAACTTTTGTTCTGAAAAAATAGTTTCTTGTGTAATTCTTAAAGTTTGGTTAGATTGGAAAGCGTAGATTTGGTTGTGTTTTGTGAAATTTTGGGGTATGGTTATAAAGTTTTGAAGCTTCTAGTTTGTTGTAAATATAAATTTGATGGATTGACTAATTGGCTTCTTTTGAGTTTATGTTCATAAGGTTGTTGAGTTTTAGATGCGTTGTATGTATATTGAGAAGTTTTAGGCAAAACTCATTTTTGTTTTGACATGTCTAAGTCAAGTCTTAGGTAATTGTGTTTGTAATTTTTGTTTTGAAAAATTAGTTTCTTGTGTAATTTTTAAAGTTTGGTTAGATTGGAAAGCGTAGATTTTGTTGTGTTTTGTGAACTTTTGGGGTATGCTTATAAAGTTTTGAAGCTTCTAGTTTGTTGTAAATATAAATTTGATGGATTGACTAATTGGCTTCTTTTGAGTTTATGTTCATAAGGTTGTTGAGTTTTAGATGCGTGTATGTATATTGAGAAGTTTTAGGCAAAACTCATTTTTGTTTTGACATGTCTAAGTCAAGTCTTAGGTAATTGTGTTTGTAATTTTTGTTTTGAAAAATTAGTTTCTTGTGTAATTTTTAAAGTTTGGTTAGATTGGAAAGCGTAGATTTGGTTGTGTTTTGTGAAATTTTGGGGTATGGTTATAAAGTTTTGAAGCTTTTAGTTTGTTGTAAATATAAATTTGCTGGGTTGACTAATTGGATTCTTTTGAGTTTATGTTCATATGGTTGTTGAGTTTTAGATGCTATGTATGTTTATTGAGAAGTTTTAGGCAAAACTCATTTATGTTTTGACATGTCTAAGTCAAGTCTTAGGTAAATGTGTTTGTAATTTTTGTTTTGAAAAACTAGTTTCTTGAGTAATTCTTCAAGTTTGGTTAGCTTGGAAAGCTTAGATTTAGTTGTGTTCTGTGAAATTTTGGGGTATGCTTAGAAAGTTTTAAAGCTTTTAGTTTGTTGTAAATATAAATTTGATTTGTTGACCAACTGGCTTCTTGTGAGTTTATGTTCATATGTTCGTTGAGTTTTAGATGCTATGTATGTATATTGAGAAGTTTTTGGCAAAACTCATTTATGTTTTTACATGTCTAGATTTAGTCTTAGGTAAATGTGTTTGTAATTTTTGTTTTGAAAAGCTAGTTTCTTGTGTAATTTTGCAACTTTGATTTGGTTGAAAAACTTAGATTAATTTGTAAAGTTTTGATTGTGTTATTAGGAAATAGTTAATTATTGTACACATAGGTTTAACCTTTGCAAGTTTTTTAAAATTTTGATTATTTTTGCTATGTTTGAATGGGTTTAGGTGTGAATATGATAATTTTTAAGTTTAAGGTTGGATTGTTTTAGTTCCTTATAATTCATTATAAGTTAGATGATTTCGTTGGTATATATTTATATTGGATCCTTTTAAGTTTTGAATAGTTTTAAGTAATTTTAGTTGTTAGGTGTGTTTTGAGTTTGGTGACTTAGTTAATAATTTTGATATTATTGTTTATTACTTTTGAAATGTTAGTTGAATTCGGTTGTTACTTGATCATTCATATTATTGTCTTTGTTTTTCTTAGGTGGGTTGAGTCGATAATATTCTTCTGAATGCAGACCGACGATTACATGAAGATAATGGAAGCTTGAGAAGATTTTACTTCTAGATCGGATTTTATTTGTGTTAAAGTTATACTTCTATCATGTACAAATTTATGAGAACAAAGTGTAATTGAACTTGGTTTGTTTAATATAAAGGTTTTATATATGTTAACTTTTGTGTACAGTTCATTTTAGGTACAATAAATTTGAAATTAATATGAAATTAATAAAAATAAATATTGCAAATAGAAATATGGTCAACACAAAATTTTGCCGACACTTTTAGGTATTTTGGTCGGCATTTCCAAGAAATGTTGACTAAATGATTTTAGTCGACAAAAGCCAGAAATGCCGACCCTAAACAAAAAACGTCAGCAAAAGTTACCCCGATAAGGATTTGTCGATGAATCTGCCGACGATTTTTTTTCTGTCGGCAAAGCCTATGCCGACGTTTTTGTGGCTTTTCCCGACCAATTTGGAAGTCGGCAAAACTTGAAATTCTTGTAGTGTCGATAGATCACAAAGAAAGTAACAAAGGTCATAATCCTTCTCCCTTCCAACTCAATAAAGCAAAACCCTTGGTTCTTCAACAAAATTTCACTTATTATACTAGTGTATAATATGCATTGCAAAATATCATAACAAAGTCACAAGCCTAACTCTCCTAAACTTTTTCACCTCCCCCCTCCCCCTCCCCCTCCCCCAAAACATGGCAAAATCCTTGAAGTCATTTTCAACCGTAAGTCAAAATCTTTGACCAAATGAAATCGATATTCTCAAAAACAACATAAGTGTCGTTAGGGTTCATTCTTGTACTAACCATTGAATTTCTCCATCTTCTTTCATCTTCTTCAAAACCTCTCATGACTCTACTCACCCATACACTCTACATCTCTTGCTCTAAGTTGTTTATACTCGAAGAACATTTGCGAGGTATTTACATGTGTTTACCAGCCCTTTACTTACCTCAATGTACACATTTTTTTTCTTTCTTTGGATGAACTTTGCATTCTAGAAATTGAGGCTTGAATACCGTTTTTTCCCTTTATTTGAACGTACTTTTCAAACCAATTTTTGCATATAGATTTTGTTTTAGCTAATTTAAAAAGGAAACCTGCCATGTTTAAATATGAAACCCCACTCCATTTTTTTAGGGATTTTGTTGAATGTCAAATTGTTGAAAATGATGCGGCTTATAAGACCCACATGTTGGTTTTTTTTTTTTTTAAGTTTTTTTAAGACCCACATATCACTCCATTTGATCAATTTTAATTTTAAATCTTAGTTTCAAATTATAAAATTTTAAATTATTTCTTGTATTTTCTTGATTTTAGACCCACAAAAATATTATAAATTCACAGACATTAAATGATTTTTTAAAATTACTATTCTTATTTCAAAGAAAAATGTGCTTACGAGGAGAATTTTATCCACCAACTTTTGCATGAAAGTTTTTTTTATTTGCCCCGAATACATGAAAGATGAAAAAAAATAATAAAAGAAAAGCATAATTAGGACATGAAAGCAAATTATTTGTGACCATACATGACAAGTAATTAATTTGTTGTGAGTGCAAAAAAAATAGAAAGGTTAAAGACAAATAAGAATAAACTCAACAATTAAACTACTTGGTAGAGAAGTAAATCGTTTGTTTGCTAAAAAAAAGACAAAAGATGCCTATCTCAACTTTAAATGCAAGCTAAAAATGATCACATGATAGCTAGAAAGTGCCTGCAAAAATAGAGAACTAACACCGGTGTGATGCTAAGCCACTTAAACTCCGACACTCAAGTTAGAAATCAGAGTTTTTTAGAAAGCTTAGACCGTAAGAACTGGGTGATGATTGTGTACCTCTCAACGTCGTTGTTCTTTGCCTTTTATATTTTCATGTAATTGTAACGGTTCGTCCCGCATTATTACGATCTCTGAGAATTTATGGATCGTTTTTACTGTTCCGACCGTTACTTTTAGATACTCGTTTAATTCGAATGTTTAATGGATCCTTCGATGCTCTCCCGAATGACTCTCCCAATCCAAGCCTCTTGCTTGTCCATCCGGGATAAATCCATATCCGTCAAGGCTACTCCCTCGACGGTTTTGTCATTGTTGCCTTTTGGTCAACTCTTCGGCCAAACGGCCTCTTCGGTCAACCCCTAAGAGCCTGTCCAATGGTCTCACTGGTCTAGGCCGACCCCTCGAGGGGCCGACCAAGGCCGGTCTAGGCCTACCCCTTGAGGGGTCGGCCAAATAGGCCTCTTGGCTGACCCCTCAAGGGGCCGACCCCCAAATAGGCCTCGAGGGGTCGGCCAAGGCGGTCTAGGCCAACCCCTCGAGGGGTTGGCCTAGACGCGGGGGTTGGCCAAGGCCGGTTCGGCCGACCCCTTCCCTCGAAGGGTCGGCCAACAAGGCCTTTTGGCCGCCCCTTCCCTCGAGGGGTCAACCAAGGCCGGTCTAAGGCTAGTTTTTGCCCGTAACAGTTGCCCTCACTTCCAATGCGAACCCTCTAAGCGTATTCGCTTGGGTTTCATTTGGAAGTCTACGGGTATCGCTCACCGGTATTCTATTGTCTGCACCAGTCCATGTCTCGAAAATCATGCCAATCCATGTTTTTATAAGGGCTTATTTTGAACTCAAAAATCTCACAGCTTCTCGAACTCTTCTTTTCCTCACTTCCTTGTTTTGAAGTCCTAGTCATTCCTTCATTGTTCAGATAACTTCTCTTCCTTTTTCTTATTTTCCACATGGCGGGTTGTTCTAGAGCCATCCACTTCGAAACGGGTGACTCTTCTGATCCTAATGACGAAGATTTCGTCCCTAATCCCCCTCAACCGGCCCATGGTCGGCGCAAGTCCAGGGCCCGAACACGCAAGGAACCATCTAAGATCCGTTTGAAAGGGCCTTTGACTCAAGCTACCCTAGATGACCTTAGGATTCAGTTTAACGTTCCTTCTTCCATCAACATGAGAGTCCCAAATAATGGAGAAAATCTAGCCTCTCCCCCTCCTGGAGAAGTGGCATTCTACCCCGACATGTTTACTAGTGGTGTTCGGCTCCCTTTGCTACCTATGGTCCAAAATTTCTTGACCCTTATTAATCTTGCCCCCTGCCAGCTTCTTCCCAACGCTTGGTGTTCTTTTGTAGGGTGTTATATTCTTTGGCTTCAGGTTGGGAACCGTACACCTATGAAAGCCCTTGATTTTCTATCCTTGCACACTTTTAAGCAAAAAGATAAGTCCCAACTATTTTATTATACCAGTCCGCAGTCCGTCCATGAATCTATGGTGAGAGAACTCTCGTCAGTGAAAAACTGGAAGAAATATTGGTTCTTCATTAGTGGTTCATGGCTCGCCCCTGATAATTTTGGCTCTACTCTCCTAGTTCCAATGGATTTCGGGGTGATAGGCGAGTCCGTTTTTCCCTTCCGACCGAGACGTTTTTTTTTTCTTATATGTGTATACATCATACTGTTTTTATTTTACTATTGTTCTTGTAGCTAACATCAATCCAGAGCCATCGCTTGTGGCTATCGCCTTTCGTGACCTTGCTTGGAGGATTATTGGACTTCTGCGTTGGGGTCCTGATTTGGTTCATCCCGATCTCCTTGCTGAATATCACCTCATCCCAACTCCTTTGTCAAACTCTTTAGGTATTACTTTCAGAGTTGGATATTAAATCATAAGTACCTTGTCAATCGAGTCTTGAATGTAGATAACAAACTTTGAACTTTGCTCGATTTTTTTTTAGATATGGCTCCACGTCCCCGAGTCAGAGCTGTGGACCGTGAGTTGGAAATGTTGTCTGACAACTCAGATTCTGAGCCTGTAGAGACTGCCCCCATGGTCACCTCTCCCATTAACAACGAAGGGCACGAAAGACGACTTTCTCGTAGACAGTGCACTCGGGCCTCTCCTAGGCGTACAACTTTTCTAACCCCGTCTCAAGGACCTGGCAGATTAGGCATTTCTCCAACCTCGGTACTCCCTACTGCTCATCTTGTAGGAGGGGCCAGCCATAATGTTCCTCCCTCATTCGGCGGGTCCAGCCATGGAACTATTCTTCCCTTTGACTATCATGGCCCTTATGATTCTCCTGTTGACAAGACTGCTGAACTTGAGCGCTCATTTTCCATGTGGGTCGGTTATCTGAAGCTAGCTCTTCTCAATAACGGGTTGACTGTCGTTGTGGTTTACGGGACCCCCAACTTGCTTTCACAGTTATGATGCATCATCTTCGTGAGGTGAAGTATTTATCTAGTCTCCAAAATTGATTGTTGTAAGCCTTAATTTTATCATTGTGTGTTCCGCGTGTAGGCTTTTGGTCATGCAACTTTAGCTTCTCGTTGGGTGTCTGGAGAACTCACTCATCTTCGTGGAGAACTCACTCAGCTTCGCCGAAATCACGTGCCTAGAGAAGAACTGGACCAAGCGTTTGCTCTACACGCCCAAGCGAACCAATCTTTGTAGAGTCTTCAGGCTCAGTTTGATGACTATCGAGTCTGCTTCGAGAGTGATGTATCTACTTTCCAGCTCCAATTGTCAGAGACCCAGGCTAAACTAGAGGAGGCTGAGGCTAAACTAAAAGAGGCCGAAGCTAAACTTGCTGACTCCAAATATTTGATCGAGACATTTAAACTTTCTGATGAATACGTCAATTTTCAGAATCAAGCTATGCGTTGCGGAGTGAACTGGTCAGTTCGGACTGCTAAGGAACGTCATCCTGACCTGGATCTTGGATGGCTCAAAACTTCTTTCAAAGAGTACTGCAATCCTCCAGGATTTGATCTTGGCCAAACCTCTGGACCCAAAGCCTTAGGAGAAGACTTCGATTTTGGTCAGACTTCCGGACTGGAAAATGAAGTTTTAGGAGAAGGTTTTCTTCATGGCATCCTCTCAGATGACGAACAAACTCCTTGACTTCGATGGATCGATGATTTTACGTACTTATGTATTGCTTCCTTTTTTTGTACTCATGCATTGTCTTTTTCAATTGCGAACTCTCATGTATTAATGATCATTTATGTCATCTTTCTTTGTTGATCTACTCATGAATCTTCAAAGGTTAATCTAGTTGCTTGTTTGTGTCTTGATGGATCCCTACTCACGCAGGGTTGGTTTCTTTTTATAAACAACTTGCTTGAGTAAAAAATACGCCTTCATTAAAAATTGAAATTAAAGAAATGACCCTCAGCTCAGAAATTACAATGAAAAATTAAAACATCAACTTTACTTAAAGTAAATTTTCAAATGTTCAGCATTCCATGGATGAGGCATCTATCGACCTCCAAGATCAGCTATTTCATATGTTCCTGGCCGAACAACTTTCGTAACCCGATACAGACCTTCCCACGTTGGGCCTAATGCTCCACTATTCGAGTCTTTAGTATTTGGCATAACCCTCCGAAGAACTAAATCTCCCTCTTTGAAACTTCGTCGCTTCACACGAGAATTGTAGTATCAAGCTACTCTGTTCTTGTACTCAGCTATCCTTAATCTTGTTGTCTCTCGTCGCTCCTCTAATAGGTCGAGGTGTAAATTAAGCGAATCAGTGTTATCCTCAGGATTGAACTGTTCAACTCTTGGTGACGGGAGGCCGACTTCTACTGGAATAACTGCTTCGGATCCAAATGAAAGTGAGAAATGAGTCTCACCAGTCGAGGTCCGAGGGGTTGTCCTGTAGGCCCATAAAACATTTGGTAATTCTTCTGTCCAAGGCCCTTTCAGCCCTTCCAATTTGGTCTTCAGATTTCGCTTAATGATTTTATTCACTGCTTCCACTTGACCATTTGCTTGCGGATAAGCCGGAGAAGAGAAGAAATGTTTAATGCTCAAATCAGCACAAAATTTGTGAAAAGCGGCATTATCAAATTGTCAACCATTGTCAGTGACAATAGCATATGGTATACCAAAATGACATATTATACTTCTCCAAACAAAGTCGGAAACTTTCTTCTCCGTTATAGTTGCTATGGCTTCCGCCTCTGCCCATTTTGTAAAATAATCGACCGCCACTATAGCAAATTTTGTTTGCCCTTGACCTTGAGGAAGGGGTCCTATGAGGTCTACTCCCCATTGCACGAACGGCCATGGGCTCATAATGCTTGTGAGCGATTCAGAAGGTTGCCTTTGTATTGTAGCAAAACGTTGACACCGGTCACATGACCTAACGAAAATACGTGCATCTGCAAATATAGTAGGCCAATAATACCCTTTCCTTACCACCTTCTGCGCGAGAGACCGTGCACCTGAATGGTTTCCGCATACTCCTTCGTGTATTTCTCGCATGACATACTTAGCTTCAGCAGGTGTAAGACACTTGAGAAGAGGTAAAGAGTAACTTCTCTTATACAACTGACCTCCTCGCAAGACATATCTAGCCGCTCTGTACCTTAGTCGTCGCGCTTCATTTTTATCAGAAGGGAGTTCACCACTTGTGAGGAAATCAACTAGTGGATCAATTCAAGTGCACTCATTACCTAGCAGAAGGTCATCGAGTTCCATCACTTCACCTTCTCGAACACTTGGCTCATCTAGGATCTCGACCGAGATAGTTTGTCCCAATTTTGTCTCGTAAGAGACTGCCAACTTAGCTAATGAGTCTGCATTAGCATTTTGAGATCGTGGGATTCGCTTGATTTCAAACTTGACAAAGGATCCCAAATGTTGCTTCACTTTCGCCAAATACACATCCATCCGCTATTCTTTGGCCTGATACGTTTTTGCCACCTGGTTCACGATGAGTTGAGAGTCACTAAGAACAAGTAAATTGTTAATCTCAAACATTTTAGCAACCCTCAACCCAGCCAATAACGCCTCATACTCGGCCTCGAAATTTGAACCTTAGTGCATACTCGAATCTCTCTTCGTCTGGCGACACTAGCAGCAACCCAGCTCCGCACCCTCGGTGACTAGACGACCCATCCACATAGAGTGTCCAAGGGAGGTCATCCTTATTCAAACCTTGGGAGCGAAATTGTGCTACGCATACTTCTGCTTGAGAGGCCATCTCAGCCACAAAATCGGCTACCGCTTGCCCTTTCATTGTTGTTCGGGGTCGGAATTGAATATCATACTCTCCTAGCTCTATTGCCCACTTCATCAACCGACCTGATGTCTCAGGCTTTTGCAATACCTGTCTCAATGGAAAATTGGTTAAGACAGTTACCTTATGCGCCTGAAAATAGGGGCGTAATCTACGAGCTGAGACCACGAGAGCCAAAGCCAACTTTTCTACCTGTGGGTATCTTGACTCTGCTCCCAGCATAGCTTTGCTCTTTGATTAGCACCGAACTGACCGCAGTGTCAGAAGTCGCCAAGTACAGGAAAAGCTCTTCTCGTGGAACAGGCTTGGAGAGGAGTGGGGCCGAACTAAGGTATCTTTTCAATAGTTCGAAAGCCTGCTCACACTCCTCCGTCCATTCGAAGTTAGCCTTTTTCCTTAACAGTTTGAAAAATGGAAGACACTTATCAGTTGCTTTACTTACAAATCGGTTCAGAGCAGCAATTTCCCATTCAAGCTTTGCAACTGCTTCATTGTCTTCGGAGATTCCATCTCGAGTACAGCTCGTATCTTGTCTGGATTTGCTTCAATACCACGCTGGTTGACCATGAAACCTAAGAATTTACCTGAAGTGACTCCGAAAGCACACTTGTCTGGATTCAACTTCATATGGTATTTTCGTAGGGTTTCAAATGCATCGGTTAGGTCATCTTGGTGTTGATTAGCTTTCTTGCTCTTTACCAACATGTCGTCGACGTATACCTCCATATTCCTGCCAATAAGATGAGCAAACATTTTGTTAACTAAACGCTGGTAAGTGGCGCCAGCGTTTTTCAAACCCAAGGGCATAACATTGCAACAATATAATCCTCTACTGGTGACAAATGAAGTTTTTTCTTGATCTGGAACATGCATTCAGATTTGATTATACCCGGAATAAGCATCCATGAAGCTTAGTAGTTCGTGACCGGCTGTTGCATCTACCAGTTGGTCTATTCGTGGTAGTGGAAAACTATCTTTCGGGCATGCTTTATTTAGATCTGTGAAGTCGATACACATTCTCCACTTGCCATTGCCCTTCTTGACAAGTACAACGTTGGAAAGCCATTGAGGATAGTTGACCTCGCATATGAATTTGGTCTTCAACAACTCCTCAACCTATTCGACAATCACCACATTTCGGGCATGGTTAAAAGCTCGTCTTTTCTGGCGAACCGGCTTAAAATCCGGGTTGATATTAAGTCAATGCAACATTACTTGTGGGTCTACTCCACGCATATCGTTTGCTGACCATGCGAACACATCCGCATTTTTCCTTAGGAAAGATATAAGGCTCTCCCTTTCGGTAGCTTCCAACTTGGCTCCGATGTTGACGCTCTGAGAATCCGACAGTAACGGGACAGACTCTAATGAATCTGTCGGTTCACCTCGTTGCTCAGTCTTGCTTCCGAGTTCAACCACCTCCTCCACTTCCATTTTGACTATCTATTTTTCCACTATCTCAGGTGCCGAGGTTTGAAAATCGACCTCGGCCTCTCCCTCGGCCTGTGGATTTCCCTGAATGACCTGCACATCGCCAACGTTGCTAGTTGAATCTTTGAGGGCCGTCCGATAACATTCTCGTGAAGTCAATTGTTCTCCTCGTATCACTCCAATTCCGCTAGGGGTAGGGAACTTCATTACCTTGTGATAGGTAGACGAAACAGCCTTCAATTGATGTAGAGCCGGTCTTCCTCGGATGGCGTTGTAGATCGACTTATCATCCACCACTAGGAAATTTACCATCGCCGTTATGTTTGTCATGCCATCGCCAAAAGTTACTGGTAGCTCTATACTTCTGAATATACGACCTGGCCTCCAAATCCAATTAGCGGGTCTGGACGACTTCTCAATCGTTCTCGCCCTATCTTCATGACATTAAATGCATAAAGGGAGAGTATATCGGCTGAACTTCCACCGTCTACTAAGATGCGATGCACCTTGACATTTTCTATTACCAGAGACACAACTAATGCATCATTATATGGTTGGTGCAGGTTCACTGCATCTTCCTCTGAAAAGCTCATGACTTGAGTAGCCGTCAAAGTAGCACATACCTCGTAATTCTCCGAGTAACTCGAGCCTCTCTTACCTTTGCCTTACGCTTCCTCCCAGATTCTCCACCTGCTGGGTCCCCAAAAATTGTCCTTATCTCTCTGGGTGGCGTAAGGGTTCGATCTTTTCTACTCCGTGATGGTCGATCAGCATCTGGTGCACTCTTTCCTCCCACGTATTCCTTTAGATGTCCTCTCTAGATTAGAGACTATATTGCCTCCTTTAAATCGAAGCAATCAGCAGTGGTGTGACCGTAGTCCCTGTGAAAGAGACAATACTTATCCTTGTTTCTTCGATGCGATCCTGCTTTCAATTTGGCTGGCCACTTTAGTATCTCTTTGTCCTGGATCTCCATCAGGATCTGCTCCACAGGAACTACTGTTAGCGTATACCTTTCAAACTTGCTTGGAGGTAGACCTTTGCGACCCATCCGCTCTTGCGTGGTATTATGTTCCTACAGTCTTCTTTTCTTCGATTCGGAGCCCTCCTCTTCGTTTCGTCCCCTGACCCCTTGATGATCAGGGCGAGTAATCTTCTCTTCTAGAGCTCCTCTAGAACGAAGTAATTCCCCTGCACTCATGTATTTTTGCGCCCTGGAAAGAAGATCTACATAAGTGGTTGCAGCTTTCTTACCTAAGGACAAAAGAAACTTTTCATCTCTAAGACCCGCTACTATAGCAGTGAGAGCCACTCCATTAGTGTAACCCTCAATTTGGAGAGCTTCACTATTGAATCTTGAGACATATTCTCTCAAGGTTTCATTTCTTCCTTGCTTGATAGTAAAAAGGTGCGTCGGGGGCTTCCGCTGATCTCGTCCCCCCAAAAACTAGGTAATGAACGCTCGTGCTAGTTCGCGAAAGGAACCTATCGATCTTCGCTTCAACTGTCTGAACCACTTTCGGGCTGGTTATGTAAGAGTAAATGAAAATGCTCGGCACTTAATAGCATCCCGAACTCCGTGGAGTTCCATCCAAGACCGGAAGGTATCTAAATGCTCTACAGGATCTTTGGACCCATCATACGCTTTCATAGTAGGCAGCTTAAACTTGGGAGGTACATTTTCTTGCATAATCTCATCGGTGAATGGTGGGTCAATCTGGTCTAGCAAATTCCCTCATGATCTTGAGCTTTCTTCATGTCTCTAAGTTCGTTCTGGATTCTTCGTAATTCAATTGCCCAGGGTTGACTCTCCGCCTCCTTGTCATCAGCCTGCTCCCTTCTCTTGTGATTGATCAAGTCTCGCAGATCCGTGCCAAAGTCAGATTTTTCTTGCCGACCGACCTTTCAAACCATAGACTGATCATGATGTCCACGCGAGTCCCTAACAGAGCCCCTTATTTCACTATGGAGTCGAACCGTACGCGCCTGGGACTGACAAGCCGTTACTTCTGGTCTCTTCAAATCAAGGTGCGCTGGCCTTTTGTCATTCCCTCCTATTCTCAGCCTTTCCCTCGTGTACGGTTCCCTAACTTGGGATTCACCTACCTCTTCTTCTGCAGGTCCCTTCCCTTTGGCCTGATCCCGTACGACCGGGGCAGAGTTGTTGTCCAGCAAAGGTGGATTCAAGCTCACACCCTCCTTTCCTTTGCTAGGTCCTGGAATTTCCCCAGCAATCTTTGCCAGCGACTCCATGATGGCATTGGGCTTGCTCAGGATATCCATGATGCGAGCCAAATCCTGATCTATTTTTTGGACCTTTTCTGCTAATTCCACGTGCTCCGGTGTTATCCGCTCTTCTTCTTGCCTAACTGTTTGCAGGCGAGTCTCCTCAACCGGTGTAGCTTGCTCACGTGACCGCCTTGGGTGGTGTTTTCGGTCCAAATCGTATCCATCTATCATTCTATTTTCATGGTTCATGTCGGTATTCATGATCTTCCCGATGTTTTAATTCTCAGTTAAACAGCAAATTGTTCCCACAGACGACGCCAACTGTTGATGCCGGAATTTGGATCGCCGGATCAACCGTAAATTTGTATCACCGGGAGCTGAAAATGCCTGCAAAAATAAAGAACTAACATCGGTGTGGTGCTAAGCCACTTAAACTCTGATGCTCAAGTTAGAAATCAGAGTTTTTTAGAAAGCTTAGACCGTAAGAACTGGGTGATGATTGCGTACCTCTCAACGTCGCTGTCCTTTGCCTTTTATATTTTCATGTAATTGTAACGGTCCATCCCGCATTATTACGATCTCCGAGAATTTATGGATAGTTTTTACTGTTCCGACCGTTACTTTTAGATACTCGTTTAATTCGAATGTTTAATGGATCCTTCGATGCTCTCCCAAATGACTCTCCCAATCCAAGCCTCTTGCTTGTCCATCCGGGATAAATCCAGGTCCGTCAAGGCTACTCCCTCGACGGTTTTGTCATTGTTGCCTTTCAGTCAACTCTTTGGCCAAGCGGCCTCTTCGGTCAACCCCTAAGAGTCGGTCCAATGCTCTCACCGGTCTAGGCCGACCCCTTGAGAGGTCGGCCAAATAGCCCTCTTGGCCGACCCCTCGAGGGTCCGGCCATGGCCGGTCTAGGCCGACCTTTTAAGGGGTCGGCCAAATAGGCCTCTCGGCTGACCCCTCGGGGGGTCGGCCAAGGCCGGTTCGGCCGACCCCTTCCCTCGAAGGGTCGGCCAACAAGGCCTCTTGGCCGACCCCTTCCCTCGAGGGGTCAACCAAGGCCGGTCTAAGGCTAGTTTTTGCTCGTAACACTTATTATAGAAAAATGAGCTATGGAGGAGATTTTTATCCACCAACATTGGAATGAGAAAGTTTTTTTATTTGCCCAATCTTGGTCTAAACAATTTGTTGATTATCACTTTTATACTATTTAACATATTTAGTTTTTAGAAATAGAGAAAGGAGAGAGAGAGAGAGAAATTTATTCTATACATAATTTCATTAATAGAATTCAAATCACGACTGCATTTTACCTTTTTCCCAATTTACAGATCTATTCTACGTATTATCTAATTGGAATTCAAACACAAGTTCAATCTACTTTTTATTAGTTGTACAATTATTAGACACATTTAGTCTTTTTTTAAAAAATAAAAAAAGAAAACAAATCAACTGGAACACAAGTTTAATTAGCAAAACTTATGGTAGAAGACCCAATGGAAGACGTATGGATGGATGGAGGAGGTGAGTAGTATTGATGCTTCTGAACTAAACTCTGTAACCTCACGTGTTGTGGGGCCTTCTTTTTAATTTTTGTATGTTTGTTTTATCAAAAATTAAAAAGAAAAAAAAGAGAAAAACAAATCAGACACACATTAAATTAAAAAGAGAGACAGGCCAGAAGGGCTTCTTTAATAACCATGTGGTGATGCCGGTAAAATATTCGGTAACTTTCCCTCTCCACAACCACAACAAGCTTGGGAGACCATGTGCCTTGCAAACCTTCACCTCTGCCTTATAAATAACCCACTAACTTTCATAGTTACGTAACTCTTTTATCTTTTGCCTTTGCTTTTCTTGCCGCAATGAAAATGGAGTCATGCGTTTCACTCGTTCTCGTCTTGATCATGGTAAAATCGCGTTTCAATTTTTTTTTTACTCTAATTTCAATTTTATAACTGTTTTTTTTTCATCGCAGTCCACAGTTGTTACTTGTATCGCACATGCCGCTCTCTTACCTAAATTATATTGGGAGTACATGCTTCCAAACACCACAATGCCAAAAGCACTCAATGATCTTCTTCAACCAGGTTTTTTTTCTTTTTGCATACTATGTTAGTTAATTTAAAGTTGTATAGAAATGATAAAATATATATAAACTTTGTTAAATATTATATAAATATGCATGTCTTTTGTTTTTTTTTAATATATATATGTATTTTTCTTATAGATTTTCTTACCTCACTAAAAGGTCACTATGGGAAGCCTCTTCCTCTTCAAGTTCAATTAAATGCACTTAAATATAATGGTTATGTGACTCGTAGAAAGCCTCATCACCCCAACTCCAACAGCTCAAGTCTTTTCTTTTTAGACAAGAATCTATGTGTCGGTACCAAACTTAACCTTCATTTTCCAAAAACTTCGACAACAAATTCCCCATTCTTGATTCGTGAGATCGCAGAAACATATCCATTTTCTTCCAAACAACTCTCTGAAATTCTTGCCAAATTCTCGATGAAACCTAAGACTATGGAAGCAAATTTGATCGAAAATACGATTAAAGATTGTGAAGCTCCGGGCATCAAAGGAGAAGAAACATATTGTACTACGTCATTGGAGTCAATGGTGGATCTCGGCACCACCATGATGGGGAAGGAGGTTATGGCATTGTCAACCGAAGTTGAGGAGGGAATGAGCTTGAATTATTGGCAAGTTTCCAGTGTGGTGAAGAAATCGCGACTAGACAAGGCACTTGTTTGTCACAAACAAGTCTATCCTTATGCAGTGTTCTATTGCCACTCTACAGAGGGCTTGCGAGTGTACAAGGTTGATTTGGCAAGCATCGACGGAAGGAGCGTCAATACAATAACAATTTGTCACAATGACACCTCTACTTGGAATCCAAATCATTTGGCTTTCCAAGCGCTAAAGGTGAAACCTGGAAGTATTGCAATATGTCATTTCCTTCCTCCAGATGATGTGGTGTGGGTTTAAGAAAAGCATTCTCTAGTTTGATGTTAAGATTAAGCTTTAATGTGGTCACAAGTACTTTTCCTTTCTCTTGTTGCAAGTTTGATCAATGTTTGTTGGTGTACTTTAATAAATGCCTATTTGATTATTGTATTGACACTCCTTAGAGCTAATACAAAGAAAGACGATTATGAGAGTTACATGGAATAAAATAAAATATATAAATTGGGTTCTTTTTAAAGTTATTTTTTGCAATTACAATTTAAAAATTTTATCTAAAACATGCAAAAAGCTAAAAGAATTATAAACTTAATAATTATTTGAGATGATAGGTAGAAGATAATCTATAATAATATTCTTCTTAGTTTTGTTTTTTTTTTTAATTATCTATAATGTGTAATAAATAAGTAATCGTATTCATTTATTTTTATTAATACCAAAAAAGGCATTTTAAATCAATAGAAATAAGAAAATATAAATCCAAACTTTAAAAGTTCATAAATAAAATTGAAAAAAATGTTAAAAATACTTCAATGTAATGTAATTTATTTTATCCACTAAAAATTTTCAGACACGTCTTTTTTTAAGTACAATAATGTTATGAATTTGTAATATTTTAGGTGGGTCTAAAATCAGGAAAAATAATTTAAAATTTAATAATTTGAAACTAACATTTAAAGTTTTATAATGTCTAAAACAAACGTTACAAGTTTTTAATTTTTTGTTCTAAACAAAATGTAGTACAATTATGAGTTTCATACTATCAATTTTACAAATAGAAAAGATCACTTGTAATTTTGTTTTAGTTTCTTTTGTGATATAGAGAGAGTCCACCAACTCATTAAAAAAAAACAACAACAACAACAGAGGGAGAGAAAACAATATTTTATATATGATAAAAAAAAAAAAAAAAAAAAGGTGTCATGTTAATACATGAGATTTAAAAGAAGATCCAAAGAATAATATGGTATTTTCGTTTGCGTATTTTGATCCATGTCTATTTGCGATTTTCTAATTAACTAGATATTGTATATTAATCTTGTCGTCCAACTATTAGCATATTTTCTAATTAGCTAGAATTCATGTATTTCATAATTAGTCGTGCTTGGAGCTATTATAAAGAAAGACGGTTAGGAGAGTTACATGGAATGAAATAAAAATATATAAATTGGTTCTTTTTAAAGTTATATTCTGCAATTGCAATTTAAAAATCCTATCATTAAAAAAATGTAAAAAGAATGCAAAAAGCTAAAAGAATTATAAACTTAATAATTATTTGAGATGATATATAGAAAGATAATTTATAATAATATTCTTCTTATATATATATATATATATATTTGTTATCTATAATATATATATATATATATATATATATATAATTAATAAGTAATCGTATTCATTTATTTTTAATACAAAAAAAAAATCTTTAAAATCAATAGAAACAAGGACGAAATCCAAACTTTAAAAGTTCATAAATAAAATGAACAAAAATGTTAAAAATATTTCAATGTAATGTGATTTATATTTTATCCATTAATTTTTTTTCAAACATATCTTTTTTCTAAGTTCAATAATTGCAGTGGAGATCAAGAACCATTGACCTTTGCAATAATAATTGGTATCTTGTTCACTGACCTATGCTCGGATTAATAATTTTAAAACATATTTATTTAATGTAAAAGATTATGATTTTAACTCTTACTTCATTCATTGAAATGTAATACTCGTTTCATCCCTAAATTTTTTAATATTTTAAGCAAAACTTTTTTTTGTTATTTTTCATTAACTATTTAACATCAATTATGTTATGAAACCCAACATATGCTCAAGAAAATAACAAATGCATGAATGGGAAAAAGAATAAAATGAAGCTGTGATTAGAATTCTAATGAAATTATATTAATATATAGAATGAATCTTTTTTTATATTTCTACAAAATAAATATGTTAAATAGTATAAAAGTGATAGTCAAGAAATTGGTTATACAACATTTGGCAAATAAAAAAACTTTCATGCCAAAGTTAGTGGATAAAAATCTCCTCCATAGCTCATTTTTCTATAATAAGAATAATAATTTAAAAAACACATTGAATGTTTATGAATTTGTAATATTTTTGTGGGTCTAAAATCCTAAAAATACAAGAAATAATTTAAAATTTTATAATTCAAAACTAAGATTTAAAATTTTATCATGTGTAAAACAAATGTAACAAACTTTTCTTTTTTGGTTCTAAATAAAATGTAGCACAATTGTGAGTTTAATACTAGGGAAAAGTACATTTTTGATCCCTCATATTTGAAGATTGTGTCTAATAGGTCCTGGGTTTTAAAATTGAGCAATCAAGTCCCAAAATTTAGTTAAACAGTTCTATTACGTACCTCACCGTTAATTTTTTTAACAGATTGCTGACGTGGCAATTTTTAATATTAAAATAATAATTTTTAGAATAAAAATAATAAAATAATATAAAAACTTTTATCCCTCTCTCCCCCTTACCCCTTCCCCTTCATCGAGCCTCTCTTCCCCCAGCTCCGGCGCCGGCGCCGGCATCCCCCACCGACAACTTTTTTTTTTTTCTCTCTTCCATTTCCTCTTATTCCTCCTCCTCTTCCTTCCTCTTCTTTTTTCTTCTTCTTCAAGGAGAAAGAATCCCTTTCGAACAAACCACAACCACAAAAAAATGTGATTTTCACAGCTCCCTTCACTAAGATTTTTTCGATAATTCCTTCCCCTTCAATTTTATCTCAGCAATAGAGCTCCATGTTCTCTTCTCCGCCCCTTCCAATGGCTTTCGTCTCCCACTCTATCACCACATCCTCTCCCTCTCTCTACACCCACAACAACTGCCCACCTCCTCTCCACCCCTTCCTCATCCCCAATCTCATCAAACCCATCACCATCTTAGAAATTTTATAGCCCCCACCGCCGCTGCAGCTTTGCAATCAAGGCCACCATCGCGCCTATCCTGAAGAAACCCACCAGCTATGAGCGAGTCTGGCAAGTCCACAATGTGGAGGAGTTTGACAAAGCCCTAAAAAAGTCAAAGAGCAAGTTGGTTGTAACGGAATACGCTGCCTCCCACAGCACGTAGAGCAGGCGAATGTACCTGTTCATGGTGAGCCTTCCTCCTTCGTTTCAGATCTGAAACGAGAGAGCTCCTCTCTTCTTCGTTTTCAATCACATGCAACGGCCCTAACTAGAAGAAGAATTTGGGAATGGGAAAGGGCATAGGAGGAGAGAGAGAAGAGAGAGAAGAAGGGGTGTGTCGATTTTTTGTTTGAAGAAGAAGAAGAGGGCGAGTGGTGGCGAGGACAGCAACGGTGAGCGAGCGACAGCGCTAACGGCAACGAAAAAGGGAGAGAGGTAGGAGAAGAAGAAGAGAGAGGGAAAGGGAAGGGGAAAGGGTTTCGTGAGAGGGGAGAGATAGAGTTTTTGTTTTATTTTTTTTTTTTAATAAAAATTATAATTATTTTATTTTAAAATTTTATTATTTTATTTTAAAATTTTATCACGTCAGCCCTCCTCCGTTAAGTAGTTGACGGAATCAGTTAGTTCATAGACCCAATAGAAGTATTTAGCTAAATTTCGAGACTTGATAACTCGATTTTGAAACATAGAGACATATTAGATACAATCTCCAAATACGAGGGATCAAATAGGTACTTTTCCCTACTATAAATGCTACAAATAGGAAGGATCATTTTTTTTTTCTTATTTTATTCCTTTTCTTTTCCACCTATGATTTGCTTTTCAGCTTGCATTTAAGGTTCTCCCGACGTCATTTTATTTTTAGCTTACATTTAAAGTTGAAATATGCATGTATTGTTCTTTTAGCAAACAACAATTTACTGCCTCACAAGTAGTTAATGATTGAATTTATTCCTATTTTCTTCTGCATTCACAACAAATTAATTACTTGTCATGTATGCCTACTAATAATTTCCTTCCATATCCCCATGCTTTATATATATATATATATATATATTCGTTTTTTTCTTTCATCTTTCATGTACCCCTTCCTATACAGGGGCAAATAATGTACAACTTTATCACTAGTACGTTTACATTGTGAAATATATTTTATTTAATAATTCAAATTCATTTGTAAGATAAAAATATGAAATAATGACAAATATATAGAGCATTATAATTTTGTTTTAGTTTCTTTTACGATGCAAAAAGAGTTCACAAAGCAAGGGATCTCTTTAAAAAGTGACGATTAAAGAGACTTCAATATGTTGTAATTGTAGGTTTACCTAATCGCATGAAGAGCTTTTTTTTACTCTTGTTTTTTTTTTTTTTTTTTTTTTTGAGAAACCTAATCACATGAAGAGTTAAAGAATCAAAGTGAGAGAAATAGATAAATATTTTATGACATGCAATATTAGTGGGTACACTCGTTTCATAGAGGAGATAAAAACAATTGATTTATTTACACTAAAAAATAATCTTATGTAGCAATACTCTTTGTTGGAAATAATTTAGGGAAATAGAAAATTTCTGAAATAATCAATGTAAATACATTAGTAAATTAAAACAACAAAATGAGAGAGAAGAAAAGCCTGTAATTTCTAGATTGAGGCACGTTAATAAACGTTATCCATAGAGAAGATGTGCCCCCACTGCACTAAGCTATTTGGCACTCTACTCTAAAGATACAACAATCCTTCAAGAGACCTTGTGTGCAACCTAAGCCCTCTTACGAAACCCCGATTGCTTGTATGCTCAAAATCAAAAACTCAAGAACAAAATAATTAACTACTGATTTTCAGAAAAGTGAGAGTCAAAGATGATACAAAGATCAACTACATAATACGTCATACGTGGGTACTAGTGCAACCTCTTTATTTGGGAGCCCTCACTTTTATCAGGAAGCCTTGTTTTAACAAGTCTACAACCACTCTCTCCTATTTAATGGGAATAGTGGATTGACCAAAATAAAAGGTTAAATAAAAAAAAATAAATAAAAGAAATAAGATAAAGCTTAAAAATATCCAACTCTCTCTATTATCAAATTATGTATGTATAAAATTATATGGTCTAATATTTATACTAAACACATTATGTAACGACCCTACAACTCAGAGTAGATTACCTAGAAAGTGAAATGGGGTTACACTGCTTATGCCCGAAATTTCGGCAGCTTAACGACGTAACTACAAGAAATCCAAAAATTTCAGGATCCTAAAAGAATACTCATAACACCTCTTATAACAGAGAAATACTCAGCGCCCACCAAACTACAAGAACAAGAGCTGAGTCCACACATATCAGACTAACCAATCACAAACTTCTCAGGAACTTAAGTTCATAAACACGTTTGCATTAACTAACAGAGTTCACAGCCTAACACATCGAAAGACAGCAGAAAACAAAAGATAGGAAAAAAAAAAGAAATGAGCCTAGGTACATCTAAAGGAACGCCCCCATAGTCTCGTCAGATCATCGCCATCGTCACCCACCTCGTGGTTTCGCGCCATCTACAAAGATACAAACAAGGTAGTGTTGGGTTTTATGTCCTAAAATTCGTGGTTTTGTAAACTGAATGTATATTCTATTTTACTATAAAGATGTTATTGAGGTTTATTCAGTAAATGTGTTATTGAATAAAGTGAATTGTGTATTCTATAACCCAAATCCAATGAACTAAGTACCCTTGGCTATAATATGTATACTTCAACTTTATGTATGACATAAAAGTGGATCAAGTTCGAGTTATAGCCAGAACGGTCTATAGTATAGGGATAGGGCTGGGTACCTTATCCTGGAGACACTATGGACGTGGCCCACTTTGTATAGTACTAACGATGTGATCCTGAATCGTTCATGTGGAGACATGAAAGTGGGGGCGTCCTATGCAATGAGTTTGCATAAGACTGGACCGCGAAATAGTCACTTAGACTTTATAACTCCGTTTACTGTCTTAACTGACTATATTCATACGATGACCTAGGTAACTCGATCTTAATCCTGAGCGTGCTATGAACTCCTGTTTATTCGGGATTATCCTTAGATTTGCATGGGTGAGAGTGGCCCGAGATCGCCGACTCAATAAGCCTCCCATTTTGGGGATAAGACCAGGTAGATAGTTGGGAACATAGTCATGCGAGATGGAATTCACTCCTACCTGCTTTAGGATTTAGTAGAGAGGTTGTTCCCTTAAGTACTGACTCTGGGTCTTGAACAATGGGCCCACCCTCTCGTTGGCCCGAGAGGGATACGGTTTGTTGGTTGGACCACAAACCAAATTGTTCATTAGAGGATCAGTGGGACTTAAGGAACAAGAAGTAATTACAGGGGTAAAACGGTTTATTTGACCCAGCTGTAATTACGAACGACCTGTGAATGATCGACTTACTAATCATGGTTATATCGAGTGGACAAAAATATATCTACAGTGAGGAGAGTGCAGCCACTGGGTTTTAGTGGAGTGTCCCAGTGGTTAACGAATGTTGATTAGCTAGGCTAAAGAGTTTGGCCGGTTAATCTCGTATCGTTGGAGCTCATGATCTGTAGGTCTATTAGGTTCTCCTTACTAGCTCGGACTATGCCTTGTAACAATTTGAGAGAAAAGAATTTGAATTGTTCAAATTCGAATTCGGGAGAAAAAGTTAATTATATGCGATATACTTAACGTATCATAGCTTAATTATGAATTAAACTATGATAAAGAAGTGTTGGAAATATTTAAATATGATTTAAATATTGGTTCGGTTTAAAACATGAATAGGGATTCATATTCGAACGTTCGTTTTGAGAAATTGGGATTGGTCCAATTATTTAATTTGATATTTGATATTAAATTAAATATTTATTTAAAATTAATTAAATTATTTAATTAATTATAAATTGATTTTAATTTAAAATTAATTTTATATTAATTTTGAATTAAAATTAAAAGATAATTCAAATTCATTTGGAAATGAAATATGGACCAAATTCATAACTTCATGACTAAGCTTCTTGTTTGAAGCTTATCTTCTTTCAATTGGCTTCTTCACTAAGCTTCTTGTTTGAAGCTTATCTTCTTTCAATTGGCTTCTTCACTAAGCTTGTGGTTTTCTATAAATAGAGAAGAAACACAATGAAAAAAAAAGGATGAGTAAAAAAGAGATTTTTGAAGAAAATTCTCTAGCTATTTGTTTAAGACCTTTACTCATTCTTCTCCCAAATTCTCTCAATCAAAGATCCCACAATCTGTTCCAAGGCCTGAGGATAGTAGGGAATACTCTAGAGGAGGTCCACAACTCGTTTGTGTTCAAAGAAAGCCCACGGATTAAGAGAATATTGAGCTACAAAGGTTTGTGTTCTTATTCTCTGTTTTTCCAGTTTTGAGCATGTTTTTTGTTTGATAAAATTGATCAAATTAGAGTGCTTAAGATCCAAAATTGCTTCCGCATTCTTAATATTCACTCCATCAGGTAGCAGAGTGAGTATAAACATACTCAGCAAGTAGCCCACTTAAGGGTCAAAAACTCATAACCACAACACAGAAACTGCCCTAGCAAGCACAGGCTCCTACCTCAACTCACTCTCCGTCCAGATAGCCAAGACTCGCACACCCTACTCCCAAGTCTACACCTGTATGGTATTGTCTCGAGCTCTACCGACGAGTCCCGTAACTTAGGCTGACTAAGGCCGTGAAAGAAAGTAACTCTCACTCCTACACTCTTGGGGGAATCGCCCCCTCTATCTAGCACAGAGCAATGAAGGAAAGCAACTCTCACGCTCAAATGGTGGGGAATCGCCCCTAAGCTAGCACACCAGATGAAGGAAAGCAACCCTCATGCTACACTCAGTGGGGAAATCGCCCCCTAAGCTAGTAGCCGATGAAGGAAAGCAACCTTCAATCTAGACGCGGTGGGGGAATCGCCCCCTAAACTAGCACAAGCAAAAGGGAAAGCAACCCTCATGCCATCTCACATCTCGTCAATCTGAAGTTCAGACTTGCCCAGGGGTGACACGAGGGCAGGTGGCCCAACCTAACAGCTCAAGCCCATTCGCAACACTTTGTAACCTTTAGGGTATCTCACCCCGCCCAAACTACTTTGTTATAACAGGACCTCAACCATTCCTGACCCAAGTTCACAAGTCCAGCCACATGCAACACTCAACAACAGAGTTAAAACAACGCAACACAGTCAATAATCCAATCAAGGAATACCACAACAGACAAGTAACACATGCAATTTTGCTTCTCAACTAAACATGCCAGCATGCGTACACTTTCCCTGTACACGAAGTCTTATTTACAAATCCAATTGGCTACATACCTTTAAGCCAAATCCACAATTGAAAAGCTCCTCCTTTCCTAGACCGATAACAGTCTTCACCTACGAAAATAGACCACATAAGTTGCTAGGCCCTTAATACCAACCTAAGCCAACTTCCAACAACCCAAATAAAACACTGTGATGACCAAATCCTAAACAACCCAAGGTTGAGAAACTTACCCACAACCAACGCGCGCCGAATTGAATTATAAGTTGCCTAAAAGGTTGCTTACTGGCTAATGCCCGGCTGAAACTTGTCGAAAACTTCTAAAATGGCCACGCCGATCCCTGCATTGCTTCAACCCAAACCGCAAAAGTACAATGTGTGTGTGTGTGTGAGAGAGAGAGAGAGAGAGACGAAGGGAAGGGAGGGGTGTGGGTCTCGAGTTGGGCACGACAAGGGAGAGAGGGATGAGGGAGTGGGATCGAGTGGGGGGCTGGCAGTGAGGGAAGTGGGGTCGGGTGGGGGGCTGGTTGGCGGTGAGGGGAGAGGGATCGGGGACAGGGGACAGAGAGGGACGAGGGAAGGGAAAAGACAGAGAGATGGAGAGGGGCGACAGAAGATGGGCTCAGTGGGGAAAGGGAGACGGCCGGGGGAAATGGATTAAGTGGGGAGAGGGAGACCGGGGGGGATGGGTTCGGTGGGGAGGGGGAGACGGCGGGGCAAAGGGAAGTGGGAGAACGGGAGAGGCGAGGGGGGATGAGTTCGGTGGGGAGAGGGAGACGGCGAGGAAGGGAGAGAATAAGGAAGAAAAGGAAAAGAAGAGAAGAAAAAGAAAGAATCTGACTCACCGAACCGCCAGACAGAATTGCCCCACCTTGGCATGTTGTACGCACAGGAGAGGAGGAAGAGGGAGAGTTCCACAAGCATATTCTATAAGGCGGCTCACAGTCACAGTTAAATAGACCCAAACTAGGGCTTTCTCACAGGTTCCCCAAATTAGAAATTGCAGTCTAACCCAACCAACCAAACGTATTAAAAATGAAAGTCCAAATGATTAAATGATGAAAAAAAAACATACCCAAAGCCTTAAAAACTCCAATTTTCCAAAAGTAACGTACCTGATTAAGTCGGGCGCCACACATTAAGTTACTAATATCATACATAATAGTTTATTATAATTTGGTAATTAATATTACATAATATAAATATTATATATCAATGCATTTAAAATTTATTTTTATGAACTTGTACTCCGTTTGAAAATAAAGCTATAGATCCGCCGAGGTTTCATGTATATGTTTTTTAAAAAGTCAAGTAGTATAGGCACGAAGTAAATTAATATTACTCTCTAGGGCTCATGAAAGCCTTTCAATGAAAAAAATATATTAAATTTACCAAACAAAATAAAGTAAAACTCAGTTGAATCCTATGATTGAGAAAGGACATATGCTAGACATGATGCAATGCATTTCTTTTTCTTCATTAACTTGATTTTGTGAACAAATGCTCAAAACTATTGTTGATCAACTGTTGGATTTTTAAAAAAGTTGGTTGGTCTTTAATAGTTAACCATAATGACTAAATTTTTTTCCATTTGCTCATGACTAGAATGTTACATTTTGAAAGTTAAAAAGACCTAAACTAAAATATTTAAAAAGTTTTGAGTAGAAAATGAAACCAGTATTAAATTTCAATAATCATTGTAAGATTCAAAACCATGACTAACATGAAATAGTTGATCTACTTGGAGGATAAGGAATATAAATGTAAGACAAAAAGGCATGAAATGATTCCTAGGACAATTAAGAAAGATCTATAATTACGCCAACCTTATGTGCCCAAATAGTAACTACGTAAAGCAATTCCAACTAGGCTTTACTGCATCCACAAACATTACTTTAATAAACTGCAAAACAACCTTTGATGCAAAGTACGATGATTTAAAAGGAAAACTAAGCCTTACATTCAATGATTGATAGAAGCTTGAAATCACATTGATTGAATCTTGGAATCATATAGTATAAAATAAATCATCCATAATAAAGTTCATGAGTCCATGTACTTATAGTATAATGGTTTCTTAATCTATCATTCCTCACATATTTTCTAACTTGAATTGATGTTTCAATAACAATGGGTCCAATTTTAAGAAATCTCATCATGTGGCTAAGAATGAAATGAATAGAATAGTAGTATATCATCTATCACAATGATAGTTTTAAGTTTCAACCTTCAATGCCTCTAAAAGCTAAGGGTCAAAGGATGTGTGTGTCAAGGAAACTTTTTTTGGATGCACATTCACCAAGAAGGTGAAGGTAGTAGCAAAAGAAACACATGTCAATATTATCACACAAGAGCACAAGTCAGAAAGCAGTGTATTCTCAGCATCAACATTGCAACTCTAGCACTGACCATCATAGTTGTTCTTTTAGTTTTACAAATAATTCCTCAAATTTTCATTTTCAAATGATTAAAGTGCAACTCCATTTCAAACAAAGGAAGAAAGATCTATAGATGGTCAAAGAAATATAAGAACTAACACTAAACTAGCATAAACCATGATCTGCGTCGTACCCTTAATTACCCTATATCAGTACCAAACAAGACTTGACGACTATGATTCTATACAATATTATCAGCATATTAGAAAAGTCACAATAAACTAGTTCATCTAGAGATTTTAAAAATAATAATGCAAGTACTTTTTACCTGCACTCCAGCAAAAGTTTTACATGAGTAGGCATAACTTCACAAGAAAAAAAAACGATGTCAAGTCCTGTTTGGAAAGTAGTTAAAATCACCAACACTTACTCCACAAATATATTTAATCTCAACTTTCGTGCTAATTGTTATTGAGCATAATAAAGTTTTAACACATTTGCTTGAAATTAAAACAGAAGTTAACTAGGATGTAAAAATATTTCAACAAAATTAAATCCTATTTTACATAGCTACCACCAAGACCCCTTTCCAAAGCTTTTCATGTTGTATGTGGGTTTCTTCATCTCCTCCCATATCCCATCAACCGACCTCCCACCTAACTTAATGAATGTATTTGGGGTTTCCCTTCTTCTTATAGCTAAACCAACCGCCCCCAATTAAATTTGACAGTTTTCATCACTTAATCAACCTACTTGATCTTGCACAGTTACTATTCCCTACCCAAGAGCTTCTATTTACTAGCAGAATGAAATTAAAGAAGTCATGGTATATACCAAAAAGAAAAAAAACAAAAGAATATGAGGAACTTCTACTCCTACTCAAATAGATGGGGAAAATGGGTCTGTAGATTTAGAAATATTGGTGAAGAACCAACATTCACATTTGAGTAGGAAAGTATGAGCTAGAGAGAGAAATTGTCAGCTTAATTTCTTCAAGGGATAAGAAATGGTGAAGAACCAACATTCACAGAGGTCCGTACCAATAGAGTAAGCTGATAAGAATAGAATACTGCACATAAGCTGACAATAGGAGAGTTGACCCATACCTTTGAAAGCAATAATACCATGCCATATATCAAGGAGAAAACTAGAAAGGACCCGCCAACCTGTAGCTCAATTGATTAAAGGTCAGGTTCAAATTTTCCAATCTCACAGCTTGTGGTTACACTCAATAGTAATAATAAAAAGGACCCATCACAAATATAACATAATAAAAGTCTCGTTGAATTATGTAAATCTAAGCACATAATTCAATGAATGAATAATGTACTTGTTACCTTTCCCAAACTTACAGTTTTGATCTTTCATCCCCACATATGTTGAACTGATCAATAGAACTTGTGTTAAAACGAGTTTGGATTATTTTCCCACTTAACTATCACTATAAAACCGTAACATTTTTTAAAATTACGAAAATGAATAAAAATGTGGGTATGTCAAAGAGATGACTCAAACTTGTAAGCTTTAAGGACATGATTGCAACTACTATAACTCCCATTATCTTCAATCTAAACTATCACATGTAATCGAGGGAAGAGAGAGAGTATTTTATTGATTAATGAAAAGTAACTCTCATAGTCCATATACAAATCATTTCCCTCTATAAATAGAAAATGTGAAGGTTTAACTAACTAACCTTTAATAAACTGATACATCAAAAATATAACTACTAAAAGTGATCTAATATATCAGTTAATATAAACAGTGATATGGAGGGAGTCAACTCCTATGCTCTTTTTATTTCTCCTTGCATAGATTAGTAAATTATTTAGGCCTAATTTGATAACCATTTAGTTTTTTATTTTTGAAAATTGTGTCTATTTTCTCATCAATTCTCTCAAATGTATTTAATGTTTCTTAACCAAATATTTGAATTCTTAGCCAAATTCCAAAAACAAAAACAAATTTTTGAAATTACTTTTTTTTTTTTTTTTCAAAAAAAAGAGTATTATTAAACTTCATGATTGTCTCCCCGGTGCCCATCCTTCTGGTCTTCCTCTCTGTATCTATATATATAAAAACATTTACTCTCATTCAGCCGACAAAAAGCAAAGAACATAGCAAGGGACATAAGAAGGTAAAGCTAGAAACATCGAGCAACAGATTAAACTTTCTGAACGACTAATAAAGGTGTTTAGTTAATGCGAATTAAGCTGAATTGCGCTAAGATTGAAGTTGTTGGGTCAATCAATCAAGCTAGGAATTAGAAGAGAATTGGATGACTGATTCATGCTCGAATCAGAACAGCCAACACACAAATCACGTCCCAATTTGCCGCAATGCTGTTTTTATTTTCGTTGCTACTCGGCTATTTTTATTAGCAAAAAGAAAAATCAAACAACTCCGTTCTAATTAGGGCTCTCCAAGTGAAAAGAAAGACATAGATGGAGATTGGGAGCATACCAGTAACAATAAGGGAGTAGAAAATCAGTGCAAAACCGCTAGGAGTGAGAAGGCTGCGGCGGCACGAACAGAAGAAAGACGACGGCGGCGGCGGTGGCAGTGATGAGAGAGAGGTGGCGGCGACACCGATCTGGAGGAGAAGAGGGCGTGAAGAAGAAGTGGCGTGGAGCAGTTTTGTTTTTCTTAAAAACAAAGTACAATGAATGTAGAGTATGGAGATTTGAACCTCCGGCCTCAAGGGAAGGAGTGCAATTGTTAATACCCATTAGATTTGATAATTCTTTTTGGAGTGCAACTATAAATAGTTCACCACATTATCTTTTGGTTACCCTTCACTAATGGGAAAATTATCTAGTAAGCTTTGATTAAAAGATCCGGACAATAATGAAACTTGTAGCAGAGCATCAAAACTAAATTGAAACCAAGGTTAACTGGTTAAGCATAGGGATTATCATGTAACCTAACCAAATTGCCAATGAATGCATTTGTATGGAAGTTTATTTCCATGTTACACTTTCCATATATTATATATCATTTAAATTGTTTACTCTATGTTATATTTCATACTAACGGAAAAAGAAAAAAGTGCCAAGTCAGCATCTTGAATCACTAATTATTTCCTTGATTGTTTCAGGAGGTAACTGATACATCAGGAGGGTAAGTTCTAAACCTTGCATGATTAAAATTTTACAAATAAATTTGTGTTACCATTTTCCCCTAAGCTTAATATAATTTCTGTCTCCACCGGATGCGGGGCAAGTTTCGTAATTGACATTGTCTCAGAAAAATTTGAAGGGAAAAGGTTGCTCGAGCGACGTCGGTTGGTGAATGCCGCTCTGCAGGAGGAAATGAAACAGATTCATGCTCTCTCCATCAAGAAGGCTCTGACCCCACAACAATGGAAGCAACAACAGGAAGAATCTGAAAAAGCAAAATCTGCAGCTTAGAGCATGATTTATAAGTAAGAGATACTGATGCTAGTATAAATAAAGCATACCATATAGCCACTGAAATACTGATGTAATTCTGATTCTGCTGTACTTGTGTATGAAAATTTCTGCTTTTGAGTTTGTTGTGATTGGTGTTTTTATTTTGCTTTTTTTTTTTTTTTTTTGCAGTAAGTTTGATCTTATCTTGGAGGCGTAGCATAATATTTTCGTTCATAGGTCGAGATTTATGTAAATTGAATGATTCAACACGGTAATGGAAAAAAAATCATCTTTTTAAATGTTAGAAATACTAATGGAATGTCAAAAATGTCAAGAAATTTTTGAAACGTTGACAGTATAAATATAAGTATTAATAGTGTTAGCCTATTGCTTAAGAAGTTTTTAATTGAGTTTTAATTATTTTTGTTGTATTGACCTATCTCTTCTCTTGATATATATATTTTTTTAATTGGAGAGTTTGACATTTATTTTTTTATGGGAAGTAGCAGGTAAAATTATCTAAATGTACATCAGCCACAAGCAAATGGGAAATGATAAGGGGAAAAAATGTGAGCTTTGAGGACTTGCAAAAATCAAAATTAAATTGTGTTTTGATTTTTTATTTGCTATGAACGATTTCTAAAAACCTTCTCTTGTCATAAAATTATGAATCTTTCGTATGGAAGTATGATTGGATCAGTTTTGAGAATAGTCTTTTTAAGTGAATGGTTTTTAAAGTAACTCTCTATCTTTCGAGGAAAAAAAAAAGAGAGTAAATTTAATGTATTAGAACTCATTTGACAGTGTGTGTTTTCTTTTTAGATTTTTTATTTTAAAAATATGTATATTAACTATTACCTGTGTCTTTGTTTGTAATATACTTTTTTGAAATGTACTAAGCATGAGTTAACAATTAAGGTATTGATAACTTTTTAGGTTGAGAGTTTAAATTCTTTAACTCCACAGTTGTAATGTCTAAAAATTGAGAACTTTGGAAATTATAGTGAAATTCTAAAAAAAAACATTCAAATAGTATATAAACTTCAAATAGGCTAATGATGAAACAAAGGATGTCACCGCGATGAGATAATCAATGAAGTTATTCAATCAATCGATGAAAAACATATATATGACAGCCTTATGAGGGAATTACGAGGCCAGTCTATGTTAAAGGTACGAATATCAACTCTAGAATCGACTATAATAGATGAATATAGTGAATCAATTACTCAACTGTATTAATTTGATGAAAGGATGATAATCCAAGCTTGGCAGCATTGGGTCAGGTGACTGAGCATAGACCAGTAAGGGCACAAACAATGGATTTGGTACCTAAACGACCATATGAGGTATATGAAACTTAATTAAGCTATTACATGAAAATTAGTAGATAGAGAAACCTAACAACTAATTAAACTGTGAAACAAATACAAAGTAAAAAGAAAATTGACTATGCTGGAGGAAGATAAAGAAATAAGAAAATGTATACTAGTTTTCATTATAATTCACTCTGATAACAAAAAAACTCCTTAAAAAACCATAGTATAGACATAAATTTCATTACATTAATAATGAACTAAAATTTCTCAATTTTTGGCATATGTAGATTGTACGTAAATATGCATATTGCACCTTGTAATCGCATGTCAAATTCCTGAATTGTTGATAATGCTCATATTTTACATATTTTTAGCCCTTTTTACTTAAGTTATTTGCACAAATGCATGTTTTTATGTCTAATAAATATAACAAATTAATGAGAAAATAGCCAAAATTAGTTAATGGATTGTTTCGAGCTAAGAAATAGGAAATAAGAGGAAAATAGTTGATTTTTAATGAGTTTTTATGTTTTTATGTACAAAAGTGAAAATTTCCAAAATTGCAACTCCAATTGCAACTGAATTTCGCCTGGAGACAAAATTCTTAAAAATAAGGAAAAAAATCTGAAAGTTTGATTTTATGTTGATATTTGATGATATTCTCCACGAATTAAGCTCATAAAGATCTGATTCTTGCCTTAAACATCCAAGGAGAAAACCTTAGCATTTGAAGGCTATAAATATAAAGATTCAAGCCACGAAAAAGCAGTTCACGATTACCCACAATCGATTAAAGACCCATTACTTTTTGCACTTTTAGTTTTCTGTTTTCTCGACTTAAAGGAGAAGAAACGTCGCTCAAACTTCAATCCAACTTTGTCAAAATTCTAGGGTTGTGAAGATCTTACTCTCCTTGAGAAATGTTGAGTTTAGATCGATTGAAGAGGTGAAAGTTATCTCCTTAAAGTTCGACTTTTCCCTTGTAATCGCAAGTTCAGTTTTCTGTTTAGTCTTAAATTTCAGTACTTTAACTTTTTTTATTTCACATTCAATTTACTTCTATTCCTTGTCTTTAATTTTAGTTCCTTAATTCACAGCAAGTTTTGTTTTAATAAAGTTCATTATCATTCCTTTAAGTTATTCTTTACCTTTTAAGTTCAACACTGTATTTTCCAGTTTATGTTTTTCTTTCTTTTAAAGTGAGTATGTATTTTCTTTCTTTTACTATTTTTCTATTTATTTTCTCCATCATGAGCTAATTCCATCATTGGGATTCAGATATGTGGATGCCCTAAGGATTGGAAGCTTGGCCTAAGATGTAAAAGTAACTTTGCTCGATTCCATAACATTGTTTGCTTTTATTGGTTATCATTTTTATTGTGAATCTAGCATGATCAACTAGGTGAACATACAGAGATCGAGTTTAGTACTGAAAGGGTTAAACGATATTCTGTGTTCATGATAAGTATTAATTAATCACATTTATTGTATCTAATTTCCTTGCATTTTAATTGAATATTGTGCTTAATTGTTAAAATTGTGTTTAATTTTGTTTAGGTGGTAAATTGCCAAATATTTAGTAGAATTAGTCTAAAAAGCATATTTTAGTTTAAATTCATAAATTGAAATGAAATTGGAAAAGAAATGAAATAAAAATTGAAAAAAATGAAAATTGAAAGGAAAAAAAAAAAGAATTAAAGAAAATTAAAATGAGAGAGATGAAAATAAAATAAAAATAAAACAGAAAGCAATATAAAAATAAGAAATATATAAATTGAAAAAATAAATAACAAACTTTGAGTTTGTTTGTTTGTTTCTTGTAGGTGGCATATGAGGACTTATTCAACTGAAGCTTCTTCAAAGTCTTCAACAAAAGAAAAAAAATGGCCACCATTTTTGGAGAAGGCTTATCATACATTCAAAGTTTAAGGAGTGAAAAAATCTATTTTTAGAAAATATTTTCCTCCCCTTCAAGTTCAAAAAGGTGTTGGATGCAATGAGGATTTCATAGTTCAGTTCTTCTTTGGAGTGTAGGGAAGTGTAGTGCAGTGAGTTTTCTTCTTTGAGTTTTGTTTCTATTATTATTATTTTTTTTTTTATGTTGCTTCCCCTCTACAGTTTTATTGCTTTTCCACCATGTGTGGCTAAGTTTTAATTTCTGACTCAAGGGTGATTTAATTTCCAATTGTAATTTTGTAAGGCTTTGACACATTGAAATTTTATCTTTAATTCATAAATTCTTTGTTTCTTGTTCTTATTTTTATGATTGATTGTTACTAAATTAAATTGACGCCTTAATTTAGTATCAATTGATTTATTACTATTTATGATTTGTGATCCGTAATTGTCACAATTGATTAAAATATGTAGCAGAGAGTTGGCTTATGTGTGTATAATTATGGCTTTTCCATTTTACATAGCTTGCATAATGGACTCTAGGGAAACAAAGAAACAAAAATTAATTAATTTGTAGCTATCTCAATTAGTTAGTTTTGGTTTAGTCATTCTCATTGTTTTTAATGCTATCATTTAATCGATATGGAACGCTATCGTGCCAAATTGATTAAATGATAAGGTTTGATTTTGATGCTTGGTCAAAGTCAGTTAAAATAAGAGAATTTACATTTGTTATGGCTTTTCCAAATAAGTAGACTAAGTTCTTGAATTTGAGAAATTGAAATTGATTTTTTTTTATAAAGCCTATGATCAAAATTACAATTGGATGAAATTTATACCATTGAATTGGAAGTTTCATAAAATTGATTTTTTTATTTGTTTTTTTATTCATTATTTAATTAATTGCAATTTTTGTTCAACAATTCAAACCCCCCTTTTATTTTTTTATTTTTAATTTTCTTTTACTTTGAGAAATTAATTCGATTGGTTCCTTTGGGATTCGACCTAGTTCACTATTTCTACAAGTTAGATCCAGAGAATTAGTAAATATTTTGGAGGGCTTCGACAACCCAACCTGTTCATACAAAGCAATAGAAGAAAGGGACTTAGACATAAGCACCCTAGACATAGGGTGAAACTTCTAAGACCAAGGGTTGTATTCTCATTAAACTAAGTTCATATTAGCCATAGAGATATGGTTTAATCACTTAGGTTTCTAAAGGTTTTTACATTAAAATTGAATAGAAGTTGAGTAAAGATTGCAATTGCATTTTATGTCACAATTCTTTTCTAAAGGGCAAAAGCATGTTCGGAATCCATCTTTTTATTATTTGATTTTTAGTACACTCACAACTTTCCCGATTTATCCATATTGGTTACCGAAGTTGCTTTGTGTGAACATCTTTTCCTTCATTTTGAATTTTGTGGTATCCATTCTCTATGGGATCGATACTTTGGAATATTTCATTTACTACTTGTTTAACAGTGTGCACTTGCACTAGACTGGAGACTTTTTATATTCAAAAGTTTTCTTCTAAAAAGCTCACAAGTTTTCAGTCGACCAATTGTGTTTTTCAATATTCAAATCAATCAGAATATAAACAATGATGCAGATAGTGGTTTGAAGCTAACAGGAATCTACATTGATGGTCTACGAGGAATATATGACCCAAAAGGTGCCTCCAAAACTACACCCTTCTCATATGTGCCATCTTTCGACCTGCATCTAAGCTAGATAAAAGATTAAGGCTCGTCCCAAATTAAGTATGCTTCCTTTTGAATTTCTAGTCCTACTCCAGATTTGTGAATTGCACATTTTCAATTGCTTTAGAAACTTTATATTCAAATAGTTCTATTCTAGATGACATTTTGGGATTGTTGACAATCTGTTTAATGCTAATGAATTGTTTTTGAAACTTTAGATTCAATTACTGTCATAATGTTAACAAAATGATAGTTTGTTTATGAAGAATGAATTGTTCAATGTTTGATGCTTATGAAATGGATGTACTCAAAGGTGTATCCATCGTACTCAATAAATAAAACAAATTTAAACTTTTACTAACTAAAATATGTCAACATAACGTATTTGACAAATACCAATAATATAAATCCAATCTTCATACGAATGAGAATAAAAATACAAAGTACCTGCTATGACTTGTTTTTATAAATGGAATATTTGTAAGTACCTAATTTTATAAACTACAGTAAACATTTTAACCATGATTTTCTTAAAGAAAAGAGTTAATGTACTGGGTAAGTGGTATATGGAGACCTACATACAAAAATACCCCTGATGAAAATTGTATTTACAAAAATATGTGTGAGAATATTGTAAAACAAAAAGTTTTTGGATAATTAAATAGTATTTTTGCGGTACTAACTTTATATGTTAGAATACTCGTAATAAGCATGGATTCTTAAACGACGTGTTTAAAAAGTACAAGGTAATTGCAACATAGAGACGTGAAAATCTAATTTAATCATAAAACCTATTTTACCATTCTAAACAGAACTACACGATATTTAGGAGGATTAAACGCACGTACTGAGTAATTAATTAATAGAAAAAACTAAAACAATGAAAATAGAGTCACACTTCAAACGAGAAAAAAATACACAATCCATCATTAACGAAACCCAAATATAGTATAGCAAAAAACTAACAAGGAAGAAATTTAAATATAAAAATAAATTCAATATCGGGTTCGTGCATGATCTATGATTATGTCCCTGTTGTCCACACCGACCACACTTCATTCTCATCCTCTTTTCAAAACGAGACACTATTCACTTTTTTTGCGGACGGCTAGCTGATCGTTTGACATTGGGAGGAAGAATAGAATCATCATCTATGACAAATGAATTAGATAATTGCTCCACATTACCAATAGGATGTATATCTTTCCTATTCAACTGAATTAGGTTTACATTCCGATAAAACTCATGAGAATATGAATGAAATTCAAGGTTCCTTCGGCATAAAGCAAGACATGCATGGGCACAAGGTATCAAATCTAGGTCTCATTGTCTACAAGTGCAACTCTTAATAAGAATATTGACCTCGTACTGCTTGTTACAGTCATGTACTTCAAATTGATACTGATTTATATGGTATAATTGAAACATATTAAATGAAAATTAATTAAACAACTAAAATAGAGTGCATGCAAATATAAAATTACTATATACATAAGAGAGGATGAATACCTATATCTATCATACGACTATCTTTCAAGGCTGAATGAAGAACGTCTTCAGCCTATGGTGAAAATTCAGTGCGTTGAAAGTTGGAAGAACTTCGACGATCATAAAATCACTTTGGACCATCTAGAACAACCCACTTCTTCTAACTTCGACCTAATTGAAGGAACTAAAATTTCCAACTTCCACATATAATATTTAAAATCCATAACCGTGTATGCCCTTACACACGTGTGGAATGTATCATCAATTGGTTTAGACTTGTGTTTTGCTTTTAAGATTCCTCAATAAATGATATGAGCACTGCCCACGTTCTGCAGAGTCATAAACAATATGAAACTCCTTGGCTATATTATTATGTCGATCAGAAACTACCACTAAATCTTTTAACTCACCTAAGACAGCTTTCAAATTTCGAAAAAATCAAGTCCATGATTCATCGTTCTCTGAATCTACTATTGCAAAGGCTAATGAAACAATTTGAGAATTACTACCAATAGTACAAGTAGGTAATAGGGTGCCAAAGAATTTATTTTTTAAAGATGCTCCATCCACTGATATAATAGGAAAACAATATTTCTAAGCATGAATACAGGTCGAGAGACACATAAAAAAATATTTAAACCTACTGTGGTCATCCACCTCATGTGTTGTATATGTGCTTGTATAAGAACGAAATACATTGTACATATCAAAACTTGATGCCAATTGAACATATAAGCATAACAACGCGCTATATGTAGAAATATATGTAGTGTGAGCATTGAAATGTGAACACATGAATCTGGATTTTTCTCAATTAAGGTAGTCAAAAAGACAGGAGTAAGAGAGTAAGAAACTGCAAGGGAACCTTAAATAGAATCCAAGGCAAGTTCACGACCCTCCATGCCTTGTCATAGTTGATATTAACACCATGTTTCCTCCTCATGTAATTGATAACGTCACGAGGACGACACTGGATACCATCATTAGTCCTCAACATAAACTTAACGCACACACCCACAATAACGATTGTGGCTTACCTATGATCATTCTTTACAACATCAATAGAATAGTCGCAAATATCAATGACTTTACGAACGACTCACAAATTATCATTCCCATAGCGAGAAGCCCTTGAGTACCAACTACATTTATCTTCCTTGCATTGAAGGACTAGAGATTTTCGATTTAATTTAACAGTTCTAAGTTGAAAACTATTTTATAAGGCAAGAAAGTAAATGTCGTTTTTCAAATCAACTTTATTTAAAAAAAAAAACATTCTCATTAATGGCTAAATTTGATAACGGAGGATCAAAGTCAATAAATTTAATAAATCTAAAGTCCTTGTTAGTCATCTTATGTTGCAGGACAGATTTACCAACGTTATCATGGGAGACTATTGTATTTACATAATTCAAGTTAGCAACTTCACAAAAGTCCACAACAACATATGGAGATTGTTAGCCATACCCTCTGAGATGATTGAAAGGCGGCACCAAAGAACATCCATGTCTTTGGTAATTCTAATTATACTAAATTTAATAAAGTCATCTTTAGACAGTCAAACAAGTAATAACGTGATTATCCAAAAGATGAAGCTTGTTACGAATACATATCGTAAAGTGCTGAAGACTAGAATCCATCCGAACCAAAATATTAAATACCTTAGAATTGTGGTAACGATTAGCTTGATCCTAAATCCCCTCATACAATATACTTATAGATTGAAGTGTCATCACAACTAAAAAAAATAACATATAAATATAAGAATAAGATGAACAATGAAGAAAAACAACTTATCGAAGCTACTTAAATAGGAAAAAAATAACGAAAGTAAATTGAACATCTGAAAATAGGAATATCAAAAGTGAAAATAGATGCAAATGAATAAAACAAGTTGGGAGAAATCGACACCAAAATCAAACTATGTTGTATAATATAAAAAATCAATTAATAATTTGTATGTTGATAACATTTTCAAAAAAAAAAAACGTATATTTTAAAATTCATATCTTGATAAATAAGTGTACTTAAAAACTTCGTATCAGGATATCAAACAGTTGAATTAAAAATCTTAGGCCTGTTTGATAATCATTTGATTTTTGGTTTTTGGTTTTAAAAAATGAAGCCTATAAATACTACTCCCACCTATGGTTTTACTTGTTTTGTCATATACTTTTTGCCTATGTTTTCAAAAATCAAACCATGTTTTGAAAACTAAAAAAAATAGTTTTCAAAAACTTGTTTTTGTTTTAGAATTTGGCTAAGAATTCAAATACTTCCTTAAGGGAGATGAAAACCATTATAGAGAAATTGGGGGAAAACAAACTTAATTTTCAAAAATCAAAAATTAAATGGTTATTAAACGGAGCCTTAGTTATTCTGTTTATGTACAAAATAACTAAAGAGAGAGAGAAAATCTAAAATAAGGGCAAGACCATCAATGCCAAAAATTCGCCCCCCATGTGCATTGCACTAGTGGCTATAAAACAAACTTGTTTACGGTGGCTATATCTCAAAACCGACTTTTTTTTTGGCTATCCATACAAATTTCTCACTGATTTATTGGGTATAGTGGATAGATTTGATTTTTCTTTTTTCTTTAAGTTTTGTTGATCAACTTTCTATTCAAATCCTAAATCTAATGAATTTTTTTTAAAATATCATTTTGGTCTTTATACTTTAGGTTTCCTTTTATTCTAGTTCATGTATTTTTAAATGTCTAATTTTAGTCTCTGTATTTACAATAAAGCTTAAAATTAATACCTATTATTAGTTTATTGTTAACTTTTTCTTAAAAAAAACTAATCGCTACCAGTCTTCCTCCTATAAATTTTGAAAATATGTTCATGTTTTATCTTTTTTATATGAAAATTATTATTATTATTATAACAAATTTTAATAAAAATTAACTTCAAACTACGAGAATGGACTAATTTTAAAATTTATTAAAAGTAAATAGACTAAAATTGAATATTTGAAAGTATAGAAACTAAAATGGAGGACTTTTTTTTATTAATATTGTAGATTTTCAAACTTATTATAAAAATAGTGTATTTTCTAAACTATTTATATTAATATTGTTGTTTTAATGACGTGGAAGCCATGTCGTCTGGGTAACAAATAAATGAAAAAAAGAGAAAAAAAAACGAAGGAAGAAAAGAAAGAGGGAAAGCGAAGGCAAAAAATAAATAAAAAGTTGAAAACTACATTCCACAATGCTCGAACTTAAGATCCTTACATTTTAGAGTGATCAACTGACCAATATGCAAACTAGTATAAATATTAAAAGTTTGTGATGGTTGTCTCTCATCTATTTTTTTATTTTTTTTAAAAAAAAAATCTAGACAACATGGTCGTCTCTTCTATACGCGGTTTGATGGTTGTCTCTTGAAGAGACGACCATCCTCCCGCGTATGGATGGTCATCTCTTCAAGAGACGACCATCCTCCGCGACATAAAAACAACAATATTAATATAAATAGTTTAAAAAATACAATATTTTTATAATAAATTTGAAAATCTATAATATTAATAAAAAAAAAATTCTAAAATGAAATGAAACATAGGACATTAACCAAAATGGTATTTTAACCCCAAAAAACAAATCATTGTGGGCTTTGGCAACGCGGTCCACCAGAATCCTGTTGGGAGAAAATAATAATAATTATATAATAAATTACTACAATATTAATTCTCCCATTCCACAGGATAAGCCAACCAAACAAGAGTCACAATAATAATTTAAAGAGAGATAAGGAAAAGAGAACGAGACCGAAGTTTATACTGGTTCGCCCCAAACTCGGGACTACGTCCAGTTTCTGCAACTGCAGTTCTACTAAATGGGAGATTACAATAAGCCTCAAAATCGCGCTACAAACCAACCCTCAATAGCCCAACAATGGCTATTGACTTCCAAGTATCACAACCAGATAACTTGAAATAAACAACGAAGAATAAACCCCAAACCCACAAGAGAAAAACACTATTTCTCTCTTCACAAAACCCACTGTCACACACCACGAACTGCACGAAGAAAAATCCAGCCGCACAAAAGTCTTCAATTGGCCGAATATTCACTACAGTCGCAAGGCCTCCACTTAATTTTGACTTAGTCAAAATTAACACATATATATAGGCAACTTAGTTGCAGACCTAAATAAAAACAATGGGCTTTGGGCCCAAATTGACCAAGGCTTCAAATATGCTTCGACGGTGGTTTTATTTCTTCATTGATTTTGGCTTCACATTCCTAACAATCTCCCACTTGGAGACAAAATACAATATTGCCTCCCACTGCAACAGAACTCTGATCACCTTGAAAACTCCAAGGCACAACTCCCACTACAACTGTTATTTCTGAACTTCTTGGTAAACTCCAATGCTAAAAATATCTGAAAACAACAAAGTCACAAAACAGGCAACCATCAGAAAATAACTGTAGTGCATCTGTGCTCGCCCCGAGGTATGGGCTCACTACGTGGATCTGTCTCCCAGACGAAAAAGACAGACACGTACTCCCACTTCAGCTAAGTGGTAACAACTGACATCTTCTTCACTCCTGAACCGTTGTTCCTGAAGAAGATACACTCTGAGAAGGGCTTGAATCCTCTGTTCAAACCTGCTGCCAAACTAGAGACCTTACCTTTGACCTTAGCAACTGCTCTGGCCTTCCACTTCGATGCCTCCACTCGCCTAGGCGACTTCTTCAATTCAATTGACCGTCTGACAATTGGGGGTTCATGATAGCCATCAACTTTCTCTCTTGGACTTCCCAATTGTTTCTGAACTGAAGGAACCTGATCTAACTGATCAAAATTGGCTATCATTGCTGCTGGCTCAACTATACCTCTACTACAACCATCTGCAGCTTTAACTGGCATCCACTGTCTCTTCAATCCTTTGGCAACATCCAACCGACATCTGTACAGTGTAGATTTCCTGTGGCCAACTGCCACTACTTGGGATCCTATCCTGAGTTTACACTGGCTTTTGCCAAACTCACACCTGTAGCCCTCATCTGCTAACTTGCCAGTGGAGATGAGATTCATCTTAACACTGGGCACAAACCTGACATCTTGCAGTACCAATTTATTCCCACATTCTGTCTTCAGACTGACCTCTCCAATCCCATTAGTCTTGGATGTTCTACCATTTCCCATCCTCACAAGGCCATGATATCCTCCTGTAAAGGATGTGAACAAACTCCTATCTGAAGTTATGTGTACAGTAGCTGCGCTGTCTAAAATCCACTCAGATGAATTTCTACAGTTCTCTGTGTCACTCCCAACACATACTAAGGCATCTTGCACTACATTTGCCTCCCGCCTTTCTTTCTTTTCTAGATCCTCTTTCAACTTTCTACACTGACTCTTAAAGTGACCTTTCTTGTGACAGTAAAAGCATTCTATCTCTTTATTCCTATAATCCCACTTCTTCCTACTGCTACTCGTTGTACTTTCCTCATTAATCTTCTCTTTACCCTTAGTCACAACCAAAGCTGATCCTATAGTAGACTCTTTACTACTACCCTTTCTACGAATTTCCTCAGCTAAGGCTAAATCACAAACACCTGAAAATTTTAGAGTATTTTCTCCTACCGAATTAGACACTGCTGTCTTCATCGTTTCCCAACTATCAGGTAAGGAGGTTAATAACAGAATAGCATTCACTTCATCAGTAAATTCTATTTTAACTGATTTCAACTGATTTATCAAAGTGGTTATCTCATTTATATAGGAATTCACAGAAGCATCCTCAGCCATACGCATATTGAAAAACTTCCTAAGCAGATAGATCTTATTATTTGTGCAGGGTTTTTCATACCTGTTTGTGAGCGCTTCCATTAATTTAATTGCAGTTGTCTCACTGGCTACCTGACTAGCCACGTCCATTGACAGACACATTCTTATCGCGGCAACTGCTTCTTCATCCAAAGTCTCCCAATCTTCGTCTTTCATTCCTTCCGGTCTCTTTTTCAAAGCCTTACCCAGCTTTTTAACAGTCAAATAATCTTTGACCATCATCTTCCAATACCCAAAATTTTTCCCATCAAACTTCATGACTCCATCAAAACTCGTTGGCTCCACGTATCCCATGACTCCTAAACCAAAAGCTCTGATACCACTTGTTGGGAGAAAATAATAATAATTATATAATAAATTACTACAATATTAATTCTCCCATTCCACAGGATAAGCCAACCAAACAAGAGTCACAATAATAATTTAAAGAGAGATAAGGAAAAGAGAACGAGACCGAAGTTTATACTGGTTCGCCCCAAACTCGGGACTACGTCCAGTTTCTGCAACTGCAGTTCTACTAAATGGGAGATTACAATAAGCCTCAAAATCGCGCTACAAACCAACCCTCAATAGCCCAACAATGGCTATTGACTTCCAAGTATCACAACCAGATAACTTGAAATAAACAACGAAGAATAAACCCCAAACCCACAAGAGAAAAACACTATTTCTCTCTTCACAAAACCCACTGTCACACACCACGAACTGCACGAAGAAAAATCCAGCCGCACAAAAGTCTTCAATTGGCCGAATATTCACTACAGTCGCAAGGCCTCCACTTAATTTTGACTTAGTCAAAATTAACACATATATATAGGCAACTTAGTTGCAGACCTAAATAAAAACAATGGGCTTTGGGCCCAAATTGACCAAGGCTTCAAATATGCTTCGACGGTGGTTTTATTTCTTCATTGATTTTGGCTTCACATTCCTAACAAATCCATCCGTCGAACGCATCTCTCAGAGACTATAAAGCAGAGAAGGAACACAAGAAACGCAACGGAAGTGAAGAATATGGGCGTGACAAAGGAGCAACTCGAATCTACTTTAACCTCTAAGTTGAATCCTCAGCATCTGGTTTGCTTCTTCTTCACGCTGTTTCTCTAATTTCTTCTTCATTTTTCTGATTCAGGCTACTTCTACTTGCCCTCTGTATTTCCCTCTTTCTTTCGTTTCATTTCTGTTCCTTCCGACCCCTTTCGCCTCTGTATTCCCTTCAGTTTTTTGTTTCTTTTACTGTGTATTTTGTTTTTAATGATGTGATCAGATGATTATCGATCCTTGTGTTCTGTTCAGTTGGGGTTTTCGTTTTCCCCCTTTCGATTATGTTTAAACTTGTGGTTTAGAGCAGAGATTGGCATGTGTTCTTGGTAGTTTAGCTTCTTTAAGTTTGAATTTAGTTCATTGCTTTGAATTCAGGTAGTGAAACTGAGAATAGCTTTTACATGTGATTAATTGAACTAAAGCTCTGATGGTTTATTTATGCTTCGACTTCTTTTGTGGAAATTGAGATTTGAAGTGAAAACCCAATGGAAACGTTATCTTCTGATGAAATGGATTAGTTTCTTTTGCTTTCTGTTTTGACTTGTGATCTTCTGGAGTTTGAACGATGGGTCTGAAAGCTATAAGGGAGTATAATTGTTTTCTTGAGTGTTTGGACTAGTTTGGGTGCAACTAACTATTCTAATGGGACAGCCACTTGATTCTATTATATGCACCAAACGAATTCATTGTATATTAAATCTTAGATAGGTGGTCACCATAATTTGAAGTCATTCCCTCTAAGTCCTTTACTATTTACCTTAGCTCTTCTTGACCATTAGGCCAACCTCACGGTTTCTTATCAAAAAGAAAAAAAAATCACTAGGCCAATCATTGATAGTTTTAATTGAATGGAGTGTGATATTCATCGGTCAGTCCCAGTAAAGTGATCTAGAGATCAGTCATGTTTGAAGAGGCTGTTTTTGCCCAATTGGCATGTTTTAATTAGGTACATTTGGTTTGGTAACAGAAAATATTCAAAGGAAAAAAAAGGTTCGGAAACAATGTTGGTTTTAGTTTTCTGTTTTTTAAAAATGGCTTACTGATCATTTCTTTGTTTTGTTGTCTGCTTTTAGATATTACTTTTATTATCATTCAAATTTAAGAAACAACATCTCTAGAAACATGATGACAAAACAGAAATGTTGTTAATAAACAGATTTATCTTTTAAAGAAATAGAAATTTAGTTTGAGTTTTAACTTTAAAACATTATTTTGAGCAAAAAAGCAATAGGTTAAAGCTGACTATTAGGGAGTGCAATTTTTTTTTTAAGTACAACAAATGAGGGGTATGGAGATTTGAACCTCCGACCTCAAGGGAAGGAGTGCAATTGTTAATACCCATTAGATTTGTATAATTCTTTTTGGAGTGCAACTATAAATAGTTCACCACATTATCTTTTGGTTACCCTTCACTAATGGGAAAATTATCTAGTAAGCTTTGATTAAAAGATCCGGACAATAATGAAACTTTTAGCAGAGCATCAAAACTAAATTGAAACCAAGGTTAACTGGTTAAGCATAGGGATTAATCATGTAACCTAACCAAATTGCCAATGAATGCATTTGTATGGAAGTTTATTTCCATGTTACACTTTCCATATATTATATATCATTTAAATTGTTTACTCTATATTATATTTCATACTAACGGAAAAAGGAAAAAAGTGCCAAGTCAGCATCTTGAATCACTAATTATTTCCTTGATTATTTCAGGAGGTAACTGATACATCAGGAGGGTAAGTTCTAATGATTAAAATTTTACAAATAAATTTGTTTTACCATTTTCCCCTAAGCTTAATATAATTTCTGTCTCCACCAGATGCGGGGCGAGTTTCGTAATTGACATTGTCTCAGAACAATTTGAAGGGAAAAGGTTGCTCGAGCGACATCGGTTGGTGAATGCTGCTCTGCAGGAGGAAATGAAACAGATTCATGCTCTCTCCATCAAGAAGGCTCTGACTCCACAACAATGGAAGCAACAACAGGAAGAATCTGAAAAATCAAAATCTGCAGCTTAGAGCATGATTTATAAGTAAGAGATACTGATGCTAGTATAAATAAAGCATACCATATAGCCACTGAAATACTGATGTAATTCTGATTCTGCTGTACTTGCGTATGAAAATTTCTGCTTTTGAGTTTGTTGTGATTGGTGCTGTTATTTTCCCTTCTGTGTGTGTGTGTGTGTTTTTTTTTTTTTTTTTTTTTGCAGTAAGTTTGATCTTATCTTGGAGGTGTAGCGTAATATTTTCGTTTATAGGTCGAGATTTATGTAAAATGAAGGATTCAACACGGTAATGAAAAAATTCATCTTTTTAAATGTTGTAGAAATACTAATGGAATGTCAAAAATGTCAAGAAATTTTTGAAACGTTGACAGTATAAATATAAATATTAATAGTGTTAGCTTATTGCTTAAGAAGTTTTTAATTGAGTTTTAATTATTTTTGTTGTTATTGACCTATCTCTTCTCTTGATATATATATATTTTTTAATTGGAGAGTTTGACATTTAATTTTTTATGGGAAGTAGCAGGGGAAATTATCTAAATGCACATCAGCCACAAGCAAATGGGAAATGATAAGGGGAAAAAAATGTGAGCTTTGAGGGCTTGCAAAAATCAAAATTAAATTGTGTTTTGATCTTTTATTTGCTATGAACGATATCTACAAAACTTCTCGTCATGAAATTATGAATCTTTCGTATGGAAGTATGATTGATTCAGTTTTGAGAATAGTCTTTTTTAAGTGAATGGTTTTTAAAGTAACTCTCTATCTTTTGAGAAAAAAAAAAAGAAGAGTAAATTTAATGTATTAGAACTCATTTGACAGTGTGTGTTTTCTTTTTAGATTTTTTATTTTAAAAATATGTATATTAACTATTACCTGTGTCTTTGTTTGTAATATACTTTTTTGAAATGTACTAAGCATGAGTTAACAATTAAGGTATTGATAACTTTTTTTTAGGTTGAGAGTTTAAATTCTTTAATTCCACAGTTGTAATGTCTAAAAATTGAGAACTTTGGAAATCATAGTGAAATTCTAAAAAAATAACAATTTGTAATGTCTAAAAATTGAAAACTTTTGATTTAGACTGCACTTTGTTTTTTAATTCTTCAAACTTGACATTTTTGTTTTTGAAGTTTAAAATATTCACGTTTTTTTGTCCCTCTTATTAGCTGTCTATAACGGTAGCCTAACAAAAAGACAGTGTAGAAATCGAGTTTAGAATTTTTGATCTCTCAAAACAACTCCCCTATCATGAGTGAGAAGTTTTCCTTTTATACATCGAGGCAGCACTGCAACGCTATCCCTTCGAATAAAATAAAAACGGAAAATATCAATTGGGCTAGCACTGCAATGCTCTAGATAGTGTTGCAATGCTATGTTTGCTGTACTCCAAGGCTAAAAGGCTACTTGTATGGTGTTGCAACGTTATAGGTGGCTGATCGGATTTTTCTACACGCAAGTGCACGTGATTGAAGTAATAAAGAAACTGAAAGTACTCCAGAGTATCGTACCCAAGGGAATGAGTTTTAACAAAATCTATGAAGATGACACAAAAATTGTTTGCAAAAATGTAATTGCGGTAACCAAAGTTGTAAAAGATGTTTGGGAGGTTGTTTTTACTAAAGAAAATAAATGAAAAGTCAATAATTAAGAAAATTGGGATCCAAGTTGCTTATGCCCCCGTTGGAAAGAAATGCCACTTAAAATGCAATTACAATCATAGTTAATACAAGAGACTAAGTAAACCGAATTCAACTCCTATTCAATTTTGATTCAAAATCTTTAGGAGGCTAAGTGATTAAACCTATATGTCTATGGCTAATCTAACTTAGGTGATTTCGCGCACAATTCTAGCGGTTCTGGAGTCTCGCCCTATGTCTAGGGTCAATGTTCGGGACCTATTTCTAAGCCCTCTCCTCCATTGCTTTTGTGACATAGGATTTTCCTTAAATCTTTCGGTATTAAGTTCAAGCTTTGACAAGCAACACTAGTTGGCCGACTAGGTTTACCCACATTAATTCAACAAAAACAAACAAAGTCTCGAATATTAACTAGATTGATTATGCTTCAAGCTTTACATCCCTCATCTAGGGCATTCACTAACTTGAATTCCTAAGAAGGAATTAGCTCATTATGGAAGAAATGAAAACTCAAATTTTAATTACTATGAATTTCATAATTAAAAACCGAAATACCATAATTAATTGTTGCAATGATGGAACGAAACAACTGAAACTTAGTAATAATTTATGAATCTAATTCAATAACCCAAATAATTATGGAAGCAATTTATATTCAAAATTAGAATTCAAAACAGCAACTTCATTAACCTTTAAATAATTGCAAATAAACCTTCCAGGCAGTGATGAAACTAATTGAGAATTTCAAAACTAGTTATAATTTCCTCATATTGACGGAAAAACAAAGGAGAACAAAACCCATAGTCCATTGATTTAACTTAGAGTTATAATTCCCTCATATTGACGGAAAAACAAAGGAGAACAAAACTCATAGTTCATTGATTAATTCAACTTCTATAACTTACAAAAATTGGAGTAAATAGAGACCAAATATAAGAGTAAAATTGAGCGGAAAAACAGAGGAATTAAATAGAAAAACTACAAAAACAAAGTAACAATGCTAACGGAAATTCCTTGTTGATCGAACCAAATACTCCTTCAAGGGCAGTTGGATCTTCACCTCCTCGAACCTTCGTTGAGGAGGGATCAAACTCGGAAATTGAGGAGCAAAATACAAGAATGAAATACTAAAAAATGACAAAAAAACGTAACTTGGAGCTGCTGTCCGAAGGAATGAAAACCAGAAAAACCTACAAAACAGAGTGCTAAAATCAAGTGTGCTTCTTCTTCGTTCTTCCTCCCCTTTTATAGATATTCCGAGGCCTTTTCTTTCCATCTTGGGGATCCTTAATTCTTGGGTAGAATTTGGGGTGTGAGATCGGGCCGAAAATTCTCTCATAAGTCAAGCAATCTTCGTAAATCTTGGTAAATTTTCGTGAATTTCGCTTTGATTTATAAGTCTAGAAAATGCAATTGCATTACAATTGCATTTTCCCTCTTGTTCACCACCTTACCTTCCCAAGGAAATGCAATTGCATTTCATTTGCATTTTTTTCATTTCTTCGAATCTGCACAAAAACAACAATTTTAGCCAACTTTCTGTATCTTTTCAACTTAATTCTTCTTTTTTCCATATTCCGACAAGCTTGCATGAATTTATTTTATAAATGCTAATTTTAGCTTGCTCGTTATTCAACAAAATACGCAAAACTGACAAGAACAACTTAGTTTTAGGGTTAATAATCCTCATAACTGAGAATTATCAGTGGCGTTCAAAGTTATACTCTCGAGCTCACAAGCTTGTTTCCTTCTCTTCAACACTTGTATCCTCAAATATAGCTTCAATTTTCTCTAAATTCACCCAAATACTTCTCAAAACTCGGGTTTTGTTCCAATTGCTTGATGTCTACAAAACATACATAAAAACACATCAAAACTCACACATTCATAACAAAACTAGCAATAAACTAAGCCTAGAAAGAGCACACTTATGCATGCTATCATCCTCTCCCATATGATTGTTCTCCAGTCAAGGCCGTTGAAGTTGTCCAATTCCTCCACATCCCAAAAAAGTGATTCATCATCCACACTATTTATTCTATTATTCTCCATTATCACCAATTCTGTGTAGTACACCAGTGTAACCTTCACTGAATCGTCGTCGTTCTCAAAGTCTAGGTCCTGATGCTTTGACTCTAACTTCGACAAGTGGAGGTCATCAGAACCAACACCGAAGTACTTGTTTCGCAAATCTTCGATAGATACATCCTCTCTTTCAACCACTCTACAGGAGGTACGCTACAATTCAGTCATTAATGGGAACTCTTCCTTTAAAAATGACACGATCGTACCCCTCAAATCGAAGCTCATCACATTTGGTCTCTCGTCTACAACCTCCCTTAATAAAATGTGATGTACCAAGGGCTGTTGAAAACCATATCGATGTCTACGAACTGCTCGAAGATAGTAGTTCTTCTGAACAGATTAAGCTGCGTGGGCGTAAACTTTTTCTTCACAATTTCATTTGCACTCCTAATGTACAACAAGCACGTAACTTGTCCAGGAAAGCGATTAGCTACATTGATCTTCAAAATGGCTTCCATTTCAGTCCTACATTAGTATACAGTAGTTGAGATAAGACGCAAAGGACAAAAAAAATTAAAAATCAGTTAAAGAGACTAAACTCACACTCTCGACTCTTTCTCTGCTTGCTAACCATCGCAAACTCTCTCTTCCATTCACATGCAACTTTAGGACTCAATCAATGCACAAACCATTGATAACACAGAAACCCTAACTTTCCATTAACCCGATCACAACCACCCATGCTCCCAAAACACCCAAAACAACATTCAACCCTCACAAAATTAGAACCAATTGAAACCACGGAACATCGATGTACAACAGTTTGAACGAAAGGAATTAAAAAAAAATGGAACAAAAATGAAAAAAAAGAGAGGTTTACCACGAAAGCGATGAGATGAGAGTTCGACTGATGAAGACAAAACCCAAATCATATAATAAACTCTGGTTATTATTAAATACCTTTTAGGTTATTCTATGAGGCCATTAAGTATCTTTCCTCTTATCTCTTTTTTGGCATTTCTTTAATAAATTCCCTTTTCCTTTTAAACACAAACACACAATTTCACATTTTGAAATTGTGATTTAGTTTTTGAATTTATTACCAAACACAATTTCAATACATTCTTAAATCGAGATTCAATTTTTGAATTTACTACCAAACACATATTAAAAGGCAATAAAAACATATAATAAACTCAGGTTATTATTAAATCCTTTATTTTTAGATTTTTTTTTTTTTTTTTTTTGAGTTCAACAACATTTACGGGTGAGCTAAGCTCACTTTGGCTATTTTTAGATTACCAACTTATTTTTTTTTAAATAATTTTTAAATGAGAATATATCAAAAGGTAAAAATTAAATACTTATTAATAAATTTAAGGTAAATATTGCTAAAGTTATAAAAGTATGCGGTAGAAATCACCCCCAAATCACGTTTTGAAGCATCCAACCAACACAAATACGATTGGTTGCACTCTGAATGTGAACTGAATCTGACACAAAATTCCAACCCATAAAAGAGGATTAAAATCGAACGTGGGACAATTTATAGAGTTATCAATGGAATAATAACAGGACCATAACACTGACATTAAGTACATAGATCAAACTAGACAAAAGTTGAAAGTAAATTAATCAAAATGGAGTTTAAACCAATTTATATAATTTGTCTGTTGGTTTCGAAGTAATTTTGTACTAATTCCTTTGTACATTGTGATGTCGAAAAAATATTATATATTTTTTTAGTTCAACAATACGTGGAGTGAAAATTTAAACCTAACTTTTTAGTCAATTATATATGTTTTAACCAATTAAGTTATACTCTTAATAGTATGATTAATAAACAAGATGAAATAATTTGTACTTATTATGTCGCTTTTTAATTTTTAGACTTGACCATACAAGTATAGTACCAACATTCAATGATTCCGAATAGAAAAGTATTTGTAGGAAATAATCAAGCAATAAGATTGACTTATGGGTAAAATATACTTTTTTGTCATTGAGATTTGAATTTAATTTCTATTTGGTCCTTGAATTTTCAATACTAACAATTTTGGTCTTTGAGATTTGAATTTAGTTTCTATTTGATCCTTAAAGTTTCAAAAGTGATGAGTTTTATACATGAGGTTTGAAATTAATTTTTGATTGGTCCATGGAGTTTGAAATTAGTTTCTAATTGATCTTGAATATAAAAATAAAAAATAAAAACTAAATCCAACTCGGTTAAAAATATATATTAGCAAAGTTTAGTTAGCTAATTGCTACATCATCATTCCATGGAGTCAATTAACGGTAAACTCTACTCAAGGACCATTTAGGACTAACTAAAATCAAATTGAAATCTCAATAACCAAATATGTCACTTTGAAATCTCAAAGACCACATAGAAACTAGATTCAAATTTCAACAAAAAATGTCAATATTGAGAACCCAAAAAAACAAAACATAAACTAAGTTGAAAACCAAAAAAACCAAATAGAAACTAGGGCAAAATGCACTTTGGTCTTGAGGTTTGGAGTTGATGTTTATTTGGTCTCTAAAATTTCAAAAGAGACATTTTAGTCCTCCAGATTTGCAAAATCATTTTAAATAGTCCCTAACTTAACTTTAACCTAACGAAATGATGACTGGACCAATCAAAAATTAGTGGATAGAATGACATGTGAATTTTATTTGATTAGTTGAAAATAACATGAAAAATTAATTAAAAAGGAAAAAGTAAACCCTAGTTCAATCACTACCCCACCGGTCATTATCGTTGCATCTCGCCGATTGTCGTAGCTTGCCGCCCATCTCATTTCAATCCACCACCAGTCGCAGCCGGCTCTTCTGGTGGGTTTGATAGTACAAAAACAGAGAGTGGAAAAGAGCTTTAAAGATAGAGAGAGTGTGTGTGTGTGTGTTCACTGTGTCGTTTTAACTGCGTGTGTAAGTCTCTTGTTGGTGCCATGGATTTGATCAAACATTTCTTTAGGCTCTTACATGGGTTACGATTCAATTATAGTTCTTATTTAATGTGAAACCCCTAAACGTTAAAACATTGAGATGAATTCTCTAATTTTTTAGCAGTGGAATTGAAGATAAACGGTAGGATCTCCTCAGAAAAGAAATATATGTTGCTTTGTATTATTATTAATCATAATCAAATATTTTCCCTGTTTCAAAATGTCTGCGTGGGGTGTTGATGATTGTTAATCCATTTTTCTCAGCCTGATGGAAACTGATTATGTTTTATGTAATATATTCGTTGTCTTCCTTTAAAAAAGGAATATATTTTTTGTTATAATTTTCCATCAATTTTAATATATTGCAAGGACCCTCAGCTGGATTTGCGATGTGGTTTTCTCTCTTTCAAATTAAAAAATAATAATAATAATAAATAAAGTAATAACACAGTATGGAAATAGAGTGAGGAAGGAACATGTATAAAAACTCAGGAACTCAGGATAGAGGTCTCCAAATTGAACAATGCAAAGAAAAAAGAATTCAATTCAAATTTGGACATTGAGAAAGGTAAAGAAAAGTGGAAGAACAGAATTTGAAGGTCGAAAGGAAGTAGGGAAAAATGGAGAGGATTCATAAACGATGAGGGGGGATATTACCAAGAGGTGAGACGATAGAGAATATAGAAGGAAGAAGAAGGGGATTTGGTTTACTTTTTTTAAAAATTAAAATTTCAGGTTATTTGCCAAACTAATCAAATAAAATTTACATGTCATACTATCCACATCGGCATACAATGATTTAATCATCATTCCATTAGTCTTTTGAAACCTCAGAGACCAAAAAGACAAACTTTAAAGATCAAAAATATATTTTACCCTAAAAACTAAATTCAAATATCAAAAACCAAAAGTGTATTTTCCTCTTGACTTAATTATATAATTTAAGGAGCTATTTATTATTTTTTGTTTGTTTTTTATATCCATGAGTGTCTAAATTAATTTGTGCACACTTACTATATTTGATTGCCTAAGGCATTAAATCTCAAATAAGTGACAACTCATTTGCTCTAAACCATGTACTATTTTTTAATTTTATCAATTTTAATTTCATGCACAATGTATTGATTTTCAATTATACCCTCACTAAAACTTTTAACTTCTTTGACACAAAAAATAAAGATGTATCACCAAAATACTTTTTATTAATTGAATTTAAAATACTTTATATTTACATTTCATGAAATAGACATACCCACCCATAAAATATTATTAATGTCCATTAAAGGACATTCAATACATGTAAGGATAAAAAGTTAAAATTTAAAATTTTAAAAATATAAACCAAAATTAAAAAATATCCAAATATTACGGATTAAATTATATATTTACCTCCCTTAAAAAAAAGTTATACATTTACCCTAAAAAGAATTTAACAAAAAGGCCATCAACTATGAATGAATTCAAACTTCCCAAAAAAAATCGAGGTTTATTTTATAGTTCAAATTGATGGATATGTTACTACCTCGAAGATGCTATCTAAAAGTTAAGAAAATTATTTAACTCAAAAGAAAAAAAAAAGGTTATGAAAATTTCATAAATAAGTGCAATGAATCAAGAAATTATTTGATTCAATTGTCTTAAAATAATAAATTAGAGTTGTCAACCAGCAAATTATGCATCTCAACCACTATCAAAAGTCAACAATTATATATCAAATCAGTCGTAATAATTGAAGACCAACATGTAACACGCCCACACATTACTAGATAGGGTCCACAATAGAAGCGGCTCACAAATTTATTACAAACCTTTAAAGGTATGCATAAAATATTGATGTCAAGAAAAATCAGGAAATCTAAAATATAATTCAGACTTACCAAGTAAAATATTGATGAAACCCTCGTATCAATATCAACATCTAATATATTTTTAACATTCGACCTTCTAATTTATGGAAATATCGACATTTTGGTGAAAATTTATGTCCACCAACTAAATATTGGGGTCCATATACATATGCTCCCATATATTTTTTTTAAGTTCAAACTCGTGAGAGTTTAGATTCAAACCTATGATTTTTTATTGAAGATATGTCTTAACCAATCAAGCTAGGCTCATATTGGCTCATATGCCTGCCTCAAACCAATCTAGCTTTATGAAGAACAATTGGAGAAATGAATATAAAGAGATAAAACAAACTAAAGGATGAGAAGAAGCAACGTAAATATGAATATGATGCCCTTATAAAGCTGCTTTCAAGCCAATAATAAAATATGATTTTCCATAGAAAGTTTATGACCGCAAAAGGAGCAAACTGACTAATATTTGTCATACAATAACTATTAACATTAATGTTCTCGAAAAAACAAAGAACTCGTAATAGAAAATAGGAGAAAAAAGAGGGGTAGGATTAAAAAGAAAAAGAACATCACAATCATCTCCTAATAAAAAAAAAGACATGGTTGCATCACAGATTTGGCAAAGGCAGGCAGGGAGAGAGACTTTGGAAGTAAAGTTTCTTTTGCCCACCAACATCATAAACATCCAGAGGTGTCAATATTACTTTTTTACCCTCCAAAACGCAGTAGAATTACGAAACTCAAACTCACAGCGGTTGGGAAAGCAATGCCATATGAATGACCTCAGAAATATACCCTCCTTCCATGACCCCATATCCATGCTCAACCGAAAGAGTTCACATTACACATGACACAAAAAAGCCAACTAAAGGAAATAACTCACCATTCAAGCACATATTGAACTTAGAAGCACTTCCTGTGGACGATGGATGGGCCAGATTCGTCATACTCGCCCTTCGAAATCCACATCTGGTAGAACAAACAAAGCATATACATTAGTCGGTGCAAAACTATACCCAGAAATGGGATTAAATGAGAGGTTAAGAGTGAATGCAGGGAGTGTCTCACCTGCTGGAAGGTGCTGAGCGATGCAAGGATTGACCCTCCAATCCAGACACTGTATTTCCTTTCGGGTGGTGCAACGACCTTAATTTTCATGCTGCTGGGAGCAAGAGCTGTGATCTCTTTGCTCATTCGGTCTGCAATACCAGGGAACATGGTAGAACCACCACTGAGAACAATGTTGCCATACAAATCTTTTCTGATATCCACATCACACTTCATGATTGAGTTGTAGGTAGTCTCATGGATTCCAGCAGCTTCCATTCCGATGAGGGATGGCTGGAAAAGAACTTCGGGGCAACGGAATCTCTCAGCTCCAATTGTTATGACTTGTCCATCAGGGAGTTCGTAGTTCTTCTCAATTGAGGAGCTGCTCTTAGCAGTCTCGAGTTCCTGCTCATAGTCAAGTGCAACATAAGCAAGCTTCTCTTTCATGTCACGGACAATTTCCCGTTCGGCAGTGGTTGTGAACATGTACCCTCTCTCAGTGAGAATCTTCATCAAAGCATCAGTTAGATCACGGCCAGCAAGGTCCAGACGGAGGATAGCATGGGGTAGAGCATAACCCTCATAGATTGGCACAGTGTGACTAACACCATCACCAGAGTCGAGCACAATACCTGTTCAAAGAATGCGTTAAATATTATCCAAATCAAAGTCCAAGAGTCCAAAATACAAGACGGAAGGAGAAAATGGATGTGAACCTGTTGTACGACCGCTGGCGTACAGAGATAGAACAGCCTGGATGGCAACATACATGGCAGGTACATTAAAAGTCTCAAACATGATTTGTGTCATCTTTTCTCTGTTGGCTTTAGGATTGAGAGGAGCTTCAGTAAGAAGCACTGGGTGTTCTTCAGGTGCGACACGAAGCTCATTGTAGAATGTGTGATGCCAAATCTTTTCCATATCATCCCAGTTGCTCACAATACCATGCTCAATGGGATATTTCAAGGTAAGAATACCTCTTTTGGATTGGGCCTCATCACCAACATAAGCATCTTTCTGGCCCATACCTACCATGACACCAGTGTGTCGGGGTCGACCAACAATACTGGGAAACACTGCCCTGGGAGCATCATCACCAGCAAATCCAGCCTACAAATAAAATTTTAAAACTTCAGACCAGTTACCAGAGTCAAGACAAAAGAACATACCGAGAAAAACAGTAATAATTATTGAGCACGTAAGTAGATCTACAACAAGAAAAACAGCTGCATGTTTTAAGGTCAGTAATCTAACCTTCACCATTCCAGTTCCATTATCGCAAACAAGTGGCTGGATATCCTCAGCATCGGCCATCTTTTATAGATACTGAAAGACACACAAATTGACACAACTGAGCAAAGCATAACATAGAATTCGAAGCACATCTATGCTATGCATCATTCAACTGTCAGTAAGCTGTAAGCATAAAGCAGACAATCCGCCTTGTAATATAAGGCCCAGAGTAGATATAAAACCATCACCACCTAATAATACTTCTACTTTAAAAACCCATCTAGCTTCTACTTTTGTCTAAACATTTAATAAACAGAAAACGGCTAAAAAGATTCAATTTTTATAGGAAGAAATGGATAAGCTTTAAGAGAAAATATTGATTTTTGGCGAAGGTGACAGGCGAACTCTAGAACATATACTCTATTAAAAAAAATACAGGGCAAAGAAAAAGCCAAACAGATGCACGAGGAAGAATTGTAAGCAGCAGGATTTTAATCTAACAATTCTATTAATTACGTGCCCAAATAATCGATCCTCAATCCATCAACTTTAAACATTTCTTACTTACAGAACAATGAAAGTGGCCGAGATCTTTAACTGAAATTCCTTCAGAAGTCCAGTCATGCAGAACACAGGTAAAAATATCGCAATGGAAACGATGCTAGAAAAATCCCAATTGCATCGAGAAAATTACAAGCGATTTCCAACAAAATACAAGATCTCAGCTCCAGTATCACAAAATTTCAATAATAACACGCAAAAGGTCAAAGATCAGCCACTGACATTTCAGAATCTGATTGCAAATGCGCATCAAAAGGCCACCGAATCCTGACAAACCAAACAGATTCCAAAAAAGAAAAAGAAAGAGAACGGAATCCCTTACATGAAGAAACAGCATTACGATTTACAAATCGCATCACAAAACTCAGAACAACGAACGAACTAAACAACCACTAAACAAAGAGACAATCCAAGAGCTAGAAGCTAAAATTCTCATGATCAACGCAAACCAAGGCAGACATTGATAAAAACAGACAAAATAACCAGATCGAGGCTCATGACAGTGATCAAAAACAGAAATGGCAGAAAAAGCAAATCCAAATCTCGAATAAAAAACAGAGTAAGAGATCTAAAGAGAACCAGATCGAAACGAGAACATACCTAAAAAAACAAGATCGAAGAAGGAAAATCGGAGAGCCAAGTGAGGGAATCGACGGCCTACTCTCCTTTTTCAGGCTCAGTCTCTCTCGGTTGCAAAGGCGAGAAGGTGAGATCGAAAATGGAGAGAAGGAAGGAATGGAAGAAGGGAAGGGAAAAAGAGGGTATTTATACGGAAAAAGAAAAAGAAAAAAGAAGCAAAAAAAAAAGAAAAAAGATGAAATGCAAATGTAAATGAAATTCGGATGAAATGAAGAATTTGGGTGAATGATTTCGACCACCAGTAAAGATAGGGTGACCTGGATGACAGCCTTTTCTTTCCCTTTGCTTTATTTCATTTTTTCTTCCTCGGGATTTTAATTCATTTACTTCCATTATTTCATTTTCATTTGTCAGAATTTCTTTTCTCTTTTACATTTAGACCCATTTAATTGAGGGTGTCAAATGTCTATATTTTTATCTAACATTTTAACATGTTTTATAATTTTTTTTTTTTTGGAAAAGAACATGTTTATTAGTTTACCATCAATGTAAGAGATGGATTGATAATTTTCTTTTAGAGTAAAAAAAATCTGGCGAGATATAAAAAAAAAAAAGTGAGTAACGTTAACATAATATTAATGATAAGAAATTTGAACTTATTTAAAAAGTTTGAAATGTTTATTTATTAATTTAATAATTCTTAGGTAAAATATATTTTTGGTCTCTAAGATTTGAATTTAGTTTCTATTTGGCCTTTACACTTTTAAACTCTTAACACGTTTGATCCTTAAGTTTCGAATATAATTTCTATTTGGTTATTGGGATTTCAAAAGTTACATATTGGATCCTAGAAATTTGAATTTGATTTCTAATTAATCCTTGAAGTTTGAAATTTGTTTCTAAATGGTTTATGAGTAAAGGTTGATGTTAATTGACCTAACAGAATGATGGTGTGAGACTTGGCTTTGTTGATAGGTATTTTTTAAATGAGTTGGATTTTTTTATATATTTTTTAATTTTTATACCCATAGATGAATTAGAAACTAATTTCAAACTTTAAGAACCAATTAGAAATCAATTTCAAAATTCATGGACCAATTAGAAATCAAATTCAAATATTGGAGATCAAACATGTTGAAACTTGAACTAGATAGATACTAAATTCAAATCTCAAGAACCAAAAGTATTAGTTTTGAAAACTTAAGGACCAAATAGAAACTAACTTGAAATCCTAGGGACCAAAAGTGTATTTTACTCTAAAATCAACACTTTTATCGACATTTCCATAAAATTGTTCCTTTGAAATTTCCATCAACACTGATATTTAAAATTTTAATATCGTATAATTTTGTTTTTAATTGATTTTCTAATATTTCTTTTTTTTCATAAAATTATTTTTGAATAATTAGTCACAATTTAAACACTGATATTTAAAATTTTAATATTGTATAATTTTGTTTTTAATTGATTTTCTAATATATTTTTTTTTCATAAAATTATTTTTGAATAATTAGTCACAATTTAAACACTGATATTTAAAATTTTAATATTGTATAATTTTGTTTTTAATTGATTTTCTAATTTTTTTTTTTCATAAAATTATTTTTGAATAATTAGTCACAAATAATTAGTTTCTTTTAAGTTTTTTAAATTAGCTGGAATTATAGAAATATTTTTAGAATAGATTATAAGATCAATAAATTATTAATAAACAAACCTCTTTTTTTAAATTAAAAAAACACAAGGAATCACAAATAAAACTATACTTTTTTTTTGCAAGGTAAAATAAAACTATACTTAACAAAATGTCCTTTCATAGTTTTCTGTATTTAAATATTATATTTATTTGTTCCTCTTTTTTTCCCTTTTCTATTTTCTATTACTATTTTTTTTTCTAATATTAGCTAATTGTTTAAAATATTACATATATTTTAATTGTTATAAAATTTTGTTACATTTTAAAAAGTATTTTATAAATTTTTTAAAAATCATGAATAGATGGACTTAATTTATAAAAATAGAAAACTAAAAGTAAATTAATTATAAATTACTTGTAAAAAAATAATTATTAAATGAATCTTCTTTTTCCTTTTTAGTTCAACAGCACGAGGAGATAGAAATCAAACATCTAATCATTTGGTCGATGATATTATGTCAAATTGGCAATTAAATAAATTTTTACAAATTTAATTACTTTTTATTTATGTAGATAAATAATAAAGTATTCTTAAACTTGAATTCTTTTCAAGATAAATAATGAATTTTGTCTTCATATAAGTTACTTTATAGATTGTGTAAAAAGAGCTCTTATTATGTACAAGGAGAAAAAGATAGATGTACAAGGAGAAAAAGATATCCAACCTATCAACTCATTAGCTTTAATAAATGGTATCATATTATTGGTCATAACATCTTGATCGATAGAAAATTTTCAGTCGAAATATTTGCAACGAAGTTTTTTTTTTCTTTTGAAGTAATTGTTATGTTATTTTACATTAATTTTATTGAAATTGAATATTAGATTACAAATATAAGATAAAAGTCTTTCGTCTTGATATAACACGATCATTAATTTTAAGAGGTTGTAAATCAATTGAAATGTGGGTAGATTATTGTCCATCGTACAAGCATTTAAAAATGAAAAATTTGTTAATAAAAATAAAATTAGGTGTGGAGGTAAAATTCTTAAACAAGGGACATTTTGGACTTTTGCCCTTTTAGAATAGTATAGCTTTGGTTGTTGGCACCATGTACTTGAGGATTCCACTATTTGCAAATGCATGTGAATGTTTCTAAAAAGGAAAAAAAAAAAGTGAATGATAAGAGTAATATCATTATTCTTAAATATAAAAAATAAAAAATTTAAGATATTAAGGCCCCGTTTGATAACGTTCTCGTTTCTTGTTTCTTGTTTCTTGTTTCTGTTTCTGTTTCTTAAAAACTAAAAACAGAAACATGTTTGATAACTATTTCTGTTTCTTGTTTCTTGTTTTTTTGGTAAAAATAAAGTTTAGTACATATACTATAATAAAACATATAACATGCATTAAAATAAATATAAAACATATATAAAGAGGTTATAGTATTTTATTAAGGCCCAACACCTAATTAATAATAATAATAATAAATTTATCCTTCAAATGTTGTTCAAATTTGATTTGCAATGTTATTTCTCACTTCAATCAATTCACCTTGAACGATTTTGACTTACAAGAGTTAGTTCAATTAGACAAATTTGTAAATTGTCTAAGGTCAGACAATCGAACATACCCACATTTCTTTAATTTAATAATAAAATTTATTTTTATTTTTTCTTTAAAAACGCATTAGCCAATAATACACGCAAGTAAAATCAGAAAAAGATAGAGAATGTATATATTTTGATGAAAGAGATAATGAGAAAAGATTATGATGAAAGAGAAAGAACGAATAGAAAGAAATAAATCAAAAAATAAAAATAAAAATAAAAAAGAAGAAAAAAACAAAAAGATTAAAAAGTATTAAAAGAAAAAAAATAGAATGGAAGAGAGAGAAAGAAGAGAGAGGGGAGAGATGGGTAAAAAGAGAAATAGGAATACATGCATGAAACCTGGAAAAAAAAAACAGAAACAGAATTTGAGAAACTACTTTTTGAAGTTTCTCAAAATCTGTCATTTTTTTAGAAACGTTTCTAAAAAATTTAGAAACAAGAAACAGGATCGTTTATCAAACATGTCTGTTTCTGAAAAATGAGAAACAGGAACAAGAAACAGGAAACAGGAACGTTATCAAACGAGCCCTAAATTACCAAATAGATTGAATCATAAGATTTATCTTTTTCTTAGGACCATAAAATTTATCTAATGTGGAAAATTATTTCACTTAAGAAAATGTATGTATACTATAATTTCCTTTAAGAAATTAATTTGTATTTTTAGTTCAAGTAAATTGTACAACATACATAAATAATAGGGAAAAAATTCAATTTATACCATAAATTTTACAACTTGAATCAATTAAAACCATCAACTAATAATAATTGTATAAATTAAAACCTAAAATTTGATAAGTGAATCAATTTAGACCCTTTATCAGTGATTTTTAATTAATTTCACTTGATTTTATTTAAAATTAACTCAAAATCACCTAAATAGAATTATTCTTCTCTCAAAATCCTACGAAAGTAGTAAGAAAAATTATCACGTAATTCTTCCTATATAAGTAGAGAAAAATAGAGAAAGACTAAAAAGATGAAAAATCACTCATAGTAATGAAAGATGCATCATCCACTTGATTCTACACAATTCTTCTTAAATAAGTAGAGAAAAAATAGGGAAAGAAGATGAAAAATCGCTCATAGTAATGAAAGTTGCATCATCCAGTACTTGATTCCACACATTTTCCTCTAGTATTACATTAGTTCCTAGAAGTCTTATACATGTGTGAGATTTATGTATTAACAGTTTTAAAATGGAATCTTAATCGAAGATCTAGATTGATTTACTTATAAAAGTTTAGGGTTTTAATTTATAAAATTATTAGTTTAAGGTTTTAATTGATTCAACATGCAAAGTTTAGAGATATAAATTGATTTTGTCCCTAAATAGTATTATTTTCACACACACACACCTTTGATATACATTAATTAATAACACTATCCCATAAGATAAAACACAATTATTGTTAACCTAAGAATAGCTCAATTGGTTAAGTCATATACCCTCAACTAAGAGGCTAGAAGTTTGAATTCCCCACCCCATATGTTGTTGAACTCAAAAAATAAAAATAAAAACACTTATTACTAATATATTCAGTTAACGAAAGTGTGTTAACTTTGAGCAAAATTCAATTGGTTAACGCATTATAACTTCGACGTAAAGGTCATGGTTGTGGTTCAAATTCCCTCACCCCATGTTATAAACTCAAAGGAAAAAAAAAGTTAACTAATGATTTATCAATTAAATATATAGTACAACAAATGTGGGGGTGATTGTTTCAAAAACAAAATGTGGGGATGACAATTTAAACCTCTAACCTTAAGTAAAGAACTAGATATCTTAAGCTCCATTTGATAACCATTTTGTTTTTTAAAATTAAGCTTATAAACACAATTTCTACATATAGTTTTTTTGCTTTATTACCTAATTTTTAAAGATGTTTTCACAAATCAAGTTAAATTTTGAAAACTAAAAAATGTAGTTTTAAAAAACATGATTTTATCTTTGAAATTTAGTTTAGAATTCAAATGTGTTTTTAAAGAAGGTGAAAAACTTACCAAAAACTTGTGGGGAAACCAGTATGATTTTCAAAAACAAAAAACAAAAAACAAAATAATGGTTATCAAATTAACTTACTTGTTGAGCTATACTATATGTTTGCAATTAAAAAATTGTTATATTTAGAATTATGTTTTAGACAAATGTTATACCTTTAATTATTTTTTCTTTAAAAAATACATATTTACAAATATAAAGGGAAAAAAAAAAGCTATCCATTAAAATTTCTGTAATTAAAAGCTTGGACTCTTAACTTCTAATGATGTTCAAATTTTAAAGATAAAATTTTTCTTACATGACTTAATAAAATAAGATGATTTGATTTAATAAAAAATGTATTTTTAATTTTTTTTGAGTTCAACAACATGTAGGGTGGGGATTCAAATCTCTAACCTCATGTTCGAGAATATATGTCTAAAGCAGTTGAGCTAGCTCAAATTGACATATTTTTAAAAGTTTTAGTACTTCTGTATATTTTATAAGATATAAATATTATTGTATGTGGTTTTTAAAAATAGGGGTAACAACGTACATGGCTAAATTTAAATGGCCGTTTTGAAAGATGGAAAATGACTTTTTATTATATAAATGGCCAAATAATAAATTGACAGATTAGTTGACATAATAAATTGGACTAAAATACCCTCCTTACCAAATCAAATAAATTAAATCCTAAAATTATGGGCAATTAAAACCAAATCAAAACCATCAAATCTCAAAGTCAATGTGAATTAAAATACAAGTACAACATACTAATTAAAACTCATTCAAAATAGAAGTAAATTTGACACTTGAAAATGAAAATATTTAAATTTTTTTTTTTCAAAATTGAAATTACAAAATAAGAAGATTTAATAATCAAAACTCTAAATTTTAGAATTTTATACACACAAATACTTTGCACTTGAATGCATTTGAAATTTTTGTCAAAAAATTGTTGTTCCATCTTCAACCCTAACGTAAATCATCATAGCATATATCCTCTGCATCAATCAAATCATAGTCTTTAACATATTTCTGCAAATCAACAGCTACTCCATTACTCTATCACCTACTCAAGCATCTCAATAACTAAGCACGCTGCCCATAACAACATTTTCTGCGTTTTGGTCTTCTCTATGAATCTTCAAGGTTTTTTTTTTCTATCATTTAAGCTCCACTGCTTCATCCATCTTTATGATTATGTATTATATCGACCAATCGAGTACAAGCTATTTGTGTGGCTCAATGTTGAGAACCCCTAGCAAACTAACTGTATTCCAGTATAAATATATAGTATTTGTATTTCTCTTTAGGCATTTTCTCTTCCACGCTGCCACACCCAAAAGAATAACAATCGTTGAATTATTGAACACATCAATCACAAAACTTAAGAAGCTGTATTGGTTTCTATTGATGCACAAATTCAGGCAAAGAGAACATACCTAATATGCACGTGATTCAATAGTAAATTTGAATTTTGATGGAAAAGATGTGGCCTGCAAAACAAGGAAAATTGCACACCGGTGTCATGCTTGCCACACACACTCTGATGCTTAAGTAAGATGGTTAAAAAGTGTAGCAAGCTTAAGAGTTTGAGGATTGAGTAGAAGTTACCTCCAATGGAGTTATAATGAGGTATTTATATGAGGATGACCTAGAGTTTCCCTATTTCAATTCTCTTTCGAATTGGGTTTGAAGAGTGTCAAATTTGGCATTCTCTCGAATTTATTGGGTTGTGGGCATGTGAAGTTCAAGCCCACATGCACTAGAGCCGATCGGGCCGAGGCGGGGTCACTTGCTTTTCCCCTTGGGTCCAATCTCACTTTCGGGATTTGGATGAATCCCGTTTCAGCTCTAGTTGTCCTCTATCCTTTTGGGTTTGATCATATTGTCCAAAATCACTTATAACAGTTTCGAAAATGTCTTTTTTCTGGAAATTAAATCAATGCTGAAAACTGCATTAAATATAGTTAAAGCTGATTTTTTACAAAATCGAAATTAAAAATTAATGCTCAAAACTCAAAATTTCAACCTTGAGCAACACATGTACCTTGTACTCGATTGATAGATAGAGCGATAGTGAGAGTATGCCATTTTCTCATAAATCGAAATCTGCACTTGCTCCCATCATATTCTCAAAAAACCTTTCTTCTTCACAAAAGGTAAGAATACTATGTATTCAGCATTGAGCCATACAAAATACCTTTTACTCAAACAACAAAATCTTCATGGCATGTGGGACGATTGAGAACTCCTAGCAAACCAATTGTATTTTTGTATGAATACATAGTATTTGTATTTCTCTTTAGGTATTTCTTTTCCACATCTCCACCTAAAAAGATAACAATTGTGTAGGGTTTATGGCAATATATTAGAAGAGCAATTGTCCCACATCGGAAATGTACAAGGAAGTCATGGGCTCCAAGTACCATAAAAGAAGTCTATGGCTCTGGTTTCAAATCATCCCAATTCGAAATACTTTAAGTCTAGTATACTAATTCTAGTTAAATGAGTGGTATAAAGCTTTGAGAGAGTATTTCTTTATAATTTTAGTCGAGAAGAGAATTTTGTGTGATTGTAATAATTTTTCACATAGTGAAGTATTTCTTTCTGTTCGTGGTTTTTTCTTCGATTTTGGAGTTTTCCACGTTAATTCTTGTGTTTCTTATTTTTGTTGCTTTCTTTTAATTTCTTAGTTATTTTTTGCTTATTCATGCAGTATGCTCTGTGGTTGTAACACTGTCTGAACTTCCAAATCAGAAAGGATTTCTTGAAACGAGCTACAACTGGTATTGTGAATAGTGTGAGTTGCTCACTATTTGCATATTTGCTAGGAGTGAAGCAGATATATCAAGCTTTATGAGTCCAGTAAAGATTGACGTGGAGAAATTTGATGGAAGGATGAACTTTGGCTTGTGGCAAGTGTAAGTCAAAGATGTGTTGATACAATCTGAGTTACACAGGGCTTTGATGGGAAGACCAAGTGGTGGTAGTTCCAGCAGAGGTTCTAAGAAGTTGATCATGTGAATTTTGGGTGAAGAAAAGTAAGTAAATACAACCCTAGTGCAAGTGCACACTGCCGATGCAAGTATTAAAACAGGAGTATTCTTAAGCATCAATCCCATAGGAGATGGTGTAACAAAAATTATTGCTAAGAGACCTATAAGGAGAATTGCAACTTGGAAACTAAAATTTGCAAAAACAAGGTTGGGTTTGGTGTGTTTGTTAAAAAAAAAATAATTGTATAATCTAATTGTAAGTTAAAGTGACAAAGATTGTAGAACTGAATTGCAGAATCGAAAATTGCAAGATTAAATAGCAATTAAACAGACTTGATAAAAAAAATGAAAATTGCAAAAGAAATTCTTTAGAGAAAGGATGGGCTCAAGAATGTCATTGCCCAAAGTTGTAAATTGCAAAACCAAAATTGCAAATCCAACCTAATCTACACACAATTGTAAACCAAAATTGCTACTTCTATTCACCTTGTAATTAGGTTTTTAGGAGGCTAAGTGAGTGACTTATATGTCTATAGTCCCTCTATCTTAGATAATTTGGCTAAACCATTTTATGGGTTTTGGAGTCTTTAATCCTTATGTCTAGGGTAAAGAATTGACTTATGTCTAAGCTATTGTCTCTATCACTTATGCGAAATTCGCTTATCACTAACTTCGTCGGTATTAGATCTAAGCTTGAGTTGCTACCCTAGTTGATCAATCTAGAATCTCAACGGAATTTTATTCAACACAAGCAAACAATTGAGATGTAGGCTTGATTTTTGTTGGAATTTTGGCTACAATTACTTCTTAGGGAATTCACATCCTTGAACCCCCTAAGAAGTTTAGCTCATATTAAGGGTAAAAATCCTACAACAAATTTTAGACTTTAAATCCATACTAGAAGAATAAATTAAAATGCTAATTACAAACAAAAACTAAAGGAATTAGAGAAAGCTACTTTCCAATTAGAATGTAAAAATATGAAAACAATTAAACATGAGGCTAATTTTCGGACAAATCCATGAAATAAATAAACTACAGTGAAGATGAATGTTCAATGAAAATCTAAAACAAAACTCAGAAAACACCCATGGATCATGAACATCCAGCAGAAGTCACTTGAATTTCTCCAATATAAATTGAATCCAATAAGAATATCAAGTGTATTAACACAAAGCTTGAAAAGAACACAACTCAATTAAATTAAAACAGAAACTGAATTGAAACAGAGTATTTCCAACAACATTCAATAAATCTTCACTTAATTTCCAATCGATTCAATCCCTCAACTAATTCTAGGAAGAGATTGAGTCTTTACAACCCAAGTTTTCACTTTAATTGGACTGGAAAACTCGAATAAAAACGAAACCAAACAATGCAACAACCTTTCTGTAAACAGAGAAAGATAAAAAAATTGGAAAAACAGAGGAACTTTTGAATAAAACCCAGGAACAACTCCACGAAAAATGCCTCCAAAAAAGTACCCCGAGCTCCTCCTCTTCTTCCCCCCTTTATAGGCCTTCATTAGGGTTGAATAATGTCTAGAATTCGGGCTCAAAATCCCCCAAATGGTGTAGCAATTGAAGATTCCATATATGGGTCAACCGTAGATTTTTTTCCTTTTTTGAATTTTTTCTGCTGCTCCAGAATTGCAACTTCATCTTGCATTTTGGTTATGCAATTTCCACAATTCCTGCACACAAGTTTAGTTTTGAAGATTCTCACCCAATTGGCTTCATTCTTATTTCTTCCTTAATTTTAAGAATCTTTCAATTATTTCCCAATGATTTTAAGACAAAAGAAGAATATTTTAAGTAATTGGGAGTTAGATAAGCCTTAATACTAAGGCTTATCAGAAATCCAACATGAGTGATGAAGAATGGGATGAATTGGATTTGAAAGCTGCAAGTGCAATCATACTAAATTTGGCTAAGAGTATTCTTACAAATGTGCATAGAATTTCGACAGCCAAAGAGCTTTAGGAGAAGCTTAAAGCGATGTATCAGGCAAAGAGCATCTCAAATCAGTTGTACCTAAAGGAGCAGTTTCACACGCTGCGAATGGAGAAAGGTACGAAAATCTCAGATCATCCGAGTGTTCTCAATGGCATCGTCTCTGAGCTGGAGGTGATCGAAGTGAAGATAGAGGATGACGATAAGGCACTCAGGCTTATCTTGTCACTTTCACCTTCTTATGAACACATGAAGACAATCTTGATGTACGGGAAGGAGACTTTAAATTTTGTTGAGGCTACTAGCAAACTTCTATCAGAGGAAAAGGAGGCTAAAGAGTAACGAGCGTACTTCACAAGAGGATTCAACACTGGTAGCTAGCAAATGGAAGAAGAAGAAAGACTTCGTGCAAAAGAAAGGTTGTTGGGAATGCGGACAGTCTGGACACATGAAAAAGAATTGTCCTAACAGAGCAAGTTCGTCAAAAGGCTCTAGATTGAATGCTAATGTGGTCTCTATTGTCAGAGGAGATGGTGACTTCTTTTGAAGAAAGACAAAATTCATCCTCATGGTATGTCCGCTTTACCATGATAGAGGATGTGATGTTAGCGGTTCCACAGGTTTGCACACGGGCATTGGCTTGGCAGTTATGCAAGGTGTGTGTGGTGGAAGTTATGTCGATGGATGAAGAACTTTCGGGTAAGCCAAGTAGGTGGACGTTGCACCATAAATTTCAGCAGGGTTTATCGACGTGTGACGAAGAAGAAAAATCTTGGAAGGTGACATTCCAAGCGGTCTACTTTTATGGTGGAGTAGGAGAGGAGTTAAGGATTATGTTTTTCAGTGAAGACAATTGGTGCAGCAAGAGTTGTAAATTCTTTAAATATCTTGCCAAGGTGGAATTTGTAGGGTTTTTGGCAATATATTAGAAGAGTAATTGTCCGACATCAGAACTGTACAAGGAAGTCATTGGCTCCAAATACTATAAAAGGAGTCTATGGCTTTAGTTTCAAATCATCCCAATTCGAAAATACTTTAAGCCTGGTATACTAACTCTAGTTAAGTGAGTGGTATAAAGCTTTGAGAGAGTGTTTCTTTGTAATTGAGGTTGGGGAGAGAATTCTGTGTGATTGTAATAATTTTTCACATAGTGATATATTTCTTTCTATCCGTGATTTTTTCTCCGGTTTTGGAGTTTTCCACGTTAATTCTTGTGTTTCTTATTTTTGTTGCTTTCTTTTAATTTCTTAGTTATTTTTGTTTATTTCTGCAATAGTAGTGGGAGGTTTTTCCCCAACAAATTTTTGTATCGTTAAACGCTTCAATCACAAAATTCAAAAAGCATATGCCATGGAGCTTCGAGTATGTATTAGTTCCGAAAGTATTTTTTCTAAAAATTAAATCATCTTCAGTTGCACTAAATCTTCCATTTGTAGGATCGTATGGCAACACTAGAGGGGGGGTGAATAGGGTTGCTTAAAAAATTTGAACTCCTTTTTTTTAAAAAAAAATTAAACTAAAATAATATAATCAAACTAAATAACAAAAAAAAAATTATTCTAGAAATATAGAACAATTTTTTTAAGCATGCAATCTACTAAAATAATTAAGCAACGGAAAATTAAAAGGATAGAGAGGAAGAAATAACACCGAAAATTTTTATAGTGGTTCGGAAATTCCTACTCCACTCCCCAAGACTTATTCTTGGGTATTTTTATTGCGTGATCCTCTTGCAGGTGAGAACCAAACCAACACGACCCTCTTTTCTTAGGCTAAAGAGAAACCCGAATCCTTTTTCTGGTTCAGGATTAAACCAATTTTTTTCTCACAGCCCAAGGTGTATCCCACACCTTAATACAAATCCCAAAAATAAAAAAAACTAAAGAGTTTGCTTCTTGAAAGCAAAATACACAAATTTTGTAGCACGAAAGTTTGCTCAAAAATTCTTCACACAATAGCAAGGAAGCCGGTTAGAAGAATTGTGAGATTTTTGAGAATTTTGGACCTTTTTGGGAGAGCTCAAGACAGAATATGGCTGCTGGAAAATTCTTGAACATATTCTAAGATCAACAAGGTAATGTTAATATGTAGAGAATAAGGAATAAAATTGGCCATTGGATTTAGGGCAAAAATAATGAGTGGCTATGATTAATTGAGGAGATTTTGGAAAGAACTTTTGATATAAATATGTATTTAATTAAATCTCCAGCTGGACGGATTGAAAGTTGTGATTCCCTTTTTTTTTTTTTTTTTTTTTTTTTTTAAATTAACTAGTTGATTTAATATATATAATTTAAAATTTGAATCAACCAGCCCTCGCCACGTGTCATGTTCTCATTTGTCCGTTGGATGCCACATCAGCCCAATTTGACCGTTATATGCCACGTCAGCTTCCACGCCAGTGAGTTGCCACGTCACATGCCTACGTGTCATGTCATGTCATAATTTCTGTCCAAACTTCTTTTGCTCATATCTTTTTCATCTGGACTCCGGTTTGAACGATTTTAAGTGCGTTGGACTCATCTTGTCGAGCTCTACAAAATAGACTCTTTGAAACACTGAATTGATTAGTCCAAAAAAAAAAGAGTTTGTTATCATCAAAATACTTAGTTTGATTGAAGCTTTAAGGCTAACACCATTGGCATTGGTTTTGAAAAGATTAGCCAATCTTTCAACACCTCCAAATTGGTCCAAACACTCGAAATTCTTCTCTCTCACCATTCTAATTAGAAACTCTCCGATCAACATTTAAAAATGTGGCCATACATGGCTGCTCGCTGGAATTCATACTACCATTATCATTCAACTCTATATCAACAACATTGAATGAAAGAGAGCGTACAAGAGGCTATCAGACTTGCAGTCACGGATTTTTCTTGACAGAGAAATAAGAGCTCTAGTGAAATAAATGGCCGCGAAGGCCATCCTCCACCTCAGTTTGTGAGTTTTTGCCATAGACAAGTGTTCTTCATATTCAACCCGTTCTTCCTTTACCTCAACACCATGGATGTAATCAACATTTAGATTTAAAAATTAGAAAGACGTAAAATTTAAAGATTTTGAATTGAGTTATGGATGTAAAAGAGTATAGTTGAAAAAATCTAGAAAGATAAACGAGAATTCAAAGATGTAAATCTGTAAATGCTAAATTTTAGGGGAGTGAGAAATCATTTGAATTTTGAATTTCAAATCTGGTAAGATTCAATGGGTAGGTAATCTTCAGATACATCTTTTGTGAAAATAAGGGCAAGTATCCAGTTTGTCAATGAGTGTAAATAAGTTAAAAAAAAAAAAAAAAAAGAAAGAGTCAAACGAAAATCCTCCTTAATTCACAATGGACATATTTCAGTAGAATTTTTTTTTGCCATTTTTCTAAGTGATAGAGTATTTGTAGTCATACAATCAATTTTTTCTTAAAAATAAGCCATATGAGATGTTTTGAGACTGAAAGGCTGTTTGGTTTAACTTTTCAAATGTTTATTTTTGAAAAAAAAAATCATTTTATGAAATTTGTAGTGTTTGGCAACCACCTAAAATGACTTTTCAAAAAATGAGTTTGAGAAATAAGTTATTTTGAGTAAAATAATTGATATCAAATTTTAGAAAAAGAGTTTTTAGGTGTTTAACTTGGAATCCATCTCAAATTTTAAAGATATACAAAAATGACCAAAATATCCTCACACTACATCTTCACTTCTACCATGATCGTCGCCGCCCATCACCAGCGACCACCTTAGACCGTCCTCCACCGAAAACCACTCTAATGGTCACCACCCACAGTCCCCCACTAACGACCACCCGGTGACCACCGTCTGCTACTACTCGACGGCCACTGCCTGCTGCTACTCAACAATCACCGCCTCCTCCCACCTCTGGCTACCACCACCACCATTGACCTTCAGCGACCATCGTCGGCTACCACTCTAAAGACCACTCTGACTACCGTCGACTATTCATAGTGTTTTAAATACAAATTTGAACTTATTAGTTCATAGTGTTTAATAGTCATCATTTATAGTAATTTGAAATTAGTATAAACCTTTTGAGTGTAAAGCAAACTAAACAAATTCATGTATAAAAACACTTTTGAGAAAATGTAACCAAACATATGAGTGTTTTAATTTTAAATAGTTTTTATAAAAAAAATGCTAAAAAGAAAATACATTTTTAAAAAATACTTAAATTAAAAGGTAAACCAAACGAGCCTAAAAATAAGCCATATGAGATGTTTTGGCTATCTCATCTTGCATTTTGTTACTTTTGTAGATTTAAAAATAAACGATTATAAATGTAATATACTATTTCTTTTTGTTATGTCACTTTCTAAAAAAAAGTACATATTTACAAATATATAATTTGTAACGATTTTAAAACATATAACTTAAACTAGGAAGTGCCACAACTATTGCCCTTTTATGCCCTGAAAAATTTGACAGTATAATGATGTAATTACAAAAATTTTAGAAACTTGAAAAGTAGGAAAAACACACTTCCAAAACTCATAATCGCTTCAACGTCTTCCAAACTGCGAATATGCTAAAATTCAGTCTAGCATCGTCCGCAAGAACAAAGGAACTCAGCAGGAAAGCTAGAAAAGAGTTCAACAAGAAAACTACTCAGAGTCTAATAATACCATCACATAAGAACTTAAAATCACGACTCAAGCTAAGACCCTAGGAACGCTCTATGCCATCTCCATAGCCTCGCCAAGCTGACGCCCTCGCCACCCGCCTCATATGTCTAGGCACCATCTGTAAAAGAACCAAAAGAGTAGCATGAGTGAGTATAAAAATACTCAGAAGGTAGTCTCACTTAAAGTCCAAAAGTTCACAACACCACCGCAAAAACCATCCAATCAACCACAAACCACAACGTTCACTGATCTTACTCAAGTTCTACACTCTCTTGGCTAAGTGACCACTTAACCCACCCTCATCTACGGTATTGCCTCATTGTTATACTATAAAGCCATGCTTCCTATCCACGAGGCTTGATCCCCGCAGTTAGCATACAACAAAAAGGATCTCAACCCTCAAGCCACACCTTGAAGGCTCACCAGCCCTCTGGCTAGCACCTACAATAAAAGGACACACCCTCCAAGTCATCACACATCAGGGTACACAACCCACTAGCTAGTCTCTGTAATGAAGGACACACCTTCCATGCCATCACATATCAGGGTACACAACCCATTAGCTATCACATCTCATAAACATCCTAGGCAAGCATGCTCTAGGTGGGCAAGCATGCTCTAGGTGGGGTGGTAGGTGTCACTAGCCTAATGGTCCTAAGCCATTCCCTAACTCTATTAGGGTTCTCAAGACCATAGATCCATATTTGTCAACAACACACAAGATCAAGACAACCGAGGCCTTATTGTTAGGTTCATCAACCACAAGAAAATATTTTTATGGCCACACATCGACATACAACAACATCACAAATCGTGACTTTTCACACTAATCACAAACCCTGAATCTCAAACATAAACTCATGCGTAAGCTTGACAACCTTCTTAAACAAGAACTTCACTTAACTATGGCCTCTACGAATGCTAGCGTAATATAGCCCCTGATCGAACTAAAACGTGGGGGCTATACGAAAGAATTTTTAGTTTAAAAACAAAGCTCCAGTCTAGTGCAAGTGCACACTGTCGATGCAAGCAATATAAAACTAGAAGTATTCTAGAGTATCGATCCCACAAGAAACAGATACAACAAAATTCAAAAGATAGCAAAAATTATTTTCAAATTTCAATTTCGGTAACCAAGGTTATAAAAATGTTGGGAGGTGTTGTTGCTAAAAAAATAAAAAAATAATAAATATGAAAAAGGGAAATTCATGTTGTTCATGCCCCTTTAGAAAGAAATGCAACTAAAATGTAATTGCAATCGTAGCTAACACAAGAAAACTAAGTAAACCGAATTATTCTTTTATTCAGTTTTGCTTCAAAATCTTTAGGAGGCTAAGTGATTAAATCTATATTTCTATGGCTAATCTAACTTAGATAATTTCGAGCATAATTCTAGTGGTTTGGAGTCTCGCCCTATGTCTAGTGTCGATGTTCAGAACTTATTTCTAAGCCTTTTCCTCCATTGCTTTTGTGACATCCGCCTTCCCTTAACCCTTTCGATATTAAGTTTAAGCTTAACAAGTAATACTAGTTGGTCGGCTAGGTTTACCCAATATTAAACTCAGCAAAAGCAAACAAAGTTTCAAGTGCTAGCTAGATTGATTATGCTTTTAAGCTTTACATCTTTCCTCTAGGGCATTCACGAACTTGAACCCCTAAGGAAAACTTAGCTCATCATTGGAAAAGTGAAAAACAACAAGTTAAAAGATTGAAAATTCATACTAAAAGCACATGAAATAAGGGAGAAGAAAAATTCTGGAAATAAGGATTCAAATAAGAGAAATTCTAGAACAAAAAGCATAAAACAACAACAAACAACTAAACTAAAATTCAACAAAAAAACCTTCAAACAACTAAAATAAATGATAACTTTATTAATAATGACAACTAAAATTCAAACAATTGCAATAAAGCTTCAGCAACTAAACTATTTCAACAAGAGAATTACAATGGAATGAAATAATAGCAGCTAAAACTTCCTATGAAATAAATCAGAATCTAACGTGAAGAACAAATAAAGAGACCAGTTTTACTCCTTGCTTAATCGATGCAACCACTCTTTCTTCAAAGGAGATTGGGTCTTTACCACCTTTAACTTTCGTTGAGGTAGGATTAAACTTTGGAGCTTCATGGGTTTGGAACGAACAAAAAAACAACATCAAAATAAAAAGGAAACAACAAAACGATGGACTTGGGGCGTGAAGAAAAACTCATGTCGTTTTTTATTCATTCTTCTTTTTTTTTATAGGTGTTGGGGGCTAGGGTTTCCATCGTTGCTCTTCTACAACCTTGGGTCCACTTTTAGAACTGAAATCGAGCTGAAAAATCTTCTAAATCTCGCAAAATCTCTACAATGGACTTGGGGCGTGAAGAAAAACTCATGTCGTTTTTTATTCATTCTTCTTTTTTTTTATAGGTGTCGGGGGCTGGGGTTTCCATCCTTGCTCTTCTACAACCTTGGGTCCACTTTTAGAACTGAAATCGAGCTGAAAAATCTTCTAAATCTCGCAAAATCTCTACAATTCTCACAGATCCCGTGATTTCTACAACCTTCAGTTTTTTCCAGAAATGCAATTGCATTTCCATTATGGAATGAAATTGTATTTTTTTGCTTGTTCACAAACTTGTTTGCCTGAAGAAATGCAACTGCATTTTTGTATTTGCTCCAAACCTACACAAAAATATCAAATTAGTGTAATTTCCAACATCTTTTCAACATCTTTCCTCTTTTTTATTACTCCAACGAGCTTTTATGAATTTAACTAATAAACACTATTTTTAGCTTGCTCATCATATAACAAAACACACAAAAATGGCAAGAATAACCTAGTATAAGGGTCAAATAATTCTAATGAGAATTATCAGCCCCTAAACAGTCAACCCAAAATTAAATTCCCTAAACATGCTAGAAATCATAACGGTCATCATCCTTCCACTCACATTCAGACCCATCTAAAACATGTTAAACATCCCAAGTTATCCTGTACCATTTGGAACACACGAAACATGGATAATGACCTTGAACATTGTATACTTTTAAGGTTTCTAAATTGCCAATTAGCCAAATCCAACAAGCCAAGCATCCTGCACACAGTCAACTCATCCAACATCCTACGAAAACTAATCCCCAGCCAACCATTCAAGTGTTTCAGGCATACTGTACTCAGTTAAACATCCCAACACCTCAAGTAGACACTACTTAACTATTTAGTCTAATACCTCAAGTATTCTGCATTCTGCAACTAACCAAACATCTCAGACAGCCCAAACGTTTATGTTCATTCAGTTTAAATCAACTACCTATACATTCACGCTTATAGAGAAACCACAATCATAGTCATACATGCGTTCCAAAAATCAACTCCATAACCAAGCTCTAACAAGTTATTCCAAATTGACTACTTATAGAAACATATCACATGGCTGCTACCCCTCTGGACACCATACAAAGAATCATGAATATTGCAAACCAAACCAATTTGTCATCAGACCCCTTTAATACTATGCTAAAGTATCATAAAGTGAACCTCCTACTTGAGAACTTTACTAAGCATATCATCCAATGACTAACATGATTAAGCACATACTTAAAAGAAACATACTCATAACCACTCAATCATACATGCATTATAAAATCCATGAACTTCATATCCAAAGCATTAAGGAGTTATCCAATTAGGCTACTTACCTTTTAAAGAAAAAGTAATTAGACAATTCCAACGCACCCCAAACTCTCTTTAGAAGTTCTTAGCACCACCTAAAAGAATTTCCAAAGAGGACAACGTTTAGTATTTGTACCCACATATAATTTAACCAAAACTTCCAAACCACTTGCAAAAATACTTCTAACAACAATCTTTATCCATCAGGCTATAGAACTTACCCGAATAATTTCAAGAATCAAGGCAACCCGGAACTCAAATACTTGATTTCGAATCGCCAAACAAAGTCCTAAAAATAAATAACAAATTGTTCTAAAATCCAACCATGAGTTCAATAGAGTTGAGATGAAAATTACCCAATAAAACTTACCCAAAACAACACTTTCGCTTTTAGAATTTGATGTTGAAGTAATCCGATCTCAACAATCGGGCCTCCAAATGCAATGGGTGTTCTGAAATTAAGTCTGAAGAACAAAAGATTAACCTCTGAACACCAAAACAACACCATAATTCATCTTTAAAAATAAAAAACCACCTTGAATCATTGCCGAAAAACTTACCCACTCCAAAAGAAGACTGTTCACGGATGTACGTTGCCAGCCTTGCCGGAAAACGATCCTGAACCCACCTCACAGCTACTGGTCGTTCAATCCGTAAAGAGAGAGAGTGTGTGTTGCAAGGATTTGAGTGTGGCAGCATGACAGTTCTTTGCGGCTGGGATCTGCATGATGGGGGTATGGGCTACGCGGTGCGGTGGCTCGATCGGCGATGGGGTGAAAGGAAGAAGAAGAAGGAGGAGGAGGAGGAGGAGGAGGAGGAGATGGTGTAGGGGAGAGAAGAAAGTGGGAGGAAAAGAAAATATCTTCTTTTTTTTTTACTTTTTCAAAATTCAGTAATGCCCTCCTACCTACTATTTTATTCCCTTTTTGCCCTCCTAAGTGTCCAAAAACCAAATCCCAAAATACCGTAAAATAGAAATTATCATACAAAAACACTTTCTTCCAACAATAAACCATCTAGAAAAATGTTGGGCATTACATATATATTTTTTAAGTTACCCATTAAGGGGCTGTTTGGGGCAAGGAGTTGCAGGGAGTAGGAGTTAGTAAGTCTGGGGAGTTAGGAAGTTTGTGTTTGGAGTGCAATGTTGTTTAGTCTTGAGTTAGAAAGTCTGTGTTTGGGGCAAGGAGTTGTTTAGTCTAGAGTCTTGAAGTTTGTGTTTGGGGTGCAAATTTGTTAAACTTGGAGTTCTGAAGTCTTAGTTGATTTTAGTTTTTTTTTTTGTATAGTTTTTTCTACAAATTTCAAATTTTCATTATTTTTTAACACCATTCAAAATGAATATCATACATACTTTTGTTCAAAATACTATATATTTATGTTATTTATTGTAATAATTTTATTTTATTAAGTTTAGAATGAGAAATCATTTATCTTTTTACTTTGAATATGATTAGTCTGAAAACCAATTTTTTTTAATACGTTAATCTTTTTAAATACTAATTTCTTAAATTGTAATACAAGTTAGTTTAAAATACGTTTTTTTATCTTCAAATCATAAAATTATATATATTTTTGAGCTATTAATAAAAAAAAAACCTAAAAAAGATAAGATTGTTATTTGTTATAAGTAATTTTAGTTTAAACTTAAAAAAAAAAAAATTGTAGATGACATGGGGAGAAAGTGAGATAGGGAGATTTTTATCAATTAAAAAAATTGCTATGTAATACTCTGATTTATATTAAAATTTCAATTTAAATAATAGTATCATATCTAAAACATTCTTATATAATTTATATTTTAAAAATAAAATTACAGAATAAAAATAAAAATATTTTTGTTAAAAAATTTATTAAAATTATAGGATAAAAATAAAAAATTTAAAAAATATTTATATTTAATTAGTAATTAGTAATAATGATGAGAAAATTTATATAAAAAAATTAAATTAAATTAAAAAAAATTATGTAAAAATATATATAGAGGGAGAAAGGAGAGGAGAGAAGAGATAGAGGTAGGAGTGAGGTGGGGTGAAGAAAAAAGAAGATAGAAAAGTTGTGGGGCACACAATGGAGAGTTGGAGGAGGAGTTAATAAGTTTGTGAGGCCCACAATAGAGAGTTGGAGGACGAGTTAATAAGTTTGTGGAGCCCACAATAAGAGTTAAAATATCCTTGGGCCAAACAAGGAGTAGAGGGGGAACTCCTCCCAACTCTACTCCCCTTAACTCCTCAATCCAAACACCTCATAAAATTTCTCTAAATAAAATATTTTTAAAAAAAAATCTCTATATAAAAGCTTTCACTCTAACCTCCGAGCAATGTGTAATTTTAAAAAGATAGACACAACTTTTCTAACCTAACATAATAAAATAATATGGTTTTTTAATTTTAAAAAATAATGTATTTCAAACCTCGTTCTTGTACTTAAAAAAAAAACTCATTTTTTGACGTCAATAACATGTGGAGTGGAGATTGAACCTTTTACCTTTTGGTCATTAAGATAATGCCTTAACCAATAGAATTATGCTCTAGTTGACATATTTTGTTACTTTTTGCATATCTAAAAATAAGGTTAACAAATTTGGTCCCTATGGTTTGGAGAAAATTAAAATTTAATCTCTATGGTTTTAAAAATTAGAATTTCATCCCTATGGTTTTATAAAACCTTATAAATAGTCCTTACTGTTAGAAGCCATTAACAATTTAAGTACGTAGTAGTTATCTATTCATATGTCAATGAAACGGTCTTTTGTATTTAGCTGACTCTATTGGTTAAGTAGCTGACTGGATAAAAAATGATTTGCTAATTTTAAAAGAAGTTGCATTAAATTGCCAATTTCCAACCCTTTTTTATATCTAGTCAGCTACTTAACACACACAGTTAGCTAAATACAAAAGGTCACCTTATTGACACATGGATAGTGTAACGACCCGACTTAGACTAGATTTCTAAGGGTCGCTACTACTAAAATGAATGAACGTTTCACTCCACAGCGGAAGCATTGGATTGTCTTTGATTTTATTTAAAATTAAACTAAAAATAAAGGTTAAACAAACTTACTTGGAGTAAATATGGAGATATTTCTGACGGATCTTTATCTCCTTCATAAAATCTTCCTAACTATGACTCGAACACAGGACCAAGGCTTGTGGGAGCCTCTTGAAAGAAAATCCACAAGGGATTGGAGAGAAAGAGGTCTAGAGAGAATTCTCTAATTCTCTATTGAAGAGATATGTGTTATTTCTAATGGCTCAACCCAAGAGTCCTATTTATAGAGACCAAGGGAAAATCTTTGTCATAATTAAAATATTATATTTTAATATCTAATATATTAAAATATATCTTATATTTATTTGAATCTCATTCAAATCTCCTATGATATTTATTTATTTGAATATTATTCAAATTCTATAAATATCTTTTATTTAATGTATCTAATATACATTAATTATTTTAATATTTAATGTATCAAATACAATAAATATATTTTTCTCTTATATATTTAATATATATAATATATTAAATATTAATTTGAACATTTCAAATTTTTCTTTCAACTATTGATCTTTTAGTGTTACTATGAGCTAGCAAGGAGACCTTATGGACCTACAGATTATAAGCTTCAATGATACAAAATCAATTAATTAAACTCTTTAATTAATTAATTTATTCATTAACTATAGGTCACTCCACTATAGACTTAGAGTTGCACTCTTATGCATTTTAGGACAAGTTGTGTCATAGATATAATCATTACATGCAAGTCAATCATTCACGAGTTGTTCGTAATTACAGTTGGGTCAAAAGTCCGTTTTATCCCTATAATTACATCTTGCACCTTAAGTACCACTGATCCTCTAATGAACAATCTGTTTATAATCTAATTATAAACTAAGTCCCTCTCGGGCTAGTGAAAAGGTGGGGCCCCATTGTTCAAGTCTCGAAATCAGCACTTAAGAGAACTACTCATCTACTTACCCTATATGGAAATGAGTGAATTCCATCTTGTGAGATTATGTTCCCAGCTCCCTATTTGGTCAAGTCCCCAAAATGGTAGGCATATTGAATCGGCTACAAAAGCCACTCTCACCCATTCAAATCAAAGGACAAACCCTCACAGGCAGGAGTTCATAACTCAGTCAGAATTAAGATCGGGTGGCATATGATCGTCCTGATGAAATATTAATCTTCTCAATTAACGGATTTATAAAGAGAGATTAAATATTTCGTGGTCCAGTTTTATACAAACTCATTGTATAAGATACTCCCACTCACATGTCTCCACATGAATGATTTGGATCAAATCATTTGTAACTATTACTAAGTGGGCGGTATCAATAGTGTTGCCAAGATAAGGCACCAAACCTTATTCATATACTATGACCCTTTAGGTTATTTCTTGAACATGATCCTCTCGTATGTCAACCACATACTGTTCAAGATTACACTAATAACCTTGGATTTTTCATATAATGGATAATATTATATTGCAAATAAAATAATCAAAATTATTATTAATTATTAAATAAATTATTAATTACAAGGCTTTAGGGCATAAATCCCAACAACTACACGCATACGAAAAAGGGCTTTTGAGAATTAAGCGATAGTTCGTATAAGCGAAAACAAAACAATTGGTTATTAAAATTGATCAGAATTCACAAAACTTTGAGTTCAAGATCCCGATAAAACCTAAATTTACAAAACTTAATGGACATTAAGCTTTTAAATAATCACAAACAAAGGGAATACACAATCAGGGCATAAAACATGAAACTATGAATTAGCCTAGTTGAATGCCCTCACCACATGCGCCGTAAGTCATGTACCGTTTGAAAAGAAAAGAATGATAGCATGGGTGAGTATAAAAATACTCAGTAAGTAGCCCCACTTGAAGGCCAAAGCTGCAAATATTTGAAACATCCATGAAACTTGAAACATGAAGGGTCTTGAATAAAGTAGACATTCACGTCCTACTACTTTAAAGGTCATAACTGAAAACATGACATTCTGTCAAGCTGGTTTACACTACAAAGTGTCCTGATACATAAGGCCTTAATTGAACACATGAAAACTTCATGCCTAAGTGAACAATTAACCTATCCCCAAGTTGAAAACATGAGGGAATGGTAACTGTAGACATGTGGGAGTGAGCCCCAAGCTGTAAACATGAGGGAACGACCCTCAAGCTAAAAACATGGAATATACATGACATGAGAGAACGACCCCAAGCTGAAAACATGAAACATACATGACACGAGGGGAAAGTAATTGTCACTAAACATCATTATCATGAACTTAAGATTAAACATGCATGTCATTGAAGCCCTCACGACATGCTAGAGGTCATAACAATCATTAACAACTCATCCCTTAATTGGCCCCCTCTAAAACATGCTAAACATTCAAAAGCTATTTGGTGCCGTTTTGAGTAAGCCATACATGAATCTAGTCATTCTATACTTTAAAAGTATTCTAAACTGCCAACTAGTTCGTCAAACAACACAAGTATTTTGCACGCAGTCCACTCATCCAATATCTCAAGTAGCCTGTACACAACCAACAACTCAAACATCTCAAGAAATCTATACACAGTCGACTATTCGAATATTTCAGACATATTGTACTCAGTCAATTAATCAAATAACTTAAGCATTTTGAACTTTGTAGCTAAACAAACCTCCAGACATCCAAACATTCATGCTTATTAAATTTAACACAACAACCCAAACTTTCGTACTTAAGAAAAACTCATAACCATGGTCATACATGTGTTCCAAAACTCAAACTCCATATACATGACTTAAAAGAGTTGTTCCAATTTGGCTACCTCAAAAGCGATCATTAAACAAAACTTAACTCCTTCGAAAAGTATTCTAGTCCAACCTACACCATTTTCAGCATCAATCAATAATTAGTCGTTCTAATCAAGAAATTAATTCTTGAAGATTAATACTTACCTACAAAAGTGCTCCAAGAGAATACCCAAGTGATTCTATGCCCAATGTCGACTTCAAAACCTTGCTTAAATAATCTAAACATACATATAACAGGGTTTCAAAAGTTAGCATTTAATTTCTAGCATTTAGTCGAGGGTTCAAATGGTTTTAAACGAACTTTAAACACCGAATCTTACCGAAAATAGACGCCAAACGCCTGCTGGTTTTGACTCTAAAATGGGTTAAATTTTGCGAAGCAGAGATCTAACAATTATGAGTATTCTAAAAATTAAGCTCCTAGATCTATGGATTAACTTCCAAAACACAACAAAAACTAAAACGAAATAAAAAAAACCCACTGAACCAACCCGCAAGCCTAAACGAACTAGCACTTACCTCACGCCACTATAAAAAATGAGACCATGCCACCCAAACTCATCGAAAAAACGCGTGGGCATCTTGCAAACCAAAGGCCTTGTTGCCAAACAGAGGGCACATAAAAAATAGAGGTTGTTTGCAAGTCGTTCTCTCAACGAATCGAGTCAGCCGCACGAATCTACAACTCGGGAGGAAGCCTAACACAATGTCGTCGTCAAATATGGAATAGTACAACAAAGAAACGTGAGGAAGAAGGAAAACAGCTATCGGAATGTAAGGAAATTGTCAGAAAGACATGGGTACCACGCTGTTTGAGAACTCCTCCATTGAGTTGTGCTCCTGCTTGATCGCCGATGTTGAACGCTCTCCTTGCCACTGCGCTCACTCGCTAGAAGAAAAAATGAGGGAGATGGCTTTCTAGCTTCGTGCTTGATTGAAGAGATGAACGAAGAAGAAGATGAAGGTCAAGGTTGCTGCACGCATGAAATAAGGAGAAGAAGAAGAAGAAGAAGATCCTGAGATGGAGGGGCAGCTGCATGAAAGATGAAGGGGAGAGAGATGGAGATATTAGGGTTTCTTTTATTTCTATTTTGCTTTTTTTTTCTAACACCCAAAATCACCACTTAGGACCAAACAAAAACTTTAAACTCTCCTCCCAATTAAGCCTCAAATTTATATCCAATGAACCACTAAATGGGAAATTAAATCAAAGACTGACAAATTAATCTTACCTGAAGATATAGGGTATTACAGATAACTAACTGTCACGTACTCAATACGTTAGTGACTTATAGTGGTAGAAACTATTTATGAGGTTTTATCACATTATATGGATGAAATTCTAATTTTTAAAACTATAGGGACTAAATTCTTTCTCTAAATCATAGAGACCAAATTTATAATTTAAACTAAAAATAAATGATTATAAATATAATAAACTATTTCAATACCTTATTTTTGTGATTTTCTCAATTATATGGACTAAAGACTATGCATATCTTTAAAATTGAAAAGAATAATAATGCAAAAAACTTGAGACCCATAGTTTCAATGTTTATGTTAATACAAATATCACCTGTCTAAGAAGATAAAAACAATTTTTTTTTTCACAGTATGTAGGGTGGGAGATTAAAACATTTGATCTCTTAGTCGATAAAACATATTTTATGCCAATTGAGCATGCTCATGTTGGAAATAAAAGAAGTTATTCTCCTCTAAACTTACTAGCTCTTAAATAGTAATTTTGATGCATGTGTAAAAGGAATATTAACCTTTACAAGTTTTAAACTATTTATAATCAATTTCCAAAACCGCCCATAAATCTCATAAAATCGAAGCATCGAGTTTTCCAACGAAAAATTCATGTTGTTAGGTTATATTATTCTTTATCATGTAATTTCGTTTAGAAAAATATCATTAAAAGAATTTATATTAATTTCTTATTATAAACGAAGTCATTTATTTTCTTCAACTAATTACATCAAATGTAGCATTTCGTATCTTTTTCATTTAGTCAATTCATAAACAATAAAAAAAATAGTTCAAATCCAATATTCATCTCTAAATTCTCAAGCTTATTTTATTTGGTCTATGAACTTTGAACTTTGAAATTAATTTTCTAATCCTTCAAGTTTTAAATATTCTGTTTTAGTCTCTAAATTTTACCCACGAAATATTTCATTTCTTATCAATAATTTCTCAATAATCATTTAATAAGAATCTAAATACATTTGAAAACTTGATACCTAAACACTTGTTCAAGTAGATATCTAATTTTCTATTCATCAAGTGAGTGAATAAAAATTATCTAAGTTAGGTTTTTGTTAAATATTTATTAATGAAAGTCAATGACAAGGACTCTAAAATAATTTCTTTTAGTTAAATTTATGTACTAAAATAGAATATTTGAAAATTTAGAGACAAGAATGGAACAAATGTAAAAGTTTAAGCTCCGTTTGATAGCTATTTCGTTTTAAAAACTACTTTATTTTTTATTTTTTTAGTTTTCAAAACTTAGCTTGAATTTTGAAAACATTTAGAAAAAGTAGATAACAAAACAAAGAAAGCCATAGGTGGAAGTTGCATTTCTAAGCTTATTTTCAAAAACTAAATAGTTATTAAAATAGGGTCAATCCGAGTATAACTTAGTGGATGAAACACCAATTACCATCCTAAAGATAGATGGTTTCATCCTCTGCTCAACCTCGTAATTGTTGAACTAAAAAAAAAAATATCAAACAGAGCCTTAGTTACCAATATAGAATTCAAACCATAATAAAAATTATTGTTGTGACGTCTAAATGACTCTTCATAGATATGGTACAATTTTATATACTAACAGTCTCGTCAATCAATAATTAATAAACAAAAAAGTTGACTTGATATCATGTAAAATATGCCACAATATAATCTCTCTCTCTCTTAAATGCCAACATGGCATGATCACCAAAATAACAAAAAATCTCTTTCAAAAATAGCTGAACATTCCACAAAACAGTGTTGTGGTTGTGTTTCAAGAGTAGTGCATGTGCACACATGTGTTCTTAAAGTCCTTAACATGTCCTTCTGGCTACACTATTAATAACCATATATTATATGCATAAGAGAAAGAAAGAGAGAGAATTTTGGATCATTTTCCCAAATTGATATGATAGCATTCAAATAAAGAGGAAAAAAATTGCATGAGTTTTGAAATATTATATATAGGAATGAAAGCATGGAATATTATTATCTATCTGGTTTGGATTCCAAATGTCTCAACATTTATGGAAGACCACTTTGCAAGGGAAGATTATTATCAATTTTTTAATCTTAATTTAATCTTTTATTTTATAAATTAATGATTATGAGTTAAAGTTGGTGCCCTGTTTTAGTAGTGGCAAAGCATTACTTGTCAAGATGAAGCTTTTTTCTTTTTATATATGTTTTACTTTTGGGATGTTATTTATAACACTTTAGATCTATGTAAACAATAACAGAAATGGGAAGAAAATTCTAAAAAAAAATGTTGATAGACTATATAGACAAACAGTTTTAAAGTTCATAGACTATATAGACATAAATCTAAAAGTTCAAAAACTAAACTCATAATTTAATCTTATATTAATTTGTGCCCTCTAGCATAAATTTCTAGATCCGCCACTGCATGCATACTATTCAAGCTTGCTTGAGGCTTGGTATTTGCTATTGTATTACATTTTTTTTTCTTTTTTTTAAGTAAAGATAATATTACTCTTTTTTTAAAATTATTATTATATCATATTGCGTTTTTTTTCCATATTCTTAAAAATTTTGAAATTTAAATCAGTATTTTTTTTCATAATTTAAATCAATATTAATAATTTAAATAATTTATTTGTAAATAAAAATTACTATTTAAAAAAACATTTAATTTATATATCAAGAAGTTTTATGATTTTTAAATAATATTATAATAATTAAATTATAATTAAAATACTAAAATAATATATTTTTTTAGTTCAACATGTAGAGTGAAGATTCGAATATCTGACCTCTTGGTCGAAGGTTTGTGAGTTAACAAATAACAATCGCTTTTTTTTTTTTCAATTTTTTTTTTCTAAAACCTATAACTTCACATTTTTGTCTTTATGTAAAAAGAGTCACTATTATTGTAACGACCCGACTTTTCCTATTAGACTTTCTAGGGACGTTACTACATGCATGCTAATGGAATTTAAAAATCTTTAATAATAGACAGAAAGAATTAAACTTTTTGCCAAACAATCAAAATGTTTTAGTTCGGGATCCCTTTAAAATCATTGCAAAACATAATGTGAATCAAAACGTTAAATCAACTGAAATAGTTTCACTTCAATTAAGTTTACTTAACAAAATATTTTTAAATAATACACAATCTAAATGCGGAAATCATGTTCTTCAAAGTCACCCATGACTCTTTCAGCAAACTGCCTTGTCAATCGCCTAAGATATGTCTTTGCCTTTACCTGAAAAGAAAAACATTTTTGAACAAGGGTGAGTATTTAAAATACTCAGTAAGTGACCTCACTACCGGGGTCAAAATATGCAAACACATACAGAGTGATTTTCTTATTTATTTATTTTTTTTAAAAAAAAATCTTTTCCTCTAGTGGGACCTAAAACATTTTCATATTGGAAACGTTTCCCTTTTAATTTTTCTCTTCGGCTTAATGTGGACAATTATCCCAACCTAACATTTTCTTTTCATTTAACCTTTTCAGGTTCCTTTTCATTTAACCTTTTCAGGTTCCTTTTCATTTAACCTCTTTAGGTTCATTTTCATTTAGATGTACATCTATAATTTTAGGAGGGTAATTGCCACAGCCTTCGAAATCATTTCATCATGAAAATACACATGTATGCATGAGGTCCCAAAGCATTTTAAATTTTCATTCAATGATGCAACACAAGGCAACATTCTCATATCATTCATCATAAATCATAAACCATAAATCATGCATCACATTCATAAGAATATTTGGCAATCATACAAGTAAAAGTCCATTTTCATATAAAATAAAGCATTTTAAAATTCATCAAAAATCATAATAAAACATTTATAAAAGCTTTTCATTTCAAATGTAGTTTTTCAATTCAGTTCCTAACTTGCATTTAAGCATACCGGCATAAAGTCCCTTACCTTGGCTAAGCTTAAGAAAAATCCTCAAACTCCTACTTCAGAAATCCTTTGACAAACCTACAAAAATTCCCACAAGATCATGCTTGACATTCATAGCCTTCAACTCCAATTCTAAAATAAATCACCCTAAGATGTTGGTTTAATAACTCCACTTATCCCTAAGAAACTCATATTTCAAAATCATCCTAAAGTCCAACTATCCCCCAAACTGAGTAGAAGAATTAAGAGATAATAATTTTTTTTTTCCAACACAATCCAAATCTTAGAATTGAAGCCTAACATATACTTAAGGATTTGCTTGATTTTGGAATGAGAATTTTACCTCAATTCCTACCCCAAAACAGAACCGAGCTTTGCCGATTAAATGATGGTTTGATTCGATTTTGTCAAACCAACCTCCACCTACAATGGGTATTCCAAAAATAGAGCCCAAAATCAATGGGTCAACCTCAAAATTACCAAAACAGTGCCCAAAACTAAATCTACCATCTAAAAACCATAAGAATATAGCAAGAATAAGCTTACCCACGTGAAAACGGAGCCGAAACAGGCTGTACAGTGTCGAAAAACACTAGAAAATTAGCCCAAAAATAGAGAAATCCCACTGTACTCGGACTGTAGAAGCGGCGGCTGTTCGGGGTTCGCGATTGGCGGTCGGGGATCTGCAGTAGACCGGACAGTGGGTCGCGTGGGTCTGCGCTACGGTGGAGCGGCGGCAGGAGCGTGATTCATGGCGAGCCGGCGGCGGATATGGGTGTCGGTGTGGGCGGGCGGTGCGACGGCGGCGTCTGCGCTAGTGGTCGGCGGTGCGACGGCGGTCGGGTCTGAGATCACGGCGTGCAGCTGTGTGAACTGCAGAAGGGAAAGAAGAGAAAAAAATTTCTGCTTCAAATGAGTGATTTTCGAACACACAAGGGGAAGAAGAAGAAGTTTGGAGAAGATGATGGCTTGAAGGCTTGAAGGCTTGGCTTGACCTAGGGCTACATGCAGTATAAAATAATAGAGAGGGATAATTGGGCTTGACTTCTCCTTGGGCTTGGGCTTGGCTCAAAGTCACTTAATTAACAAAAATGCCCCCAAACCAATTAATTCCATTTTTTTCCTTCTTTCTTCCCAATTTACCCTCCAATTTCTCCAATTTCAATTATGCAAATCTCTAAAATTAAATTCCAACACAACTTTAAACATGAAATTGACCTTACAATTAGTTTAAATTTCAAAATTAAACTTTAATTAATACCTGAAAATGTCGGTCGTTACAATTATACAAAAAAAAACTATGATTAATATATCAAGTCATTTTATAGTTTTTATTTAATAGCATAATAGTTAAATTATAATTTAAATACTAAAATAACAATCCATTTTTATTTTTTATTTTCTATAAAAGCTTTGTCATTGTTATAAAACAAAAGTTATAATTAACATATCAAGTCATTTAATTAATTTTATTTAATATTATAATAGTTAACTTATAATTTAAATTCTAAAATAACAATTATTTAAATTTATGTTATATAATTAATAAAAATTAATGATATGAAAAGTTTAGAAGAACATAAAGAACCAAATGCACAATTTGATTTGTCACAATAGACTTTTACATAACTCTATGAGCTTTTAACTAGTTTTTACTTCTTATCTTTTCAACTGCATGGAGCCATGAGCCAAACTAAGCATAGTTGTTGAGCTATTATAATATGTGTCTTGACTAAGAGGTGAGAGGGTATTTTCTGCAACTAGCATAAAACATGTGTCTTGACTAAGACGTGACATGTTCAAATCCCCCCACCCCCACTTATTGTTGAACTCAAAAAAAATAAAAAAATGTTGCATGCGAAATACTACTTCCACTTATTGGTTCCTTGTTTTGTTATCTATTTTTTACATATGTTTTTAAAAACCAAGCCAAGTTTTGAAAACTAAAAAAGTAGTTTTCAAAAACTTGTTTTTGTGTTTTGGAATTGGCTAAATTGTAGAAAATACCCTTGAACTTTGTACTTTATTTCAAAAATACCCCTGAACTTTCAAAAGTTTCATTAATACCCTAGACTTTAAAAAAAAGTTCAAAAAGACCCTTACCGTTAGTTTTGAATGGAAACCGTTAGTACTTTGTTTCAAAAATACCCATGAACTTTCAAAAGTTTCATTAATACTCTTAAACTTTCAAAAAAAGTTTAACGATACCTAACTGTTAGTATATGGACATAAATCATTAGTACCTCGTTTTAAAATACTCCTAAACTTTCAAAAGTTGTATTCATACCCTTAACCTTGAAAAAAATTAAAAAAAAAGCCCTTTATTGTTAGTATATGGACGAAAAATATTTATCTATACTTCATTACCTCCCTCTTCCATTTAGTCTTTCTCTCGATTTTCATCAATCTATGGCCTAACACTTCTCTATTTTTCCTCTTTCTTTTTCAATGCCCTATTTACTCTCTTTTTCCATTTTTCAATCTATAAAACTACCCCCTTCAATCAAGGTATATAAACTATAGCAAGAAAAAGGAGAATAATGGAACCACCAAGGGACCTTAGGACTTATATGCTTTAACAATGCTGTGTACATTAGTAATTTGAGTTAGTACGTTTAGTACACAAAAAAAGAGACATGTTGAGAATTTGAGTCATAATTTTGAGGACATCTAGTGGAAGAGAAACGAAAGAAAACATATACATTACCAAAATTGTAACGGGATGAAAATTTTATTAATCCTTTTTGCAGTTCAAATTAGTCTATTTGTTGTGGTCAGTTAAAAAAGTTCGCCACAATTGAGAATTAGACAAATGGAGGAAAAATGAGAGTATCTATATCAAAAAAATGAGGGTATCTATATGAGTTGTTTTCAAATTAGTTCTTTTCCAACTCAAGATAACTTCAAAGACATTGACTATTTGGTGTTGAAAATTCTTATATTTATGTTTGGGTGATAATTCTCATTTATGAGGATTATTTAACCCTAAAACTAAGTTGTTCTTGCCATTTTTGCATATTTTGTTGAATAACGAGCAAGCTAAAAATAGCATTTATAAGATAAATTCATGCAAGCTTGTCGGAGTATGGAAAAAGAAGAATTAAGTTGAAAAGATAAAGGAAAGTTAGCTAAAATCATTGTTTTTGTGCAGATTTGAAGAAATGAAGAAAATACAAATGAAATGCAATTGCATTTCCTTGAGAAGACAAGGTGGTGAACAAGAGGGAAAATGCAATTGAAATACAATTGCATTTTCTGGAATTATCAATTATTTCAAAAATTACGGGAATCATGGGAAATCACCTCAATTGATGGAGATTACTTGATTTATGGGAGAATTTCCAGGCTAATCTCGTGCCCAAACATTTACCCAAGAATTAAGGAGCCCCAAGATGGAAAAAGAAGCCTTGGAATATCTATAAAAGGAGAAGAAGAATGAAGAAAAAAGGCGACTCCAAATATTAACGGTAAGGATATTTTTGAACTTTTTTTAAAAGTTTAAGGGTATTAATGAAACTTTTTAAAGTTTAGAGGCATTTTTGAAACAAAGTACTAACGATTTCCATCCAAAACTAACGGTAATAAAGGGTATTTTTGAACTTTTTTTCTAAAGTTTAAGAGTATTAATGAAACTTTTAAAAGTTCAGGGGTATTTTTGAAACAAAATACAAAGTTCAAGAGTATTTTCTATAAGGGGACTACTTCCACCTATTGGTTCCCTTATTTTGTTATCTACTTTTAAAATCCAAGCTAAGTTTTGAAAACTAAAAAAAGTAGTTTTCAAAAATTTGTTTTGTATTTTGAAATTTGTTTAAGAATTCCAATGTTATCATAGAAAAGAAGTAACAATTGTTGTAGATAAATGATGAGAAAACAACACAATTTTCAAAAATTAAATGGTTATCAAACAGGATCTAAATTAATAGATGTGCTTGGCTATCGTGTTAGAAGAACATTTATTGAAAAAAATTGGATTGTTCATTTAATAATTAATATTTGATTGTCAAATATTTTGTCCACGGTGGTTAGTTTTTACTGCATGAGTCACTTGGAAAAACACATTCCAATTGAATGCATCTCTTCAAGAGATGCACTCTATTAAAGACAAAAAAAAAAAAACCCAATTTTTTCTAAATAGTTTCAAATCAATGTATTTTTGCGAATTTCTTTTCTTAACCACATTATTTTTCTAATAAGGCTCCTAAAAGGAGAAAACTAAACGCTAATAGGCGTCTAAAGATACTAATTGTAGGAAAAATATGAATTTCTCAATCACTACAAACCCTTTTGATAGCATTGAAAAATACAATTTTTTGTTGTACCAAAAATGATTTTTTTTTTATTCATTGTGGAAATTCTAGTGATATATTCGAGTAATTAAGTGTATGTTTGGTATGCAATTTGATTTTTTTTTTTTTCAAATTTGAGGCGAATATTTGTTTGGCAGGTTTTATTTTTAAATGTTTTTGGATTTGTGATCTAAATAGTGCAAATTTTGAATATAACATTTTTATGTTTTTAACGTATCTAAATTTTAAATTTTAAATTTTAAAAAAGAAAAATTACACTAAAAAGATAAGTATTTTGCTAGATATACTATTTTGAACAAAATTTTAAATTGAGATCTAGTTTCTAAATACGCTATCAAACACATATTCAAAAATATCGAAAAGATGAAATACAACTCTATTTTTCATTGAATTTATTGTTTCCAATCTCGGTCTTCATATTACTATTAGCAAATTGGATTTTTTTTGTCATAACCATAATTTTCCAACAAAATATATGAATTTGAATAATGATCCTCAGAAAATACATAAATATACTCCCACTATAGATGAAGTCACTTCACTTTTTCACAAATTGATTTATTTGCTAATACTTTTCTTTTAAAAAAAACTATACTCAGAAAACGTATTTTGAAAATCTAGCCAATTTTGAAAAAGTAGTTTTATAACGTTTGTTTCTTTCAAATTTGATTAAAAATTCAAAAGTATTTTTGAAAAAAAAATTAAACAAAGAAAACATTGGTATAATTATAAATGACTTTCATAAGCTCAATATTTGAAAATTGAAAACTAAATTTAAAATTACTCTCAAATATAACCTAACATGCACTTTATACTTTTACGTTTATAGTTAAAAGACACGTGTGATGCATGTGAAATTTCACCCTTTTAATTAAAAAAAAGATCATGCCTAAAAGTATATTTATCCATGAGAAAGAGACTTAAATAGTTTGCGATATCCAAAATAATTGAATATTTAGAGAGAATCACCCCTTAAGATTTTAATGAATGCATATCTAAGAGAGAATCACTCATTGAGATTTTCATTTAGTGATACGTACATTATTTACTAATAAACTTTGAGATTCAATTTCATAAAACTGCATAAAACTTGTACCCTCGCCCAAGAGATTAGAGGTTCAAATCCCCCACCTCACTTATTGTCAAAATATATATATATATATATATATATATATATAATTTGAATGGACATTTACACGAATGTTTAAATAATATATGAAATTAAATTTAACACCATACATTTTATTAATTCAATATTCAAAATGAAGAGGCAAAATTGTTGACATACATACCATTTCGTGAAATTTTAATTATAATAATGTAATCTTTTATAAATGTATTTTGTATTTTTTTTGAGTTAAAAATGTATTTTGAGAATAAATCCATATTATTTGATTATAAAGTTTTCATATAAAGATGTGAAAAAAGTAAACTGCATTTTATTAAGTGGTATTTTTTTTTAAATTACTAAAAATTCTCATGAAAAACCAATCCATGAGATTTTCTTGCAACCTATTACCATATGCAAAAACTAAAGCTCCCATGATGAATTCCAATATAGCATATGATTGTTGATAATTAGTTTTTATCGCAAAATCAAATATAATTTCGATTTGGCAAGGGTGAAGAGTGAAATCTAATCCATTAGTATATGAATTCCGCACAGATGCAAACAAATTCAAAGAACATTGAATTGTGAATCTTAATGACAAAGCTAGAAAAGCTTACCTCCTACATATTTTGTTGAGGATTGAATCATCAAGAAACAATATAATAATCTAAGAAGAGTGATATGTAGTAAAAAAATAAATTACATACACATATTCCCCAAACTGAAAAATGAAGTTAAAACAAAACCCTTAAAAAAAGAAATTAAAACAATAATAATAACATAAAAAGAAAAGAAACTCAGAAGAATTGCCCAATCCCATCACCTTTCTTATTTATTGAGGATTGGTGTAATGCCCCCAAATTTTATCTTAACTTAGGGAACATTATTAAACTTACAACCAATATGCCTTAACAATTTCGACAGCATAACGATGTAACTATGTTAACAACTCAATTTTTTTAATCACCTGTTAAACAAGAGTTTCACACTTCTATAAACAGAATTAAACAGATAACCACAACTGTAAATTTCAACTTCAGAAAACTACTAAGGAACCAAACAAACCAACATGCCAACTCCAAACAAAACCATTCCATAAAACTAGTAATCTAAAATCTATTACAAAATTGTCAATATGAAAGAAACCACTAAAACTAAAGCAACCTCAAGTACCAAAATCATAAACTGACAAATACCATATCAATGAAAGACTAGAACAACCATACCAAGTCCACAAACTAAAGAAACTACAAAAATTAAACTAACTAAGTCAATGGTCTTCCTTTTCATCATGTCTCCTCCTCAACAACACCAAGCTTGAAATAATCATCATCACCTGCAAAATCTGGTAATGGGTTAGTACATAACACATACTGAGTAAGTAGTTCACACTCGGTGAGCCACTAAACATCAAACAACAAATAACATGTTTTTCACACGCATCCAAATATGCTTATCAACATTAATAACAACAGTCTCATGCTCAACTTACATAGCAAGTAAAATAAACATAAAACTCACATAACACATGAATTCTACATCCTTCCATGCACACTCAAGCTCCACGAGCTCACTCAATGCTCATAATTTAGTTTTCATAAGGTTTCCTGAGACTGACTCCTTCGAGACACGTTGAACCTCATTGATTTTATCTAGGGCCACCAACATTCTCTACCGACCCCAACTGATTTTATCTAGGGTCACTGACGCTCTCAGTTGGTCCCAACTGATTCCATCAAGGGTTATCGACATTCTCGAGAATCTTCAATACTTGTCTTTCTAAACTTAGCACATCGACCCTTACTATATTAAACTAGGCCATTGATGCTACTCCTAAATTCTTGGATGACATACCACACCTCGATCATTTTTACTTGAGGCACCTGGTATTCACCCAACTTTTCTTTATCACACCTAAGGTCCTCAGACCTCGCACACAATCTTACTAGAATGCATGTTTTCTAGGCATACTCCTAGACCATGCTTTATGCCCCAACAAAACAACTCATCCACAGGACACATATTATGCATAATCAAACAACCCAAGAATCCAAAATGATATCATCACATAACCATAGAGCACATCACACATATAAGCATGCTCAACATACACATAATGGATCATGGATATATATATAATGCATAAAATAAATTAATAAGAAAACATACAACATACTTCACGCAGTCAAACAAACCCACCAAATAAAAACTACTTACCTAGAGTGCTCCTAAAATTATTCCAAGAGTTCCTAAACTAAGAGAATAATTTTTAGAGGCTATACTTAGTTCAAAAATCCCTAAACAACTACAATGGGCTTAAGGAAGAGTTAACTTACCTAGATGCAACCTTAAAAGCTAAGTCAAGCACTCCTACAAATAGGAGTAACTAAGGATTGGCAACTAATTGAACGACACCTAACACTTGCTTTAAAATGGGTATTTGTTGTAAAGTGTTCGAAGGGACTCCGAATTAGTTCGAATTATAATTAAGACACTTCCAAAGGTTAGAAACCAAATCACAACACTTTAAGTGATTTGCGAAAAGGATGAAATGTGCTAAAACTTACCGAGAAGGACCAAATAGACTTGATTCCTTGCTGGTTGGTATCCGAATATGTTCGATTTCTCCAATAAGAGCCCAACAGCACGTGGGTACTCCAAATCAAGGCTGATTAGAGTGTGGTCACGAGCCTAAGGTGATTCGAGGTTCGAATATGAATTGGTCTTGTTGGAAATCACGTTTTTAGCACCAAATGACTTCGAATGCGGGCTGGTCAACATCCAAACGAGCCTAAGATCACAAATCAAAGATGTTTAAGGTATGGGTAATCCAAATCTAAGATCGATTAGGCATGGGTATGTGTTAAACCTTGTCGAAACAGAAAGAGAAATTGTCTAAGAAACCTCGCACAAACGCTAGAAGAGAGGGATGGTTGCCGCTCGCGCTCGTAGACGCCTTGGTGCCACGGAACTGGAGGGATCTGTTGCTTGAGGAGCTGTTCATTACGTGCCAACGCCGTGAAGGAGGAAGAAGATGTCGATGCTTGTGGTCTGAGGTCGCAAGTCTTCGACTACGTGGGTGTTGTGCGAAGAGTTTGTCTGTGGGTGTCATGTTGTTGTAGCTACACCGGTGTGGGTCGCTTGCTCGTGGGTGTGCCCTTGGTGTTGCCAGAGATGAAGAAGACACGAAGGAGATGGGATGACCGACGACTGAAAAGCGTGAGAAAGAAGGGAGTGGGTTGTCTTGCGTGAGGGAGAGAGGAGAAGATGAAGGAGAGGGAATGAAAAAGGGGCTAGGGTTTATTTCACTTTTCACTAATTTCCTTAATTCTTTTATTTTTATTTCCAAATGAACCCAAATAAGCTCCAATAAATAAGAAAGAGAAGAGGATCTAGAATTTCCAAGAGTTTCCCTTTTTTCAAGATTTAAAACCCAACTTAATCTTCTAAAACAATTTCCAAATCTCAGGCCAACCTAAGGAAAATCTTTTAGGTTTAATTAAATTTGCAAAAAGTAAAACCCTGAGAAAAATGTACACTTTCAATTCCATGGATTTTAGACTAATTAAAGGTTCTCATCCAAAAATCGAAAACTAAGTCCCATTTGATAATGATTTGGTTTTTGAGTTTTGGTTTTTAAAAATTAAGCCTATAAATACTACATCCACCTATAAGTTTCCTTAGTTTGATATCTACTTTTTACATATGTTTTAAAAAATGAAGCCAAATTTTGAAAACTAGAAAAAGTAGTTTTCAAAAACTTGTCTTTGTATTTGGAATTTGGCTAAGATCTCAAATATTTTCTTGAGAAAGATGAATCAATCCACGAAGATGGATTTAGGAGATGTTGATGGAAATAACTTTGTATAAAAAAAATTCAGTTGTGGGATGCACTATATATATTTAATCACAATAGATTAGAATTTATTATTTTATTATTATGCTTATTTAAATATTGTAACACTTGGTGCTCAGGTACTAAATTAAAATTAGAAAAAGACTAAATTGAGTGATCGGTGTTTCATTTTTGTTGAACTTAAAAGTGTAAGAGTACTTGTTAGTTTAATTTTGGCTTTAGAGGGAATAGGAAAAGAGTTGGGGGGTGGGTTGGTCATTTTGCTATTTTGTATTACAAAAATAATAATAATAGAAAACCCACGGTATTTCCCATTCCTTCTTCTTTGCGAGGACAACTGATAACTCTCCAAATGAGAGTTATTAGCTAGTCATTTATGCCTAAAGTTCTTTTATTTGAGTTTAATGCTAGTATTTTCATGCTTGGAATCCCCTAAAACTGTTGTTATTGAAATAGCTTCTTTAGATATTCTTAATTGTTGTATTTACATAAATGGGAGCTAAAAAAAACACTAAATTATGTTAATTTGATGTTGCAGGTCGTAATTTTCTGTCAGCAGAACTATGAGAGAGCATTTCTCCAGCAAAGGAATTGCTGGAGCAAATTATTCGGCATTTTAAGTTACGGAAAGATAGCACGTGATACATCACATGAGAAAATAATTCATTAATTGAGTTGGCGTAAATGAACCAAAACGACGTCATCCATCCAATGAGAAGTCGCCACGTGTCTTGTTTGACCTAAGTAGCCCTAAAATCAAGATGGGCATCGATATTTAAAGGAGGCAGCCGTCTTTAGGAGAGGAGAGACCTAATTTGAGAGGCAGAAATCAAAATTTGAGAGGAAGAAGTCGACAAAGGGGCTGAAGGAAGAAAACCCAATCAGAAAAAGAGCTAGAGATAAGAGAAATCATCATCAAGAGCTTCTATTTCGGGCTTTTCTTCTCCCTTCTATTGTTTTCTTTTACTTTTGATTTCTCTCTTGTAATTAGATTCTACATTATGGTGTTTTACTGCAGTTTTCCTTTATTTTCAGCTTTTAACATGAACTAATTCACCTTTGGGTGAGGATTGAGAATGTGGTATTTATCTAAATAAGGGGTTGAGGCTCCTTAGCTCTTTTCAATCTGGTTTTAGAGTGTTTTTATTGTTTACGCTCGATTTCGTTTGGCCAACCATTTTGGGCATTGTCTCCTTGAGTTTTGGGAAAAATAGGGGAGGCCGATTACTCAAAACTACATTAGCTCCTTGTTTGGGTTAGTAGCTAGCTAAGTGGGAAGGTTAGGGATAACAACCCACCTAATGCACATTTACAGCAGCTTAATTTGGCGTGGGTTAATGGGAATTAAACCACAAATTATGGGAAATCTGGGAAGATTCCGCGTTTATTGCTGTGTGGGTTGAGGGAGCAAAGTTCTTGCTGCAGCATTCTTATTTCGAGAAAATACAGACAATTCTTAATCCGAGCATGTTTTACATATCTTGTTACAAGTTTTTCTCGCACTTTTTGTTTCAACATTTTCTGAGTTTTATTCTCTTGCTATTGCTTTTATTTCGTTGAAGCATAACTAGATTAGATTTTAATCATATTTTAATTATTTGGTTACCGTGTTGAATTCACTAAAAATTAGGTTTAGCTTAGTAAATTTCCTTGCACTAATCCCTGTGGAGAACGATAATTTACTTATCACTTGCTGCAATTATTGTGTACACTTGCACATCCTCGTGTAAATTGTTTAAGAAAATTAAGCTACACATTAAAAGGCAACAAGTTTTTGGCGCCGTTGCCGGGGATTAGTTTGAATTTTACTTTGCTTGAGTTCATTTTTGGTGAATTGGTGCTGATTTGCAAACTAAATCAGTTGTTTTGTTTTGCTTTCAGGTACTGGAAGTGGTGCATGAGCAAACTTCTCAAGTGTGAATTTCACTTAGACCCTGAAATTGAGAGAACATTTCGTAGGAGAAGAAGGGAACAGAGGAGTAGAAATAACCCAATGGATCCACCACCACCTATTTTGCCTCCTATTCCACCTAGAGGGAATGTAGAACAAGAAAACCATCATCTATGTGATCCTGAGAGAAATCAGCCAGCTGAGGCAGTAAATCAGGCTGGAAACCCTGTCCTCTTAGCCAATGATAGGGAGAGAGCCATTAGAGCCTATGCAATACCCATGTTTGATGAAATAAATCCAGGGATAGTTAGGCCAGAGATTGAGGCAGCAAATTTCGAAATGAAGCCAGTTATGTTCCAAATGTTACAAACAGTGGGACAATTCCATGGATTACCTTCAGAAGATCCCCATCTACATTTGAAAAACTTTTTAGGAGTGAGTGATTCATTTATTATGCAAGGAGTTCCAAAGGATGCTCTTAGGCTAACCCTTTTTCCTTATTCCTTAAGGGATGGAGCGAAAGCATGGTTAAATACATTTGCTCAAGGATCTATCAATTCATGGAATGAGTTAGCTGAGAGGTTTTTGATAAAATACTTCCCCCCTACTAAGAATGCCAAACTTCGAGCTGAGATTGTAGCTTTTAGGCAATTTGAGGATGAGTCTTTTAGTGAAGCTTGGGAGAGATTCAAAGAGTTGTTAAGAAAATGTCCACACCACGGATTACCTCATTGCATTCAAATGGAGACCTTTTATAATGGATTGAATCTGCCTACACAGAACATGGTCGATGCTTCAGCAAATGGAGCTTTGTTGTCTAAAACCTTTAATGAGGCATATGAGATATTAGAGAGAATATCTATTAATAGTTGTCAGTGGGCAGATGTGAGAGGCAATCTAGGGAAAAACTGTAAAGGAGTGTTGGAAGTTGATGCTCTGTCATCTTTAAGTGCACAAATTGCATCCATGGAAAATATTTTGAAGAATATGTCTATGGGAAATGCGACTCAGAATGCTACAGCAGTGAATCAGGTCACATCAGTATCATGTGTTTACTGTGGGGAAGGACACACATTCGAGTTTTGCCCTAGCAATCCTGCTTCAGTGTATTACATTGGAAACCAAAAAAATCAGTGGGATAACCCTTACTCGAATACTTATAACCCTGGGTGGAGAAATCGTCCTAATTTTTCTTGGAATGGCCAAGGAAGTAATTCGCAAAGCTTCCAAGGACAACAAAGGATGAATTATCCACCAAGATTTGGTGAGCCAAATCAGCAGTACACACAACCAATCCAAAAGCCTGTTAATCAGCCTATTCCAGGAACTTCTTTGGAGAACCTTATGAAAGAGTATATGGCCAAAAATGATGCAATCATTCAGAGTCAACAAGCCTCCTTGAGGAATTTAGAAATTCAAATTGGTCAATTGGCTGGTGAAATGAAGGCTAGACCTCAAGGAAAGCTCCCTTCATATACAGAAGTTCCAAAGAGGGAAGGTAAGGAGCAAGTTCAAGCAATTGTATTAAGAACTGGTAGACCTCTTGCTGGGACAAATGATTTTGGAAAGTAGAAACAGGAAAGTAAAAAATCTATCGTGCAGACTGAATTAGGAGTTGAAAAGGATCATCGTGAGAAAAATGATTTGAGCATAGAGGGAATAGAGGAAGCCCAAGGAAGAGTAGTTGTTGAACCAACAAAAGATTTATCATCATCCTCCTATATTGCAGAATTTAAGCCTCCACCACCACCCTTTCCTCAAAGGTTAAAGAAAAAGAATAATCAAGAGGCTCAATTTAAGAAATTCTTCGATATTTTTAAACAACTTCACATAAACATCCCTTTGGTTGAAGCCTTAGAGCAGATGCCAAATTATGTGAAGTATCTTAAAGATATGATAACAAAGAAGAAGAAAACAATTGAGTATGAGATTGTTGCTTTAACTGGCGAATGTAGTGCTATTTTTACCAGCAAAATTCCCCCAAAAGTTCAAGACCCAGGATCATTCTCAATTCCAATATCTATAGGAGGTCAATATATGGGAAGAGCACTTTGTGATTTAGGGCCTAGTGTCAACCTTATGCCACTTTCTATTTTTAAGAAATTAGGTATAGGTGAGGCTAGACCAACTACAGTAACTCTTCAGCTTGCAGATAGGTCGATTACTTATCCTGAAGGAAAAATTGATGATATTCTGGTGCAAGTTGACAAGTTCATTTTTCCGGCTGATTTCATAATATTGGATTATGAAGCGAATAAGGAAATTCCTATTATCTTAGGACGACCTTTCTTAGCTACTGCAGGGACCGTGATAAATGTTCCAAAAGGGGAGATTACACTGAAAGTTGATGATCAGGAAGTTAAGTACAATATTTTTGAAGCAATGAAATATCCAGATGATGTGGAGGAATGCTCAATGATTCAAGCTCTAGACAATGCAGTTGAGGAAAATTTTGAAATGGTAATGCTGGAGCAACATACACAGGCATTTGGAAAAATTACAGTAGATGAGTTGGGGATTAATAGTATGAAACAAGAGATAGAATCTGTTTTGGAGGTTTCGAGTTTTGCTAGAGCAGTTGAATCTTCAGATTTAGCTGAGAGGAAGTCCCCATCAATGCAACCTTCTATTAAAGAGCCACCCATATTGGATTTGAAACCTTTACCCACCCATTTGAATTATGCCTACCTAGGAGAGAAGGAAACTTTTCCAAATAGTGTTTCAACAACTTTGCTGTTGAAAATGCTTCAGCAACCTGAAGTTACAAATTCCTTCATTGATGAGCAGTTGTTCATCCCAGAAGTGGAAACACCTTGGTATGTTGACCTTGTCAACTACCTTGCATGTGGAACTTTGCCCCCCGGTTTATCAAAACAACAACTGAAAAAGTTTTTCCATGAGGTGAATGGGCAGCTAATCGAACATTATTGGAAGGAGGAAATTCAGCGAAAGCTAGCCTCTCTGCCATTATCAAAAAGTTGACCAAGCAGAGGTTTTGAGGGAGCAAATGAGTTAGTCAAGAAATTAATTATGCTCCCTAAGATGGTTTGTTGTTTGTCTTTAGTTTCATTTTCGTTTTGTTTTATTTAAATCATGTTCTATTTTTGCTGTAGGTATTTTTTTTTAGTTTTGTTTTCAGAAAAAGCAGAGGGAAGAAGATGTGACAAGTTGAAGTAAAAGAGGAAAATTCTCCTAATTCAAGGGACGTTGGTTTAATCTCTCTATCTTCTGTCTGTTTAAGTTCGTTGGTCAAGTTCTTTTTATTTTATTTCATTAGTTATGTCAGTAGTACTTGCTTGTGTTTTTAACTTTTGAATTAGAGTTGTTAGAGAATGATAAGTTGAAAAAGAAACACCATCTCCTTCGCCTATGTTTGCAAATGAATGGATATGTTGATGTTGGTTCCACCTTGCTGTTATGACAGAAAAAAAATGGTTGTTTTTTTTAATGCATGTTTCGAATTTGCTTTCTTAATAGTAGTTCACAACGTGTATAAATGTTTTTGCCTAGTGGAATTTTGTTCTGTTATTGTGTTATCTCTGTTACATGATGGTTGTTGGACTGAGGTTGCTAACTATGTTGGATGAATGTAATTGTTTTAGCAATTTAGTTGGGGTTTATTGTGTCTACAATTTCACTACTCTTTTGCACAATAAGTCTTAGTGTCCAAATGATATCATTTAAAACCAACCCTTGTACAGTTCGGCTTTTAGGAGAGCTCACTCTATTAACCAACCCTTTAGCAAGCTTTACTTTCCCACTTTAATCATAGCTCCTGTAGAAATAAGTTTGGGGGTCTTGCCTTCCATCTCCTACTCATTGGAGACAATGAGCAATTTAAGTTTGGGGGTGAGGTGCTACCTAAGAAAAAAAAGAAAAAAAAAAGAAAAAAAAAAGGAAGAAAAATTATATAAAAAATAAAGTAGTGACCTCTTAGAGAGCATTCCTCTTTCTCCCAAAGATGCACTCCTCTCCCTTTTAAAAGAGATACTTCTCTTTCCTAAGTGGGCCTAGTAACCAGGGGCATTTATGACACCCATAGTTTGCCTTTGCGTCAAAAAGTGACTTAGGAAAAGAGGGGTTTCTTTGAAAAAAAAAAAAATTGAAAATAAGGGATGAGTGTTTGCCTGACAGTTACAACCTTCCCAAGGCTTAGGTGAGCTTCATCATAAAATGTCGCCATTCTGAGAAGTAAGAGGGAAGTAACAAGATGGCCAATCTTAGTCATGGATGGAGAAATGAGTGTTACTCCCTTTAGGTGATGAGCTTGGAAGCTAGGGTGCACTTCATCATAAAATGTTGTCATTCCAAGAATAAATGCTATGACCTTGGGGAATCTCTAAGAGGCTAAAAAAAAAGATAAAAAAAAAAGGAACAAAAGTTCTTAATAAGAAGCTAGGATTAAATAAGTAAGTTAGGTGAGTTAGAGATTGGTTAGTGGATTGCACAGTGAGCTTGAGGATTTGAGCACTGGTTGTGTGAGATTATGGGCTAAGGGATTTTCAGTTGAGCAATGAGCAAGTGCAAAAGAGTGATGAAAAAGGTAGCATCGATAAGCTAAGTGATAAGCTAAAATAACAGGACAGCAAAATTATGTTTGAGAGTCCAACAATTTTGAAGGAGCAACATGTGGATTTGATAATGTGACTGAGATACCATGTCTAACAGAACATATTCCCTAGCTGAACTAGTTTTGATCTGTGGGTTGATAGATTTAAGGAAAAGTTATGTGAGTCTAGCATTACTCGAGGACGAGTAATAGTTCAAGTTTGGGGGTTTGATAACTCTCCAAATGAGAGTTATTAGCTAGTCATTTATGCCTAAAGTTCTTTTATTTGAGTTTAATGCTAGTATTTTCATGCTTGGAATCCCCTAAAACTGTTGTTATTGAAATAGCTTCTTTAGATATTCTTGATTGTTGTATTTACATAAATGGGAGCTAAAAAAAGCACTAAATTATGTTAATTTGGTGTTGCAGGTCGTAATTTTCTGTCAGCAGAACTATGAGAGAGCATTTGTCCAGCAAAGGAATTGCTGGAGCAAATTAGGAAAGTAGGGGTTGTTTTTCTCTCATCTTCTTCTCTCGATCACCGAACGACGTAGGAAAGGGGGGAACCGACGGGCGATCAGGGGCGGCGGTGGCTTCCAGTGGGTGTCCTTTCTCTTCCCTTTGCTTTTCACTCTCTCTTCCTCTCGTTCTTTTCTCTCTCTCCTTCCTCTTGTTCACGTATAGCAGGCCAAGGAGAGACAATTTTGTCCAGTGATCGGCATCGTTTTAGCCAATAGGCGACAAGTAGAGGCGGTCTGAAGCGACAGCGGCGGCAGAACAAGAGGCAGCGCGGCGTTTCCGCGAATAGCAAGCAAGGAGGGTGTTTTGAAATGCTTCCAGCGATTCTTGCATGACCAGCAACATTGGAGGCTGTCTTTGGGTGTTCTGGAGTTCGGTTCGACATGGGCATCACTTCTTTGGTTGTAGGTAAGAAATTCGGCTTTGGGTTATGATGTATTGTGAGTGTAAATGTTGATTTAGACACCGTTTGAGTAGTTTTGAGTTGACCCATGACTTATCGAATTCACTTCAGGTTATCTGTCATGGTAAGAGGCTGAATTAACAAGTTTGAGGCATTCTGAGCATTAAACCAACAACTGTAGTTATTGTGATTTGTAAGTTTTAAAGGTTGGAATTTAAACTAAGTGTTAAGGTCTAGCATCTTATGTTGTTTTAATATTCGTTTAGGTGAAGCTAGCACCTTTCTAAGAGGAGGGGAAGCTATTTGATCTCGGGTTGGCCTAGTAGGTAAGTAGCCATTTGGATTTACTTGTTAGGATCTTGTATGTGAAGGTATGTGGGCATGCTTAGTTTGATTATATGAGAGGCATGGTTGCTTGATTGTTGATGAGGTGTGTTTACTTGAATATGTGTGAGGCTTAGGTGATGTAGGATTTGTTTGAACTTATACTTGAACCATGTGTACCTGAACATGTTTGAGGTTGAGTTTGTGTTTCTGGATGTTCTAAGAGTGTTACAAATGAATAAAAATCCATTAGGCTAGCGCCACTTACCCTTTTTCCCCATACGAGCATGTTTTCTATGGTTTTGTGAGACATGTTTGACATGAGGGTTGTTTTTCCTGTTTGCTTGTGCTAGCTTAGGGGGCGATTCCCCCACTGTGTTTAAAATGAGGGTTGCTTTCCTTCATTTTTTGTGCTAGCTTAGGGGTGATTTCCCTATGTGTCGGCGTGGGGTTTGCTTGACTTCATTGTGATGCACTAGCTAGAGGGGCGATTCCCCCAAAATTGTAGGCATGAGGGTTGCTTTCCCTTACTGCATTGAGACAGCCTAAGTTACATGATTCGCAGGTATGGTATGAGGCAATACCAGAGAGGGGTGGGCATGGGGCAAGGGGAGTGTGCACTTAGCTATTTATTGTGTATGTTTGAGATTGAGCAAGTGCCTTGGATTTAGAGCAAAATCTTTCTTTATATGATTGTGAACTTTAGGCCCTTAAGTGGGCTGTTTACTGAGTATATTCGTATTCACCCCTGCCACCTTGTTTTTATCTTCTCAGATGGCGCTTAAAGGTGAGGCAAGTGATGGAGGTGATGTCCTGGCGAGGCTATGGAGACATCACTTGAGTTTCCTTCCTAGTATTTTAGTTGAGCTTTGCATTCTGGTTTTGTATCGTGCAGTTGGTTTGCAAATTCGTAGTTCCATTGTTTTTGCGTGTTTAGTAGAATTTCTTAGTTCTTGTGTCTATGTTGGTTGAAGTCAGCTTATTTGTAGTTTGGAGGATGTTGAGTAATTTCTCTGAAATATAGAAGTGTTTATGTCTCTACCAGGTCGTAAAATTTTTAGTTTTCTTGAAATTGCGTTGTTATGTTGCGAGAGTTCAGGCATCGGACGACTTTACTCAGTTTTAATTCTCGAGTAACCTACCTAGGCATTTAGGGTTGTTACAAATATGCATTAGATAAATATATCATTCAAATATGCATTAGTTAGTTAGAAAATTAGAGATCATATGCATAGAGATTTTAAATCCTTTATTCAAATTGGAGATCATGCATAGAGATTTTAGAACCTTTATTCAAATATTGTTTAATATAATAAATAAATAAGTATAATTAAATAAATATATATTTAAATTAAAAGGACATATGGAAAAATCTTTAAATTAAGAAGGACAAAATGAAAAGTCTTTAAATTAAGAAGAAGCAAAAAATGAAATCAAAAGTTTCTCTCCTTAAGCCTCATTTAGATAGTATATATATATATATATATATACACAAACTAATCAAGAAACACGTGCAATGCATGTGAAATCTTGTAGTTTTAATTTAAAGCAAAAATGTTCAATTTTTTTTTTTAATTTGTAAGAAGTATTTATGAAATAAATAAATTTTATTTTATTCACCATAAGTTTTTAAAAGCTGGTAGGAAATATTAATGAGTTATTACCTAGTATGAATACAAATATAAATACAATTTATGAGAAAAGAATTTAAAAATACAATATATTTAAAAAATTAACAATTATGTATGTATTGTGTTAGGTTTGATTTAGAATGAATACAAAATTGATAAAGGTATAGTAGATTGGAAGTAAATTATAATCAAAGGTACAAAATTGTGTAAAATGAATAAAAACAAACACATTATAAAATAGAATAAAAAGAAACACATATTTTTAATTTAATTCGTTATATCTTAATGACAAACAATTGTTCACACGAAATTTCAACAAGGAAATTTAATACGTGTAAATGAACTTTGTATTTGTATTAATTTCAGTATAGTGAGTACAATCTCTAGTATTTAATCCTCTAATTCTCTCTCCTACTTGTATGCTTTGCTCGAGGGCTGAATAGTTTGTTCTCGAGGTTGGAACTTCAATGGATTCTTGGAGTGTTCTTGATTTCTGTGACGTGTTCTTCGTTCAGATGATGTTTGATCTTCAGGAGCTTCTAGAGTCTTCTGAGCTTTGTTTCTGAATTCTCTCTGAGCTTCATCAGTTCTGAACCTCTGAAATGAAAGAGGAAGGTCTCTATTTATAGAGTTCTTCATGAGCCCCAAGTAGGCTTGGGCCTGTTGGACTGGGCCCAATTGATTTTGGGCCAACCCATTTGGATTAGATCTGGTTGACCTTGGGCCAGCCTTTTGGGCCTGGTTGACTTTTGGGCCTAGCCATTTGGACTGGGCCTGGTTGACTTTGGGTCTAGCCATTTGGATTGAGCCTAGTTGACTTTGGGCCAGCTTCTTTGGACTGGGCTTAGTTGCCTTTGGGTCTAGCATCTGGACTGGGCCTTTAATTTGGGCTTTTCTCTTCCAAATTTCAAAGAACCCAATAGTGTATTTGAACCTGCCATAATTTAATATAGGAATCTTTGCTCATTTAATTAATCCCTAATTAAATATAATATTGTCATCAATGTTGGGTAATGACGTGGCAATTTTGGGTTGGTTGAAATTTCTATTCCAACAAATGCCCCCTTTTCGAGATTTATACACAAGTATGCGTGTGTGAATCTCGAAAAAGTTATTTTGGAATCAAAACTTAAGAAACTCCTAATTTGGTTTCCAATTGATGTGTCAATTTAATCAAACTATGGAATTTGGTTCATAATTTTGATTGATTTTTTTGACACATTTTTTAATGCCAACTTATCAAAATATGAATTTGAGTCAATATTTTGATTTTCTTTTCTGGCATAAAATTTTGATTTGAATCTACTTTAATTCAAAATCCAAATTTGGTGCATGGTTAAAATTATATCCCAAAATTTATTTGAATTTAGAATAAATTTTAAAACTTACTCAAATTTTGATTTGGAACAAAATTTAAAGTATACTCACACTTTGGATTGAGCAACTTAATTTAAACTTTGGCCAAAATTTTAGTTTGGGATAAAAATTTGAGTTAAACTTTGATTTGAGCAACTTAACCTCTACCAAGATTTTTTTCTTGATAAAAAATTTGGATTTCACCCACTGACTTGAATTTGGAGAAATTTAAATGTGTCCAAATTTTAATTTGAGGAAGAAAAAAAAACAGTCTCCATAATTTGAATTCAAACGAAATTTGAAGTTTAACCACCAACTTTAATTTTAAAAGAAAAAAACATTCGACCTTGTCTTGAAATTGCTTTGAATGAAATGTAAGATTTTGAAATTTGGCCAGTATTTCGAATTAAATTTGTTTGAGGGAAGAAAAGTCAAATTCTTAAAAGGTTTAGATTGAGTGTAGGTTCAATTTTGAACTCTGCAGAAATTTAAAAAAAACAAAAAAACCTATCTCTCCGAAACTTGATCTGGATTCACCTAAATGTTCAACCTAAGTCTCCTATATTTGTTAAGGAACAAATACTAGAGATGCCAACCAATTCTTCTACCTAAATCTCCAACAAAACCACCAAAATTTGGTTGAGATTTATCCTCGTATTCTGATATCGCATCAGTTGCAATTTGCAATTTTCAACCTATAAATAGGGATCGATTGCTTGAGGAATTTCCACACTGATTTCTAAAGAAGAAAAAAAAAGTGGAGGAAGTGCATAATTCCTACCGGAAACTTTTTGTTTAGTTTTAAGATAGGCATGATCCACATTCTCTAACTTAGTGGCGTTAGTGGCGTCGTTTGTGGGCTTGTTCACCGAACCTTGAGTTAAAGACAGTCGCCACTGACGTGGGTATTCGCCGAATTGTCGAGTTGACGTCGAGCTCCAACCGCCGCAGATCTCTGAAGCCGCCGTCAGCCACCCGTTCGTGTGATTGAGATGCTGAACGTCGTGGGTCTCCACTAGCCGTCCATTCGTGCCGCTTGCCATCAAGTCGAAGTCGAGGATCGCATAGGAGCTCCAGTTGGCCGTAAGCCCGAATCAAAGCTGCATCAACGCCCACTTGTCGTCGAGACGTCATCGCCGTCCTCGAGCCGTGACCGCCTAAGCGCCGCCGCTGTCGGGTCTGCAAGGTTGATCGTCGAACAGTGCTTACCGCCGAATCGAGTTGGGGAAGATGGAGGAGGAGGCAGGAAGGCGGTGTGAGAGAGAGAGAGGGAGAGATGAGGATTACGGCTGGGAGAGAAGGAAAAAAAAAGATATTTAGGTTGTTTTTTTCTTTTTCTTTTTTTTTTTGGTAGTTTTTCACTATGATTTTTTTTTCATTTTTTTCAAAGTCCAACATTTTTTTCTCCCATTGGTTTGCTAATAAAATGATATATATATATATATATATATATATATATATATATATATATATATATATATATATATATTTTCAAGATAAAATTAGCAACTTTATCCCTGAAGCTTTGCTTCAACGTCAATCTCCATTTGTGAGGTAAGTGAGCTTTCTAGGTAAACCAATTCATTTCTTTTTGAATTTTTTTTCCATTTTGTTCTTTGTCGCTCTTTTTTAGGAAACTTTATTTGCAGCCTCCAATTCGAAGACAGGAGCAAGTGTAGGGATGATTATCCCCCACTTCGCAACAGAGCATTATGCAACTTCCAATTCAAGCAAGTGTAGGGGTGATTATCCCCCATTTCGCAATAGAGCATTATGCAACCTCCGATTCGAAGACAGAAGCCGCCAAACTTATCTCGCTAATGAAAGCCGCCAAACTTATCTTTGATGAAAGCAGCCGAACTTATCTCTGATGAAAGTCGCTGAACTTATCTTCGACGATAGTTGCCGAACTTGACTCCGTTAAAAGTCTCCAAACTTAACTTGAGACGAAAACTACCAACGTTGAAAGCCGTCAAACTTAACTCTGTTGATAAAACAACGAAGCCATCGAAGTTAACTTGGAAGATGAAGATGAAGCAAAGCCGCAAGACTTTGAAGACAGAATGAAGCCGTCGAACCTCGAAGATGAAGCAAAGCCGTCAGACTTTGAAGATGAAGCAAAAACCTCGACTTTGAAGATGAAGCGGCAACCTTGACTTTGAAGATGAAGCGAAGTCGTCAGACTTTGAAGACGAAGCGAAGCCGCTAGACGTTGAAGATGAAGCTAAGTGCCAGACTTTGAAGACGAAGCGGCAACCTCGACTTTTGAGACGAAGCGGCAACCTCGACTTTGAAGATGAAGCGGCAACCTTGACTTTGAAGATGAAACGAAGCCGTCAGACTTTGAAGACGAAGCGAAGCAGCCAGACTTTGAAGATGAATCGAAGCGCCAGACTTTGAAGACGAAGCGGCAACCCCAACTTTTGAAACGAAGCGGCAACCTCGACTTTGAAGATGGAGCGGCAACCTTGACTTTGAAGATGAAGGGAAGTCGTCAGACTTTGAAGACGAAGCGAAGCCGCCAGACTTTGAAGATGAAGCGAAGCGCCAGACTTTGAAGACGAAGCGGCAACCTCGACTTTTGAGACGAAGCAACAAACTCGACTTTGAAGATGAAGAAATGAAGTCTAGGAACTTGGGGATGGAGTGGTGACGAATCCTCCTAAGATGAAGACGGAGAAGCGACGAAGTATTCGGACTTGAAGATGGTGAAGCGACGATGAAGCCTCTTAACTTGAAGATGGCGAAGCGACAACGAAGCCTCTTTAGATCTCCTGACTTGAAGATGGCAGAGCGACGACGAAGCCTCTTATCTTGAAGATGGTGGAGCGACGATGAAGCCTCCTGACTTGAAGATAGTGGAGAGACAACGAAGCATCCTGACTTGGGAGAAGTAGCGACGACGATGCCTTCGAACTTGGAGAAGAAGCAATGACGAAACCTTCTGACTTGGAGAAGAAGGGACAAGGAAGCCTTCGAACTTTGGAGAAGAAGCAACGACGAAACCTTCTGACTTGGAGAAGGAGAGATAAAGCCCTTCGACCTTGAGGAGAACGAAGCTTGAACCTTAGAAGAAGTGAGCGACGAACAGAACTTAAGGAGAACGAAGCTCGAACTTAATGGAGTGAGCGAAAAACAGAACTTAAAGAAGATAAAGCTCGAATTTTAGTGGGAGTGAGCAACGAACCGATCTTGAGGAGAACAAAGCTCAAACTTTAGAGAGAGTGAGCGACAAACCAAACTTGAAGGGGATGACGCTAGAACTTTAGTGGAGTGAGCGATGAACCAAACTTGAAGGGGTTGAAGCTCGCTCGTATGCATCAAACTTGCAACGTCTTGTTTCCTGGGATGAATTTTTTTTTTTGAAGACTGAACTTAAAAGTTTTTTTTAAGCTACCTACGTACCCTTTTAGCGAAAGGGATCAAGTCATAACATAGTTCAATTAATACATACATTTTTTTTTTCAAATGGGCCGTTCACCTTTTAAGCTCATGCGGGCCAGGAGAAACATGTAGTTTATACTCTTACGATTAGGAGTGTTTACATTTTATGCATAAAATTTTTTGAGAAACTTTCCGTTGATGGGGCCGATCCTTAAGCCGTCTTTGTCAACGATCTTGTATGCTCCATTTGTGTAAACTTCTTTGACAATGTAGGGACCATCCCATTTAGGTGTGAACTTGTTTCCCGTATGTCGCGTAGTAATGATTGGCCTTCGAACAACGAGCACGAGATCACCAACTTGAAATGAGCGCGGTCTAATACTTTTATCAAATGCTTTCGTCATTCGTGCTTGATAACATTCCAATGCTTGTTGAGCATCCAATCTTCTCTCATCGAGTGCTTCCAACTCTTGAAGGCGTAATTTGGCATTATCTTCTATTGTCAGCCCTTCCTGCACAGCCATCCTTAATGACGAAATTTCTCTCTCTAGAGGGAGCACGGCCTCTACCCCATAAACGAGGGAATAGGGTGTAACTCCGGTGGGAGTGCGATGCGTGGTCCTATAAGCCCAGAGTGCTTCACCAATTCTTTCTTGCCAGTCTCTTTTTGTCTTAGAGACCACTTTCTTTAGCAAGTTGCACAACGTCTTGTTAAACGCCTCTGCCAACCCATTTGCTGCAGCGTTGTACATGGATGACTTGTACTGCTTGAACTTGAATTTCTCACACAACCTGTCCATTAGACTGTTGGAGAATTATCTCCCATTATCTGTCACGATACGATTTGGGATGCCGTAGCGGTAGATGATGTGAGTTCGAATGAAGTCTGCCACATTTTCTTTCTTGGCCTCCCTTAGTGCTACTGCTTCGGCCCATCTTGAAAAGTAATCTGTGGCTGCAAGGATATAAGAGTGACCTGCTGATGACTTAGGCATTATCATACCAATAAGATCGAGCCCCCAAGCTTCGAAAGGCCATGAAGCAACAGTCGGATGTAGAGGCTCTAGCGGCTGATGGATGAAGTTTGCATGGAACTGACAGGCTTCACACTTCTTTGCATACTCCATTGAGTCACGGACCATCGTAGGCCAGTAGTAGCCCATTCTTTTCAATTGGAAATGGAGTTTTGGACCTGACTAGTGAGCCCAGCAGACGCCTGAATGTGCCTCTTCTAGTGCTTTGATTGACTCGTCTATTCCCAGGCATTGAAGGAATAGTCCTTCATAAGAGCGGCGATAAAGGGTCTCTTTATAATAGATGAATCGGGAAGCCCTTCTTCATACATCAGCCTTGCATCGGGGTTCTGCAGGGAGCTTTCCATGTTGGAGATAGTCTATAATGGAATGTCGCCAGTTCTCTTCTTCAATAGTGTAGACTGATATTATGTTTATTTCTTCATGTTCGTCTTTGACTGGTGGCACAATCCATTTTTGGCAAAGTGAAATGTTCATCGTTTCATCTCCTGGAATTATTATGGCAGTGGCCAAGTTTGCTAGCGCGTCTGCTTTCTTGTTCTCTGCTCTTGGAATATGTTCGAGTGCTACGTCGTCAAACTTCTCCAGCAATTGCCTTGCGTAGTCAAAATAAGGCTTCAAGTCCTCGTGCTTTACCTCATACTGGAGTGTGAGTTGATTAATGACTAATTTCGAATCGCCATAGACTTCTATACATTTGATGCTGATCTCCATGGCCATATAAAGGCTGATTATTAATGCTTGGTATTCAGCCACATTGTTCGAACATAATTCACTAAGTGTAAAGCTGTAAGGAAGCATATACTTCTCCGGTGAAATAAAGACCATGCCTGCCCCCGCTCCATCTCTTCGTGTCGCGCCATCGAAGTACATAGTCCATGGTTCCATGCTTTGAACATAGAAGACCTCTTCGTCGGGCAGGTCCTTGCACAATTTCCAGTCTGATGGAATAGGGTGACTAGCTAAGAATTCAGCTAATGCTTGTCCTTTCACCGCCTTCTGAGGCAAGTAAACGATGTCGTATTGTTGGAGCAGGATTGCCCATTTGGCTAAATGCACAGAAATTATCGGTCTTGATAGGACGTACTTGATCAGGTCAGCTTTTGCTACTAAATGCACTGTGAAGGCTTGCATGTAGTGCCTTAGTTTGTCTATAGCGAAGAAAAGAGCAAGACACATTTTCTCAATTGGAGAATAGTTTACTTCGGCCCCGTTCAAAGTTCTATTCAGGTAGTAGAGGGCTCGCTCCTTCCCTTTTTCCTTTTCTTGCGCTAGAAGTGCTTCGAGCGATCTTTCCTGCGCGGCGATGTACAATATCAATGGCTTCCCTGCTATCGGAGCACTTAATACAGGGGGATTGAGCAGGTACTTCTTGATGCTTTCAAAAGCGTTCTGACATGCCTCATCCCACTCGAAGTTTTCTCCCTTCCTCATTAACCTTTGAAAAGGTTGGCATCGACCAGCTAGGTTGGAGATGAATCTCCTGATATAGGCCAAACGCCCCTGCAACCCTCTCAGCTCTCGTAGGTTTCTCGGCCTTGCCATCTTTTGGATGGCGTCGATCTTTGACTGGTCTATCTCGATCCCTCGATGTCTTACAACGAACCCGAGGAATTTTCCAGATGTTACTCCAAATGCACACTTGAGAGGATTCATCCTCAGTTGATATTTTCTTAGGCGATCAAATACCATCTTCAAATCTTTATATGATCTTGTCGCTTCTTAGATTTGACCACGAGGTCATCAACGTAGCACTCAACATGTTTGTGCAACATGTCATCAAAATATTTTTGCATTGCACGTTGATAAGTGGCGCCAACATTTTTCAATCCAAAGGGCATCACCTTATAACAATATATCCCCTTAGGGGTTCGAAAAGCCGTCATTTCTTCATCTTTGAGAGCCATCCGAATTTGATTATAACCTGATGACCCATCCATGAAAGACAAAGCTTCATGTCCTGTGGTGGCATCGACCATGATTTCTGTGATGGGCAATGGAAAGTCGTCTTTTGGACATGCGTTGTTCAAGTCGCGAAAGTCAACACAGACGCGGAGCTGTCCATTCTTTTTCCTGACAGGAACTATGTTGGCAATCCAAGTTGGGTATTTTACCTCGCGGATGAATCCTGCTTCAATCAACTTATTGACCTCTATCTCAATTTGAGGAATCAGTTCAGGTCGAAAACGTCGTTGGGCCTGCATTACTGGTCGATACCCCTGTTTGATGGCGAGGTGGTGGACAGCCACTTTCGGGTCAAGTCCTAGCATCTCTTTATAAGACCAAGCAAATACGTATTTATACGAGGTAAGCAGGTTCATGTACTCGCCTTCTTCTTCAAGAGTCAGTGACGCACTTATAAAAGTGGGGCGTGGTTCTTCCGTCGATCCAAGATTCACTTCTTTAAGTTCGTCCACCGTTGACTGAATACCATCTTCAAGTGGTAGTGGAGCTTCGTCTGCATCCTCTTCAGACATCTCAGTCTCCAACTCTTCTTCAATTGTGATATGGTGGCAAGAAGTCTCACCTTCATCTTCATCTAAATCCTCCTCTGAGGGATTGGTGATGACTACGTCACGTCGTTTTACTTTTAATGAACCCTCTGTGTTGATCGCAACAAATATTTTTCTTTTCATTCGAGAGGGAACAATGCTACGAATGTCTCCATCAATTCTTTTCTCGCTGCAAAGCGAATCTTTTGAAGTCTCCACCGAACTTTCAGGTCGAATTCGGTCGAATATTGACGCTATGCCCTTCATTTCTCGACGTAGTTACGCTTAGCCTTTGGAAAGCTGATGGTCGTGTCGTAGCCGAAATAGAAAGTCTATTCTTCCTCTCCTTTGCGGGCATACTTAATCTTTGGAGGGCTGACAGTCGCACCAAAGTTGGCATTGCAGAGGTACTATTTTCTTCGCCTGCGGGTATACTTAACCTTTGAAGGGCTGAGGGTCGAGCAGTATCAGAAGTTTGAGCTGATAAGGTACTTCCCCCTCCCGAAATGGGCTTGCTCAACCTTTGAAGAGCTGAAAGTCGAGTGGAGCCAGTATTAAGCGGTGACTCCTCTTCCCCTGTTGCAACCTCACCCAACCTCTGCCAGACTGAAGTGCGTGCGATTGGCGGCTTGATGGGCCTAAGAGCGGGAATCCTTTGGTTGGCATTTTCTTCCTTTTTATCATCAATCTCACCTACCGTTATGTGGTTTACGTCTGCCATTCTTGCTTTCCCTCTTCTGGTTATGCGAATAGGCTCAGGTGACTTATATCCAAGTCCCCTTCTTGACGTAGGTAGGGTGTAACCCTCTTTCAAAAGCTTCTTTTGTGTCGAAGACAGTTCGGGTCTTTAGTCAATGATCTTCAGACTCTCAAACTTAGTGTGCTTTGAAAAGTCGTAATCGACTTTTTCCAGAAGCTTATACGCCTTAGGATCAAATCCCTCCTTCGTTCGTCTCTCAGGTAAAACTGTCTTTACTTGACCATCGTCGGGTTTCTTGACCTCTTGTTTTGCTATCTTGGTGAGAGGCGTGACAAAGTTTTCTTTCAGGATTTCAATATACCCGACTCTCAAATTTTTTGAACATTCAGCAAAAGGTGATTCACCCTTCTTCCGTCTAGATAGAGGGACATAGCGCAAAACAGGGGGACTTGGGACGTCTCTGTCTTTCAAAACTTTGCCTCCTACTGAGGCTTCATCTTTCCTAGCGTCAGACATCTTTGCTTCTTTGACGGCTTCATTTTCCTTCTCAATTTGTGACTCTGGTTTGATTTTTTCACTGCCTTTGATTAAGGGGACTTCTGCGGGCACGGTTTCTCCTATGTTGTCGCCCTTCATGTAAAATTTTGCATCAGCAAAATGGGACTCAGCCTCTGAAAATGGATTTGTGTCAGCCTCCACTTTCTTGATGCCGTCTTGGTAAAACTTGAAGCACTGATGCAATGTGGAAGTTATCACCCCGTTTCCATGGATCCAAGGGCGACCTAGCAGTAACCTGTAGGTGGTTTTAGAGTCGATGACATGAAACAGAGTTTTAGCTTTTAAGTCACCGATGATGAGCTCCAAGCGGACCATACCAATTGCTCGTTGACCCCCTTGATTGAAGCCTTAGATTACCAATTTACTGTTTGTCAACTCCTCTGTTGAAATGCCTAGTTGCTTCATAGTTGACTTAGGCATTATATTGACGGTTGATCCATCGTCAATGAGGATTCGACCGACCTTCTGTTCTCGAATGTATCCTGAGACGAACAACGACCTATTGTGAGGTTTTGACCCTAGCAGCAAGTCTTCATCGGTAAAACCTATTGACATGCAGCATGAGGCACATGGGCGCGCCACAGAGGTCGGGCACTTGCACTATCAGAATCTATCAAGGCCTCAATGAGAGCGCCTTTGGCTGCCTGAGGGAGTGACAACAAGTCTTCTATGCCGAAGGAAGATGAGCTTCCTAGCTCGGTTGACTTCTCCAACGAGTTTGCTGGCTCTTCATTGGTGTTGATGGCGTGACATTCAACAACCTCAAGTGTTTCTTCTTGGCTGTTTTCTAGGAAGTTACTTGGGAAGAGTTCCGCTAAAGTAACTGTCTGTAGAGGCCGGAAGAGCTCTTCACTTTCTTGCACTACAAGCTTCGACTTTCTGGTAATCTTCTTGCCTTTTCTTCATGGGAGTTTACTTCTTCTTTTTCTCTCCCGGAACACACGAGTTTCCTTCTGAATGTAGTTCTGTCGCCGCTTTTTGCGACGGGTCACGACAATCCACCCGCTATTTTCGTCTTCAATCTGTTCGCACTTGTCTTGAGTGCTCTTCTTTTGGTGGCTTCTTTCTTGAACATCCTTGCTTGAGGCAATCTTCAGTGACCGAACCGCAATGAGTTCAAATGACCCAAACTGGATCAGGCACTCTCCATTCTCGTGTAAGGGGATTGCAGACGGTTGAACACTTGGATTTGTCACTATTGCGGCATGATTTGTTTGAGCTACCTCATCGAGGTCTAACTCAATTTTCTTCTCACGAGCCAATCTCAAAATCAGCTCTTTCAAAACAAAACATTTTTCCATCGGATGACTAACAACGCGGTGGTACTTACAGTAATTTGGATAGCCTACCTTTCCAAGCTCCCCTGGTCTCTTGTATTTTGGGAGCTCAATGAGTTGTTTTTCTAACAGTTGCTCCAACATGTTTGGGATGTCAGAGTCTGGAAACGGGTACACTTTTTCTTGTCTCTCTTTCAAAGTTGGGCGGCGTCTCTCGCCCACTACCTGTTGCTTATCTGGCTTGATTTCTTTTCCTTTCAAGGAAAACTTTATAGGGGTCGTGTTGACGACCATGGATTCCTTGGCGGCACTCTTTGTAGCCTTCTCTGCGCCTTTAAACTCTTTTCTTTTTTTCTTCACGTCTGGGACTAGGAGGTCTTTATTCCCTCTCGCAGCGATGCTTAGCTCCATGTCGTGAGCACGGGTTGCTAGCTCCTCGAAAGAACGAGGTTTTATTCCCTGCAAAATATAAAGTAGTCCCCAATGCATACCTTGGGTGCACATTTTAACAGCAGATACTTCTGTGAGTCGATCTTTGCAGTCGAGACTCAGGGCCCACCAACGGTTGATGTAGTCGATGACAGGTTCGCCCTTGCGCTGTTTGGTGTTGGTGAGTTCCATCATACTTACAGTTTGCCTCGTGCTATAGAAGCAATTCAGGAAATCTCTCTCAAATTGCTCCCAGCTGTCAATCGTCTCAGGCTCTAAGTCAGTGTACCAATCAAAGGCATTTCCTTTTAAGGTACGAACAAACTGCTTGACCAAAAGGTCACCTCGCGTCCCGGCATTCTCGCAGGTTTCGACGAAATGGGCAATATGCTGCTTAGGGTTGCCCTTCCCATCAAACTGCTGGAATTTCGGAGGCTGATATCCCGCGGGCATCCTCAAGTTATCGATCCTCTTGGTGTACGGTTTGGAGTACATGAGAGGGTTTTGAGTGGGCCCACCATATTGAGCCCTGATAGAGTTCATGATCATGTCCTGCAGTTGTTGAACAGATAAGGAGGCAACTGAAGCAGGGTGTTGTGGTTGCTCCTCTTGGATGATAGTCTTTCCCTTGTCATTCTTTCTTACAGCAGGGGTTTGACTCGACTCAGCCATTTCTTTGCTTTGAACTTGATTTTTCACATGGGCGATTTCAAGATCTCTTTCTTCCACCGTCTTCATCAGGAGGTTGATCTTTCTTTCCATCTCCGCCATCCTCTCATCGGGGTCTACATCAGCCATCATAACGGACATCACATCAGGGTTCGATGTCTCCTTCAGTTGACTGGAAGCGGTAATGGGCTGGTCAAACAACAGGTTGTCTTTGATAGTGACTTTGCTTTTAGCAGATTCATCAATCAGTTTTATGATTCTGCTTGCGATTGTGTCAGAGGTTCGACCTTCACTTATCTCAGCCCCTCTTGAACGACTGCGAGTAACTGGTCCCGCGTATGTGTCGCTTGAAGCAGTAGTCTTTGATGCAGCTTTCTTTGGTGCCATGATTCTATCTGAAGGAGAAAGAGATGAGAGGTAGAGAGGTCCCACTGGGCGTGCCAATTTGTTCACACGAGATTTCAATAAGGAAATTTAATACGTGTAAATGAACTTTGTATTTGTATTAATTTCAGTATAGTGAGTACAATCTCTAGTATTTGATCCTCTGATTCTCTCTCCTACTTGTATGCTTTGCTCGAGGGCTGAATAGCTTGTTCTCGAGGTTGGAACTTCAATGGATTCTTGGAGTGTTCTTGATTTCTGTGACGTGTTCTTCGTTCAGATGGTGTTTGATCTTCAGGAGCTTTTAGAGCCTTCTGAGCTTTGTTTCTGAATTCTCTCTGAGCTTCCTCAGTTCTGAACCTCTAAAATGAAGGAGGAAGCTCTCTATTTATAGAGTTATTCATGGGCCCCAAGTGGGCTTGGGCCTATTGGATTGGGCCCAATTGATTTTGAGCCAACCCATTTGGATTGGATCTGGTTGACCTTGGGCCAGCCTTTTGGGCCTGGTTGACTTTTGGGCCTAGCCATTTGGACTGGGTCTGGTTGACTTTGGGCCTAGCCATTTGGACTGAGCCTAGTTGACTTTGGGCCAGCTTCTTTGGACTGGGCTTAGTTGCCTTTGGGTCTAGCATCTGGACTAGGCCTTCAATTTGGGCTTTTGTCTTCCAAATTTCAAAGAACCCAATAGTGTATTTGAACCTGCCCTAATTTAATATAGGAATCTTTGCTCATTTAATTAATCCCTAATTAAATATAATTTTGTCATCAATGTTGGGTAATGACGTGGCAATTTTGGGTTGGTTGAAATTTCTATTCCAACAACAATTGCTTACTTTTTATTTTTATAAAATTAACCATATCAAAAAGAAAAAAAAATTGAACTAGCTTTAATTGAAAATTTGTAATGACATTACAGTTATAAAATACTTTTAATTTGTTAAAAAAAAAGTTATCCACGGCCCAATAATGACATTTAAAAAAAAAATTATCTCTTTTTTTAAAATTTGAAGTCTCACTTAACAAAACCTAACCCTCCATCTATCTCCTAGATCCATTTGTTTGTTAAAATATTTTGTTTCTTCATTTGTAAATTTACTCTTCCAAATCTCAACTTAAAAAAGGTTAATTTTCGTCTATTGTTTTTAGAAGATCTACCTAAAGTTAAGACAAATAAATTTTAATGGATTTGAAATTTTCAAAAAAATCTTGTTTGGATGTCTAAAATAAATAAATAAAATAAAAATTTTACAATTAGATCTTTATATCAACAAATATGCCATTGCTAATCATACATCATTTAATTTTTTTTTTAAAACTATCCTTTTTTTTCTTTCTCTCTCCTAATCTTCTTCTATGCCGCATGCCCAACATCCCTCAGGGGGCGTTTGGCCCCCTGAGTTGAGTTGGGTTGAGTTGGGTTTTAAACCCAACTCACTGTTTGGCCCATGGATAAATTAACTCCCCACAAAAAAACTCAACTCCACTGACTTGCTACAGTGTTAGGATATTAACTCCACCAACTTGTACAGTAACCCTATTAACATATTTTATCACTGCTTCTCCAACGATCGGTGGCCACCTCCGACGACCGGCAGTCACCGTCGGCGACCTTCTCCGACGACCTCCGGCGACCGACGGCCACTCCCGACGACCTTCTCCGGCGACAGACAACCACCTCCGGCGATCGTCAGTGACCTTCTCTAGCGACCGGCAGCCACCTTCGACAACTAACGACCACCGCCGGCGACCTTTTCTAACGATCAACGGCCATATGCGACAACTGACAGCCATTACCGACTACTTTTTATGACGATCAATGGCAATCGTTAGCGACCATATTCAGCAACCGGCGTTCACCGCCTGCATCGTCTCCAACAACTATCCTCGGAAACAATTTCCAACGACCGACGACATTCCAATGGTTCAAAATAATATGAAATGCACATGTACTTAGTTGGTTTGACTATCTGCTCCAACAATCTTTCTTCAGACTTAAAACTTGACCCATTGTTGACCATTACTTAAATTTTGTGAACCATAATTATGTTTTGTGAATCATGTAAATAGGTCCTTGATGTTCTACTAATATTTTGTGAATATTCTACTCCTACATGACACTAGTGTTGAAATATATTGTCATTTTCTTGTCATCTTGAAAAAGTAAACTACTGGCATTCTCTTTTCCAAAGATGTTCAATTTGGTACATGTGTTTAAACAAATGTAAACAAACAATGTTCATTTGCAAAAAAAAAAAAAAAAAAAAAAAACAAAACAATATGTAATGGTCAATGTATATATATATTTTTAAAAAAACTCCCTCATAATGAAGACCCTCTTAGTAATTGAAAAAGATCCTAATAAGGTCCTCATTTGTAAGTTTCAAAGAAGTTCAATGTGTGTTTAGAAAATGAAACCTTAGATTTCTATATTTTGATAGGAGTTCAATTTGTGTTTAAAGAAAAAAAAAACAGGTACATTGCCTTTTTTTCATTCATCAATTGTTATTTGTTGTTAGAAAGAATACAACATTTGATTTCTATAAATTGAAAGAAATTCAATGTGTAATGCAAATATTTGATTTCTATAAATTGAAAGAAGTTCAATGTGTAGCAGAAAGATAAAACAATGCTACATTGCCTATAGTTTGGAAGAAGTCAATTTATAAAAAAAAAAAAGATAAATAATGATTTTTTTTAAAAAAAAAATCAATGTTGATATATATATATATATATATATATTTAGATGGACATCTGAATTAAGTGTTGGAAAGTTGGAAAATATGTTTCTAGATGAATGATTTGAACAAATAAAAATAAAGGAAACAAAAATAGCCAGCTAAAAATCAGTTTACTTTGGGTTACAAAAAACTGCACCAGATACCCCTGACAACTCAACTGAACTTTGCACCCCAAACACAGACTTTCTAACTCAACTCAACTTAACTCTGCACTCCAAACACAGACTTCTGAACTCACTGACAAACTAACTCTGCCCAACTCAACTCAACTCTGCACGCCAAACGCCCCCTCAAGAAGAAACTTAAGAGGGATTTTGTCTATCATCTCCACACACCATCCAACAAATAATTTAATACAAATTCCTTTATCAAAAACATTTATACTAGATCTCCACATTTTAAAAGTAATATTCTAAAAAAAAATCTTCATGAAATATATATATATATTTTTAGAATTATAGGGCCAATCAATTTGATCCCATTCTCAAATCGGTTCTTCAAATTCTTCATCTTCAACCATCCTCAATTATTATCACTTTTACCGCCGAACACACAAAGTCATGACGACTGCCATCATTTGATTAAACTATTTCATCAGAAATTAAAAAAAAAAGGTAATGAGTTAAAAAGAAGTGTACCAATGGTTGCTTTGGCTCTTTTTTTGTTGTATTTCTTCATAAATAAAAATAATTAAAAAAAATTAAAAATATAATAATAAATTAGAAAAAGTGGCAAAAACTCTTAAAAAATAATTTAGGTATAAAAAGTTAAAAATTGAATTATAATTTCATTCTGCATAAGTACAACTATCCAACTAATAGAAAAAATTTGTCACTCATAGAAATTTCTCTCTAGACAATGCAAATATTAAACTATTCGTGTGAAAAAAATTGGAGTCAAAATTAAAAGACACCGTAACATGTTTTACTCATAACATATTTAACTCAATTACATTCATACATTAATTCTTATGGTGAGAAATACATAAACATAGGAGATTACCATTAGTATCCTAATATAATGAATAACTTAAATATATGAAAAAGTACATGTTGAATGGAAAATTTCGACCAATCACAAATTGCCATGTCATTATTTATAAATTAATGATAAAATTACATATTATTAAATTTGAGTCCAATAATAAATTGACATGTGCCCCAAATTTAATTTGAAGATAAAAAATTGGCAAATCCTAATATCATAAGGCCACATGTCTTCATTATGACCATTTGACTAAATAATTAAACTTAATTGGGTTAAATTATGTCATATAGTATTTGAGTCAAACTTAAATAAAGCCCAAATTCTAAATGGTTAGGCCCAAAGCCAACAAAACTCAAGTCCATGTGGCTGGGCCCAAAGTAATTAAAAGTCCAAACCCATACATGGACAAGCTTTATAAATAGAAGTTCTCTTTCATTTGAAGGGGGGCAGAAGGTCAAACATTCAGAGAAGAAGAAGATTGCAGAGGTCAGACATTTAGAGAAGACTCAGGCAGAAGTTTGAATTTTCCTGAAGATTGAAGTTCGAAGACCTGAAGACAGAGTTTAAATCTTCTTGAAGACTGAAGAATGAAATTAACTCTTCTTGAAGATTGAAGACTGAAACTAAAGCGTCTTGAAGGTTGATGTAACGAACCTAAAATAGACAGCTTAACTTAGGAAGTGCCACAACTATTTCCCTTTTATGCCACAAAAAAAAATCGGTAGCATAACAACGTAATTACAAGAAAATCAAAATTTTAAGGAACCTGAAAAGTGGGAAAAATACACATCCAAAACTCAGAATCACTTTAGCATCTTGCAAACTACGAATATGCTGAAATTCAATCTAAGACCGTTCACAAGAACAAAGGAACTCAGGAAGAAAGCTAGAAAAGAGTTCAACAAGAAGACTACTAAGAGTTTAACAATACCAACACATAAGAACAAAACTTAAAATCACGACTCAAGCTAAGACCCTAGGAACACTTTACTCCATCTCCATAGCCTCGCCAAGCTGATGCCCTCGCCATGCCTCTTAAGTATATTGACCACCTGCAAAGAGAAAACAATGTAACATAGAGTGAGTATAAAAATACTTAGTAAGTAGCCCATTTCTGTCTAAAAACTCACAATCACAACACATGCAACACAACCACCCAAACTCATAATCTTACTTTACGCCACCTTGTTTTAGCTAAGTGGCCCCCCAACCCACCCCCAACTCTAAGCCATGCTACCTATCCTTGGGGACGCACCCCAAAGAAGGGTACATAAACCCTCAATTACCACCTGCAATGAAGGATGCAACCCTCTTACCAATACCATCGAGAGTACACAAACTCTCAGGCTAGCTACTGCAATGAAGGTCAAAACCTCTATGCCATCACATTGAGAGTACACAAACTTTTCGCTAGCTCCCGCACAACATTCTAGGTAAACATGTCGGATGAGGTGGTTAGATGTCACTAGACTCAAGGGTTTTCATACCACAGTATTTAACAACAACATGAGATTAAATTGATTAGGCTTTACAAACATTGTTCACAAACCTCAGGCCTCATTCATCCAAGGTTCCATGCATCATGAACCTCAGGCATCCCTCATCCAAAGTTTTGCGCACCATGAACCTTAGACATCACTCATCCAATGTTCTACGCATCATGAACTTCAGGCATCACTCATCCAAGGTTATGCACATCATAAAACTCAGCCATCACTCATCCAAGGTTCTGCACATCATAAACCTCAGCCATCACTCATCCAAGGTTCTATACATGAATCACAAATACCAATCATGAACCTCAGACACAAACTTGCCCAAGGTTCTATGCATTCTTTTCAGGCCTTAAGATTAATCTCAACGACCATAATCAAATCATGTCCTCCAATCACAAACACCATTCTTGAACCTTAGACATAAACTCATTCAAGGTTCTACACATGAATCACAAACACCAATCATGAACCTAGAGCATAAACTCATGTGTAAGCTCAACAACATTCTTAAATAAGAACTTCACTTAACCGTGGCCTCTAAGAGTGCTAGTAGCACATAGCTCCAAACAGTTCAATTTTCTTCTGCTGAGAATTCAAATCTGGTGGCATGACTCCTCCTGCAAGAAAGTTCACGTAATCAGCAAACCATGGTAATTTAGTTTCTACCTGATATAATCGTTCGTCAGGAAAATCCTCTATGATAGGAAAGGTTGGTTGATTGCTTTCATGTTCTATTCTAGACAAGTGATCAGCTACCACATTTTCACACCCTTTCCGATCTTTTATATCAAAGTTAAATTCCTGCAATAAAAGAATCCATTTGATCAAGCGAGGTTTAGCATCTTTCTTGTCAAATAAATATCTAAGAGCTGCATGGTCAGTATGAACAGTTACTTTAGTCCCTAATAAATAAGGCCTAAATTTATCAAAAGCAAACACAACCGCAAACATTTCCTTTTCAGTGGTAGTGTAGTTTTGTTGTGCATTGTATAAAGTTCTACTTGCATAGTAAATGGCCCTAAATATTTTTTCACGACGCTGACCTAATACTGCTCCTACAGCATAATCACTAGCATCACACATAATTTCAAAGGATTGACTCCAATCAGGTACAACAATAATAGGTGCAGAAGTCAAATTTTCTTTTAATACGTGGAATGCTAGCATGCAATCATCAGAAAATTCAAAAGTTGAGTCTTTCTCAAGCAAATTACACAAAGGTTTCACAATTTTAGAAAAGTCTTTTATAAAGCGCCTGTAAAATCCTACATGGCCTAAAAAACTACGAACTCCCTTTACATTTACTGGAGGTGGAAGTTGTTCAATCGCAGAAATTTTTGCTCGATCCACCTCTAATCCCTTTTCAGAGACTTTGTGCCCCAACACTATACCTTCCTTAACCATGAAATGGCATTTCTCCCAATTTAATACAAGATTGGTTTCTTGGCATCTCTGCAACACAAGGGCAAGATTATTTAAACAAGCATGAAATAAAGATCCAAAGACTGAAAAATCATCCATAAAAATCTCCATAATCTCCTCTATTATGTCATGAAAAATGGCCATCATGCAACGTTGAAAAGTGGCAAGGGCATTGCATAATCCAAACGGCATTCTCCTGAAAGCATAAGTTCCATATGGGCATGTGAATGTTGTCTTTTCTTGATCCTCAGGTGCAATGGCAACTTGATTATACCCTGAATAGCCATCAAGAAAACAATAGTAAGGATAGCCAGCTAATCTATCAAGCATCTGATCAATAAAAGGAAGAGGAAAATGATCTTTTCTAGTAGCCTTATTCAACTTCCTATAATCAATGCAGACACGCCACCCAGTGACTGTCCTGGTTGATATAAATTCATTGTTTTCATTTTTCACCACCGTCATTCCCCCTTTCTTAGGAACAACCTACACAGGACTAACCCAATAACTGTCAGATATGGCATATATAATACCAGCATTCAAAAGTTTTAATACCTCAGACTTTGCCACCTCCTTCATTGCTGGATTTAGTCTCCTTTGATGCTCGACTGATGGGCTAAAGGTATCTTCCATAAGGATTTTATGCATGACAATGGATGGACTAATACCCTTGATATCACTAATGGACCAACCTAAGGCAGACTTATGTGCACGTAAGGCTCGCAACAATTTTTCCTCTTCTAAGTTATTTAAATCAACAGATATAATAACAGGATAAGTAGAGGAGTCACCTAAAAAGGCATAACGAAGGTGTGCAGGCAATTGTTTCAATTCTAATGTAGGGGGCTGAGTCTCCTCAATATTATGGACAGGTAATGACAACATTTTCTCAATCTTATATTGACGTATGGGTAACTGATCTAATGCATTACAGTAAAAAGTAATTTCTTGATCTAAAATCCCTAGGTTCTCAAAAACTAAGTTCAACATGCTTTTTTCAAGAGGATCCACAGATAAAACTAACTCCCTAAAGTCATCCACAGTATCATCAACAATATTAATCATGTTACACGTACTAACTTCATCTGGATACTTCATAGATTGGAATATGTTGAAGACTACTTTCTCATCCTCCACATGAAAAGTTAGTTTACCTTTGGGTACATCGATCAGCGCGTATCCAGTTGCTAGGAAGGTTCTCCCCAGAATAATAGGTACCTCTGAATCCTCCTCCATGTCCAAGACAACCAAATCTGCAGGGAAGATAAATTTATCAACTTTAACTAGAACATCTTCTATAATACCTCTAGGGTACGTGATAGAACGGTCAGCCAATTGCAATGATATGGTAGTGGGTTGCACTTCCCCCAGATCTAGTTTCCTGTAAATAGAAAAGGGCATTAAGTTAATACTGGCTCCTAAGTCACCTAAAGCCCTCTTAATAGAAATACTACCAATAGTGCAAGGAATAGTAAAACTCCCTAGATCTTTTAGTTTCTGAGGTAGCTTTCTTTGTAGAAGTGCACTGCGTTCCTCAGTTAAGTTGACTGTCTCATATTTTTCAAATTTCTTCTTTTGTGATAGCATCTCCTTCATAAACTTCACATAATTTGGCATCTGTTCCAAAGCATCTGCAAAGGGAATGTTAATATGAAGTTTCTTAAAAATCTCCAGAAATTTAGAGAACTGAGAGTCCAGCTTTTTCTTTTGAAAACGTTGAGGATAAGGAATTTTATTAGGCACAATAGGAATAGTAGAGTTAAGATGCTTCTCTGTTATGGAAGATGTTGCATTCTCCTCAGCTACTTCCTCAGCACTGTCTGTTTCCTCAGTGACGAGTTGCTTTTCAAGATGCACTTGCTCAGGTCCAGCCAAGTGTTTGCCATTCCTCAAGGTCATAGCCTTGCAATGCTCCCTCGGGTTTACCTCTGTGTCGCTGGGAAATTTACCTTTTTGCATTGCATTCAAGGTGGATGCCATTTGACTAATCTGCACCTCCATGTTCTTGATGACTTTCTCCTGGCTACTTACTGAATTCTCCAACTGATTTTTTCTATTTCTGGATTCAGTAATGAATGCTCCTAGCAGGTCCTCGATGGAAGGTTTCTTATCTTACTGTTGAGATGTTGATGCATAACTTAGAGGGGGCTGCAAAACATTCTTATTATTAGCATAAGAGAAGTTCTCATGATTGCGCAATGATAGTGGATGGGCAATTGATTTTGCATCTGGTTTCCTCTGTATCCAAAAGTCTTGTTGTTTACGTATTGAGCTTGTTCAATTTCAGGATCTTCACAGAATTGTGAATTATTAGTAGCTACAATCGAAGCAATGGATTGGGAATTTCCTGTTCCTGCAAGTTTGTTCAAAGCATTAGTTAGAGATGCCATCTGAAATTTTAGGGAACTTACCTCATCAATTTCATAAAGACCAGCCACATTCTTCGAAGTTGACCGTTCAGATGGCCAATTGTAGCTAGTGGCTGCCATATCTTCCAACAATGTACGAACCTCTTCAGCTGTCTTGGAAAAGATAGATCCTCCAGCTGTTGCATCCAAAAGAGATTTATTACTACTAGTTAATCCATTATAAAATAGTTGGATTTGCAACCACTCTGGATATCCATGTTGTGGACATTTCCTCAGGAGGTTTTTGTAACACTCCCAAGCCTCGAACATTTGTTCTCCTTCATGTTGTCTGAAGGTACCAATTTCTGTCCTCAACCTCGTGGTCTTTGCAGGTGGAAAAAATTTGTTCAAGAAAGCTTGAGCTAATTCTTCCCAAGTAGTGATGCTTCCAGGGGGCACAGATTCCAGCCAATATTTTGCCATATCCTGCAAAGAAAAAGGAAAAAGTCGTAAACAAATTGCATCAGACGGAACCCCATTCATTTTTACTGTACTACAAATTTCGATAAAGGATCTTAAGTGAGAGTTTGGATCTTCAGAGGGATGTCCTTTGAAAGAACTATCCCCGACCATTTGAATCAGGCCCGTTTTGATCTCAAAATTATTTGCATTAATAGGCACATGGACTATCCCGGGTTGTGCAGCAGGAAAAGTGGGCTGAAAGTAATCCCTAATGGCCTTTGGTTCCTCCTGTTGTTTGGCCATTTCCTCAGTTTTCTCCTTGCGCTCTCTTAATTTCCTTTTGTAAGTTCTATCAATTTCAGGATCAAAAGGAACAAGATTAGCCTCCTTATTGCTTCGCATGCACAATTTATGCCCAAATAAAGATACAAAAGAAAACAATCAAAATCTAAACACCCAATAATACATAAAAATAAAAATAAAAATAAGAATAAAAAGAAAATAGAAAAACACAACACGTATAAATACACTCTAAAGTAAGACCGAATGGTTTCTTCACGATATCAAAAGAATTAAATAAACACCAATCCCCGGCAACGGTGCCAAAAACTTGTTGAGATTAATTTGCAAGACCGCAAGTGCACGGGTTAAGTGTTAATATAGTGAGATAGAGTACAAGTGTCGTCCACAGGATTGAGTTATTTAATTCACTTGATTACCATGAATTTAACCCTCCAATTTTATTTAGAGATAAAAATCAAATGGTGAGTTAAAATATGTGAAAGTAAAACAAGATAAAATTGAGACAATCATGAGAAAGAAAATCTTAGGGACTAGACTTTACCTATCGAGCTAACAAATTAATTGAATGAAAGATTAACTAATGTATTTCCATGCCAAAAATCAAGAAGTTCAAATAACAACTGGCCCTATCAAGACAATTGAATCTCATGCATGATTTATAATTCTAATATATCTATCTAGCCTTTAATAAGCGTGCACAGCATTAAGAACAAATTCTTTAATGGTTTCTAGTAGAACTCTAGTCACTTTCATGCTACAATAACTACTAGTCATGCAATCGAAGTCAAATCTAAATTAATCTTTTTCAAGCATAAATTCAGATTAATGAGGGCAAATAAACTTTGATCAAGAGTTCATAGGCATTAATAAAACGATTGCATGAATAGGAAGAAATACAATAGTTCAAATCAGTCACATCAACAAATTGTTCTGCCCAACTGCTCCATCTAGCCCTAAGGAAACAAATTTAGCTACTTATGGTCACTATAACACTTCTAAAATTGCATACAAAACCAACCAAAATATTAAGTAAAGGGTTTGAGATAAAATTAATGCGTCGTGTGAGCCTCGTCCCCGTTGTAATATCACGATCTCCAACGTTAAAACTTTTACTTGTGCTCCACAGAATCTCCTCTCTCAGTCCTCAAACTCAATTTTCGAAAGTGGTTAAGTTTTTCCCAATTGGCCCCCCTTCAAATCGCATAAAAATCTCAAATTTATAAACTCGGGACAACGTTGAGACGCTGTGCCCTAATGCATGAATTATTTAAGGGAAATTGGGTAGCGTTGAGACGATGTGGATAGCGTCTCAACGCTACGGACGGAAAAATAAGGGCGCGGTCCCCTTCAGCGTTGAGACGCTGTGGACAGCGTCTCAACGCTGTCTTCACAGCATGCCTGGCTACATTATGGCAGCGTTGAGACGTTGTTGGACAGCGTCTCGACGCTGTCCCCTTGGGTCTCACTGGTGCCTTTTCTTCTTCCTTTCTCTTAGTTTTCCAATTTTTGCCCAATTTTGCCTCATTTTTGTCCTGTGATTGTCTTCATCTTCGATTTCTCTTTCAAATGCTTAATACCTGCAAAATAAACAGATACGGCATGAAAATACCCAATAAAACATCAAAAATAGCAATAGTTAAACTATAAAAATAGCTCACAAAAGTGTGCTATCAAATACCCCCAAACTTAACTATTTGCTAGTCCTCGAGCAAAACAATTGGGCACAACTTCTCTTGACTGCTTATATTAGGGCTACTAACAACTCAAGCCTCAGAGATTCTGAAAAATAGAGTACTCACATAAAATCAAGATTTATAACTGAAATCTGTCATCAAGGAGCTTTAAATTGATTCTATCATTCCTTACATGTTTGTGTGAGATAGCCTTCCCTAATCTGGTCTTTATAAGCCTAAACTTACTTTATGCAATCCTCAACTCATCTTCCCTATACTCTGGCATAAGTTCTAATTCTCGAGTTTTTCCTACAATCAGGGACAGTAATGTGCCACTAAGGTGCCTAGAATTCAGGTGAAACTCCCCCAAACTTGAATTTTTATTTATTAAGTGGACACTAGCTTTCACACATCCACTGTAGGGACCCATATCGATGGCACTTTTACTAACAGGCGATCCTAATTGGTCACAGCAGAGGTAGCTCTTTTTGTCCTTAAGAGTGAAAACAACAAGATGATTGATAATTTTTTTATTATTATTATTATTATTATTTTCAACACCATTAGGCATTATTTTTCTCCAAAGTGTACATTACAACCCATCCTGCAAGTTAACCATTGAATCAGTTACATATCCTTTCGAGGTGACAACAAGCATCTAGACCACATAACTCAAATCTAAGCCTTCAAAACTATGACTAGGTGGGCTATGTGCTCTAAATTTGTAAGGAACTTAAAGAATAAATTTACTTTTAACTCGAATCCAGAATTTAGTTACAAATCTTGAACGAATGTGATTACTCGTAATTCAGACTTAATTATCCTCATAGACTATCATAGTTGACGAGCACGAAAGCATAGCATATAATTTTCAACTCAGCGTAACATAATATCAAGAGATCCATAGAAAGGCTAAGTGATATAAGTGTATCATGCGCAGTTAAGTATAACCAAATATGAAAAACACCCCCAGACTTTAAAGTGTGCATTGTCCGCAAAAAGAAAGAACAGAACCAACAGAAATACAATAAAGAGAGTAAAAGAAAAGATAGGGATGAACTGAGATTGCCCTGAACTCCAAATGATGGCCTCAGTCTTCGTCAGATGAGATATAAGGTGGCATGGGTGGGGGAAAGGAGGCATCGGTACCCGCTGATGGCGCAGAGCGCGACATTCTTGCCTGCGATCATGAAGCTCCTGCTGACCAAGTCTCTCCTCCAATGTAGACACTGCGGTATACAAGCTGGGCAAGTCATGCGGGGCTAGTGGTTGGTGGGGATCGGGCAGATCGTCCGCGTCATGCTCATGCACCTCCGCCTGGTGATCATCGGCTGCCTACTGTTGTTGGTCGTCGTCAGCAAACCCAACGTCCCATCCTCGAAGCCCCATGATGAAGTTCTTGTCCATGCATGCCTTAGAATGAATCAACTCTTCATCGGGGGTCTAGGTGACCCCAGCATTGCGGCACAAGGCAGTGATCAGAGAAGCATGGCCAAGCCCACTAGTAGTGCTACCCCGTCGGATATGGCGTATCGAATGGAAAATGACTTTCCCAATGTCAATGGATCTCCCTGTGGCTATGGCAAATATGAGGATAACCCTTTCCTTTGTAACATCACTCATATGTGCGACCGGCTGTAATTTAGCACAAATAAAGCTGTGCCAAACTCGGTTGGTCACGGTGAGGTCTGAGGTCTTAAATTTTATGACCTCACCGCGTCGAGTCATCCACGTAGCGCTAGGTCGGCCTAGTTTGGCAATGATCTGTGTCGGATCAACGTGCTCGCTGGCATAAATATTATACTCATCCCTATCAAAATTAGGTAACTGATAGTACCTGTTGATCGTGGCTGCATCGAACGGGATTTGGGGGCCTCTCACAAAGGACTGAGATTCATCTACGAGCATATTAGCATAGAATTCTTTGACCACTGCCACGACGCCAGCTTCAAGTTGCTGGACCAGCAACTCCTAGCCTCGTTGAATGATTGCATAATGGAGTTGACGGTGATGGGAGTCGTCGGAGCGATACCCCGTTCGGGAATTACTGATCGAGAAACCACATAACTGTGATAGCGCTGGGCAGCTTCGTGATCCATGAACCTATTAGCAACAAAGTCTTGGCGTGAAGATGAGGCAGATGAAGCGCGGGCCCTCTTCGAACTCATGATGGATACTACAAGCATTTCAATGTTAGAAAGTGTGCTACCAAAGAATCATAATTCAAGAACAATTGAGTAACTTGAAAAACGGATAGAGCTTGCACCTGCCACTTTGAGTCACCACTACACATGCAAATTTTAGCAATTCAGCGGACAAATCAATTCAGATAGCTCAAGAGTAAAATTAAGCACCTAGAGGAGTCTATGTCAAGGTATTGTACATCTCACACGTACCAAACCAATGCATACCCATATAACAACCCAAAAACTATGGATTTCACGCCCATATTTCAAGAAGCACAAAATTTAGTTTCAATGGTTCTACCTCACAGTTCCACAGGAAGAGCAATTCGAAAGATAACCCAACACACACATTGTTCTAGCAAAGTAGCCCAACCATGGAGTCAAAACTATATGGAATATTCAATTAATTGATTAAGGCATTCAAAAAAACATAAATGAGAGGTAAAATACCGAAGAGACTCGTTGGATTGAAGACTTGGAAGAAGAGCGACAATACCCACGAATTGGAGCCAAAATCCACCTCCAAATGATGCCAAATCTGAAAAATGAAGGGATTAGAGGGAAATATGTGAATGAGTAAGTGGAAAATTGGGGGAGAAAGGTAAGAAATTGAGAGATTTGAGAGGGAGAGGAGAGAAAATTGGGGGGGGGGGGGGCAAAAGCTAGGGCTCGAAAATGGCCCCCCCCTCGCGTGAAAAACTGGGATTTAAAATTCCAGTTTTCGCGACAGCGTTGAGACGCTGTGGACAGCGTCTCAACGCTGTCCTTGCAAATGATTACGCTACAGAGTAGCGTCTCAACGCTACTCTCTCTCCATTTTTTTTCAAACATCTAAAAAACAAAAATTAGTAAAGAACAAATAATAAAACTAAAAAGAAAAATCATAAGATAAAATAAAGAAATTTAATAAAAGGAATTAAATAAACATTACCAAACTAGATGAACGGATTAATTAGAATAAAATAAAAACACGAGGATGAGAAATTGGGTTGCCTCCCAATAAGCGCTTTGTTTAACGTCTTTAGCTAGACAACACATGCGTATCATTTGGGCTCATTCAGGAAGATGTTCTCCAAACGTCGTTCCTCATCACCACAATAGTGTTTCACCCGTTGGCCATTTACTTTGAACGATTGACCATCAGTAGTTTGCAGCTCTATGGCTTCGTGCGGATATACTTCTTTGACAGTGAATGGGCTGGACCATCGTGTCTTTAGCTTACCTGGAAACAACCATAAACGAGAGTTAAAAAGAAGTACTTGTTGTCCAGGTGAAAAGATTCTGTTGTGAATCTGTTGATCGTGCCATCTTGCAAGGCGTTTTCATTTGCTTGACATCTAAACTCCTCCATTTCATTGAGTTGCAATAAACGTTGTTCGCCTGCTTTCTGGAGATCGAAGTTCAATTTCTTGATGGCCCAATAAGCTTTATGCTCCAATTCTAAGGGTAGATGACACGCTTTCCCACGCTTTCCCAAACACCAAATGATACGGAGATGTACCAATAGGAGTTTTGAAGGCAGTTCGATATGCCCGAAGTGCTTCATCTAATTTCAGAGCCCAATCCTTCCTATTAGTTCGAACTGTTTTCTTCAAAATCTGCTTGATTTCCCTGTTTGAAATCTCTACTTGGCCATTTGTTTGTGGATGATATGCTAGAGAGATTTTGTGCTTAACGCCATACCTAGCAAGCATAGAATCAAACAGTTTATTGCAAAATTGTGAATCCCTCATCACTAATAATGGCCCTTGGAGTGCCGAACCTAGTAAAAATATTTTTGTGCAAAAATTGTACAACAACTCGAGCATCATTCTTCTTAGTGGCAATGGCTTCTACCCACTTAGATACATAATCTACAGCAACTAAGATATACAAGTACTCATGGGAGGAGAGAAAGAAGCCCATAAAGTCGATACCCCAGACATCGAATAATTCTACCTCAAGAATAGGGGTCAGGAGAAGTTCATGGAGTCTAGAAATGTTACCTGTCCTCTTGCATCTATCACAGGTCCGTACAAAAGTATAACAATCCTTAAAAAGAGTAGACTAGTAGAAACTTGATTGCAATACCTTCGCAGCCGTTCATGTAGGTCCGAAATGTCCACCATATGGGGAAGCATGACAATCATGAATGATTTTAGCTACATCTTCAAGAGGTACGCACCTTCTTATTAATTGATTTGAGAAAATCTTGAATAGTAAAGGTTCGTCCCAGCGGTAGAATTTCACATCATGAAGGACGAGACAACGTCTCAACGCTATGGAAGGAAAAATAAGCTCGCGGTCCCCTTCAGCGTTGAGACACTGTGGATAGCGTCTCAACGCTGTCTTCACAGCATGCCTGGCTACATTATGGTAGCGTTGAGACGTTGTTGGACAGTGTCTCGACGCTGTCCCCTTGGGTCTCACTGGTGCCTTTTCTTCTTCCTTTCTCATAGTTTTCCAATTCTTGCCCAATTCTTGCCTCATTTTTGTCCTGTGATTGTCTTCATCTCTAATTTCTCTTTCAAATGCTTAATACCTGCAAAATAAACAGATACGACGTGAAAATACCCAATAAAACATAAAAAATAGCAATAGTTAAACTATAAAAATAGCTCACAAAAGTGTGTTATCATTCAACCCAAAATTTAACCCCTGAAACACGTCGCAAATCATAATGGTCATTATCCTTCCACTCACATTCAGACCCATCTAATACATGTTACACATGACAAGTTATCATGTACCATTCTCAAATAATGACCTTGAACATTGTATACTTTTAAGGTGTTATAAATTGCCAACCAGCTAATCCATCAAGTCAAGCATCCTGTACGCAGTCAACTAATCCAACATCCCAAGAAAGCTAAACCCCAACCAACCATTCAAGTGTTTCAGGCATACTGCACTCAGTAAAAAACCCAAATATCTCAAGTAGATACTACTTAACCACTCAGTCCAATAGCTTAAACATTCTAAATTCCATAGCTAACCAAACATCCCAGACAATCCAAACATTTATGTTCATTTAGGTTAAATCAACTACCCATACATTCATACTTAAAGAAAAACACAATCATAGCTACATGCGTTCCAAAACTCAACTTCACAACCAAGCTCTAATAAGTTATTATGAAATGACTACTTATACAAACACAATACACGGTCTTGGATACCAAACCAAGAATCATGAATATTGCGAACCAATCCCATCAGTTGTCAAACCCCTTTAAACACCATGCTAAAGTGTAATAAAGTAAGCCTCCTACTTGAGAAATTTACAAAGTATATCATCTAGTAACAAACATGTTCAAGCACTTACTTAAAAGAAACACTCATGATCATGCAATCACACATGCATTACAAAGTTCATGAACTCCATATCTAAAGCATTAGGGAGTTATCTAACTAGGCTACTTACCTTTTTAAGCAAAAATAATTAGACACTTCCAACACACCCCAAACTCCCTTTAGAAGTTCTTCGCACCACCTAAAAGAATTGCCAAAGAGGACAATGCTTAATATTTGTACACATATAATTTAACCAAAACTTCCAAAACCACTTGCAAAAATACTTCCAACAACAATCTAAACTTAGTCCTTTAGGCTAGAGAACTTACCCAAAACAACACCTTCACCTGTTGAATTTGATGTCGAATTGATTCAAATTCGACAACACGGCCTCGAAATGCAATGGGTATTCTAGAATAAAATTTAAAACATTGTGGGTTAGTTTCAAATCGCCAAATCAGCCCTTCAATTAAGCTTTTCAACCCATAAACCACCTCTAATCATTGTTGGAATACTTACCCATGACAAATGGAGTGTTACCCACGTCGAAATGAACCAAAAATTGCCAAAAAAAATGTTGTTGTAGCGACTGAGCGTAGAGATATCCAAGGGGTGGGGAGGGTACGAGGATGACTTCCCCGTCCTTGTCCTCGCCCCCCCCCCCCCCCCCCATTTGAATCCCCATCCCCACAAAATTCTCCATTAAATTTTGCAAGGATCGGGGCGGGGATCGGGTTCCCCTAGCATTGCAACGCTGTCTCAAACATTGTACCTTCAAATTTTATAAAAAAGGAAAAAATAACTTTGCTCCATAGCATTGCAACGTTATGCCTTCGGGTCTTTAAGGTTGATAGGCTTCTCAAATGGCGTTGCAACACTATACCCTTGGGTCCAATTGCCTTGACCTTCCTCTTTAACACTTGAATCCTCAAAATACCCTTAAGTTGCTTAAATTTGTCCAAATATCTCACAATTCTCCAGTTTTGCTCCAAATGCCGGTTTCTGAGAAATATACATAAAAACACATGAAAGCACACATAATCATAGCAAAATTAGCATAAAACTAAGCCAAGAAATATCCCTATTTTGTCCACTATCAAACTCTCCCACTATGATGAGGCTCATCTAGTTCATGACTAGGATCCATTTGACTCTCAGATGTAATCAAATGCTTAACAACTTTTGTTAACTATTTAGTGGCTTTACTTGGAACTAACTCATAAACACAATTTCACCTTATTAAAGGTTTGTGATCTTTTATTTGACATTCCTTATAGAAAAATGATATTTGTCATATAAATACCTTATTCTATTTAGGACTATATAAAAGACCATTTTATTTCTCCTTAAGGACAAACTACACTTAGGCATATCTTTGAACATATTTCATTCCTTTTGGGTTTGTTTTAGTAAGTACGCTTAACATTCCCAAATTCTTAAGTGCTGTAAACTTATTTTACTATTCTTCCATTATACTAAAATTGTCTCGTAGACACTTTTGTAGGGAATCATGTTCAACATGCAATCTCCTATTGTAGCACAATTTCATACACTTGTACTTGGTATTAAGAGTTGAGATACAATCCCACTTTCTATCAATTAATCCTAGTATGTAAGGTTCTTATACTTTCCACTATGATTTGATCATACTGTTTTGATAGACTAACCTAATTTATTTTCAACATTAGCCTTAATTTTCTTGAACTTTCCAAAAACTTAGACTTATGTTATATTAGGTAAAGATACTTGTACCTTGAATGATCATCAACTAGAGTGATGAAATATTCATGACTTTATTTGGCCTTTACATTAACTAGACCACTTGGGTCAGAATGTGTAAGCCCAAAGTATTCTTTGGCCTTGTAGCCTTATCCAATAAAGGCCTAATGATTATTGATGAGACCTAAAATGTTCCTATTATTTCATGCCTAAATCATTCTTGTTCCTTTGATTTTGTGAGTTATTGTGTATTTTTGTAGGTAAATTGGGTGTAAGGCACATTTTTGGATTGTCTGCGGAATCAAGGTGAAAACAAGCGAAATTAGAGGTCAATTGACACCTGAGTGAAAAGATATGAAGAAATTGACCATTTTGCCCCTAAAAGAGTCTAGACCTTGTGTGGAAGCCATGCTCGATGCTGGAAGACAAAGGCTTGGATACAGGTAACGTCTCAATGCTATCGCAAGTCCCTCTGCACCTAGCGTTGCGCGATGTCATAGAAATAGCTGCTCAACGCTGATAGCGTTGAAACACTGTCCACAACATCTCGACATTATCGCGACAACTATAAAAGGCTCATTTTCGATTTTAGGGTTAAGCTCCCTTGATTCCAGCCCTCGTTTTACGATTCCTCCCTTCCGTTTACACTATTTTAGGTAGATTTTAACTTTTTTTGGTATTTTGGGCTTGTATGATGACCTCGGGATCGATGCAAACAAACTCCAGCTAAGCGAAAATGCCGATTCAGAGGAGATCGTCAGGATTCACATTGTAACGCCATGAGGTTCTATATTTAATACATTTAAATTACTGGTTATAATGTCTTTTTCTTCTTTATTTTCATTCTTAAGCATGTTCGTAGTTAGGACTGACAACCCTAAGCACGTCGAGCATGTTTAGCCTAGCTATGTGTAATATTGAGTTTGTTTGAACATATCGAGACAACTCTTAATTAGAGTAGCAATAGAGCTTAGGTTCAGTGAGTTTGTGCATTGAATGCGGTCATGAATGACTTAAGGAATCTAGTTCTAAAGAAGTAAAAAGTGTAAAGACTAATTTAGGTTCACCACTTGAATTAGTTTGAGCATCTCAATAATTTTAGTAATTCCTAGGGCTTAAACGATTGGTCTTGAGCATGGCACGCTGTGACCTGTGGCTCGGGTTAGTATCATTCCTAGCTTAGGATTAGTTTGGGGTCTAATTAGCATCTTGCTTAATTAAACTGCCCTAGGAGTTATTAGAAGCTCTCTTGGGGGTCCCATTGGGCATGTGGGTGCATTTAGAGCATAATTTTCATCATTAGTTATCAATGATTGGCATAACATAATTATATCCTAATGTGACCCCTTCGAATCGATGCCTGGTCTGTCTGATCCCCTTCTTGCTTTAGTTTAATTTTACGTTATTTACATTCTCAAGCATGTTTACAATTCTTGTACAATTTAGCAAATCAAATACCAAATTACACGCCTCCTTATGATTCGACCCGACCATTTTTATTGCAAGTTTGTGGTTGGTTTTATAAATTTATTTGGCTGTCTAACAAACCGTGCCAATTATCTTGCATGAAAGGCAAGATCTATAGACAGGTAAAGTAGTTAACTCTAACTTTTAAAGAATTACCTCTTACTAGTCTTCTCATTCTATTAAAGTTGATATTAATCAACCTTAAATGTCAAAGTCAAGTACCATCTTTTAGGAGCTTTCTATTTTGGATTCTATAATTTTGATTCTCTCAGTATATTGTAGTATAGTATATGTCAAAAATATAGATTGTTCTTATTTTCTTTTCAAACAATTTTGAAAATACAAGCTTTAACACTTGAAAAAATTCATACTCTATGAATTGTTCGGTAATAAAGTTCGAGAAATTAAATATCTCTTAGGGTACTAAAAACACCATATTCTACAATCATCCCTTAATGACATCTTAATGTCTCCCACTACACCAACTAAAATTGGTTCTAGTGCCAATATGTAGAAACTATTCTACATCATTAAGTATTTTTCAAGAGTTATATATTAAATGTAATGAATAACAAATCTTGATAGAGGATCTTGTATCTGATGTTATTTATTTTCCACCAAAAATCTAGTAAATCAAATTTACTTTCATTTATATTTTTCTTCCCATCATTTAGACAATTATCTAAATTTAGCTTCTATTGACTTCAACATCTCATATGCTGTTGGTATTTTCTTTATCTTCTAAGCTTGACATTTAACATGCCAACAAGGAGATATCTACAAACTATCTCGTTACATTTGATTCATCAATCATGTGCTTCATGAACAATTCGATTAGCATTGGCAATAGGTTTTGAGAACACTTCTCAATAAAGACAAATAAATATTTTATATTACCATTATAGCGTTAATGTTACCTTTTCAAGTAATAAAATTTTCTCAACTTGACAAAGCAGTATTCAAAATTAAAATTATGAGAGAAATTGACATTATATTGAAATATATAAAATATATTATTTAATATAATGCAAACAATTATCCATTCAATTTTAGCATAGAAATCAAGTAATTTGAAAAATGAACCATATAAATCATTTCTAATGCTATGGTACTTTAGTGAGTTAGAACAAATGTTACTGTAGGGTAGGTCAAGTGTTCCTTCACTAAATTGAGATAATCTCAATCAAGAATTATACTAGAATAACTCTTATTTCTATAACTTTTAGTTACCATTAGTTTGGTCAAGGATATCATTAACCACCTTAATGAGTCATTTGAAAGTGTGACCCATCATTTTAGATCCTGTAGTTTTATCCCAACAAGTGATGTTGTAGGGTATGTCAAGTATTGGAAACAAAACTACAATCCTATCTTTCTCAGGAGTTCACCCTGATATTGACCTATGCAAATACCTTTCGTAGGGGAACAATCTAAAAGCCGCCGCAAGGCCCCACATGAATCTCACGATGTGAACCAATGATGGAGACCATAGGATATGTTGACACATTTTCTTCCCCCACTTACTATAATACTTTCTTAAGAGATTCACTATAATATTGACCTATGGAAACACCTTTCGTAGGGAGGACGATCTAAAAGCCGCCACGAGGCCGCTCATGAATCTCACATTATGAATCAATGATAGAGACCATAGGATATCTTGACATATGTCCTTCTCCCACTAACATGCCAATTAGGCTAAGCTCATTTATCTAAGTTTCTCAATCTACCCTCTACCCTTTCTTAACCCTTATGTTGGTTAGATTAATTTTAATGTGAATTACCAAGTTTATTAAACTATTTAAAAAACTAATCACATTATTATGAGCCTACTTAATGAAATTAAATAAAAATTTGACTAATTCAATTTTCAGGTTAGTTTTCAGTTAGAGGTGTTCCCTTTTGGTCAACTTCACAATCTAGATAGAACCTTCCATAGATAGAGTTCCCTTATAGTCAATTAACTATTAATTACTAGATTAATGAACCTAAGTGAATATAAGCAAAGTTCTTAATCCTATTAAAAACTAATTCACTTCATGGATAATCTTGAAATTCTACTATTTTAAACCCTTTAATACAAAATTAAAAAAATTATCCTAAATTCTAATCCCATTAGAAACAAATAAAGAAATTAAATTCAAAATTTAAACTATTTAAAGTATGAATAAAAAAAAAACTTTATTTTTAAGGAAACCCTAATCTCATTAGGAAATATCCATCTTTATTTTTTAAGGAAACTCTAATCTCATTAGGAAAGATCCTAATCCTATTAGGAAAACATAGATTCAAATTATGAAAGGAAAACATCCTAATTTAAAATTTCAAATATAACAATTATATTCAAAGAAATATGGAAAATATAAACTTATTAGGAAAACATCTTAATTCTATTAGGAAACATCATAATCAAAAATTTCAAATATAACAATTATATTCAAAAAATAATTAAGATGCATGATCATGTTTAACCTATGGTGAGATTTTAATTTAAATGGCATACTATACAACAATCAAACAATTTAAAACATACATCTCATACATAATTAAATTAAAACAAAGAAAAATTGACCGGCATATTTGGCATATTCTAAGAAATTAAAGACTAAATTTAAAATTATATAATTTGAATTTTGAAGACATATCTTGGTCTTCAATTTCTTTCCTTGTTTCTCCTAGTGTACGTACAACCCCTGTTGCCGAAATCACTTGAACCCACACAACAGACTGACATGAGGACCCATAGCCTGAGATTGATTCACCAACCAGCAAGGAACCCACCGTCGACAAGATTTGAGACACTCCGATGAATCACAGTGCCTCACACCTGCTGACTGAAGCCGTTGATAGCACAAAACACGTTTTCTTTTACTGTCGGAGAAAGATACGTAAGCACCACTTGAGTAATTATTCCTCACACCAGCTAGAACCATGTCTCAAATCCGGCAGCACCTTCATGATCAATCTTGTCGCTTGAGTTTTGAAGTGGATTAAGTCATGGACTTTTTGAATTTGGGCCACCATGGGTTGGTTGAAATCCACACAACAGTGGATTACATTAGACTCCAATTCTTGTTGAAGTTTCCACATGAATAAATTTTCTTTGAATTAAAATCTTTCTAAATAATGTAAACTTGTTTATAGGCTGTCGACAATAAGTTCTTTAAAGAACTTTCAAATACAATATAAATCATAAATCCTTATGGATTCTTACAATTGATCTAATCAAAGCAATAAATCTATATGTCAAATAAGCCTAAACAGACAATTTGCAAACCACATATATCACATATATGAAAAAATTAAAACACCTACAATCACAAAACTTTAATTCTAAATAATAATCAGAGATTGCTCTAATACCAATTGAAGAAAATAATTGAATTAAACTGAAGCGGAAGTGTTGGAATCGATTTGAGTTTATTTAGAATTAAACTAAAAGTACAAAGGTTAAGCATTACATACCTTGAACATAATGGAGAATTGAGGGCGTAACGCCCAACAATTTTTATTAATGATCGATTTCTAATTCTGGAGTCAATTTTTGAATTTATGAGTAATTATTTTTGGACTTAGGTTAAATTGAGGTTTAGAGAGTTTGAAAGAGCAAATTTGGAATGAAAAAGTTGGTTTGAGGGCATTTTTGGTATTGGATTAAAATGAAAAAAAAAGAAATTAAACCCTATTGTACTCTTTCTCTATCCACCTTTTTCCTTCTATTTCTTCTCACGCAGCACCCCATTTCTCAACACCATCTTCTGCATTTTTTCCCCATCTTCTTCTTCCTTCTATTTCTGGTTCCATCACAGTCCCGTGGCCGAGCTCCTTTTGACCAACGATCAACGGGTGATGAGCAGACTTGCGGGCGGCAGTGTGATGGAGTGGGTCTTTGAATGACAAGATACCCACGTCTTTTCGGCAATTTTCAAGTGATTCCGGCGAGGTTTGTTCCCTCTGCGTGTCGTCTGGCGAACTGTAGCTTCACAGCAAGCCACCAGGTCGGTGACGGTCTCTCTCCCTCTCGATTTCCGGCGACTCCAGTCGGCGAGTGGGTTTTCTCTGGCGGCAATTTTAGGTGAGGTTGTTGATAAGTTTTAGTTCATTTTTGACGTGGGTAACACTCAATATGTCATGGGTAAGTGTTCCAACAATGATTTTAGGTGGTTTATGGGTTGTAAAACTTAATTGAAGGATTGTTTTGATGTTTTAAAACTTACCCATAATGTGTTGGACTTTGTTCAAGGTTACCTATTGCTTTTGGAGGTTAGATTGTTGAAAGTCAAGTCAATTTGGCATCAACCCAGCAAGCTTTTGGTTTTGTTTTGGTAAGGAATTGTGGGTAGTCTTTTCTAAACCAATCGAACTCGTGTTTGAATGTTAGAGAAATGCTAATTTTTGAAATCTTATTGTGTGTAGTTTTGGTTCCATTCGGAGTAAAAACTAATAAGGAGTAAGTTTATACTTTGAACAAATTAAATTTCAAAGGCGACAATTGGGTTTGTACCAAGTGAGAAATCTTTTCCAAATACCTCTTGGTAAGTTTAAGTCATTTAAGTTAATGTTCAAGGTTTCCTTTGAAACTAAAGATTCAAGAGTTATGATTTTTGGTACTTTGATTCTTTGAAATTGCTTTAGGTGGTGCAAAGGAGTTTCTAGACAAAGGAGTTTTAATTTTGCTTATAATCACTATTTGAAGTAAGTAGCTAGTTGGATAACTCCCTAATGCTTTGGTCATGGAGTTCATAGATTTTGTAATGCATGTATGATTGTGTGATTAGGAGTATGGTTTTTTTTAAGTTTATCCTTGAACATGATGGCCATTGGATGATATGCATAGTAAAATTTTCAAGTAGAAGGCTTATTTTCTTTTATGCTTTAGCATGGCGGTTAAGAGGGGGTATTGACGACTAGTTGTGATTGAGTTTGCAATATCCTTGAACCTTGTTATCGTATGCAGTGGGGTTGCAATCACATGCGTATTGCTATAAATAATCAATTTGGAAGAACTTATTGAGCCCTGTAATGCATGAATAACTCGAATTGTGGTTTATCTATAGGCATGAGTGTGTGGATGCTTGACTTAAACTGAATGTTTGGGCTGACTGAGATGTTTGGTTAGTTGTAGAACTCTGAACGCTTGAGCTATTGGACTAAATGGTTGAGTAGTGTTTGCTTGAGATGGTTGGATGTTTGTCTGGGTATAGTGCGTTTGGAATGCTTGAACAGTTGGCTGAGGTTTAGCTTCTTTCGATGTTGGATGTGTGGCTGCGTGTAGGATGCTTGACTCATAGGGTTGACTTGTTGGCAACTTCGAACCCCCCTCCTAAGAGTATATAATGTCATGGGTTATCCATGACTCTTGTGTTAAAATGGTTCAGGATAACCTGTTATACCTAACATGTTGTAGTGGGTGTTGGGATTTATGCCTAATTAAAGCCTCGTAATTAATGATTTATTTATTAATTAATAATAATTTTGATTATTTTATTTGTAATATAATATTATCCATTATATGAAAAATCCAAGGTTATTAGTGTAATCATGAATAGTATGTGGTTGACATACGAGAGGATCATGTTCAAGAAATAACCTAAAGGGTCATAGTATATAGATAAGGTTAGGTGCCTTATTCTGGTAACACTATTGGTACGACCCACTTTGTAATAGTTACAAATGATTTGATCAAAATCATTCATGTGGAGACATGTGAGTGGGGGTATCTTATACAATGAGTTTGTATAAGACTGGACCACGAAATATTTAATCTCTCTTTATAAATCCGTTAATTGAGAAGATTAATATTTCATCAGGATGATCATATGCGACTCGATCTTAATCCTGAGTGAGTTATGAACTCCTGCTTGTGAGGGCTTGTCCTTTGATTTGCATGGGTGAGAGTGGCTTTTGTAGTCGATTCAATATGCCTACCATTTTGGAGACTTGACCAAATAGGGAGCTGGAAACATAATCTCACAAGATGGAATTCACTTCTTCCCATATAGGGTAAGTAGATGAGTAGTTCCCTTAAGTGTTGATTTCGGGACTTGAACAATGGGGCCCCACCCACTCAGTGGCCCGAGAGGGACTTAGTTTATAATTAGATTATAAACAGATTGTTCATTAGAGGATCAGTGGTACTTAAGGTGCAAGATGTAATTGTAGGGGTAAAACAGATTTTTGACCCACTTGTAATTACGAACAACTCGTGAAGGATCGACTTGCATGTAATGATTATATCTATGGACACAACTTGTTCTACAGTGCATAAGTGTGCAACTCTAGGTCTATAGTGGAGTGACCTATAGTTAATGAATGAAAATTAGTTAATTAATTTTGTATCATTGGAGCTTATAATTTGTAGGTCCATAAGGTCCCATTGCTAGCTCATAGTAACACTAAAAGATCAATTTAGTTGAAAGAAAATTTTGAAATGTTTAAATTAATATTTAATTTGAAGTGTTCAAATTAATATTTAATATATTAGATATATTAAATATAAAAGAGAAAAATATATTTATTGCATTTGATACATTAAATATTAAAATAATTAATGTATATTAGATACATTAAAGAAAAGGTATTTATTAAATTTGAATTGGATTCAAATTAGGAAATAGATGTCATAGAAGAATTTTAAAAGGTTTGAATAAGATTCAAATTGGTTAGATAAATATATTTTAATATATTAGATATGAAAATATATTATTTAATTATCTTCTTTCGACCACTATAAATAGAACCCTAGGGGTGAGCCATTGGGCATTCTTCATAGAACACACATCTCCTCAATAGAAAATTAGAGAATTCTCTTTAAATTTTTTCCTCTCAAATCCCTTGAAGATTTTCTTTCAAGAGGTTCCCGCAAGCCTTGATCTTGTGTTAGAGTCATAGCTAGGAAGACTTTGTGGAGAAGATAAAGACCTGCCAGAATATTCTCCATATTTATTTAAAAAGTAAGTTTTCTTAATTAATATTATTTTTAGTTTAATTTTAAATAAAATCAAAGACAATCCAATACTTCCGCTGTGGGATGAAGAGCTCATTCCTATCAGTGGGGCTAGAACCTGAATGGGGAGAATAATGACCGTTAGGGTTCTCAGCGTGATTAGGGGGTTAGCTTCAAAGGGAATTGCTTAAGGCAATATACTTCTAGCGTGCGTAGGGACCATAGTTAGGGGGAGTTCTTGTTTAAGATTATTGTTGGGCTTATGCACAAGTCTATGCTTGAGATTCATGATTGGTGGTTAGTGGAAAAGTCACGATTAGTGATTATGTTGCTTGTCGGCGTGTGGGCCTAAGAATGTTTTGATGGCAGATAAAATTAATCATAAGGCCCTGGTTGTCCTGATCTTGTACTCGTACCAAGTTTACCTAAGTATGTTTGCTGATTGAGTTCGTGGTTTCAATTGTACTTAGGATCCATGGGTCGGATTGGTAGGAGAGATTTACGACCTGTTGAGTGGCTAGGCGTGGTGATATACCCCTTGGTGTTCTAAGTGTGTTGCGAGTGGGAAGAAGGTCGTTGGTTGGCATCACTTATCCTTTTCCCATATGAGCATGCCTCCTAGGTTGTTGTGAGATGTGTCTGGCATGAGGGTTGCTTTTCCTTTTGCGTTCCACTAGCTTATGGGCGAATCCCCATTGTGATTAGTGTGAGGGTTGCTTTCCTTCACTAAGTTGTGCTAGCTTAGGGGGCGATTCCCCCATTGTATGTGCTTGAGAACCTCGGGCCAGGTTGTGGGTATGGTTCTGACATTGTGGGTAGTTTTGGCATGGTGGGTTACCCTGGAAGTTTCAAGAGTGTTGCAAATGAACAAAAGTCCACTAGGCTAGTGACACCTACCCTTTCTTTTTCTCTATGCAAGCATGTATTCCTAGGATGTTGTGAGACAGTATAGGCATGAGGGTTGCTTTCCCTTTTTACTTGTGCTATCTTAGGGGGCAATTCCCCCACGGTATTTAGAATGAAGGTTGTTTTCCTTCATTCAGTGTGCTAGCCTAAGGAAAATTCCCCACCGTTTCGAGTATGAGGGTTGCTTTCCTTCATTGTGTTGTGCTAGCCAGAGGGGGCGATTCGCCCAAGATTGTAAGCGTAAGGGTTGCATTCCTTCACTACATTAGACCAGTCTAGGTTACATGACTTGTAGGTATAGCACGAGGCTATATCAGAGAGGGGTGGGCCTTGGGGTAAGGTGAGTGGACACTTAACTAACTGAATTGAATGTTTGAGTTTGAGTAGGAGCCTGTGAGTTAGGGCAGAGCTCTTCTTTGTATGGTTTTGAACTTTGGACCCTTAAGTGGGCTGCTTATTAAGTATGTTTATACTCACTTTTGCTACTTTGTTTGTGTTTTTGCAGATGGTGCAAAACCACGAGGCGGGTGACAGAGGCGATGACTTGACGAGGCTATGGAGACACCACCAGAAGTTTCTTTCCTTGTTTTTAGTGTTTAGTTTTGTGTTACTGTTCTGTATTGTGTGGTTGGGTTGTAAATTCATAGTTTCTCTTATTCTTGTTTGTTTAGTAGAATTTCTTAGTTCTTGTGTCTATTGGTTGAACTTAGCATGTTTATCGTAGTCTGGTGGATGCTGAATGGTTCCTCTAGGTCATAGAAGTGTTGTTATGTCTCTTTCAAGGTTCTTGAAAATTTTAGTTTCCTTGTACTTACGTCGTTATGCTGCCGAAATTTTGGGCATGAACGAGATAACTCAATTATGCTTCAGAATTAGCCTATTCAGTTTTTAGGGTTGTTACAGAGGGAATGAATGGGAGAATTGAGAGAACTCTTTCGAGGAGGCACTATTTTGCTTAACCCATAAAGATCCTATTTTTAGTGACCACTTAGGGTAAAACTTTGCCTTAATTAAATAATATATATTTTAATATATAATATTAAAATATATATTTAAACTATTTGAATCTCATTTAAATATTTTGAATTCTCCTCATATATATTTTCTTATTTGAATCTCATTCAATATATATATATATATATATATATATATTTATCTATATCTTAATACATTAATAATTTTATCAAATATATTAAATATTAATTTGAACGTTTCAAATCTTCTTTCAACGAAGTTGATCCCTAATTGTTCGTATGAGCTATCAAGGGGACGTTATGAGCTTATAGGTTATAAGCTCCAATGATACAAAATTAATGAATCAAACTCTTTAATTAATTAATTTTCATTCATTAACTATAGGTCACTCCATTATAGACTTAGAGTTACACTCTTATGCACTGTAGAACAAGTTGTATCCATAGATCTAATCATTACATGCAAGTCGATCCTTTACGAGTTGTTCGTAATTACAGCTGAGTCAACTGTCCGTTTTATCCTTGTAATTACATCTTGCACCTTAAGTACCATTGATCCTCTAATGAACAATTTTTTTATGATTCAACCATAAACTAAGTCCCTCTTTGGCCAGTGAGAGGGTGGGGCCCCATTGTTCAAGTCTTGAAATCTACACTTAAGGGAAATACTCATTTACTTTCCTTATATAGGAAAGAGTGAATTCTATCTCGTAGAAATTATGTTCCCAGCTCCCTATTTGGTCAAGTCTCCAAAATGGTAGGCTTATTAAATCAACTACAATGGCCATTCTTACCCATGCAAATCAAAGGACGAACCCTTACAGGCAGAAGTTCATAATTCACTCAGGATTAAGATTGAGCCGCATATGATCATCCTGTGAAATATTAATCTTTTCAATTAAAAGATTTAGAAAGAGAGATTAAATATTTTGTGGTACAGTCTTAGACAAGCTCATTGTATAGGATACCCCCACTCACATGTATCCACATGAACGATTTGGATCAAATTATTTGTAACAATTACAAAGTGGGTCGCGTCAAGAGTGTTACCAGGACAAGACACCCAAACTTATCCATACACTATAGACGCTTTAGGTTATTTTTTGAACATGATCCTCTCATATGTCAACCACATACTGTTCAAGATTACACTAATAACCTTGAATTTTTAATGTAATGGATAATATAAGATTGCAAATAAAATAATTAAATAATTATCACATAACACATTAATTATGAGGCTTTAGGGCACAAATCCCAACAGTTTAGGCCATTTTTAAGCAAGTATTAGGTGCTGTAAAGTTAGTTGCTAATCCTTGGTTACTCCTGTTTGTAGTCTGGGTTGATTATGGAGTGCTTGAATTAGCTTTAAAGGCTATATCTTGGTAAGCTAACCCCTCCTTGAACATTTTGGAGTTTGATCAAAGGATTTCGACTAAGTTTAGCCTCTCAAGCTTGTTTCTTGGTTTAGGAACCCCTTGGAATAAGTTTAGGAGCACTTTAGGTAAGCAGTTTCTACATGTTGAGTATGTTTGATTGTGGAAAGCATGTTGTATGTTTATTTGTGATTCTATTATACTATATCTCTCCAGGAGCTGTTATGTGTTCTATGTTCTGATGAGTTAAGTATATCGAATTATGCCTTTAGAATGTAAGCACGTTGAACGTTGAGATTGCTTGAGATAATATGCTATTGTTGTGTGTATGTTGAAAGCATGATCATGTAGTTATTGAGTTGGAAGCATGGTATAGAAAGCATATTTAGGATTGCATTCTGGATTTCGTGAACCTGATTAGTTGGGGTCAAAGGACCTTGAGTTTATGATAAAGGTCGAGGGCTGATATTGTTTAAGGAAAGTAAAGTGGGTGTCAATACTCGGGTAACATGGTCAGGGGTTGATATGGCACTATTGGGTGTCAATACCTTGGGTAACATAGTCGGGGGTTGATATGACACTATTGGGTGGCGATACCTCGGGTAACACAGTTGAGGGTCGGCATGCCAATCTTGGATAAAGGAAGTGAAGTGAATATCGATACTTAGAGTAACATGGTTGGGGGTTGGTATGGCACTATTGGGTGACGATACCTTTGGTAACATGGTCAGGGGTCGGCATGCGAACCTTGGATAAATAGGAGCAAAGAGACCTTGGGTTACATGGTCAAGAGTCAGTGTGATGGTCAAGGGTCAATACGTTGTTAAGTCATCAATACTTTGGATTAAATGGTCAAGGATCAGTGCATAGTTCAGGACCTCGGGTATAAAGGCCAAGGGTTGAACATCGAGCTTTATAGAGAAGCTTTGAGACCTTGAGTTACATGGTTAGGGCTCGATGCAACTCGAAGGACCAGTCTTAGAGAGTTTTGGTGAAGGTTGAATATGAATATTGAGTAAACTCATGGATTTTGGGGTGTGCTTGGCATGGTGCAGATTTTGTGAGTTGGGCCAGTCTGGCATTTTACTTGTTTATGTATACTGAGCATGTTACTTTTGTTATTAGCTTTGACAAGCATATTAGATGCATGTGAAAAGCATGTTGTTTGCCTTATTTGATGCTTGGTGGCTCACCAAGTGTGAGCTACTTACTGAGTACTTTTGTATTAACTCCCCCTCCAACCAACAATTTTGCAGGTGATGGAGGTTTCCATGAGCTTGGCGGTGAGGTGGAGACATTGAAAGAGACTACTAGTTTATCGTTGTTCCTTTAGTATTTGTTTTACGCCAGCTGGCTTAGTTTAGTTAATTTTATTTGCTTTAGTAGTTGAGCTAGTTGATGATTGGATTATTGTATTTCTTTAGGATATTTCTTAGTTTGTTGTTTGAGCAAGTATTAGTGATAGTTTGGTGAACGTCATGTTTAGAAGTTTGGCATTGTCTTGCTATGTACTTGAGTTGTTCTTGAAAACGTAGTAAAGTAGAATGTTTTTCTTTCTTAAGTGTTGCATCCTATTGATGGAAACCTTTCCTCATTAGGAGACTTTATTGACTTTATCAGGAGATAAATGGTACGAGGTCTGACTCATTCTTGTAGTTTAGGGAATGTTGTATTGTTTCTAGTTATAAAAGTGTTGTTTCCTTGTCTAATAGGTGCTAGAAACATTTTGGGTAGTTTTAGTTACGCTGTTATGCTGCCAAAATTTTTGGGGCATATTAGTTGTAAGTTTAGTAATGTTCCCTAAGTTAGGTTAAAATTTGGGGTGTTACAGTATTTCATTGACCTTTTCATATCAAAAGCTACCTCTTCGTCATTAACTCATAAAGATAACTTGCTTTGTTGTACATTGATCAAGGCTTGCCCCATGGCAAGGAAAGGTCGTCCTAAAATGATGGGAATTTCATCGTCCTCCCCCATATCTAGTACCACAAAATCTATAGGAAAAAGAAGTTTGTCAACATTAATAATAACATCCTCCACTATACCTCTAGGGTGTGTGATAGAACGGTCAGCAAGCTGCAAAGAAATAGTAGTAGGATGAACGTTTTTTAAACCTAATGTCCTATACACAGAATAAGACATCAAATTAATAGAAGTACCTAAATTACATAATGCCTTATGAAAATATGAACTACCATAGTGTAGGGAATAACTCTCTGGATCTTGTAATTTCTGAGGTAGTTTTCTATGTAATGTGGCACTGCATTCCTTAGTCATCGGCACAGTCTCAAAGGACCCAAATTTCCTTTTGTTTGCCAAGATGTCCTTCATAAATTTGGCATAGCTCGATATCTGTTCCAAGGCATCTGCAAAAGGAATAGTTACATGGAGTTTCTTAAACATTTCTAAAAATTTAAAGAAATAAGCATTCAAATTTTTCTTTCTAAAACGTTATGGATTAGGAATATTATTACGAATAGAGGGGATAGAAGAACCAATAGGTTTTTCAGCCTTAGGTATAGGTGTAGCTATCTTTTCTCCTTCAATAGATTCCTAATCTTCTTCATAAGCATGCATCCTAGGCTCTTCGATCTGCTTTCCACTTCTCAATGTTATATCTTTGCACTACTCCCTGGGATTTACTTATGTGTTACTTGCTGAGTGTTCATAGAAGTTTCAATTTGACTCATTTGGACTTCTAAGATTTAATCATAACCTCTAAAGAGGACTTTTTCTCAACTGGCTGAGATGTAGAAGGAAAACCTAAAGAAGGATGCAAAACATCCTTGTTGTTAGCATAAGAAAAATTCACATGATTACTTAAACTTGGGTGGTAATGTGTAGGTAGAGAATTATTCATGTGGTTGTCCCCCTGGTTATATCCTTCATTAGTCACATAATAAGCCTGCTTCATGCTAGATTTTCCATCGTACTGTGAATTCTGAGCAGTTGCTAGTGATGCTATAGAAGAATTGTTTCCTAAACCTGACAATTGAGATGAAGCATGAGTTAGAGAAACCATTTGTGCCTTCAGAGAACTTACTTCACTAACTTCTTAGATTCCAGTTACTGGTTTGGAAATTGACCGTTCAATGGACCATTGGTAGCTAGTAGTTGCCATCTCTTCTAGTAAGGTCCTTGCTTCAGGAACCGTTTTGGACAAAATTGTCCCTCTAGCTGCTGCATCAAGGATAGTCTTTGTATTCCCATTCAACTCATTGTAAAATAACTGGATCTGAAGCCAATCAGGATAACCATGTCGGGGGAATTGATGCTAGAATAGCCATGTGTTGCTGCAAGTGCACGTGCCCAAGTAATAAAGCGGTATGAGTATACTAGATATCGTATCCACAGAGAATTGTCATGGTTGGTTGAGTACTGAAAATAATTACAATTGATTATGTTTAGAGAAATAAATCGAGCAACTAGTGATTTAAGTGAATAAAAACATATAAGAAAAACTAACGGTTGAGAACAATAGGGTTAAAGACGTTCAGAGAATTAATTTCACTAATTGGATCTTGCAATTAATTATTTGGACAATTGATATTATTAACTCATTTAATTAACTAGGCCTTGAAGTCTAAATTCAAGGAATCTTCTGTCGAACTCATCAAATTCTCGAGTGTAATTAACTAAATCATGTGTCCGTCTCATTAATTAATTAACATCCGACATTAACGAACCTTCATTTTAAGCCTTGACTAATATCCGTTGTTCCTATATCACTTAGGTAGATTTTAATTGTTATGCATTGTCTTTCTAAGTTTAATCTCTTCTGTCAAGCTTAATTAAACTAATGATCAATTAAAACTCTGGCTAGTAGTTTAAAGGCATTCGAACCCAATGCACAAAGCTATTAAGAAGAGATACAATATCAATAAACATCAATTAATTAATTACAGAGATCCATTAGCTACATTAATTCTCCAAACTAATAAAACTGGCCACTAAACATATTCAAATCAGTACCAAAAGCAGTCATTACAACCCAAATACAATAACTACAAATGGAAATATAAGGGTAAAAAGACAAAACAACGTCGATCTTCGACTCCCACCTCGATCTCTATGAACCATAGCTTAAAACCTTTACCGAACAGCCTCCAAGAGCTCCCAGCTATCCCAATTTGGCGAGTTTCCATAAAAAGGGTCTAAAAAACCCTTAATATTCCCCCCAAATCGAGCAAAGAATAGAATTATAAATAGCTACTGTCGTGATAGCGTTGCAACGCTGTCCAAAATGACGCCGTACTCCTTGTGCCCATGAAGATAGCGTTGCAACGTTATGAACGGAACACTTCATCCTTGCATGATTCTAGTGTTGCAACGCCACAGGGCAGCATTGCAACGCCTTTTCAAGGGTTGCAATGCCATCCTCACGGCCCCAACACCTTATTCTTCATCACTTTTTCTACTTAGCTCCACAAATAGCTCTAAATTAGCTCTATCTTCAACTTCATCCATTTCTCATAGAATTGCTTGGTTTCCTGAAATCAACAGATAATTAATGCAAAAGCTCACATTTTATGTGTAAAACTAGCTTAATTAAGACATAAATATAACACTAAATTAGTGCTATCAGACATCTTCTCAGTAGATCTTTGTATCTCTCCCAGGCCTCGAATAACTTTTCACCCTCTAACTGCCTTAATATTCCAATTTTAGCCCCGAGTCTGGCAGTTTTGGTTGGTGGAAAGAATTTTGGGATGAAGACTTGGGTCAAGTCCTCCCAAGTGGTGATACTCCAGGCTCCAAGCTCTCTAACCAGTCTCGTGCTTTATCTTGTAAGGTAAATGGAAACAAATGTAAGCATATGGCATCACTAGAAACACCATTAATCTTAACAGTACCGATTTTAAATGAGAATTTGGATCCTTTGAGGGATGCCCTTTAAATGCGTTGTCCATAGCCATCTGGATTAATCTTGTTTTCAGCTCAAAATTATTGGTAGGGATAGGTGTATAGATTATGCCAGATTGTTCACCAGGGAATACTGGTTTGAAATAATCCCTGATAGGCTTTTGTTCTTCAGCTGGTGCATTTGCCATTTGTTGTTTTCTTTTTTTATTCATATAGCGTCGAGACGGTACACGCAGCTTCTCGACACTACGGACGAAAAATTTCTACGCGAGTGTTTTTTGGCACTGAAATGCCCAAAAGTGGCGTCTCAACGCCATTCTTGTTGGGATTTATGCCCTAAAGCCTCGTAATTAACAATTTATTTAATGGTTAATAATAATTTTGGTTATTTTATTTGCAATATAATATTGTCCATTATATGAAAAATCAAAGGTTATTAGTGTGATCTTTAAGAGTATGTGGTTGACTTACGGGAGGATCATGTTCAAGAAATAACCTAAAGGGTCATAGTATATGGTTAAAGTGAAGGAATGAACGTTTCACTCCTAGCGGAAGCATTGGATCGTCTTTGATTTTATTTAAAATTAAATTAAAAAATAAGATTAAGTAAACTTACTTAGAGTAAATATGGAGATATTTCTGGCATATCTTTATCTCCTCCACAAAGTCTTCCCAGCTATGACTCGAATACATGACAAGGCTTGTGGGAGCCTCTTGAAAGAAAATCCACAAGGGATTGGAGAGGAAGAGGTCTAGAAAGAATTCTCTAATTCTCTATTGAAAAGATGTGTGTTATGTTTAATGGTTCAACCCAAGTGTCCTATTTATAGAGACCAAGAGTAAATCTTTATCATAATTAAAATATTATATTTTAATATCTAATATATTAAAATATATCTTATACTTATTTGAATCTCATTCAAATATTCTACGATATTTATTTATTTGAATCTTATTCAAATTTTATAAATATCTTTTATTTAATGTATCAAATATATATTAATTATTTTAATATTTAATGTATCAAATACAATAAATATATTTTCCTCTTTTATATTTAATATATCTAATATATTAAATATTAATTTGAACACTTCATATTAAATATTAATTTGAGCATTTCAAATTTTTCTTTCAACTAAATTGATCTTTTAGTGTTACTATGAGCTAGCAAGGAGACTTTATGGACCTACAAACTATAAGCTCCAATGATACAATATTAATCAATTAAACTCTTTAATTAATTAATTTTCATTCATTAACTATAGGTCACTCCACTATAGACCTAGAGTTGCACACTTATGCACTGTAGGACAAATTGTGAATCACTACGTGCAAGTCGATCCTTCATGAGTTGTTCGTAATTACAGTTGGGTCAAAAGTCCGTTTTACCACTACAATTACATCTTGCACCTTAAGTACCATTGATCCTCTATTGAACAATCTGTTTATAATCTAATTATAAACTAAGTCCCTCTCGGGCTAGTGAGAGGGTGGGGCCCAATTATTCAAGTCCCAAAATCAGCACTTAAGGGAACTACTCATCTACTTACCCTATATGGGAAGAAGTGAATTCCATCTTGTGAGATTATGTTCCCAGCACCCTATTTGGTCAAGTCCCGAAAATGGTAGGCATATTGAATTGGCTACAAAAGCCATTCTCACCCATGCAAATCAAAGGACAAGCCCTCACAAACAGGAGTTCATAACTCACTCAGGATTAAGATTGAGTCGCATATGATCATCCTAATGAAATATTAATCTTCTCAATTAACGGATTTATAAAGAGAGATTAAATATTTCGTGGTCCAGTCATACACAAACTCTTTGTATAAGCACATGTCTCCACATGAATGATTTGGATCATATCATTTGTAACTATTACAAAGTGGGTCGTATCAATAGTGTTACCAGGATAAGACACCCAATCTTATCCATATACTATGACCCTTTAGGTTATTTCTTGAACATGATCCTCCCATATGTCAACCACATACTGTTCAAGCTTACACTAATAACCTTGGATTTTTCATATAATGGATAATATTATATTGCAAATATAATAATCAAAATTATTATTAATTATTAAATAAATCATTAAATACAAAACTTTAGGGCATAAATACAAAACTTTAGGGCATAAATCCTAATCTAAAGTTGGGTGCCTTATGCTGGCAACACTATTCATACGACCCACTTTATAATAGTTACAAATGATTTGATCCAAATCGTTCATGTGGAGACATGTGAACAATGAAATGTTGATAGGCATGGTCACATCAGTAATATGTTTGACACCATTACCAAACTCCGGTTAGAAAATGTAATAGAGATTGCATGGTGAACATGATTCATGAATATTTCACATTCTGACCTAACCCATTAAAGCCCTAAAGCCTTGTAATTAATAATTTATTTAATAATTAATAATAATTTTGATTATTTTATTTGCAATATAATATTATCCATTATATGAAAAATCCAAGGTTATTAGTGTAATGTTAAACAGTATGTGGTTGACATATGAGAGGATTATGTTCAAGAAATAACCTAAAAGGTCATAGTATATGGATAAGGTTGGGTGCCTTATCTTGGTAACACTATTGATATGGCCCACTTTGTAATAGTTACAAATGATTTGATCCAAATCATTCACGCGGAGACCTGTGAGTGGGGGTACCTTATACATTGAGTTTGTATAAGACTGGACCATGAAATATTTAATCTCTCTTTATAAATCCGTTAATTGAGAAGATTAATATTTCATCCTGATGATCATATGCGACTCGATCTTAATCCTGAGTGAGTTATGAACTCCTACCTGTGACGGCTTGTCCTTTGATTTGCATGGGTGAAAGTGGCTTTTGTAGCCGATTCAATATGTCTATCATTTTGGGGACTTGACCAAATAGGGAGTTGGGAACATAATCTCACAAGATCGAATTCACTCATTCCCATATAGGGTAAGTATATGAGTAGTTCCCTTATGTGCAGATTTTGAGACTTGAACAATGGGGCCCCACCCTCTCACTGGCCCTAGACAAACTTAGTTTATGGTTGGATCATAAACAAATTGTTCATTAGAGGTTTAGTGGTACTTTAGGTGCAAGATGTAATTATAGGGGTAAAACGAACTTTTGAACCAACTGCAATTACGAACAACTCGTGAATGATTGATTTGCATGTAGTGATTATATCCGTAGACACAACTTGTCCTACAGTGCATAAGAGTTCAACTTTAGGTATATAGTGGAGTGACCTAGAGTTAATGAATGAAAATTAATTAATTAATTTTGTATCATTGGAGCTTATAATCCGTTGGTCCATAAGGTCCCCTTGCTAGTTCACAGTAACACTAAAAGATCAATTTAGTTGAAACAATAATTTGAAATGTTCAAATTAATATTTAATATATTATATATATTAAATATAAAAGAGGAAAATATATTTATTGTATTTGATACATTAAGTATTAAAATTTAAAATGTTCAAATATATATTTAATTTGAAGTGTTCAAATTAATATTTAATATATTAGATATATTAAATATAAAAGAGAAAAATATATTTATTGTATTTGATACATTAAATATTAAAATAATTAATGTATATTAGATACATTAAATAAATGATATTTATAAATTTTGAATAAGATTCAAATAAATAAATATCGTAGGAGCTGAATGAGATTCAAATCAGTATAAGATATATTTTAATATATTAGATATTAAAATATAATATTTTAATTATGACAAAGATTTTCCTTTGGTCTCTAGGAATAGAACCCTTGGGTCTAGCCATTAGACACAACACACATCTTCTCAATAGAGAATTAGATAATTCTCTCTAGACCTCTTTCTCTCCAATCCCTTGTGGATTTTCTTTCAAGAGGCTCCTATAAGCCTTGGTCCTGTGTTTGAGTGATAGCTAGGAAGATTTTATGGAAGAGATAAAGATCTGCTAGAAATATCCTCATATTTACTCAAAGTAAGTTTGCTTAACCTTAATTTTTAGTTTAATTTTAAATAAAATCAAAGACGATCCAATGCTTCCGCTGCGGAGTGAAACGTTCATTCCTAGAACTCTCTCTCTTTCTTGGCTCAATTATTGATCTCTCTTACTTTGATAGCTCCAATTAATGCCAATTTGCGTCGTTTGCGTCCATAAGTCTCCAAAAATGCTTGGGTTTTCTCTAAATGCCTAAAATTTATAAAATAACTACATAAATATGTGAAAGCATTACAATATAACACAAACTAGCAATAAAACAAGTCTTAGAAATAGCACATTTTGTGTGCTATCACTCATGAAATGGATTACTAGATTTTCATATTGGATTTTAAAGATTTTGGAAAATGAGTCCCGTGCTGGACACCCAACTTTTGTACACCCTAAGGCTTTAATTTAATTCTATTATATATTTTGTGATTTAAAAAAAATAATCTCCATCATTAATGAGTGGAGATAGATATAATTAAAAAAAAATTAACATTGTAAAGGCCTATAATTTAAAAAAATTAACATTGTAAAAGCCATGTGACACATTGATATGGATTAATATTGTAATGATCGACATTTTAGGTAAAGTTAATTTCAAAATTTTGATTTTAATTATTTTGGGATATCTTGTTTGTTATTAAAGAAACAAAAATATAATATCAAATTTGTGGATATTAGATGGTGGAATTAATGTTATTATGAGAAGAGGAAAGGACAATTTGGTAACTTTCAAGGTCAAATAGGGTTTGAAAAGGGGCATTAAATACCCCATTTTGTCTTCTAGCATGCATGCTTTTCGAGGACCTTATTCTCCAACTTCTTCTTCAACCTTCACGCAAGGTGGTCTCCATTGGAGGTGTTTTTCGGCCAACTACTAGACGACTTTGCCGCATGTCGATCCTCGCACAACCATGCGTCAACCACCACAAGCCGCCGCCAGGACCTAATGTCATATGTAGACTGTCGCGAGCCCAACCGACTGCACGCCAAGCCATCCCTCGCCGAACCACTGCGTCTCCTCTAGATCTACACGCCGCCGTTCCTGCAGACCCATGAGCCGCGTTGTCCTTCACCGGTAATTGTTCAACTGCTTTGTTTGGCATCAAATTTGACGTCGATCCTCAAGAGCTTGCCATCTATCCTTCAGTTCGTGGGTAAGATTGAATTTTCTGCATGTTTTGGGTGGTCTTTGGTTATGGGCAAGTTTGATTTTAAGTTGTGTTCAGCTTCTAGGATACCCACTTTGGTTCGATGTTGGAATCACAACGTTTGCACGGGTTTAGTCACTGACTAGCAGGCGATTTGGCTTTCAAGGTAAATCTTGGTGAGTATCGAAGGCCCATAAGCTTCGTAGATCAATGGTAGCTTTATAGATCAACGATGATTGTTAAATTGATCTTTAATTTAAGAATTGTGATGAACAAGTTTGAAGTTTGGTGCAACAGGGGTTCAAAGGTGACCATAACTTAGGGAGCATTTGAAAAATCGTCCCTCGATCATTTGGAGTAAGGAAGATTATTGGGAATATATATATATATATATATATATATATAAACCAACGAAGTTTTAGTAGAAGTTTGGAAGGCCTTATTCTAAGATTTCGATTGCCAAGTGTTGGTTTTTTGATTTCGATGTAGGTTGGTCGAAAGAGTTGCCTTGATAGGAGGTAGAATTTGAGATTGTGGAGTTTGAAGCTAGGGTAAGGGACTCTATGCAAGTTACTTAAATGCAAGTTGGGAACCGAATTGAAAGAAAAAAAATCGTTTTTTTTAATGCAAAGTTTTCATGAATGTTTTTTCTTGTGGTTGTGATGCATAAGATATGGTATATAATTGAATTATGTGAGAATGTTGCATTATGTTGCATGTGAGAATGTTGCTTTATGTTGCATCTGTAACGCCTGGCTTATTTTCAGGCATTAATTTCAATTTATGGAATTAAGTGAAATGATTTTCATTTGGAAAGTTAAATTTGAAGGTTAATTTGAATTTTAGAAAGAGAAAAAGGGCATATTTGGAATTTAATAAGTTGTTAAGGGCAATTTTGGAAATTATTGTTGGTCAAGGGGCAATATGGGAATTTTGTTTTTTTTTTAAAAGAAAAAGGTGGTACCATCCTTATCCCTCCAATTTCTTCTTCTTCTTCCTCTCTTTCCCATGGCTTTCTCTCTCTCTCTCTCTCTCTCCCTCGGCCGAACACCCATCCGTAGCCTTCTTCTTCTTCTTCTTCGACCAGCCCACCACCGTTAACCCATCCATCGCTGGCCTCCTCCTCCTTCTTCTTCTTCCGTCAGTTGCGAGCAGCTCGCCGGAGTCGATCCTCGCCGTCGTCCCTTCTTCTCCTTCTTCCTCATCTTCGTCGAGCAGCAGCCGCGAGCAGCTCGCGGGAGGCTCATCTCGTTCGCCTGTTTCTGTAAGTTCGAAACCCAGATCCGTCGAAGCTCACCCTCGCGCCGCAAGTCTGAAGAACTCGCGGGTTTTCGCTTGGAATTGACTCACTGAGATCGCTTCTGCCCAGCACGCGCTCTCACGCGCCGATCGGGAGTCGCACGCGCCGTCTGCCGATTCCAATTTTCGAGCCTGAACAGTCCCGGTTGCGATCGTGTTCCGATTTGGGTATTTCGTTACTCAATTGAATTTAATTAAGGACTTTAATTGGATCGATCGTTAACCAATGGATTTAATTTCAGGAGAACGATTGGAGGATCAAACTATCGAATTGGAGGAGATCACAGTTTGGAAGAGATTCTTATTGCTAGAATAATATTAAGTATTCTTTTCGAAGTAAGTAGTTATTTGGATTTAAGCCCTTTAAGTTGTTATTTGAATGTGATTATTGTTTGAAATGTATGAATTATGAAAGGATTGCTCAATAACTGTGTTAGAAAGCAGATGATGGTTAGTGGTTTTGTTTTGGGAAATGTTTGAGCTAAAAGCAATCTTAGAATGTAACTAGTAAGAAATTAAGGGCATAAGTTCGAATTAAATGAGGTTAGCTTGTTTGGCACCTTAAGGCATCGCCTAAGGTTGTGATTGGGCAAGTTTGGGAACTTTGGTGTATGGTCACAAAAATGCATTGGTGATTGTTTGTGGAAGGTGGGCTTGTAACATATGCTACGAATAACTCTTCAAAGGATGTGGAGTGGGTCGTTCTAGGGTTGGCCTAAGAAGAGGGTAGCCTTTCGGATTGGTCCGTTAGGATTTTCGTTTCGCCTGTAAATTTGTATGAGGCGTAAGACATTTTAGTTGTTGAAAAGGCTGGGGGGGGGGGGGGGGGTTGTTGTCCTCCATGTTAATGTGAATTAGGGGATGTTCCCCTTAAGAGTGTTTGAAACCTCTGGGCCAACTTGTGACTGTGATTGGGGCATGAAGGTGAATGTAATGAGGTGGATTGACCCAAAAGGTTCCTAACGTGTTGTGAAAGTACGAAAACCCGTTAGATTGATGCTTCCAACCCTAATTCTGTTGTTTCGTGCGAGTTTGTAAGCCTAGAACGCCTGAGATGTGATGAGCATAAGGATGCGTTCTCTATTGCCGTGTGCTAGCTTAGGGGGTGATTCCCCATTGTGATGAGCATAGGGATGCGTTCTCTATTGCCGTGTGCTAGCTTAGGGGATGAGTTCCCTGGTTGCCTGTGTGGCTATTGAGATGTGATGAGCATAGGGATGCGTTCTCTATTGCCGTGTGCTAGCTTAGGGGTGATTCCCCATTGTGATGAGCATAGGGATGCGTTCTCTTTTGTCGTGTGCTAGCTGAGGGGATGTGTTCCCTGGTTGCCTGTGTGGCTATTGAAATGAGTATGAGGGTTATAGACCTTCACGAGTTTGGGTTCTAGGTTACAGTACTCGCAGTTATGGCTCGAAGATAGGGTCGGAAAGTGGTGAAGGTTGTGGAATGATGAATTGGACTTTTGGAATCACTGAAGGAAGTTTTAGAAAATTAAGCACGAGTGTGAGTAGAGCAAGTTTGCCTTCGTGGTAGTTATTCATTAAGCTTGGACCCTTAAATGTGCTACTTACTAAGTATGTTTATACTTATTCTTGCTACTTGTTTATTTTGCAGATTTGTGAGCATTCTTGGGGTGGACGACGCAGGTGATGACTTGACGAGACTATGGAGACTCCAACCCATCCCTTTGTCCCTGTTTTAGTTTTTAGTTTTTCCTTGTTCCCTGTTGTGAGTTGGTTTGTAAACCTTAAATTTCTTTAACTTCGTGTGTTTGGTTAAAAGCTTTAGTTTTGGTTGTCTGTTATTCGAGCTCAGCATCATTTATCGTAGTTTGCTGGATGCTGAGTCTGTGATCTGATTTTAGAAGTGTTTTTTATCTTTTTCCAGGTCTTTGTAAATTTTGGTTTCTTGTAGTTACGCCGTCATGGTGCCGAAATTTTGGGCATGAACGAGGTAACTAGGTCGTGCTTCTGCGTTTAAAGAGTCGTTGAAATTTAGGGTCGTTACAGCATCATTGGATGAAAATTTAAAATGCTTTGGGACCTCATGCATACATGTGTGTTTTCATGACAAAATGCTTACGAAAGCTATGGTAATTATCCTCCTAAAATTTATAGATGTACATCTAAATGAAAAGGAACTTGAAAAGGGTTAAATGAAAAGGAACCTGAAAAGGTTAAATGAAAAGGAACCTAAAAGGGTTAAATGAAAAGGGAATGTTAGGATGTGTTAATTGTCCACATTAAGCCGAAGAGAGAAAAGTTAAAGTAAAATGTTTTCCAAATATGAAAAGGTATTAGGTCCCACTAGATGGAAGTTCATTACAAAAAAAAAAAAAAGAAGAAGAAGACAAAAAGAAAGAAAAAGGTTGCATGTGTTTGCATATCCTGACCTGATAGTGGGGTCAATTACTGAGTAGTTTAAATACTCACCCTTTCCAAAAATATTTTTTTAGGTAAAGGCAAGGGCATCCAAGGTGATTGATAGGACAGTTTGCTGAAAAGGGGCCATGGGTGACCTATAGAAGCTTTATTTCCGTATTTTTATTGTTTAGTGTTTTAAATGTCTTGTTAGTAGGTGTGTTATGATATCATTTCAATTGTTAAACGTTTTATTTTGTTTTCATGCTTTGTAATGAATTTTTAGGGATCCCGAATCAAAAGATTATGATTGTTTCAGTAAAAAGTTTAGTTCTTTTTATCTTTTATTAGGAGTTCTCAAATTTCTTTTGCATGCATGTGATAATGTCCCAAGAAAGTCTAATATGAAAAGTCTGGTCATTACAGTTGGTATCATAGCCCAAGGTTATGGGTTCTGTAGACTTGCTTACATCGTAACCATTAAGTATCCCATGGCCAAGCAGCAAATAACCAGTCATCGCCAGGTATGCCAATGTACTAAAGATTATTTCATTTATTTATTCATTCTATTTTATTTATCTTTGGAAAAGGGTTGTTTATGTTATGCTTTCAAGTTTACAATAAATGCATGCATGTTGTTCTTGCTGGTTGATTATGAAATTGGAAGGCTTAAATAGAACAGTTGTGGTGTAGTGTTTTCGTAGAGATGCCGCCACGTAAATGAGGAAGAGCTCGATGAGGTAGGAGACGAGGGAATGTAGTGGCGCAGAACCCACCTCTGGAGAAACCACCCGATCAGGATGTGAACCCTCCAGCAACATTGTCAGCTGGGCAGGCTAACCCTACTGTGGCGCCATTGATGTTGGAGGCCATGCAGACCCTAGTACAAACGACTGTGGCAACCCAACTGGCACAACTGGGGTAGAACCATGGAAGTGCATCTCTAGAGGTGAGATTCCTGAAAGATTTCAGAAAGTACAACCCTCGTACGTTTGATGGGTACTCTGGGGACCTAATAGTGGAAGACTTGTGGTTGTCTTCCATAAAAACCATTTTTTGGCATATGCTGCTTTCATGTTAAGCAATGACGCATTCATGTGGTGGGAGTCTGCGGTGAGGACTATGGTCACCAACGGTGAGTCGGTGACATGGATGCAGTTCAAGGAGGCGTTTTGGCTGAAGTTTTACCCGACGGCTGCCCGTTACAGGAAGCAGGCAGAGTTCTTGCAACTCCACCATAATAGGTGATCGGTGAAGGTGTATGAGAGAGAGTTCACGAGGCTCATACGCTTTGCCCCAAAACTAGTCGACACAGAGGCCAAGAAGGCAGAACGCTTTATGATGGACCTGGATGAAGATATTCGAGGCTTTGTACAGGCTCTGGCACCCCTTGACTATGCCACCACAGTAAGGGCGACTGAGTTGATAGGTGCTCTTCAACAAAGCGAGCACCATGTGCCTGCAGATCAAGGTCCCTCCATGGGCCAGAAGAGGAAGTGGGGACAGACGACCTCTGGTTCCCAGCGCCCTCAACACTCGTTAGGGAGATCATATTCAGCTCCAGGCCAAAGGTAGCATTTGAACAAGCTAGGAGGCAATAGTGGCGACAAGCCACGGTGCAGTGGATGTGGGAAACATCATTGGGGCAGATTGATAATCCCATGAAATGGGAGTAAATTATCACAAATTTCACTCTTGGACCTTGTTAAAAATTGAGTTATTTGCGTTCCATTATCATTTTTTAGCGCTAATTTGAATACTCAATTAAGCAGGCGTGCATATTGAAAAATCTTCTATTCTTCCTTTACTTTTGTTGAATTTTCTCTCATTTGGACAGGTTTGTCCGAATACAAATTTAGGCTGAAGAACTTTAGACATATGGATCAATTTCATAGCAAGCAGCAGTTGAATGTGGAAAGCAATGCTATAGCATTGTTAACCACATTTCGATGTGGGAAACAATGCTATATCATTGCAACCAGATCAGGAAACGGGATTTTGTGCAGAAATTAAATCGTGGGAGTTAAAAAAAAGACCAATAAGCAGCAGCCACGTGGATAGTTTGCAACGAAAAGCCCTTAAATGAAGTGGGTAGTAAAAATCAACTATCGAACAAGTCAAGGGAGGCCCGAAAAAGGGAGGGAAGACCGAGAAGTGAAGGAAAAACCAGAAAACAGCAGCTTTCTTCCTCTATTTTCTCTGTTTTCTGAAGATTTTCAAGAAGAAGAAGAAGATTCCTCATCCTTTACTCCCTTTTTCTCATTCTCTTCTTAGTTTTTACCTTCTAGCTTGTTGAATCTTGTATTGCCCTAAGTTTTTCTTAATCTTTTTCTAGGTTACATATTGTTGTAGCATTTTGGGTAAACTCTTAGATTAAACCTTGATGTTGCTGATTTCTGCTTTTTTAATGCTTATTTTCAGTTTTAAAGTTATGGGCTAAGTGTTTTAGGGTTGGAAATTAAGGTTGTATGTGGTTGTTTGAACCCTATTGACTCAATGCAATTTTTATGAAGTTATATTTCCATTTGTGGTGTTTATTACAAGTTCTTATTTGAGTTTGATCACCTTGAGTAAGGCGCAAACTTGTTCTTAATACTGAAAAGGTTAGGAATGGGTGGATTGAAACAAATGGAGCAAGTGATTTCTCCTTAAGGGGTAGAAATTGTGGGTTGTAGACATACATTCCAAACTTGTGATTTTGGGGAATTTGGGTCTCATTAGTGTTATCTAGCATTGGGTTTTCATAGACATATGTTTAATTTAGTGTGGAAGATAAGAAAATCGAGTTCAAGAAGCTTTTGGGTCGGTTGTAGGTGAAAATCTCCTTCTGTTTAACATTGTGGTGTTTAATGCTGTAGCATTGACAACCTCAATTGGGCAAAAATAGCTACTGCTCTCTTAATTTCCAGCCTCTGTTTTCATTATTTTAGTACGTTATTTAGCCTCTCTAATCCTTGTTTAAAGTTATACTTTGCATCTCCAAGTCTCTCTTAGTTTAATAGCCACCTTTGTGCCCGTTTTTAGTTAATATTCAAGTTTAGTTGCATTTTTAGTTTAGTTTTTCATTGGTAAGTTTGTTCTTAATTTCAACAACTTCACTTACTTTAGTCCTCGTGGGATCGACCTTGTTTACCATTTATTACCTACGATTGTGTATGCTTGCGTAGTGAGTTTTTGCACAACACAGATGTTTGGCCAGGATGGAGCGTACTTTAGGTGTGAATAGGAGAGTCACCGAGCAAAAAATTGCACCAACAGAGGTAATGGGAACCATCCTCCAAGTTCGAGTGGTGTTGGTTCTTCGAGAAAGAAGGTCCAACAAGGGAGAGCTTATGCTACTACGAGCCGAGGTGCTGGTAATTCAGATTCGGTGGTCACAGGTACACTCCCAATACTTGGGCACCTTGCCTTCGTGCTTTTCGATTCAGGTTCTACTCATTTTTTTTATCTCTGCATCTTTTGTGAGTCATGCTAAATTAGAGCTAGAATCGTTGTCATATGTTATTTATGTTGCGACCCCGGCATGGGTGATTTTATTAGCCAATGAAAAAGCAAAAGCTTGTAAAGTGATAGTGTCATGTCGTGAGTTAAAGGTGACCTTGGTAGTATTAGATATAGGGGAGTTCGATGTAATCCTAGGCATGGATTATCTGGTGGAGAATCATGCCAATATTGATTGTTTTCTTAAGGAGGTGGTGTTCACTCCACCATTGCAATCAAGCTACAAATTTAAAGGGTCTAGAATTGAGACCGCGTCAAGGGTGATTTCTTCCTTGAAGGCAAGGAAGTTGATCAACCAAGGAGCGTGGGGTGTGCTGGCAACTGTGGTCAACACCAGGTGTGCTGAAATTTTAGTATCCTCAGTACCAGTTGTAAATGAGTTTATGGATGTCTTTCCAGAAGACCTTCTAGGATTACCCTCGACACGAGAGGTAGACTTCAGCATAGAGCTTGAGCTAGGAACAACTCCTATCTCTAAATTTTCTTACAAAATGGCCCCGATAAAGCTAAAAGAGCTCAAGTCGTAGTTGCAGGACCTGTTAAATAAAGGGTTCATATGCCCCAATGTGTTGCCTTGGGGGGCACCTGTATTGTTTATGAAGAAGAAATATGGGTCTATGTGTTTGTGTATAGACTATAGAGAATTAAACAAGGTAACTGTTAAAAACAAGTACCCTCTCCCTCGGATAGACGATCTCTTTGACCCATTACAGGGGACAACGATGTTCTCTAAGATCGACCTGCGGTCAGGTTATCACTAGTTGAGAATTAAGGATGAAGACATTCCTAAGACAACTTTCAGGTCTAGGCATGGACACTATAAGTTCACTGTGATGTCATTTGGGTTGACAAATGCACCTGCGATCTTTATGGGTCTGATGAATAAGGTATTTAAGAAGTTCCAAGATACTTTTGTGATTGTGTTTCTTGTCTATTCTAAGTTTGATGAGGAACACGAGGAGCATCTCAGGAAAGTCTTGTCAACTTTGAGGGAGAATAAGCTGTATGCAAAGTTTTCTAAGTGTGAGTTTTGGCTTCCGTAAGTATCCTTCCTAAGGCACGTGGTGTCGACGAGTGGAGTTTCTGTGGACCCTGCAAAGGTGGATGCAGTGACACAGTGGCCTCGTCCGACTACTGTCACTGAGATACAAAATTTTCTAGGCTTGGCAGGTTACTACAGACGATTTGTTTAGGATTTCTCTAAGATAGCTACGCCCCTAACACAGTTGACTCGGAAGGGTAACTCGTTTGTGTGGAATGGGGCTTGTGAGGCGAGTTTTTAGAAACTCAAACAAAAATTAGTTTCAGCACCAGTCCTTACTGTGCCTGATGAGACAGGAGATTTCGTAGTCTATAGTGATGCTTCAAAGAAGGGTTTAGACGGTGTTCTGATGCAACATGGAAAGGTTATTGCATACGCATTCTGCCAATTGAAAGAACATGAGCGTAATTATCTGACCCATGATTTAGAGTTGGCAGCAGTGGTCTTTGCCTTGAAGATCTGGAGACATTATTTGTATGATGAGAGAATCCAGATCTTCAAAGACCACAAGCGCATAAAGTACTTCTTCACTTAGAAGGAGCTAATGATAGACGACTTTTCAAAGGTCATATCAAGATTAAATTTATAAAACCAGACCTCTAAGTATTTTGCAATAATAGTGGCCAGGGTCATCCACAGGGATTGGGTTTCTTAGATTTAATTAAGTACCGTAGTTACTTATGCTTAAATTTTTTTAGAGAACACTAACTTAGATTTGGTTTGAAAGCATAAAATCTATCCTATTATGTACAAAGTTGGAGTCCAATTTTAGAGAGACATTCGTTAATTGCTATTTGTGAGGCCCGACTATGAAATTGACTATCGAACTGTGAAACATGCAACAGTTCCAAGTCAAAAATTACTAAAATATTCAATTGACTTTCTCGAGCCCAATGGAACTCATGCAAGAGGTAAATCAACCCTTCGATCTATTTTTACAACCAAGCATGGCATTATGAAATTCTCTTAATAACTTCTAGTATTAACCTCTTCATTCTCATGAAATAGATTAATCCTAGTTATGCATCTAAGTTCTTGGTTAAATTTACTTTCTCAAGCTAAATTTAACTCAACATACAAAGCTATGGTCGAGAGCTTAGAATATTAAATCAGAATGTTGAAAATTGCAACCTTGAAAACTAAATTGCAAAAAAAATTGTAGAATCTAATTGCAGAATCTAGAAATGGCATTAAGCAAAATAACAAAAATTGCAGAATCTAGAAATGACAATATTGGAATAACAAGCTAGATAGACTTAGTAATTAAAAATTCAAAAGGAATTTTGGATAAAGATGGGGCTCAAGGATGTCATTGCCCTAAGTTGTAATTGCAAGCCAAAATTGCAATTCCAACCTACTCCACACTCAATTGTAAACCAAAATTGCATCTCCTATTTACCTTGAATTTAGGTTTTTAGGAGGCTAAGTGAGTGACTTGTATGTCTATAGTCCCTCTATCTTAGATAATTTGGCTCAACAATTTTATGGGTTTTGGAGTCCTTAATTCCTATGTCTAGGGTAAGGAATTGGCTTATGTCTAAGCTCTTTTCTCCATTACTTGTGTGAATTCCGCTTATCACTAACCCTGTCGGTATTAGATCTAAGCTTGAGTTGCTACCCTAGTTGATCAAACTAGGATCTCAACGGAAATTTATTCAACACAAGCAAACAATTGAGATGTAGGCTTGGTTTTTATTGAAATTTTGGCTACATTTACTTCTTAGGGAATTCACATCCTTGAACCCCCTAAGAAGTTTTAGCTCAAATTAAAGATAAAATTCTTACAACTAATTTTTGAAGGAAACATCATATTAGAGAAAATTTGAGTAAAATTGCACTAATAATTAAAACTAAAAAAATTGATAAAATACTTGGGCAAAAACATAATGCTAGACAATAGCTAAATAAGCCTCCAAAACCTCTCACTATGAATAGAAAATAAAAGGCAAATTGATATCAACTTCCAATCAAGACTTTAATTTTATGAAGAAATCAAATTGTGAATGACAGTACCCATAGAACAACAAAATCAATCTAAATAACAGCAACTTACTGCAAAACAGAAAAGGAAAATAAAAAAAAACAGAGGAAGAAAAACGTGATAGAAACCCACGATGAAAAACATCCAAAAACGTCTCCAAAACCCCATCTTATTCACTTGAATCGGATTGAAAAAATTAGAAGGGAAACAGAACTACATTGCAGCAGATTTTTGGTAAAAAAAACAGAGGAAAAACACAGAAAAACAGAGGCAGAAAAACGTGACAAAAACCCATGAGCAAAGACTCCAAAAACGCCTCCCAATCGAATTGTGTTGCTCCTCCTCTTCTTCCCCTTTTATAGGCTTTCATTAGGGTTGAAGAATGCCCAAATTTCGTGCTTAAATTCCTCCAAATCGGGTTGTAATTGAAGATTTTCGGAATGGGTTTAATGCAGATTTTTTTTCCTTTTTTGAACTTTTCTACTGCTCCAGATTGCAGAATCGTGATTCTGAAATTTGATTTTGCAATTTCCACATTCCCTGCTCCATAAACAATTGCAGAATCACGAATTTGCAATTTGATTTTGTAATTTCCATATTTCCTGCAAACAAGATTAATTTATTTAGAATTCTATCCCGAATGCCATCATTCTTATTTCTTTCTTAAATTGAAGCAATCTTTCGATTATTTTCAAATGATCTTAAGTCAAAACAAGAATATTTTAAGCAATTGAGAGTTAAATAAGCCTTAATTCTAAGGCTTATCAAGATATAAAAGATTTCAAATGAGAGTTGGGGTCTTTTGTGGGATATCCTCTAAATGGGTTGTCTCTGGCCATCTGAATGAGACCAGTTTGTAGTTCAAAGTTGTTTGCTGCTATAGGTGCATGAACTATCCCTGAACTCTATGCGGGAAACACAAGTTTAAAGCAGTCCCTAATTTCCTTCTGCTCATTGATCTGCTCCTCTGCCATTGGTAAGTCTAATTTTTCTCTCTGAGCTAGACGGTTTCGTATGCACGTGCACTCAATCTCAGGATCGAAAGGTGCCAAAGTATCTCTAATTATGGGCATGCGCTATGGAAGCCTAATCAAAAGAAAAACAAAAGACAGAAGTAAAGAGAAAAATTAAACAAACCAACTAACAAACTAAAAAAAGAAAAAGAAAACAAAAAGACACACATAAATTACAAACAACAAGAAAAAAATAAAATAATAGTAAAAAAAATATTTTACATATAGTACACTTAACTTAATAGAATTGCCACACAACAACAAAATACAACACAAGAAACATACATAACCATACAATAGAACCCACAAATTATATTAATGTGCAATAAAGACTTAATTTACAAAAAAGAAAAACTAAAGAAAAATTAAACAATTACATAATTATACAAGTATACAAGGAAAAACAAAAGAGGAAAATTTATACAAAATTATACTAATTACACTCTAAATTAAAATCAAGTACTTTCACCACAATATTAATTAAACTAAAATATGCCAATCCCCGGCAGTGGTTCCAAATTTGATAGACGACTTGTCGAAGGTCGTATCAAGATTAAATTTATAAAACAAGACCTCTAAGTATTTTGCAATAATAGTTTCTAGGGTCGTCCACAGGGATTGGGTTTCTTAGATTTAATTAAGTACCGTAGTTACTTATGCCTAATTTTATTTAGAGAACACTAACTTGGATTTAGTTTGAAAGCATAAAATCTATCCTATTATGTACAAAGTTGGAGTCCAATCTTAGAGAGACATTCGTTAATTGCTATTTGTGAGGCCCGACTATGAAATTGACTATCGAATTGTGAAACATGCAACAGTTCCAAGTCAAAAATTACTAAAATATTCAATTAAATCTCTCGAGCCCAATCGAACTCATGCAAGAGGTAAATCAACCCTTCGGTCTATTTTTACAACTAAGCATGGCATTATGAAATTCTCTTAATAACTTCTAGTATTAACCTCTTCATTTTCATGAAATAGATTAATCCTAGTTATGCATCTAAGTTCTTGGTTAAATTTACTTTCTCAAGCTAAATTTAACTCAACATACAAAGCTATGGTCGGGAGCTTAGAATATTAAATCAGAATGCATAAAAAATGTTGCAATCACATTCAAACAATCAAACATAGTTTCATACAATCTTTTAATTAACTAAGAGTCTAATACACTCAAATACATGCAATTTCAGTCCACTAAATCCTAAACTTAAAAATGCAAAAGAAAGGAAAAAGAGAAAAATTGGACGACGCGTGCCAACACTCGTTCCCGACATGATGTCCCACGATCCCGAGCCTTGAGTGTCCTCCTTAGCTCTCCAAGCTGCTCTCTAGACCTCTCAAACAAAGCTTCTATCGAAATTAAGGTTTAGGTCTCTCGAAAATGGCTCCCTCAACTCGAAACACACACTTCCCTTTTATAATGTCGAGACAGCTTTGCAATGCTAGGGGCAGCGTTGCAACGCTGTCCCTTCGAATTTTGTAAAAAAGGGAAATATTTATTTCGATGGCGTTGCAACGCTATGTCTTCTGGTTTCTGATGCTGAATAGCTGCTGATGTAGTGTTGCAATGCTATAAGTGGCGTTGCAACGCTATGCTCTCGGGCTCTAAAGCTTTATTCTTCCTCTTTAACACTTGGAAACTCGATTATGGCCTTAATTTGAGCCAAATTCATCCAAATAATTCTCAAACTTCGATTTTGCTCCAATTACTTGGTTTATGCAAAATATGCATAAAAAAAATACATGAAAGCACACAAACTCATGGCAAAACTAGCATAAAATCAAGTTTTAATATAGTGAAAGAGTGTTCGAGTATCGTCCTTAGGATTGGTTTTCTAATTCACTTAAGTACTATGAATATTATCGCCTAATTTTATTTAGAGAATTGAATTGCATGATGGATGCCAGATTAAATAAAACAATTATAATAAAAATTGAAACAACCAGATGAGAGAATATCCTAGGGAGTTGATTTCACCTATTAGACTTAAATAAATAAATTACTTAAACACCCAAGATTGATCAAACAAATATTTCATAAGTCTAGAAGTCCTTTATCATGAATGACTCTTTCGAGGACAAACAATTCTTATGCAATAAGGCAAAACCTACATCTCTAGTGATTTTTAACGTTATGCATAGCATTAAGTTCCTTCATTAACAACTTCGAAAGGAGCCCTAATCATTATCAAGTTAGAACTACCTTTAGTCATGCAATTAGGATCTAATCTAAATTACCTTTCTCAAGCGTGAATTTAGACCAACATAACATTTAATCCGTGATCAAAAGATTAAAAGCATTAAGAATATAAAAGCATGAATGAAATTAATGACAATCAATCATGGAATTTAAATAATTAAAACATAAGATCTAATGGCTACATCAATCCCTAGAATAAGAAAAGAGTTTAGCCACTCATGTTCACTATAAGAAAATCTAAACTCGTAAACAACATTTAAATACTAAATAAAAAAAAGGAAGAGAAAAACTATGCTGGTGTGTTGATTTTCCGTCTTCGTATGATCTCCACAACTTGGCCTTGAATATTTCCCTCAGATCTCTTCTCACTCTTGTATGTAGAAATTTAGAGTTGTGCTCTCCAAAGTTGAATGCCTTGAAGTGAAGAGAATGTGGGTATTTATAATGGGTTAATCCATATCCTAATCTAATCAGGAATTCATTATTTAATTAAATTAAGAATCCAAAATCTAATCAAATTAGGAATCCATAACCTAATTAAATTAGGAATATTTTTCTTCTCCAAAAATTGTCCCCAAAATTGGTTGCTTAATTAGCACATTTATCACCATATTCTTCTAAAATCTTCATTTTGCTCTAAATGTTCAATTTCTACAAAATAAACAATTATGAACGTGAAAAGCATATTTTTAAGTCTCAAAACTAGCATAAAATGAAGCCTAAAGATAGCACATATTGTGTGCTATCAAATGGTTTCAAACTTTCGAGTATAGAATTCGAATATTAATAAATTTAGTTTCATTGATAGTTCTTTCAAGGATCCACATGAACGTCATTTTTTTGTATGAGAAAACTTGTTATACACAAAACTATATGTAATATTTGCTAGAAAGTTCCTCATGAAAGAAATACATTTACATTGACTAAAAGATCACCAAATAACAAGGATGTCAGATGCACTTGAAGCATGCAGAACTGAGGTAGAAAATAATATTGTTACAACACCAAGTTCACAATTTTTAGACTACAAAAGAGCAATCATGTACCAGTCAAAATGCTAAAAAGAGCCCATGGAAGCAAGAAGGAAAAAAGAACATAAAAATGTTGAGGTAAGTATGTCCAATTGAGTAGAAGTTGCTAGCATATAAACTCGACATATGATATGATAAAAAGAATAAAAATTTATTGCTAACTATCTAAGCTTTCTAAAACTCCTTCTTGCTATCAAATTAGGTGAATGTAAAAAAAAAAAAAACATTAAGACGACAAGCACAAAATGAGTTCTAAAGTAGAATAAACATCAAATTAACTACAAAAATAAAATGATAAAATTGATGCTTATCGTCAGGAAAAAGAAGCAAGAAGATTAAAGACAATATCTAGTATTCTATATACAACACCTGTACCCAAAAGGGTAAAAACCAAATATTACTTATCCCACAACTGACTTTTAAGAAATAAGTAACATATGCAGATGACCATGCAGAGTTTCACATAGACTATCCTATATCTAGAACAAAACTTATTTAACAAATAAAGCTAAAATTCAACAACCGAAATAAAAACCACCAACATGGCACAGTCAAAGCAATGGTGAGCAAGCTTACTAAATGGTCATGACATGTCTTACTGAATGAGGAACATCAAGATGAGGCACCCTTTTATTCAGCATAACCTTTTCCTCTTTTGAAAATTAATAGCTTGGCTAGGTCCTGTCCATGGAAGCGTTAAAGAGTAATTGACTCAGGATATTAGAGTACACAATCTCCTCCCTCCAAATTTTGAAACTCAATCTCACCACCGTCCCTGATTCCTTCGCCTCTCACCTCTCGTCCCTCTTCAATCTCAGTCTATCATGCTTGATAATGCTCATTTATGAATGATATTTAGTTCTAGAAACCAAGCTTATTGTTTAGAAAGCTAACATTTATTGTCATATTTTATGTCATTTAGAGTAAATTTAAGTAAACACAAGCTTAGCATGTGTTTGAGAACATGAGTTGTGAAAAATAAGTAAATAGGTGTAAATAGAGCCATTTTTAGTAAGAAAGTGTTAAGTTTTGATGTTTTTATGTAGAGGTGTAAATTGGCCTAAATGCTGCCAGGATGCGACATCATTTGAAGAACAAAGTCAGAATTTTGGCTAAGTACAGAGTCAGAAAAAATGCTATCTAATTGTTGTCGCAAAGTAGCCAAATGACTGAAGTTGTGAAAATGCTACCTGTTTGAGGCAGCAAAGTAACTAGAGGACTGAAGTTGTAAAATTGCACCCAAGATGCAGCCGCAATTAGCCCAAATGATTGAAGCTCTGAAAATGCTGATTGGAGTACATGCAAGCACATGCGATCAAGTAATATAAAACGATAAGTAAATACCGAGTATCGAATCTACAGAGAATGATTTTAATTCAATTAATTACTGTATATACTCTCACTTAGCTTTATTTAGAGAACAAAACTAAAGAAGGATAGACTAACTAACAACAGAAAATAAAAGTAGGAAAATAAATGAGAGACACAAACACGAGGGTTAACATAGGAAAGGATCAATTAATAAGCTAATAGACAATCATAACCAATGGACAGTGAACTCATAAGTATAGAACTCTAAGGACGTAAAATCTTCTGTTGGGCTCCTCCACTCTCAAGTACTAATCAACTAACCTAGTGCTAACTAACTTATACTAAGCATTAAGACTCTTTATTACAAACTTCTAATGTCTATTTATTAACACCAACTATCACTCAGGCAAATAAACACTAATTATGCAATTAGATTCTTGCCTATGTTTCTCTCCGTTGAGTTTCTACTTAGAAAACTAGTCAATTAACCAATGCCCAACTAATTAACCTTCATCATCAACTGTAATCAATTGACTATTAATCTCGCTGTCACTCGAGTAGCTAATTAAGCTAAACTAAGTATCCTTTGTCGAGCTCAACTTAGAAATACCTTAATTAATTAGAGAATCAATGATTAAAGGCAGTAAGCAACAAACACACAAATGATTCAAAGCCGTAATAGTCATAAACATCCATAAACTATGCAATTGCACTAACAATTTCAACAATTAAGCATCTAAACAAATAAATACAATAAACCCAAGTAATTAGGGACAACCATATACAAATTTAGTCTAAACAACCCATAAATCCCTAATTTTCCAGCCTAGACTGTAGCTGAAATGAAAGAAAAAGGAAGGAAATGAAAACGAATGGTCGATTTTGCATTCCAATCGTGATCTCCTCGGTCTTCAAGCTTGAATCTTCAATTTTTCTCTGATATGCTCACAAAAATACTCCCAAAATCTCTCAAAATAGCATGAAATCGAGTTTAGGGCTTTTCCAATCGGTTTGGCCTCCTTTGAACAAAAAGAGAACGATGAATAAGTACCCTTTATCGAGACAGCGTTGAGATGCTAGGGACAGCGGTGAAGTTTCCCTTTAGTGTGCAGAGGCAGTATTGAGACGCTATAAGTAGCGTTTTAATGCTACAGATGGAAATCAGCCTCCGCGCGTTTATAGGATTAAGTACGACGTTGCAACGCTACTTGACAACATTAAGACGCTATGGACAACGTCTCATCGCTGTCCCCTCAATTTTGGCTTCCAAATTGAGCTGCATAGAGCGTTGAGATGCTCTCTCCTGTTCTCAATGCTTCATAAATAATCTCTTCTCGTCTTGGCTCTCCAAAATGGTCTAAACTAGCTCCAATATTCACTAAAATAATCTTGAACACTCGATTTTGCTCCTTTAGCTCGATTTCTACAAAACAATCATGAAAACACTTAAAAACTCACGAAATCATAACAAAACTAGCATAATTAATAGAAAATAAGATAGCATAAATATATACTATCAAGTAGTTGCTGAAAAATAGGTGGGGAGCTTGACTTCAAAGCTTTATAGTCAAAACAGGAGGTAGGAGGTGGAATTAGCTCAATTCGTTTTGACCCGCTGAAATTTGTTGATATGGTCAATGTGAAGTTTCAACTACAAATTGAAAATGCCTCGCAAAAGTTGTGGCCACAATTTAGCTTCCTAGAGCTTTCTACAGAAAAACATGACAACTACATAAATTCTGTCTAAATTCATCATTTTTACACTAATTTAAGCACATTGAGATATTTATGGTTAGAAATAAGGGTGCAACAAAAAACTAAAAAATCAAAGGAATGAACTGAATTGAATTGAACCAAGATTTGGTTCAGTTCTTTGCTCAGAATTGGACATATCAATTTGAATCTAGAGAAAATTAAAAAAAAAATCGATTTGGTTCGATTTTCGATTGAAAAAATCAGCCAAAATCGAACAGAATCGAGGTATATATATGTTGGGATTTATGCCCTAAAGGCTCATAATTAATGATTTATTTAATAATTAATAATAATTTTGATTATTTTATTTGCAATGTAATATTATCCATAATATGAAAAATCTAAAGTTAATAGTGTAATCTTGAACAATATGTGGTTGATATATGAGAGGATCATGTTTAAGAAAAAACCCAAAGGGGTGCCTTATCCTAGAAACATTATTGATACAACCCACTTTGTAATAGTTACAAATTATCTGATCCAAATCGTTCATGTGGAGACATGTGAGTGGGAGGTTTCTTATACAATGAGTTTGTGTAAGACCGGACCACGAAATATTTAATCTCTCTTTATAAATCTGTTTATTGAGAAGATTAATATTTCATCAGAATGATCATATGAGACTCAATCTTAATCTTGAGTGAGTTATGGACTCTGCCTGTGAGGGCTTGTCCTTTGATTTGCATGGGTGAGAGTGACTTTTGTAGCATATTCAATATGCCTACCATTTTGGGGACTTAACCAAATAGGGAGCTGGGAACATAATCTCACAAGATGGAATTCACTCATTCCTTATATAGGGTAAGCAGATGAGTAGTTCCCTTAAGTGTTGATTTTGAGACTTGAATAATGGGGCTCTACCTTCTCACTAGCCTGAGAGGAACTTTGATTATGGTTGGATCCTAAACAAATTGTTCATTAGAGGATCAGTGGTACTTAAGGTGCAAGATGTAATTATAGGGGTAAAACGAACTTTTGACCTAGTTGTAATTATGAATAAGTCGTGAATGATCGACTTGCATGTAGTGATTATATCCATGGACACAACTTATCTTACAGTGCATAAGAGTGCAACTCTAAGTCTATAATGGAGTGACCCTAGAGTTAATGAATAAAAATTTATTAATTAAAGAATTTAATTAAATTTTGTATCACTGAAGCTTATAATCTGTACGTCCATAAGGTCTCCTTGCTAGCTCATAGTAACACTAAAAGATCAATCTAGTTGAAAGAAAAATTTGAAATGTTCAAACTAATATTTAATTTGAAGTGTTTAAATTAATATTTAATATATTAGATATATTAAATATAAACGAGAAAAATATATTTATTGTATTTGGTACATTAAATATTAAAATAATTAATGTATATTAGATACATTAAAGAAAATATATTTATAAAATTTGAATAAGATTCAAATAAATAAATCTCGTAGGAGATTTGAATGAGATTCAAATAATTATAAGATATATTTTAATATATTAGATATTAAAATATAATATTTTAATAATGGCAAAGATTTGCTCTTGGTCTCTATAAATACGACTCATAGGTTGAGCCATTAGACATAACACACATCTCTTTAATAGAGAATTAGAGAATTCTCTCTAGACCTCTTCCTCTTTAATTCCTTTTGGATTTCTTTCAAGATGCTCCCACAAGCCTTGATCTTGTGTTTGATTCATAGCTAGGAAGAGACCTGCCAGAAATATTTCTATATTTACCCCAAGTAAGTTTGCTTAATCTTAATTTTTTTAGTTTAATTTTAAATAAAATCAAAGATGATCCAATGCTTCCGCTGCGGAGTGAAATATTCATTCCTTCAATATATACCCTAAAAAATAAACCATAATCCCTTTTAGTTTTCTTTTTTCATTTTAGCCACAACCAACTGTAAATCAACCCCTTTCTTTCTCTTTGCCATTTGCATTCATCCCATTCGTTTCATTTCAGCCACGACTTTGCCCTTCGTTGTGGCACTCCCATCCCATCTAATATATCATCACCCTTCACCCTTCGCCATCACCAACAGACAAGCATGTAAGGAAAATGCATAGAGGGTCGTGAAGGCCAAGTTTATGGCCCATTTCTTTTTGACAGCACAGTTGTACAGGATGATCAGATTGGGCATGCTCTACAGTCCGATGAGTGTCGCCTCCGTCATCTTCCATGCGTTAAAACATTTTCTCATCTAGTTCAAGTTCACCAGATTTGGGAGAAGGTTTGAAAGCAGTGGATTTTTGCTCTTTTTTATTTTTTGGTTCGATTTTGGGGAAAAATTGTTTTTGTTGATTTTGAAACAAGTTGGGGATTCTATGGTTTATAACTTGGGCGTTGAGACTTGGATTATCACGATAAGTTGATCCAATATATATTTTATTTTTCCTTTTTTTTTAGCTATTGGGTGCTAGATTCTATTTTTTTGTGTTTTGTTTTGTTCGTATATATAAAATAGTCCATGATATTTTAAGAGATTTTCAACTTCATCTTTAGTGTTTTAATAAGCTACTTAGTTTATTAGCTTTCAATTTTACTATAAATATAAAAGTGGAAAAAGAAAGGGAAGAAGAAGATTGACGAGGTTGTTTTGTTGTTGTTCTATAAGCTTTAGCTTTCAATTTTACAAAAGCTGAAAGAAAAATGGAACATTGGGAAAAAACACAAAAAAGGACCCAAAACTAAAAACTAAACCGACCAAAAATTGAACAATTGGTTTTGTCCTTTATTGTGCATTGATTCAATTCCCACTCAAAATCGAGGAAACCGAACCGACCATCACAACAAAATAGAAATATGTATCTTTTACATTCTTGCATAGTTTGGACATCTAAATCATGGAATTACATAAAAAAGTATCTAAAGTTCAAGGAATAAGCTTGAATTAGGACTAAATAACCTTTGTAACCAAAAGTTATCACACCCCCAAACATAACTTATTGCTTGTCCTCAAGCAATTAAAACTCTGAAACAACAAGAACTGAAAGTCCTAAACATGAACGTGGACAAATGCTTTAAAAAAAGTTCTAATGAAAGCGTGGCTCTCAGTAGATGTCTCATACGTGCCAACACAACTTCCAAGTTTTTGTAACATAGGATTCTTACCTTTATTTTCTAAACAATGCTCTCCTACTGTAGCCCACCCCATGTATACTCTATCTAAACCCTAGTCATTGAGTGTAGGACGATCCTTTTCGTTTCAAGAAGCTTAGTCTAAACCTTTTCCCTTTACAAGTACACTTTTATTCTCCCCAACATGAACCTTATTTGGCTACTAGGTCTTCGGATCTTTTTCTTCTTTTCCTTTTTTTTTTAATCATAGAGAGGGTCTTTTTGTCACTCATGCCTTCATTTTAACTTACTAACACTTTGTGTTGAAAGTATCTAACTACGAGCAAGAGTCACCACATGGAATGCACATACTCATTTCCTAAGTTAACTTTTCATGCAAAGGCAAACGATGAGTGTCATGAATACCCTTGGTCACTAAGTTAACTTGAGAAGGAGGAGTATCTCTCTTTTTCTATTTTTTTTAATGGAAGTGGGTCATAGCAACAATGGTGCAAAATAGTAAGGAAATAACTAATAGAACTAATTTAGTGCTATATTTAGGCCCAATTAAATGCTAGTTTTGCGTATATTTATGAGCTTTTACAGTGATACTTTATCTATTTCAGAAAATCGAGCAATTCAGACCAAAGATGGTGAATTTGGAGTCTTAGGTCATGTGCAGAGCTTAAAAGGGCTAAAAATGGAGCTAAGTATGGAAAGAGGAGCTTCACAAGCATTATTAGCTGAAGGGACAACTTCTTGATTCTTAAATTAGCGTTAAGACGTTGTCCTTATTTTCTCAAACTTGAGAGCTAGCGTCTTGACGCTAGTGAGAGGTGCATGCAAGAATTTTCATCTGAAGCATTGAGCCATTGCCTTCAGCGTCTCAACGCTGAAAGTGCCCACGTTAGTTAAACGGTACGTATGACACAGTGTCGAGACACTGTGCCTAGCATCTTGACGCTGTATCGAAACCTGCTATTAATTCTTCATTTCTGGACTAAAAATGGAAAGAACTGTTAGGGTTTTTAGCCCCCTTTTGCAGAAACTTACCAAATTGGGGATAGCTAGGGGCTTTTGGAGTTTGGTGTAGATTTGTGGCTTGGGTTCACATAAATTGAGGCAAGAATCAAAGATAAACATGGTTTTAGCTTTCTACCTTTTTATTTCCTTTTGTAGTTGCTGTATTTGGGTTGTAATGACTGTTTTAGGCACTGTTTTGAATATGTTTAGTGGCTAATAACCTTTAAGTTTGGGGGATTAATGTAGCTAATGAATTTTTGTAGTTAATTGAATGGTTTAATTGATATTATAGCTCTTTTGAATAGCTTTATGCATTGAGTTCGTAATGCCTTTAACCTATCGGCCATAGTGTTAATTGATCGTTAGTTTAAGTGAGCTCGACAGAGTAGATTAAGCTTAGAAAAATAATGCATGACAATTGAATTCTGCCTATGTGACATAGGATCAACGGAAATTAATTGAGGCTTAAAATGAAGGTTCACTAATGTCGGGTGTTAATTAGCTAATGAAAAGGACACGTGATTTAGTTAATGACATTCAAGAATTGGATGAGCTCGCTAGAGGATTCCTTGAATTTAGACTTCTAGGCCTAATTAATTAATCGAGTTGATAATATCATTTGCCTAATTAATTAATTGCACGAACCTTTTAGCGAAATTGATTCCCTCAACGTCTTTAACCCTATTGTCCTCATCCTTTAATTTTCTTGTATGCTTTTATTTGTCTTAATCACTTTCTCATTGGTTTATTTCTCTAAACATCATTAATTGCAATTATTTTCAAAATTTAATCAATCTGAACAATTTCCTGTGGATACAATAGCTGGTATACTCATACCACTTTTTTATTTGGGCCCGTGCACTTGTGGTCACGCATAGCTGTGCTTCCATCAAGTTTTTGGCATCGTTGCTGGGGAGTTTACATCGGTTTGGTTGATATTGAAAAGAAAGTAATTGATCTTGATTTAGAGGCTTTTATTGTTTGTTGGTAATTTTGGTTTTGTTTTATTCTATTTGTTTTTGATTTTTTGAGGAGGCAGTTGATGCATGTGAAGTGATAAGGTGGTTAATCTTCTACCTTTGAATTTATAAATTGATGAGACATGTAGATGTATTCATAAGGAGAAGAAAACCCAAAAAAAAAGACTATGGCTGAACAGAGAGAAGAGCATAAGGCGATCTGAGACTATTTACAACTGATTTTCATGACATATCACTCTAGATAGTGTATACACCTATCCAAGCGCAAATTTTGAGCTGAAGATCGTATTGATTCAGATGGCTCATGATAATGCGTTTAGTGGACACTCGACAGAAGATCCACATTCACACTTGCATTCATTTTTAGAAATTTGTGGAACAGTAAAAATGAATGATGTTTGGTCTCACGTGATTTCAACAAAGAAAAAAAAATGAGACTCGTGTAATGAACTTGAATTTATATTAATTCTTTCTCTCTCATATACAAATGTCTCGAGGGCTGAAAGCTCATTCTCGAACGTGCTTGTTGGTCTTTTCTGATTGGCCTTTGGCTAGTTGACCTTGTTGTATTGGCCTTTAGCTTGTTGATCTTTGGATCGGCCTTTGACTTGTTGATTGTTGGATCGGCTCTTGGCTTGTAGATCCTCTTGGAGATACGATCAAAGTCTTTGAGTCTTGTATGCTTCAAATGCCTTCGATTTGTTTTCAAAGATATTTTGGTCTTTAAAGTCTTCAAGTCTTTTGGTTTTTAAATCATCTTTGGTCTTCGAAGAGTGTTAAGTCTTCAAGGAACGTTTAGCACCTAAGGACTTGTCTTGGAGGTTCTTTGGTCTTCCAAGAGTGTTTAGCACCTAGGGACTTGTCTTGGAGGGTTTTTGGTCTTTGAAGAGTGTTCAACACTTCAAAGAGTGTTCAACACCTAAGGACTGGTCTTGAAGAGTCTTTGATAGGACTTAGAAATTCCTAAATTATCTATTCTAAACCGTGTTAGTTTTAGTGAATTTAATGAAATATATTGCCTAAATTATAGGAAAATGAGTTTAAGGCGCATTTCGAAGACTTAGTGTGAAATTGGGGTTAAAACAACCTAAACCATAGGTCAATCAAGTGCCCGAGCAAAGAGAAACTTCAAATTGACCAAAACACCCCTGAAGCAGCGTATAGACCCTACACAAAGCTCCTGCTCGACGCTGCAAAACAGTAGCTATGGATACAGGGCAGCGTTTCGACGTTGTTGCAAGTCCCCTACCCAACAACGTCTCGCGACATTGCGACTAGCCCCCCGGACACTGGCAACGTCTCAACGCTACCGCATGTTGTATAAATAGGTTTTTTTTTTCCATTTTTGGGTTTATGCACAAAGTTAGATAGCCGCCACTCTCGTTCTCCCTTTTCATTTTATTGTTCTTAGACATTATTTATGTAGTTTTGCTACTTTTGGCTTGCATTATGTTCTCGGGATTCGGGAAGACGATGTCTGGCTAGTAGATTTCTCTAGTTCGAGGAATTGTAGGGATTTTTATTGCAACATTGTGAGATTTTAAATATTATTTCTTTACATTCCAGTAAGTTTTAAGGCTATTAATTCTTGTTTTATTATTAGAACCTTTCTAGTTTAGCTAGTCTAACAAATTGACTGAATTAGTGGGTTGATAGCTATGCACGTATACTTGTAGGGGTCCTCGGTTTCATGCTTAATTTGAGTAGCATTAGGCTGACAACCACATTAGTAATTAGGTGTTATTGCTTAAATTACTTCCCATGTGGTAGACCTTAGAGTTAATTGCACGTAGTGGTTAAATTAGATAGGTCTGTCGAGTTTAATTGTTATGTTCCAACCTATCCCAAGCGCCTAACGCTTCTAATTAGAGAGCATGGAGCGTTCGTGCCCAACTTAATAATTGGGTTAGAGTCAATTTAGGCGTTTGTAAAATTGATTAATTTAGGGGAGGCTCCCATGGTATTTCGAGGAGTAAGTTGGTCTTAATACACTGGAATTTGCCTGTTTGGTGAGTTTTCAATGATCGATGTTGCAAGTAAAAATTCTGACATGCTCCGGATTAGTGTTTTTGTAAGTTTGTGAATTCTTGCCTTTAAATTCCTGCTTTAATTTTCCTTGTATTCTTTTAATTTTGGGAAATTTAAATTATAGCACAAAAATCCCCCTTGTTTGGTTTTATATTCAAATTAAGAAACATAAATAACAAATTCTTCGCATCCTTATGTTTGACTTGACCACTTATACTGCAAATATTTGTGGTCCGATATTATAAATTTATTCGGCAAGCTTGACAAGCTTTCGCCATACCCTCCATTAGAAATATGTACATATTGCTCGTTATGATACACCCTCAATCTTAGCTCATTACTCGTCCTTGAGTGATGCACCAAAAATAAAAGACAACAAACATGAGTTATTAGCAAGCTCGACTGAGGATTCCATGATACATTACCCTTAGATTCAATTAAAATGTTTAATTAATAACAAATGCCCGTTAAACTCGATAAATGGTCCATTGGTGAGATTAATGTAGTAAACTCAGCCCTTAAATTCGTGTTCTTTCCATTTATCCCTTTATTGCTTATTTTTAGTCCTTTCCATTGCATGTTCTTCTGGCAATTTATTTTTCTAAATAAAATTAGATGCGATTAAGAATAGTATTTAATTAATTAACCCTTTCCAATTCCCTTGGGATTCGGTACTTGGTACTCACATACCACTTTATATTACTTTGATCGTACTGAAAGTGTCTGATCTTACTTTAGGAGTTTTTATTCTTGTTATAAATTAGTTTTCTCTATTTCTTTATTTTATGTTGGTTGGATGATCTTTGGCTTTTTTTGTAGAACATTAAGGTGTTTACATGCGTTCATGGAGTTTTTCTGCTTGTTCTTAATTTTGCATGACGCTCCGTCGCGTTGGTAATCTAAATTCGTTAGTCATGGATGAGGAAAAGAAGGCGTTTGAGATTATTTTCTGCTGGAGCTACATGTCGACTACTTTGGAATAGTGTACATCGTTGCAGAAAATTTTGAGCTAAAGGCTGGTCTAATTCATATGGTTCGAGACAGTGCATTCCGGGGGCATTCATTCGAGGATTCGTACTATCACTTGAGCACGTTTTTGGATATCAGTGGGACGGTAAAAATTAATGGTGTTAGCTCTGATGCTGTTAATTTACGCTTGTTTCCATTTTCTTTGCAGGATAGGGTGAGTGATTGGTTTGATTCTTTAACCCCTAGAGGTATTTCAACTTGGAGTGCGCTGACAAAGGCGTTTCTTACAAAATTCTTCCCTCTTGCCAAAATAGTGAAGCTCAGAACATAAATTTTCATGTTTAAACAAAAAGAGGAGGAGGAGCTTTACGAGACATGAGAATACTATAAGGATATGTTGAAGAAGTTCCCACTCACATGGATTTCTCGATTGGCTTCAGGTACAACTTTTCTATAATGGGTTGCTTAGTACTAACAAAATTACTCTTGACACTGTAGCTGGAGGAAATTTTCTAGCTAAATCAGTGAAGGAAGCTTGACATGGAGTCTGTGAAGCCAACGAGGTTAGTACTCTTAAATTCCAAGTTGAAACACTAACAAAGACGTTGAGTAAATTGACAGGGACAGGACTGAAGGAGGACTCTGAGGAACCTAGTCTCGAGCATGTTTCAATTATGAGCATAAGAAGTGGTGGAAGCAATTGTGTAAAACAGGTTAAGCCTGAAGATGTTGAGAACCACCCAGAATCTCAAGAGAAGATAAATGCACTTGAAGAAATTATGGAGAGATTTTTAGAGGAGACCATGAGCAATTATCATATGGTGAACGATATGGTGATGTTGATGCGCGCTTAGGTAGAAACCCAAGGTTCTATAATCTAATATATGGTAGATAAAATTAAGCAAATGACAGCACTCTTGGATAATGTACAAGGAGGTACGAGTGATTTACATGTTATTCCTGTTGACTCACTTACGGAATGTACAACCTTATCCTTAAGAAGTGGGAAAGAACTAAAGGAGCCTGATCCTGAGAAGATGAGTTTGCTAAATTTCTCGAGCATTTTAAGAAACTTCACATAAATATACCTTTTGCTGATGCGCTTGAATAGGTACCCAATTATGCAAAGTTTATAAAGGAAATTCTAGCAAAAAAGAGGAAGTTTGAAAAGGATGAAAGAGTGCAGATGAACGTTGAGTGCAGTGTTATCATTCAAAGGAGGCTACCTCATAAAATGAATGACCCAGGGAGTTTCACTATCCCTTGTATACTGGTAGTGTTCACATAAAAAAAACATTTTGTGATTTAGGGGCTAGTATAAATTTATTGCCTCTTAGTGTTTTTAGGAAACTTGGAGCAGGGGAGAGTAAACCGACAAGCGTAGTGCTCCAGTTGGCAAATCGTTCTCTGACGTACCCAAATGGTATTTTAGAGGATGTTCTAGTTAAAGTTGATAAGTTTATTTTTCCTGTAGATTTTATTATCCTGAACATGGAGGAAGATGTGGAGGTCACAATCATCCTGGGGAGGTTATTTTTGGCTATTGTACCCACTCTGATCGAGGTTCACACAGGAACTCTGATTCTACGCATAAATGGCGAAAAGGTAGTGTTCAACATGTTTAAGGCATTGAAACATCCGGATGAGGTTAGTAATTGCCATATGATTGATACTTTGTCTACAGTTGTTGATGAATGCATTGAGTTAGTGACTCTTGCTGATAAGTTTGAGGTTGGCATGCCTGATTTGTGTGGTGAGTTGTTTGAAAATCTGGATTATGAGCATGCCTTTTGTTGTGATAATGTTGTAGAGGCACCTATAGGACATAGCAGGGAGGAAGAAATGATCTCTGAGTTTGTTTGTGCGCAAGTTGACACTCCTCCTCCTGAATTAAAGCAATTGCTTGCTCACTTACGTTATGCTTTCTTGGGTGAATCTTCTACTTTCCCTGTGATTATTGTTGCTAAGTTGAGTAAAGTAGAAGAGAAAAAATTGTTGAATGTGTTGCGTGCACATAAGTCTGCTTTAGGATAGTCTATTAGTGATATTAAAGGCATTAGCCTGTTGATTGTTATGCATAAAATTTTGATGGAGGATGACTTTAATCCCACTATAGAACACCAAAGGAGACTTAACCCCACCATGAAGGAAGTGGTAAATGAAGATATCTCGACCCGAATAGTGACTGGATGGCCTGTGTACATTGACTATAGGAAGCTCAACAAAGCCACCAAAAAAGGTCACTTTCCCCTACCTTTTATTGACCATATGTTGGGCAGATTAGCAGGTTATCCTTATTACTATTTTATGGATGGTTATTTAGGTTATAATCAGATTGCGATAGCACTTGAGGGCCAGGAGAAGACGACATTCAAGTGCCTTTATGGAACATACGCCTTCAGGCGAATGCCATTTGGATTGTGTAATGCATCTGCGACCTTCCAACGCTACATGATGGCTATCTTTGCAGATTTTGTTAAGGAGATTATGGAGGTTTTTATGGATGATTTTAGCGTTTTTGGTACTTCTTTTGATTCCCGTTTGCATAATCTTTCTTGTGTGCTGCAGATGTGTCAGGAAACTAACTTTGTTCTCAACTGGGAGAAATGCCATTTTATGGTAAAATAAGATATAGTTCTTCGCCACAAGGTATTTGCAAAGGGACTGGAGGTAGATCGAGCTACGATTTGTGCAATTGAGAAATTGCCACCTCTAGTGAATGTTAAGGAAGTTCGTAACTTTCTAAGACACGCAAGGTCTTATCATCGTTTCATTAAAGATTTTTCTAAAATTTCTAAACTTCCGTGTAATTTACTTGAGAGATATGCTCCTTTTATTTTTAATGAGCATTGCATGCTAGCATTTAATGTTCTTAAGGATAAGTTGACTTCTGCACCTGTGATAGTCGTACCTGATTGGAGTCAACCATTTGAGATCATGTGTGATGCTAGTGATTAAGTATTAGGAGCAGTCCTAGGACAGCGTAGAGACAAGTTTTTTAGGGCTATTTATTATGCAAGTAGAACTCTGGATAGTGCTCAACAGAATTATACTACCACGATAAAGAGATGCTTGCTGTTGTGTTCTCTTTTGATAAATTTAGGCCCTATTTACTTGGTTTGAAAGTAATTGTGCATACAGATCATGTTGCCATTCGTTATCTCTGTAGCAAGAAAGATTAGAAACCTCGCTTGATTAGGTGGATTCTTTTGTTGCAGGAATTTGATTATGATATCAGGAATAGGAAGGGCTGTGAGAATGTAGTGGCAGATCATCTGTCTCAATTGGAGCATGAACCAGAGGTACAGACCCTCCCTATAAAAGAAGACTTTCCTGACAAACGACTGTACGCAGTTAAGTCTTCTTTCCCCTAGTATATGGATATTGTTAATTATCTTACTTCAGGGAATCTTCCACCTAATTTGAGTGCCCAGCAAAGAAAAAAATTCTTGCATGACACGAAGTCTTACCTGTGGGATGACCCGTTGCTTTTCAAGGTATGTTCTGATCAGATCATTAGGAGTTGTGTACCTATGGAGGAAGTGGCCAAAACTCTACATGCCTGCCACTCTTTTCCATATGGTGGACACTTCGGTCCTTCAAGAACAGCTGCAAAGGTACTTCAGTCTGGTTTGTTTTGGCCTAGTTTGTTTAAAGACTGTTATACTTTTGTAAAACCATGTGATAGGTGTCAATGAACATGCAATATTTCTCGTCGTCATCAAATGCCCTTAACCCCTATTCTTGAAGTCGAGTTATTTGATGTATGGGGTATAGATTTTATGATTCCTTTTCTGTCCTCTAATGGTTATCTTTATATTTTGGTTGCAGTTGATTACGTGTCTAAATGGGTTGAGGCTGTAGCAACTAAGGCTAATGATGCACTTGTTGTATTGAAATTCCTACCTATATTTGGTACATCACGGGCTATTATTAGTGATGAAGGATCTCATTTCTGTAATAAATTGGTTGATTCGCTGATGAAAAAGTATGGTGTGAAGCATATGATATCTTTGGCTTATCATCCCCAAACTAATGGATAGGCTGAAATTTTTAATAGGGAGATTAAGCATAAAAGACAGTGAAAACATACAGGAAAGATTGAGCATGGAAGCTTGACAATGCTCTTTGGGCATACAGGACGGCCTACAAAACTCCGATAGGTACCTCGCCGTATCGATTGGTATTTGGAAAGGCTTGTCACTTACCTTTAGAGTTAGAGCATAAAGCGTACTGGGCAATCAAGAAGCTGAACCTTGACCCACACAAAGCTTGAGAGCAACGCCTACTTCAACTGAATGAGTTAGAGGAGTTCAGAACCCAGACATATGAGAATGCCAAGTTGTACAAGGAGAGGACATTAAGATGGCATGACAAGATGATTCATAATCGTTCCTTCGTACCGGGTCAGCAAGTCCTTTTGTTTAACTCACGTTTGTGTTTGTTCCCAGGTAAGCTGAAATCTAGGTGGTTGATAGCATGCATAAATGTGCTATTTTTAGGCTTAGTTTTTTGCTAGTTTTGCTATGATTTTGTATGTTTTCATGTATTTCTATGTTTATTTCTCATAAACCGAGCAATTTGGGCAAAATTGGAGAATCGTGAGTTAATTGGACAAATTTGAGCAACTTAAGGCTATAATTGAAGATTCAAGCATGGAAAAAGAGGAACAAGGTTATTGGACTCGAGAACATAGCATTGCAACGCCAAAGAAGAAGCCTTTTTACCTTGAAGACCCGAGGGCACAATGTTGCAACACTAGCTGAAAAAGATTGTTCCCTTTTTAAAAAAAATGCTATGGACAGCATTGCAATGCTGCCCCTAGCGTTGCAATGCTGTCCCGATTCTATAAAAGGGAAAGTTGAGTTTCGAGAAGAGGGAGCCGTTTTGAGAGACCAAAAACCCTAAACTCGATTCAAGCATTGTCTAAGGACATAGAGGAGACCTTTGGAGAGCTAAGGAGGAGACTCAAAGCTCGAGATCGTGGACATCACGTCAGAGACGAGTGTTAGCACGCGACCTAAGTTTCCTCTTTATTTCTTTTACTTTTCTTTTATATTTAGGAATTTTTGTGGCTGTACTTATGTTGTAACTATGTGTTTAGACCCATGCTTGGTTGTAGTTGTTGAACATTTGGTTGATTTTTAGTTTATTTTATATATTGACGTCTTTTATGCACCTCTTTATATTGTCTTAACCTTTGGCCATGGTTTTGCATATTTAACTAAATTTAGCTTGAGAGAGTAAGTTTAGATATAGAACATTAGATGCATGACTAGATTTAATTTATTGCACGAGAGTGAGTAGATTAATTCTAGAAGCCTTAAAGGAATAACCTAATGTCATGTTTAGTAATGAAAATAGACCGAGAGGTTGATTTGTTGCTAGGCATGAGTTCAATTGAGCTCAAGAGAGGATATTGATTATTTAGAAATTCTTGGCTTAAGATTGTTAGTATAAAATCAAGTTATTAATCAATTCAAGTTGGGCTTAAGGTAATCAATCATGCATGTTTCTCAAAATTGGACTCCAAAGCATGTACATATTAGTTTAGATTTTATTTTTTTCTTTGATTCCCAAGTTGTGTTTCTCTAAATAAAATAAGCATCATTAACTGTGGTACTTAATTACTCTAAGAACTCCAATCCCCGTGGATGACCCTGGCCACTATTATTGCAAAATATTTAGAGGTTCAATTTTATAAATTTAATCTTGATAGGGCCTTCGACAAGCCCACTATCAGTGGTCAGGGCCATTTACAGTTATAAAGGTACTCTCACATGGTGCAGTCGAGCTCATGGATAGTGAAGGAAAAAATTTCAAAGTAAATGCACAGAGGATAAAGCATTATTGTGGTATTGAAGAAAGGTGCCTGGAGAAGATTATTTTGGACGATAATTGAGTTATGCTCACGCATCGTCGAGCAATCGACGTTAAAAATTTGCACTTCCTGGAGGTAGCCAGGTGTCAAATACTCGTTCCTTGTTTGATTTTATGCTTTTGTAGTTAGGTAGTGAAGGAGTTTTGCGCTGATTTCATGCTTCCGCTTATCGTTTCTTGTGTAGGTGCTCGCAGTTCAGCCTTGCTCTCATATTTTCATGATGGATTATTTGGTCGATAATGGACTTGTCATTTTCAGGGCAGCATATTTCTCCTTTTAATTATTTGTCCATAAGCAGGTTGAATTAGTTCTATTGTTTACATTGAGGACAATGTATAGTTCAAGTGTGGAGGGGAATGGTGTTATGCTGTTGTTGAACATGTGTGTTGTAGACTTGTTTTAGGATGGTGCATGCTGAAGTGATGATGAAATTCCATGATTTGTGCTCTTTAGTGGCTTGTTTGTGCATAGGCATTGTGGAATGTGAGCATGATAAATCTTGGGTAATTTAAAAAACAAAATTTACTTTGAATTCTTTGCATATGGAGCACATAGCCTAGTGTTGATTAGTTGAATACTTAGAGGAGTATTATGTTTTCTAAAAGCTTGTTGTCACTCCGATAGGCTTAACGCTTGGTTTGTAAGCGAACTTGCAAGATAGTTTGTAATGTTAAGCTTAAGGGTGAGAAAAAGCATGTAATCTGCCTGTAAAAAGAAAGAAAAATTGAATAAAAAATATTAAAAATTAAATGAGAGTGAAAAGAGAGTTTCTTGCATGAGCTTTAGGTGTTCGGGGGTAAAAAGAGCTACCTCTATCATGACTAGTTAGGCCATCCATTGTGTGAAAACTAGTGCCCCTGACTGAGGTGAAAAGCAAGTGTGGGGGAGTGTTACCCCGCAGAATTTCAGGCACCTAGCTTTTTATTACTTTCTTAATGGTGAGGGAGCTGAATTGGGTCTTTTGAGCCAGTGTAGGGGAAAGATGAATGGAGGGAGAGATAATAGCACTCTGAGTTAGTAAACGAGTCGATACTTAGACTTTGCACACAAAAACGCAAAGAGTTAAGAGATTCTTTTAAAATTGCTCGTCATTTAAGCATGTTCTAGTTTCAGTGTCTATGTTATCTTATTCCACTCTGGAGTGCTTTGAGGATGGAGTGACTTGTGCATGTATGTTTCTGAAGCATTTATCTTTTTAGTGGGAGTTTGGTGTTGTTTTGCTCGGCACTAGCAAAAGATTAAGTGTGGGGGTATTTGATAGCACTAAATTAATGCTATATTTATGCTTTATTTTAGCTAGTTTTACGCTTTAAATGTGAACTTTTATGTCGATCATTTGTTAATTTCAAGAATTTGAGTAAGTGACAGCGGAATTAAGAATTTAGAGTAAAATCGTGAAGATGGATCTATTTTAGAGCTTTTGGAGGAGCTGAGGATAAAAAGAGTTGTTGCACAAGTTGTTGGGGTCGAGAGGATGGCATTGCAATGCTTGAAATGGCGTTGCAACGCCATAATTTGGTGTGCAAACCCGAGAGGTTGTGTTGCAACACTACCCTGTGGTGTTGCAACACTACAAACACGCTAATAGATGAGGTTGCGTCTGTAGCGTTGCAACGCTACTGATGGCGTTGCAACGTTACCCTGGACAGCGTTGCAATGTTGTACTTAGCGTTGCAATGTTGTCCCGATTATAGCTTCTAATACTTCTATTCTTAATCATTTTTGGGGGGTGAATTTGGGTGTTTTTAGAACCTAATTGACGATTGGAGAGAGTGTAGAGAGATTGGGGGCTGATTCAGAGGGATATCTTGAAGATTCGACGCCCAGGTTCGTGGAGATTGTAGCGGCAACGGTGGATTGATGCATAAGGGGTTTATCTCTCTGTTTTCCCTATATTTCTCTGTTGTGATTGAGTGTTTTGAGATAGATTTGGTTGTGCTGCTCTGAAGTATGGTGTACCTTGAATAAATAGTAGAGTTTAGGGCTTAATTAAGCCTTTGGACTATGTAATTGAACTTAATTGGGAATTTGTGATTAACTATTCGTTGTTAATTTCATGCAATGTTCTTAATGCTTTAAATCCCCTAAGCAAGGAGTTAATAAACTGTTTATTTATGCTATTGCTTGACAAAGAGTACATAAATTAAAGCGTAAATTGCATGATAATTGATGTTTGGACACGACAATGATAAAAACATCAATTAGGATCAATGATAGGGGTTTTTAATGCAGGGTGAGAATTAATTAATGAAACAGATACATAATTTAATTAATTACACCTGAGGTTTGGAAGAGCTCGACAGAGGATTCCATGATACATTACCCTTAGATTCAATTAAATTGTTTAATTAATAACAAATGTCCGTTAAACTCGATAAATGGTCCATTGGTGAGATTAATGTCCTAAACTCAGCCCTTAAATTCGTGTTCTTTCCATTTATCCCTTTATTGCTTATTTTTAGTCTGTTGCATTGCATGTTCTTCTGGCGATTTGTTTTCCTAAATAAAATTAGATGCGATTAAGAATGGTATTTAATTGATTAACCCTTTCGAATTCCCTTGGGATTCGATACTTGGTACTCACATACCAATTTATATTACTTCGATCGCGTGCGCTTGCGTGTACACCGATCAGCTAGCTCAAGGTAAATTGGGATCCATTTTGTAACATTAATCATAGGTCTACTTAAAACATAAATGAACACATGGTTTTAAGACGAACTAGTTCCTCGAAGCCTCGAAGGAGCTCCCCAAAGAACCGGGGTTCTAAGATATAGGAAAGGTCAGAATGCAATAGGTTAACATGACGGGCCCTTCGAATTAAACTATCACATGCATACTAACTCTAGAGCCTACCTCGTTCTTGTAATTAAGTAGTCCTACTTAACTTGATTAATGACAGCTACCGACCCCTTTACTACTAAAATTATGGTAGAGATTGAAGTTTCCCACAAAATACTAGCATAGCAAAGCAAAACTCTAAATTAATACGAGTCATCAATTCCATTAATAAAGAGCATTCTAAGATCTATACCCAAGAGCTAATAAACCATAAAAGCCATACATTAATGCTAAAAATAATTACAACTTCATAAATGTTGCAAAACTTCTTCTAATTACCTCGAACTAGTGTAGAACTCCTAGTTGAAAAACGAGTCCATCAACCTCGTGGCCAAAATACAAGCCCAAAATACTCAAAATAAGAAGCAAAATTTCTTAAAACTGAGTAAGGGGCAGAGAGATCCAGCATTGGCGACTGGGATTCAGACTTTTTTAACCTAAAATCGAAAAGAAGCTTTTATAGAAATCAAAATACCGTCGAGACGCTACCTCTAATTACACCAGCGTCGAGGGGGGCTCGCCACAACATCTTGGGACATTTACTATTACAGCGTCAAGACACTGTTGACAATGTCGAGAAGCTATCCGACATCGATGCGTTCTGGACTGGCGACAGCGTCGAGACGCCGCTGGATAGCATCTAGCACTGTCTTGCATCTGAGGCTTCTATCTTTCAGCGTCGAGCGAGGGCTCTGCCTAGCGTCTGACGCTCCTCAAGGTCATAATTTTCAATTATTCATATCTTTTCACTCGAGTGTCTGATTGACCTTCGATTTGGCTCGTTTTCACCCTAATTTTGCGTTCTTTCTAAAAATAAGCCTTGCTCCCAATTTTCTACAAATTATTCAATTAATTCTAAAAAATAGGAGAGGAAAAGGCACAATTTAGGCATGAATGGGCATGTTGGAATTAAGTCTCATCAATTACCAACAAAAAAGCTACCAAAAGCTCCCCAAAATAACTCAACAAAAAGGCACAACTAACATAATAAGAACGTCCCAACAAGACAAAACCAAAACATGCTCCAACAAAAATAACTAAATCAATAATGAAAAAAGAAATGTTGTAAATAATAGAAATACCTACCCCCAAACTTGAGGATATGTTGTGTCTTCACAACACATAAGACAAGCACACAAAAAAAAACGAAAAAAAAAATCTAAATGGAAAAGAGAGAAGCAACTACAAAGATGCTCAGTTAAGAACATTGGCACCGCAGATGGTCCATCAAAAGATCAACAGGAGTATGAAAAAAAGGAAATAGAAATATTTAGCTCGATTAAGAAGCTCATGGGTCTTTGGATGAACTTGATGTTCTTTTCCATTCTTTTTCTTTTCCTTCTTCCTCTTTCTCTTTCTCTTCTTTGTTGGCACACTTGTACTCTGATGTTGCATTTTCTTGAAGTTGCTTGATTCAAAGTGCCACTCCCACTTATTCTTTTCTCTCTCATTTGGGTAGCACATGTCTTTTGATAAACGCATCATTTCAAACTTATTCCCTTTTATGAATGGTTGTTTATTTTCTAACCATGAGATGAGTGCATCCTCAGCTTCACTTTCTTCCACAACATGTTCAAAAGTGATCTTATTCGCAAGCCCTCATTGCAACTTTTGTTCATTTTTACATTCTCAGTTGAGGTCAAAATACCAATTGCAGAACATTCTTCCACATGATCATCAGGGGAATGCATAGTATTGAACACATCAAAGAGCTACCTGTTGATCATTCATTTGCATGGTAAGCTCTCATTTTTCGACATCGATCAACGTTCTCCCAATATCTAGAAATGGCCTATCCAAGATTATATAAACTTTTACATCAACTTCATAGTCTAATATGATGAAATCTGTAGGAAAGATGAATCTATCCACTTGAACAAAAACATCTTCAATTTTTCTTCAGGATGAGTATAAGATCGATCTGCTAGTTGAAGAGTGACTATAGTGGATTTTGCTTCTCTTATTCGAAGCTTTTGAAACATGGACATAGGCATCAAGTTGATGCTTGCTACCAAATCACATAAAGTCCTTCCATCATAGGTTTTACCAATAGAAAAAGGGATAGAGAAAGTATCAGGTTCCTTTAATTTAGAGGAACTTTTGCTTTTTGGTCAAAATATCTTTCATAAACTTGGCGTAGTTGGACATTTTACTTCAATGCTTCAACAAGTAGAATATTGATGTGCAAACCCTTCAAAATGTCTAGAAATTTATCAAATTGTTTGTCTTGGTCTTTCTTTTGAAACTGTTTGGGGAAATGATGGAGGTGGTTTCATATTCATTTGTTCTTATGGTTGTTGCTATCACAATGTTGCATCATTACTCTATTCTATACTCTCTTGTTGTGGTGATGTTGTAGCATTACCTTCTTTTACACTCTGTTGCTATGGTCATGCTACAACAACGTTCTATTCACCTCGAACCTTTATGATTTCCACTTTCCTAAATTTTTTCTAGGATTGAAGTGGGCTTTTTTGCCTTAAGGGCATTGGTTTTAGGTTCTTCTAATTCTTTCCCACTTCTAAGTTGGATTGCCTTGCAAGTTTCTTCGCCTTTATTCCTTGGATTTTTAATATCACTTGGCAAGGTACCTTGAGCTCTATTATTTAAGGCTGAAGCTAGTTGGCCCATTTGTGTTTCCAAATTTCTAAGGGTAGCGACTTGACTTTGGACTATCGATCTTGGCCATATGCTCTTTCAATAAGCTTTCAATGGAAGACATAGAATCTTGGATTTGTGTCTTTTGTGGTTATGAAGTTTGTGGAAGATAGGGTGGTTGTTGAAAACTCAAAGATGCAAAAGGTCTTATTTGTGGGTGAGAAGGTCCAGCCACTTGAGTTCCATGAACAGTTCAAGTGTTGCCTCCAACCCGATTTATATGTGTTGGCATAAGGATTGAAGTCCTTGTTAAATCCAATATAGTTCACAGAGGTTAGATTTGATGGACATACCTCAAAAGTGTGCCCCCCAATGCAATATATACATGACACCGCTGCTAGTTGCACAAATGAGCTTCTTGAACCCATATTCAACGATTTTAATGTGTTATTGAGAGTGGCTATCTATGCTACTAGATTTGCAGCTCTAACATCTTGCACACTTGCTACCTGTCGTTCAGGTTAAGGCGTGTGATCAGCCACTAATAGTTATTCTTCTCAATCTTCTCCAACATTTCATAAGCATCATTATAAGTCTTTGAAAAACATGTTCCCCCAGCTGAAGCATCGACAACCATTCTAGTGTTAGCATTCAACCCAATTGTAGAATGTCGGCATTTGAGTCATTACAATAAGAATGGCATGGGTTGGTCACTTTCACAGTAATTCCTTGAACCTTTCCCAAGTCTCCTATAGTGATTCATCCTCCAATTGCTAAAATGATGTGATTTCACTTTGAAGCTTGGAAATTTTCATGGGTAGGAAATACTCTGTCAGAAACTGTTCCACTAAGTCATTCCAATAGGTGATAGGTCTAGGTTGTGTACTACATTCAACCATTGTAGGGTCTTTTCTCTCAACGAATAAGGAAATAGTGTCAATTTGAGAGCTTCCCCACTCACTCCTCGGATTATGAACGATCTACAAATGCCCATAAACAACTAAAGATGGAGGTAAGGATCCTCCATTGGGCTCCCACCAAATTGGCCTGTGTGTTGAAGTATCTGAAACATGACTAGCTTTTGCTCAAACTGTTGTACCTAAATCTTTGGCAGCAAAATTCTCAAGATTAAGACTGGCACAACATACTCCTATATAACCCGGTCTCTCTCATCTTCTACTACTCCGACTTCATTCCTTCCATTATTATTCACCCTCAACAGTGGATCAGCCATCTCTTCAACTATTGCTAACACTCTTTGTTCCCTTCTTCTTTGATGAAATGTGCGCTCGATCTCAGGATCAAGGGAAAATAATTCAGGATCGTGCTCCTCATTCATATAAAGCAATTAGCACCTGTCATGATACACGAGTAGCCAATAAAAATTTTGTTTTTTAAGTAAAAATTAAAAATAGTAAATCAAAGCACTCAATTTCACAAAATTTACAAAACACTTAGTCCCCGACAAAAGTGCAAAAAACTTATTATCAAAAACTCACTACGCAAGCATACGCAATCGTAGGTAGTAATTGGTAGACAAGGTGGGCCCTATGAGGACTAATTAATGCAAATTCTATAAATTTGAGTACAACTAATAAGTAATTCTAAAGCAATCTAGTGATTTAAAATTAACAAAATGCAGGCTCGACACAAGGAAATTAAATTCTAACAATCTAAAGGAAATATGCAGCTAAAAATTAATAACAATTAAGATGAGAATCAGTTGATTAAGGCACTGAAATTTATGAAATTTCAGTGCCTTAATCAACTGATTCTCATCTTAATTGTGAAATTTCACTACTAATTTTAGCTCCCAGATGTCGTGGGGTGCTATAGTATTGTGCAGCATTACTGAACTGTGTAGTAACAGAAAAACCTCAGAATAATGTCAAAAAATTATTTTTAATTCCTGAATTTAAGTTTGTAAGCAAAGTTTAACATATGTCTATGAAAACCCAACTTTCAAACACGTGATTAGCTAAATTTCCCTAAGTTTACAAGCCAAAAGTAGATGTCTATACTCTTGAATTCATCCTAGTTCAAGACATGTTCTATTGCTTATGTTATTTCCACTAATTTTAACTTTTTTAGAATTAAAAGAAGCTTGTATCCTATCTTAAGGTGATTAATCTTAAGAAGGACAATAATAAATAAATAGCCATAAGCAAACTACACTCTATAGCATTTTCATAGCAAAATGACTCTAAAAATAGAGTTATGGCTCCATAAATTCCAGTCTAAGAGATTAGTTCATGACTTTTACAGGAAAATAAACAGAAACAAGTCATTATTCATAAGCAACTTGGATTCAAATAGAGTTTCACAAACTATTATTACTAAAAATAACTCAACCTAGCTAAAATATCAAGGAATTAAGAGGAAAGATACATATAAGGAATAAAATTAGAGAGTAAGAAAAACAAAAGGAGAATGGGTAGTTAAAGAATGTTGATGAAGAGTCATCCCAACAATCCCCTTCAATTGCTGTGTTTTTCTTCCTTCCCTACTATTTTTTCAATTTTTTCCTCCTTCCATCTCACATGTGCCCCCTCCCTAAATTAGGGTTTTTTTCTTCCAACCATTGCCCAAGACTTTCTTTTCTTTCCATTTTTTGGCCCATCTAAATGGGTTTAAGGGCTAAAATTTGCTAGTATGTCACCAAAAGTGGGCCCATATTTTTGTTTTCTGCCAGATTGTAAATGTTGCACGATGCTATGAAGTTCGACAACAACACTACCTCAACATGCTCTTCTTTCACTCATTAGGCTTCAAAAAAAGAGCAAACAAAACTACACTTAACCAACTACTATAAAAGACTAAAAAGAGTAAAAGAAATAAGAAAAAGGCAAACTGAACAAAAATCTGACTCCTAACTAAACTTAACAAGAAACTTACTAAAAACAAGATGAAAGTGTGCTTTTCACTCAACTTTAGCCAAGAATTAGTAAGAGAAGATGCTAAATTAATCCCATTTTAATGGATTATCAGTGTCCAAGTGGATAGAAGATGTGACATATCCTTCTAATGATGCCTAGGTTGTGAAAATACTTTAGCATAAGAACATCTTCATGAGATTTAGAACACAAAGATTGCTGATAAGCAATGAGGGAACACATTTTCTCAATCGAATTGTTGCTAACTTACTCTCAAAGTACAATGTTAGGCATAGAGTCGCAATTGCATACCATCCTCAAACTAATGGACATGGAAAATTGTCAAACAGAAATATTAAGATGATCTTGGAGAAAACAGTTGACAAAAGGACTGGTCATTAGAACTAGATGATGCGCTCTGGGCTTATAGAATTGCATTCAAAGCTCCTTGGAATGTCACCTTATCAAATTATATTTGGAAAAGCATGTAATTTACCACTAGAGTTGGAGTACAAGGCATTTGGGTAGTGAAAAAGCTCAATTTCAATATGGACCAAGTTGGAATAAAGAGAAAGTTACAGTTGAACGAGCTTCAAGAACTACGACACTTTTCTTATGAAAATGCCAAACTTTATAAAGAGAGAGTTAAAAAGTGGCATGACCAAAGGATTCGTGGCCAGAGTTTGCAAGTAAGGCAACAAGTCTTATTGTTTAATTCTCTTTTAAAGTTATTTCCAAGAAAGTTAAGATCAAGGTAGTCAAGACTGTTTATAGTAAAAAAAGTATATCAACACAGAGAAGTGGATTCGCAAGATAGTCATGGGAATGCATTTAAGATTAACTGTCAAACAATCAAGCTTTATTGCAGGGAAGATTGGAACAAGAATAAGGCTACAATCTCCTAAGTGGAGATCAATTAAGTTATTTAATATTGTTTTTATGAAAAAAAATATTCTTTAAGTCTTTTGTGAACTTTTTAATAAGTTTCTTTGTGTTTTAGGTCAAGAAAAAGCTAAAGGTAGGAAGGAAAAGTCTAGAATTCAAAAGACAAAGTGATTGTAACAGGAACTTTGCGGCCACATTTTCTATAGGCAAAAAATTGTGCGGCTGTATAATTGCCCAGATAGAATTGGTGACATCATTTAAAATGACCATACATGTTGACCCCCTGGGATACGTATAAATACGCAAAAGCTTCTTCCTCTTCCACTTACATTTGACCTAGCTTTCTTGGAGTCAAAGAGTTCAATCTCTCTCAGACACTCTCGACAAAACTGACCCTTTCATCATCAATGGAGAAGAAACCCATGCTCCGCACTGCCAATAACAGCACCGATCAACAATCCACACGTTTTAAGCACTGGCGTCGATTTGAAGAGGCTTGTCCCGAGCCCATGCAATAAGAAACAAGGAGCAAAATCGTCTCTTCTTTAAGAATAAGGGAACTAATGAAGATACTCATGTGTGGTGACGGAAAATTTGCGAAGGAAGGGTAGAAGATTTCAACTCCCATCGATGAAAAAAGGCCCAATCTCCAAGCACCAATTCATCTTAACCGAACTAAAAAATCAGTAAGTTCAAAGAAACCCATATCATTGAAGGTGGCTTGAGCAAGAAAAGGCTAATGCTTTCAGTTTCTTTGAACCGAATGCAAGAATCTTCGAGCAAGAAGCCTACCAAAAGAAGACTGAAGGAATGGTACAATGAGATGAGAGCCATGGGATCTCAATGAAGGGAACTTTTAGCTCAAACTGCAGAGTAGAGAAGTAATTAAAGCGATGATGAGTATTTGAGACCCGTGGGTGAATCTCTGAAGCCATGGAAACTGGTTCACAGCTCAAAAAGGCCACACCAATCGACCAAAAAGGTAAGTGATTCTAATCGAATTTCTCTCAATTGACCATGAGGAGAATGACTTGTTTAGAAGTTAAGAAAGAAATCAAGGCAAGCACCTCAAGCTGATGCACCATCTATTCAGAGCTCGAAAGTAAGATAGGCTGACAAAGGAGCCTGACTAGCAAGGGAAAGAGTCGAGAAGATGAATCTAGAGTACTTGAACCTTTGCAACGAGCTATTTCCCAAAGACTTTGGAAAGATATGACTCAAGTGGTAGTAGCTCAAGCTAAAGGTATGACGGTCAGGTATTACTTCGAACATGAGGCCTTAGAAGATTTGAGTGCCGAAGAAAAAGAAGATGAATTGGCTTTTCAATGAGCCATAGAAGAAGAGAGACAGGGAATGAAAGAAGAGACTGAGGCTAAATGGCAAGCGTGGAAAGAGATAAGAGAACATGGGGAAGAGAAAAAAAAAAGATGAAAATTGAGGAAGAAATGAGTTCGCAAAGAGAAGCTGAAGAAAGACGAAGAGAAATTGAAGAAAAGAAAAAGAAAAGAAAAGACAAAAACGAGAAGAGAAGAAAAAACAGGAAGTGGAAAAGGAAGAGACAAGAAGAAGATGAAAGAAGAAGGAAAGTTTCCCAGTCTGCGCTCGCATCTCTGGCGCAAACTAAGGAAAGAAGATGGGAGGAAGCACCAGCTAAGGAAACCGAACTAGAGGCCTTTGGGAGGCCTAGTGAGAAGTTGAACGAGATCGCTCCACCATTATCAACCTCAAAAAAATTGGCTAGCACCGAGAGAGTAACAAGATCCAAGATTACACCCACAAAAACAATCGCAAACTGAAAAGGCCAGAACTGAAATCAGCTGTTGAACTGCAGGGTGAGATCCCACTTGGGCCCTTATTTGAGTATGATACAAGGGGAATGACACCTGAGTTTAGCTCTTCATCTAAGGAAGAAGCTGAGGTTGAGCGAGAAAATGAACAAAAAGATGAGGAGGTCACTGAGTTAGATGATGAGGTAATGGAGCTAGATGAAGACCAAGTTGCTATCTCATCAGTTTTAAAGAAGAGACAAAGGGAAAAACAGGTTGAGAGAATAACCAGAAACAAAAATGATCCTATTCTGTCCAAAAGGCCGAGAACAAGGTCCATGCAAGCCTCTCTGATTCAAGCTCCTACAGCTTCCTCTCGACAAAAGAATCTATTTTTCAAAGCTTTTTAAGAAGTAGATGTTAAGGGGAGGATGGAAACAATAAAGAGTAGGGACTTGTTGACTAAGAAAGGGTTCTCAAAGATAGCTAGATCACTTCTCGAGTTCATCACCAAGGTGATTGCCAAATACAAATGGAAAAAACTTTGTGCTCATCCACCTGCAGCTATCATCAGTTTGGTTCGAGAGTTTTATGTTGGAATGGGGAATGAGGAAGTTAATGTGTCCATGGTTAGAAATAAGATGGTTAGCTTCTCGACTTTAGATATCAACAAAATCTCTAAACTGAGTTTGACCATCAATGCTCGAATGAATGAGATTATTAAGTGTCCAATAGAAAAAAAAAAATTGAAGGAGAGCTTTGAAGATAATGACACACAAAGGGTCTGAATGGAAATTATCTACAATAAGAGTTCGAACCTTGGTGCCCAACGATATAGAGAATAAGCCAGCTGTGTGGCCATATTTTATTAAGAACCGAGTCATTCCAATCACTAATGACTCCACCATCTCACAATTACGAGTGATGCTCTTGTACTGCATTTAAAAGGGCCATGTCCTCAATATGGGGTGCATCATTTGAGAAGAAATGGTTGCATATGGGAGGAAGAGAGTGGGGAAGTTGTTTTTTGGATACTTGACCACACAACTTTGCCACAAAGTGAAGATCAATAGCCAGAAGGGAGAAGAAGTAAGCTTCACCAAGCATGCCATTGATGCACAGCTAGTTTGAAAGTTGAAGTTGCTCAATGCTCAAAAAAGAAAGAAGGTTTCTACTCCTTAAAAGAGACCTTCTCCATCTTATGCGGTTGCATCTCCCTTGCAACCTTCAACATCTGTTGCACCCTCTCTAAATGTAAACATCTTTATTCTTGGGTGGTTGGAGCACCTGAAAGAACAACTCAAGTCCTATTAGGTCTATGCCCAAGAGAGAGATGAGGCGATGAAAGAGTTCTTTCTCACAGTGGCTCCAAATGTGGCTCTGGCTTTCCCTGACTTTTCAGACATTCTAATTGAAAAACCCCAAAGTTCTAATGATGAGGAAGAGACTTCTTCTGATTATAAGGGGAGTTATGTTCCTTTTCTTTTCAATTATCTTGACTTTAGCTTGTGAATAAGATGATAGGATTAATTTTAGTTTTTGATATTTTGTTGGTTAGTGATAGCTCCCAAAATGTGCTATCATTAGACCTTATTTATTGTTGGTTTTATTACTCTCACATTCTTATTTATCTATTTTGTAAGCAATCAAGCATTTGGAGAAAACCAGAGCTCTCTAGAAGAATTATGATAGAAATTGATAACGTTCATTTATGAGTATTATTTGGCTCTAAAAACTAGCTCAATTGCTTAGAAGGCAAGTGTTTAATGTTATATTTCATGTCAACTAGAACAAATTTAAGTAAAAACAAGTTTTGCATGTGTTTGAAGTATTGATTTTATAAAAATAAGTTTTTAGGTGTATTTAGAGTCATTTTTGTTGAGAAAGTGTTAATTTTTGTTGTTTTTGTGTAGAGGCTGAAAAAGGACCCAAATGTACCTACATTCTGGCCATAACTGAAGCAAATAAAAGATGATCCAAGAGATATGAGACCAGTATGCGCTAGCATTTGAGAGCATGAGCCAAAGTGCAACTATTGCAGGAAAAACCCAAAATGATATGCGGCTGCATTTAGGCCATTTCGACAACAACACAATTGCGCCCACAAATGTGGCTGCATCTAGACCTTTTTGACAGATTCTCCAAAATTCGCGCGATTTACAGATCATATCAAATATTCTCAATCAAATCTTTGAAAATCAAAGGATATGGTAGACCAAGCTTCTCCACACTGATCTCGATAGCAAACCCTAGGCGTGAAGTCTATAAAAGGTAGCTCAATCCTTCATTTGAAAGAGAGCTTGGAGTTGGGAATTCTCTTCATCTCAAAATTATGTCGTTTTCTCTTTAGTTTTAGTCGCCCCTCCAAGTCTCCCCTAAGTTCTGTTCATATTCCATTCGGACTCCAACTTCGAAAGAAGGAGGAGTAAGTACTTGATTCTCCTTGAAAATGGTTGAATAAGTTAGAAAGGAAGAACATCTTAGGGTTCTTTTTGTTCTTAGTTTTCCATTCAGTTCTGTAAGTTTTTAGGAGTTGTACTTGCTGTTTTATTTTATTTTCCAACTTTGTAAGTTTCTATTTTTCTTTTAATTCAAGTTTCAAGTTCTTTTGTTCTTTCTTGGATTCATTCTTTAAAGTATATTCAAGTTTATTTATTTCAATGAATTGTGTTATGTCTTCTATTTTTTTGAACTTTCTGTCCATTATTTATTTTTCCGATGAATAGCTAAACTCCTTGAAGGGGATTCAATCATGTAGATACCCTAAAAATGAGATAAGCGACCACCATGTGTTCCTTGTAGATCTCCTCAACATATAGCTAAGTTTACTTTTAGTGAGTTTAAGTTTCCTTGTTAGCTTAAACTGGCCATTTGAGTTAGCATAGTTTGTGAAGATTTCAATACTGAAAGGGTTGGAGTTGACATGCGTTTTCCTAAAAGTAATCTAGGAAACGAATCTAGACATAGAACTTTACTTTTTGTACCTAGACATAGGACAAAAACCTTTAAATCATAAAGTCGTATTTTTCATTATCTAAGCGAATTTAGCCATAGACATATGAGTTTTAAATTGCTTAGTCTTCTAAAGGTTATATGAAAAAGGAGTTGAATAGGTGTTGAACTTGATTTACTTAGCTAAGTATCGAAAATAGTAGGTTGCAGACACATTTTCACAACATTCTGTCTGAACCGTACATAACTCGACAGAGTCAGTATGCGAGTGCAAGAGGAAGGATCTCTGAAATAGCCGGATTTAGTTGAGAAATTTGCGAGCACATGGTGGGCGCATTTCTTCAGGGTTGAACCAGAATTGAATCCCCTGCTTCTCATCCTTGTTTTTCTTATTACCTTTTCAGTTATCTTTACTTTTTCATGCACAAAACCCCAAAACCAACTTTATTTTCTTAGTTACCTTCGATTGCAACTTGTGAGCAATTGTTCTGTTAGCTAGAGAGTTTTTGTTAACTGTTCCCTTGAGTTCGATAATAGAAATACTCCATATATTACTTGTTTGTGACAGTGTGCACTTGCGCTTTCTTTTGGCATTCGCGTAGCAGTCCCACCAGAAACGTAGCTATTTGGACATAATTTCAAGTAACAAAGTTAGAAAAGATGAAGTTTAAGCTAAAATTCTCGAGGAGGTAGCATTGAGATGCTACCAGAGCATCTCAACGCTCTAAAATGCTGCAAACAAGCCATTCTTCCCACACGAGTAGCATTTTGACTATACTTTAGGCATCTTGACACTACAGATTTTTAGTAAATGTCATGCTCAACCCCGTGGATTGACCCTTAACGTTGTGCTCACCACTGAGAGCGTCTCGTGTTGCTCGGTGCTCAAAACACTAGCAAGCCAATTTTTGTTTGAAGCGTCTCAATGTTGTCATCCCTTTTGCGATATTTGCCTTATTTGAAGGGTAGTGTTGAGATGTTGTCCTAAGCGTTGTTCCACATAACTATGCATTTTTGCAAGTGCTCGGACCCAAGTAGTAAAATGGTATGAGTATACCAAGTATCATATCCACAGAGAATTGTTTTGGGGTGAATGAGTAAAAAAAATAGTTCCTATCCATTTTATTTAGAGAAAATAGTCAAACATCACTTGAACACAGCAAATAAAAACAAAGAAAGCATGCAATTAAATGAATGAATGAGACAAATAGAGTAACGACATTTAGTGGGTTAATTTTACTAATTGGACCATGCAATTAACTAGCCGAGAAATTGATAAAGCCATCTCACTCAATTTTTAGGCCTAGAAGTCTAATTTCATGGAATTCTCCATCAAGTTCATCCAATCTTCTTAAACTAATTAACCTATGTGTCCATAGTGCCAATTAAGTAATTAAATGCATTAAGACCCTTCATTTTAAGCCTCGATTGATTTTCTGTTAATCCTATGTCACTTAGGAAGAACCCAATCGTTATACATTGCATTTCTAAACTTAAACCCTCTATTTCAAGCTCAATTTAAGCTAACGATCATTTAAACTATGGAAAATAGTCTAAAAGCATTACAAACTCAATATACAAAGGAATTGAAATGAGCTACAATATCAAAATACTTCAATTAATGAAAAGCATAGGTTCAATAGCTACATTAACTCCCTAAACTAATGAAATTAGCCTTTAAACATCATCAAAACAACCCCCAAGAACATTCACTATAGCTCTAAACAGTAACTAAAAATGGAAAGGAAAGGAACGAAATACTAAAACCCCGTTGATCTTTGACTTTCGTCTCGATCTATGTGGTTTCAAGCCTCGATACTCAACCAAAAGACTCCAAAACACCTCCAAGGTTGCCCAGTTTGGCAAGTTACCATAAAAGAGGTCTAAAACTCTAAAGTTGTCTCCCCAAAATTGAGCAGAAAAAGATGAATATATAGCAGGTATCGAGATAGCATCGAGATGCTAGGGACAGCATCTTGATGATGGCCAAAACCCATTGTTTTAATAAGTGCGCATGAGGGTAGCATCGAGATGCTGAGGGCAACAACTCGACACTACGAACAAAACTCAACTTCTTCATGTTTTTCCTAACGTTGAGACGCCACAGGGCAACATGTCAATGCTAGCTCTCAAGTTTGGCACTTAATGTATGGCGTCTAGATGCCATTTTCAAGGTCTAGACGTTGTCCTCTTGGGATTGCTTGTCCATATTGACTCCAATTCTATCCTTAGTCTCAAATTGCACCACTTTAAGCTCCAATTTCATCAATTTACTCTCAATTTCTCCATTTTCTCCTCAACTACTCAATTCCTGAAAAACAACAATAATGACATCAAAGCTCACGAATTAAGCCTACAACTAGCCAAATTAACAGGATAAAGATAGCATTATTTGCATAATACCAAGCGTCTCAATGCTGCTGAAGTTTCCTATATATATGTTTCTTTCCCTAGGTTAGACGTGTGTTCTTTTTTGGGTGTGCACTCCTTAGACAGCTTTGGAGAGCTTTTAGTTTATTTTATATTATAAGCGGCTAAGTTTTACATTTCTTATCCAAGGATGATTTGATTCCAATTGTAAGATAGTGAGGCTTTGGCCTCAACTGTAATTTCTTCAATTCAAGTATTATTTGTTTCTTGTTGTTATTTTATGAATGATTGATACTGATTAAATTGACGCCTTAATTTAGTATTGATTGTTTGATTGCTATACATGATTTTTTGATCCGTAATTGTCCTGAATGATTGGCCTTAGTAGCAAGGAGTTAGCTCGGCTTTTCCATGTTACATAGCTATCTCGATTATTCGGTTTTGGTTTAGTCATTCCCGTATTTTTAATGCTATCATTGAGTTGATATAGAACTCTAACATGCCCATTTAATTAGATGATAAGATTTGGTTATGATGGTTTGTTGGGATCAATTAAATTAGGGAAATTTACACTAGACAAGGCTTTTTCGACCAAGTAGACTAAATTCTTGAATTAAGAAGTTGATTATTCTTTGTAAGTCTATGATCGAAATTACAATTGGATGAGAATTACACCTTTGAATTAGAAATTTAGTAAGGTTGATTTTCTCACTCGTTTTTATTAAGGTTTGCTGTTTAATTTCACAAACCAAAACTCCCCTGTTTATTTTCTATTTTCATTTAACTTTGAGAAATTAATTACTTTGGTACCGATAGGATTCAACCTGGTTCCACTATTTCTACAAGTTAAAGTAGAAGAATCAATATTTATTTTCGAGGGCTTTGACAACCCGATTAGTGAGATTGAATTTTGAATTATTTTTGTGAATGGGTTAGAATATATGTACTCTTGATCCCTTTTACATAACTCCTTTGATTTTGAGCATGTTTTTCCTTGTTTGTTGCTTTGAAAAAAAACACTCAAGGATGATCATTAGAGCATATCTCAACTCAATATGGTGCCAAAACATCATAGCTTCTACGTTTTTTAAATCATGAGTTTCTAGTCATTCCTTTTTCTTTGCAAAACATGTTCAAGTCTCAACTTCCGTATGTTTAACCTATCTAACATGATTAAACATAGTCAATGAGGACATTGCCTTCTTTAAGTTTGGGGGGTAAGGATATCATGTAAGGTTTGCTGCTAGGCCATTCATTCATTCAAGAAAACAACAAAAAATAAAAAACAAAAATACAGAAAAATGAGAGATACTCCTCCTTCTTGAGTTGACTAAGTAACCAGGGGCATTCATGACACCCATGTTGGTCAGTACATGAAAGGTTAGTTTAAGAAAGTGAGTATTGTGCATGCATTCTTAGTAAGTGACTTTTGCTCGAGTTAGACACTTTCACCACAAAACGTTAGTAAGCTAGAATGAAGGCAAAAGTGACAATGAAGACCCTCTTTAGAAAAAGAAAAAGAAAGTAAAAGTGGAGGCCTAGTAGTTAAACAAGTTTGGGCGAAGTCTTAAGTGAATTATGTAATAAGGTCTAAGCTTCTCTTAACCATACGAAAAGGACTAACCTAAGTACGAGGAGTAAAGGTTAGATGGAGTAAGAATGTTGATTAGGTAAGTTTTGTTTTTAAAAAGAGGTATGAACTGATGGATGCTGAAACAAGAGTATGGTTCAAAAAACTAGTTTAAAAGAGATTTCAGCCCTAGTACAAGTATACATTGTCCACAAGTAATATAAAAGGGAAATATTTCAAGTATCGATCTCACAGAAACTGATAACAAAATTTCAAGTTATAAAAGTGCTCACTGTTGCAACCAAAGTTAACCAATAAAGTAAGAAAATGTATCAATGGTAATGTGATAAAGAAAATAGGAAAGGGAAACATGGGAATTCAATTAAGTTTCAACTCTAAGAAACTTTGTTAAAATATTGCGACTACATAATCACCATTTTTATGCCATGGATCAGATTTATCTCCTATTAAGCCTTGACTTCAAGCACCCTTAGGAATCTAAGTAATGCTCCTATATGTCTATGGTCAATTTATCTTACGTAATCAAACACACAATTCTTTTGATCCTATAGGCGTGACATATATCTAAGTTCAACAATTAAGTCCTATGTCGTGGCTCTTCTCTTATATCTCTTTTATGAAAATCGTTTATTGTCCAACCCTTTCAATATTGGACTCAATATTGCATGCTAATTTAAGTGGCTAAGTTAAACTAACATTTAGATTCTAAATTCAATAAAAGAAGAATAAGCACAAAGCAAGTTGGTGATTAACGAGAGCAATATGTTAGGTTAATCCATTCTTTGAGGGTATCCACAAAACCAAATCCCAAAGGAAGTTTAGTTCGACATGAAATAAATAAAAACTAAACACTTCATTGAAATAGAATTCATAATTACAAATATGAATGGAAATAAGAACAGAAGTGCAAAAAAACAATAAACAACTAGTCTCCTTAGCTGAAACTAAATTACATTTAAGGAAATATCACTTTAAGATTCGATCCAATCCCCTTTCTAGGTGAACCGATCTATACAAGCTAACTCTCACAAAAGCTAGGGATTCTAGAGTGGAATTTGAGTTTCTTCTTAAGGAATTCTCTCCAACGTTGCTTCCTTCCCCTTTCTAAGTCTTAATCTCGAATTTTTGTGTAAACTTTTTCGTCCCTTCAATCCACACGAACCTTGCCTTTTATAGACCTATGGGAGGTGAAAAGTTTCCGAAATTCATGCCTTACACCTTGACCCTGGATTTTCAAAGCAGGAGAAGGGAGATAGTTGAAGAATTTGTCAAAATTGGGTTTGACTCAAACTTACTCGAAGACTAGTTTTAGGGGCTGCAATATTTTTTTCCTTGTAAATTATGCAGTCACAATCCCCTATTTTTGCAGATTCCTACAAAAGAGCAAATAAGAGTTAAATTCGACAAAAAATAATTTTTCTACCCCTAAACTTAGTCAACTATCACCAAATGACTATTCCCAGGTGATTCTTTTATTTATGCATGCTTTTGGACCATAAAAACACATAAATACATGCATTCAATCATACTTTAATAAAAAAATGAACTAAACCTAGGCCAAATAAAGGTGCAAAACATGGTTCATCACACCCTCAAACTTAGCTCATTGCTTGTCCTCAAGCAATGCTAAACAAGAAAAACACACATTCATTTGGAAGAAAACATGCTTATCAAAGTAGTTTCTTAGAAAGGTTCCTTTAAGGAGAGGTCTCATACTCTAGTGCCAATCATACCTTCGAAGTCTCTAGTCTCTAAGTTCCCGTCTTTCCCTTTTCAAAGAAAAACTCTCCTAATCCACCTTAACCAGCATGCTTACTCCATCTAACCTCTAATCCTTGAGTCTAGAGTTGCTCTTTTTGTTTGGATAAGCTTTACGCCTTATTACAAAACTACTTAAGTCTCCCCCCAAACTTATTTAACTGCTAGGCTTTCAGTTTTATTTTCTTTTCCTTACTTTTCTTTCTTTTTCAGAGAGAGTCTTTGTTGTCATCCTTGCCTTCATTCTAGCTCACTAACACTTTAATGTGAAAGTATCTAACTACAAGCAAGCATCACTTACTAAGACTTGTTTGCACAATATTCACTTCTATAAGCTAACCTTTCATGCAGTGGAAAATATGGGTTTTATGAATGCCCCTCGTTACTTGGTCAACTCAAGAATGCAAAGTATCTCTTTTTATTCTTTTTCTTTTTCTTCTTCATTTTTTCAAGGTAAATCTAGCAATAAATATTACATGATATTCCTCATTCTATGATATACTCACTCCCCCAAACTTAAGGAAGGCAATGTCCTCATTGACTATTACTTTTGGACTTTTACAACAACTGAATTTAGTGTCGAACTTGATTTTTAGCTTTTTCATAACTTAAAGGCTAAACTCTCCTAAACAAGTTAGATGGGTAAAACATAAGGAAGTTTACACTTGCACAAGGTTTGCAAAGAAAAAGAAATGACTAAAAATCATAATTTCAAAAACTCAGAAGACATAATGGTTTGGCACTTAATGAGTATAGATATGTTCTAATGATCATCACCAGGGATTTTTAGAGAAACAAACAAAGACAAACATGTTTCATATTACAAAAGTCTAGTCAAAGGGATCAAGAATGCATAAACTCTAACCTATCCACAAAAGAAACTTAAAAATTAACCTAACTATCAACATACTCAAACTAAAACTAAACCTAACAAAATTATTCACAAGCAAGAGTCAAAAATAAGTAAGAAGCTCCCCTAATCGTCAAATGAAGTCTCCTTCTCATCATCAGAACTATGAGGTCTGTCTATCAAGATTTCTGGAAAGTCGGGGAAGACTGAAGCTACATTCGGGGTCACGTGAGATAAAACTCTTTTACCGCTTCATCTCTTTCCTCAACATAGGCCCAATAGCCTTCAACTGATCCTGGTTGTGCTCCAATTGACTAATCATGAAGCTGCTAGAATTTTAAGAAAATGTGTTGGAGTGGAGGTTTTGCAAAAGTGTTATGGTCGCATTCTCAGTGACAGACATTCTCTGTGCAGCCAAGCCTTTCTTCCTCTTATGAGTATTCAATACCTCAAGCTTAATGATCTGTTGTGCATCAAGTGAGGTCTTGGTGAAGCTCACCTCTTCTCCTTTTCGACTTTGAATCTTTGCCTTGATGCACAGCTGTATGATCCAAGATTCAAAGAGTAGTCTCCCCACTCTTGAGAGATAGTGGAGTTCGGAGTCATGGGGATAATTCTGTTCTTGATAAAGTGTAGCCACATAGATGGCTCATTCATAATATCGCTTGGCACCAAGGTCCTGATTCCTATTATAGACAATTTCCACTCAATTCCCTATGCGCAACAATCTTTAGAGCCTCCTTTAGTTGCTTTATAGTGGGGTTCTTCATAATCTCATTACCCTGAGCATGGATGACCAGACTCAGATTTTAAATCCAATTGATTTCCACGGTTGAAAATGTCACCATTTTGCCTCTCACCATTATTCGCAGCACACAAGCGCATGTGATCAAGTAATATAAAATGATAAGTAAATATCGATTATGAATCCATAAAGATTGGTTTTAATTCCATTAATTAATGTAAATACTCTCACTTATCTTTATTTAGAGAAAACAATCAAAAGAGGAAAAACTAAACTACTAACAAGAAAATAAAAGCAGGAAAATAAATGGGAGACGTAAGCCTAAGGGATAGACTTGGGTTTAGGATTAATTATTAATTAAACATACAAATGTGACTAAATCAGCAGTGACCTCATAAGTCTAGAAGCCTAAGAACATGGAATCTCCTATCGGTCTCCTCCAATCTTAAGTATTAATTAACTAACCTAGGTGTCCCTAGTGCTAGCTAACTCGTAAAATACATTAAGACTCTTCATTATAGACCTCTATAGATTAATTATCACTCCTGTTGCCACTCACATAATGAACCAACAGTCATGTATTCGGTTTTTGCCTAAGCTTTTCTCCATCGAGTTTCCACTTAGTAACAACTCAATTAACTAGTGTCCAATTAATTAATCTTTAGCTCCAACTACAATTAATTAACCTCTAATCCTGCTATCACTCGAGTAGGTAACTAATCGTGCATTAAGCTAACTAAGTATCCTCCATCGAGCTCAACTTAGTTCTGCCTCAAGTAATTAATGACCATTATTTAATAGTATTAAGCCTTAATTACATGAATGATAACGCAAACGAAGGACGATCTTGTGTTTTCGAGGCAATCAACCACGTACTTGATTTGCAAGGCAATCAACCACGTACCTAGTAACCTATTACTTGCTTGATGGTTTTGAAGCTTAGTAGCTAGCTTTAGTGCTAGTGTAGGGGAAAGATGAATTGAGAGCTTTATAAACTTTTTTCGAGCCTGTAAAGATTTCTTTAGGGAAGCTAAGTGCACACACAAGTGGGAAAAAATAGAAAAAGTTTTTAAGAAAAGTATATCTCAACGATAGATAGCTTTTGCTTGTTTCTCTTGTGTGATTACTGTGATATTCCTAGGTATTAAAATTAGAATCTCATGCATGCAATCATTGACTTTTATCTTTATTGCTTAGTGTGAACGTCTTGCTCGAGGACTAACAAGAATTAGGTTGGGAGTAATTTGATAAGACTTCGTTCATGCATGCCCATTCATACCTAAGTTATGCTTTTTCCTCCCCTTTTCATGGAATTAATTGAATATTTTGTAGGAAATTGGGAGCAATGCCTATTTTTGGAAAGTACAAAGAATCGGGGTGAAATCAAGCTAAATCGAAGGTCAATCGAACACCTGAGCGAAAAGATATGAAGGATTGACGATTATGCCCATGAGGAGTGTCGAGATACCAGACGGAGGCCCTACTCAACGCTGCAAGGCAGTAGCCTCGGATGTAGGATAGCGTCGAGATGTTGTCCAACAGCGATGAGACGCTGTTGCAAGTCCCGTAAGAGCATATGCAAGACAGCGACAAGACGCTGTAATAGTGAGTGTTGCTTGACGCTACGACAAGCCCCCTTGACGCTGGTCTCATTAAGGGTAGCATCTCGACGCTACTTCGATTTCTATAAAAGCCTTTTCTTCCGTTTTAGGGCATCTTTTCAACCTTCTCCAGCCCTCATTCTTGATTCTAGAGTAATTTACTTTTTAGCCTTTTTAGTCCATTTTAGGTAGATTTTGGCTTGTAATATGAGCTTGGGATCCGTTCTGACGACTCCCGACTAGTGGAAAACGCTAATTCGAGGTATTGTTGGGATTTCATTTATGGCATTGTGAGATTTGTGAATTAATTTAGAGTTAATTTTAGCTTTTAATGGCTTTCATTTCTCATGCTTATTCTTAGAATGATTGTTGTGTGGTTGATCTGACAAATCGACTAGATTAGGATCATTCATTGCTATGCATGAGTAGCAATAAGTGTCCTTGGTCTCATGTTTAATTTGAGTAGTAATAGGCCGGTAGCCACGTCGGTTAGATTGAGTAGAATTGCTTGTCTGCGAGTACATGGTAGGCCTTAGAATTGTTAGCACTTACTAAATTAATTTAGGCTAGCTAGTCTAAGTTAATTGGTTTGTCTCGACTCGTCCCTTGGGTCCATTGATTCCTTTGGTATTGGTCGTGCAAAATTAGTTAATTAAGTTGGAGCCAATTAGGCAATTTTGGTTAATTGGCTTAATTAAAGGCAAGCTCCTACAGGGTTCCGAGGAGTTAGTTGAGTGTTAAAAGAGAAATTAACTAATCTCACAGAGGAAAATCTATGAGCAATGGTATAATTGGATCCTGACATGCCAGAATTAGTGTTAGGTACACCTGATTACTCCCCTTTTAATTCCTTTCTTTTATGCATTTAATTTTTTGTTGCATTTATTTTTCTTTCTTACAGTTTAGTATTTTTATTATACATCTCCCCCTAGTTCCATTCGGTAACCCAGCTTTTTGGAAGTGATAATTATGATTCCTTGAGTTCAACCTGGTCACCACTGAGTACAACAATTTTTGGTGAGAACTGGTTATAAATTTATTTGGCAAGTGTGACGAGCTCCGCCAGGTATTCCTCAACTTCTCTTATTCTTCTTTCATCATCTTCTATTTTTTCTTCCTGCCTTCTTTTCTCTTCTTCCTCTTGTTTCTTCTTTTCCTCTTCTTGCTTCTATTTCTCTACTTGTCTCAAACTCTCTTCAATCTTCTGTTGTTTCTCGTCACCATCTCTCTTCAAACTTAATTCTTCTTCGATTTTCATCATTCTCCTCTCCTCTTCAACTTTAGCCTTCAAGTCTTTCAAGGCTTCTTGTTTGGCATAGTAACCAATGGCCATCCCCTTCGCTCGCCCCACAGCCACCTTGATCAAACCCACCCAAACTCTTTGGGAAATTGTTCTTTGCAAAGGGACCAACATGTGTGATTCACCGCTTTTCCCTTAACCGTGCTAACCAAAGCTCCTTTGTCAGTCTTTCTCATTCCCGAGCTTTGAATAAACGCTTGGCCTTTCTCTTTGATTTATACACACACCATTCTCCTTTTGGCTTGCAAAGAGAAATTGGATTAGCATCACTTAGCCTCTTGGTCGATTGTTGTCGTTTCTTTGATCGATGAACCAGTTTCGAAGGCTTTGACGATTCACCCAGAGCTTCAAGCATTCCTCATCACTCGAACTCTCTTCTTCCTTTTCAACTCAAGCTATTAGTTGTCTCCTTTGAGATTCCATCGCTCTAGTCTCGACATACCACTCCTTGGTCCGAATTCTATATCATTTCTTAGTCAAGGGTTCTTGCATTTGGCTTGAAGGAGTTGAAGAGACTAGTTTGGATTTGCTTGAGCCTCCCTCCATTGAAATCGAGGGTTTAAAAACCCTTTTTGATAGAAAACCCAGTGTGGGTTGAAGTTTCTTGGTCGATTCTTGCGCTTTCAAGCAAGGATCTTGTTTGGCCATAGATTCTTGATGCATGGCTTCAGTAGGAGAGTCTTCAAATTGCCGCCAACATTCAGAATGCACGGGTTGATGATCGACAGTGGTATCTATAGTAGGATTTGTGGGTTTCTTCTCCATTGATGCGAACCGAGAGCTTGGGTAGAGGATGCTTGAGAGAGAATGAGAGCTTTGACTCTTGAGAGTCTTAGGTCAAAACATAACTGGAAGGGAGATAGTCTCATGAGTATTTATATGTTTTTGAATGGAGTCTACACGTGCAATTTTAAATGACGTTATCAAGCTCACCCGGGCCATTATGGGACTACATAATTTTTCTTCTTCGAAAAATTGCAGTTGCAAAGTGCCCTAGTATGCACTTTGTGATTTTCCAATTTCAATTTCTCCATTCCTTCACCTATCTTTTCCTCGACCCGAAACGTAAACAAATTCATCAAAAAGTTCATAAACTTCAAACAAATGAGGAAGAAAATTTTTCTCAATTTTCTTTTCCGTTTTCTACTCTTTTTTTCTTTAACAGAATCCAAATTAAAAGCGTTGATCAATTGAACACCTAGGTAGGTCCCCATGTAGAGGTGTTCCCTAATGGTCATCTTAAATACCTCAACCTAGATAGGATCTACCTTAGACAGAGTTCCCTTTTGATCATGACTTTTGATTTGACTTTTCTTTCTTTTTTATCTAAATAAAAACTACAATACTAAGAATGAGATACTAACTGGTCTCCATTAAGGAGACTGTGGTCTTGTTTTGATTCCATTTCTCTCCCCAGTAGGGTTTAATTCTATGACCATTAACCTTACAAATGTATTTGTGGCTGTCCCATAAATCTATTGCTCCATGCTAGTTTATTTGAGTTATAGTAAACGGTCCAGAGCATATGGATCTCAGTTTTCTCATAAATAATTTTAAATATGAATTAAACAACAAAACTTTTTGGCCTTCTTGAAATCTTTTCCCTGTCACTTCTTTACTCTCTCCTTGTAAAGTTTAGCACTCTCATAAGAGAAACGTCAAAGTTCATCAAATGCATTTAGTTGTAATTTCCTCTTGACTCATGCTTGGTCCAAACTCTAATTAATCTTCTTTGTCGCATAAAATGCCTTATATTCTAGTTCAAGCGATAAATGACACGCCTTCCCAAAATGATTTGGTAGGGTGACATTCCTAAAGGACCCTTATACACAATTTTGTACACCCATAATGTATCATCTAGTAGAACTAACCAATCCATTCTTGAAGGCTCCACTGTCTTTTCTAAGATCGTCTTGACTTCTCTATTTGATAATTCAGCCTACTCGTTAGTTTGAGGATGATATTCAATTGCTACTCTATGTTTGACATTGTATTTCAAAAGTAAACTAACAAGGATTCAGTTAAGGAACTGTGTGCCTGATAACTCTTAAATTAAGAGTTATATGTTAGTATTTTCGGGCTAAATTGTAGATTTTTATCTCATTATATTTTAGAAAACTCCAAGCTTTGATATATTTTTCTCTAGGACTGATTTTGATATAGTAATATTTTTTATTAGAGCAAAGTGATCCTAATTAAGGTCTTTTATGTGATTAAATCAGGTTGGACTAATGAGGAGTCAAAAAGCCAAGAACAACAGTTTTACAACTAATTGCTGGAGCAAATTTCGCATTCCAGGCTTATACGAAATTCGCACGTGGGAGCTGTTATTCATTAATTGAGCTGGCATCTGTCAGTCCAGTCACTCGTTTTCAACCAACCAGAGCCCGCCACGTCACAAGGACAAGTCTAATCAGCCCTCATTTTCATAAAGGGTGACTATTATAATGGGGCAGCCGTTTTTGTTGTAGGAGGAGGAGGAGAGAGGTGAAGTTCCCGAAATAACAGAAGGGAGGAAGGAGCTGTCGAGAGAAGCTTCGACTAGGGAGCCACCGCCGGAGTTTTGCCAAAAACGGAAGGTTTCCAGTCGGAGCAGACGCCGATGCTGGGGCAAGAAACTTGGGGCAGCATTTCGACTTCTCCTGCTATATTTTCTTCTGTCATTTAGTCGTTTTATGTATTTAGTTTCATTATGTCTACATTTCTACTGTTTTTCCGTTTTTCCTGTAGCATGAACTAATCACCATAAGGTGAGGATTAGAGGATGAGTGTTTTTGGCTAATGTTATAGTTGAGTAGACTTCTTCTCCTTCGATTTGGTTTTTAAGGGGTTTTATTCTTAGTTTGTTTCCTCTTGGCCAGCCGTTATGAACATCGTCCCTCTGATTTCTGGGAAGAATAGGAGGGGCTGAAAACTTGAAAACCACGTTAGCCTCTTGTTTAGGTTAGTAGCTAACTAAGTGGGTAGGTTAGGGATAGCCACTCGCCTAACGCACATAAAGTACAGTGGTATATTGTGCTGAAGTAATTTAATTGCGATAGCATATATTTGGTGATTCGGGAGAATACCGTGTAGCCTGTAGTGAATCGAATGGAATGAATGTGTACTCAGTTCGTAACGTGGCTAATGCATGACTTACCTCTAATTCGAGCCTTTCGTTTAATTAAAGCACAAGTTAATCGTTCTATGTTTTCTGAATCTTTACTCTGTTTTGCATGCTTTAGCATTACTTTTGTTCCAGCATTTATGATTTCTTTTATTGCATCTCTATCGATAATTTTGAATGGTTACCAACTGAGTTACTGAGAATTAATTTGGGTTCAGTAGAAAGATCAATAGTCTCCGAGGATACGATAATTTTACTTGCCACTTGCTATAAAAAGGATGTGTACACTTGCACATTGACACTCTAATTTGCACAATTGTTCACATTGCTCTAGCAAACGCATCAAGTTTTTGGCGCCGTTGCCGGGGACTGTTCAATTTTTCTTTTACTTAAATTGATTTTTGGTAACTGGTGCTTAATTGAATCTGAATTAGCTGTTTGGTTTTACTTTCAGGTGTGTTAGTGGTGTATGAACAAGTCTTCGGACTTGGAATTTCGAATTGATCCAGAAATTGAGAGAACATTTCATTTAAGGAGAAGAGCTCAAAAAGCTGGTCAAAGAGATAGGCGATATCTAATGGAAAGACAAGATCCACTTATACCGCCTGGACCCCGAGTAGGACCTGCTATCGATGAGAATCAACCACAACCTGAATTGAGAGGAAATCGACCAGTTAATCAGGGAAATATGGCTGAGAACCCTGTTCTTTTAGCCAATGACAGGGAAAGAGCTATCAGGGCTTATGCAGTACCCACATTTGATGAATTATATCCTGGAATTGCTGGACCAGAAATTGAAGCAGCAAATTTTGAGATGAAGCCAGTTATGTTTCAAATGTTGCAAACGGTGGGACAATTCCATGGCCTACCTTCTGAAGATCCACATTTGCATCTTAAGTCTTTTCTAAGTGTGAGTGATTCATTTAAGAAGCAAGGAGTATCAAAAGACGCACTTAGGATGATATTATTTCCATATTCTCTTAGAGATGCAGCAAAGGCGTGGTTGAATACTTTTCCACCTGGATCTATCACTTCGTGGAACGATTTGGCAGAGAAATTCTTGATTAAGTATTTTCCACCAACGAAGAATGCCAAGTATAGAGCTGAAATAGTAGCATTCAGGCAGTATGATGATGAGACATTTAGTGAAGCATGGGAACGGTTTAAAGAATTACTAAGAAAGTGCCCGCACCATGGTTTACCACATTGCATCCAAATGGAGACACTATACAATGGGTTGAATTTGGATACTCAGAACATGGTAAATGCTTCAGCAAATGGAGCTCTGCTTTCAAAGACTTTTAATGAAGCCTATGAGATTTTGGAGAGAATTTCTACCAATAGTTCTCAGTGGGCAGATGTAAAAAGCACCCCTGGGAAGAAGAAGCAGGGAGTGTTGGAAGTTGATGCATTATCATCATTAAGTGCCCAAATTGCTTCCATGGCAAATATTTTGAAGAACATGTCAATGGGGAATGTGTCACAGAATGCTGCCTCAGTTAATCAAGTCACAGCAGAATCATGTGTTTACTGTGGGGAAGCGCATACGTTTGAATTCTGTCCTGGAAACCCAGCTTCGGTAAATTATGTTGGAAATCAAAACATGAGGCAGAACAATCCATATTCCAACACGTATAACCCAGGATGGAGAAACCACCCAAATTTTTCTTGGAGTGGTCAAGGAAGTAATGATGCAGCAAATCAAAGTCATCAAAGAATGCAGTATCCTCCCGAATTTTCACAGCAGCAAAATCAACAGTTTCCACATCAAAAGCCTGTTAATCAATCAATTCCTGGAACCTCTCTGGAGAGCCTCATGAAGGAGTATATGGCCAAGAATGATGCTGTAATTCAAAGCCAACAAGCTTCCTTGAGAAATTTAGAAATTCAAATGGGACAATTAGCAAGTGAGTTGAAGGCCAGACCTTAAGGAAAACTTCCTTCAGACACTGAGACTCCAAAAAGAGAAGGTAAAGAGCAAGTACAAGCGATTGAGTTGAGGAGTGGAAGACCTCTTGCTGTAACAGAAAAGTTAAGCAAGCAAAAGCAGAAAAGTAAAGAATCAGCAGTGCAGACAGAGGAAGACACAGTTGAGCCTGAAAATGTGAGTCTGGAAGAAACAGAGAATGCTGAGAGTACAGAGGATGTTGAGAAAACAAAGGATACTGAGAATGCTGAAGCAGAAGACAGTGCTGGAGCAAAACGTTCAGTAGTAACACAGAAGCCAGCTACTGTGAGTCCAACATTTGTGCCACCACCACCACCATTTCCTCAGTGATTAAAGAAGAAAAATCAAGATCAGCAGTTCAAGAAATTCTTCGATATCTTTAAACAACTTCATATAAACATTCCTTTGGTAGAAGCTCTTGAGCAAATGCCAAAGTATGCGAAGTTCCTTAAGGATATGCTCACCAAGAAGAAGAGGCCAAGTGAGTATGAAATTGTACCATTATCAGGAGAATGTAGCTCTATAGTTGCAAATCTTATTCCTCCTAAGCTTCGAGATCCTGGATCATTTACAATACCAGTGTCAATTGGAGGAAAAGAAGTAGGAAGAGCTCTCTGTGATTTAGGTGCCAGCATAAATCTTATGCCATTGTCTATTTTTCAGAAATTAGGCATTGGAGAGGCAAGACCAACCACTGTAACTTTGCAGTTAGCTGATCGGTCAATCACATATCCTGAAGGGAAGATTGAGGATATTTTGGTACAAGTGGATAAATTTATTTTTCCAGCTGATTTCATCATTTTGGACTATGAAGCAGACAAAGAGGTACCAATAATATTATGGAGACCTTTCTTGGCAACTGGAGGTACAGTAGTTGATGTGGCTAAGGGTACAATTACATTGACTGTGGATGATCAGGAAGTGAAATTTAATGTGTTAGATGCTATGAAATGCCCAGCGGAGAGAGAACAGTGTTCAGCTATTCACATCCTTGATGATGTGATAAAAGAAAATTTTGAGCTTAAATTGCTAGAGCAGCATGATCTAACGTTTCAAGAGATTTCAACAGAAGATTTAGACTGCTGCAGCAAAAGATCTGAAGTGAATAGTGTGGCAGAATTTCCAGGGTATAGGAGGTTATTTGAATCATTGGAGCTGGCGGATAGAGAATCTCCACCAATTCAACCATCAATCAAGGTGCCTCCTAAGTTAGAATTGAAACCCCTCCCTACACATTTAAAGTATGCATACCTGGGAGAAAAAGGAACTTTGCCAATCATTATTTCAGCAAATCTTTCACCCGAGGATGAGCTACTGCTTTTAGAATTGCTGAAGCAATACAAGAAGGCAATTGGATGGACATTGGCAGATATACAGGGTATAAGTCCTTCCTTTTGCATGCATAAAATTAATTTGGAGGATGGAAATTTCAGAACCATTGAACATCAAAGAAGGCTTAATCCTGCAATGAAGGAAGTAGTTAAAAGGGAAGTGATCAAATGGTTGGATGCAGGAATCATTTATCCAATTGCTGATAGCAATTGGGTAAGTCCTGTGCAGTGTGTTCCTAAAAAGGGAGGTATGACTGTGACTGTTAATGAAGCTAATGAGTTAATTCCAACTAGAACAGTAACAGGTTGGCGGATTTGTATGGATTATAGGAGATTGAACAAAGCCACCAAGAAAGATCATTTTCCACTGCCGTTTATTGATTAGATGTTGGATAGGTTGGCAGGGCAAGCTTATTATTGTTTTCTTGATGGGTATTCGGGGTATAATCAGATCACCATTGCTCCTCAAGATCAGGAGAAAACAACATTTACTTGCCCCTATGGAACATTTGCCTTCAGAAGAATGCCTTTCGGGTTGTGTAATGCTCCAGCAACTTTTCAACGCTGCATGATGGCCATATTTTCAGATATGGTGGAGTCTATAATGGAGGTATTTATGGATGATTTTTCAGTATTTGGAGAATCTTTTCAATCCTGTTTAGAAAATTTGGGTAAGGTATTGCAGAGATGTGAAGAGACTAACCTGGTGTTAAACTGGGAAAAATGTCACTTCATGGTCAAGGAAGGAATTGTCCTTGGGCACAAAATTTCTGAGGCAGGAATTGAAGTTGATAAAGCAAAAGTAGAGATCATTGAAAAGTTGGAGCCACCATCATCAGTCAAAGGAGTCCAGAGTTTTCTTGGGCATGTTGGATTTTATCGAAGATTCATAAAGGATTTTTCAAAAATATCCAAGCCGCTTTGTACTTTGCTGGAAGTCAATCGACCATTCCAATTCTCTGAGGAATGTGTAAGGGCATTTAACACCTTGAAGACAGCATTAGTTTCTGCACCAATCATTGCTGCACCAAATTGGAGTATGCCATTTGAAGTAATGTGTGATGCAAGTGACTATGCAGTAGGAGCTATGCTGGGGCAAAGAAATGGCAGAACCATCCATCCAATTTATTACGCCAGCAAAACCTTGAATGAAGCTCAGTTGAATTATACCACTACAGAGAAAGAGCTGCTAGCTGTGGTATTTGCTTTGGAGAAATTCAGATCATATCTCATTGGGACCAAAGTGGTGGTTTATACCCATCATGCGGCATTAAAATACCTGTTGGCGAAAAAAGATGCTAAACCAAGGCTAATAAGATGGGTGTTGCTTTTGCAAGAGTTCGACCTAGAGATAAAAGACAAGAAAGGGTCAGAGAATCAAGTGGCTGATCATCTCTCTAGAGTGGAGCAGCATCAACAATTGCTACAGCAACCTGAGATAACAGATGCATTTCCAGATGAACAATTGTTGGTAGTCTCAGAAGTGCTGGACAATGAAATTCCTTGGTACGCTGATTTTGCTAATTATTTGGCTGCTAACATTTTACCTTCTGAATTGTCTAAACAGCAATTGAAAAAGTTTCTCCATGAGGTAAAATTTTACTTTTGGGACGATCCATATTTGTTTAGACATTGTGCTGATAATATTTATAGAATGTGTGTTTTTGGAAGTGAAATTCAATCAATTCTTGAGCATTGCCATGCTTCTACATACGGTGGACATTTTGGAGGGCAACGCACGGCAGCAAAAGTCTTCCAATCAGGTTTTTATTGGCCTACAATTTTTAAAGATGCACATTTTTTTAGTAGAACATGTGATGCTTGTCAAAGGAGAGGAATGATAGGAAAAAGAGATGAAATGCCCTTAACTTACATTTTCGTTGCTTATTAAGACTCTTGGGGTCTCAAATCTTGTGAAGATGTTTTTTTGCAAAAATCTCTTTACTACTTAAGCATTATTGGTAGGAGATATCATGGCTTCTATCCATTTTGACACATAATCAACTTCGAGTAGAATGTACATATTCCCAAAAAGAAAGAGGAAACAGCCCATGCATCGAAAATCTCAACTTTCAACATGTAAGTCATTGGCATCTCATTTCTGGTTGTAAGATTCCTAGTCCTCTGGCATTGGTAAAATCTTTTAGTGAATTGATGTGCATATATGAATAGAGTTGTCCAGTAATAGCCACTTTGAAGTACTTTTGCGACAGTCTTCATGCCTCCATAATGGCCTCCATATCAGGCTACATGGCATTCTTCCAGAATCTTAGGCATTTCGTCTCCAGCTATGCATCTTCTCAAAATTTGTTCTAGACCAGACTTGTACATGTATGGCTCATCCCAGCAATATTGCATGATGTCGTGGTAAAACTTCTTGAGCTGTTATCGTAATGCACTTATCGAAGTTAAACCACCACTACAACAAATTAGGTTTTTAATGACGGTCTCTAAATTTATGGCCTTGAAATAATGATAGACATAGGAAAAACACACTGAAATGCGCTCAAATTGAAATTTCTGAAAAAAAAACATTTATAACAACGGGCATTGCTCGTGATTGCAGCCTAGATAAAATTTAAATTAATTTTTTCTACATTTTTCAATATGAAACCCACACTCATACCCACGAAACCCATGCAAAACCAAACTCCTTTCTCTCTCCACGTAGGCCTGGCCCTTTTTTCTCTCTCAACGAGTTAGCCGTCACTCCTCTAACGTCATCTCCCATGTGCTTGGCCATGGATTTATCCACTTCTCGTTGTTGTTTCTTCTTCACGTGGCTTGATGATTGTGCTATTTCTTCTTTGCGTGGAATTTTACCCCACCTCATCATCACTCGATGAGATCTTTGGCACCAAACATTAATGCTCAAAACACCGTCTGGTTCTTGGTGGCGCTGGTCAATGCCAAGATCGAGCCATTGGCAAGGAGGATCGAATTGGATAAATAAGACAAAGTGAAGGGGTTATACGAGAAGGTGATGTGGAAATTAAGGTTGATGGATTGATGAATCAAAGTGCAAGAGCATGCTTTCTCAAGTAATATATGGAAGTACTCCAAGTATCGAACCCAAGGGAACAAATGTAACAAAATTCTAAAACAACAAAAACCTCCTCTAATTTTCAACCTAGGTAACCAGAAAATAATGATATTTTGGGGTTTTGTAAATAGTAAGTAAAAATAAGCTAAAATGGTAAAAGGATGAGAAAACACTAATGTGGGAAAAGAGATTCAAATCTGGTTCAACCCCAAGGAATATGTTCCCACCGTGCACCTGTAAATTCTCCAACTAGGCGGAGTTCATACTGAGGTTGCTACCCATATTTGCCCGCATCTCAATCTTTCGAGTTCTATACGGTTTGAGTAGAATGTCTACCTAAATGTACCCACAACCTACCCTAATCGAAAAGTAACACAATGAATCAAGTTCAACACCTATTTAGATCTTTTCTAAGTCCTTTTAGGAGCCTCAATTAAACACATATGTTTATGGCTAATTCTAACTTACGCAAATAAAAAACACAACTCTATTGACTCTAAAGGTTCTTGTCCTATATCTAAGTACAAAAAGCAAAGTTCTATTTCTAGACTATTCTCCTACATTATTTTTATGAAAACATGTGCTCGATCCAACCTTTTCAATATTGAATCTCACACAAACTATGCTAACTCAAATGGTCAGTTTAAGCAGCAATAAAACTTAAACTCAATAAAACCAAACGGTGCTGAATGTTGAGCAAGGTTACTTAAGCACAACGTGGGGCTTTCTTCCTTCTTAAGGTATCCATTTCATTGAATCCCCTTGAAGGAGTTAACTCATCATAGAAAAGAAAATAAAAGTGCAAAAATTAAAGAGACAACTAGAATGAAAAGAATTAAACTTCATTGAAAAAGAATAAGCTTAAATACACTCTGAAGTATAGAAATTAAAGAAAAACAACTGTGAATTAGGAATAGAAATTGAACTGCAACTTAGAAACTTGAATTCAAATGAAAAATAGAAACTTACAACTAAAAGTTAATCGAAAATAGCAACTGCAACTTGAATGAAAAATAGAAATGAAACTAAAAAGAAATACAAGAAATAAGAACCCAGCCTTCCTCCTCTATTCTAACTTGTTCAACCTTTTTCAAGGTGAAGTAAGTCTTTACACCCTCTTCTTTCAAATATGGTGTCCAAACAGAGCTTGAGAAGAACTATGAGAACTCGATGTTGTGGCTATAAAAGAAAAGAAAGCGGCATAGTGTGGGAAAAAATGTAGAAACCCGAGCACTCCTGAAAATGAAGCTTGAGCCGCCTTTATAGACCTCAAGGTCTAGGGTTTGCTTCTGATATCATTGTGAGAAGGTATGGTCAACAATATCCCTTGATTTGAGGAGATTGGATGGATAATCTGTTTAACAATATGTCAAATTTGTAAATCTGGGAGAATTTGTCGATTAGATCTGATAACGCTCATTTATGAGTGTTATTTGGCTCTAAAAACGAAGCTATTTACTTAGAAAGTGAGTGTTTAATGTTATAATTCATGTCATTTAGAGTAAAGTTAAGTAAAAACAAGTTTTGAATGTGTTTGAAGTCTTGAAAATAAACTTTTAGGTGTATTTAGAGTCATTTTCGTTAAGAAAGTGTTAATTTTTGTTGGTCTTGTGTAGAGGCTGAAAAAGAACCCAAATGCGCCCACATTCTGGCCGCAACTGAGGCAAGTGAAAGATGATCTAATGGATATGCGACCAGGATGCGCTAGCCATTGAGAGAAGAAGCCAAATTCCAACTATTGCTGAAAGAGTTCAAAATGCGCCCAACTAGGCGGCCACATTTAAGCCATTTTGACAACATCACAATTGCACTCACTATGTGGCTGCATCTGGACCTTTTCGACAGATTCTCCAAGATTCCCGAGATTTGTAGATAAAATCAAATAAAATAAATTATTCTCCATCAAATATCCAAGGATCAAGGGATATGGTCGGCAAAGCCTCTACACTGATCTCGACAGCAAACTCTAGGCCTTGAGGTCTATAAAAGGAGACTCAAGTTTCAGTTTCTAGAGAGCTCAGAGTTGGGAATTCTTTTCATCCCTAAATTTCGTCATTTTCTTTTTAGTTTTAGCCGCCACTCCGAGTCTCCCCTAAGCTCTGTTCATATTCCATTCGGACTCCAACTTCGAAAGAAGGAGGAGTAAGTACTTGATTCTCCTTGAAAAAGGTAGAAAAAATTAGAAAGGAAGAACATCTTACGGTTCTTTTTGCTCTTAGTTTTTTTTGTTCAGTTCTGTAAGTTTTTAGGAGTTGTACTTGTTGTTTTATCTTTATTTTTCAGTTTGTAAGTTTCTGTTTTTCCTTTGAATTCAAGTACTAGCTTCTTTTTACTTTAATTTAATTTAGTTCTTCCTTTGTTTTCATACTTCAAAGTGTATTCAATTTCATTATTTCAATAAAGTGTGTTATTTCTTATTCTCGTTCTCTTTATTTTATGCACTTTAGTTTTCTTTTCAATGAGTAGCTATACCCCTTGGAGGGGATTCAATGAAGTGAATATCCTAAAAAGGAGATAAGCCCCCACCATGTGTTTCTAGCAACTTTGCTTAACATTTAGCATCGTTTGCTTTTATTGAGTTTAAGTTCCATTGTTAGCTTAAACTGATCACTTGAGTTAGCATAGTTTGTGTGAAATTCAATACTGAAAGGGTTGGATCGAGCACGCATTTTCATAAAAGCAATCTAGGAGAAGAGTCTAGACATAGAACTTCGCTTTTTGTACCTAGACATAGGACAAAAACCTTTAGAATCATTGAGTTGCGTTCAATATTCATCTAAGTGAAAATTAGCCATAGACATATGTGTTTAATTGCTTAGTCTTCTAAAAGCACTTAGAAAAGTGCTAAATAGGTGTTGAACTCGATTCATGATGTTAAGTGTTGTTTAAGGTAGGTTGCGGGCACATTTCAGTATCATTTTGTTTGAATCGCACAGAACTCGATAGAGTCAATATGCATACGCAAGAGGTAGAATTTCTGAAATAGTCAGACCTAGTTAAGCAAGTTTGTGGGCACATGGTGGGTTCATTTTCAGGTTGAAACAGATTTGAATCCTCTGTTTCTCATTATTGCACAAAACCACCAAAACATCTTATTTATTTGGTTACCTTCGATTGCAACTTGAAAGTACTTGTGTTGTTATTTGAAAAGCTCTTTGTTAATTGTTCCCTTGGTTTCAATACTTGCAACACTTCCATATATTACTTGTTGGGTAGCGTGCATTTGTGCTTGCTTTTGGCATATAGCAGATGCCCCATCAAGTTTTTGGCGTCGTTGCTGGGGAACGGCTTTTTGCGATCGGTTTGCTATCTCATTTCCACTTTGTCACAGGAATCCAAGTCTATTTTGCAGGTTTTGCAGGTTAGAGTTGGTGTATGCGCAAAGGGCCTTGCCCTTGTGATTTTGATCTTGAGATAGAGCGAACTTTTTTGTAGATCTACAAGAGTTGAGCGCACAATAGAACCTAGAAGGACTTTTTTTGTAGGAACTTTCAATGGATCCACTTGGAATCGATCCTCTTGGTGAGCAACAAAGAAGAGCACAACCCAATAATGAGCCACAACAGCGAGTGGAGTAGCAAAATTCCATTTTTATTGCAAATGAACGTGATAGAGCTATAAGGGATTATGCGGTCACAAGTTTCCTTAATCTTAATGCAGGAATCATGAAACCAAACATTGAGGCAACTCATTTTGAGTTGAAGCCGATAATGTTTTAGATGCTTCAAACTATAGGGCAATTTGCAGGATTACCAAACAAGGATCCTCACAAGCACATGAAGCAATTCTTGAGGATATGCAACTCGTTCAAGCTGAATGGAGTATCAAGCGAGATGTTGAGGTTGAAACTTTTTCCTTTTTCTTTGCAAGGTAATGTAGAAGCATGGCTAGATTCTTTCCCACCGACTCGATCACTTCCTGGGATGACTTGTTGGAAAAGTTTCATCTTAAATATTTTCCTCTAACCAAGAATACTCAGATTCAAGGGAAAATTATCACTTTTAAACAAGGTCTGAACGAAGGCATGGATACAACAAGGGAGAGATTTAAGAAGTTCGTCAGGAGATGTCCACATCATGGCTTACCAGCTTGCCTTTTGATCGAGCATTTTTATAACGGATTGACCCAAGCCTCTAAAACCTTGGTTAATGCATCAGGAAATGAATCCTTGTTAAGAAAGATAGTCAATGAAGCTAACGAGGTTTTAGATGCAATCGTCTCCAACAACAGTAAGTGGGAAGATGAAGACACGCATTCTCCAAAAAAAATTGTAGTTGCATACGAGGTGGATGCAATAGCAGCACTGAGCTCGCAGATCTCAGCAATGAACAACACTCTGAAGAAATTCACTATGGGGAACCAGGCCCCTGTTGCTACTTTAAATCAAATCTCAACACCTACTTGTGTTTATTGCAGTGAAGGTCATCTATATGACAATTGTCCTTACAATCCTACCTTCGAGTGTTTTGATAGGAATGAACTCTTCATCCCACAGCGGAAGCATTGGATCGTCTTTGATTTTATTTAAAATTAAACTAAAAATAATATTAATTAAGAAAACTTACTTTTGAGATAAATATGGAGAATATTCTGGCGGATCTTTATCTCTTCCACAAAGTCTTCCTAGCTATGACTCGAACATAGGACCAAGGCTTGTGGGAGCCTCTTGAAAGAAAATCCACAAGGATTGGAGAGAAAAAGGTCTAGAGAGAATTCTCTAATTCTCTCTATTGAGGAGATGTGTGCTATGAAGAATGCACAATGGCTCACCCCTAGGATCCAATTTATAGTGGTCTAGGGAAAATAATTAAATAAGATATTTTAATATCTAATATATTAAAATACATTTATCTAATTAATTTGAATTTTATTCAAACCGTTTAAAATTCTCCTACGACATCTATTTCATAATTTGAATCCAATTCCAATTTAATGAATATCTTTTATTTAATGTATCTAATATACATTAATTATTTTAATATTTAATGTATCAAATACAATAAATATATTTTCCTCTTTTATATTTAATATATCTAATATATTAAATATTAATTTGAACACTTCAAATTTTAATATTTAATGTATCAAATACAATAAATATATTTTTCTCTTTTATATTTAATATATCTAATATATTAAATATTAATTTGAACATTTCAAATTAAATATTAATTTAAACATTTCAAATTTTTCTTTCAACTAAATTGATCTTTTTAGTGTTACTATGAGCTAGCAAGGGGATCTTATGGACCTACAGATTATAAGCTCCAATGATACAAAATTAATTAATTAATTAATTTTCATTCGTTAACTCTAGGTCACTCCACTATAGACTTAGAGTTACACTCTTATGCACTGTAGGACAAGTTGTGTCCATAGATATAGTCATTACATGCAAGTCGATCCTTCACGAGTTGTTCGTAATTACAGCTGGGTCAAAAGTCCGTTTTACCCCTATAATTACATCTTGCACCTTAAGTATCATTGATCCTCTAATGAACAATCTGTTTATAATCTAATTATAAACTAAGTCCCTCTCCGGCCAGTGAGAGGGTGGGGCCCAATTGTTCAAGTCCTGAAATCAGCACTTAAGAGAACTACTCATCTACTTACCCTATATGGGAAGGAGTGAATTCCATCATGTGAGATTATGTTCCCAGCTCCTTATTTGGTCAAGTCCCCAAAATGGTAGGCATATTGAATCTGCTACAAAAGCCACTCTCACCCATGCAAATCAAAGGGCAAGCACTCACAAGCAGGAGTTCATAACTCACTCAGGATTAAGATCGAGTAGCATATGATCATCCTGATGAAATATTAATCTTCTCAATTAACGGATTTATAAGGAGAGATTAAATATTTCGTGATCCAGTCTTATACAAACTCATTGTATAAGATACCCCCACTCACATGTCTCCACATGAATAATTTGGATCAAAGCACTTGTAACTATTACAAAGTGGGCCATATCAATAGTGTTACTAGGTTAAGGCACCCAACCTTATCCATATACTATGACCCTTTAGGTTCTTTCTTGAACATGATCCTCTCGTATGTCAACCACATACTGTTCAAGATTACAATAATAAACTTGGATTTTTCATATAATGGATAATATTATATTGCAAATAAAATAATCAAAATTATTATTAATTATTAAATAAATTATTAATTACGAGATTTTAGGGCATAAATCCCAACATGTTTTATATGGCATAACATGTCAAATCCTTACTCAAATACGTACAACCCAGGTTGGAGACAACATCCTAACTTTCTTGGTGAGGACAGAATACGAGTACATCAAATCAGTACGTTCAGCAGGGATTTTCACCAGATTTCAATAATCAAGCACAACAGCCATACACACAGAAGAATGCTATATAAATGCAACTGCAATCATCAGCTCAGAACTCTTCATTAGAGACCCTTATGAAGGAGTTCATGGCCAAGATTGATGCCATCATTCAAAGTCAAGCTGCTTCATTGCGAAATCTTGAATTGCACGTTGGACAATTCGCAAGCGAGATGAAGAATAGGCCTCAAGGAGCATTACCAAACAATACGGAGAATTAGCATAGAGAAGGAAAAGTGCATTGCAAAGCAATCACTCTTAAAATTGGACTCAAGTATGCTAAGCTCGAGATGCCAGTGGAGTGGAAATCTCCACAAGTTTCTTTTGATTTCTTTTTACAGGAAAATTTGCATGAAAGTGTTGTTGACAAAGAAGTGAAGAAGGACTTAAACAAAGAAAGTGCAAGTGATGCAACCACTCTTGCAACCACAATGCAGCCTGACGAGTAGAAGAACATTCCTAGGAATGAAAATTTTGTAGGAAATGCAACTAAGGATGCGGTAGCAAAGCACCAAGAAGCTGAACTTGAGAAGAAGGCGACACCAATGAAGAAACATGAAAATTTATATCAAGGTGTCAGGCCTCCACCACCTTTCCCACAAAGATTCTAGAAGAAGAACAAGGACAAACAGTTTAATAAGTTCTTGGACATACTCAAGCAATTACACATCAACATTCTATTAGTGGAAGCTCTTGAGTGGATGCCCAACTATGTCAAGTTCTTAAAGGAGATATTGACTAAAACAGAAGGTTAGGAGAATATGAAACTGTAGCTCTCACTGAGAACTGTAGTGCTCTCTTAAAAAGCAAAGTGCCACCCAAATTGCAGGATCCAAGCAGCTTTACTATCCCATGCATGATAGGAGGGCAGGACGTTGGATGAGCATTATACGACTTAGAAGCCAGCATAAACTTGATGCCTCTGTCAGTTTTCAAGCAGCTAGGAATTAGTGAAGCTAGACCCACGATGGTGACTTTGCAGTTGGCGGACAGGTCAATAGCTAAGTCCATTAGGAAGATTTAAGATGTCCTCGTTAAGGTGGACAAATTTGTTTTTCCTATAGATTTCATAATCCTAGATTGTGATGCAGACAGGGAAGTGCAAATCATCTTGAGAAGACCATTTCTAGCCACCAGAAGAATGATCATAGATGTCCAAAAAGGGGAGCAGGCTATACGAGTAAATGACCAATACATCACATTCAATGTGATGAAGGAGATGCGCTACCCAGGGGAATCAGAGGAATGCTCGAGTTTAAAACTCTGTGATCCATTTGAATTTTATGAATTGCAGGAAGACAGCTTCACAGGAGAAAGTTTTGTAGCAGACAAGTTTGAAAAAGCCTCGGAGCAGTAGATTGCGGCTGCAGATGAAAAATCAAGTGCATTGAGACCAGCAGATGATAAAATAGTACCACTGAAACCTTCAGGGATTGAACCATCAGTGCTAGAACTTAAGCCACTTTCGTCTCACCTGAAATACAGATTTATGGGAAAGGATGAGACTCTACCAATAATTATCTTCGCAAACCTCACTGATAAGGATGAATTTTCTTTATTACAAGTACTCTCCAAGCACAAGAAGGCACTAGGATGGACAATAGCAAAAATACGAGGAATTAGCCCTTCTTTTTACATGCACAATATTAATCTAGAGGAGGGAGCCAAGAAGTCGATAGAGAACTAGAGGAGATTGAATCTATTGATGAAGCAGGTGATTCGCAAAGAAATTTTGAAGTGGATTGATGCATGAGTAATCTACCCCATAGCAGACAGCAATTGGGTTAGCCAAGTGCAGTGCGTGGCAAAGAAAGGGGGATGACTATTGTAAGAAAAGAGAAGAATGAGCTTATTCCAACTAGGACTATTGTATGATGGAGAGTGTGTATGGACTATCGTCACCTCAACAAGGCCATAAAGAAGGACCACTTTCCATTACCTTTTATCTATCAAATGTTGGATCGTCTTGCAGGGAAGGAATATTATTTCTTTCATGACAAATATTCAAGTTACAACCATATCACAATAGCTCTAGAAGATCATGAGAAGATGGAATTCACATGTCCCTATGGAACCTTTGCTTTCAAAAGGATGTCATTCAGACTGTGCAATGCCTCAGCGACTTTCCAAAGATGCATGATGGCCATTTTCTCAAAAATGGTGGAGAGAACTATGGAAATTTTCATGGATGATTTCTCTGTCTTTGGAGAATCATCCAGGACCTGTATGATGAATCTTGAACAGGTTTTGCAGCACTATGAAGACACCAACCTAGAGCTCAACTGGGACAAATGCCACTTATGGTGCAAGAAGGCAATGTCCTAGGGCACGAGATCTCACGGAAATGAATCGAGGTGGACAGGGAAAAAGTAGAGTTGATTGCAAAACTACCTCCACCTACATCAGTAAACGAGATCATGAGCTTTTTAGGTCATGCATGATTCTTCAGATGGTTCATCAAAGATTTCTCCCACATATCTAAATCTTTATGTAAATTGCTAGAGAATGACAGACCATTTGTGTTCAACCAGGATTGTTTGGTTGCTTTTAATAGGTTGAAGGATGCATTAAGCTTAGCCCCCATAATGATTGAACCTGACAGGAGTCAGTCGTTCGAGCTTATGTGCCACGCAAGTGATTTTGCTGTAGGTGCAGTGCTGGCACAGAGAAGAAACAAGATAATGCATCCTATTTACTACGCCAGCAAGACCATGAATGATGCACAGGTTAACTACACCACAATGGAGAAGGAATTTCTTGCAATCGTATTTGCATTTGACAAATTCATATCATATTTGGTCAGGACAAAAGTGATTGTCCACACAAACCACCCGACGCTCAAGTATCTTCTAACAAAGAAAGATGTTAAGCCCCAACTCATTAGATGGATTTTGTTTTTGTAGGAATTCAATCTGGAGATCTTAGACAGAAAAGGAACATGAAACCAAGTTGCAGACAAGTTGTCAAGATTAAGGTTGGAGGCTCAAAAGGGCGATTCAAAGGAGATACATGATACTTTTGCAGATGAGTAGCTGTTGGCAGTCAAAGCAATTGAGTTACCATGGTATGCTGACATACCTAACTACTTAGTTAGTGGGTTTACTCCACCAGGTGCAACATCGCAACAATTGAAGAAGTTCTACCATGACAGTAAATAATACTATTTGCCCTAAATCTTTATTTTGCAGGGACCATACATGGAGAACTAATTGTGCCCAGATTTGCCCCCAAATATGGGCCATATGCATCACAGGGCAGTCGATGGCGTTAATTAAAATTAGAAAAAGAAAGAGGGGGTCATTTTTGGAAAGTTCGAAATGTATAAAAAAAAGTCTGTTAGTTGGCATAGGTTAACACGTTTCAAACTTTCAAACCTCAACTCCTTCTTGCCATTTTCTTACAACCCAAGCTCCACTTCTGGCGAGAATCCGATCACCTTCTCCGACCAAGCCCCGTGCTAAAAATCCTTCATTTTTTCACAGAAAAGACCGACCACCCCTACTCTTTGTTTTGCATGTACTTTCGAAAGCAATGGAGCAAGATCCAGTCACTTAAAAATGTTGAATGCTAACCAAGAAGTAACCTTTTCCACCCACTAAGGTCTGTAAAGCCATCCACACGCTCAAGCCCTAGACAAACAGCCGTGTGCAAGGAAGGGAAGGGCAAATCAATCTCGCACACTCTCCCCGTTGATTCACCATTAACAAAACACTCAAGAAAGTAGGAAGAGGACATGTAAGAGATTTCTCGGCTAAGCAAGGAGGCCATAGAGAATCTGAGGATGCACTTGGAGGATGAAGAAGAGGAGTTAGCCCTTCTTTTGCAAAAAATAGTGAAACAACTCGAGGGCATACCAAAGGATGGAAAAATTAGTGCAGATTTAGAGGGTCCCAGCCAATGCATGGTTGTGTATACAAATAAGAAGAAGATGGGAGAGAAGTTTGCACTAGGTGGCGAGGAGAAGGCAAAAAGCCCAGTTGCGACCGCATCTGTGGGGCAATTAGTCCACCCTTAGGAGCCTGTCAAGCCTGAGGCAAGGAAGGAAGATGCGCCTGCAACCCTGGCGCCTCCACCCAAAGTCGGCCCTGTCGAAGAAAGGCTAAATGCGCCTGCATTTGCAACGCATTTGGCCCAAAACATCTTATTTATTTGGTTACCTTCGGTTGCAACTTGAAAGTACTTGTGTTGTTAACTGAAAAGCTCTTTGTTAACCATTCCCTTAGGTTCGATACTTGGAATACTTCCATATATTACTTGTTGGACAACGTGCACTTGCGCTTGCTTTTGGCGTATAAAGACGCCCCATCAAGTTTTTTCAATTGCGGCCGCATGTTGGGCACATTTGTTAGCACTAATGTAGTGCTATATTTATGCATATAATTAGCTAGTTTTATGGTGTAAATGTGAGCTTTTATGTGGATTATTCGTGTATTTTAGGAAACCAAGCAATTAGGAGCGAAATTGATGAGGCTGCACCAGTTGTTGGTGCCGAGAGGATGGCATCAAAATGCCATTCCTTATTATGCAAAACTTAGGGCTAGCTTTGAGACGCTACACACTAGAATCACTCTCATATGGCATTCTCTGTCTATAGCATTGCGACACTTCCCTCAAATGTGCCCCATTGTCTCAATGTTGTCGTGATATCTAGTACTTAAGCTTCATTTCTCAGCCAAATTAAGGCAGATACTTTTAGGGTTTTAGCCTTTATTTTTGATTTCTTACTTCTTTGGGACCAAAGGGTGATGAATTGAGGTGTTCGGGAGTGGATTTCAAGGCTTGTGATTGCAAGAATAGAGGCAATAGTCGAGATTACGACGTCAACAGGTTTTGTTCTATTTTTCATCTCTTTTCTATGTATCTTAGGGTTGTAAATTAGAAGTTTATGTACTGTTTTATTAGTATGTTGGTCTAAATTTAGTTGTTTAGGGGTAAGAGCACATTTAGATTTGTAATTATGGGTTAATTTGATACTATTTCCATTAACTGCCTTGTGTATTTTCATTTGGTTGAGTTGTGCTTAACGCTTCTTATTAACTTGCCATTAATGAATTGATTTCATTTCTGAATTGAGCTTGAAAGAGAGAATTTAGGATAGACTTAATTCAATAAACATTCCTAATATGCCTAAGTGACTAGGATTAACAAATGTCGGGTGAGGCTTAATATGAGCAGGCTTAATTTTAATTAATTAATTAATTAACGCTAATGACACTTAAGATAGTGATAATTAAGCATGTTCGAAAGAGACCGACAGGAGATTTCGACCGATTTAGCTCTAAACTTATGAAATTAGCAAGATTTAATTAATTAGCATGTTCGGTTTTTCATAGCTGCAACCTAATTTTGCTCAATCCCCTAAACACCCCTTTAAATTGTTGTCTCCATTATCTTTTAAATTGCTTTCTAGAATAGATTTGAATTTCAAGCATCCTTGTATCTTTAATCCTAAATAATTTCGATCTCAATTATTTTTTAATAATTAATTAATTCGAAGGAGCTTCAATTCTAGCTTCCTCGTGGGATATGATACTCGGTACTCTTGTGCCGTTTTATTATTACTTTGATCATGTGCGCTTGTGTGCAATTAGTGAAACACTACTACCCATCTTTACATCTATAAATGGAGCTCATTCCATCAATCTAAAGGGTGAATCACGAAGAGAAGAAAAACCCTAAAGAAGTTAAAAGTGAAAACTCCTCTACCATTCTCCACTTCTTGAAATCTCCATCACCCTTAGTCAAACATCTAGAGTTGTTAAACCAGTTCAATCCCCTTGAAAAATATGGATTGAACTGTCAAGTGGCTAGTCCCAAGTTTAGCTAGATTTTATTAATTTCAACTTGTTGTAATCTTGTTGACTTTTATTTCAATTTCAATGAAGTGCATTTTATTTATTTATTCATCATGAACTAAATTTCTTAAGGATTCAATTACATGGATACCCTAAAGGATGTGTTAGTTTAAAAATATAAGCTCGCTTGTTTGTCCAATACCTTTATGCAATTTGGTTTTATTGAATTTCATGCTCATTGTTAGTCTAAATAGGCCCATTTAGATTTACATATAAAGTTAGGACTCAATACTGAAAAGGTTGGGGAATAATGGTTGTCATAAAACCAATATAGGAGAAGAGTTTAGAAATAGAACTTCGTTAATTCACCATAGACATAGGATGATTGCCTATAGGATAAAAAAGAGTTGTGCGACTAATTAACTAAGTAAAATTTGACTATAAAAACGTAGGATCAATTAAGAGTACTTTGAAACAAAGGCTAAATAGGAGAAAAACCCAATTCACAACACAAGGTAATATGTGACAAACTTGCATATGCATATTCCATTTAGAGAAGAAATGTAGTTGAATCCTCCTTTACCATCGACATATTTGCATACATAATTACTACATCAATTTTACTTGTCTTATCACCTCACTTCACTATTTTTTTTCTCAGTTACCTATCCATTGCAAATTGATAAACATTTTACAAATACACTTGAATATACAATTGATAGCACTAATTTAGTGTTATATTTATGCCTAATTATTTTCTAGTTTTTTGTTCAATTGTGAGCCTTTACGTGATTATTTTGAATATTTCAGAAAATCGAGCAACTAGAATCGAAATTGATAAATTTGGAGCCTCAGGTGAATTTTGGAGCTTAATTTGGCTAATTTTGAAGCTAAGTACGGAGAAAGGAGGCTACATAAGCGTGTTTGCCAGTGAGGAGGGCGCCTTGAAGCTTAAAAGGGCGTTGAAACGCTTCATTTTGAAGCTTACACCCAAGAGCTAACGTCGAAACACTATCATGTGTTGTCTTAAGGCTAGAGATAGGTGATAGGACCAATACAGTCCTATATTTCTATGCCTAAATCATGTGAGTTTGGAGGTTTTAATGTAATTAATTGATCATTTTGTAGGGATTTGAGCATAAGGTACATTAAAAAAGATTCTACGTCGAATCACAGTTTCAACGCATCAAACTGGAGGTCATTCAGACACCCGAGCAAAGAGTTAGAGCAAAAATGACCAGTGTTGCACGTTGGGCCAGAGAGTCTAAACGCTATCGAAAGTCCCCTAAAGTCTCCCTCGACACTGCGGCGAGCCCCTGTGACGCTAGGAGTGTCTAGACGCTGTCCAGAGCGTCTAGCGCTCCGTCGATTCCTATAAATAGATTTTTTCGTCCTCTAGGTCATTTGTCTCTGATAGGATGACTTATCGAATGTCATATCAAGATTAAATTTATAAAACTAGACCTCTAAGTATTTTGCAATATTACTGGCCGAGGTCATCCACATGGATTGGAGTTCTTTAGATTTAATTAAGTACCGCAGTTAATTGTCCCTAATTTTATTTAGAGAAAACTTATTTTAATTTGGCTTGAAAGCATAAAATCTATCCTATTATTTATAAAGTTCGAGTCCAATTTTAGAGAGACATTTGTTAATTGCTATTCGTGAAGCCCGACTATGAAATTGACTATTGAATTCTGAATCATGCAACTGTTCTAAGTCAAGAATTACTAAAGTATTCAATTGATTCTCTCAAGCCCAATTGAACTCATGCAAGAGGTAAATCAACCTATCGGTCTATTTTTACAACTAAACACAGCATTATGAAATTCTTTTATCAACTTATAGTTTTAACCTATTCATTCGCATGCAATAGATTAAACCTAGTTATGCATCCAAGTTTTTGGTTAAATTTAATTTCTCAACCTAAATCTAACCTAACATACAAAGCTATGGCCAATAGCTAAGAATACTAAATCAAGATGCATAAAAAACATCACAATCACATTCAACAATCAAGCATAGTTCATACAATCTTACAATTAACTAGAAAGTCTAAAAAGTACTCAATTACATGCAATTAAGTTCACTAAATCCTAAAATTGAGAAAGCCAGAGAAAGGAAAAAAATAAAAATTGGACAACGCGTGCCAACACTCGTTTCCAACATTATGTCTCGCGATCCCGAGCCTTGAGTCTCCTCCTTAGCTCTCCAATGTGCTCTCTAAACCTCTCAAACACTGCCTCTATCGAAATTAGGGTTTAGGTTTCTCCAAAACGGCTCTCCTTCCTCGAAATACAACTTTCCCTTTTATAGAATCGGGACAACGTTGCAACGCTGTCAGTAGCATTTTTTAAAAAAGGGAAAATTCTTCTTCAGCCAGCGTTGCAACACTATAAACAACGTTGCAACGCTGTGCCCTCGGGTCTTCAAGGTTGAAAGGCTTCTTCTTTGGCGTTGCAACGCTATACTCTCAGGTCCAATTGCCTTGTCCTTCTTCTTCAACACTTGAATCTTCAAATATAGCCTTAAGTTGCTCAAATTTGTCCAATTATCTCACAGTTCTCCGATTTTGCTCCACATGCTCGGTTTCTGAGAAATAAACATAGAAATACATGAAAGCATACGAAATCATAGCAAAACTAGCCAAAAACTAAGCTAAAAATAGCACACTTATGCATGCTATCAGTCTCCATTTTTGGCCACCAAGAGACCATGTAAATACTATTTTCTCTATGTTTTTCATTATAATAAGTTAGCTTAGGAGTTTTTGATCTAAATCCGGTGTTTGGAAGGCTCAGTTCAATGTCTAACTAAGCATCCATTGTCGTTTCGAGGTTCGTTTGGAATTTTTATGTAATTTTGTGAGATTCCAGTACTTTGAATGTAAATTTTCAATATCTTTATGGCTTTTAATCTTTGTGCTTATACTTAGTAGCATGATTGTATGGTTGATCTTACAAATTAACTATGCAAAAGTGTTCTTAGCTATGCTAGAAGTACTCGTAGGTGTCCTCAGTCTCTAGCTTAATTTGAGTAGTAAATAGGTGAGTTGTCACGTCAGTTAATTAGGTAGAATTGCTTAATTACGTGTTCATGGTAGGCTTTAGGATTAAAATGCACGACTCAATTAATTTTGATTGGCCAATCTTAATTAATTAGCACGCTCTGACCTATCCCAAGAGCTTAATGTTTCTAATTAGATAGTCTACTAGATAATTAGTAAAATAACCAATTTAGACGTTGGAATTTCGGTTCCCTAAAGGAGGCTCGTACGGGGTCCCGAGGAGTTCGTTCAATCTTAAATATTTGGAAACTGTCTGATTGGTTGAATATCTATGATCAAAGTTGTGTTTAATCCTTAATTGCCTTGAATCGATGTGTGGTTAGATCATTAGCATTTATTTTTACCGCTCTCTGTTTAGTCCTTCTGTCTCTATTTTATGCTTAACCCCCCTAGTCCATGTCGGTCCATGTCATTAATTAAGAAAACCAATTAATTAAAATCAATTTATTTTGTTTACTGTGGTTCGACCCAATCCACTATTAATTACTACAAGTAGTTAATTTTAGATTGGTATTATAAATTGTATTTGGTTGAGCCTTCGATAAGTTTCGAAGCGTCTCAATGCTAAGGGTGCGCACACTTAATTAAATGGGGTGTTTTGAGGTAGCATCTTGACGTTGTCCCTAGCATCTCGACACTGCATCGAATCCAGCTTTATAAACAGTGTTTCTTTGCAGAATTGAGGGCGACTTTTATTGAGTTTTTAGCTCAATTTTTGATTTCATACCTTCTTGGGACCTGTGGAGCACTAATTGGAGGATTTGAGAGCAATTTTTGAGGCTCGGGAGCACGGGATTTGAGGTAAAAGTTGAGATTTTGATGATGACGATCTTCTTTACTGTTCCTTCCTCTTTTTCATGTCTCTTAGGGCTTTAAGACTGGTGTTTATGTACTACTTTAATATGTTCATGGGCTAATTTAATTAGTTTAGGGGTTAAGAGCACTTTTAGTATTGTAATTATGGTGTGATTGGATTTTATTGCTTTAAATTGCCTTGTTAAATTTCATTTAGTTGAATTGTTCTTAATGCTTCTTGTTAATTGGCCATTAATGAGTTGATTATAGTCCTAAATCGAGTTTGAAATAGAGAATTTATGATAGACATAATTCAATTAATGCCCTTAAATTTCCTGAGTGACATAGAAATAACAATTGACGAGTGAGGCTTAATATGAGTGGGCTCAATCTTAATTAATTAATTAATTAACGCTAAGGACACTAGAGTAAATGATTAATTAAGCATGTTCGATTGAGACCGAAAGGAGATTTCGACCGGTTTAGCACTAAGTCTATGAAATTGGCAAGATTAGTTAAATGGCATGGTCAATCCCCATTATTGCAACCCAATTGTGCTCGATCCCCTAAACATCCCTTGATTTTGGTATCTCCAACCCTTTTAATTTGCTTTCTAGTTTAGATTTACTACAAACAAAATATCCGACTGGCAAAAAAAGAAAAAACAGATCTTTACGAAAGTTTTGAACTTCAAACTAACAAAAAATAAGGAACAAACCAAATATCCAACTTGGTTTATTCTTTTTAACAGATCTTTAAACAAAACCTTTAACTGGAAAAAATGACAAAGAAGTGAAAATAGGTACGGAGAGTGGAAGAGCAACCAACATCAAATTCAAACACAAAAAAAGAAACTAACAAAAAATAGCAGAAAAATTATGATATGCATCAACCACCAACAATACAAATTGACTTGAAACCCTTAAAAAAGGGAACTTTAAACTTCAATATACTTTCACAAAATCACCCAAAAGAAGAGAAAAAAATATATACAATCTCATTTCAAGTCTTATTGATGGCCTTTCCTTTCTCTGTTTTATCTTTACTGAGATCTTTGTGAACAAGAATGAACCAAAAAATAGAAACAACAAATGGGATCTAAGTTCTCAAACAACACGAATCAACATTTATACAAAAAAGAACAAAGAAATTTTACTACCATTGAAATTCCATCATGTTGATTAGTTGCTATTGAGGAACATGGGTTTCTTTGATGAACATGTGATCTGCAATGGTTGTGACGACGACAGTGATCGTTGTGTAGAGATCCTTGCAATGGTCAAAACTTACACTAAAGGAGTCAGAGACCCCAGAGACAGGGTGGTGACCATGATCAAGATGAGCTTAATCTTCAGATCAATTTTCCTCCCTTCATTTTCTTTTTTCATAATGAAATCTTTCAGTCATTTTACATCAGACAGTTTCATGGGCTTCATAATGAATTCTTCAGCCCCTTCCTTCAAGCAACTATGAAAAAAGAACAAGCCCCATTTCAACTCAAAAATAATCATGCAAATTGAAAGAATAACAAATCCAAGAATCAGAGAGAAGGAAAAATGTGTACTTGTCTATTCTAGCCAAAATTTTCTCTGATAACATTATCACAACAAGAATCTCCTTGAAAGCCAACGATTCTGGTTCATAACAACTCTCTTTCAACCACTGATATAAAAAGCTAACATAGACAAACATGAGAAAGTTCAATACCTTCTCCAAATTTGTTCTTCAAAATCCAAAATCCCTAAAAAAAATAAATGCCAGTACATAATAAGAAAATGCATTTTCTTTTAGAAGGAATTGAAAGAAGATTAAAAAAAATAAGCCAATCAAACAAGAAGTAACGTTTGAATTTTTATAACTTCTCTCATCATACAACTTTCACAAGCATTTGATCCACATGTTTTATTCAACCATTTTCAACATATAAAATAAGTTAATAATATTTAGTATCTCTTGATAAATTAGTGGAAGGACTTTGACAAGAATAAACTGATATAATCAAATGTTCAAATCCGAAAATTTTAAAAATCCTAATCTTCTTGAGTGCATCTTAAAACCAAATTAAATGAATAAATTACTTGTTTCACAATATCTGGCAAATAAGAACCCCACAATGCTATATTATACGAGTTTGAGGATCTTCACCACACAAACAAAGACTCCCAAAACAAACAGACCACAAACTTCAAACAACTTTTCCAACCACCAAGGATGGAACTTCCTTCATATTTGAAGCCCAACATGGTTGAAACCCAAAAGAAACGAAAAGAGAGAAAAGAAACAAAAATACATAAGAAAAAAATACAAAAGTTACAAAGTTAAAGAAAAAACCAAACAATATTGTGCTTCTTAAAGGACCTGACCTGGTGATAACGGCATTTGAACTCCCCCTTCTTCTTCATCTCTCTATTCCTACCTGAAAACAAAAAATTCAAAACTCCCCCCCCCCCCCCCAAAAAAAAAGGAAAGAAAGAAACCACTATTTTTACCCTTTTTTTGTTTTCATTTTTGTTTTCTAATTTATACATTTTTCCTACCTTCGTCGTGGACGATGTAGCTTCGGCGAGCTTGGTGGTGGTTGTGGATTGTGAAGACTAGAAGGATGAAACACTAGAGGTATCTTTGCTTAACCTATTGTATTTCATTTGGCATTTGACGAGTTGTCTTGCTGTAAGGGTAGACATGAGAGAGAGCTCAGCCAGCTATAAGCAATAGACCACCCATACGACAAAGATTTAGAGAAAAAGATAAAACCTTCATCCTCAACATATCTTCGGCAGAAAAAGATAAAATCTCAAAGATCATGAAAACAAATGCCAAATACCTGTGTTCTTTTGAGACGCAAAAACCCATACGACAAAAGTTCGGAGAAGTTTCGCATACCTTGAACCAAGAAAATTACAGATGAAGAACCATGGGAGATTTGAGGAATCACGAGAGACATTCCTATTAAGGAACTGATGTTTAAGAGATTTGAAATCTAACACATTGTAATACAATAAAAGAAAAGAAAAGTGGAGAAGTACAAAAAAGTAGAAACTAGAGAAGATTGTAATAGAAGACAATAGGGAATGTGCAAGAGATTAAAAGACATCAACCAGAGAGAGACGAGAGGGAAAGAGGAAGTCTCTGTCACTGCGAGGGAGAAAAGATGAATTTAGGGCTAGAGAAAGTGGGAGAAGATGGAGAGAAATGTGAGATTCTCTTTTCCGTAACGTGAGAGAAGTACGCGCACGCAAAAAAATTTCAATTAGCGAGTTTTTTTTAATTCTTTTGGACCCGCGGCCTTTTTTTCTATAGCTTGTTTACCTTAATGCTATAATTGCATGCAATGGAAGGTAATATTTGTTGTAGTGGTGTAGTTACTCTGATTTAAGGGAGTGTGATTTTCTTGTTTGATAGGTGTAAGAAAAATTTTGGTAGAATCATAGTTTTGCCATTTTGCTGCTGAAATTTTCGGAGCATATAGGTTGTACGTATAGTAGCGCTCCCTAAGTTAGTTTTAAATCTTAGGACATTACAGGTTAAGAACAAACACTCGAGCCCTCAAGTCAAATATATGTCCAAGAGAAAGAATTAGATGACCATGCATTAGAGATCATATTACCAATAAACAAATTTAATAAAAATTCAAGTTCACTTCCACAAATTTTTTTTTTTTTTTTGATATCTCATGTGAACAATATTATATCATTAACCAAGGAACCAAGAGGTAAGGAGTTCGAATTTCCACCCTTACTGTTGAATACGTCAATAAATAAATAAATCATCTAGTTGATCATATTTTCATATTTTAAAAATTATTTATAAAACCCAAGTAAGTAACACTTCAATAACAATTTTGTCATTAGATTTGTTTTTAAAAATCTAAGTTTAATAACTATATATTTCTTTTATTTATACTTTTCCTTCAATAACAAATAGTTTTAAAACCAACGAATTTGAAAAACTTTTTTTAAAAAAAAATTAAAAGTTTATAAAACAATTCAAATGTTGATTACAAAAATTTTTTAAAAAATAATAATATTGCAAGCATGATTATATACGTAACAAAAATCCAACGAGTTCTATAATCTTTAGCTCGTTTAGTCTATTGAATCATTCATTTGAACCAAACATCATAAAACTATAGAAATGTAATAAATTTTTTGTCGAGGTATCATTAATAATATTTAATGTAAATCTTTGAATTAGCCAATTAGGAGGTTTTTTCAAATTATGATGAATAGGAGTTGGTGTCCCATTGTGTAGGGTTGTGTTAATTGTTGTTTGTTGGGTGGCCCCAAAGTCCCCAAGCAAATGCAATACAAATGGTACAAAATTTTCCTTTTGATGCAATTAATGTAGCCCCATACATACTTCATTTATTAGTGCTCTCATCCTCATCTCCCATTCATTCAAAGTGGCTTTCTATTCTTCTCTTTTTTAATCTAATCTTTCTTCTTTTTATATGGTTCTTTTTTATGTTTTGTTTGGTTGTTAGATTTGTTTGAAACCATTTTCAAAATTAATATTCCATATTTTAGAATAAAATTCAGTGAATATTTCTAAATTAAAATGAAAACATGTTTGATAGTTCTTCATTTTCTTTTTATTTGTAAAGATTACAGACGAATTCGAAGACTAATTAAAAAAAATGAAGTTTATTTGCTCGCTTTCAAAATTTTTGATACGTACATATATTTGTACAAATGTTTTGATCATATTTCTTGAAAATAGTGTTGAAAATTACAAAAATCAAAACATATTTTGTAAAGAGTTTTGTCAAACAAGAGTTACATTTTATTTCATGATAGTTTTATTTTTTGTTTTGAAGAAATGACATTGTTTAATCTTAATGTTTTTATATTAAAGTGCTCTTACATGTCACAATAAAAAATTAAGAACTTAAAAAGTACAATTATATGTTTCTACCATTAAAATGTAACTGGCTACTTTCTAAAAGACTGAAAAAATAAATCTTTATAGAAATTAGAGATTATATATATATATATTTCCCGAATTGCTGCACATTTTGCAACATTTTGATTTGATGAGAAATTGCAAGAAATGGGTCAAAATCAAACACCATGTTAGAACTCATTCTAATTTTAATATATGAATACATGAAGTGGGTGAAATAGTACTTCTGCAATTATTTCTGTATTTTAATCAGATTAGATTAATTATTTCTGAAAAAACATAAGAAAATATAAAAGTCAATTATAATTTTTATCACATAATATAAAGCATTATCATTAAAATATTATTAAAAAATCCACTCCGGAACCATATATAAAAAATAATAATAATTAATCTCAAACTCGTCCAACATTAATAGAAATTGGTATAGTCAAAGGCCATCAACCAAGGAATGAGAGAACACAATTACTCCTACTTCTAACTGAGGTTAAATAAAAATTATATACATAAGTTAAATTACTCCTAGTTCCAACTTAGGTTAAATAAAAATTATATAAATAAGTTAACTTTTTATAATTTTATTTCTAATTTTAAAAAAAAAAAGTTATTACTAAAATTTAGTCGGTCTCAATAATAGAAAAAGGGAAAAAAAAAATCAAATTTTACCCTTAAAATTGTTATGTTGTATCAATTTTCACCCTAAACTTTCAATTTCATCAAATTGGGCCTTAAACTACAAGTGTTGTAATTAATTTTACCCTCTATTCATTTTTTCACCCACTAATTTTAACGAAGAGTAATGCAAAAATCTTCATAAACTCACTGATTTCAATAGATTCAAGTTTTGCACAAAACTAAGTTCGGTCAACAAATTAACCATTGAATAACCTTGTCAAAATTCACCAATTTCAACAAAAATTTAGCTCTAATGTTATTTTTCTTTGAAATCTCATCAATTTTGAACCATATATATATATATTTAGAATTCATTGAATTTGAATGCATAATGGGAATACTTTTTTTTAACCATCTTTCAAACGAAAATTTATCAGAGGGTTAAAATTAGAACACTTTTTAAGATTGCAACACATATGATCTAAATTTCAGGTACAATTTGATGAAATTGAAAGTTTATAGTAAAAATTGATACATATAAAATTTGATTTTTTTTCCAAAAAAAAATAATAATTAGAAGAAGATTAGAATTTGCGAGAGCATCAAGAAATAATTAAGACACGTCGGAAAACCATTCTATTTTTCTTTCTCCTTTTGTTTTTTGATTCGTCAAAAAAAGAAAAAATAATCGAAATCAAGCTAAAAGCTTAAAAGTAGGTTTAAAGAAGCAAAAACCCAAAACTAAAAAGAAGAAGAAGAAAAGCAATGATGGGAGTAAAATTAAAAAAAATATATACAATTTCATTATACTTTAAATCAAACTCTAAAATTTCTCCTAATTCGTATTATTTTTCATTACACCCTTAAATTCCGTACCGGACCTTCGGGATCCAGCGGCGCTAAGTTCACAACCGCAGGCGGCGGCGGAGCCGGCGGTTGACCGGAGCTGGAGCCGGAGGTGCCAACGTCGGCGATCTTCTGACAAGTCTGAACTAAACACTGACGACATTTAGGGCAAGAGGAGTGAGAACTCAACCACTTATCAATACACTTAACATGGAATCCATGGTTACACTTCGGGAGCAGCCGGAGCTTATCGCCGGCGGCGAAGTCTGACAGGCAAATGATGCACTCAGCGTCCAGCCCGGGGAGGTTGAGCTCCGGCGAGAATTGAACCACCGTGAAGCTCTTGATGGCCTTCTTGTGGACTCCAGCGGGGGCAGCGGCGGAGGGGCGGCGGTGGTCGTCGGAGACGACAATTCGGGAGCATTTCAAAGCGCATCTGATGATGGAGTTGAGGCCTAAGGAGCAGATTAAGGCGCAGAGGAGGACGGAGAGGACCATGACGACATTGGTGTCGAAGCTGCTGTCGCCACTGCCGGAGTAGGATTCCGGACGGTCGTGGACGGCGGAGGGAGCGGCGGCGGTGAAGGAGAGCTTGTGGAGGGAGGAGTGGAGGAGGAAGAGTTTTCTAGAGTAATACAACTCTTCTTCTCCATGAGTGGAAGTGAAAACAATTGACATTTTTTTTTGTGGTTTTGGTGAATTTTTGGAGTTTTGAAAGGTGAAGTGAAGGGGGAGGGTGGAGAAGGAGAGGTATTTATAGAGAGAAAAAGAAAGAAGCTGAAGGGATTGGATTTGCTTTATGGGTTTTGTTGATTCATTGGTTGAGACTTGAGAGGGGACTAAGAGATCTCTTACTTGTCCACCTTGGAATCCCATAATCAATTCTATTGGGAATTAATATTTTTGTTTTAATGAGTATATGAATGTTAATTTGTAGTTTTTGTACTTAACTTTTTTTTTTATTAATATTGTAATTTTCAAACTTATTATTAAAATATAGCATTTTTCAAAATTATTATTCAAATATTGTAGTTTTTGTTAGGTGGCTAAAGTTCGTTGACCTACAACACGCGTCTGTAGGTCATCTTTTTGAAGAGACAACCTTCTACACGCGTGGTTAAAGGTCATCTCTAGACGACCTTCACAGGTTTATTATTTTTTAAAATTTTTTAATTTAATTTTTTATAAAATGATTGCTTTTTTTTTTCTTTTCCTAATTTTCTTGATTTATTATTATTTTTTTCTAAAATGTTAAATTAAATTGTCTTTTTCCTTTTTCTAATTGGTAAGTAACTAGTGTGTGAATAAGAAGAAGAATACATGATAAATAGTTTATTTCACACATAAGAAAAAAAATGTCATTAGTACATGAACAAATTTAGTGCGTGCCACAAGATGGACGTCGTTGATTACAAGGTGGTTGTCGACGACCACGTCCATGTCTGTGAGCTTGTGATGATGAGGGTGATAATGAGGGATCAGTCTCAGAAGCATAATGTGGTGGTGTATGAAGATATCGTGAACTAGGAGTTGGTATCATCATCATTATAGTGAAGGAATGAACGTTTCACTCTGCAACGAAAACATTGGATCATCTTTGATTTTATTTAAAATTAAACTAAAAAAAAAATTAAGATTAAGCAAACTTACTTGGAATAAATATGGAGATATTTCAGGCGGGTCTTTATCTCCTCCACAAAATGTTTCTGGCTATGACTCGAACACAAGACCAAGGCTTGTGGGAGTCTCTTGAAAGAAAATTCGGGATTGGGGAGGAAAAAATTTAGAGAGAATTCTCTAATTTTTTATTGAGGATATCTATCTCAAATGGCTCAACCCAAAAATCCTATTTATAGAGACCTAGGACGAATCTTTGTCATAATTAATATATTATATTTTAATATATAATATATCTTATACCTATTTGAATATCATATAAATCTCCTATAGATATTTATTTAATCTATTTGAATCTCATTCAAATTTTAAATATATATGTTTATCTTTAATGTATCTAATATACATTAATCATTTATTATTTAATGTATCAAATACAATAAATATATTTTCCTCTTTTATAATTAATTTATATAATATATTAAATATTAATTTGAACCCTTCAAATTAAATATTAATTTGAACATTTCAAAATTTTCTTTCAACTAAATTGATCCTTTAGTGTTACTATGAGCTAACAATGGAACCTTATGGACCTATAGATTATAAACTCCAATGATACAAAATTAATTAATTAAACTTTTTAATCAATTAATTTTCATTTATTAACTCTAGGTTACTCTACTATAGATCTAGAGTTAACACTCTTATGCACTGTAGGATAATTTGTGTCCATAGATATAACTATTACATGCAAATCGATCTTTCACGAGATATTCATAATTACAGTTGGGTCAAAGTTCGTTTTACCCCTATAATTACATCTTATACCTTAAGTCCCATTGATTCTCTAATGAATAATCTGTTTATAATTCAATTATTAAACTAAGTCTCTCTCGGGCCAGTGAGAGGGTGAAGCCCCATTGTTCAAGTTTGAAATCAGCACTAAAGTGAACTACTCATCTACTTACCTTATATAGGAAAGAATGAATTCTATCTTGTAAGATTATGTTTCCAGCTCCTATTTGGTCAAGTCTCCAAAATGATAGGCTTATTAAATCGGCTATAAAAAAACCACTCTCACCGATACAAATCAAATGACAAGGCTTCACATGCATGAGTTAATAACTCACTTAGGATTAAGATAGAGTTGCATATGATCATCCTAATAAACTATTAAGCTTCTCAATTAACGGATTTATAAAGAGAGATTAAATATTTTGTGGTCCAATCTTATACAAACTCATTGTATAAGATACCTTACTCACATGTCTCCACATGAACAATTTGGATCAAATCATTTGTAACTATTACAAAATGGGTTATATCATTTGTGTTATAAGGATAAGGCACCCAACCTTATCCACCTTTAGGTTATTTCTTGAACATGAATCCTCTTGTATGTCAACCACATATTGTTCAAGATTACACTAATAACCTTGGATTTTTCATATAATGGATAATATTATATTGCAAATAAAATAATGATTAATTATTAAATAAATCATTAATTATAAGGTTTTATGGCATAAATCCCAACACATAGGAATGGAAGAACCAACACCATCTTGTGTCTAAGTGATGGGAGGCATGTTGTCGACATCATGGTGAACCTCCTCTGTTACACTCTGGAGCAACTGGTCGTCGACTCCAATGTCCTCCTATTGAGCAACGTCCTTCTCTCGAGTGCGTTTTCTACATCTAGGAACAAGATGAAGAGCAATAGGAATGCTATGCAAATAATGTAGCTGGTCCATGCTCTGGTCACCACCATCGCACAAATTCAGAATCTCTAAATTCTGTGAGATATCTCAAATTTGTCTGAAGCACGACCTCTTCAAATGATAAGATAAATTAGGCAATATTTAAAATAAATTTATAATTGAAGTAAATATTGTTGGAAATTATAATTCGCTGCGTATAAGAACTGAGTAACACTAGCAAATTTAATTACAACTTAACTGGCAACAAACAATTACAGTGTAAACAATAATACAAACATTGTATGTAATAACAATTTAAAAACTCAAGAATAAGGATAATAAGTAGCGAGGCACGCTTACAAAGCGCTGTCCTGAAGACAATTATTCGCTCTGCACGGGTTGCAAGCAGGCTACAACGATCGTCTCAGCAGGATACAACGACTAACTCCGATAGAACAACAACCTTGAACTACTAGGATCTGGCAGAACTCTTAGATACTTGCTCTCAACTTGACTCAAGATTAAAGAAAAGAAAGAGAGGAGAGAAGAACTCTTCAATTGAAATGAGATACTCCAAAATGGAATGAGATGCTTCAAATGAAGAAACAAATTGCTATTTATAGGCTAGCAACTTAGTAACTCTCCAAAAATAAAATTAATATAAACAAAATGAAACATACATAAAAAGTAACTCAATTGTGTAGTTACTTGTAAAGATTCAAACATAACTCACAAATTTAACTTTTAAGTTAAATTTGTAAAAGAAACATCAACACATTTTGATGTTTCAAACCATTTTGAAACCTTTGAATTTCAAGTCAAGTAACAACAACATAAATGAAACACCAATTCATTTTTGATGTTTCAAACCAACACTTTCTTTCACAATTTACTATAAAATCCAACAAATATAACATAGAAAATTAAATTGAAACTTGTACTGCTTGACCATAGGACTCTCCCTCATGTAGCGCCTAGTAATACTGTGATACCAATCCATGTAATCTGGAGTTGTATGTCCATCGGCATCAACTGGAGCATCAACTACAAAGTCTTAGTGCAAATGCCTTCGCTCGACATATGGTGTAAGCACAATCGACCAATCTTGATGTCGAAGATTTAATTATGTAACACTTTAAATCCAACAAATCTAAAAAAAAAACTAAACCCAACAAATCTAAAAAAAAAAAACTAAATCCTTCAAATCTAATCAACAAATCCAGCAAATGTTATATGAGTATTTTAAAGATATTAGCTCAAAATAATCAAATCATCTAACATAGATTCAACAGATCCATAATAAAAACAATAAAAGAATAGTAAAGTCACAAGAAGCTAGTGAAAAAATAAGTTTAAAAAACCTCAAGAATGCGACAATGTTTTGTGGACTGCGGATATGGCGGACTTTTTTGTTGTTTTTTGTATCCAATGACCACAAAATTCTTCTCTTTACTCCAATATAATGTCGACAAAGATCGACCTTGCTACTCAGTTGGGGACAAAAAATTAGCAAGTGGGGTAGGGGCGACTAGAAAATGAGAGAAGAAAAGCGAAGGTGGGGTTGGCTTGTTCTGTGAAAGGGAGGGGGAGGGTTTTAAATTCTGTGAAGAGACGACCTTCATATAAATGTGTAATAAAGTGCAAAAGTTACGATGTAGGTCATCTCTCAAGAGACGACCTACTCACGCATTCTTTTTTTTTTTTCAAAACGAGTATAGGTTGTCTCCTCAAACGTGAAGAGACGACCTACATATGCGGCTAATTGGTCTTCTCTTCAAGAGACGACCTCCACATGTGGCAATGTCTTGCACTCGACATGCGCCATTTCACATTATGTCATCTCTTCAAGAGACGACATGCAACCAATTGGTGAAAGTCATCTCTTGACGACCTTCAGCCACCTAATAAAAACTACAATATTTCAATAATAAGTTTGAAAAATGCTATATTTTAATAATAAGTTTGGAAAACTACAATATTAATAAAAAAGAAAGTCCGTTTTGTACTACACCTTTTAAAATGTATTAAATTTCTTGACCAAGTTTGTGAAAATAAAAGAATATGTATAATTTTTTAGAATTATGTATATGGAGAGATGTGGTTTCTTTTGGGATGTTAACGTTATTGTAGGTCTAGTGGAAGTAGGAAAGATTTATGGTATGTAAATGAGGATGACATTTTACATGTTCATATCTGCCTTTTAGACTAGCAACAACTCTCTTGAGGTTCTCATTTGATGATGTTGATGTAGGAGTGTGATTGGTGTTATTTTAAATAAAAATGGGCATTTTGTATAGATATTTTAGTTGGTTCGTGAAAGAAGCACTTCTTGCCTATCCAATCGATTAATATGTCGATTTGTAGCATTCAACTAGTATGTCAATTTGAATTTGATTGACCAACTTCAATTTGATCAATTTCAATCAATTTTAGTTGATGTTTTAGATTTAGTTGTTACTCTTATATTATTAGATACTCTTCGTCAAAAATCTTTTAGACTTCAAAAAATAATGAATGAAATTCTAAGTGTGGATTCTAAATTTTTAACAAAATACACCAAACATTCAAAAACTTTAAAATAAAAAATGTGCAAGAAAAATGTCGCTCAAATACTCTTTTAAAGTTTTTAACAAAAATCTTGCTACCATCTTTATTCTCATTTATAAGAAATGTCAGCTTAATCATAGTTCAACTGAATTAAGAAATATATTCTCAATCAAAGATTCTAATCTCCAACTTCCACATATTGTTGAACTATATATATATCAAACTATGTTACAGTGAAATGTGAGTTTCAATATATGTATTATAATTTAAATATGCGTGATTTAAGTACTGAAAGAATATTTGACTGGAAAGTTTGTGTGTTACAACATATGATGTGGAGAAAAACAAAATATGTCATGGCAATGCAAAGATTAGGTTCATAAGTTCAAGATCATCAACCTCATTGTCAGTTTTGTTAGATGGAGATGCATCTAACACATATAATCAATACAATTTTCTCGAAAGATCGTAAATTGAAATGCTTGATCTTATAAGTTATAACAAGATATTTGTTGATATATAATCGTAAAAATCACATATAATTAACATAAATAATTACTTAGAACTCAAATCTTAATAATCATAGGCTTACGTGTGTTCAGTTTTTATTAGCACGTACGTACGAACACGCACGAAGTACACACACGTAGAAAGAGAGGGAGAGATTTTAAATAGAATGGTGGTAAATGAATATTTATGAAATTAGTAACATTGAAGATATTGTTTAGGGTTTGTAGAGCAACGAGGTTTAATAGGAAATAGTAAAAGTAATTAAATGAATGGAATTAAATTATTATTATTATTTTTTTAAAAAAGTGATGATGTGGAGGGTTTTTGGAAGAGATAGAGTTCGTAGACATCTATGTGGATCCTCCACTCAAAACTCAAAAGGGCTTTAAATGGGCTTTCAAATCCAGATGGGCCCACCCCCATTCCCTGTGGGACCCACACTAACTGCTCTGTTGCTACGAAGCTTCCCTTCCCAATCGGCAATCCCTCAACCTCAACTCAACAACTAATAATTATTATTTTTTTCTCTTTTTCAAAAAACAAAAAAAGAATTAATTAATTAATTGCCTCTTGCAAAGGAAACGTTGAGGTAGAAGATACAAAAATGTAAAAAGAGAAAGACTGTGGCCCTTTCCACAAATTATCAAAAATTCCTAGATAAGGGTGCTTTTCTAAAAGAAATTAGAATTTTTGTTGTTTGTAATGCAATTAATTTTGATTTTTTTTAAGGAAAAAAAAACTAAAGGTAGAATTGAATGGTTATATTAGACGGGTGAATAAGGTTGCTTACTCATTTCAAAGAAAATTTAATGTTATTTTAATTCAAATTAATTTCAATGTAGATCAATTCAATAAGCAAACCCAAAATTCAAGAAGAAAATATTCAATATAAACATTTAATATGCAATCTAATAAAAAGCACCACATAAAGACGTTTTTAGATCTCCGTATCTTTTAATTATTTAGATCATCTCTAAGTGTCACTTTTACATTGGTTATCTCATTCAATCAACCCAGTGCTATTCCACTTCACATGTTGTTACATAATTTGTTCGAATGAATACGTCACCCTATTCACGCATCGTTGAATCCTCTCATTTCTAATTAATTATTTAGCATGCTAAATAATTTGTTAATCGAATTCTTGATTCATATTTGTAATATTATATTTTAGGTCAACATTAATTTCTTTTCTTGTTATTTTGGTCTTTAACAATATTGGACAATTTAGCTTTTATAGAATGTGATCAAGGATAATAAACTATTAAAATATTTTAAAATATATTAAAAAGAAATAGATATTTAAAAATTTACTAGTAGTCTTTACTATAGAAAAATAATGATTACTGGGAGCAACAGTAATATCAACTCTATATAATGATGGAGTTTGTTGAATTGTTCCAAAGATAATAATTTGTAGAATAGTGATTTGTTTGCCATACGAAATAATCATTTGTAGACAAGATATCATTCAAAGTTATCGGTTGAAAAATGTAATGTACAGTTTGGTAAAATGATTCGTAAATAATTATATTTTAGTAGAAAAGAAGAGTCGAAACAATTATATATATATTGAAATTTATTGTTAAAAACTATGATGGAGTACCTCTCGCTGAAATGTTAACATTGAAATTTTTATTGTTTACTCCCAAACTTTTAGTATTAATTAATTTTTACTCTAATTTAGTGGATGTCTTAGATAGTTTACGACTATTCTTATTAATTTTACGAGATAACTATTTAACTCTATGATATTTAGTTGTCAAAACACGGATAAAATTTAAATTTCCTTGAGTATATATAGTAATTCTTGAGTTTGAACTCATTTTACCAATTTTGATTTTGTTTTTCACTTCCCCTATATAATGACAATTAGGGATGATCTATATATGGTAGTTTTTTTTTCTCACTCAAAACTTTCAATTTTATGAAGTTGGATCTTAGACTTGAATAGTTGTTACAACTTTATCTTATGCTCCTATTACATTCACAAACTAATTTTCAACATTTATATCTCCTGCAAATAAGTTTTGTTTGATGATTTAACCCTAAATACATTAATGCATAAGATCAATCCCTGGCAAACCAATCTAGGAGATTGACTATCGAATAAATCTCTTTTAATTACTAACTAACCCTTTTGTGTTATTTTCCCTAAAGTGTCCCTCTTAATTTCATAATAGGCTTTTGGTTGTAATATATTGAATGCACTTAAAAATTTTCTTTCCATGGTTCTTCAAATGAAAACATAACAAAAGGTTAAGATGGTATTACTTATCCAACTGCATAGAAGGTTCAATTTGATAAAATTAAGAGTTTAGGTAAAAATTAATTCACCTTGCTAAATTAAAGCATAAAATTTGAATTTTCCTAAATTAATATTATTTTACTAAAAACTCTTCTAGACTGGTGATACTAGAGGGATGCTTGAGAATTATTATTTTTTAATTACTTATTTGTTTTTATATAGTTTTAAATTTTCAAACCCTGCTACTTCAAAATAAATAACTTTTCAAAGCTAGCCTTATAGATCATTTATGCTTTATTTATTTCATTACTTTTATTAAAATGAATTACATTAAAATACATGATCTATATGAGTGTAATTTTCTAGTTCTAGTCTACTACACCTACCTTCGGGCCCATTCTCTTTATTGTAAATTGTATTGAAACGCCTCGCATTATAAATTAGGCCATTTTAGAGTAATCGGATCTATTCGTTAGAGTTTTAATTTGAAAAATTAGAATTCAAATTTAGCTCCCTAAGTTTGAAAATTTTAATTTCTATAATTTTGAAAAATGAGATTTTGAATTAGATCTTTAATTTCGAGATTTAAGAATTTAATTTTTGAAGTTATTCTCCAAGTTCAAAAAGGAACCAAATTTCCTTTTAGTTAGATTTTATCCCAAATCTTTTAGGGCCATATATGGAGGTATTGGGGTTTATTTTAATTAAAAGAAAAGAAAACTAACGAGAAAAAAAAAGTGCCCTAAGTTCTTCTTCTTCTCCTCCTCCCTCTCCCTCACGAAAGATAGCCGCCGAGATCCCCCCCTTCCTCGATTTCTCCTTCTCCGGAGAAGCCAACATTGGCAAACCAGTTCGACGACGGTGTGCACACAAGCCTCGTGCTTTCTCTCTTCGATGACACAAGCAAAGACCCACGACATTCTTCTCCCTCTCTCACGCATTTGCAGCTGCTGGAGCACCTTCCTTCTCGTGAGCGTTAGCGACCCACGCGAGCAACAGCTCTCTCAACGATGCACGCACAGTAACTCAGCTCCATGAGTTTCCAGCAACTTGCAACCCACGAGCATTTGCATTTTTCAACAATACCCACTCGAACTCAGGCATCAAAATCACTTCAGTTCGTGGCCCACACTCCATTCCACCTCGATTCAAGTTACCCATAGGCCGCCGTGAGGGTTGGATTCGCATTTTCTAATGCTGTCAAACACCAACTAGCAAGTTTTTGACCTCTTTTGGCACGTTTCAACGCGTTTTCACCCTTTTGAACTCTTTTAAATTGTTGAAAATCAGTTTCTAACGCTTGGATACCCTTTATTTGTAGCTTCAAACACTTTCGGTTGTGACCCACAACTCGAATAGCCTAGAATTGAGTTACCCATAATCTAAAGTGTTCTGATATGAAAATTTGAACCTCATTGAACATAGCCCAGTAAGCTCTTCAGTCCTTTTAGCGCTGATCGGTAAGTTTCGCCACGTTTTAGACCTTTTGCAAATCAATTTAAGTGTTGTAGCCTAGGTTCTAACACGTGAGAACCTTCTATTTGCAGTTTCAAACCATGTCAATCCTACTCGAACACTCCTAGCACGTATTCGAGCTTATTTGGTGAAGTTTGGTAAGCTTTAGTGCCTTTTAAATCCTTTTGAACTCAAGTTAAGTATTTTAGATTGATCTCTGACCTTTGTGAAGCCATTGGTTTTAATTTCAAACTCACTTGGATACTAAGCAATAAGTTTTCAAGGTCGTCTTGTGGCGTTCAGTAAGTAACAACACCTTTTAATTCCTTTCGAATAATTTTTTATGTGCAATGAGCTAGTTTCTAGCCAATAGGATCTTTCTGCTTATAGCTTTGAACTAATTCGAACAACTTTCCAACAAGAACCCAAGTCAGTTTCAGTGAGTTTAAGGTATTAAAGTTTTGTTATGGCCTTTGCGAACTCAATTAGAGCAACTTAGACGATATGTCTCTAACCTTGAACACTTTTTGACTTAGGATTCAGTTTAGTTTCAGAGAGTTCAAACTCAATTTAAGGTTGTTTTGGGTAAGAACATTCCTCTTGAATACTCTTCCAGTTTTAGATAGCGATTTCGAGCTGAGTTTTAATCTTCAAATGTTGTCTCTATTGCTTAGGAATCTCTTGGATTACCTTAGGAGCATTTTAGAACGTGTTTGTAAGTAGAATTCTACCTGATGAGTCTGTTTGAATGTGTGAAGCAGCTGTATGTTTTCTTGTGATGTTATTATGCAATCTATGTATCTCTTTATGAGCTGTTATGAGTTATATGTTCTGACATGTGTGAGTTGTTGTGATGTTAAGTTATTTACCCTTGTGGTTTGGAGCATGTCGAATGCTGAGACTACTTGAGATTGTGTGATGCTATGATGTTTATGTTGAAAACATGATCTTGTGAAAATTGGATTGTAAGCATGGTCTAGAAAGCATGTTTAGGATTGAATTATGGGTTGTTGTGAGCCTGATTAGTGAGGTCAGAGGACCTTGAGTTCTTGATAAAGGAAGATGCTAGGGTCTCGGGTATAAATGGTCAATGACTAGCATTGAGATAAAAAGAAGTGATTTTGGTATTAGGGCCTCAGTTGTAAATGGTTGAGGGCTAGTATCGTTCAAGGAAAGTAAATGAATATCAAGGCCTTGGGTACAAATGGTCGAGGGTTGATATGTCACTATTGGGTGTCGAAGCCTCGGGTATAAATGGTCGGGGGTCAATACACCAATGTTGGATTAAGAGGAGCATTGAGGCCTTGGGTATATAAATGGTCAAGGACCTGTGTGATGAGTCTTGAGGCAAGTATTGAGGCCTTGGGTATAAATGGTCAAGGTTCAATACATTATTAGTCATCGAGGCCTTGGGTACAAATGGTCAAGGGTTGATGAACAGTTTGAGGTCTTGGGTTCAAATGGTCAAGGGTCGATACACAGTTTGAGGCCTTGGGTAAAAATGGTCAAGGGTCAAATCCTAAGCTCTGTAGAGAAGTGTTGAGGCCCTAAGTATAAATGGTTAGGGCCAATGCAACTCGAAGAGTCAGTATTTGAGAGTTTTTGTAACAGCTAACTATGAGTGTTGAGTGAGCTCATGGAGCTTGAGTGGAGTTTAGTGTGGATGGCATGATGCAGGAATTCATGTGTTGGGCAATTCTCGTGTTTTACTTATTTATGTGTATTGAATATGTTACATGTGTTATTTGTTTTTAAGAGCATGTCGAATGTGTGTGAAAAGCATGTTGTTTGTCTTGTTTGATGTTTGGTGGCTCATTAGGTGTGAGCTACTTACTGAGTACGCATTATGTACTAACCCACCACTATGTTTTGCAGGTGATGATGAGTATCATGACCTTAGTGATGCTGAAGAGGAGGCATGAGAGGAGAAAGACCATTGATGGATACTTGTTTCTTTAATAGTTGACTCGTTGAGTTTAAATTGAATTGATTTATTTTTGTAGTTGCCTTGGGCTTAAGGTTTAAGAACTGTCATTCTTTTTCTCTTTAGACTAGATTTATAATTTTGTTGGATAGTTGGAATTTTAGGTTTGTGAGACTTTTTTTTTTATGAGGTTTGAGGGTAATTGGTAAGTTATGTTCCTTTTATTTGAGTTGCAATACTTCTGGTGATTTATTTTCGAGTTGGAGATTGTTATAGATTTGTTAAGTTTCTTTGTCTTTTAAAGTTTGAACTGTTTGAAGTTTATTGAGGAAGTTTAGTTTTGTTTTTGTTTTACGCTGTTGAGAAATCCTGAATTCTTAGTGGTTATGGAGTTGAAGTTTCGTTTTCTGGTTATCTGGCTATAGAAGTGTGATTTTCCATCTAACATGTATTGGAAAAAAAATTGGTATTGTTGTAGTTAAGTCGTTATACTGTTGAAATTTTTTAGGCATAATGGTTATTGGTTTAGTAGCGTTCCCTACATTAAGTTAAATTTTGGGGTTGTTACATGTGTAATGTATAAGGAGTTCTAGACATGCTAGCTAGAGTTTCTTATTTTCTTTGTTCTAGTGGCTCTTGAAATTGGTTAGGGTTTTTGTTGTTCTTGTCTTCGTTAGGGATTTGGTTGTTGGTTATCTCTTCGAATGTAAATGATAGTAGGATAGTGAGACAAAGTCAATTTTTTTTTTAAATTTCTAATGACTTTATTAGTTTTTTTTTTCTTTCAATCTCTTCTTTTGTGTAGCTAAGCACTTCATCCTTATAGCTCAGAGTCTTGTGATGCTGTCTTTTAATTTTATAGTTTGGAGTTGTATCTATAAACAATCATTTATCTCTTTTATGTAAGTTGTTTGTTGATTCTTCTATGTGGTGAGTTATTAGACTTCTAAGTTTATGTAAATTTTTCATGGGAGTAGAAGAAGTTGTACATTGTAATATAACTAACCTAAGAGGCAAGCATGGAGTTGTAATAGTTTATTGTCTTTGGAATAAAGATTTTACAAGTGGAAAGATTCACAAGGGCAAGAATTGTTCACAAATGTTTCATTAAATAATCCAACGTGATATTTATTTTAGAATGATGTCTTGACAACATTATTTACTTTGATTTGTCTCTATACAAGGAGATTGGTTTTGAGGTTATTTTGTTGAGTTTTTTTTTTCTTTTTCTTTTCATGTTTTCTTGTTTAGCAATGCTATTTGTTGTTGAGCATTATTGCTCTTTAGTTTTTTTGGTTTTTTTTATTCTCTCTTCATTTTGTTTTCTCTATTAGATATTTTTTTCTTTTCACAATATACATACAATTATTTTTTTAAAAAAGAAAACCCTCTGGGTGGGACTAACACATATTCCTTCTGAGGTTTGACTATTTGACTCTAACTTCATGTTAATGTTACTTCTAATTTAAGTTAGTTCTTTTGTTGCTTCTGAGTATGATGGAGAGAAAAGCATGTCTTAGAATGTAGTTATGGCCCTTTTATATCTCACACAGATTGTCACTACAAGAATTTTGATTTCTCCTAATGCTTTTGTTCACACGTAATTTCAACAAAGAAATAAGACAAGTGGAATTAACTTGTGTTTGTATTGATCTGTGTAATGGAGTACAATTTCTAATGTTTGATCCTCTGATTCTTTCTCTCAAATGTACAAATTTCTTCAGGGCTTTATAGCTTGTTCTCGAATGTGAATTTGTCTCGAGAGCTTTGCAGCTTGTTCTTGAGCACGTTGATCTTTTTCGATTAGCCTTCTGACTTATTAATCTTGTTGCGTCAGCCCTTGGCTTGTTGATATGCTTGGAGGATTGGCCTTTGGCTTGTTGATCTTTATATCAGCCTTTGGCTTGTTGATCGTTGGATCGACCCTTAGGCTTGTTGAACTTCTTGAAGAATTGATCGAAGTCTTGAAGTCTTGTACACTTTGTATGCCTTCAACTTGTCTTCAAAGTCTTCAGATCTTTAAAGATATTTTGATCTTCACAGACTTCTGATCTTCAAAGTCTTCCAGTCTTGAAGTCTACCAATCTTCAAAGCATTTTTAGTCTTCGAAGAGTCTTTAGTCTTCAAGTGTTTTAGAGAGATTTTTAACTAAATTCTCTCTTTTGTATGTGTGTTTCACTCGAGGTCTAGAGCGCCTATTCTCGAGGTTGAAGCTTCAATCAATCTTTAGGGTCTTCAAGTCTTAAAGAGTCTGTGGTTTTCAAGGAGTGTTTAGCACCTAAGGGCTTCATGGAGTCTTTTGATCTTATTTACTCTGAATTCTCTTTGAGTCCTCTAGAGAGTTTAATTTTGGAATCCTTCAAATGAAGCAGAGCTCCTCTATTTATAGAGCTTTCCATGGGCATGTGAGTTTGGGCTTTAATGGGCCCAACCATTAGATTTGGGCTTTATTGGTTTTTGGGCCTAACTGGACTTGAGTTTTGGTTAACTTTGACCCAAATTCCATATAGCCCAATTTGACCAAATTAAGTTTCATTATTTGGTCAAAATTTGGTCAAATAGTTATAATGAAAACATGTGACCTTTTAATTTTAGAATTTGGTAATTTTTATCTTCAAATTAAATTTGGGACACATGTCAATTTATAATTGCTCCCAAATTTAATTATTTGTAGTTTTGTCATTAATTTAGAATAATGACGTGGCAATTAGGGATTGACTAAAATTTCTCATTCAACAACTTTTTCTCCCGACCCAAACAAAGTCTCCTGACGCCATGTTAGTGGGGTCAAGAGAGAATGACCATCTCCTGACACCTTGATCAGTGTACACGGAAGCGCACGTGATCAAAGTAATAATAAAACGGTAAATATTATCAAATATCGAATCCTCAGGGAATTGGGAAGGTTTAATCAATTAATTACTGTTCTTAATCACATCTAATTTTATTTAACAAACCGCCATAAGAACATGCAACGAAAAAGACTAAATGTAAGCTATAAAGGAATAAATGGAAGGAGCACAAATTTAAGGGCTGAGTTTAGGACATTAACTTAACCAATGGACCATTTATTGAGTCTAAAGGGCATTTGTTATTAATTAATCGATTTAATTGAATCTAAGGTTAGTGTATCATGGAATCCCCTGTCGAGCTCTTCCAATTCTCGGGTGTAATTAATTAAATTACGTGTCCGTCTCATTAATTAATTCTCACCTGGCATTAACGAACCCTATCATCGACCGTAATGGATGTTCATATCACTGTCGTGTCCAAACATCAATTATCATGCAATTTAAGCTCTAATTTATGCATTATTTGTCAAGCAATAACATAAACCAACAGTTCATTAGCTCTTTCATTAAGGGAATTAAAGCATTAAGAACATTGCATAAAATTAACAACAACTAATTAATCACAAATCTCCACTTAAGTTCAATTACATGGTCCAAAGGCTTAATTAAGCCCTAAACTCTACTATCTAATCAAAGTACATCATACTTCAGTGCAAAACAACCAGAATCCATCCAAAAACACTCAATCATAGTAGAGAAATACAAGAAAAACAAAGAGATAAACCCATTACTCATCGATCCATCACTCTCACTACGATCTCCACGAACCTCGGCGTCGGATCTTCAAGAATTTCACTTCAATTCAACCCTGAAACTCTCTAAACTCTCTCAAATCGTGGAATAGGGTGTAAAACCCCCCAAAATCGTCCCTAAAATTGATGAAGAATTGAAGTATTAGAAGTTGTAATCGAAACAAAGTTGCAATGCTAGGTACAACATTGCAACACTATACCAAAACGACATCGTTTCTCCATAGCTTAATAGGGTAGCGTTGCAACGCCATGAGTAGCGTTGCAACGTTACGGACGAAACCTCATTTGCAAGCGTGTTTCTAGCGTTTCAACGCTAGCTCTCGGGTTTGGCCACCAAGTTGTGGCATTGCAACGCCAATTCAAGCATTGCAACGCTGTCCTCTCGGCCCCAACAACTTGTGCACCATCTCTTCTTGTCCTTAGCTCCTCCAAAAGCTCTAAAATAACTTCATATTCACCATAAAGCTCCAAAATTCATAATCCCACTTTCAATTGCCCAGATTCCTAAAATTAACAAATAATCAACATAAAATATCACATTTATGCGAAAAACTAGCTAAAATAAGGCATAAATATAGCACTAATTTAGTGCTATCAAATACCCCCACACTTAAGCTTTTGCTAGTCCCGAGCAAAACAAAATCAAACTCTCCTTAAAAAAAGAAAAATGCTTCAGAAAATTGCATGCATAAGTGACTCAATTCTCAATGTACTCAAAAGTGGAATTAGAGAACAAGAACGATGAAATGAGAACATGCCTAAATCATGAGCAATTTAAAAAGGAACTTTGAACTCTTTGCGTGTGTGTGTGCATAGCCTAATCATGACTCGTTTACTAATTCAGAGTAATCTTATGCTCTCCTCCATTCATCTTCCCTCTACACTGGCCCTAAGATTCAACCATCCAGCTAACTTACACAAATTGCAATAAAACTTAACTAGGATGCTTGAAATTACTAGACATCCCTCACAGTTATATAATTTTTATTCACCCAAGGGTATTAACTTTCGAACATCTACTGCAGGGACCCTTACCCAGAGCACTCGCTCAATGAGTGGCCTAACTGATCACAGTAGGGGTAGCTTCTTTTACCCTTGAGAACCAAAAGTACATTCGTACAATTTTTTTTATAAAATATTTTTTATGTTTTCCACTGCTGGAAAATAGACATGAAACTCCTACGTACAATGTTACTAACAACCATGCAAGGTCTCCTGTCGGTCTCATTCGAACACGCTTAATTAATCACTTACCCTTACTGTCCTTAGCGTTAATTGATTAGCTAATTGGATTAAGCCCACTCATCTTTAGCCTCACCCTTCAATTATTGTTCCTATGTCACTTAGGCAATCTAGGGGCATTAATTGGACTAAGTCTACCCTAAACATCCTTTGTCGAGCTCAATTTAGGACTAATTCAGCATATAATGGCCAGTTAATACGAAGCATTAAGGACAACCCAATTAAATGAAACATAACAAGTAAATTAAATGGCTAAAGTGTCTAATCCAACATAAAATCAAACCTAATCGTGCTCTTAATCCCTAAATACAAATTTAGCTCAACATATTCAGATAACAACACATATTCCTCTGTATTACAACAAATAGATACATGAAAAGAGGGAAGAAAAACAGAGATAAGACCGTCGACGCCGAAATCTTTTACCTTGAAATCTATGCTCCCGAGCCTCAAACTTTGCTCCTAAACACCTCCAACCCTCGGCTACATGTTTCAAGAGGGTAGGAATCAAAATTGGGGGTCTAAAACCCTAAATGGCCTCCATTTGGACGAAGAAGAAACGATGAACTTATACTGTCTATCGAGACAACGTTGCAATGCTAGGGACAGCGTTGCAATGTTGTCCAAAACACAGTCGTTTTGTAGCTGTGCACAGAGGTAGCGTTGCAATGCTACAGACAGAATACTTCCTATCCGCGCGTTTCTAGCATTGCAATGCCACAGGGTAGCGTTGCAACACTAACTCTTGGGTTTGCAAATGCATTTGGGCATTGCAACGCCATTTCAAGCATTGCAAAGTCATCCACTCAACCCCAAATGCTAGATTCTTCATCTCTTCTCTTCTTGGCTCTCCAAAATAGCCCGAAATAGCTCCATAATCAACCAAAATTCCCCCGAAGACTCCGACTTTACTCTTTTAGCTCGATTTCTACAATTTAGATCAAAATAGGCATCAAACCACACAAAATCATAACAAAACTAGCTAAAATAATGGGAAATAAGATAGCATATTTTCATGCTATCAAATACCCACACACTTAAACCTTTGCTAGTCTCGAGTAAAGCACAACAAAACTCTCACTAAAAAGATAAATGCTTCAGAAGATTGTATGCAAGAGTGACTTGATTCTCAATGTACTTAAAACTGGAATTGGAGAACAAGAATAATAGAATAAGATCATGCCTAAGTCATGAGAAATTTAAAAGAAACTCTGAACTCTTTGTGTGTGTGTGTGCATAACCTAATAATGATTCATTTACTAATGGAGAGAAATCTTATGCCTTCCTCCATTCATCTTCCCCCCACACTGGCTCAAAAGACTCAATTCAACTCCCTTACAGTCAAGAAAGTAATAGAAAGCTAGGTGCCTGAACTTACTACGAGGTAGTACTCCCCCACACTTGCTTTTTACCATGATCAAGGGCACTAGCTTTCACACAACTATCGTAGGGACCCTTATCCAGAGCACTTATCAATGGATGGCCTAACTGATCACAATAGAGATAGCTCTTTTTAACCCCGAACACCTAAACTCATGCAAGACACTTCTTCATTTTCTCTTTTCTTCTAACAATTTTTTTCTTTTTTTTTTTTTTGCAGGCAAATTAATACTTTTTCTTACTCCTAAGCTCAACATTACAAACTATCTTTCAAGTTCACTTACAAACCAAGCCTTAAGCCTATCAGAGTGACAACAAACTTCCAAAAAACATAATACTCCTCTAAAAATTCAACTAATCAACACTAGGCTACGTGCTAAACATTTGCAAAGAACTCAAAGAAAAAAAAATTAAATTTACTCAGATTATAGCATGCTTCAAATTCCACAATATATATGCAAAAACAATCCACTAAAGAGCACAAATCACAAAATCTCTTTATCATAAAAGCATGCAAAATCCTAAAACCATTATATAGCACACAATCTCAATCAATCATCAAAAATTTTCAATGAAGCCCAAAATCTCAAAATTTAACATCTCAACAACAACCTAACCCATTGCCCCACACTTAAACCAAACATTGTCCTCAATGGTTAAATAAGCAACTAATCATGCAAAAAGGACAAATAAAAGATAAAAGAGGCAACAATGCTTCAGTGAATTGAAGAGACCTCCATTGACGAGCATGAGTGATTTCAAACACTATAGGGAGTTGCTAAACATACAAGGGCTATTTATTCACTAAAAACATAAACAAAAGCAAACTAAAACTAGAAACTTAAAAACCCTTGGGTTTCCTCCCAAGAAGTGCTTGTTTAATGTCATTAGCTCGACGTAATATCATGTGGGCCCTTAAGGTACATAGAAATCCTCCCATTTCTTCGGGCCTCTCTATCTAGAATCTACAAAACAGACCAAAGCTGGTAGAAGCACTAGCTTTTTGTGAGACCCTGAAGCATATATATTTTTGGTATTTTTGAATAATAAAAGCATAAAAGGAGAAAGATCAAAAAACAAAGACTCTGACACGGACTCATGAGAAGAATAAGAAGAACACTTAGGATAAAGAGAAGAATTAATAGATAAAATAGATAAAGGCCCTACAACCTCAAACTCTACCCCCTGAACCTCATCAACTAACATAGGCTCATCCTCTCGCTCATCCTCATTGACTCGATCTTGGCGTGTGCTAAAACTCTCTAGCTCATCCCCTAAATCTATAACCCATTCCCTCGACTGCCCAAACTCAGTAGCATTGGAAGAATTAGACTCAAGTAAGGCTATTGGTGAATCAGTGGTCAAGTGACTCATTAGACAACCTAAAGAAATGGTTTGCGCTTCACTGACCATCCTAGGGATCTGGAGATTCTTAAACTACTCATCTAATTGCAACCTCTCAAGTCTAGTCTCCTCTATAAACTCTCTCAATGTTCTATCAAAGGGAGATTCTTCCTCTACTTGGGCTTCTTGAAAATAATTAGGATATGGTTCATGGGTCCAAGTGCACTCATTATTATCATACATAGGATTTCCATAACTCATAGATTCAGTATGATAATAATCAGGCATTAATAACCATTAAAACCATAATCCTCACTAAAAGGATCATAATTTACTGAGGGATAACTATAAGGAAAAGAACTAGAAGGTGGTGTTTGTTCTTCAGGCTTAGATTCCTTAAAGGGCCACCCAAATCTATCAGAAGCCATCTAAAAAAAAATAAAACAAATAACCACAAGCTCTCAACCAAACACACGATGCAACACAACAAGAAACAAAGGACCAAGACTCAAACAAAAACAAAAACAAGCAAGAAAGCAAAGATATACCTCTAAATTAAAGCAAGCAATTTCTTCACAATATTAATTGAATTAAAATACACCAATCCTTGACAACGGCACCAAAAGCTTGATCGGGATGTACACGCAAGCGCACACAATCGAAGTAATAATAAAATGGTATTCCTACCGAGTATCGTATCTACTGGGATTTGTTTTTAATTCGATTAAGTACCACGAATAATCTTACTTTACTTTATTTAGAAAAAACAATGCAAGAGAAAACAGGAAAAATAAACTTTAATCCTATAAAGAAAGATACAGGGGAGGAGGTACCGATTAAGGGAAATTTAGGTAAACCGATTACTCTTATGTTGCTTTTATGAAAATTTTAACCCGCCATTTAATTACACCTTGCCAATTTCGTAGACCTAGAGCTAAATCGGTCGAAATCTCCTGTCGATCTCATTCGAACACGCTTAACTAATCGCTTACCTAAGTGTCCTTAGCATTAATTGATTAGCTAATTGGATTAAGCCCACTCATCTTTAGCCTCACCCTTCAATAGTTGTTCCTATGTTACTTAGGCAATCTAGGGGTGTTAATTGGATTAAGTCTACCCTAAACATTCTTTGTTGAGCTAAATTTAGGACTAATTCAACATATTAAAAGCCAGTTAGTACAAATCATTAAGTACAACCCAATTAAATGAAACTAACATGTAAATTAAATGGCTAAAGTGTCTAATCCAACATAAAATCAAACCTAATCGTGCTCTTAATCCCTAAGTACAAATTTAGCCTAACATATTCAGATAACAATGCATATTCCTTTGTATGACAGAAAATAGATACATGAAAAGAGGGAAGAAAAACAGAGATAAGATCGTCAATGCAAAAATCTTAACTTTTTCCTTGAAATTCGAGCTCTCGAGCCTCGAACTTTACTTCCGAACACCACCAATCCATAGCTACAGGTCCTAAGAGGGTAAGAATCGAAATTAGGGGTCTAAAACCCTAAATGGACTACCTTTGGACAAAGAAGAAGCCATGAACTTATACTGTCTATCGAGACAGCGTTGCAGCATTAGGGACAGTGTTGCAACACTGTCCAAAACACAGTAGTTTTGCAGCTAGAGTTGCAATGCTACAGATGGAACACTTCCTCTTCGCGTGTTTCTAGAGTTGTAACGCCACAGGGTAGCGTTGGAACGCTAGCTCTCAGGTTTGCACACTGTATTTGGGCGTTGCAACGCCATTTCAAGCTTTGCAACGTCGTTCTCTCAGCCCTAAATGTTAGATTCTTCATCTCTTCTCTTCTTGGCTCTTCAAAATAGCCTAAAATAGCTCCATAATCAACCAAAATGCCCTCGAACACTCTGACTTTGCTCTTTTAGCTCGGTTTATGCAATTTACACCAAAATAGGCGTCAAAGCACACAAAATCATAACAAAACTAGCTAAAATAATGGAAAATAAGATAACATATTTTCGTGCTATCACGCCCTGATAACATGGCGTTAGGAGATGGTCGCTCTCTCCCGATGCTGCTAACTGCTACTTATTCTTTTTAGTTATGCAATACAAAACCGCAAGTGTCGATGTTAAGTTTTATTATAGTGAATTGTGTGAGAGTATCGTCCTCATGATTGGGTTTTCAGTTTAATTACTTCTCATAGTTACTAACATTTAATTTTATCTAGATAACCAAAAAGTAAGAATGAAGTAATTCATTAAAATTAAATCTAAAAATTTATAGATTGGAGACAACCGGAGAGAATATTCTTCGAACAAATAGTACATTTATTAAACTCTATTTTAATCAACTAATTAATTCAACTTTAACATGCAAAAACTTATAAGCTGAGAAGATGATTATTATTAATTGACCTTTCCCAAGCCAATTAATTCTCTTGCCTAATTATAAAATCAACATCTCTGTCTATTTTCTACAACCAAGCAAGGCATTAACAAAACTTCTTTTTAATGACTTCTATTAGAAAGACCCTCATTCCCATGCAAGATATTACTAATTGTCATGTATCTATGCTCTAATATAAATTTTACTCTCCCGAGCTAAAACATAAATCAACCAAACAATTAATCTTTGGCCAAAAGACTAAAAGCATTAAGAGCAAAACACATGAATAACCTTGTTGCAATATAAAGAAAAATTGCTAATTAAATAAAATATTCATGAATTGAACAAATAACAACCAATCCTAAAAATAGAGTTTAGTCACTCAAAATTCACAATTAAAACCTAAACTCATCTAAAAAGTCCATAAAAGAAACTACAAAGAAAAAGAGAAAATTAGATAAAAACTCTATGAAGCGTGCCAATCCTTGTTTCCAATGTGATGTGCCAAGATCTCGAGCCTTGAATTCCTTCCTTGGCTATCAAGAGTGTCTTCTAGGTCTCAAAAATTGAGTAGTAATCGAAATCTTACTTTTTCCCTCCAATTGGTCTTCCCAAATTTGTAGAAAAACGCTCTATTTAAAACATTGGCAGCGTTGAGACACTATCTACTGCAATTCCTATTCCTTTTTAAAAATGAAACATTGGGACAACGTCTCTACGCTGTCATCCCATTTATTTCATATTCAGAAAATCAAGTAGCGTCGAGGTGCTATGGACAAAATTTTTCAGCATTGAGCACATGCTTGTGATGCATTTGATGGAGCTTCATGCTCGTAGCGTCTAGACACTATAATCATCATCTAGACGCCATCCTTGCATTTTTTAGCTTGAATTGCTCTATACAGGGAGTCTCAACGCTATAAATAACATCTAGACTTTGTCCTCTCGAGAATTCTGATTGCAGGTCTTTACTTCTTGATTTGAATGCTCCAAATTGTGCCTCAAAGCTCCAAATAGTCCAATTTCTCTTCCCATTCACCGATTTTTCTCTAATTGCTTGAATCCCACAAAATGAACATATAAATATGTGAAAGCACTGAAATATAATACAAACTAGCAATAAAACAAGTCTTAGGAATATAAAAATTTTGTGTGCTATCACTAATATGGCGTTGGGAGAGGGTGCTTTTTCCGATGCCATTAATATGGCGTTGAAATTTTTTTATTTACAAAACCCTAACGCTATTTCTTTTTTTCCCTCATTCTTCCTCTTCTTCTATCTTTTTCTTCTCCTCTACTACATCCACCATACTGTCCACTTGCCCCACCACCGCTCTCTGCCAATGTTGCCGCTCTTCTTTGCCCACTATAAGCATTTTTATTTCTCTTCCCTATTTAACCCTAACTCTATTTCTTTTTTTCCCTCATTCTTTCTCCCTCTTCTTTTATCTTTTTCTTCTCCTCGGCTACAACCACCATATTGTCTACTTGCACCACCACCGCTCTTTGCCACTGTCCCCACTCTTCTTCGCCCACTATAAGTATTTTTATTTCTCTTCCTTATTTCTTTCTCCCTCTTTTTCTTTTTCTTCTACTTCGTTTTTTTAATTTCTTCTCCTCTACTCTTCTCCACTCACTGTAAGCATTTTATCTTCTTCTTCTTCTTTGTTCTTTAATTGGCTTTTTGGGTGATGGGCATGGATTATTTTCAACTCTCTCTCTATTTTGTTTTTATTTTTCTTTTTTGAGGGTTTTGTTTCTCTCTGGTGCATGAGATGAAAGTAATGGAAAATGCATGATGGAAATTTTGTTTGTAGCTTCTTTAGATGTTTATTGTTTCTATTTAACTCTCTTCCTTATTCTTATTTGGGAAGATGGTATAGATCACAGAATATAGCGATTTTGAATACTATTTTGGATTGTGTTGATTTTCTGCTTTTTCCCACCGTCGGACCGATTTGAAATTGAAATGTATGGCTAGGTAATTGATTCCATTGAAACTATGGAAAATAATTCCTATATTTGATTAGGGGTTCTGTTGGAGATCCAGGGGAGATTGAGAGTCTATAGGAATCGATTGAGTTTGAAGTTAGGACAGATTGGAGAGTTGAGGATTTCTTTAATCTTCTTGTGTGTTTAATCGATGCCACTCTTTGAAGGTTCCTTTTTCTCATAATAATCACTCTCTCTTTAACTCCTAATGACTTTTTTTGGCTTGAACCAATTCTTTGAAGAGTGGATATGTGAGAGTCTAGGTTGTGTTCTTTGACATGGAGTCAACATCATTACATTCAATTTTTTTAGTTCATTAGTTTGAAAAGTTGAAGTTAAATTTAGTTCTTAGGTTCATGTTTTTATGTCAAGCTATTAGTTTTGAAAAGATAATTTTGTTTAGTTGTTATTTTTATAAGTTTAGATAAGTTAGTTAAGTTTAGTGGTTTATTTTAATTTAATGTGTTAGAATTCATTTTCATGATAAGTTTGTTTAAAATATGTTGTAAGTTGTTATATTCATATCTTTATGTCTAAGTTTTGATGTTAAGAGTTCATTACTTTGAAAAGTTGAAGTTAAATTTAGTTCATATATGTTCATTAGTTTTGAAAAGTGAGTTAATTTTGGAGGCTATTTATGTGATTAGAGTTTGATTTGGAGCTTATCATCAGATTAAAATATGATTTTACGCCTATTTATGTGATTGATCGTAATTTTAAGTCTATTGTGTGTTCAAGTTTCATTTGAAGATTATTTATATAATTAAAGTGTGATTTTGATTGTTTTTAGTGCAAGGGAGGTGGATGTGTGCTAAGAGATTGTTTTAAGTATATGAGAGTGGGAGAGTGCTTGGATATTGTTTTATTCAGAGATCTTGATCTGTTTACAAGTTTTGATAAGTTTGTTAAGTTTTGATGTTATACATTCATGTTTTTTATAAGTTTAGTTGTTTTCTTTTTCTTTTTCTTTTTTTTTTATATAATTCTACTGAGTTTAATATTCATTTTCATGATAAGCTTGTTATTGGTTTTATTTTTCTTAGGTGCTTTGGGGTCAATGTAGCAAGGGCTACTTTTCAAGATTATGATGATATGAAGCAGATGAGAATGAAGCGTTATTCTTAGTTTACTTAGGTTTATTTTATTTTGGTGAATATTTATGTTGTAATTTTAATTTTATCTACAAAGAAATTGTAAGAATAAATTTGATTCAATAAATTCTATTTTATTACACATTTATTTATAGGTAAAAAAAGTCTCGGATTATGATCCAATTAAAAGAAAAGAGTTAAGATTTTATTTCAAAAAAATAACAATTTATGCAATAGAGAAACTGCCGATGCATAGAATACAAAGCGTGCCTCTATCGACGTAGCTTGGTGGTGTCACCAGAGGCTGCCTTTGCCGATGCAACTTGTTGGAATCGGTAGAGGCTACCTCTGCTGACGCAACTTGGTGGAACCAGTAGAGGCTCCCTCTACTGACACCTTGTTTTTGTGCATCGACAAAGGTTCTCTCGACTAAGTTTTGCCGACAACACATCCCAACCATTTTGTGCGTTAGGAGAACCTTTCCTGACGCCTTTTTTTACTTTTTTCGATGCTTTTCAGCATCGAAAAAACTCTGAATTCTTGTAATGTGGATCTCTTACTACTTCTTCTTTCTTCTCTTTAAACAATTTACAATGTGTTCTTTGCCTCTAATTTATTATCTATGCAGCAATTAATTGTGTGTAGATAATAAGTGTAGTTTCATTTTTTTTATTATGATCGTTTTTTTTATTCAAGATGAATTTTGGGGCAATATTTTGTTCCGAGGACCTAGTATCAATGGTTTATATCCTATTTCTTCTCAACTTGTTCAATCTCTCTCTACAATGATTGATAGCATGCAATTATGTTATCTTATTCATTATATTTATACTAGTTTTGTTATGAATGTGTGAACTTTTATGCCTATATATGCTTATTTTGTAGAAACCGAGCAATTGAGGCAAAACCGGAGTGTTTGAGGGTGTTTTGATAATTTTGGAGCGTTTTAGAGTCATTTTGAAGATTCAAAAGAGAAGAATTGAAGATTTGACATAAAAAAACCAAGAGCATGCGTTGAGACGCTGCAAGACTGAAAACGCGCGCAGATGTGAATATTCGTCCATAGCGTTGAGAAGCTATCCCTAGCGTCAACCTGATAAAAAAGCTTGTTGAAGGCTCTTATCAGATTAATTTATAAATCGAACTTCTAAATCTTTGTAGTAATAGTGGCTATGGTCATCCACATGGATTGAAGTTCTTAGATTAATTAAGTATCATAGTTAATTATGCCCAATTTTATTTAGAGAAACAAAACTTTAGAATGATAAAAAAAAAGACAAATAAAATCTAAACTACTATTTACAAAGTTGGAGTCCAATTTTTTAGGAACATAATGGTTGAGTAAATTAAGCACATCTTTGCAGATAAAGAATTTATTTCATGCAATTAATCTTAAGGCAAGAATTACTAAGTGATCAATTTCCTCTCTCAAACTCAATTGAACTCATGTCTAGCAATAAATTAACCTCTCGGTCTATTTCTATTACTAAACATGACATTAGGCAATTCTCTTAAAGCTTCTAGAACTAATTTACTCACTCTCGTGCAATAAACTAAATCTAGTCATGCATCTCTTGTTCTAGGGATAAATTTACTCTCTCGAGTTAAATCTAGCCTAACATATAAAACCATGGCCAAAGGTTTAAGCAATAAAAATCGAGATGCATAAAAGATGTAAATACAATCATTCAATTACAAAATCAACAAAAGTCTAAAACATACAACCATTCTTGTCTAAATACAGAGATAAACAACATTATAGTCCATAACAAAACTCCTAAAAACCAAAAGAAAAGTAAAGGGAAAAGGGAATAAACTAAGGTCGCATGCCAACACTCGTTCCCAACGTGAAGTCCACGTCTCGAGCCTTGAGTCTCCTCCTTAGCTCTCCAAAAGTCTCCTCTAAGCCCTTAGACAGTGTATGAATCGATTTAGGGTTTTAGTCTATCAAAAATGACTCCCATTGCTTGAATGAAAAAGTTCCTTAAATAGAGTCAAGACAGCGTTGCAACGCTATGGGCAGCATTGCAACACTGTCCCTCGAATTTTATAAAAAAGAAAATTTTTGATTTGTCTGGCGTTGCAACGCTGTAAGTAGAATTGCAACATTATGTCTCCTGGTCTCCAAGTCTAAAAGGTTGCTGAAGTGACGTTGCAACGCTACAGATGGCATTGCAACGCTATACTCTCGGGTTCACAGGCTTGTTTCCTTCTCTTCAACACTTGGATCTTCAATTATAGCTCCAATTTGCTCCATATTCATCCAAATACTTCTCAAAACTCCGATTTTGCTCCAATTGCTCGATTTCTATAAATTAGACGTAAAAATACATGAAATATCACACTTATGCATGCTATCACAACTCTATTGCGTTTGATAGTTTTTAAGCATCTTATTCTCTTCATGCAAAAGGAGGCCAAACCGATTTTTTCCTAAACTCGATTCCATGCTATTTTGAGACGTTTTGGTAGCATTTTGTGAGCAGATTGGAGCAAAATTGAAGATTTAGAGCTCGGGGACCGAGGAGATTACGACGAGAACTTGGGATCGACCTTTTCTTTGTATTTTTTTCCTTTTTGTTTCACTTTTATCTACTGCATAGGCTAGAAAATTAGGAATTTATGGGTTGTTTGGATTGAATTTGTATATATTTGTCCCTAATTACTTGAGTTTATTATATTTAATTGTTTAGATGCTTAATTGTTGGAATTATTGGACCAATTGCATAGTTTATGGATGTTTATGACTATTAGGGCTTTGAATCATTTGTGCATTTGTTGCTCAATGCCTTTAATCATTGACTCTCTAATTAATTTAGGTATTTCTAAGTTGACCTAGACAGAGGATACTTAGTTTAGCTTAATGCGCCGATTAATTAACTACTCGAGTGATAGTGAGATTAATAGTTGTAGGATTAATAGTTAATTGATTGTAGTTGGTGATGAAGGTTAATTAGTTGGGCATTGGTTAATTGCCTAGTTTTCTATGTGGAAACTTGACGGAGAGAAACATAGGTAAGAACCCATTTGAATAACTAGTGTTTATTTATCTGAGTGACAACCGAGGTTAATAAATAGACATTAGAGGTCCGTAATGAAGAGTATTAACGTCTTGTATGAGTTAGCCAGCACTAGAGACACCTAGGATAGTTAATTAGTACTTGAGAGTGGAGGAGATTGACAGGAGACTCTACGTCCTTAAAGCTTCTAGACTTATGAGTTCACTATCCATTGGGTTATAATTGTCTGTTAGCTTAGTAATTGATCATTTCTCAAGTTATCCCTCGTGTTTGTCTCCCATTTATTTTTTGCACTTTATTTTTTGTTGTTAGTTAGTCTATCTTTCTCTATGTTTCTGTTCTCTAAATGAAGTAAAGTAAGATTATTCATGATAATATTTAATTAAAACCAATTTCTGTGGATACGATACTCGGTAGGAATACTGTTTTATTATTACTTCAATCACATATGCTTGTGTGTACACAGATCAATGGTACATGGTGCTTCTTTTTCTACTCTAGCTCATGTTGGATCCAAGATCTCTCATTCTTTTTGGCATAATAGACTAGGTCATTCTAAAGATATTGTACTTTGTGATGTCTGTAGTCTATTAAACTTATCTTTCTGTAGGCTTTGTTCTTGTATATGTGAACATTATCTTTGTGGCATGATCAACAAGGTTCCCTTTTCTCTTTTTTGCACTATTTTCTTAATTCATTTACAAATTATTCAAAGTGATGTATGGGGCCCTACCCTTGTGGTCGAGTTGTCGGGCCTACCAAAATTAAATTGGTTTTCTACTATAACTTGTAGAAATAATGGACTAGGTCGATATTCTAAGGGAACCACAACAATCAAATTTCTAATGTTAAATTTGAACAAAAAGGTAAAAATGGGGGTTTTGGGATTTTTGTTAATGGAAATAAAATTAACTGAAAATAGAAAAAAAAGAAGAAGCAAGGATAACAACAATCTTACCAAAGTTTTCAATTCAAAGGGACGATTGTCATCCAATTGAAACATTGATCTTGGGCTCACAAAAAAGAAACCAATCAACACCTAAGCACTTTAGTCTACTTATTTGAAAAAGCCATGATAAGTTTTATTCTCCTAATTCAATTGATTTTAACAAAGCATTACAACTAATCTTATTATCGATTCACTGGGCATGATAACGTTCCATATGAATTCAAACAACAACATTAAGAGCAATGAGACGACTAGGACAAGAATGATTAAGTGAGATAGCTACACCATAATCAAATTTGCTTCTTAACTTCCTAGAGTCTATCATGCAAGCTATGTAACTAGGAAAAGGCTAAATTACATAAACACGAGACAACTCTATTGCTACTTAGTTCAAGCATTCATTCATGACAAATACAAATCACAAACTCATGCATAGCAAACATACAAGCAAGCAATATAATTGAGCCGTCAATTCAATTAATACAACATGCTCAATACAAATAAGGCAAGAAGAAAAGAAATACTTGGATTAATAAATGAAATTGCATTGAAGCCCGAAGTCTCACAGTCTTACAATTGGACTCAAACTGACCCTTGAATTAGAAAAATGAACTCTAGCCTCTCATCGCGACGATATGACTAAAATTTGCCATGGATCGATGTTGCAAAAGTTTAATAAGAAAAATACAAAGGAAAGCTCTCAAAGGTGTCTAAAAACTCAAACCTAAACATTCAGTTACGTTTGACCTAGAGAATGAGAAGAATTTATATGGGTCATGGCATCGTCTTAAAGCCATAAGCCAGCGTCGAGACACTGTCCTCACAAAAAAGGAAGATATCACTAATATGTTGTAGCGTTGAGACGCTACATACAGATTTCTTCAGGTGTGTGCGTTTCAAGCGTTGAGATGCTACTAGTGTTGAGTATAGCATATTCGCACCGTCGAGCATGGCGTTGTTGGGCAATTTTTGTAGCATCGAGATGCTTCAAGGCAGAGTCGAGACGCTACCTACACGAGTCTTCTGGCTTTCTAGTGTTTGCAGCGACATCTCGACACCCAAAATGGAGTCTCGACGCTGCTCTCTCAGGTCAAATGGCTTGGACTTCATCATTCCTTGACTCAGTTACTCAAATTAAGTCCAATTAGCTTATTTGTTTTTATCTTGATTCTTCTAAAATGCTCCAAATAGCTCCAAATTGCTTGATCCCGACAAAATAGATAAATAAGCACATGAGAGTAACAAAACTAACATGAAACAAGGACTATAAATAGCACATTTTATGTGCTATCAAATTCCTCCAAACTTAAATCTTGCTAGTCCTCGAGCAAGGTAGAATTAAGCTACCTTATGAATCCTTAGTTGCATGTCAATATAATGTCGGACACTTTTAGGTAATATTAATTTTTTCCTCCAGAATCAGTGTTTGGTTTAAACTTCCATCTAATTTGATTGTTGGTTTAATTCTTGACTTTTAGGTCTATTTCTTTTGTAATTCATAGTTGAAGTCTAAATTGAAGAGTTTGGCCAAGTGAATTATTTTGAGTTTGTGCAAGCATTTTGAAGTTTGTTAGGGTTTATGAAACAAGGACTATAAATAGCACATTTTAGGTGCTATCAAATACCCCCAAACTTAAATTTTGCTAGTCCTTGAGCAAGGTAGAACTAAGTTATCCTATAAATCATCAGTTGCATATCAATGTAACGCCCGATACTTTTAGGTAATATTCATTTTCGCCTTCAGAATTAGTATTTTGTTTAAACTTCCATCTAATTGGGTTGTTGGTTTAATTCTTGACTTTAGGCCTATTTTTTTTGTAAAAGTGAGTTATTTTATGTTTGTGCAAGCATTTTGAAGTTTGTTAGGGTTTATGAAGTGGAGAAAAGGAGGAGGGTAAAGTTAAAAAATAAAAGTTGTTACGTTTTGTTTATAAAAGAAAAAGAAAATGAAACCCTAAGCTCTCCCTCACATCACCATCATCTTCCTTGTTCTTCTTCCTCACGTAGCCGACAACACCTCCAACACCATTTTTTTCAATTTTTCTTCTTTGTCATTCTTCTTCATTGTTCTTCATGGCAGCACACCATCAACCACCTTCATTTATCTTATTCTCCTACCGGCGAGCAGCCTGTCGACGACTATGGAATCAGAGCACGAGTAATCTGACCATGAAGGTCGTTGAATGATGCGATACCGATGTCTTTTCGATGATTTTTCGCTTGTTCTCAATGAGCCTAGAGACCTTCTTGCGATTTCTAGCAGCCCACAATTTCTCTCTCGCACGTGGGTGTTTCCTACTCAGATTTGCAAGTGTAGGTGTTGATGACAGCAGGTATAGAGCGCCCTCTTCTTCGATGGGCTTCTTCTCATTGCTTTTGGCAACCTCGACCTTCAGATCTAAGCATCGGTAGGTCGTTTCTCATATGTTGCAGTAGTTTAGGGCCCGTTTCCAATAATTTCTAGTTTTTCGACAAGCGTGAGCGGTGAATTTTGTGATTCCGACAGTGGGTTTAGGTAGGTATCGTGTTTTTTAGGTTTGTCACAAATTATATTGGTGTTTTGAAGTTAACTAATGAATCTTTGAACTTCATTTCAGGTTTCCCATAACCTTGGGGCCTTGGTTTTGCGAAATCAACCCATTTGGAGTCAAACTCAGCAAGGATTCAAGTTTGAAATCTGAAAAAAAAAAAAAAAAAGAAAAAGAAAAAAAGAAGCAATGGGTAATGATGGTATAATTTAGTCTTTAACCTTGGAGCTTTCCTATGTTAGATTTGGATTGTTTAATCAAGGTTTAAGGGTGGCATTGATTATTGAACCAGTTGGACTTTTCTCTAGGTAAGCTAGTAACTTTCAAGTTTGCGAAATCCTCAAATTGAAATGTTGAGTTGTCAACTGATGTTGAAATTGTTCAGATTTGAGTAGGAATTGCTATAGAAAAGACCGATTTTTCATGTAATCACCTATTAAGGTAAGTAGCCAAATTGGATTATATCCTTAAAGTCTTGGATATGGAGTGTGAGTGGTTTAGAACATATGTATGACTATGCTTATGATTTCTCTTAAGTATGAATTTTTGGGTAGTTAATTTAAAACTGAACAAGCATGAATATTTGGGATGTCTGGAGATGTTTGTTTAGCTACAGAAATCAAAATGCTGGAGCTATTTGACTGAATGACTTGGTACAGTATACCTGAAATGTTTGAATAGTTGACTGCGTACAAATTCTCTTGAGATGTATGATTAGTTGACTGAGTACAAAATACTTGAGTCATTTGATTGGATAGTTGGCAGTTTGGAATACTTTTAAAGTATAGCATGTTCAGTATTACTATCCATGTATAGTATGTTCAGAATGATTTTTGATGTTTAGCATGTTAGAGAGAGATCTGAGTATGGAATGAACTGGTAATGAATGCTATGACTTCTAGCATGCTTAGAGGGCCTCAGTTAAATGTAAGTTTATTCTTAAGATTCATGTTTGCTAGTGACAATTACCTTCCCTCATGTCATACATGTTTTTATGTGATACTATGTTGGGATAAGCCTAGTTCTGCTAGAGGGTCGCCAACTAATCTCTAGTGGCGCTTTGCCTTACATGACTGATCCACATAAGCACCATAGTTGGTACATCTTTGGGGTAGCTCCCCTCTATACTCAGTGAGTGTGATTTTCATGAAGTACTATGTTGGGAGAGGTCTAGCTCCATTAGAGGGTTGCCAACTAAACTCTAATGGTGTTTAATCTTACAGGACTGACCCACATTGGCACCATAGTTGGTCAGACACACTTTTTCATAAGGTAATGTGTTGGGATATGTTTAGTACCACTAAAGGGTCACCAACAAACCTTTAGTGGCACTTGGATTTACAGTACTGTCTCGCACAAGCACCATAGTTGGTCTAGTTTTGGGCGTAGGTTAATTGTGCACATAGACAGAATATTCTCATGTTCTCAAATGAGGCTCTTAATATATCAAAATACTTTATAGTGTAAATCAGTTAGACAAAATATTTTATATGTTTTCAGTTAAGGCTCTTATGTATCAAAACATGAATGAACAAGTTAGTTAGGACTCTACATGTTTTTAGTTGAAGAATGTTTTAAGTGTTTGCAGTTTTAGCCCCTCAAGTGGAGCTACTTTTTGAATATATTTTTATACTCACCCTTGCTACCCTTCTTTTCTTTTCAGATGGTACATGGCTTACGAGGCGCGTGGCAAGAGAGTTAAGTTTGGCGAGGCTATGGAGATAATGTCAGACCAGAGCTTCCTAAGATCTTAGAAATTCCTAGTTCATGTTTTATGCTCCATTCTTTTAACTCTTTAACTTGTATTTATTTAAATACTCTTTATTTACTAAATTTTGTAAGTAATTCTTTGTTGGGATCTCAAACTCAAAGTATTGTGAATTTTGACAAGTTTTAATAATGAAATATTTTATTTGATTTACATGAGTTTCCGCTTTGTTTTCAAATGTTCTTATTTTACATGCAAGTAGTATCGACCCTTAGGAATCTAGTTTAAGAGGTTGGGTCATTACAGTTAATGAATCTAACATCAATGATTTATATAACAGAATATTCACAACAAAGGAAAACACTTAAACACATTCAATCAGCGAGAAATTTAAAACTAATTCTCTAATCCTTTACGTGTGTGTGTAGCCTCTCCTATCTTAGTCTTTATAAGCTTGGAAAGGTTTTATTCAATCCTCAACTCGTTTTCCCCTACTCTAGCTCTAGATCATCAAGCCTTCCAATACTCAAAAGGGTAATATGCTACTAGAGTGCTTAGAACTCGGGGTAGGCCTCCCCCAAACTTAAATTTTGCTTTAATTGGGTCGGCACTAGCTTTCACACATCTATTATAGGGACCCTTACGTATGATTTTTTTTTTCTTCACAGGTGTCCTAACTGATCACAGTAGAGATAGCTCTTTTTATCTTTAACTTTAAAAAACAAGCAATTTTAATATTTTCTTTCTCTTCTTTCTTTTGTTATTTTCATGACAGACACATAATAATAAAGGAAAACAAACAGGTTTTTATCTCCCTGATGTAACATTACTCACTATCATGCAAGTAGACTCTCTAATTAGTTTCTAAAGTTTTTCAAGGTGTCAACGAGAATCTAGACTAAATAATACAGTTCTAAGCCTTCAAAACCATAAACAAAAAGGCTATGTACATAAAAAGTATAAGGGGATCAAAGAAAAAAAATTTTAATTGGCTCAAATCAAGCATGCATGCTCATCATTGAACAACTATAAATAAATGTTATCTAAAGCACTTCCTAGGTTGTCTTAATCACAATAAATGTAACTAATTCATAATTATATTCATGCTCAAAATTTTTCAAAATTTACGCTCAACATCAACATGCTCAACATATAAATCTCCATCTCCACCCCCAACCTTAAATAACACTTTGTCCTCAATGTATAACTAAACAAAGTCTTAACAACAAAAATGAGGGAAACAGAAAACTCTCCTGATTTGTGTATGGTCTATGGATGGTGGCACATCTCGTGCTCCATTCTTTTTCTCTAGTGCAAACACCTACAAAAGAAGAAAAGAAACAAACTAAGTAAAGGAAAAACAAGCAACTAAAAGGAAAATCAAATAAAACAAACAAAACACTTGGGTTGCCTCCCAAAAGCGCAATTTTTTAACATCGTTATGCTCGACGGGAACTCCATCTCTATCATCCAGGATCTAGTTTATTTGGAGTCGTTTCATCTCCATGGAAGCTCTGCAAGCGCTAACCATCAACTTCCAAGATTTTCATCTTTGCCAACACATCTTGCAAATTAATTACATCTATCTGGCAAAGAACACACACATCTTTAGGAGTTCTCATAGTATCAATATTAAATTTAATTATTTCCCCCTCAAACTCCACAAAAGGAGTACCCTCATCCACATCGATTTTAGTTTTGGTTGTTTTCATGAATGGTCTTCCTAACAAAATCGATGTTGGTGAAGATGAAGAATTACTGCCCATATCAAGAGTATAAAAGTCAACAAGAAAGACCAGTTCATTAACATGTACTAATACATCTTCAACAACTCCTAAGGGGTGCAAGTAAGAACAATCAGCTAATTGTATTACTGCGGCAGTTTCATGCATGTTATTTAATTTTAGTTCTTGGTAAATAGAAAAAGGCATGACATTAATGGAAGCACCTAAATCTAACATAACATGCTCAATTTTCTTATTGCCAATCAAGCTAGGTAGAGAAAACATACCTAGATCCTTCCATTTTTCTGACATATTCCTTTGTGATGTAGCTGAAATATTTTCACTCATCGCCATTTTTCTTTTTTCTTTCATTTTCCCTTTCATCGAACATCACTTCTTCAAAAACTTTGAAAAGTCCAAAGATTAGTATTTTCTTTAATTATTATTTTTTATATTAACAAATGTGGAAATAGATTATTGAACTTTCAACCTTATAAAAAGATAATGGTTAGATTTCAAAAAAAAAAAAAGATATCTTATTATTGGCGATTGTTTAAACAATTCTCTTTTTTTTTTCAACACTATTTGTAAAACTATAAATTTAACGTCGTTATATTCATTGGAATCTTTATTTATAAATTCATGATATTATAAAAACAAATTTTTAATTCATTTTTTAAAAAGTAGCCATTTGTGTCAGAACACATGGAAAAATGAAGAATAAAATCTTTTTATGAACGATTTTCCAAACATTTTTTTTAGAAACTTTTATTTTTAAAAAAAAGTTAATTTGGGAAACAATTTATAAATAAACCCTAAATTTTAAATTAATTATTGAAAACTGGGAAGAAAAATGAAAACATATGACATTTAGATCCATGTTATATCAGTTCAGTACATATCACCTTTTGTAGATGTGTCGTCAACTAAAATTTGAAAAATTGGTTTAGCTTTTGACTGAGCAGTTGTCGGCATAGGACAATAACCTTTTATTTTTTATTATTGTTTTTAATACAAAAGTTCAAGCATACGATAATAACTCTACCTTTCATTATTAGTTATTTTATTGTATTTGGATGAATATAGATAAAAGAATTGTGTGGTCCAACAATACAATGTTTATGATTTTTTTCATAGAAAAAACTATTTTTGTGGATATGCATTTTGAAGTTCTATTTTTTTTTTCTTTTTTTTGTATTTTGATATTTTGGTATTGGGTTTGGATTTTTTACTATTTTTTATTGGAAATCTTTAATAAATAGTCTTTTTTCTTTATCTAGATTTTGAAATATGACCATTTTTTTATTATTATTTGTCATTTTAGTTCTACTCAGTTAATCAAAATTGATTGTATCCAATTATTGATTGACTAATATTTTTAATGTCAACTAGATATCACCGATTGATTTATTGGTATATCCAATATCTATTAAATTTCAATTTAGTTAGTTTTGCAATTTTGTAGTTGAATCTACCATTTTCTTAATTTTACAATTTTAAAAAGTCATTCTTTTAATTGGCCGTTGTTTAGTAGTCGCATACGGATACTTTTATGCACTTAATGCTCGATATTTATGTGTTTGATTTTGAAGGTCGAATTTGCTAAGTAAAATTGTAAAAAAGAAAATATTTAAAAAGTTTATTCTATTAAAAGTACAAAAGAGAAGATATCTTTTTGAATTGAATGAATGCAAGTAGGGAGATTGCAATCAAGGGAGTTTGTATAAAGAAAGATATTGATGTGGATGGTATTTAAAGTGAAATTTATAAGATCTTTGGTGATATTCTAACTTTATATTATAATTCAATTTGGTACTTCTATGTACTGTTTTAAAATTTACTCAGTTCATGCAAACATTTAAAATAAATGCATGCAGCTGTTTTGTTAATATAAATAAATATATATTTACAGTTCAGAAAAACAGTGTTCGACACTTTGTGGACACTTCCACCAACACTTTTCCCCCCCTTTAAATCGTACAATTTTTATATAAAATAAAAGGAAAAAGGGTTAGAAGAGAACTAAATTGAAATGTTTTCACAAAAGTTTTAAATTTTCATTAGATATGTCCATATCTTTACATGTCCATGAATTCAACATTGACAAGAAAAGTATATCTAAATTTCTATTATACCATAGAAAAATTGGCAAATTATAACTAAAAAAATCAACAAAGACTCACTAATGTAAACCTAATATTAATAGTAAGAAATTTGAACTTATTTAAAAAAATTGTAAAATGCTTATTTGTTAATTTAAATATATTTTATAAATTTTCCATCAACATCAACATTTTATCGACATTTTCCATCGAGACTTCTATAAAATTGAGACCTTATTTAAAACCTTGGTATAATTTTTTTTACAAAAAGAACCATTATAATTGTTTTATAATATTATTAAATTTCACTGTTATGTTATTAAATAAATAAAAATGAATTCAGTTTTAACAATTTAATTGATGCTAGCAAATAACAGTGTATATTATTCTTTTGGTCTTTGGAAGATTGTTGTAAATAGTCCGCTCGATTGAGTGTTAGTTGACTGAACAGAAGATGACACATAAAAATTACTTGGTGACTAGTTTTATTGAGATGGCATTTGTAAATGAGTTGGCAAAGAAAATAATAATTATATATATTTTTCTTTTATGATATGGCTTCTCTCTCTTCCCTTCCATTTTTTTTTTTTCATTCTTAAGCTTCATTTCAAACAAGGGTGGATCTACGATAGGGTAAGAAGAGCATGTACCCCTTCAAATTATGGTTTTTATGTATTTCTATACACTACTTCATTTTGAAAATCATAAAAGGAGCACAAGTTACACCAATGCTTGTTAGAAGTCTAGAATTCGAAACATGTTTAACACGGTGTCACTTGGAACTGGTCAGAATTTAGTTCACATTTTTAATTTTTCACACATATGTATACAAATACAAACATACAAATATTTTTTAATCTTTAGTAAATTATTTAGAAAAATTAATGGCATAAAAAAATTAATTCTATTTTTTTAAATCTTTGATTAATATTTCAAGTTCATTTGTATTTTTTTTAAAAATGAAGTTTCATTTGTTGCTTACATATTGATGTGGATGATTCTATAATGATTTATTAAAAATTTGTAGTTAATATTACTTAATCTAAATATTATATATCAATGCATTTAAAATTATATTTAATGTTAAATTACAAGTTTAATCCTTGAATTTCAGAGGTGAAAATGGGTTGGGTCGAGTTGATTTTTGTGCAGACTCGACCCGATCGGATCCAGTTTAGGAGAGATGAAAACCAAACTGACTTGACTTTTTTCGGGTCATTTGATTTTTTTTTTTTGCGAATCCAAATGATTCATTGGTGTCGGCGGTGGACTGTGGAATCTCAAATGTTTGAGGTTGTTGTAGAGTTTCGACGATGGATCAAAGTGGCATTCCGATGATGATAACGTTAATTCAGTGGATTCGGTCGTTGTGGCTAAGAATGGCTGTAGAGAGGGCAAAAGGTTAGGCCTAAGAAGTTGAAGAAGTTGAAGGTAACTGTGGTGGAGGCTGCAAATAGAATGGCAACAAACCCAGAAGAGAAAGTCGAACGACGACAAACCTGCAACTAGTGAAGGGCTTCGAAAAATGGTGACTGACGAACGACTGAGAGAAGGCGAATGAATTGCATCGACGAATGGCTAAGAGAATGATGAAGAACGACTGAGAGAAGGAAAGAGGAAGAGAGGGGCGAGTGAACAACGGTGAATCGCTAGATTAGGGTTAGGGAGACTCATGCAGAAGGGATTATTTAATGCCCGATATTTTTTATTTGGTTTATTATTGGATGCTTATGATTGTATGAGAATTTTACCTTATGGAAATTTTGGAATGAGTTTAATTTGAATTTGGAATTGAGGAGGGAAAAAAGGACTTTTTTAGCTAATGGATTGCTTTGGAAATTTGAAAATATTTTTTTATAAAAGAGGGAAAATGGGTTGGAGACTTGGTTGGCCAACCTTTATTTTTCTCCCTCTTTCACATTTCCATTTCCCCCCTTTTTATTTTATTCTCTCTTTCTCTCTCCCTCTCCTTTGCACAACCCTCCCTCCTCCTCCTCCTCCTCCTCCTTCTTCCCTTCAATGGGACACCAACACGCAGCTCGCAAAAATTGCCGCTTGCCAACCTCATCGTCGCCTTAGTCAGGTTTATTGCATCCTCGAATTGTCACGTGCAGGTCCGTCATAGCCCAAAAAGCTGCTGCCAGCCGTTCGCTTGTCGAAGCCGTTGCGCCAAAATTCCATGTCACTGCAGTCTGATCCACACACCCTTGTAGCCCCCGCTGCATAGCCATGCTAGATCTGAGTCGCGTCGTCGCTGCCGTAGCTCCCTCGTCACGTAATCTGCCACTGCACCTCCCAGATTGGCCAGCCTTCGCACCCTAGCCTGCTTGCCAGTCGCTGCCTCACGCTGCAGCCCAAGCCGCTGCTAGCAGCCTCCCTCTCTCCCTCTCAATTTGCAAGACAACAAGCGTTGGGGTCGTTTTCCAGGAAACCAACATGCCTATAGCCTCTTCCAATGTCGTTTTATTTTGGGTAAGGTTCCCAGCACTAATTCAAATTTGATTTATGGATTGTTAAGGCTAGTTTGGTGTTTAAGTGGCCATTTAAATTAACCCAAATTGTTATGGATTCGAGTTTAGGAAACCCATCGCGATTGGAGGCCATTTTAGGCAATTTTGGAACAAATGGGGCTGCTGTCTAACACCTGTTGGACACTGTTTGGGTAAGATTTAGTAGAATTTTGACAAGTTATTAATACAGTAAAGGCTAGGCTTAAGTCAAGATTAATTGGTTGCATGTTGAGGCCTTTCTGTGCAATTTTAGGGGCTGTTTTGGAGTATTTTAATCTAACCCTTAAATTATTCGATTTAATTGAAGGTTAACCTTTGTAAGTGGAGGTCAGACTGTGGAATTTGGGTGGTTTGGCTCAAAATTTCTGTAATTAACCTTCATGACCAGTGAATTGGAAAAGTGAGATTTTCACCACCTTTTAAGTCAAACTCTAGATTTAATTATTGAAATTTATTGGGTGATTTTAACTCCATACCATGGGTTCATTTTAGTGTTGCTTTAAAATTGTTAGGTGGTGCAATGTAATGCCTTGCATTATAAATTAGGCTATTTTAGAGTATTTGGGTTAGAGTTTTAATTTGAAAAATTAGAATTTCAAGTTTAGCTCATTAAGTTTGGAAAACACATTTTTTATAATTTTGAAAAAGGAGATTTTAATTAAAGCTTTAATTAAAAGATTTAAGAATTTAGTTTATGAAATTTATTCTCCAAGTTCAAAAAGGAACCAAAGTTCCTTTTAGTTAGATTTTATCCCAAATCTTTTTGGGTCATATTTGGAGTTTTATTTTTGAAATCTGGGAGAATTAAAGAAAAAAAAAGAAATTAGAAGGAAAAAGAAACGAAAAGAGAAACCCATCCCAATTTCAACTTATTTTTCTTCTCTCTATCTCTCTCACACATAAACAACCACACACATAGCCCCCCTTCGTTTTTCTTCTACTCCTTCTCCGACCACCTCCTCTTCAGCGAACTCCCCACACGACGCGTATCCTCCTCTTTCAGCGAACCCAACAAGCGGTGACTTTTCTCACACTTGAGGTAGATTGCGAGTGGAAAATTGGGTCAAGATTTACGTGCGGCAAGCCCTCTTGCGCGACTGTCTATGACACTCAGTCAATGTGGCATCTTAATCCTTACAGCAGCTTTGCGCGTTTCCGACAGTTTTAGCACAAACCCACGACGTGATTCACAATCTTGCGCGAAGACCCACGTGAATTCCTTCTTTTTTAGCGAGGTTTGACACATACCCATGCCCAATTGATCTTAGATTTGGATTACCCATATTGCGAAGACCCACGCGAATTCCTTCTTTTTTAGCGAGGTTTGACACATACCCATGCCCAATCGATCTTAGATTTGGATTACCCATATTCACAATCTTGCGCGAAGACCCATGCGAATTCCTTCTTTTTTAGCGAGGTTTGACACATACCCATGCCCAATCGATCTTAGATTTGGATTACCCATAGTTTAAACATCTTTGAATTGCACTTTTAGGCCTATTTAGATGGTGACAGTCGTATTCGAGGTCGTTTGGTGCTGAATTCACATTTTCCAGCAAGACCCACTTAGTTTTGGACTTGAGAATCGCTTCCATTCGTGTTTGTCAACTCGATTTAGTCTAGAATCGATTACCCATTGGCTGTGAGGTTTGGTTCTATGACTTTAAACTTTGTCAATTGCTGTCTAGTGTGTTTTTGGAGCTGTTTAGGTGTTGGTTGTTGAGCTTTAGAGTTTTTAGTAGTTTCGAATATTCTTTAGGTTCCATAAATTTAGTCCTAACATGTAGGAACCTTCAGTTTGTAGTTCATGATCGATTCGGACACCTTCGAACAAGCAAACATCAAGTGCAAGAGCTCTTTTGGTAAGTTTTAATGTGTTTAGACCTTTTGCAAATCACTTTACGTGTTATAGCTTAGGTTCTAATGCATGACAACCTTCTATTTGTAGTTTGAACTAATCGGAGTCCCTCCAAACACTTTGTAGCAAGTATTTGATTTAGTTTTTGCGAGTTTAAGTGATAAGACTTTGCGTAGGCCCCTTTTAAGCAAGTGTTAGGTGCTGGAAAATTAGTTGCTAATCTTGGAATTTTTGTTCGTAGTTCGGCTTTGTTTTGGAGTGTTCGCGTTAACATTTAAAACTGTTTCTAAGTAAGCATACCCCTATTTGAGCATGTTCTAGTTTGATTATGCATAATATGTGTGCTGTGAATGAGTTATTCTATTTGGGCATAAGGCATGGTCCATGAGTATGCCTAGGAAACATGCATTCTCGTGAGATTGTGTGTGAGGTGAGAGGACCTTAGGTGTGATAAAGGAAAGTTGGGTGCATACTAGGTGTCTCGAGTAAAATGGTTGAGGGGTGGCATGTCATCAATGAATTTATAAGTAGCATAAATGGCCTAGTTTTAAGATAGTTAGGGTTGATGCATTGAGTTTAGAAAGGAAAGTATTGGAGATTCTCAAGAATGTCGATGGCCTTTGATGAAAAATTAGTTAGGGCCGACGAAGAGCTTCAATGACCCTGGATGCAAATAGTTGGGGTTGACAAAGAATGTCGGTGGCCCTGAGCAATGGGGATCAACGTGTCTCGAAGGAATTGGTCTTAGGAAGCATTGTGAAAACTAAATTATGAGCATTTAGTGAGCTCATGGAGCTTGAGTGTACATGACATGATGTAGAATTCATGTGTTAAGCTAGTCTTATGCATAGTTTTCTTGTCTATGTGTGCGTAGCATGATGCTTGCGATGTTACTTTGAATAAGCATGTTTGGGTGGGTGTGAACAACATGTTGTTTATTGTTTAATGTTTGGTGGCTCACTAGGTGTGAGCTACTTACTCAATACGTGTTATGTACTGACCCACCACCAGGTTTTGCAGGTGATGATGAGTACTACAACCATGGTGATGATGAAAAAGAGGCATGAGAGGAGGAAGACCATAACTGGATGTGTATTTATTTAGTAGTTGTTTTGTTGAGTTTAGTTTAATTGAATTATCTTTGTAGCTGGTTATGTTATGTTGCAAACTATTTATGAGAGTTTTGAATCTTAATTAGTTTTACATTTAAGTCTATTGCACCGTAGGTGTTTTATTCATGATTGAACTTGTTAGATTACTTTATCTTTTATGGTTGGAGTTGTTGGAATTTAGTGAAGAAATCTAATTCTGTTTATGTTTGGGATGTTGATTGGTTTTGACTCTTTGGTAGTTCTTGAGTTGAAGTTAGAATTGTTGTTTGGTGATTTTAGCTTTAGAAGTTTTTTTATTTTGTTTAACAGGTATTAGAAAAAAAATTTGGGTATTGTTATAATTACGTCGTTATGCTGCTGAAATTTTCGGGGCATATTGGTCGTAAGTTTAGCAATGTTCCCTAAGTTAGGTTAAAATTTGGGGGCGTTATAGTTGGTATTAGAGTGGAGTTGTTCCTATAGATTGACCTAGGAAAACTAGGTTGTTCAGGTAGTTTAGGGCTAATGGTTTTTCTCATTCTCATCTCCATCACTGGGTATGTTCACTTATATTTGCTTAAATAATTATTTCACTTGGATTGCTTTCTTTCCATGATTATCATATGGCTTACTTGTTGCTTGGTTTAATATGTTTTGACTTGCATATTGGTTGAAGCTTGTCTGCTAGTAGACATAAGATGCTCCCATAGCACTAGATAGGTTATGCTTATCTTGTGCATGTTGTTTGCTAGTAGGCATAGGATGTTGCCATAGTTGCTAGATAGCTTATGCTTGGTCTTATGCATGTTTGTGGTTAGTAACCTCAAGTTACTACTTTAGATCTGAAGGTAGTACCTTTGTCCTGTAGTTTAGTAGTAAGTTGGTTTCAAGTTCCTAGCAAATGAAACCAAGACTCTAAGGAATCAAGAACTTTCCTTAATAAATAGTAAGTTAGTGAACCCTTTCTATGCGAACATGATTCTTGGAGCAAAGTTGATCAAGTTGGACATACAAGACTTTGGCACAATTTTGAACGTGAGTGGGTGTTTTTTTTTAAAAAAAAAAAAAATTAAGAAACCATTGGATGTTCAAAGAAGGAAGTTCACTTTAGGTTACCTTTTGGTCAAAGCTCTAAGTTTAAGGGAGTTGAGAATGGTAGTTGAAAGATAGAACCTGTCCTAAGGGTTAACTGTCTCTTGCAGCTTGGTGTTTGGGCATATTTGGCAAATGTTATGGACTTCTGTATAGGTTATGTGTTACTTGGGATGATCCTGTTAGCCAAGGAACCTTTCCTTTTATTTTGGCATCACCCAAACTGAGGAAACTCAAAGTACAATTATAAGCATTTTTGGACCAAGGATGTATTTTCCCTTAATGGTTCTCCTTTGGGTTCTCCAACCTTGATTGTAAAGAAAAAGGACTAGATTTGTGAGGTTTTTCCTTGACTATCAAGAGTTGAATAGGGTGAAGGTGAGGAACTAGTATACTCTCCCTGGCGTCAATGACCTTTTGGCTAGTTTCAAGGAGCAAAGATGTTCTCAATGATAGTTTTGCAATTAGATTTACCATTAGTTAGAGATCATGAAAGCTGAAATTCCAAAGATTGCCTTCAAGACCAAGTTTAGACATTATCAGCTCACCTTGATTTCTTATGGACTCACCAACCATCTCTCATTGACATCTTGAACTACTAGGTCTTTAGGAGCTTTTCGGACACTTTCGTGACTGTACTTTTAAACTACGTGCTGGTTATTCCAAGACTAAAGAGCAACACCAGGAATCCCTCAAGCAAGTTTTGAAGCCTTGCACCCTAAGTTTTCAAAATAAGAGTTTTGGTTGGACAAAGTTTGCCTTTGTAAAAAAGTTGGTTACTAAGGACAGTTTTGCCCCCACCATAGTGGTAGTAGTTTGTAGTTGGCCTAGACCTAATTCAAGTCATTGTAGTTCACAGTTTCCTTTGATTGGCCTATTAATGAAGGAAGCTTGTTAGTTCAGTGGCACCTTTGGCTCAGTTGACTCGTAAGATTCGAGAATATCACCATCACTTGGATAGAGATTGTGAAGAGATTTTTTTTTGTTAGGAATTAAATGAACATCTGACTATAGTCTCAGTGTTGATTGTTCTTGATGGTACAAGAACATTGGTAGTCGGTAATTATGCTTTAAGGAAAGGACCAAGTAGTAAAGTAATGCAACATTGAAAGGTTATTATTACACCTTGCGTCAACTAATCGAACATGAGCTTAACTACACCACTCATGACTTGAAACTCACAATGGCAGTGTTTGCTTTGAAGATACGGAAACACTATTTTTATGGAGAAAATATTTGAATTCATAGGTTGCAAGAGTTTAAAGTGTTTTGTTGCACTGAGAGAGTTTGACTTAAGACAAAAGAAATGATTGAACTGAAAAAGGATTATAATTGCAAGGTCTAGAAGGCTAATGTTGTGGCAATTAAACTTAGTTGAGAAGTGACAAGTCTGGCATCGTTGAGACTCATCTTAGAGGTCGTTATTAAGAGAGAGTTGGGTTGTTAAGAATTTGAGCTGGCAGCGGAAGGCATTTTAACTTTGTGGCTCAACTTTCAGTGGTGCCTAGCTGAGACGGTGGATATCTTAGTCCCAATTATATTCGACCATTCGAGATCTTGGAACACATTGATCTAGATGCTTTTAGATGGGCTTGTACCCAAACCTTGTTTGCATTACACAACATGGTAGCAAACTTGGAAAGGGGAGACGAGTTTAGAGCCAAGTACCCAATGTTGTTTGAGTAACAAACTTTCGAGGATGAAAGTTCTTAAGGTGGGGAGATTGTAAAGCCCCGCTTTATAAATTAGGTTATTTTAGAGTATTTGGGTTAGAGTTTTAATTTAAAAAATTAGAATTTCAAGTTTAGCTCCTTAAGTTTGAAAAACTAAATTTATATAATTTTGGAAAAGGAGATTTTAATCAAATTTTTAATTAAAAGATTTAAGAATTTAGTTTATGAAATTTATTCTCCAAGTTCAAAAAGGAACCAAAGTTCCTTTTAGTTATATTTTATCCCAAATCTTTTTAGGCCATATTTGGAGTTTTAATTTTGGGATTTGGGAGAACTAAAGAAAAAAAAAAAATTAGAAGGAAAAAGAAACTAAGAGAGAAATCCTAGCCCAATTTCATCTTCTTTTTCTTCTCTCCCTCTCTCTCACGCATAAACAACTACACACACAGCCCCCCTTCGTTTTTCTTCTCCTCCTTCTCTAACCACCTCCCCTTTCGACGAACTCCCCCATGCGGTGTCGTCTCTTCCTCTTTCAGCGAACCCAACAAGCAACGGCTCTTCTCATGCGTGAAGCAGATCACGAGTGGTGAATCGTGTCTAGATCTACGTGCGGCGAGCCCTCTTGTGCAACTGCCTGTGACACTTGACCAATGCGGTGTCTTCATCCTTGCAGTAGCTCTGTGCGTTTCCGACGATTTTAGCACAAACCCACGACATGATTCACACTCCTGGCAAAGACCCATGCAAATGTCTTCTTGTTTGACAAGGTTTGACACATACCCATGCCCAATCGATCTTAGATTCGGATTACTCATAGTTTAAACATCTTTGAATTGCATTTTTAGGCCTGTTCGGACGTCGACTAGTTGTATTCGAGGTTGTTTGGTGCTGAATTCAAGTTTTCCAGCAAGACCCACTCAGTTTTGGACTTGATAATCACTTCCATTCATGTTTCTCAACGCGATTTAGTCTAGAATCGATTACCCATTGGTTGTGATGTTTGGCTCTATGACTTTAAACTTTGTCGATTGCTGTCCATCTGTTTTTGGGGCTATTTAGGTGTTCATTGTTGAGCTTTAGAATTTTTAGAAGTTTCGAATACTCTTTAAGTTCCGTAAATTTAGTCCTAACATGTAGGAACCTTTAGTTTGTAGTTTAGGATTGACTCAGACACCTTCGAACAAGAAAACATCAAGCACACGTGCTTTTTCGGTAAGTTACAATGTGTTTTAGACCCTTTGCAAATAACTTTAGGTGTTATTGCTTAAGTTCTAATGCGTGGGAGTCTTCTATTTACAGTTCAAACCAATTCGGAGTCCCTCCGAACACTTTGCATCAAGCATTTGAGTAAATTTTTGTGAGTTTAAGTGGTAAGACTTTGCTTAGGCCCTTTTTAAGCAAGTGTTAGGACTGGAAAATTAGTTGCTAATCTTGGAATTTTTGTTCGTAGTTCGGCTTTTTTTTGGAGTTTTTGCTTTAGCATTTAAAACTGTTTCTAAGTAAGTATACCCTTATTTGAGTATGTTCTAGTTTTCTTAAAGGTTTTCGAACTAAGTATAGCCTTTAAAGATTATTCTGTTTGTTTAGGAACTCTTGGAATATTTTTAGGAGCGCTCTAGGTAAGTAGTTTCTACTTGGTGGGTCTTGACAGTGTGAAGCATGTTGTATGTTTCCTTATTGATTTCTTTTATGCATTTTACTCTCCATGATCCATTAAGTGTATGTTGAGCATACTTATATGTGTGATGTGCACCATGGTTATGTGATGATAGCATGCTGCATTCTTGAGTTATTTGATTATACATAATAGGTGTGCTGTGAATGAGTTGTTTTGTTTGGGGCATAAGGCATGGTCCAGGAGTATGCCTAGGAAACATGCATTTTAGTGAGATTGTGTGTGAGGTCAGAGGACCTTAGGTGTAATAAAGGAAAGTGGGTGCATACTGGTTCTTCGAGTAAAATGGTCGAGGGGCGGTATGTCAACAATGAATTTAGAAGTAGCATTGATGGCCTTGTTTTAAGATAGTTAGGGTCGATGCGTTGAGTTTGGAAAGGCAAGTATTGGAGATCCTCAAGAACGTTGATGACCTTTGATGAAAAATCAGTTGGGGCTGAAGGAGAGTGTCGGTGGCCCTGGATGCAAATAGTTGGGGCTGACAAAGAATATCGGTGGCCTTGAGTAAAATCAAAGGGGATCAACATGTCTCGAAGGAATCGATCTTAGGAAGCCTTGTGAAAACTAAATTATGAGCATTGAGTGAGCACGTGGAGCTTAAGTGTGCATGGCAGGATGTAGAATTCACGTGTTAAGCGAGTCTCATGCATAGTTTACTTGTTTATGTGTGCGTAGCATGATGCTTGTGATATTACTTTGAATAAGCATGTTTGGGTGCGTGTGAACAACATGTTGTTAGTTGTTTGATGTTTGGTGGCTCACCAGGTGTGAGCTACTTACTCAGTACGCGTTATGTACTGACCCACCACCATGTTTTGCAGGAGATGATGAGTACTACAACCATGGTGATACTGAAGATGAGGCATGAGAGGAGAAAGACCATAACTGGATGCATATTTATTTAGTAGTTGTTTCCTTGAGTTTAGTTTAATTGAATTACCTTTGTAGCTGGTTATGTTATGCTGAAAACTAGTTATTTGAGTTTCAAATCTTAATTAGTTTCACATTTAAGTCTATTGTTGGGATTTATGCCCTAAATCCTCGTAATTAATCATTTATTTAATAATTAACAATAATTTTGATTATTTTATTTGTAATATAATATTATGCATTAGATGAAAAATCTAAAGTTATTAGTATAATCTTGAACAGTATGTGGTTGACATATGGGAGGATCATGTTCAAGAAATAACCTAAAGGGTCATCGTATAAGGATAAAGTTGGGTGTCTTATCCTTATAACACTATTGATACGACCCACTTTGTTACAAATGATTTGATCCACATCTTTCATGTGGAGACATGTGAGTGGGGGTATCTTATACAATGAGTTTGTGTAGAATGGACCACGAAATATTTAATCTCTCTTTATAAACCCGTTAATTGAGAAGATTAATATTTCTTTAGGATGATCATATGCAACTCGATCTTAATCCTGAGTGAGTTATGAACTCCTGCCTGTGAGGGCTTATCCTTTAATTTGTATGCGTGAGAGTGACTTTTGTAACCGATTCAATATGCCTACCATTTTAAGGACTTGACCAAATAAGGAGCTGAGAATATAATCTCACAAGATGAAATTCACTCCTTACCTTATAGAGTAAGTAGATGAGTAGTTCCCTTAAGTACTGTATTCGGGACATGAACAATAGGGCCCCACTCTCTCACTGGCCTGAAAGGGACTTAGTTTATGATTAGACCATAAACAAATTGTTCCTTCGAGGATCAGTGATACTTAAGGTGCAATATGTAATTATAGGGTAAAACGGACTTTTGACCCAACTGTAATAACGAACAACTCGTGAAGGATCGACTTGCATGTAGTGATTATATCAATGGACACAACTTTTCTTACAATGCATAAGAGTGCAACTCTAGGTCTATAGTGGAGTGACCTATAGTTAATGAGTGAAAATTAATTAATTAAAGAGTTTAATTAATTTATTTTGTATCATTGGAGCTTATAATATGTAGATCCATAAGGTCCCCTTGCTAGCTCGTATGAACAAATAGGTATCAATTTCATTGGGAGAAAATTATGAAATGTTCAAATTAAAATTTAATATATTTGATATATTAAATGAGGGAAAACATATTTAATGTATATGATACATTAAATATCAAATAAATTATTAATGTATTAAGATACATTAAAGAAAATATATTTATTAAATTTGAATTCAATTCAAATTAGGAAATAGATGTCGTAGGAGAATTTTAAAAAGTTTGAATAAGATTCAAAATGGTTAGATAAATATATGTTAATATATTAGATATTAAAATATATAATTATTTTCCCTAAGCCACTATAAATAGGACCCTAGAGGTGAGCTATTGTGTGTATTCTTCATAAGAGACATATCTCATCTATAGGGAATTGTACAATTCTTTCTGAACTTCTCCTCTCTCCTTTTCCTTCAAGAGGCTCCCACAAGCCTTGATCCTGTGTTCGAGTCATAGCAAGTCGGCTTTATGGAATTGGAGTTTCAACCTTGTTAGAGTTGGAGCAAGAAGATTAAAGACCTGCGAGCAATATCTCCATATTTAAGTCAAGGTATGTTTTGCTTAGCCTAAATTATTTTTTATTTAATTCTAAAATAAAATCAAAGTCGATTCCAATGCTTCCGCTGGGGGTTTAATTCAATTATTCCCTTCATTTCACCATAGGTGTTTTATTCATGATTGAACTTGTTAGATTACTTTATCTTTGGTAGTTGGAGTTGTTGGAATTTAGTGAAGAAGTCTAATTCTGTATATGTTTGGGATGTTGATTGATTCTAACTCTTTGGTAGTTCTTGAGTTGAAGTTAGGATTGTTGTTTGGTGATTCTAGCTTTAGAAGTGTGTTTATTTTGTTTAACAGGTATTAGGAAAAAATTTGAGTATTATTATAATTACTTCGTTATGCTGCTGAAATTTCAAGACATATTGGTCGTAAGTTTAGTAATATTCGCTAAGTTAAGTTAAAATTTGGGGGCATTACAGTGCTAAGTGTTCAAAAATGATTTTTTGGTCTTGCTTGGAGTAATATTTATTTTCACCTAAGAGGTAAGTATCTATTTGGATTTTTTCCCTGTAGGTGCATGTTGGGTTTGGCTCATGCATGGGAGTTGGTAAATGATTAGGCATGCTAAATATTTTTGAATGTGAAGCATATGGTTATTAGTTGCCTTATTCTGGTTTGTTTCGTGGGCATAAGGTTGCTAAGCATGGAATTATGTTGAATGATAAGGTGACTGATTGTATAAACGAATTGATATTTGTATGTGTAGCATCTTGGTTGGTTGTTGTGCTTGAGGATTATGCTTTGTGGTTGGGATTGTTTATCCTGATCTTATGTGTTGATGATAGATATAATTGTATAGTCTTGATAACCCTGTTATAGTTTGGGAATGGCTTGGGACCATTAGGCTAGTGACACCTACTACCCCACCTGGAGCATGCTTGCCTAGGATGTTTATGAGATGTGCTAGCTAAAGGGTTTGTGTACCCTATGATGTGATGGCATGGAGGGTGTGCCCTTCAATGCAGATACTAGTTTGAGGCTTGTGTGCCTTTTAGGTTTGGGCTTGAGGATTTGCTCCTACTTGTCGTATGCTAGCTGGAGGGGTGAATCCCCATGGATAGGTATGGTAATGAGGCTATACCATGGGTGAGGGTGAGTTAGGTGATCACATAGCCAAGAGAGTATAGAACCTGAGTAAGATCAGGAAACTGAGTGGTTTGTGGTTGTTGGCTAGTAATCGTGGAGGTGTTGTGAACCTTTGGACTTTAAGTGGGCTACTTATTGAGTATTTTATACTCACTCTGTGCTACATTGTTTTTCTCTTTTCAGGTAGTTAATAGACTTAGGAGGCGCGTGGCAGAGGCATTGGCTTTGCAAGGCTATGGAGATACAATGATCCCTTTTCCCTAGGATTGTAGAGTTGTCAGTTTCCTGCTGTTTCCTTTCCTTTGTGTTTTAAAATTGTGTTTTTGGTTTACTTTTATTTTCTACGAATTTTATCTTTAAATTAAAATGCTTTTGCAAAAATTGTTTTGGTTTTGAATCGGGATCCCAAAATAAAGTGAATTTTGTGAAATGTTTACCTGAACTAGTTTGAAGGTTTGTTTTGAGTTCTTTTTCGTGGTCGATATCAGTTGTTGTGTAAGTGTGTAGTAGCAGTCTAGGTTGGGTCATTATAGATTTAGTGAACATTGTTGCATTAGCTAGAGTGGAATTAATTTTGCAATAAAAACACTCTTAATGTGTAAGTATACATAGTCTAATGCAGCAATTGATAAGTAATTTAATCATTTCCTCAGGGATTAGTTCAGAAAATTCACCAAGTTTGAGATCAACTTTTAATGAATTAAAAAGGTAGCCAAATAAAAACAACAAATGATGGCTCTCAAAGGAGTAATTTAAACTAAACAAAATGGCAACAAAGCTTAAGCAATAGGTAAACGGAACAAAAACAAATAAAACAATAGGTAACTTCACTTAGAGGTAAAAGCAAGCTTGGATTAGGGGTTCACTATACTATATTAAGACTAGAATACTGAAGCAAAACTTATGCAAAGTTACACCCACAACAATCTAACATGGAATCTTCCTAGATTTTTCTAATTAGTAACTACATTTCCATTTAAACTACTCAAATTTAATCCATGCTTTGTGTGCATTAGGTGGGTGATTATCTCTTACCTACTCATTTCACTGCAAGCATACTTGTAATCAGTCCTAATGTTATTTCAAGTAATCAATTTTCTACTCTTTTCCCTAAAATGTAAGAAAACAATAGATGAACAAGTTGGCAAAACTCAATCCATACATTGGCATGAGAACAACTCAAAATAAGTGCAAATAAACATAAATTCAACTAAGCTTAAGCCTCTCTACAATATAGAGTTCTCTAATCCTTGCCTAAAACTACTTAGCTCATAATGACAGAAATAAAACTACCAAACAAAAAAATCAAATCTATTATAGTAAAGTTCTCTACTCTAGAGCTACAAAAAGAAGAAGGACAAGCAAATAGGGAAGAAAACTCCAGCTCAATAAGCTCCAAAGGTCTCCCTCCTTTGTCTTCAGCTCCTTTTCCAAGGTAAATAATCTTTTTCAGCTCTCTCTTCTCCTTTCCGTAGTCTTTCCTCTTTTTCAGCCTTTTTTTCATTCCAAAATGTTATTGTGCATTGCCGTAGTGTTGGATCCTTGATATAAGTTGAAGTTTTTATCATATTGTTGGAATAACTTTTCTTGGCCAGACGTTGGTAGAAGTTTGACAAAGACAGTGGAGTATATTTTGAGACGTCTCTTTCATACATATAGTATGGGTCCACTTAGTAGTAGCAGTAGTCGTAATCATAGTGCTAGTGCTAGTGTTGTAGTGTTAGTGCTAGTTCTAGTGCTTGTGCTAATGCTACTACTAATGTTAGTAAGCCTAGTGGTAGTACTACTACTAGTAAACCTAGTGCAGGTGCTAGTCGTAGTACATGTGCACCAATTATTGAGGATTCCATTACTAATGATGAAACAATGGATGTGGATCTAGACATGGATGTAGACTATGATGTAAGGCATGCGTTCAAGACTGCTGAGACTACAACTTTTAATAAGGAATCAAAGATTGATGTATATTTGTTCGAAACCCTTTCTAATTAGGATGATATCACTTTTGACATTCTTTGTTGAGGTTCTTAGTCGTATAAGTAGGGATATTTTGGCAATTCCAGTATCTACTGTATCATCTGAGTCATCTTTCACTATTGGGGGACGTGTAGTTCCTTCATCTCGTTGTTTATTGACTCCAAGAATGGTCGATGCTCTTATATGCACTCAAAACTGGCTAAATTCTAACCCAATAATAGATCATGAACTTCAACAAGATTTAGAAGAAACTTCAATGTTTGAAGAAGGTATTGATATTAATTGTTTTTATATTTTATATTTTTAAATCTTAATGATGTTGGCCTTCATTATTTTTTTGTTCTTCTAATTTTATAGGTTTCGGAGCTATCATGGATGGAGAAAAAGACTTTGAAGGCTTTGAAGATTTTTCAAAGTTGTTGATTTGATGTTTTATTTTTCAAGATCTTTGAAGAATGTAATAGATTTTTATTTTGTCTAGTTATGTTATCATTGACATTATATGTATTTTGTATCACTATGAGACTAGTATGGATATTTTCATGATATTATAGATGCGTGAACTTTGAAGTTATCTTATGAGATTTTAGATCACACTATCAATATTATTTGCTATTTAGGGGTTATTATATGTTTTCATTACAAATATCTAAACTCTAAACCCATTGGGAGTTTTCTCTGAATGATTGATTACCCTTTATTGTGAAAATATATTATTATTTGTTATTGAATGATTGATTACTGTTTATTATTTTAAAATATATGTTTAATTAAATAAATGAAAGAGAAAAAAAGCAATGTTATGTTAGGGTTTAAAATAGTAAAACTAATAATAAAATATATATATATGTACTATATTATTTAAAAATATATGTTTAATGAAATAAATGAAACAAAAAAGAAATGTTATGTTAGGGTTTAAATCAAAATAGTAAAACTAATAAATAAATACATATATATATATATATATATATATATATATATATAATAAAATAAATACATATTTACAAAAAAAAGAGGAAGTCGATTTTCTATCGAAACCGACTGACCTAACCGACCGATTGGTCGTCAGTTGGTTTAACCCTGCTGTTTACAAAATTCGGTTTCCAATCTTTGAAAATTGATATGGTCGATTCAGCGTCGATTTGGGTGGAAAACCGACCCCGACTGACCGATGCTCACCCCTAACAATTTTTACTTTAATAGAATTTCATTTGAAAAATCATCCATGAAAATATTTCTATTTATATTTTATGAATATAAGACATATGTTTAGTACGAAATTTATGAAGCTGCACAAAAAAATGACAATAGAGTTGGATTTTTTTTGTTGAAATTTGTGAGTTATGAAAAATTTACCACTTATCTTGTGCATTAACCAAACTTAATGTTGTGTAATGCTTGATAATTGTTGAAATTTAATGACCTTGGAAATATTTTTACTTTACTTTTTGTAAAATTAGTAGGTGAATTTAGCGAAAATTGAACATAGGATAAAAATTACAACATTTGTTTAAGTTTAGGAATCAATTTGATGAAATTAAAAGTTTAGAATGAAAATTGATACGACGTACCAAGTTCTGAGGGACAAATTTTTTTCCCCATTTGATTATTTGTGGTTCTTAAAATTTAAATAGTAAATTCCATTCTTTAAGTAACATATTTGATTTTATATCTTATCTATTAAACAATTTCAATTATTTAGGTCCCGTTTGGTAACTATTTGGTTTTTTATTTTTGAAACTTAAGCTTATGAATACTTCTACCTATGAGTTTCCATGCTTTCTAATCTATTTTTTAAAAATGTTTTAAAAAACCAAGTCAAGTTTTGAAAACTAAAAAAAGTAGTTTTCATAACTTGTTTTTGTTTTTGGAATTTGGCTAGAGACTCAATTGTTTCCTTAAGAAAGATGGAAACCATTGTAAAGAAGATGGGAACCATTGTAGAGAAATTGTGAGAAAGCAAGCACAATTTTCAAAAACCAAAAACTAAAAACTAAATCAAACGGGGCCTTAAGATTTAAAGTTTTGGTCCTTCTCATTTGAGCGTAATTTCAATTTTGTACCTATATAGTTTAAAATTTGTCAATCTGGTTCATATGATTTGAAATTAGTTTCAATTTGGTTCATATAGTTTGAACAAACATCACAAATCCTTGCTACAATTACAAGTCATTAATTAGCATATTGAGTATGTGTCACTTTTTTTATTTTTATATTTCCTATCATTTGAGTTTAATTTTAATTTCTTCCTTGTAAGGTTTTAAAATATTCGATTTAGTTCATATGATTTGAAATTAATTAGTTTCCATTTGATATCTATAGTTGGCAAAAACATCATAAATTGTTCCTACCATTACAAGACATTAATTACCGTATCGAGTATGTGACACTTTTTTTATTCATATGGAAATGAGTTAATGTTTTTTATTAAGATTTATAATTAATGGGTAAAATATTAACAAACGAGATAATATATGAATTTTGGATGGGTAAAAGATGGTTTAAGAATCATTTGTGACGTTGCCAACATGAGCCTAGCTCAACTCGCGTAAAGCTAAGCATATACTCTCGACCAACAGGTTAGAGGTCTGAACCCCCTACCCCACATATTTCAAAAAAAAAAAAAAAAAATCATTTGTGAGGTTTAACTGATTTGTGGAGGCCAAATTAAAACTTTTAAACCACATAGATTAAATTGAAACTATATCGAAGCCACTAGAACCAAATTGATAATTTAAAATCATATGGACCAAAATAGATCTAAAGCTCAAACCATATCAAAAAAGAGTTCACCCAAATTGTAACGACTCAACTTCCTCTATAGATAAATTCTAAGGATCGCTGCTACATGCATGAAAATAAAAGCTTTTGAAATAGAAATAGCGAAAACTCATGGATGTCAAATAAAACTTTTATTAAAGAACATAAATAAAAAAATCATAATACTTTGAGTTTGGGATCCCAATAAAGAATTAGTAGAAAAATTGAAAATGAAATAAGAGCATTGACTAAATAAATAAGACAAAACATAAGAAATCGTGAACTAGGAATTCAATCTAAGATCCTAGAGAGGTTCGTTGCTAACTCCATAGTCTCACCAAGATGGATGCCCTCGCCACGCGCCTCGTAGGTCTATGCACCGTCTGAAAAGTAAAGGAAAGTAGCATGGGTGAGTATAAAAATACTCAGTAAGTAGCCCCACTTGACAATATCAAGTAAGGTCTTGAGCTGGTCACTTCTTTAACTAAGTTCCTCATGGAATCGTACATGAGTCTAAAGCACAAACAACATTCAACTAAGGCCCCTATACATGCTGAAAATTTTACATCCATGAGCAACCTATTCCAAAAGTTAAACCCTTAGGGGCTGTTTGGGGCGTGAGTTATAATAGTCTGGGTCATAATAGTCTGTGGAGTACTCTACACCCAAAACACAGAATATTATAACCCATAATAAATCACTTTGAATCCTAAACACATATTATATAACTCCACAGATTATTATAACTCACAGACTATTATAACCTAGACTATTATAACACACTCAACACCCCAAACAACCCCTTAGAATCCTCATGCTAAACGTACTTAGACAAAACTCAAGCTCAAGAAAATTACAAAAACAACAAACCAACATGCTTTACATACATAAAAAAAAATTTGGTCATGCTCAACCATTCATAGCCTTTCAAACACGAACAATTTTTCCAAGACCTTGAAGGATGATCCAATTTGGCTACTTACCTTTTTGAGCCAAAACAAGAACAATTAAAATTTTCGTCTCCTAGAAAAATCTTTTGCACCACCTAAAACAAATTGCAAAAGAAAATGAATTAATTCTTGGCATTCCAAAACCTTTGAACCAAAACTTCCAGAGCTAACTTATAATTTTACTTTCAACAATTAATTATTTTACCCAACAAGGTTCAAAGAAGAATACCCATACATTTACTAAATTAAAGCCACCTTAAGACTCAATCGAACCAATTTACAATCTGTCCAAAAAGTTTCTAAATTAGAGATAGATCTAAAATCATGGAGGTCTTCGGGAAATACATAAACGAACTCACTGACAACAGGCATCAAAGCCACGTCAACCTCCACACTTATGGTGTCAGTTACATTGGCCAAAAGATCCCATGCTCCTTGGCTAATTAACCTTCTCGCCTTCAACGGTGAGACTACCTTAGGGACTATCTCGAATTTGGATCCTTTGAACTTGAAGGTTGCTCTTGACGTTGGCCTGAATACCACTCCTTGTAGTGGCAATTAATGCTGGCATGATTCTCAGCCAACCAGTCCATACCAAGTATAACATTAAAATCAAACATCTTAAGAACTATTAATGTCACATCTAACGGGTGATCTGACACTACCACCTGACAAGCCTTAACCTTTTCCTTAGCTAACAACGCTACCCCTCATGGGGTGGAAACTGACAGGTTATAACCTAGTGGCTCTAGCTCTAACTGAGTTTGTCTCACAAAAGAAATAGATATAAAAGAATGCGTAGAGCGTGAATCAAACAACACAAAAGCATAGTGCGCGAGAATAGGCAAAGTACCTGTCACTACGACATTCGTGTCCTATGCCCTCCTGTTCATAACAACATAAGCTTTACCCCCTACTGATTCTTACCACTAGAACTTGCCTAATTTAAACCCATGGGTTGCTTCGAGTTAAAGGCTTTGTACTCAGGACAATCTGTTGCCATATGCCCTGCCTTACCACATCTGAAGCACGTTTTAGTGCTCGCTAAACAACACCCATTATGGTTCTTTCCACACCTCGCATATAGGGGCTTATCCTAAATAATTATTTGCTAGCGACTCTATCGTCGGCTTTGCCCTAAGTTTTGTTATGGCCTGGTGAAGGCTAAGTTAAACGTCCTATTTTGCCCTAAGCTAGAACCCTTCTCATTTGATATCTGAGACCTGTGGGTGCACATATTAAGCAATGCAACTACTCGCAACTACTTGAAGGGTCATTGTGTAAGTTGTTGGGACAAGAGCTACTACGGTGCCATGAATCTCGTATCTCAATCCCATGATGAAATGCTCTGTCTTCATCACTTCCATGTCCACCAAGTCTAGAGTAAAACGGGATAATTTAGTGAACTCCCGTTTGTACTCCTCTATCGACCTGTGGTCTTACTTCAGGCTCAAGAATTCTAATTGCTTTTTATATTTGGTGACTGCAAGATAATGCTTCTCAAAGAAAGCTTCCTTGAATTGTAGCCAAGTGATTAGCCTCTCGCTCATGTCAATCGAACTCGACGCAAACTCCCACTAGATAAGGGCCTCCTCCCTTAACATAAACTCTGCGCATTGCACTTTTTGCTCTTCAGAGCACTGCATGCGCCAAAAACTTAACTCCACCTAAGCCATCCACGCTTCTACTGCAGTTGGATCCACTGCCTATCCATTGAAGGGAATAGAATTGTACTTTTTAAAGTCCTTTAGATATCTTGCTTTCTCAGACATATTCCCATGATTCAGAGTCACTTGGCCAAGCTAATTGGAGACTGCAGTCTGAATAAGTGCTTGTAGAGTCTCCATCGTTAGGGTTGCTGTATTTGCTTGCACTGGTGGCACTGGTTGTTTTAGTGCCTGATTAATTGGCTGATCGCCAATTTGGGGATCTAGGGCAAGGACTTGTCCCCTACCACATCTTGTTCTTCAAGGAGCCACTAACACTTGTTCAGTTGTCTACCCCCTTCTCTGTCTAGCTGAGTTTCTCCATCGTGGAGCCATAATCTAACATACATAAGTTAACTTAAGGTTATGCTTTATGTTTGCATACAAAAGTCAAAATATAGGACCTAGATTAACCCCAAGTAGCTACCAAATCCAATGCAATTACTTTTATACATATCATGGGAATAACATTTATGGTACATCTCATGCTTGGTAACTAACATACCTAGAGGTGACAAGGTGTTATTCTTGTGCTTGGCAATGGAGAATCTGGTGCTTAGGATGTAAGCAAGTCTACAGAACCTAAAACCTGGGGCTCTGATACCAACTATAACAAATCGACTTTCTCTATAGATAAGTTCTAAGGAACGCTACTAAATGCATGAAAAATAAATATTTTTGAAACAAAAATAGAGAAAACTCTTGGAAGTCAAATAAAACTTTTATTATAGAGTGGAAATAAAAATTATGATACTTTGAGTTTGGGATCCAAACAAATAATTAGTAAAAAAATAAAAAATGAAACAAGAGCATTGAGTAAATGAAATAAGACAAAACATAGGAAACCATGAACTAAGAATTCAATCTAAGATCTTAGAGAGGTCCGTTGCTAACTCCATAGCCTCATCAAGTTGGACACCCTCGCCACACACCTCATAGGTCTAGGCTTGAAGTCATGATTTTCACAAAAACGCTCCAAAACCCTTTTAATTCCCTTTCCCCTTTCAAATCCCTATTCTCCAATTAAGCCCCAACATTAAATTTAATTAAACAAAATAGCATAAAATTAACTCAACATTAAATTCAAAATTAGGAGTTAATTACCTGAAAATGTTGGGCGTTACACAAATGCTTTATTATGTCCAAATTGGTCATGATTCGATCTTAGAAGTATATAATTTCTTTCCAATCACTGAATACTTTTGTCTGTGAATACTGTATATTTGATTTCATCTATAAAATCTCTTTTAGGGACCAAATTTGTAATTTAATCATTTTTTAACATTGTTCAATAATTTATTCGGCATGCTTAATTCAATAATTATTGAGTGTTTTATTAATAAGAAATAAAGTTCCTTTTGAAAAAAAAAAAAAAAAAAAAAAAAAAGAAATAAAGTTAAGTTATAAATTTTCTTTATGAAGTTTTAAGATTGTGTTTATTTAATTCTTATACTTTAAAAAGTTTTTAATTTTTTTTAAAGTTGTGTTTACATAGTCTCTATACTTAAAACGAGTTTTTAATGTCATTGAAGTTTTAATTTTGTGTCTAATAGATCAACTCTATTGATTTATTAATTACATGACAAATTAACGTATTATTTAAGAATTACATGGCAAGTTGATTTCGCACACATTTAGGCATTTAGTGACATTAGTGTTAAATGGGTGGAGTTAAAATATATACCTTCTAGACACAAAATTAAAAATTCTTGTCAATCCAAGCATAGCAGTTAATAAGACATCAATTACCATTCAAAAGTTGATAGTTCGATTCTCCACTCTAGCAATTGTTGAATTCAAAAAAAAAAAAAAAAAAAAAATTGCACCTATTAGAATACTTTTTTCAAAGTATGAACTAAATCATATAACCTTAAATATTTAAGAATTTATTACAAACTTTTTCAAAATACAGGGATTAAATTAACCACAACTTTGAAAGCTCAGGAATCCAACTTAGAATTTATCAAAACATTAAAATAATTTTTATTTAGTTATCATATTTATACATACATACATATATATTAATGGGTTGTTAGAAAATTTTTGAATAATCTCTTGGCCATGGATAATTAATTAAGAATAGTTTTTTAAGAAAACCGTAATGAAACTTGTGACATAAAAATGAAATATCTAATATTTTATTTTATATATTTATTAAAATTATGTCACACCAATGTGATCAAAGTTCCACAGTAATTCATTCTGTTGAGATGAAAAATTCAAAGTGTTTCACCCCAATATTTGGGATACTCGACAAGAAAAAGAAAACAACTTGAATTAACATACCAACTTATTAAAAGGATAAGGTAAGTTATGTTGATATGGCAATTAGTTGACAACTTACCACATGTATATGCACTTTAGAATATCAAATTTACCTTTAAATGAGGATCAAAAGTGAAATTGAGATTTAAAAAAAAAATTGAAATATGCCTTTATCTTAGTAGATTGCAATGAGATGAATTTTATTAGGTATGATAGTGTTGTGAATGATATTCAAGGTAAGATCTGCAAGATCTTGGGTAAAATATTTCATATTATATTATAGTTCAATTTGGTACTTGCATGTATTAAATTAATATTTACATCAAAAAGAAAAAAGAAGAAGAAAAAAGCACATGCATGAAACTGTGGCTTACATATTCTTGCTAATAGTAAAAGTGTTGAACACTTTATAGTTTATATGCACTTTTTTAAAGGTTTTATTTTAAAACAAGTATCAGTAAATTTTTTTAATTTCCCTTTTTTAGGAGGGGGAATATTAGGTACTTTAATTTTTCTAACTAAATAATATCAAAATATGTTAAAGCATTCTGTAGTATTTCGATTCTTGCAATTATTTAGTCTTTGTTTTTTTTTTTTAATTTAGTTTTTATACATTTATAAATATTACAATCTTAAGTTAAAAAATATTCTTGAATGAAAGTTAATCATTTAAATGGTTCATTGAATAATACTCTTTAACTTAATTTTTTTACTTCTATATATATATATATATATATATATATATATATATATGTAGTCTTTGTGTTTCTTGGGAACATTTTGTAGGGTTTTTGGCAATATATTAGAAGAGTAGTTGTCCCACATCGGAAAGGTGCAAGGAAGTGATGGGCTCCAAGTACTATAAAAGGAGTCTATGGCTTTGGTTTCAAATCATCCCAATTCGAAATACTTTAAGCCTGGTATACTAACTCTAGTTAAGTGAGTGGTATAAAGTTTTGAGAGAGTGTTTCTTTGTAATTGGGATCGGGGAGAGAATTTTGTGTGATTGTAATAATTTTTCACATAGTGGAGTTTCTTTCTGTCTGTGGTTTTTTTTTCGGTTTTGGAGTTTTTCCACATAAATTCTTGTGTTTTTTATTTTGTTGCTTTCTTTTAATTTCTCAGTTATTTTTCTGCTTATTCCTGCGGTAGTAATGGGAGGTTTTTTCCCAACAAGTGGTATTAGAGCTTTAGGTTTCTTGGGTTTTTGAGTATGCTTTGTGGTTCAGCACTGTCTGAACTTCCACATCAGAAATGATTTCTTGAAAAAAGCTACAACTGGTATTGTGAATAGTGTGGGTTGTTCACTATTTGCAGATTTGCTAGGAGTGAAAGCAGATATGTCAAGTTTATGAGGCCAGTGAAGATTGACGTGGAGAAATTTGATGGAATGATGAACTTTGGCTTCTGGCAAGTGCAAGTCAAAGATGTGCTGATACAATCTGGGTTACAAAGGCTTTGAAGGGAAGACCGAGTGGTGGTGCTTCTAAAAAGTTAAGCGGTGATGGTGGTCCAGTAGAGTCCAGGGTGGTTTTAGTAGAGTTTCTAAGAAGTCCAGCATGAGCAATGAAGAATGGGATGAATTGGATTTGAGAGCTGCAAGTGCAATCAGACTAAATTTGGCTAAGAATATTCTTGCAAATGTGCATGAAATTTCAACAGCCAAAGAGCTTTGGGAGAAGCTTGAAGCGATGCATCAGGCAAAGAGCATCTCAAATCGGCTGTACCTAAAGGAGCATTTTCACATGCTGCGAATCGATGAGGTACGAAAATCTCAGATCATCTGAGTGTTCTCAATGGCATCGTCTCTGAGCTAGAGGTGATCGAAGTGAAGATAGAGGATGAGGATAAGGCACTCAGGCTTATCTTGTCACTTCTGCCTTCTTATGAACACATGAAGCCAATCTTGATGTACAGGAAGGAGACTTTAAATTTTGCTGAGGCTACTAGTAAACTTCTATCAGAGAAAATGAGGCTGAAGAGTGACGGGCATACTTCACAGGATGATTCAGCACTAGTAGCTAGTAATTGGAAGAAGAAGAAAGACTTCGTGCAAGAGAAAGGTTGCTGGGAATGCGGACAGTTTGGACACATGAAAAAGATTTGTCCTAATAGAGCAAGTTCGTCAAATGGTTCTGGATTGGACTCTGACGTGGTCTCTCTCGTCAGGGGAGATGGTGACTTCCTCTGAAGAAAGACAGAATTCATCCTCATGGTATGTCCACTTTACCATGATAGAGGATGTGATGTTAGATGTTCCATAGGTTTGCACACTGGCATTGACTTGGCGGTTATGCATGGTGTGTGTGGTGTAAGATATGTCGATGGCTGAAGAACTTCTGGGTGAGCCAAGTAGGTGGAAGTTGCACCATAAATTTTAGCAGGGTTTATCGATATGTGACAAAGAAGAAAAGTCTTGGAAGGTGACATTTCAAGTGATATACTTTTATGGTGGAGTAGGTTATAGTTCTCTAAGTTGAGGATTATGATTGTCGGTAAAGATAATGATGCAGCAAGAGTTGTGGATTATTCAAATATCTTGCCAAGGTGAATTCGTAGGGTTTTTAGCAATATATTAGAAGAGTAGTTGTCCCACATCAGAAAGGTGCAAGGAAGTGATGGGCTCCAAGTACTATAAAAGGAGTCTATGGCTTTGGTTTCAAATCATCCCAATTCGAAATACTTTAAGCCTGGTATACTAACTCTAGTTAAGTGAGTGGTATAAAATTTTGAGAGAGTGTTTCTTTGTAATTGGGGTTGGTGAGAGAATTCTGTGTGATTGTAATAATTTTTCACATAGTGGAATTTTTTTCTGTCTGTGGTTTTTTTCTCCGGTTTTAGAGTTTTTCCACGTAAATTCTTGCGTTTCTTATTTTGTTGCTTTTTTTTTTAATTTCTCAGTAATTTTTCTATTTATTCCTACGGCAGTAGTGGGAGGCTTTTTCCCAACACATTTAGACGGTTAACTTCTTTTGTTGAGTTTCATGAATTTCTATGCAACGAGAGAAAATATTGGAGTTATAAAGCACCAATATGACGCAAAGAAAAAAAGTTTTACTATTAAAATTAGTGACTGAGTAGTGCAAAGTTAAACAAAATGCATACCCAATAACTCGGGGTATTTAATTTGTTGCTAAAGTAAGGATTATTGGTTGACATATAAACTTGAATTAATTACATTTCCTAGGTTTAAGCTAGGGTTGGATATAACATAAGAATTCATGACTTGGAAGTGTGTGGAGGTTGTAGGATGTGAAACATACATCCTTAACTTCCTTTAATGAAACCCTAGGTTGAATCATGATATAAATACCTTATTAAAATTCCATGACAGGGTAATGCCATGATACTCTAAATTCTTGCTACACTCTTACAACTTTGATCTAACTTAAGTATCGGAGCCGGTGTGGCAAGCACCACACATGTATGCAATTCTTCTTGTTTTGTAGGTCTCCTATTTCTCTTGAATTACAAATTCATTGTTGAATCACATGCAGATCAGGTGTGTTCCCTTTGCCTGAATTTGTGCATCAATAGTTGGTACTGTTTGTGATCGATGCCAACGGTTTGTTGCTTGTGTCTCTAATCGCACTCATTTAATGCTATCTTTTACTTATGATTTATGCTTGTTTTGGTATGAAATTGTGAGCTTTTAAGTGTTTTTATGTTTATTTTGTAGAAACCGAGCTAAAGAAGAAAAATCAAGCGTGTGAGGGTTATTTAATGATTTTGGGACCTATTTTGATGATATTTTGAAGATTCTAGGATGACGAAATGATGTTTGAGCATAAGAACCCATGATGAGGGCATCTCAACATTGATTAGGGGTCAAGATGATGCATTTTGAGTTGCAAACTCGAGAGCTAGCGTTAAGACGCTATCCTATGGTGTCTCGACGCCCAAAACACGTGGAGAGGGCGTGTTTTGTCCTGTAACACCCGAGACGTTTTGGGTAAGTTTAAAATGTTGTTTTGGTAAAGTTTTATTAAGAATTTAATTGCTTTGAGGGTATTTTGGTGATTTTTGGAAAAGGAAAGGGTATTATGGTCATTTATAGAGAAGATATTTTTGATTTTATATTATTTTTTTTATTTTTTTTTTCTTTCTTTCCCTTCTTCTTCCTCCCGATAGCTTTTCTCTCTCTCTCTCTCTCTCTCTCTCTCTCTCTCTCTCGCTCTCTCCGACCGAATACCCATCCCCATCGTCGCTTTCTTCTTCTTCTTTCCCGCCGATCACCCATCCATTTTTCTCTTCTTCTTCCGACAGCCACGAACCTCGCGGCACGACCGCCGCCCACCGCTGCCCGCCGCTGCTCGCGAGCAAGCTGCCGCACGAAGCTTGCCGCCGCGTTTTCGTCTGTCATCCGAACAGCTCGTACGAAGGCTCCGATCGACGAAAGCTTCGCTACGTGCACGCCGGTCGACGAGGGCTCTTACGTTTACAACCGTCGGTGGTTTTGAACTCTAAGCTCGCCGAAAAACACCATTTCAGCCGCGTTTTCAAGGTGGGTTTTCTTTTCCGTGAGATGTTTGGCGTTTTGGGCTCGAGTTTGATTGATTTTCAGCAAAATGACCTCGAATTCTTGTAGATCGGGCTGCAACACATCAGAAACGAACCCCCACGCGCCGATCGGAAGTCCACGCGCCGCCGCACGCGCCGCCGTTTGCCGGAGTTGGGTAAAAATTTCCATTTGGTCCGTTTCGTCGAGTTATTAATGTTAGAATGTGTTTTAGCGTAATTCGGATGGTTTAAGACACGTTTAGGAAACTTTTTAGGTGATTTGTCGAGGACCTTGGATTGTACTTTGAGTGGGGACTCGAGAAGCTCATTACTAGTGAAGAAAGGGTATTTTAGTAAGTAAAGATTTAAGGTAAGGGATCTCACAACGAAAGAAGTTTTCGAAACCTAAAGCTAGCTCTATATTTACTTTGAAGTTTATGTTTTCATGTTAAGTATTTAAGAAAGAAAGTGTTTTATATGTATATTCCTTTATACGCTAGTTCCATGAGTTCTATTTGAGTTTTCATGTTAAAAAGGAATGGAAATGATATGTATGTCTTTGAAATGCGATTGTCTTGATTCATGCATTCATAACTATGTTCTAAAACGAATGGGACCTCATGCATGTGTTGTGTGCTCATGAAAAGATTTATGTAAGGCCGTGACGATAATTCTCCCAAAAGTTTTATGTGGGTTATGAGGGAACCCGAGTCTTCGGACTCTCTATGCTCCCGGGGTTCGAGAGTGCTCCACGATGGTAGCCGACGGGCTTGAGTCTTCGGACTCCACGATGGTAGCCTTAGGGCTGAGTCTTCGGACTCCACGATGGTAGCCTTCGGGCTGAGTCTTCGGACTCCACGATGTATATTAGCTTTCGAGCTCAACTCTCAGAGTTAGGGGAGGACTCTATTCGATGGAAAAACTATGTCTTCGGACTATTCACGAGGCCCTCGGGAGAATTTAATCGTTCACGAGAGCCGCGAGGAAAAGTACATGGTTTATAAAACGAATTTTAGGTCCCCTACTAAAGCGATGGTTTACGATGGTTTTATGATTTAAAATGACATGTTGCATGAGATTGAAACTCTTACTTTGAAACTATGAGTTACTTACTGAGTATTATTCGTTAATACTCACCCTTTTCCTTTTTAAAATGTTTTCAGGTAAGGCTAAGATCGGCCCTAGCGCGTGACCGGAGATCAGCTACTCGAGTCATGGGAGCCGAGCGATTGCCATTCCGCTTCTTTTATGTTTCTGGATGTACATAGAACTCATGTCGAGTTTTTAAATGTTTAGGAGGATGTTTCAAAGTCTTTTAACCTTTCTGTGTAAATCGTGCACGTGTATTTGGCTTTCTATGTTTGAATTCACTTGGTTTCTGCTGTTTGAACCCTAGCATCATATTGAGAAGTTTGTTGGATGCTAGGAGGTTGTTTGAAAATCTTAGAAGTGTGTTTTTCTATGTCTTATCAGGTAAGGGTCAAATTTTTGGTTTTCGCGTAGTTACGTCGTTATGCTGCCGAAATTTTCGGTAATATAGCGACGTGACTTAGTAATGACTCTTAGGTAGCGTGTTGAGCCTATAGGGTCGTTACATGTCCATAGCGTCGAGACGGTATCTTCAGTGTCTCAACACTTGGGGCACGCGCACAGGCAAAAAGGGGCATTTTGGACAGCGTCAAGATGCTTCCCCTAACTTCTCAACAATGTGGCAATAGAGGGTATAAATTCATCATTTTCTCTTTAAGCAAAGGGGAGGTCATTCCGATGGTTTTCACCCTAATCTCGATAATATAGCATAATTGAGTGGTTTTGGGAGGTTTTTGGAGCGGAATTAAAGATCTTGGAGCTCGAGTTCGTGGTAGATCGCCACGAGAACGCAGGATCGACACCAACCTAAGCATTTCCTTTCCTTTCCCTTTATTTTCAGTATTTACATTAGGTTGTAACTAGGGATTTATGGTTGTAATTGACTGATTTGGTGTATCTTGTCCCTAATTACTTAGGATTTATTGCATTGAATTGAATTAAATGCTTAATTGAAGATTGTTTGGATCAATTGCTTGTTTAATAGATGTTTGGGATTATTTATGTATTTAGGGCATAAGGCTTTTTAAATAGTGTTCTTTAATTAATTGAGGTAGATCTAAGTTGAGCTCAATAGAGGAAACTTAATTTAACTTAATGCACAATTAATTAGCTTTCTGAGTGACAGCGGGATAAAGGGCTAATTAATTGTAGTTGGTGTTAAAGGTTAATTAAGTGAACAATGTTTAATCGATTCGTTTTCTAAGTGAAAACTCGTCTGAGAGAAACTTAGGCAAGAACCAAATGCATGATTATTGTTTATTTACCTAAGTGACAATGGGGTAAATAAATCGACATTAGAGGTCCGAAATGAAGAGTCATAATGCCTTATATGATTTAGCTAGCGCTAGGGACACCTAGGTTAGTTAACTAGTACTTGAAATTGGAGGAGATTGGCATGCGAGTCCTTAAGAGAATAATCGAATTAAACCCAAACGAAAGTGTAGGAATCGATTTGAGTTTATTTAGAATTAAATAATAATATTATGGTTAAACAAAACATACCTTGAAAATAATATTATAGAGAAAATTCTAGCGGATCTTTATCTTTCCCATAAAGTCTTCATAGCTATGACTCGAACATAGGACCAAGGCTTGTGGGAGTCTCTTGAAATAAAATCCATAAGGGATTGGAGAGGAATAGGTCTAGAGATAATTATCTAATTATCTCTATTGAGGAAATGTGTGTTGTGTCTAATGCTTCAACCCAAAGGTTCTATTTATAGAGACCAATGGTAAATTTTTGCCAGAATTAAAATATTATATTTTAATATCTAATATATTAAAATATATCTTATACGTATTTGAATCTCATTCAAATCTCCTACGATATTTATTTATTTAAATCTTATTCAAATTCTATAAATATCTTTTATTTAATGTATCAAATATACATTAATTATTTTAATAATTAATGTATCAAATACAATAAATATATTTTCCTCTTTTATATTTAATATATCTAATATATTAAATATTAATTTGAACACTTCAAATTAAATATTAAATTTGAACATTTCAAAATTTAATATTTAATGTATCAAATTCAATAAATATATTTTCCTCTTTTATATTTAATATACTAATATATTAAATATTAATTTGAACATTTCAAAATTTTCTTTCAACTAAATTGATTTTTTAGTATTACTATGAGCTAGCACAAGGGGACCTTACGGACCTACAGATTATAAGCTCCAATGATACAAAATTAATTAATTAAACTCTTTAATTAATCAATTTTCATTCATTAACTATAGGTCACTCCACTATAGACCTAGAGTTGCACTCTCATGTACTGTAGGACAAGTTGTGTCTATAGATATAATCATTACATGCAAGTCGATCCTTCATGAGTTGTTCGTAATTACAGCTAGATCAAAAGTCCGTTTTACCCCTATAATTACATATTGCACCTTAAGTACCACTGATCCTCTAATGAACAATCTGTTTATAATCTAATTATAAACTAAGTCCCTCTTGGGCCAGTGAGAGAGTGGGGCCCCACTGTTCAAGTCCCGAAATTAGCACTTAAGGGAACTACTCATCTACTTACCCTATATGGGAATGAGTGAATTTTATCTTGTGAGATTATGTTCCCAACTCCTTATTTGGTCAAGTCCCCAAAATGGTAGGCATATTGAATCGGCTGCAAAAGCCACTATCACCCATGCAAATCAAAGGACAAGTCCTCACAGGTAGGAGTTCATAATTCACTTAGGATTAAGATCGAGTCGCATATGATCATCCTGATGAAATATTAATCTTCTCAATTAATGGATTTATAAGGAGAGATTAAATATTTCGTGATCCAGTCTTACACAAACTCATTGTATAATATACCCTCTCTCACATGTCTCCACATGAACGATTTGGATCATATCATTTGTAACTATTACAAAGTGGGTCGTATCAATAGTGTTACCAGGATAAGGCACCCAACCTTATCCATATATTATGACTCTTTAGGTTATTTCCTGAACATGATCCTCTCGTGTCAACCACATATTGTTCAAGATTACACTAATAACCTTGGATTTTTCATATAATGGATAATATTATGTTGCAAATAAAATAATCAAAATTATTATTAATTATTAAATAAATCATTAATTACGAGGCTTTAGGGCATAAATCCCAACAACCTCCCACTTGCACTAAAGCCGACGAGACATGTATCCTAGGGCATACTCTATACCCAATATGTTCTCCCACTTGCCCTAACAAAGATGAGACATGTCTCGTAATCTCAGACATTCTAGTTGATCCTCAAACACTTTATTAACATTCCCAAATGGTATAGTGTTGTAACCAGCTTTACTACTCTTCTATAATCTTTAAAATTGTCTCGTAGACACTTTTGGAGAGAATAATGTTCACTATGCAATCTCTATTGCATATCCTAACCATAGTTTGGTAATGGTGTGTAACTCATTATTGATGTGATCATGTCTAACAAGATCTTGTTTCTCCTCTTGCAGCACAATTTCATACAATTGTACTTTGTATTATAAGTTGGGATACAATCCCACTTTCTATCAACTAGTCTCAATACGTAAGGTTATTGTACTTTCCATTATGATTTGATCATAATGTCTTGATAGAGTTACCTAATTAATTTTCAACTTTAGCCTTAAGTTTCGTGAACTTTTTAAAAATTTAGACTTATATTGTATTAAGTAAAGATACTTGCACCTTGAATGGTCATCAACTAGAGTGATAAAATATTCATGACTTTATTTGGCCTTTACATTCACCAGACCACTAGGTCAGAATGTGTAAGCTCAAAGTATTCTTTGGCCTTGTAGCCTTATCTAATAAAGCCTCATTGATTATCTTTCACGAAAGGCAAGTTCTACAGACATGTAAAGTAATTAATTCTAACTTTTAGAGAATTACCTCTTACTAGTCTTTTCATTCTATTCAAGTTGGTGTTAATCAACCTTAAAAGCCCAAGTCAAGTATCGTCTTTTAGGAGAAAACAATATGTCTTTCTATAATCCTGAATATCTAGGTATTTTGTAGTATGATATATGTCAACATTTTAACATATACAAATTGTTCTTATTTTCAGCTAAATGTATTTTCAAACAATTGTGAAAATATAAAAATAATTCATACTATATGAACCTTTTAGTAATAAAGTTTGAGAAATTTAATTTTTCTTGTGGTAATAAAACACCACATTCAACATTAATTAACAATTATTACTTAATGACATCTTAATGTCTCCCACTACGCTAACTGAGATGGGCTTCCTGGTGCCAACCTGTAGAAACTATTCCACATGTTAAGTATTTTACAAGAATTACATATTAAATGTAATAAAAAAATAAATCTTGATATCGAATCTTGTATCAACTATCCAAGTGTTGTTATTTATTATTCACCAAAATCTAGTAAGTCAAATTTACTTTCATTCATATTTTCCTTCCCAGAGAGATATTTCAAAAATTTCGCTCACTATGACTGTCCTGGCTAATTTAGGAACTATTTACTTTTATATAGCTTCAGTCATTTGGTTTATTTTCTTGAATTTTTGTAATACTTAATCTTTGAGATCATTTAGACAATTTTCTAAATTTAGCTTCTGTTGACTTCAGCATCTCATATGTTGTTGTCATTTTCTTTATCTTCTAAGCTTGACATCTATCATGTCAACTAAGAGATACGTACAAGCTATCTCGTTTACTTTTGATCCGTTAATCATGTGCTTCACGAACAATTCGATTAGCATTGACAACAGGTTTTGAGAACATTTCTCAATAAAGACAAATAAATATTTTACACCTCCATTATAGTGTTAATGTTACTTTTTCCAAGTAATAAAATTTTCTCAATTTTGACTTATTAGTAATAAAATTAAAAATTATGAGAGAAACTGACATAATATTGATATATATAATTTAACATCATGCAAACAATTATCCATTCAATTTCAGTATAGAAATCAAACAATTTGAAAAATGAACCCTATAAATCATTTCTAATGCTATGGTACTTTAGTGAGTTAGAACAAGTGTCGTCGTAGGATAGGTCAAGTATTTCATCACTAAACTGAGACAATCTCAACCAAGTATTATACCAGAATAACCCTTATTCCTATAATATTTAGTTACCATTAGTTTGGTCAAGGACATCATTAACAACTTTAATGAGCCCTTTGTAAGTGTGACCCATAATTTTAGATCCCGTTTTATCCCAACAAGTTTTGCCGTAGGGTAGGTCAAGTATTGGAAACAAAACTACAATCCTATCCTTCTAAGGAGTTCACCTTGAAATTGACCCATGTAAACACCTTCCGTAGGGGGACGGTCCAAAAGCCGCCACGAGGCCCAGCATATATCTCACGATGTGAACCAATGATGAAGACCGTAGGATATATTGACACATTTCCTTCTCCCACTTACTATTTTGAAATGGGATTTTCTCTTACTTACACAAATTAGGCTAATCTCATTTATCTAAGTTTCTCAATCTACCTTTCATAACCCTTATGTTGTTAGATTGATTTTAATGTGAATTACCAAGTTTTAAAACTATTTAAAAAATTAATCACATTATGAGCATGCTTAGTGAAATTAAATAAAATTTGACTAATTCAACTCCCAGGTCGGTTCCCAGTTAGAGGTGTTCCCTTTCGATCAGCTTAAATACCCTAGTTTAGACAGAACCTTTCATAGACAGAGTTCCCTTATAGTCAATTTTTATTTCAAATTCATTAATCTTTAATTAACTATTAATTATTAGATTAATGAACATAAATATTTTTAATCCTATTAAAAAAAATTCAATGGGATAGTCTTAAAAAATCCATCATTTTAAACCCTTTAAAAAAATTAAAAGAAAATCCTAGATATTTTATTCTAATTCTATTAGAAAAAAATAAAGATAAATTAAATTCAAAACTTAAACTATTTTATCTTTTAACTAAATTATCTTTAAATATGGAAGACATAATCTTATTAGGAAACAAATAAAGATGAATTAAATTCAAAATTTAAACTATGGATAATCTTGAAATTCTACCATTTTAAACCATTTAAAACTAAATTAAAAGATTATCCTAAATTCTAATCTTATTAGAAACAAATAAATATATATTAAATTAAAACTAAATTAAAAGATTATCCTAAATTTTAATCTTATTAGAAACAAATAAAGATATATTAAATTCAAATTTTAAACTATTTAAAAAGTGAATTACAAATATATTTATTTTAAGGAAATCCTAATCTCATTAGGATATATCCTAATCCTATTAGAAAAACATGGATTTTATTTATGAAAGAAAATATCCTAATTTAATTTTCTAAATATAACAATTATATTCAAAGATGTGGAAAATATAAACGTATTAGGAAAATATCTCAATTCTATTAGGAAACATCCTAATCAAATTTTCCAATATAACAATTATATTAAAAAAAAGAATCTTAATTCTATTAGGAAACAATCTAATAAAAAATTTCAAATATAACAATTATATTAAAAAAATAAGATGAATTAAATTCAAAACTTGAACTATTTTATCTTTGAATTAAATTATCTTTAAATATGGAAGACCTAATCTTATTAGGAAACAAATAAATATGAATTAAATTTAAATTTTAAACTATGGATAATTTTGAAAATCTACCATTTTAAACCATTTAAAACTAAATTAAAAGGTTATCCTAAATTCTAATCTTATTAGAAACAAATAAAGATATATTAAATTCAAATTTTAAACTATTTAAAGCATGAATTACAAATATATTTATTTTAAGGAAATCCTAATCTCATTAGGATATATCCTAATCCTATTAGGAAAACATGGATTTTATTTATGAAAGAAAATATCCTAATTTAAATTTTCAAATATAACAATTATATTCAAAGATATGGAAAATATAAACATATTAGAAAAATATCTCAATTCTATTAGGAAACATCCTAATCAAATTTTTCAATATAACAATTATATTAAAAAAATTAATCTTAATTCTATTAAGGAAACAACCTAATCAAAATTTTCAAATATAACAATTATATTTAAAAATAAGATAAGATGCATGATCATGCTTAATCTATGGTGGGATTTTAAATTTAAATGGCATATTTTATGCAACAATCAAACAATTTAAAAGATACATCTCATGCATAATTAAATTTAAAATAGCAAAATTGACCGGCATATTTGGCATATCCTAAGAAATTGAAAACAATTTAAATTACAATAATTTAAATCCAAGACATATCTTGGTCTTCAATATCTTCGCACCAGCCGCCACAAAAATAAATAAATAAAATAAAAAAGAAACTGCATTATCCACGTTTCGAACCTTGGACTTGAATTATAACAACAAGCATCTATTCATCAATGAACCATTATAGATTCTTGAATCTTGTTATAAACTTTTTAGCAGAAATATTCATGTCGATTCTCGTTTTTTTTTTTTAACCTTTTTCACCGTCGACTTCTTCAACCCATATAATCGAAATTTGCAACAATCGTAGTCATTTAAGTAAAAACATGAAATCCTAACCTTTATGGGTTTTACAATGATCTAATCAAAGCAATAAATCTATTGCCAAATAGCCTAAACAATCAATTTGCAAACCACAATATATCACATATATGATAAATTAAAATACCCACCACCACAAAACTTTAATTCTAAATAAAACTCAAAGATTGCTATGATACCAATTGAAGGGAATAATCGAATTAAATCCAAGCAAAAGCGTAGGAATCAGTTTGAGTTTATTTAGAATTAAATAATAATATTATGGTTAAACAAAACATACCTTGAAAATAATATTTTGGAGAAAATTCTGGCGGATCTTTATCTCTTCCATAAAATCTTCCTGGCTATGACTTGAACACAGGACCAAGGCTTGTGGGAGCCTCTTGAAAAAAAATCCACAAAGGATTGGAGAGGAATATGTCTTGAGAGAATTCTCTAATTCTCTCTATTGAAGAGATTTGTTATGTTTAATGGCTCAACCCAAGGGTCCTATTTATAGAAACCAAGGGTAAATCTTTGCCAGAATTAAAATATTATATTTTAATATCTAATATATTAAAATATATGTTATACTTATTTGAATCTCATTCAAATCGCTTACGATATTTATTTATTTGAATCTTATTCAAATTTTATAAATATCTTTTATTTAATGTATCAAATATACATTAATTATTTTAATATTTAATGTATCAAATACAATAAATATATTTTCCTATTTTATATTTAATATATCTAATATATTAAGTATTAATTTGAACAGTTCAAATTAATATTAATTTGAACATTTCAAATTAATATTAATTTGAACATTTCAAAATTTTCTTTCAACTAAATTGATCTTTTAGTGTTACTATGAGCTAGCAAGAGGACCTTATGGACCTACAGATTATAAGCTTCAATGATACAAAATTAATTAATTAAACTCTTTAATTTATTAATAATTAATTAATTTTCAGTCATTAACTATAGGTCACTCCACTATAGACCTAGAGTTGCACTCTCATGCACTATAGGACAAGTTGTCTCCATAGATATAATCATTACATGGAAGTCGATCATTAATGAGTTGTTCGTAATTACAGCTGGGTCAAAAGTCCGTTTTACCCCTATAATGACATCTTGCACCTTAAGTACCACTGATCCTCCAATGAACAATCTATTTATAATCTAATTATAAACTAAGTCCCTCTCAGGCCTGTGAGAGGGTGGGGCCCCACTGTTCAAGTCCCGAAATCAACACTTAAGGGAACTACTCATCTACTTACCCTATACGGGAAGGAGTGAATTCCATCTTGTGAGATTATGTTCCCAACTCCCTATTTGGTGTCCCCAAAATGGTAGGCATATTGAATCGGCTACAAAAGCTACTCTCACCCATGCAAATCAAAGGACAAGCCCTCACAGATAGGAGTTCATAACTCACTCAGGATTAAGATCGAGTCGTATATGATCATCCTAATGAAATATTAATCTTCTCAATTAACGGATTTATAAGGAGAGATTAAATATTTCGTGGTCCAGTCTTACACAAACTCATTGTGTAAGATACCCCCACTCACATGTCTCCACATGAACGATTTAGATCAAATCATTTGTAACTATTACAAAGTGGACCGTATCAATAGTGTTACCAGGATAAGGCACCCAACCTTATCCATATACTATGACTCTTTAGGTTATTTCTTGAACATGATTCTCTCGTATATCAACCACATACTGTTCAAGATTACACTAATAACCTTGGATTTTTCATATAATGAATAATATTATATTACAAATAAAATAATCAAAATTATTATTAATTATTAAATAAATCATTAATTACGAGGCTTTAGGGCATAAATCCCAACAATCTCCCACTTGCACTAAAGCCAGCGAGACATGTATCCTAGGGCATACCCTATACCTAACAAGTCCATGCCTTTAGAGCTTCTAGACTTATGAATTTACTGCCGATTTAGTTGTTATTGTATGTTTAATTAAGTAATTAATCATTTACCCAAGTTTATCCCTTAGGTTTGAGTCTCCCATTTATTTCCTTGCATTTATTTTTTGTTGCTTAGGTTAGTTTATCTTCTTTCGATTGTTTTCTTTAAATATAGCTAAGTGAGAGTATTTACGATACTTAATTGAATTAAAACCAATCTTTGTGGATTCAATACGCTGTAGGAATACTATTTTATATTACTTGATCCGAGCACTTGCGGAAACGTAAATTGTACACATCAAGTTTTTGGCACCATTGCTAGGGATTGACATATTTTAATTTAGTTAATATTGTGAAGAAATTGCTTGCTTTAGTTTAGAAGTTTTTATTGCTTTGTTCTTGTTTTCCTTGCTTGTTTTTATTTTTTCTTTTAGTCCAAGTCCTTTATTTCTTGTTGTGTGGATTATCTAGTGTTGTTTTTGAATCTTTGTTTGGTTGTTTTATTATTTCTAGATGGCTTCTAATAGATTCAAGTGGCCCTTTAGGAAATCTGAGCCTAAGGAACCAATACCACCTTCTAGTTCTTTTTCTATTAGTTATCCCTCTATTAATTATGAGCCTTTTAGCGAGGACTATGAGTTACACGATTATCAAATGCCTAACTATTATCATACTAAATTGATGAATTGTGAAAATTCCATGTACGGTAATGATGGGTGCATTTGGACCCATGAACCATATCCTAATCTTTTTTAGTAAGCCCAAGTAGAGGAAGAATCCTCCTTAGAGAGAATGTTGAAAGAGTATGTAGAGGAGACTAGAGCTAGGAGTTTGCAATTAGATGATTTGCTTAAGAGTCTCCAGACCCCTAGGGAGGTTAGTGAAGTGAGATTCACTTCTTTAGGATGTTTTCACTGATAGCCTTTCAAGAATTTAATTCTTTCGATACCGCTGAGTTTGGGTAGTTGGGGAGAGTTGTGTTGAGAGTGGAGAAGAATTAGAGTGTTTAGACACACCAAGATCGAGTCAGTGAGGAAGAAAAAGAGGATGAACTTATTGTTTTAGTTGAGGATGTTCAAGGGGTAGAGCTTGAGGTTGAAAAGCCTTCGTTTGTTCTATCTCTTGATAGTTCTCTTTATTCTAAGTGTTATTTTTCTTATTCTCACGAGTTTGTATCAGAGCCAGTTTATTTTGATCTTTCTCCTTTCTTTTTATTATCTAAAATTGTTTCTACGGCCCACGAGAAGCTAGTGTTTCTACTAGCTGTGGTATGCTTCATTGATTCTAGGAAGAATGGCACGAAGAAATGGGAGAATTTCTATGTACCTTGAAAGCCCACACCAGCCTCGTTTAGCTAAAGACGTTAAATAAGTGCTTCTTGGGAGGCAACCCAAGTTTCTTTCATTTTAGTTTCCTTTCCTTTGTTATTTTTATGTTTTTTCCTTTAGTTTCGTGTTAATCTCATATTCTCATTGGTTGATTGTTCTAAGAGCTCAAGAGTCAGATTATCTCTTCCATCATGCACCTCATTTGATCATGCTAAATCAAAGATTCTCTCGCACTCTAGGGCAGTATCGTTCTCCTTTTTATATCTTTTTCATTGTCCCTTTGCATGCTTAATTAGTTTGGGTAGTTTATACATTGAGGACAATGTATGATTTAAGTTTGAGGGGACGCTTTGCTATTTTGATTTGATATGACCTTTATTGATTTTTTTTGTGTGGAATTATATGATGAGCTTGTTGCATTGTGTGTGATGAGGATAGCTTATGATGTGTTTGGAATAGTGTAATATTTGCAAATTTTGTGAAATATGAGAGCATGTCTAGGATTCAAGTAAATTAAAAGTTTTTCTTAGAATTCTTTGCACTTGTAGAACATTTAGCCTACTTATTAATGGTTTTGTACGTCTAGAACAAAGTTATTTTATCTAGATGTTTGTTGTCACCCCGATAGGCTTAAGTTTTGGTTTGAAGGTTGTCTTGCATGATAGTCTATAATATTTTGCTTAGGAGGAAAAATCATGTCTATTTGCCTATTTTGAAAAGAAAGAAAGAAAAGAAAAGAGAAAAAAATTATATAATAATAAAGAAAAAAAAAGAGAAAGAGATTAAAGAAAATAAGAAAAAAAAAAGTGAATAAAATAGCTTGTAGTACTTATTGATCAAGGACAAAAAGAGTTGCCTTTGTTGTGATCAGTTAACCTACTCATTGAGCAAGTGTTCTGGGTAAGGGTCCCTGTAACAGTTGTGTGAAAGCTAGTGTCCCTGAGTTTTTAAAGAAAAATGCAAGTTTGGGGGAGGCATACACCATTGTCGTAGTTTTTAGGCATCCTAGTTAGATATTACTTTCATAAATGTCGGGATGCTGGATAATTGGATCTTAGGGCCATGTAGGGGGAAGCTGAGCAAAGGATTCTATAAATCTTTCTAGGCTAGTAAAGATCAAAATAGGGAATGTCATGCACATACTTGCAAGGAATGAAAAGTTTAGGTTTAAATTTTCTTGATGAATTGATGTGTTTTAGTATTTCCTTTAATTGTGAATAATTTTATTATTTGGAATATTGAGGCATGAGTCAGTATGATGCAATGGTCAGTTCATGTATGTGGGTTTTGTTTTATCTTTGCTAAGAATTAGCAAAAGTTTAAGTTCGGGGGTATTTGATAGCACTCATTTAGTGCTATCTTTTACTTATGATTTATGCTAGTTTTGGTATGAAATTGTGAGCTTCTAAGTGTTTTTATGTTTATTTTGTAGAAATCGAGCTAAATAAGCAAAATCGAGTGTTCGAGGGTTATTTGATGATTTTGGGATCTCTTTTGATGAAATTTTGAAGATTCTAGCATGAAGAGATAATGTTTGAGTATAAGAAACCGTGAGGAGGGCGTCTCAACGCTGATTGGGGTGTCAAGACGCCACATTTTGAGTTGCAAGCTGAGAGTTAGCGTGTGTCTCGACCCCCAAAACATACGGAGAAGGCATGTTCTGTCTACAGCTTCTTCATTTGGGGGCGTGCGCAGGAAAAAATGGGGCATTTTGGACAACGTCAAGACGCTTCCCCTATTGTCTCAATGCTGTCGCGATAGAGGGCATAAACTCACCATTTTCTCTTCGAGCAAAAAGGAGGTCATTCTTAGGGTTTTCACCCTAATCTCGATAATAGAGCAATCGGGTGGATTTGGGAGGTTTTTAGAGTAGAATTAAAGATCTTGGAGCTCTAAAATGCGAGATCGACATCAACCTAAACATTTCTTTCCCTTTTCCTTTATTTTCAATATTTAGAATAGATTGTAATTATGGATTAATTGACTGATTTGGTGTATCGTGTCCCTAGTTACTTGGGATTTATTGTATTGAATTGAATTAAATGCTTGATTGAAGATTGTTTGGATTAATTGCTTGTTTAATTGATGTTTGAGATTATTTGGGCTTTGAATCATTCATGCATTTAGGGTTAAGGCTTTTAAATAGTGTTCTTTTATTAATTGAGGTAGATCAAAGTTGAGCTCGACAGAGGAGACTTAGTTTGGCTTAATGCACAATTAATTAGCTTCCTGAGTGACAGCATGATAAAGGGTTAATTCATTGTAGTTGGTGTTAAAGGTTAATTAAGTGAACACTATTTAATCGATTCATTTTCAAAGTAGAAACTCAATAGAGAGAAACTTAGGCAAGAATCAAATGCATGACTAGTGTTTAGTTACCTGAGTGACAACAGGGCAAATAAATAAACATTAGAGATCTGAAATTAAGAGTCTTAATGCCTTGTATGATTTAGCTAGTGCTAAGGACAACTAGGTTAGTTAATTAGTACTTGAGATTGGAGAAGACCAACAAGAAAGTCCATGCCTTTAAAGCTTCTAGACTTATGAGTTCACTGTCGATTTAATAATTGTTATTTTCTGTTTAATTAAGTAATCAATCATTTACCCTAGTTTATCCCTTAGGTTTGAGTCCCTCATTTATTTCCTTGCATTTATTTTCATTGCTTAGGTTAGTTTATCTTCTTTGAATTGTTTTCTCTAAATAAAGCTAAATGAGAGTATTTACGATCCTTAATCAAATTTAAACTAATTTATGTGGATTTGATACTCAGTAGGAATATCATTTTATATTACTTTACATGTGCGCTTGCGGAAACATAAATTGTATGCATCAATCACGTGACAAAGAAAAATATGAGTATGCACTTGGATTCAATTTTTGAGCTTCCAACAATGAAGCCGAACATGAAGTGCTCATTGCAGGACTGAAAATTACAAAAGAAATAGGTATGTCTAATCTAATCTTTTAGTCTTAAGTGATTCCCAATTAATTGTCAAACTGGTAACAACTTAATATTAAGCTAAGGAACAACACATGGAAACATGAGGTCAAGCAAATTCTGAGATCTCAGAATGTTAGTACTAATTCCTTAGCTCAATTAGCAGCATCATATGAGACAGAATTAAGAAGAAAAATTCTAGTTGAAATCTTGTCCAAGCCAAACATATAACCAGGGAAGAAGTTCTGGAAATTGAGGAACCATAAAATCATTCTTGAGGACGATACTCTACACCCACTAATCACTATATTAAAACTTGACCCGTGCGCTTGCGGTTTTGGAAATTTTATGCAACAAGTTTTTGGCCTCGGACCATAAATAATAACATCCAATTTTATTTAGAGAAGTAATTTTAGGAGTTTCTTGATTAACAATATTAAGTAAAAATAATGGAGATGCCAAAGAGATAAAAACCTAGGGAATTGGCTTCACCAATTGAATCAATATTTTAATTGATTACTCCAATGTATGATTATGCAAAACTAGAAGCAAGGCACATAGTTGTCAAAAGACCCTTCCAAGCCCAATTGACCTCATGCAAGACTATAAACCTAACGTATCCATCTAGATTTTAATAGCTTACAAGGAATTAAGATTGCCTTTTTATGCTTCTAAGAGAATTCCTCATTTTCATGCAAGAATTTATAATTAGTGGTGTTTGAATTTATTCTAATCTAAACGCTACTCTTTCAAGCACAAATTTAGATCAATAACTCATGCAAATCTTGGCCAAAAATTCACAAGCATTAAGTTCATTCAAACACAAATAGTTATAAAGCATAATCAAGCATGGATTAACAACACAAATAAAGAATTCAATAGCTACATCAATTCCCTAGCTAAAGTTTAGTCACTCATAATCAAGAAAAACAATTCTAAACTTAAACAAAAATCCATAGCAAGAACCACAACAAAAAGGGAAAAGAAAAACTCTATTTCACGTATCGATCATAGTTTTCTATGCACATCACGATCTCGAGCTTCCAATTCTCGTCCTCCGCTCTCAAGAATGTTCCTTGTCTCCCAAATTAGAGTAGAAATCGAGCTAGGGCCTAATTCTTTCCAAAGCAACTCCCCCAATCCGCAGCAAAATAGGCAAATTTATACTACTTGGGACAGCGTCGAGACGCTGTACCCTAATTTTCACAGTGAAGAAGGAAAATCGGGGTAGCGTTGAGAAGCTGTAAGCAGCGTCTCGACGCTACGGACAGAAAGGACCTGGTGCGCATGTTTTCAGAGTCTCAACGCTATAAAGCAACGTCTTGACGTTATGTGTGCGGAAATTCTGCTTTGCAAGGCTGCACCTATAGCGTTGAGACGCTATACATAGCATCTCAATGCTATGCTCTCGGGTATTCTTGCTCAATTCCTTGCTTTGCTTCACATGGCCTCAAAATTTATGTTCCATTAGCTCCAAACTAGCCATGGTATCTCTAAATTCTCAGGTTTCGCTCCGATTGCTCGATAGCTAAAATTTCAATAAATAAATTCGTGAAAAACACCAAATATGCTATAAAGACCAACAAAAGTAAAGCCTAGAAATAGCACATTTTGTGTGCTATCACAAAGTCGGAATTGTGGAGAAAATCTTCTAAATTTCTCTGAAAGATCGAATCTCCAGATTTCTCGAAATTCTATATGTTGGGTAAAATTGCAATTGCAATTCGTTTTCGCAATTCTGGGAAATTTGGCAGTTTCTGCACAAAACCATCCAAAAATTAGTGAATTTCAACTCTTTTCAGCTCATTTCAGAATTTTATGCTCACAATAGCGGTATTACTGATTTGGCCTATTCTCATATATTTGCTATCGTTTATGGACATATAAACGTGAATTACATCAAATAACCTAAGTTTAAAGGGCTAAAAATACATAAAATATGAAATTTATCAATAGGAGATCTCTCTCTTTGGCTCAATCCAAGGGTCCTATTTATAGGGACTTAGGGTAAAATATTTTCCATAAAATTAAATAATATATTTTAATATCATTATATTAAAAAATATATATTTAACATATTTGAATCTCATTCAAATCTCTTACAATATATATTTACCTATTTGAATCACATTAAAATTTCATATACATTGTTTCCTTTAATGTATCTAATACATTAATATATTATTCTCTTTAATATTTATTGTATGAAATACAATAAATATATTTTTTCATACTTAATATATCCAATATATATTAAACTTTAATTTGAACATTTTAAATTTTTCTTTCAACTAAATTGTTTATTTTAGTGTTACTTTGATCTAGCAAGGGAACCTTATGGACCTACAAATTATAAGCTCCAATGATACAAAATTAATTAATTAAACTCTTTAATTAATTAATTTTCATTCATTAACTCTATGTCACTCCACTATAGACCTAGAGTTGAATTCTTATGCACTGTAGGACAAGTTAAGTCCATGGATATAACCATTACTTGCAAGTCAATTATTTACGAGTTCTTTGTGATTACAGCTAGGTCAAAAGTTCGTTTTACCCGTGTAATTACATCTTATATCGTAAGTACCACTGATTCTCTAATAAACAATCTATTTATAATCCAATCATAAATTCATTCTCTCTCGACCCAAGGAAAGGGTGGGGTCCCATTATTCAAGTCTCAAAATCAGCACTTAAAGGAACTACTCATCTATTTTCCTTATATTGGAAGAAGTGAATTCTATCTTGTCAAATTTATGTTTTCAGCTCCCTATTTGGTTAAGTCCTAAAATGGTAGGCTTATTGAATCGACTACAAAAGCCACTCTTACCTATGTAAATCAAAGGACAAGCCCTCATAGGCAAGAGTTCATAACTAAGTCATGATTAAGATTGAGTCACATATGATCATCCTGTTGAAATATTAATCTTTTCAATTAACGAATTTATAAACAAAAATTAAATATTTTGTAGTCCAATCTTATACAAACTCATTGTATATGATTCTCCCACTCACATATCTCTACATGAATGATTTAGAATAAATCATGTGTAACTGTTACAAATTGGACTATGTCAATAGTGTTACCAAGATAAGGCACTCAACCTTATCTATGTACTATGGACCTTTTAGGTATTTCTTGAACATGATCATCTCGTATGTCAATAACATACTGTTCAATATTACACTATTAACTTTGGATTTTTATGTAATGGAGAATATAAATTGTAAATAAAATAATAAAATAATAAAATAATTATCGAATAATTATTAAATATTAAATAAAAGATTACGAGGCTTTAGGGCATAAATCCCAACATATATCAAGTTATTAGAGTGATTCGACTTGACACTTATGCCTTAGCCGACCAAAGGGAAGACCCTCCTACATCCTTGGAATGCAGAACACCTTAAGGTTTGTTATCAATAGTTCAATATTAATGATAGGAATGAACTCTTCATCTCGCAGCGGAAACATTGGATCGTCTTTGATTTTATTTAAAATTAAACTAAAAATAATATTAATTAAGAAAACTTATTTTTGAGATAAATATGGAGAATATTTTGGCGGGTCTTTATCTCCTCCACAAAGTCTTCCTAGCTATGACTCTAATACAAGATCAAGGCTTGTGGGAGCCTTTTGAAAGAAAATTTTCAAGGGATTGGAGAGGAAAAAGTCTAGAGAGAATTCTCTAATTCTCTATTGAGGAGAAGTGTGTTTTATGAAGAATGCCCAATGGCTCACCCATAGGGTCCTATTTTAGTGGTCTAGGGAAAATAATTAAATAATATATTTTGATATTTAATATATTAAAATATATTTATCTAACCAATTTGAATCATATTCAAACTTTTTAAAATTCTCATACGACATCTATTTCCTAATTTGATTCCAATTCAAATTTAATAAATATCTTTTCTTTAATGTATCTAATATACATTAATTATTTTAATATTTAATGTATCAAATACAATAAATATATTTTCCTCTTTTATATTTAATATATCTAATATATTAAATATTAATTTGAACAATTCAAATCAAATATTAATTTGAACATTTCAAAACTTTCTTTCAACTAAATTGATCTTTTAGTGTTACTATGAGCTAGCAAGGGGACCTTATGGACCTACAGATTATAAGCTCCAATGATACAAAATTAATTAATTAAACTCTCTAATTAATCAATTTTCATTCATTAACTCTAGGGTCACTCCACTATAGACCTAAAGTTGCACTCTTATGCAAGTCGATCCTTCACGAGTTGTTCTTAATTACAGCTGGGTCAAAAGTTTGTTTTATCCCTATAATTACATCTTGCACCATAAGTACCACTGATCTTCTAATGAACAATTTGTTTATAATCTAATTATAAACTAAGTCTCTCTCGGGCCAGTGAAAGGGTGAGGCCCCATTGTTCAAGTCCCGAAATCAACACTTAAGGGAACTACTTCATCTACTTACCCTATATGGGAAGAAGTGAATTCCATTTTGTGAGATTATGTTCCCAACTCCCTATTTGGTCAAGTCCCCAAAATGGTAGGCATATTGAATCGGCTACAAAAGCCACTCTCACCCATGCAAATCAAAGGACAAGCCCTCACAGGTAGGAGTTCATAACTCACTCAGGATTAAGATCGAGTCACATATGATCATCCTAATGAAATATTAATCTTCTCAATTAACGAATTTATAAAGAGAGATTAAATATTTTGTGGTCCAGTCTTAAACAAACTCATTGTATAATATACCCCCACTCACATGTCTCCACATAAACAATTTGGATCAAATCATTTGTAACTATTACAAAGTGGGCTGTATCAATAGTGTTACCAGGATAAGGCACTCAACCTTATCCATTTACTATGACTCTTTAGGTTATTTCTTGAACACGATCCTCATGTATGTCAACCACATACTGTTCAAGATCACATTAATAACCTTGGATTTTTCATATAATTGATACTATTATATTGCAAATAAAATAATCAAAATTATTATTAATTATTAAATAATTAATTAATTACGAGGCTGTAGGGAATAAATCCCAACAATTATACTCTTTTTTCATTAATGAACTTGATAGCTTTGATAGATTTATCTGAGTTAACCAAGCATGAATTTAGAGCTTATTTTCAAAAGAATATATTGTGTGGATATTTGTTGTATATGTATATATCATGAGAAGAAAACAGATAGCAAAATGACCAAAAATTGGGGGCTGGCCAAAGCCTATAATTTCCTTAAAAATGTGTGTTAAACACATCTTTAGCTTGGAAAACTCTTTAGGGACCAATTCAACCTCTTTCAGTCCAATCGAAAAGAAAAAAACTTATCAATTATTCGAACGAGAGCCAAAAATCTAGGGCCTACTCCAAATAAGATGGATCAAGTTTAGAGACGAAATCTAGAGTTTACTCTTGATACGACAGATTAAGTCATGCAAGTGAAGTACAAAGCACGTAAAACTCCGTTTAGTGCAGAGGAAGTGCCCTGAAAGGTTTATTAAACCCAAAAAGGCTTGGTTGACTGACCTTGGTAACCCAAAAATTTGAGGGAAACCTTAAGCACAACAAAGTAGGTTTTATAAAAATGAGCAGAGCATGATTTATGCAAAACTCCCCTTGAGTGTGGAGGACGTGAGCTCGGAAGACTAGTTGGGCCCTAAAAGAGGTTTGGTTAGTTGATCTTAGATGCCCAAAACTCGAGATGAATCTTGCAATGGGTTTTATAAAATATCAAATGTACATAATTTGGTTGCGAAAGACCAAGTACGGACAGTAATTTTCAAAGACTGAGTTTTGGAAAACCAAGGAAGATACAAGGAAAACCCTGTAATAGGCAAAGTTACATGCATCAGAGAACAACTTCAACACAAAGTCTATACTCCCAAATTGAGCTTCGAGGGTTCAAGCCATGAAGACCTAAACCACAAATCCCAACATGGGACTAGGAGCTTAATGTTAACAATAAATTTGGACAAACTGATCAACCCATAACTAAAGAAGGGGCCCAAATATGAAGAACATAGTGGAAACAGGTGAGGCCAAAATTGGCCTAGACCGGACCGAGCTAACCAAATCTAACCAAACCACTCTTAAGGGTCCATTTAGGCTATAGGAGAATGGTTATTGGGCCAAAAACCTAATAACTCTCCTCGGCCTGGGCTGAAGCTGAGATGGCTCGAGGCAAGCCGCTTCGGGTTAAGCACACATAGGTAGGTCACAACCCAAGAGCCCTCTCTAGATCCAATCTGATCATCTCTTGATCTGATTCCTAAAAGAAGACGGGAAACCTTAGGTTGAGTCATGATATAAATACCTTATTAAAATCGCATGAGAGGGCAATGTCATTTTGATACTCTAAACTCTTGGTACACTCTCACAACTTTGATCTAACTCAAGAATTGGAGCCGGTGTGACAAGCACCACCACATTGGTGTGTAGTTGTTCTTCTTGCTTTACAGATCACATATTTCCTTTGAATTACAAATTCACTATTGAATCACATGCAGATCAAGTGTGTTCTCTTTATCCAGATTTATGCATTAACAAAATGAATTTAATGCAAATAACTCAATGAAGAATTTGTCAAGGAAAAATAACTTCTATAGTGATAAGAATTAATTTTTAAAATAAAAATGAGAAATAATATAAATAAACGTATAAATAAGGATACAAAAGTAGTGTACTCAAATAAAATAATTTTAAAAGAAAAGTAGTATTTCGATTAACATCAAAATCACAGCAATTTGATCACTTTTTTCGTTGGCCATCGTTATTATGATTGCCTCTTTTGTGCCAACATTCAATTTTATCTTTTCGCCCTTTAGTTTCAAATACTCATCCAATAAAATTGCCCACGTGGGTGTCTCTCAAGAGTCCTAGATATTTCTTTTGTCATTCGTTAATAGTTTTTTTTAAGCTAAATATATATTTTAATTCTTAATAATGGACAGTTTTTTCAACATAATCACTAACAAAAAGTTCTAATTTAGCTCCTTTTCAACATAATCACTAACAAAAACTTCTAATTTAGCTCTTATATTTTTAATGTTCTTTAATTATACTCGCAGGATTGGTGATTGATTAGGTTGACTAAAGATAAACTTACCTGATATAATATTAATGAGTTGACATAAATTATTAGCGAAATTGAGCTACTTAGAAAAATTAAGGACCTATTTGGTAGGCAATCTAAAAACAAAATTTTGAAAACAAAGAATTCAATGAAAACAGAGTTGCATTTCATGTTTTCAGATATGTGTTTGGTAGAGGATTTAGAAATTAAATTCCAATTTAAACAATTATTCAAAATGTGTTCTATAATATATTTATAGACCATGAAACTAGTTGTAGTTGCAAAACTAAAAATTGGGTTGAATATAAACCATTATTAATTAATTTATGAACATGTTTTTTGATATAAATTTTGTATAATTATTATTTTACAATATATTATATTATACATATTTTAATCTAATAAAAATAAAATGAGTTTATAACATGTAATACTATATTTATTAAAAGTTTTATCTTTTTTAATATAATTATGTATTTTAAAATTTCAAATTAAAAATCTTGATACAATGAGATCATAAAAATGTTGTTTTTAGAATTTTCACTTTTTGGATCATAGAATCCGAAAATAGTTTTCGAAAACACATCTACGAAACACATATTCACTAAACTCAATGAATTTGAAAACATAAAAAAGAATCCAAATTGCCTACCAAACAGGCCCTAAAGTTTCTAATACATTTTTTGAACTTTTAAGAAGTTGACAAAAATTTCAATTTTTGTTCTCTTAAGGGGCCTAATTGCTCTTATAAATTTCTACTAACTCAATACGTATATTGTCAATGTCTTGTAAATTTTTGATTAGTCAATTTTAACATCCACCAATTGTGAGGATATAACTTAAAAATATTAAAACGCAAGGAAATTAATTGAAATATTTTAAATAATAGAGACTACATTGAAAAAAAACTAAAACATTAAGGAGTAAAACATATCTTTAACTTACATTTTTTTTTTAAAAGAAATAACATCAATTTTATTAGTTATCGATGGTAAAACCAACCATATTTTTCATTTAAAAAAATTCTTAATTTTTCTTAGACAAAATCGATTTAAATTTGTTTATTAACATTACATTTGATTTAATATAGTTCAAATACAAGTCGAATGAAGTTCCCGAGCCAATTCATTTAATAATTAGGAACAAAAAATCTTTCAATTCATTCTTTTACTTCTAAAGTGACATTTCTTGTGCTCTCACTATTCACCATTGACTTTTTTCCCTCTTTCTCACACGATAGGAGAAAGAGATATTCTCTTGCTTTGTGCCAAAGTGAGTTTTCTCCTATATAAATTTATAAAAGAAATATATATATATCATGCTATCTTAAAAAGTGATTTATTTAAAAAATTATTTTTAGACTATTATGTCTTATTATTAGACTATTATTTATTGCCCTTATTTAATCCTTAAATTTACAAATTATGCCCTGAACAATTAGTATATTAACAATAAATAAATTACTTAAATTTAATTATAAATAAACAAAATTAAATTATTATTACGTAGGGCTTTCTTTGTTTTTTATTTTTTGGAAAATTTATATTAGTCTTTTAAGTGTTGAATATAACAATTAAACTAACATTAAAACAAAAAAATAAAAAATAAATTGTTAAAAGTGTTGATGTTATTATTTCGTAATAATAATCTAATATTATATTTAAAAACTTTTGTTTTAGAAAATTATTCTCCATTGGTTATATATTTTTTTTATAATTTTTTAATTAAATTAAGCTAAAAGTAAAAATAATAAAAATTAATATGATATAAAGTTATTATTTTATATAATATAATATTTATATAGTAAATTTAATTTGAAATAAGTTATTATTATCTATTAATTATATTTTATAAAAATATGATATTTAAATACACATAATTATAACACAATATTTAAATTAATTAATTAACTTTTTTGAAAATGCATATATGAAATTACTTATTTTATTAAAAAAATAGATGTTGAAAATAATAGAAATTATCTCGATAATTTCTTAAATCTTACAATAAAAAAAAATTTATTTATACAAATATAGATTGGATTATTGAAAATTTAAAAACACTCATAATTGTTAATAGATGAGGAATGTAAAGAGGTAGAATACAAAAAAATTTAGATAGAATTTGATGTTTTAGATTCATCTTTCTCTTTCTTTACTATTATTTTTTGGTTACTTTATTACTAACGTAATTTTATAGATATATATTTTAAATGTTTATTTATGCTCAAATTTTAGTTAATTTGATTTTTCACACATCAATTTTTTAAAAATATGTCATGATTCTTCATTCATTTTCTCTTATTTTCCTAATAATAATAATAACTCCGACTACCAAAAATAAATATATTATTATTTTATATTTTACACTTTTTAAAAAATATTATATTTAAAAATAAATATATAATTTATAATATGTTCTAAAACAACTTATAGTGTATTCAAATTCTTTACTACATTTTTAAATAACTTTTTGTTTTGAGTTCAAGAACATTTTGGAGTGGGGGATTTTAACCTTTGACCTCTTGGTCGATGGTACATGGCAATTATTGCTGAGCTATGCCCACTTTGGCTTAAATAACTTATTTTTGTTAAGAACATAGCTAAATTTATATTAAAATTTAATTTGTTCTAAAATAAATTAAATAAAGAATATTGTGTGCATTGCATGCAGTAATAGACTAGTTAGATTAAAAGAAATCTAAAACGTAGGCCAAAGTGAGCATTGCTCAGCGATAATTGACATGTGCCATGGATCAAGAGGTCAGAGATTCGAATCCTCCAATCCCAAATGTTGTTGAACTTAAAGAAAATGGAAAAACTAAAAAGTAGATTAAAATAGTATTTCGAAATTTACAGAACACGATGACTACAAAAATATATCAAAACAAAATAAAATAAACTTTTATTTAGATTCTAATTATTGGAGATGACAAACACAATATATTAAAAACTAGCAAATACATTGTAGTTAAAAACATTTTTTTTCATCTATCACTCATATGACAACTAGTTGGTGTATTTATAGCATTTTTTTTTTTTACAAAAATGGAGAAAAATGTTCACTCCCCAATTCATAGGAATTAATGATCATTCTCTCAATTGTGATATATACAAATGTTAATAATGAAGAAGTTGAAATAAAGTTAAAAAATATAAAAGAAGAGTTTTTGTGTTGAATGGATCAGATATCAATCTTTGCATATGGAAAATCTATGATTTATGTGAGTGGAAAATCAAAGTGGGTTTTGGAGTGGGGTTTCCAAAAAGTAGGAAAAGATTCCATTTTCTTAATGAAATAAAAAGATGGTTTGATAAGGATCCAAAGCTCTCATTTTCCACCCACCAAATTCAAACATATCATATCCTATGCTCATAAAGATACTAACTGCATCACATGTTATGTATCCAAACATCCCCTCTTCCCAATCACTTTGTTAAGGAATTTTAATATCCATTTTGACTCAATAATATAGCTGGCTCTTAGCTAGTTTTCTTTAAAATCTGAATTTCTATTTGATTCATCTCAATGTCTCGACATATAGAAAGATAAAAAGAAAAAAGTAAATATATGTTATTTTCAATATAAATTTATTTTTTCTTATTCGAGATCTAATATGTATATATATAATTTTGACTCAAAATTTAAATTAGTAAAAGATACATTCAAACTTACCAAATCGTTTTTCAACTTTTTTTTGATGATTGGCTACATGGCAGAAAGTATTTTTGAGAATCTTCAAAGCAATTTAAAGTATATTTTGAAGTGTTCTCAATAAAGTATTTAAGTATTGTTAATCCCAAAACTATCCCTTCGAAGTGAAATACTTACCAAAAAAATACTTCACTTAACCACTAGTTTAGTTAACATGAGTATAGCTTACTGGTGAAGATATTTCTATCTCTTTTAAGGTTGTATGTTCAAATTTTCATCTCGTATTTGTGATGTTATAATTTTTTGTTTTAAAAAAAACTTTAAAAGTCATTGCGAATGCATTTTATCATATAGCTGAAAGCCAATAACAATTAACACAAGTAGTACGAGAAAAACAATATGAAGAATTAAAAACTTTTAAAAAGTTATAAAGAATAGAAAAGGTAAGGGAAATAATAAAGAAAATAAAAGATATATATTCAAGAAATAAAAAGGGATTGAAGGATATCTTTTTGGTAGGGCTACATGATTTTGATACATAATCTAGGGATTGGAGTGATTTTCCATTTTTACTTGGACCAATCAAACTAACAGCATCTACAAAAGTATTTTGTTTTCTTCTTCCTATAGGAATTATTTTCTTATTATAGATTTTTTTTTCTGTTTTAATTTTTTCTATTATGTTTTTTTTTTCAACCAAAACAGAGGGGTAGATTAAACTTTCAACTTTAAAAGAGGTAATATAGCTATGCTTATATTCACCCTTCGATTTCATTTGACCTTTACAATAGGAGGCAAACGTTTTGTTCTTTTCTTAATATTATGGTAAAATGAATCATATACCTAACGTTTTTATTAAGTATAAATTTATCTTAATTTGATAGCTTAAATTTCTAGTAATATGTTATAAAAATAAAATGATTAGAGAGTAAATCATTGTAGTATCATTTTTCTCCCATACTAATTTTATTTTACCCCGAATACAAGTAATTTCATAAATTACCATGGTCTATGTTCTTTTAAGACCTATTTCATTTTTAACATTTTAATTTTAATTACCTCATTATTAGTTTATGTCTGTTATGGGTAAAATTAGACTGAAAGGACAAACCCAAGTTATAAGAAAAATCCAAAAGCCAAACAAACAAGAAAAAGCCCAATGCGAGACAAATTCGGACTAACACAGAAGGATCGAGCCATAAAGCAAAGGAAAAGAGAAAATTTTGAACCAAAGCCTAAATTCAACCTCCTCGCCCTCAGTATGAGGTCGAGTCAAACCCTACGGTCGCCTCTCAAAGTGCGTGCCCCCAGCTCGTTGATAGCACTAATTTAGTGCTATATTTATGCTGTAATTTAGCTAGTTTTGTGTTATAAATGTGAGCTTTTATGTCGACTGTTTATTAATTTCAGGAAACTGAGCAAATCCAAGAGGAAATGTATATTTTGGAGCTTTACATTGAATATGGAGCTATTCTAGAGCATTTGTGAAGCTAAGGAGAAGAAGACTTGAAGTTTAAGCTATTGGGGCTGAGAGAATGGCGTTGCAATGCCACAATTTAGTGTGCAAACTCGAGAGCTAGCTTTAGAATGCTGCCCTATGGCATTGCAATGCTAGAAAAGCACTAGCAAGTTGCATTCCGTCCATAGCGTTGTAACGCTACCTTCAGCGCACAAAGGAAACACTGACGTTTTGTATAGCATTGCAACGTTGTCGCTAGCGTTGCAACGCTGTCACGATTACAACCTTTTAATTCTTCGTTTATTCATCGATTGGGGGAAGCCAAATTGGGGGTTAACACCCTAATCCAAGATTGAGAGTGTTTTAGAGAGGTTTTGGGGCTAAATTATAGTGGTTTTGTTGAAGATCTAACATCCAAGGTTTGCGTGGTTCGTAGCGGGAGCGATGGATCGGCACACAACGGGCTTCTACTCTTCTTCTCCCTAATTTCTCTGTTGTTTTTAGATTGATTGTAGATGGATTATGATTGTTTGTGCTGAATTATGATTTACTTCGAGTAGATTGTAGAGTTTAGAGCTTAATCAAGCCTTTGGACCATGTAATTGAACGTAATTGAACTTAATTGGGGATTTGTGGTTGAATATTTGAATCTATTTTTATGCAATGTTCGTAATGCTTTAAATCTCTTGATCGAGGATTTAATGAACTGCTGGTTTATGTTATTGCTTGACAAAGATTGCATAAATTAGAGCTTTAATTGCATAATAATTGATGTTTGGACACTATAGTGATGAGTACGTCATTTAGGATCGATGATAGGGTTCATTAATGCTGGGTGAGAATTAATTAATGAGACGGACATGTGATTTGATTAATTACACTCGATATTGGAGGAGCTCGACAGAGTATTCCATGATACACGACCCTTAGATTCAAATAAATTCATCAATTAATGACAAATACCCGTTAGACTCACTAAATGGTCCATTGGTGAGATTAATGTCCTAAACTCAATCGTTTACTTTGTGCTCCATTTGATTATTTTTTTATTGCTTTCTTTTAGTTTAATTCATTGCATGTTCTTCTGGCGTTTAATTTCCTAAATAAAATTAGATGCAATTAAGTGTGGTATTAATTAAACTTTCCCAATTCCTTGAGGATTTGATACTCGGTAATACATACCGTTTTATTATTATTTTGATCGTGTGCGCTTACATGTACCCCGATCAAGTTTTTGGTGGCGTTGCCGGAGAATTGGTGTTTAATTTAATTAATATTGTACTTAAAGTGTATGATCTTAATTTAGGAGTTTTTATTCTTGTATTCGTTAGTTTTCTTTATTTTCTTTGTTTTATTTTTATTGGGTGATCTGTGGCATTTTTGTGGAGCAATAAAATGATGAATAGCATTCATGGAGTTTTTCTGCTTGTTTTTAATTTTGCAGGACACTCCATAGCATTTTTAATCTAAAATTCTTTAGTCATGGATAAGAAAAATAAGGCAATTAGGGATTATTTTATGTCGAAGTTACATGTATACTACTCTAGAATAGCGTACACACTCATCGTTGCAGACAGTTTCGAGCTAAAAGCTAGTCTAATTCAGATGGTTCGAGACAGTACATTTCGAGGGCATCCATCAGAACATCCGTACTATCATCTGCACACATTCTTAGATATCAGTGGGACGGTAAAAATTAATGGTGCTAGTTTTGATGATGTTAATTTATGCTTGTTTCCATTTTCTTTGTAGGATAGGATGAGAGATTTGTTTGACTTTTTAACCCTCAGAGGTATTTTGACTTGGAGTGAGCTAAAGAAGGCGTTTCTCTCAAATTCTTCCCTCTTGCCAAGATAGTGAAGCCCATAACAGAAATTTTCATGTTCAAGCAAAAAGAGGAGGAGCAACTATACGAGGCATGGGAGCGCTATAAAGATATGTTGAGGAAGTGCCCACCACACATATTTTTGGATTGGCTTCAGGTATAACTTTCTATAATGAGTTGCTTAGTCTAACAAAATTACTCTTGACACTGCAGCTGAAGAAAACCTTCTAGCTAAGTCCGTGAAGGAAGCTTGAGCCTTATTAGAAGAGTTGGCCATCACAAGCTACCAATGGCCGTCAGAGGATTTTATACCACAAAAGGGAGCTTGTGAAGCCAATGAGGTTAGTGATCTTAAATTCCAAGTTGAAGCACTAACAAAGGCGTTAGTAAATTGACAGGAACAAGACCGAAGGAGGACTTTGAGGAACCTAGTCCTGAGCATGTTAAAGTTGTGAGCACAGAGAGAGTTGGATGCAATTGTACTCAAAAAGTTAAGCTTGAAGATGTTGAGAAACACCCACGTAAGAAAGTTCAATTGAAATTCTCTTGTGTTACTGATGAAAGTGTAGTCCAATCTATTTCAGGAGTAACATCTATACAATATCAAGAGAATAGGAATTCACTTGAAGGTATTCTGGAGAGTTTTTAGAGGAGACTAGGAGCAATTCTTATAATATGAACGATATGGTGATGTCGATGCACGTTAAGGCAGAAACCCAAGATGTTTTGATCCAAGACATGGGAGATAAGATTAGTCAGATGGCAGCACTCTTGGACAGCTTACAAAGAGGTAAGAGTATTTTACATGTTCTTCGTACTGACCCACTTGTGGAATGTACAGCTATATCTTTAAGAAGTGGAAAAGAGTTGAAGGAGCCCGAGCGTAAGAAAGAAGATGTGCCAAGCACAAGTAAGGAACAAGATATTGATGAAGAGGTAGCAGAGGAAGAGGAAGCACCTCAGGAGTTTAATTCAGGGAAGTTATCTAATTCTATACCTTTTGTTCCCAATGAAATCTTGTATCCTAAGAGATTTAGAAAGAAAAAGATAGATGATGAGTTTGCTAAATTTCTTGAGCATTTTAAGAAACATCACATAAATATACCTTTTGTTGATGTACTTGAACAGGTACCCAATTATGCGAAGTTTATGAAAGAAATTCTAGCAAACAAGAAGAAGTTTGAAAAGGATGAAAGATTGCAAATGAATGCCGAGTGCAATGCTATCATTCAAAGGAGGCTACCACAGAAAATGAATGACTTAGGGAGTTTTACTATCCCTTGTATTATTGGTAGTGTTCACATAAAAAAAGCACTCTGTGATTAAGGGGCGAGTATTAATTTAATGTCTTTTAGTGTTTTTAGGAAACTTGAAGTAGGGAAGATTAAATCGACAAGCATAGTGCTTCAGTTGGCATATCGTTCTTTGACGTACCCAAAAGGTATTTTAAAGGATGTTCTAGTTAAAGTTGATAAGTTTATTTTCCCTATAGATTTTGTTATCTTGGACATGGAGGAAGATGCAGAGGTCCCAATCATACTGGTGAGGCTATTTCTGGTGACAGGACACACTCTGATCGAGGTTCACTCAAGAACTCTAACTCTATGCGTAAACGATGAAAAGGTAGTGCTCAACATGTTTAAAACATTTAAACACCCCATTGAGGTTAGTACTTGCCACATGATTGATGTTGTGGACACTATTATGGATGAATGTATTGAGTTAGTGACTCCTACTAATAAGTTTGAGGTTGGTATGTTTGATTTATATGGTGAATTGTTTGAAAATCTCGAAATTGAGTATGCATATTTTTGTGATAATGTTGTAGAGGCACCTATAGGACACAGTAGAGAGGAGGAAATGATTTTTGAGTATGTCTGTGCACAAGTTGATACTCCTCCTCCTGAATTAAAGTGCTCACATAAGTTATGCTTTCTTAGGTGACTCTTCTACTTTCCCCATGATTATTGCTCCTGAGTTGAGTAAAGTAGAACATGAAAAATTGTTGAATGTGTTTTGTGCACATATGTTTGCTTTAGGGTGGTCTATTAGTGATATTAAGGACATTAGCCCCTCGATTGTCATGCATAAAATTTTGGAGGTTGACTTTAATCTCACTGTAGAGCACCAAAGGAGACTTAACCCCACCATGAAGAAAGTGGTTAAAAACGAGGTGATAAAATTATTAAATTAAGGTGTTATTTTTGCTATTTCCAATAGTCCTTGGGTAAGAATATTGCAGGTTGTACCTAAAAAAGGAGGGATTACGTCATAAAAAAATGAAAAGAATGAGGATATCTCGACCCGAATAGTGACTAAATGGCATGTGTGCATTGACTATAGGAAGCTCAACAAAGCCACTAGAAAGTAGCACTTTCCCTTGCCTTTTATTGACCAGATGCTGGACAGGTTAGTAGGTTATCTTTACTACTGTTTTCTTGATGGTTATTCAGGTTATAATCAGATTGTGATAGCACTTGAGGATCAGGAGATGACGACATTCACATGCCTCTATGGTATATACTGTTGGGATTTATGCCCTAAAACCTCGTAATTAATAATTTATTTAATAATTAATAATATTTTTGAATATTTTATTTACAATATAATATTATCCATTATATGAAAAATTCAAGGTTATTAGTTTAATCTTGAACAATATGTGGTTGACATATAGGAGGATCATGTTCAAGAAATAACCTAAAGGGTCATACTATATGGATAAGGTTGGGTGCTTTATCTTGGTAACATTATTGATTCGGTCCACTTTGTAATAGTTATAAACAATTTGATCTAAATCGTTCATGTGAAGACATGTGAGTGAGGGTATCTTATACAATGAGTTTGTATAAGACTGAACCACGAAATATTTAATCTCTCTTTATAAATCCGTTAATTGAGAAGATTAATATTTCATTAGGATGATCATATACGACTCAATCTTAATCCTAAGTGAGTTATGAACTCCTACCTGTGAGGGCTTGTCCTTCAATTTGCATGGGTGAGAGTGGTTTTTGTAGCTGATTCAATATGCCTACCATTTTGGGGAGCTGGGAACATAATCTCATAAGATGGAATTCACTCATTCTCATATATGGTAAGTAGATAAGTAGTTCCCTTAAGTGCTGATTTCGGGACTTGAACAATGGGGCCCCACCCTCTCACTAGCCCAAGAGGGAATTCGCTTATGGTTGGATCATAAACAAATTGTTCATTACAGGATCAGTGATACTTAAGGTACAAGATGTAATTATAGGGGTAGAATGGACTTTTGACTTAGCTATAATTACGAACAACTTGTGAAGGATCGACTTGCATGTAGTGATTATATCCATGGACACAACTTGTCCTACAGTGCATAAGAGTGCAACTCTAGATCTATAGTGGAGGGACCCTAGAGTTAATGAATGAAAATGGATTAATTAAAGAGTTTAATTAATTAATTTTGTATCATTAGAGCTTATAATCTATAGGTTCATAAGGTCCCCTTGCTAACTCATAGTAACACTAAAAGATCAATCTAGTTGATTTTTTTTTTTGAAATGTTCAAATTAATATTTAATTTGAAGTGTTCAAATTAATATATGAGGAAAATATATTTATTGTATTTGATACATTAAATATTAAAATAATTAATGTATATTAGATACATTAAATAAAAGATATTTATAAAATTTGAATAAGATTCAAATAAATAAGTATCATAGGAGCTTTGAATGAGATTCAAATAAGTATAAGATATATTTTAATATATTAGATATTAAAATATAATATTTTAGTTATGACAAAGATTTTCCCTTGGTATCTATAAATAGGACCATTGGGTTGAGCCGTTAGAAATAATACACATCTCCTCAATAGAGAATTAGAGAATTCTCTATTGACCTCTTACTCTCTAATCTCTTGTGGATTTTCTTTCAAGAGGCTCCCACAAGCCTTGATCTTGTGTTTGAGTCATAGTCAGGAAGACTTTGTGGAGGAGATAAAGACCAGCCAGAAATATCTTCATATTATCTCAAAGGAATGTTTTGCTTAGCCTAAAATTATTTTTCATTTAATTCTAAAAATAAAATCAAAGTCGATTCCAATGCTTCCACTATAGGTTTAATTCGATTATTCCCTTCATATAGACATTCTAGCGAATGTCATTTGGGTTGTGTAATGCACCTTCCATCTTCCAACGCTGCATGATGGCTATCTTTGCATATTTTTTCGAGGAGATTATGGAGGTCTTTATGAATGATTTTAGCATTTTTGGTACTTCTTTCCATTCTTGTTTACACAATCTTTCTCGTGTGTTGCAGCGGTGTTCGGAAACTAACTTTGTTCTTAACTGGGAGAAATGCCATTTTATGGTAAAAGAAGCTATAGTTCTTGGCCACAAGGTATCTGTAAAGGAGACGAAGGTGGATCGAGCCAAGATTTATGGAATTGAACAATGACCACCTCCAATGAATGTTAAAGAAGTTCGTAGCCTTCTAGGACATGCAGGGTTTTATCGTTGTTTCATTAAAGATTTTTCTAAAATTATGAAACCCCTGTGTAATTTACTTGAGAAATATGCTCCTATTGTTTTTAACAAGGATTGCATGCTAGCATTTAAAGTTCTTAAGGATAAGTTGACTTATACACCAATGATAGTTGTACCGATTGGAGTCAACGATTTAAAATTATGTGTGATGCTAATGATTATGCATTAGGAGCAGTCTTAGGGCAGCGTAGAGACAAGTTTTTTAGGGCTATTTATTATGCAAGTAGAACTCTGGATAGTGCTTAACAGAATTATACTACCACTGAGAAAGATATGCTTGCTATTGTGTTTGCGTTTGATAAATTTAGGCCATATTTACTTGGTTCGAAAGTAATTGTCCATACTGATCATGCTGTTATTTGTTATCTTTGTAGTAAGAAAGATTTGAAACCTCGCCTGATTAGGTGTTTCTTTTGTTGTAGGAATTTGACTACGAGATTAGGGATATGAAGGGCTGTGAGAATGTCGTGGCAGATCATCTGTCTCGATTGGAGCATCAGCCAGAAGTGTAGACCTTGCCTATAAAAGAAGACTTTCCCGACGAACGACTGTACGCAGTTAAGTCTTCTTTCCCCTGGTATGTGGATATTGTGAATTATCTTGCTTCAGGGAATCTTCCACCTAACTTGAGTGCCAAGCAAAGGAAGAAATTCTTGCATGACTCGAAGTCTTACTTGTGGGATGACTCATTGCTGTTCAAGGTATGTTCTGATAAGATCATTAGGAGGTGTGTGCCTATGAAGGAAGTGGACAAAATTTTACATGACTACCGCTCTTCTCCATATGGTGGACACTTCAGTCCTTCAAGAACAACTACAGAGGTACTTTAATCTTGTTTTTACTAGCGTAGTTTGTTTAACGACAATTATACTTTTGTGAAAACATATGATAGATGTCAACGAACAGGTAATATATCTCGTCGTCCTGAAATGCCCTTAACCCTTATTCTTGAAGTCGAGTATTTGATGTATAAGATATAGATTTTATGGGTCCCTTCCCATTCTCTAATAGTTATCTGTATATCTTGGTTGTTGTTGATTATGTGTATAAATGGGTAGAGGCTATAGCAACTAAGACTAATGATACACGTGTTGTATTGAAATTCCTACAAAAGCACATATTCACTAGATATGGTACACCACATGCTATTATTAGTGATGAAGGGTCTCATTTCTGTAATAAATTGTTTGATTCAATAATGAAAATGTATGGTGTGAAGCATAAGATATATTTGGCTTATCATCCCCAGACTATTGGACAAGCTGACGTTTTTAACAAGGAGATTAGGCAGATATTAGAGAAGACAGTGAAGACAAGCAGGAAAGATTGGGCATGGAAGGTTAACGTTGCTCTTTGGGCATATAGGACGACTTACAAAACACCAATAGGTACCTCACCGTATCAATTGGTGTTTGGAAATGCTTGTCACTTACCTTTGGAGTTTGAGCACAACGCTTACTGGGCAATCAAGAAGTTGAACCTTGACCCACAAAAAGTTGGAGAGCAACGCCTACTTCAACTGAATGAATTAGAGGAGTTTAGAACCCAAGCATATGAGAATGCCAAGTTGTACAAGGAGAGGATAGCGACATGGCGAGACAAGATGATTTAGAACTATTCCTTCATACCGGGTTAGCAAGTCCTTTTGTTTAATTCACGTTTGCGGTTATTCCCAAGTAAGTTGAAATCGAGGTGGGCAGGGCCATTTAAAGTTATAAAGGTATTCTCACATGGTACAATTGAGCTCATGGATAGTGAAGGTAAAACTTTCAAAGTGAACGCACAGAGGATAAAGCATGGTTGTGGCATTGAAGAAAGGCGCCTGGAAAAGATTATTTTGGACGATGAATGAGTTGTGATAGCGCACCGTCGAGCAATCGACGTTAAAATTTTGCACTTCTTGGAAATAGCTAGGTGTCAAATTCTCTTTACTTGTTTCTTTTTTTTTTTTTTTTGTTTTTGTAGTTAGTTAGTGAAGGAGTTTTGTGCTGATTTGATGCCCTCGCTTATCGTTCCTTATGTAGGTGCTCGCGATTCAACCTTGTTTTCTGATTTTCATGATGGATTATTTGGCCGATAATGGACTCTTCAATTTCAGTGTAGTATCATCCTCCTTTTAGTTTTTTGTGTCCTTAAGCAAGTTGAATAGGACAATGTATAGTTCAAGTGTGGGGGGTGGGGATGGTGTTAGGTTGTTGTTGTGATTGTTGAATTGTTAGAAATTGGGCTTAAATTGAAATTTTTTGTTGTTGAGAATGTGTGTTGTAGAGTTGTTTTAGGATGTTGCATGCTGAGGTGATTATGAAATTCCATGATTTGTGCTCTTAGTGGATTGTTTGTGCATATGTTTTGTGGAATTTGAGCATGCTGAAATCTGGTTAAATTTAAAATTTTGGCTTTGGATTCTTTGCAAAGATTGATCACGTAGCCTAGTGTTGATTAGTTGAATATTTAGAGGAGTATTATGTTTTTCATATCTTGGTTGTCACCCCGATTAGCTTAAGGTTTAATTAGAAGGTGACCTTGCATGGTTTTTGGTAACACTATATTTAGAAGTATCACATTTATTTGCCTGCGTTGGAAAACATGAAAAATCATTTACAAAGAAAAGTATGAAAAGAAAGAGAAAAGGGTAGTACTGCCGCGCTTAATTTCCTCAAGGGTAAAAAGAGCTGCCTCTGTTGTGATTAGTCAGGCCACTCATTGATCGGGTGCTCTGGGTAAGGGTCCCTACAGTAGATGTGCGCAAGCTAGTACCTTTGGTTGAGTAAAAGAAGAAAATTTATTAGTGTAAAGGTCGACCGGTAAATTCAGGCATCCTAGTTCAGTTTTACTTTCGACTTGTGTAAGTTAGCTGGATGGTTGAATCTTAGGGCCATTGTAGGAGGAAGATGAATGAATATGAGCATAATAATACTATGAGTTAGTAAACGAGTCAATACTTAGGCTTTGCACACACACACACAAAGAGTTCAGAGTTTTATTTTAAATTGCTTGAGATTTAGGCATGTTCTCATTCCATTGTTCCTGTTTTATAGTTCCACTATTGCAACCATTGAGAATTGAGTCACTTGTGCATGTAATCTTCTGGAGCATTTATCTGTTTAGGGAGAGTTTTATTTTGTTTTTCTCAGGACTAGCAAAAGCTCAATAGTGGGGGTATTTGATAGCACTAAATTAGTGCAATATTTATGCCTTAATTTAGCTAGTTTTGTGCTATAAATGTGAGCTTTTATGTCGATTATTTGTTAATTTCAAAAAACAGAGCAAATCCAAGAGGAAATATAGAATTTGGAGCTTTACATTGAATATGGAGCTATTCTAGAGCATTTGTGAAGTTAAGGAGAACAAGAGTTGAAGTTTAAGCTTTGGGACCGAGAGGATGGCGTTGCAACACTTGATATGGCATTGCAACGCCACAATTTAGTGTGCAAACTCAAGAGTTAGTATTGCAATGTTTCCCGCTGGCAAGTTGCATTCCATTCGTAGCGTTACAATGCTACTAATGGCGTTGTAATGCTACCTTCATGCGCCAAGGGAAACACTGACGTTTTGGACAGTGTTGCAGCACAACACCCTAATCCATAACTTGAGAGTGTTTTAGAGAGGTTTTGGGGCTAAATTGGAGTGGTTTTTTTGAAGATCCGGCATCCAAGTTTCGCGTGGTTCATAGCGGGAGCGATGGATCAGATGCTTTTCCCTAATCTCTCTACTGTTTCTAGACTGATTGTAGATGGATTATGATTGTTTGTGCTGAATTATGATTTACTTTGAGTGGATAGTAGAGTTTAGGGCTTAATCAAGCCTTTGGACCATGTAATTGAACTTCATTAGGGATTTGTGGTTGATTATTTCAATCTATTTTTATGCAATGTTCATAATGCTTTAAATCCCCTGATCAAGGATTTAATGAATTGATGGTTTATGTTATTACTTGACAAATAGTGCATAAATTAGAACTTCAACTGCATAATAATTGATGTTTCGACACAACAATGATAAGAATGTCAATTAAGATCGATGATAAGGTTCGTTAATGCCGGGTGAGAGTTAATTAATGAGACGGACAAGTGATTTAATTAATTACACCCAAAAATTAGAGGAGCTCGATAGAGGATTTCATGATACACTTAAAAGGGAATAATCTAATTAAACCCAAGCGACAACGTAGGAATCGGTTTGGGTTTATTTAGAATTAAATAATAATATTAGGATTAAGCATAACATACCTTGAAAATATTGAGATTCTTCTGGCGGGTCTTTATCTCTTCCACAAAGTTTTCCAGACTATGACTCAACACATGACCAAGACTTGTAGGAGCGTCTTGAAATAAAATCCACAAGAGATTGGAGAGGAAGAGGTCTAGAGAGAATTCTTCGATTCTCTATTGAGGAGATGTGTGTTATATCTAATGGCTCAACCTAAGGATCCTATTTATAGAGACCAAAGGAAAATCTTTGCCATAATTAAAATATTATATTTTAATATCTAATATGTTAAAATATATCTTATACTTATTTGAATCTCATTTAAATCTCCTACGATATTTGTTTATTTGAATCTTATTCAAATTTTATAAATATATTTTCTTTAATGTATCTAATATACATTAATTATTTTAATATTTAATGTATCAAATACAATAAATATATTTTCCTTTTTTTTATATTTAATATATCTAATATATTAAATATTAATTTGAACACTTCAAAATAAATATTAATTTGAACATTTCAAATTTTTCTTTCAACTAAATTGATCTTTTAGTGTTACTATAAGCTAGCAAGGGGACCTTATGGACCTACAGATTATAACCATCAGTGATACAAAATCAATTGATTAAACTCTTTAATTAATTAATCTTTATTCATTAACTATAGGTCACTCTACTATAGACCTAAAGTTGCACTCTTATGCACTGTATGACAAATTGTGTCCATAGATATAATCACTACATGCAAGTCAATCCTTCACAAGTTGTTTGTAATTATAGCAGGGTCAAAAGTCCGTTTTACCCCTGTAATTACATCTTGCACCTTACGTACCACTGATCCTCTAATGAATAATTTGTTTATGATCCAACCATAAACTAAGGCATTCTCAGGCCAATGAAAGGGTGGGCCCTATTGTTCAAGTCCCGAAATCAGCACTTAAGGGAACTACTCATCTACTTACCTTATATGGGAAGGAGTGATTCCATCTTGTGAGATTATGTTCCCAACTCCCTATTTGGTCAAGTCTCCAAAATGGTAGGCTTATTAAATCGGCTACAAAAGCCACTCTCACCCATGCAAATCAAAGGACAAGTCCTCACAGGCAGGAGTTCATAACTCACTCAGGATTAAGATCGAGTCGCATATTATCATCTTGATAAAATATCAATCTTCTCAATCAACAGATTTATAAAGAGAGATTAAATATTTCTTGATCCAGTCTTATACAAACTCATTGTATAAGATACCTCCACTCACATGTCTCCACATGAACGATTTGGATCAAATCATTTGTAACTATTACAAAGTGGGTCGTATCAATAGTGTTACCAGGATAAGGCACCCAATCTTATCTATATAGTATGACCCGTTAGCTTATTTCTTGAACATGACCCTCTAGTATGTCAACCACATATTGTTCAAGATTACACTAATAACTTTGGATTTTTCATATAATGGATAATATTATATTCTAAATAAAATAATCAAATTTATTATTAATTATTAAATAATTAATTAATTACGAGGCTTTAGGGCATAAATCCGAACAACACTACCCTTAGATTCAAATATATTGATCATTTAATGACAAATGCCCCATTAGACTCAATAAATGATCCATTGGTGACATTAATGTCCTAAACTCGACCCTTTACTTTGTGCTCCATTCGGTTATTCTTTTTATTGCTTTCTTTTAGTTTAATTAATTGCATGTTCTTCTTGCGTTTAATTTCCTAAATAAAATTGGATGCGATTAAGTGTGGTAATTAATTGATTAAGCTTCCCCAATTTTTTGAGGATTCGATATTCAGTAATACATATCGTTTTATTATTACTTCGATCTCATGCACTTGCGTTTACCCCGATCACTTGTGTCATCCTGGTTCATTCCAGTCTAATTCATCTTTAACCTAATTCAAAAAAGGATAGAGAAAAACTATAAAGGGGTCATACAAATACATACTTTCAACCTAGAGAAAGTAAGCTCTTCCTCATTCATAAAACTCTTGGTACACTAAATTTCTCTATGCTAACTTAAGCATCGGGGCTGGTGTGGCAAGCACCATACCAATGTGCAATTTTCTCTTCTTTTGTACATTCTTCCCCCACTTCAAAAAAATTTACCATTGCTATCACGTGAAGGCTAGACGCATTTTTCCTATAGGATTTGGGCAACAACAGTTGGCACCGTTTGTGGGGAAGAAAAGTTTTGCTTGTGAAATATGAACAGGAAATCCAAGGATATGCAAGAGAATGGGTAAAGTCAACCATGTCCCTGCGACCCTCCCTCTAGTGATAAGGTCATCTTAGTCCCATCCAAAGGAGGGATGATCCGAGGAAAATTGGAAACAACCACCAGGAGGAAACTTGAGGAATCTTATACACTTTCTTGTAGAGCCAAAGCCAAGATCCCACTTTGTTCATTAAGTGGAAAAACTGAGGCTGAGGATTTGATGGGGGGTTAACTAGAGGAGTTTGATTGAAAGAAAAGGAGAAGAGATAGAGATTGCAAGCCGAGGCCAACCATCCTCCATAGAAAGCTGAACTGCTGATGTGATAATAGAAATAGAAGTACCTCTAAAATTCAAGATGCGTACCATCAAACCCTATGATGGTAAAAAAGATCCAGTAGTATCTGACGCAATTTGATGCAAAGTATTCTCTTTAGTTTGATAGGTTTAACTAGAGAATAGTTCAGAAAACTGAGAAGAAGATCAATTGGTTATTTCAAATAACTAGCCTGCGCATTCGTAATTCAATTCTTAGGAGGAAGAGATCAATGCCAACCACATATGCATCTGCCAACAATCAAGCAGGAGCCTAAGGAAAGTTTGCGAGAGTATGTTGCACGCTTCACTAGTGAAGCTCTTCAGATCGAGGGATACAGTGATGGGGCCGCCTTGATTGCCATAGCAGTTGGATTGTAAGATAAGAGACTCCTTCGATCTATTAGTATGAAAGAACCAACTTCCTATGTAGAATTCATAACCAGGGCACAAAAGTACATGAGTGCTGAGGTTGAGGCTGAGGAGAGACCAAAGATGGCTGAGGCCAATCAGACATGGTCTCTTCCACCAAGACCATGGACATTCAACACATGATTGCTAATCAAAGATGTCTTAGGCTAACCAGATGGTCGAGGTCGATGAGAACAAGAGTCGTCAAGGGAGATGCAAACTATCTTCGGAGGCACGACAAGAGAAGAATCGAGAAGAAAAAGGAAAGTTATAGCTCAAGATGCTTGGCATGAACCTAAATTCAAAGGTATTTACTCAGTTCATCTAGATAGCATTGACTTCGAGTTTGGAATTCACTGAGGCTGAGGCAAAAAGTAAAGTCAACTAAGGAACCTAAGTGAAAGAAACCCAGCTGCCCTGCAAAGAGAATACAAACATCAAGGAAACTCTATGAAATCTCAAAGAAAAATTTTGGCACAAAAACTTGGGACTGGGCCAATCCACTCTTAGTTAAAACTTAAATTTGTTCAACTTAAAAGTTCAACAGAGACTTACAAGGATGAATCAAAAGCCAAAGGCTCAAAATGAGCATCTTATCCGAGCCAAAGATGGCCAAGACGAAGGTGACCCAATTTCCTTTGAGTTAGTACATCACACTTGAATCTTTGATCAATCTTCATGTGGTTATAATCATCTTTACCACCGGCCTGTGTTAGATTGACCTGCAACATTAGGATCATCACGACCAAAGATGAGTGTGTCGTGTAGGCAAGAGAAGCTGACTCAATCCTGTGAGGGCCTAAGGCCGACCTTAAGGGCAGGTCCAAAATAGAGTTAGTTTCTCACCTCAAGGTGGGATAAGTGAACTAAGACCAAAAGAAACTAGGTGATCTTCCTAATTAAGCTCAAATCAAGGAAGGTTTGGAAAAGAACTGGGGGCTGGGCCAACCTACTCTTAGCTAAATCCAAACTAATTATCTCCATGCAAAGGTGCAACAAAGGATAAAACTAAAGGTTGAAAGCTTAGGTGGACACGTTAACCGAGCCCAAGGGGGCCGAGCCCAAGGCCGACACAACAAGATGGAATTTTAGAGTTTTTCTTAACTTTTATGTGAGTATTTTCTTTATCAGTAGATAGGTTTAGAAGATCATACTCAAGTTTGAATTTGTCACAACAAAATCCTCGAGCAGGGGCTAAATAGGGGATATGCCTCCTTATCAAATAAAAAGAAAAATAAGGGATATGCCTCCCTATAAAAAAAAAAAAAGCAAGAAAAGGAGATATGTCTCCCCATTGATAGATGGCTTGTCGAAGGCCTTATCAAGATTAAATTTATAAAAATCGGACTTCTAATTATTTTGCAATAATAGTGGCCAGGGTCATCCACAAGGATTGGAGTTCTTAGATTAATTAAGTGCCACAGTTAATTATGCCTAATATTATTTAGAGAAATAAAACTTTGAAATAAAGGAGAAATAAAATCTAAACTAATATGTACATGCTTTGGAGTCCAATTTTGAGAAACATGCATAGGTGATTACCTTAAGCCCAACTTGAATTGATTAATAACTTGATTTTATACTAACAATCTTAAAACAAGAATTACTAAGTTATCAATATCCTCTCTCGAGCTCAATTGAACTCATGATTAGTAATAAATCAACCTCTCGATTTATTTCTATTACTAAACATGGCATTAGACAATTCTCTTAAGGCTTCTAGAATTAATCTACTCACTCTCGTGCAATAGATTAAACCTAGTCATGCATCTAGTGTTCTACAACTAAACTTACTCTCTCAAACTAAATTTAGTTAAACATGCAAAACCATGGTCAAAGGTTAAGACAATATAAAGAGATGCATAAAAGAAGTCAATATATAAATTAAACTAAAAATCAACCAAATGTTCAACAACTACAACCAAGCAAGGGTCTAAACACAGCCCACAAAAACTCCTAAATCTAAAAGAAAAGTAAAAGAAATAGAGAGGAAACTTAGGTCGCGTGCCAACACTAGTCTCTGACGTGATGTCCACGATCTCGAGCTTTGAGTCTCCTCCTCGGCTCTCCAAAGTTCTCCTCTATGTTCTTAGATAGTGCTTGAATCGAGTTTAGGGTTTTTGGTCTCTCAAAACAGCTCCCCTTTTTTAATCGAAAAACTTTTGTTATAGAGTCGAGACAGCGTTTCAATGTTAGGGGCAGCGTTGCAACACTGTCCCTTCAATTTTTATACAAAAGGAAAAAATCTGCTGAGTAGTGTTGCAACACTATATATAGCGTTGCAACCTTATGTATGTTTGTCTCCAAGACTGAAAGGCTGATGAAATGGCGTTGCAACGCTACAGATGGCGTTGCAACGCTATACTCTCGGGTTCACAAGCTTGTTTTCTTCTCTTCAACACTCGAATCTTCAATTATAGCTCCAATTTGCTCCATATTCATCCAAATAGTTCTCCATTCTCTAATTTTGCTCCAAATGCTCGATTTCTGAGAAATATACATAAAAACACATGAAAGCACACATGATCATAGCAAAACTAGCATCAAATCAAGCCTATAAATAGCACCTTTATGTATGCTATCACCCATCAAAGAAAAAACAAGAAAAGGGGATATACCTTCCTATCAAACAAAAAGCAAGGAAAGGGAATATGCCTCCCTATCAAACAAAAAGCAAACACAAGATGTGCAAACTCTGGTTCACAGAAACTTCAATTTAGGTATAACTGAAGCCAAGGCTTTTGGAGGTTGAAACAAACAATAGTTGAGCCTGACCAAAGGGTCATACCCTGCTAATGTGCAGAGTAATCTAATGCTAAAATAAAGGTTGTTAGTTACAAAATGATAGGGGGCTTTCTAAAGGTAAGGTATGGGCGAGGTCGAGCCTATAGTCATACTCTACTTATATGATGGAAGATTTAATGCTTAGATAAAAGATTGCTAGTCATACAACATGGGGCTTTTTTAAAGTTAGGAATGGTCAAGGACGAGCCTATGGCCATACCCCAATGATTAGAAGCACTTTTATAGGAAATTATGAGAAATATTATCAAGATCGAAGAAAGAAAAGAGAGTGACATCATTTCATTAAAGATAAAAAAAAAAAGAAGAAGTTATCCATCATTTCAAAAGAAAGAAAAAGAAAGTATAAGATAATCGCGATACAAAAGGGAAGGAAATTGGCCTAATTCCCGCCATCACAATGATCGATCTCCATATTTCCTTCATCTTCACCTCCACCATTAGATCCATTAGAATCATAAAAAGCATAAGGATCATTACAAAGAGTGTTGAAGTCATCATTCAAGAAATTGAAGTCTTGGAAGTCAATATGCAAAAATTTCAGGTCTTGATTAAGATGGCAACGTAGGCTTGAAGAGGTCAAACTAAAGGTCCAGAACTCAAGGCCCAAGATGGCTCAGGCCGAGGTGACCAAAACTCCACCCAAGCCTGGCTCAAGCATGCTTAAGCTCAGGAAATCATTCGAGCTTGATTTTACCAATCCAAGCAGTGCACAAGGTCAAAGTCTTTCTCATCCGTGGAATGCAGAAGTTCAAAGCTATATAAGGATGAGGCCGAGACTAAGATGCCTTATGATAGGCTAAGAATCCTTACAAAACGAATATTAGTCATATACCAGAAAAAGAAGAAAAAAAAAGGCTACATAAGAAGGAAAAGGAATTCGGAATTAGAGGTAACTCAAAACACCATTAGGTATTAGGGAGGAAATGAATTAGGCTAAAAGCCCAAATCCTCACCTCAGGTCGAGGCCGAGGAGCCCACCTCATTCTAAGGAGCATTCATCTCACATGCCTCTAGCTCATGTCATCCTTGGCTAGCCTAATTACCTTTTCAGAAATTCAAATGGAAGAATAAATGAAGAAACCGTAGGATAAGATAGGCCCAACAACGATCAAGCTTGATAAATAGAGAAGGGATCCAATTTGAGAAGCAATTTAGGACTCCACGAGGTCTTAGATGAGGAAAAGAAGTGGGCATGGCCCAATTCCTCACCTTGGCCTCGCCTTCATACCAAATGGCATGCATCTTGCTTGCTCTCGACCTGGACACCCTCAGTTAGCCCAATCACCTTTTCCGGAATCCGATTAAGAGAAGAAATGAAGCCTTAGGGTGAGATTGATCTAATGACGATCAAGTCAAAAGTGACAATGAAATACCACTTTATGGTAAAAAATTATCTCCAAGAAATTAATATTCATCTTTTTTTAGGAGATTCTAAAACCTATGGAAACCAGAGTCATCCCCATAGGTCTTGATCATCCCCAATGACAACCCAAGGACCACCTTAGAGCACTTCAAATTATCTCCATGAAATCGATATTTATCTTTCTAGAGAAGATTTTAATCTTATAGACATCCAGAGTCATCCCAATGGGATTTGATGAGCAATCCTAAGGATAATCCAAGACCACCTTGGAACACTTGAAATTAACTCCCATAAATTGATATTCATCTTTCTAGAGAAGTTTCTTAAACCTATGGAAATCTAGAGTCATTCCTATGGGGTTTGATGGGCAATCCTAAGGATAATCTAATGACCACCTTGGAGCACTTAAAATTAACTCCCATAAATTGATATTCATCTTTCTAGAGGAGATTCTTAAACATGTGAAAATCCAGAGTCATTCCTATGGAGTTTGATGGGCAATCCTAAGAATTATTCAAGGCCCACCTTTCAGTATTTAATTTAACTCCAAGAAATCGATGTTCATCTTTCTAGAGGAGACTTTTAAACCTATGGTAATCTAGAGTCATCCCTACGGAGTTTGATGGAAAATCCTAAGGATAATTCAAGACCTACCTTGGAGCACTTAAGCCTAAGGGAAAATAACTCAATAAGGTCAAATAGACAATGTCTCAAGAAAGAGACAACTAAAATTGAAAAAGATTACTCCCAAATTGGGCTCCATACCGTCAGCCTTTAATAACAAAGCCAAACTATGGATCCCAAATAGAGAGTGAGGGCTAATGTTATGAGTAAAATTGGATCGAAATGACAGACACAAGTTTGAAGGGAAATCAGAAGCCAAACGAATAGGAAAAATCCCAATGCGAGACAAATTCAAACCAACACAGAAGGATCGAAGCAAAGCTGAAGAGAAAAATTTGGGCCAAAGCCCAAATTCAACCTCCTCGCCCTGGGCATGAGGTTTGAGGCCGACTGGGGGCACACGCCATGCATGCCCTTGGATCGTGTCATCTTGGTACAATCCGGTACAATTCATCTTTAACCTAATTCAAAAAGTGATATAGAAAACATTAAAGGGGTCATATAAATTAGGGGTGATCATTGGTCAGTTGGGATCAGTTTTGGACTCAAATCGACGTCAATCACCGACATATCTGTTTCCATCGGTTGATTATAGTCGATTTTAGAGAGATTGGTGATGTCGACCATCCAACTACACTAATGATCAGTCAAGTTTGGCCGAAATTGACCTGAGGAGAGAACTCAAGAGAACTATAGAAAGAATGTGGAAAAAAAAAAGAAAGAAAAAGATGAGATAGACAAGAAAAGAGAAGAAGAGACGCCCCCCACATCTCCCTTGTTGTTGCCATTAGAAAATGGAAAAAAAAATGAAGAGAAGAAAAATGAATGAGAAATTAGGAGAGAAGGAGAGAAAGAAGAAAATTGGAGAAATGAAGAAGTGAGAAAGTCAAAAATGGAAGAAAAAGAAGGTAAAAGAAAAATAATTTTTAGAAATAATATTAATAAAATATTAGTATATTTTATTTTATGAATATAATACTAATTAAATATTAAATACATTTTATTTTATTAATATAATATGTTAATACCACATCGAGAAGACAATCTGGTCTTCCCAAGGTGTGCAGCAACATTAATGCTGCAACATTTTGATGTAGATTAATGCAATCATTGAGGGGCATAGCAATGTGAATGTATTTTTTTTTTAAATAACGAAGAAGTTGGTCGGTTTGTTCGAAAAATATGTTCCTTTTTCGCCAACCAAATTTGAAACTATAACGATCGAGCAACATTTGTTCGGTCGGTTTTGGTCGGTTGGATAGATTTTTCGGTGTTGTTTGATTACCCCTAATATAAATACATATCTTCAACCTATTGAAAGTAAGCACCTCCTCATTCTTAAAACTCTTGCTACACTAAATTTCTCTATGCTAACTTAAGCATCGGAGCTGGTATGGCATACACCACATCGTTGTGCAGTTTCCTCTTCTTTTGCAGTCCACATACTTCCCCCCTTCAAACAAAACGTGAAAGGCCAGACGCGTTTTTCCAATTCGGATTTTGGCAACAACAATGTCCCTTTCAACAAAATTTGAATTGGGACCTAAAACTTGAGAACTAAAAATATAATTTATCAAACTATCAAAGACAAAATATTTAGATATAAAACATGGACCAAAACTATGTATTTGCATATTTTATTAACATTTTAATATTTATTTCTCATAAATTATGATTTTTTTTTTACAAAAAGGAATTTGATAAGGACAATTGAACCTCTACCTTCATTGCAATTGTATGATATTATCCACTTTGTGCATAAGCCCTCATGATTTTTCTTTTGGCTCCCTCCAAAAGGTCTCATACCAATAGAGATATTTTTTCTCACTTATATACCATAGATATTTTCCTTCCCTAGCCAATGTTGGACTTTGTTAGCACTCCTAACACCATTGTACCAATATCTTCTTTCTCCAATGAATCCAATAAGTGTAGAAATATAAATGGTCAAGTTTTATGTTCTTCTAACATTTTTATCAAGTATTGTGATCGCTATGCTTTTCGCTACAACACGCAAGTGCACGTGATCGAAGTAATAGAAACTGGAGTATTCCAGAGTATCGTACCCAAGGGAACGGGTTTAACAAAATTTACTTAGAATGACACAAAACTGCTTGCAAAACACAATTGGGGTAACCGAAAATGCAAAAATATAAGAGTTTTGTTTGTTAACAAGAGTGAGTGAAAAATCAATGAGTTAAAAAAAATAGGGATTCAAGTGATTCAAGCACCTTTGGAAAAATGCTATTCAAATGCAATTGCAATCATAGCTAACATGCGAAAACTGAGTAAACCGAGTTCCACTCCTATTCAATTTTGATTCAAAATCTTTAGGAAACTAAGTGATTAAACCTATATGTCTATGGCTAATCTAACTTAGATACTTCGCACACAACTCTAGTGGTTTTGGAGTCTCGCCTTATGTCTAGGGTCGATGTTCAGGACTTATTTCTAAGCTTTTTCCTCCATTGCTTTTGTGACATCGGCCTTCCCTTAACTCTTTCGATATTAAGTTCAAGCTTGATGAGCAATCACTAGTTGGCCGGCTAGGTTTACCCCAAAATCTAAATTCAACAAAAGCAAACAACGTTCACATGCTAACTAGATTGTTTATGCTTTAGAGCTTTTACATTAATTTTTCCTTAGGGCTTTCACCAACTTGAACCCCTAAAGAAAATTTAGCTCATTATGGAGAAAATGAAAACCCAAAAATTATTTGTTAAAAATTTCATAGTTAACAAAAGAAAGAAGTAATTAATCTCAAGGCAAACCTATTTGAATTACCAATTAAGAATGCCCACTAAGAAATAATAATGCTGAATTTACTAAATTAAATCAAATGTCCCAAAGTATGTTACTGGAATTCAAAATTTTTTTAACCAAAGAGAAACCCACGAGTAAATAAGCTTATATATGGAAATGAAGAATTTTGAATATAGAATTCAACATTACTCTTCCACCTCACCACCTACAGGAATTAGAACTTAACCAAATCAAAATCCAGAAAATAACTCAACGGACTCAACAGAGTAGTGCTACCCAAAATCCCTTAATGCGATCGATTCAGAATTCTTTCAAAAACTTGAATCTTAACCTCTTCAAACCTTCATTGAGGAGAGATCTTACTTCGGGATTTAAGGAGTCAACCAAATCATGAACTAATAAAAAGAAAAACAGAAAATGAATAATCGGCTTGCTGCTGTGTTGAAGGCAAAACAGAAAAACCCATAAAAATAAAGTGCATAAATTCGAATTCCTCGTTGAATATGGTTAAATTTAGAAATTCATTGAGCTAAACTGTAAGAAAGATTTGCTAAAACAAAAGAGAATCAATTCTTCAAGGGAAAACAGAAAATCGAAAACTAATAAAGAGAATGAAATTAATTGTCGCTGCTGTCGAGAGGAAAAATAAACCCAGAAAATTGAATTCTCCAAAGAAAAATTGCCCCCTTTCCTTCTTCGGCCTTCCTTCCTTTTTAAAGAGAATTCGAGGCCTCCTCCTTCCATCTTTGGCTCCTTGATTATTGGGTAGACTTTGGGCGTGATATTGAAGCTGGAATTTCTCCATAAATCGAGCAAATCACGTGAATCTTGGTGAATCTCCGCGAATTCCATAATTGCTTTATAAGTCCAGAGAATGAAATTGCATTGCAATTGCATTCTTCTTCCTTGTTCTTCACCTTGCCTTGCCAAGGGAATGCAATTGCATTTCCCTTTGCAATGTCTTCACTCCTTCAAATCTGCACAAAAAAAACTCAACTTAAACCAACTTTCTTGCATCTTTTCACTTAGTTCCTTTTTTTATCAAATTCCAACAAGCTTGCATTAATTTATTTAACAATGTTATTTTTAGCTTGCTTGTTATTCAAGAAAATCCACAAAACTGGCAAGAACAACTTGGTTTTAGAGTTAAATAATTCTCATAACTGAGAATTATCACACCCCCAAACTTGAGTTGTTGCTTGTCCTCAAGCAATTATCAAAACATCAGTCAAATCACAATTTTTAAGTGTTAGAAAGAACAGTAACTCTTCTCAGGGGATATCTCAAGCTCATAACACTATTTATCAATTTTCAACTTCATTCCTAGCTTTTTCTGACCTCAGTACTCTCTCTCCCACACATCCACTATGCTCACACCACTTTTATTCTATTCCGGTCTTACTTGCTTCCTATATAAGCCATTCTTGAGAGAAAACTTTTTCCCCCCCAAACTTATTTTTATACTGCCAGTCTGTTCACAATTGTTTTTCTTTTAGAGGGTCATCCTTTAGTCAATTGTGCCTTCGCTTTAACTTACCAACACCTTGTTGTGAAGGTAGTTAACTACGAGCACACATCACCACTTTTACCTACTCGTTTCTTAAATCAACCTTTCATGCAGAGACAATCATGGGTATCATGACTTTCCCTGATTACTTGGTTGCTTCTAGAAAGAGGAGTAGCCCTCTTAATTTTTTTTTTTTAAACAGACTGAACACTAAGAACTGAACACTGGTAGCATTATATAAAGCCTAAATAACAATTGAAAGTATAAATGCAATGGGGCATATGGATCACAATTGCAAAAGGAATGCAATTGCATTCCCCCCCAAACTTAAGATCAAACAATGTCCTCATTGGCTAAATATTGGTGGGAGGGTGGTTTCAAAGGTCTTATATATTCAACAAGCTAGACCTTTCTTAAATTCTAGTGGTTGTAAACTAAGGGTGATGGGGGTTGAGTACTTTAGAAAGTGAAGCGGTTATAAAGTTGATATGACAAATGTAGGTGTTTAATGAGCTGAGTGTAGTCCTAAGTTTCATCATGGAGAGTTATTGTTCTTTTTTTTTTTCTTTTTTTTTCTTTTTTTTTTTTTTTTATGAAAGATGAAAAGATGACATAGTTAAAAAGTTCACATATATTAATCCTAACAAGAAACAAAATACTAACAAAAACCCACAACATACTTAAATCCAAGATAAATTCAAACATCAATATCAAAAGCTAGAACAAAAATCGAATCATTTTGCATAAAAGAAAAGTAAGGTTGAGCATTCCCTATTCATCAGAAGAAGTGTTGTCCTCCTCGTCTTCGCGGGTTAGGCTGCAAAGTAGATCATTGGGGAAGTCCAGGAAGGCTGGTCCTTTGCCCTTGGATAACTCTAGAAATGTCTTGGCAATTGCTTCATCTCGCTCCTTGACATAGGCCCAATACTTTTGATTTTTCTCCTTCATATTCCGTAGTTCAGCCTTTAAGGAGTGGATGTCATCAGAATGCAATTGGTTTGCAATTGCATTGTCGCCTTCACTGCTTGCTGTTTTCTTTCCTTCATTTAACCGAGAGTGCCTCTTTGCTTTTCGAGCATTGTGAATCATCAAGGATCTCACCCCAACTGCATCTAAAGGTTGAATCTCTTTGAGGTCGTCTTCTATTGGAAGACTTGCCTGTTTGCATAATTGGGTAATGAGGGATGGGAAGAAAAGTCTTCCAGTTTTCTTCTTGCTTCTCAAGTCCAATTCAGTTTTGATTATCCTACCCACATTGAGTTCCAGCCCTTTGTAAATGCTATATAATAGCATTATTCTTTCTTGCGAGATTGTTGAACCGTGAGATGTTGGCATGATTCTATTCCTGATGAAGTTTAGCCAAACGGCGGGTTCATTTTTCAAATTTCCTGTTGTGAGGTGACGTCTTCCTGGACTAGCCATTGTCCATTATGTACCTTCTCTAGCTATCAACTGCAGGGCTTCCTTCAATTGCTCTTCTGTGGGGTTCTCTATTGCATCATTTCCAGCTGGATTCCTCAAGGACTTGAGTTTGTAAACTTGGTTTATGTCCCTTGCTGAGTACTTCACTGTTTTGCCTTTAATGATGAGTTCATTCATTTGGTCACTTCCCATGTGAGCATAAAACTCTACCACCAACATGTGGGAAGCTGGGTTCGGATGTTTGCACAATTCTTCCCATCCTCTTGCTTGGATAACTGAAGTAATGAACTGGGGTAAGGTTCCTAGACTATTAGATAAGCCCCTTTCACTTACTAAAGCTATCTTTGAGAATTTAAATTCTTCTTCTTGCATGCACATCCTCCCTTTTCTGGACACTATGTACTTCTTCATTTTCATCAAGTGCCCTTTTTCTCTTCCTCGTAGGGGTGGGCAGCCACTCTTCTGAATCCATCTCTTCCACCTCTTCTTCTTCTTTCTCTTCTTCTGTTTCCTCTTTTTCATTCTCTAGCCTTCCTTCCTCTTCACTGTCTTTTTGAAATTCACTTTCTCTATCCATCTCAGTTTCTGCTACCAATTGGTCTTCTTCTCTACTGAAATCTTGGTCGTTTTCAAAAATTGGGCAGCATCTCCCCTGTTTATCGACCTACTCAATTACATCCCCCATCTCAGGTGATGGGGTGCTAGGGGGAGAATCCCTCCTAGTCTCCAATTCATTCAATTCAGCAGAGATTTCAAATTCAGTTGGGTTAGAAGTTTGTACCTCTTTTCCCTCCTTTGGTTCTTTGTTTTCGAATTCCTTTTTCTCTTCTTGTACAGGTGCTGCTGACCATCGAGAGGGTCTCTTGGTGCTTATCCCAGCTGCAATGTGCTCTTCATGGAACTTTTTTGCTAATTCCTTGGCATGTTCAGCAGCATTCTTCACCCATTCTTCTTTGGTTGAGGGCTGAACTTCTGCATTGTCTCTTGCTCGAGGAGGTGGAATTTTTTCTACATCTTTGCCCACTGTCCTTTTCTTCTTTTCCCCCACATTTTTCTCTTTTTTCTTCAACAGTTTCGGGGGCCTCACTTGCTTTCTTGCTAAACATTTTTTTCTAGAACCTTTCGAAATAGAGGGTGGTTGACTTTCTACCTCTTTGGGCGGTGAACTTTCTTTAACTTCCTCATCGTCTTCCTTCGTCAGAGCAATTTCTTGAGATGAGGAATTTGATTTCGAGGTGGGCTGCTCTTCTTCGTCCTCTTCAGAACTATAACGAAGCCTTATAAGTTTTTGTTCGATTTCTGCTGCTCTTCTTCGTTCATGAATCATCCTCACTTGATCACGCCATTCTTGGGTTCCCCTTTTTGCTTCCCGAGGCTTGGACGAAGTTGCCGCTGATGGAGATGCAAGTGGTTTCACCATTTGAAGTGGCTGTTCCAGAAGTGTTTGTTGCTCCCATTGCTCATCCGAAAGCTTGCGCAGTTGCTCCTTCCACTCTTCCGAACCTGGCTTCAAGGAGAAGAGATCTTTGTCCATCGTTTCCTTCTGCTTCGCAAAGGGAGGTGGTGAATGTGACAGTGGGTTTGCGATAGGGGGCGCCGAATCTTCCTTCTTCTTCGAGTGCTTCGGTCTGTGGTTGTAAGTGTTTGCAGGAGCACTCATGGTGGTAGTTGAGAATGTTGTACGGCTTGAAGAAGAAGTTGTACGGCCTGAATCAAAAAGATAAAAGGTGGAAGACAAAAGACCAATTCGTTTTAGGTCAATTATACAAGGAAACGGTCTACATTCCTTTTTAAAAAAATCACGAATTGTCTTTCATGCCCCTTTCCTTCCTTTTTTGTAAAACCCAAGATTTCTCTCCTTTTTGCCTTAAAAATGCAATTGCATTCTAATTGCATTTTTCCCCTTTGGTTAGATGCTTGTTAGTCGCGGATTTTGCAATTGCATTTCCACTTGCATTCTGGTTCCTTGCCTTGGGTCTTTGTTTTCCTTGAATGCAATCGCATTGCAATTGCAATCTTGTTCCTAGCTTTTGGCATTTTTCTCTTCCTTTCTTCCTTTCATCTGAACTCACAAGTAAATTGTTAAAAAGTTCACACAAGTAAAATTAATTCAAGCTTAAAGATAAATTTTATTTATTTATTTATTTATTTTGATTACCTGATTCCTTCTTCAATTGATTTCTATTAAGGAAATAGAAACCTTATCCCTACTAATACCTTCTCCCTAGTAGGGCTTGATCCTCTGGCCATTTACTTTGAAGATATTGCCTTTCTCGTCCTTTAGATCCACTGCTCTGTGTTGATATACTTTTTCAATGATAAATGGTCCTGACCATCTGGATTTTAGCTTTCCTGGAAAAAACTTCAATCTTGAGTTGAATAACATCACTTGTTGTCCTGCGTGCAGGTTTTTTTCTTTGATTCTTTGATCATGCCATCTTTTCATCTTTTCTTTATATAGCTTTGCATTTTCATAAGATGAAAGTCTCAACTCCTCAAGCTCATTTAGTTGAAGCTTCCTCCTGTTACCTGCCTGAGTCAGATCCAAATTTAGTTTCTTTATGGCCCAATATGCTTTATGTTCTAGCTCTAATGGTAGATGGCACGCTTTCCCAAATATTATTCTGTACGGGGACATTCCCAGTGGTGTTTTCAATGCAGTTCTATGGGCCCATAGCGCTTCATCCAGTCGTAGAGACCAGTCTTTTCTTGATGGATCGACTGTCTTTTCTAAGATTGCTTTTATTTCTCTGTTGGAAACTTCTGCTTGCCCATTTGTTTGTGGATGGTAAGCAGTTGCAACCCTATGTTTGACATTATACTTTGCTAGGAGGCTAGCCATGGCTCTATTTACAAAGTGCATCCCTTCATCACTTATCAATACTCTCGGAGTCCCATACCTGGTGAAAATATTTTTAAGTAAAAATTTCTTCACCAATTTTGCATAGTTTGTCGTGGTTGCCACTGCTTCTATCCACTTAGATACATAATCTACTGCCAGTAAAATGTAGATATTCCCATATGATGGGGGAAATGGTCCCATGAAATCAATCCCCCATACATCGAAAATTTCTACTTCGAGTATGTAGTTCATTGGCATCTCATTTCTAGTAGAAATATTTCTTATTCTTTGACAACGATCACAACATTTTGCAAATACTTGAGCATCTCTGAACAATGTGGGCCAAAAGTAGCCACTTTGGAGCACCTTTGCTGCTGTTTTAGTGCCTGCAAAATGTCCTCCATATGGGGCTGCATGACAAGCCTCTAATACTTGCGGCACGTCCTCCTCTGCTATACATCTCCTCCAAATTTGGTCTGGTCCAAGTTTGTACAGGTATGGCTCATCCCAGTAGTAATTACGCATGTCACGGAAGAATCTCTTCAGCTGTTGTGGATTTGCATCTGATGGAGCTAATCCACTTACCAGGTAGTTTGCTATATCTGCATACCAAGGGATTGCATCTGCTTCTACTGCCAATAACATTTCGTCTCTGAATTCATCTTGAATTTTCTCTACTTCTACCTTTCTGGCCTCTTGTCCTAATCTGGACATGTGATCCGCTACTTGGTTTTCAGTCCCCTTTCTATCATGGATCTCTAAATCGAATTCCTGAAGCAATAGAATCCATCTTATCAACCTTGGTTTTGCATCCTTCTTTGTCAGCAGGTATTTTAGGGCTGAATGATCCGTGTGCACCACGACTTTTGTTCCGACCAAGTAGGATCTGAACTTGTCAAAAGTGAAGACAACTGCTAAAAGTTCTTTTTCGGTAGTGGTGTAGTTGACTTGTGCTTCGTTCATTGTTCTGCTGGCGTAGTAAATGGGATGGATCATCTTATCCCGTCTCTGTGCTAGTACCGCTCCTACCGCAAAATCGCTGGCATCACACATAAGCTCGAACGGTTTTGTCCAATCTGGTTCTATCATGATAGGTGCAGAGCTTAGTGCTTCTTTTAGTCTTTCAAGTGAAATCGAGCATTCTTGACCAAACACAAATGGTTGGTCCTTCTCCAGTAATCTGCATAAGGGTTTGGAAATCTGAGACAAGTTTCTAATGAACCGGCGATAGAATCCTGCATGTCCTAGGAAACTTCGTATTTCCTTAACTGATTTAGGTGGTGGTAACTTAGAAATTAATTCCACCTTTGCTCTATCTACTTCAATGCCTTTCTTTGAAATCCGGTGTCCTAGCACGATTCCTTCTTGTACCATGAAGTGGCACTTCTCCCAATTGAGGACTAGGTTGGTTTCTTCACATCTTTGCAAAACCTGTTCAAGATTTTTAAGGCAACTTTGATATGTTTCTCCAAACACCGAGAAATCGTCCATAAAGATTTCTACCGTTCTTTCCACCATGTCTGAGAAGATTGCCATCATAAATCTTTGGAATGTTGCTAGTGCATTGCATAATCCAAATGGCATTCGTCGAAATGCAAAGGTCCCATACGGGCAGGTGAAAGTTGTCTTGTCTTGATCTTTAGGTGCAATCGTTATCTGGTTGTATCCTGAGTACCCATCCAAGAAGCAATAATATTCTTTTCCTGCCAAACGATCAAGCATTTGATCGATAAATGGAAGAGGGAAATGGTCCTTTCTGGTTGCCTTGTTCAACCGATGGTAATCCATGCAGATTTTCCATCCAGTGACTGTCCTTGTCGGGATAAGTTCATTCTTTTCATTTTGGACTATTGTCATTCCGCCCTTTTTAGGTACGCATTGTACTGGACTTACCCAGCTGCTGTCTGCAATAGGGTAAATTATTCCTGCATCGATCCATTTTATGATTTCCTTCCAGACCACCTCTTTCATTACAGGGTTCAGCCTCCTTTGACTTTCAATTGAGTTTTTCGCTCCTTCTTCCAAGTTGATCTTATGCATACAGAATGAAAGACTGATACCTCTAATATCTGCAATTGTCCAACCGATTGCTTTTTTATGTCGTGTAAGAACCTGCAACAGAGAAAATTCATCTTGGTCAGTGAGAGTGGATGAGATGGTCACTGGTAGAGTCTCTCCTTTTCCAAGGAAAATATATTTCAAATGGGGTGGCAATGGTTTAAGCTCGAGATCTGGCGGTTCCTCTATAGATGGCTTAATCTGAATTGCCTTTTCTTCTGCTGATCTTAAAGGGCTAATATAGGCAATTTCTTCCTGTTCATCTTGACTTGTTAATTCTTCTTCTCCAGTTTCTTCATCATAGCTTTCGTCCTTATTTGATAGGTTTTGAAACCCATGCAACTGCAAGGTGTCCACAATCTCAATTCTCGAACATTCTTCCAAATCCCCTAGATATCTTAATGCATTGAGAACATTGAAAGTAATTTGTTGATCGTTAACTCTCATTGTGAGTTCTCCTTTTTGCACATCGATCAATGTCCTTCCTGTTGCTAAGAAGGGTCTTCCCAGAATGATTGGGACTTCTCTATCTGCTTCGCAATCCAAGATGGTGAAGTCAGCAGGGAAGACGAATTTATCTACTTTAACTAGCACATCCTTGATCTTCCCTGTCGGTCGAGCTATTGATCTATCTGCCAATTGTAATGTTACTGTCGTAGGTCTGGCCTCGCCAATCCCTAATTTCTTGAAGACTGATAGTGGCATTAAGTTGATACTGGCGCCCATATCGCATAGTGCTCTTCCTACGTCCGTGCTTCCAATCATGCAGGGGATCGTGAAACTCCCTGCATCTCTTAACTTTGGTGGTAGTTTACTTGTGATGAGAGCGCTGCAATTTTCAGTTAACTCCACCGTCTCGAATTCTCCCAACCTGCGTTTCTTTGTTAAGATATCTTTTAGAAATTTAACATAATTAGACATCTATTCAAGCGCCTCCACTAATGGAATATTAATATGGAGTTGCTTAAGGATGTCTAAAAATTTGTTAAATTGAGCATCCTGATTCTTTTTCTTGAATCTCTGGGGGAATGGTGGTGGTGGTCTGTATTCCTGGTTGGTAGAAGTAGATTCCTTTGCTGTTGCAGCTTTCTTTTCCTCTTCCGGATGTTTGGTGATCACTTATTCTATTTCTTCATCGGATTTGCCCTTACTTGGTTCTTGAGTTTTTTCTTTTATGCATTCCTTCCTTTCTTCTTTAGAATTGTTGGTCTTTCTTGAATTTTCTGGCTCCTTAGGCATCTCTGGGCCTTCATAGTTTAATCCACTTCTTAAGGTTATCGCCTTGCAATGCTCTTTGCCTTCTCGTTGTGGATTCTCTGTGGAGCTTGGTAATGTTCCTTGTGGTCTATTTTTTATCTCATTTGCCAACTGTCCAACCTGTATCTCCCGATTGCGCAAAGAGGCTGCTTGACTTTGGATGATTGCATCAGTTTTCGCCATGAATTCCTTCATTAGATTTTCCAAGGATGGACCATGTACTGCTCATTGTTGTTTGCATTGGATTCACATTCTTCTGTCTATACTGTTGCTGTGATTGATTGTTGAACCCTGGTGGCATTCCCTGTTTCACATATTGAGTCTGACTTGAAGTTCCTGCATTTTGTCCGCTCCAGGAGAAGTTAGGGTGCTGCCGTCAACCCGGATTGTATGTATTCGAGTATGGGTTCGATCTGTTTTGACCTATATAATACACAGAAGCAGGATTGTAAGGACAGTTATCAAAGATATGATTGTCGTTACAATAGACACAAGAAGGGTTAGGAATATGATTTATTGCTGCAATTGGCGCTTGATTTCCTAATGCAAGGTTCTTCAATGTGTTGTTCATTGCAGATATTTGTGCACTTAATGCTGCTATTGAGTCTACTTCATGTATTCCTGCAACATTCCTGGCATTGTGAGATTCATCCTCTCCCCATTGGCTGTTGTTTGAAACCATAGCATCTAGGATTTCATTGGCCTCGTTCACCGTCTTCTTCAACAAGGATCCATTAGCAGATGCGTTGACTAGGGTCTTTGAAGCCTGTGTTAATCCATTATAGAAATGCTCTATGAGGAGACAAGCTGGCAAACCATGATGTGGGCATCTCCTCACCAACTTCTTGAAACGCTCCCAGGCAGTGTCTACCCCTTCATTTGTTCCTTGCTTGAATGTAATTATCTCTCCTCTAATCTGTGCGTTCTTTGTGGGAGGAAAGTATTTAAGAAGGAATTTCTCTGCTAGTTCATCCCAAGTTCTTATGGAGTCAAGGGGAAAAGAATCTAACCATGCTTCTGCATTTCCCTGTAGAGAAAAGGGAAATAATTTTAGGCCAAAGTTTCATTCGAGATCCCATTTATTTTAAATGAATTGCAAATTCTAAGAAACATCTTGATATGTTTGTGGGGATCTTCATTGGGCAGTCCTGCAAATTGGCCCATGGTTTGCAACATCTGGAACATCACCGGTTTAAGTTCAAAATGATTGGCTTCAATATTAGGTTCTGCAATTCATGTATTTAGGTTCTGAAAAGTGGCAGCTGCATAATTTCTAATTGCCCTATCCCTTTCTTCTGCAATGAAGATGGGATTTCCTAGAGGAAATGCCCTTTGTGGTTGTCCATTGTTTGCATTTTGTGGAATTCCTCCATTTACTGGATTTGCTTGAGGATCAACTACAGGTGGGTCCATTTGCACTTCCTGTAAGGTGGTTTTCTCACGAAATTCCTGTGCGATCAACTCCTGCAATTCCTTTTTCTTCCTCCTCTGCTGTCTGCGGCGTTGGTGGAAGGTCCTCTCTATTTCAGGATCAAACTTCAAGAGGTGAAGCTCTTTTTGCATGCACTACACTCAACCTGCAAGTACCTGGAATTCGAGTTTGGATTTCCTGCAATAGGAGGATTGCAATTGCAATGCAATTGCAATTTAATTGCAATCTGCTCACAACTTGTGTGTCCAAAATAAATTTTATTGAAAATGTCGTTCCCCGGCAACGGCGCCAAAAACTTGATCGCTATGCTTTTCACTACAACACGCAAGTGCACGTGATCGAAGTAATAGAAACTGGAGTATTCCAGAGTATCGTACCCAAGGGAACGGGGTTTAACAAAATTTACTTAGAATGACACAAAATTTCTTGCAAAACACAATTGGGGTAACCGAAAATGCAAAAATATAAGAGTTTGGGTTGTTAACAAGAGTGAGTGAAAAATCAATGAGTTAAAAAAAATAGGGATTCAAGTGATTCAAGCACCTTTGGAAAAATGCTATTCAAATGCAATTGCAATCATAGCTAACATGCGAAAACTGAGTAAACCGAGTTCCACTCCTATTCAATTTTGATTCAAAATCTTTAGGAAACTAAGTGATTAAACCTATATGTCTATGGGTAATCTAACTTAGATACTTCGCACACAACTCTAGTGGTTTTGGAGTCTCGCCCTATGTCTAGGGTCGATGTTCAGGACTTATTTCTAAGCTTTTTCCTCCATTGCTTTTGTGACATCTGCCTTCCCTTAACTCTTTCGATATTAAGTTCAAGCTTGATGAGCAATCACTAGTTGGCCGGCTAGGTTTACCCCAAAATCTAAATTCAACAAAAGCAAACAACGTTCACATGCTAACTAGATTGTTTATGCTTTAGAGCTTTTACATTAATTTTTCCTTAGGGCTTTCACCAACTTGAACCCCTAAAGAAAATTTAGCTCATTATGGAGAAAATGAAAACCCAAAAATTATTTGTTAAAAATTTCATAGTTAACAAAAGAAAGAAGTAATTAATCTCAAGGCAAACCTATTTGAATTACCAATTAAGAATGCCCACTAAGAAATAATAATGCTGAATTTACTAAATTAAATCAAATGTCCCAAAGTATGTTACTGGAATTCAAAATTTTTTTAACCAAAGAGAAACCCACGAGTAAATAAGCTTATATATGGAAATAAAGAATTTTGAATATAGAATTCAACATTACTCTTCCACCTCACCACCTACAGGAATTAGAACTTAACCAAATCAAAATCCAGAAAATAACTCAACGGACTCAACAGAGTAGTGCTACCCAAAATCCCTTAATGCGATCGATTCAGAATTCTTTCAAAAACTTGAATCTTAACCTCTTCAAACCTTCGTTGAGGAGAGATCTTACTTCGGGATTTAAGGAGTCAACCAAATCATGAACTAATAAAAAGAAAAACAGAAAATGAATAATCGGCTTGCTGCTGTGTTGAAGGCAAAACAGAAAAACCCATAAAAATAAAGTGCATAAATTCGAATTCCTCGTTGAATATGGTTAAATTTAGAAATTCATTGAGCTAAACTGTAAGAAAGATTTGCTAAAACAAAAGAGAATCAATTCTTCAAGGGAAAACAGAAAATCGAAAACTAATAAAGAGAATGAAATTAATTGTCGCTGCTGTCGAGAGGAAAAATAAACCCAGAAAATTGAATTCTCCAAAGAAAAATTGCCCCCTTTCCTTCTTCGGCCTTCCTTCCTTTTTAAAGAGAATTCGAGGCCTCCTCCTTCCATCTTTGGCTCCTTGATTATTGGGTAGACTTTGGGCGTGATATTGAAGCTGGAATTTCTCCATAAATCGAGCAAATCACGTGAATCTTGGTGAATCTCCGCGAATTCCATAATTGCTTTATAAGTCCAGAGAATGCAATTGCATTGCAATTGCATTCTTCTTCCTTGTTCTTCACCTTGCCTTGCCAAGGGAATGCAATTGCATTTCCCTTTGCAATGTCTTCACTTCTTCAAATCTGCACAAAAAAAACTCAACTTAAACCAACTTTCTTGCATCTTTTCACTTAGTTCCTTTTTTTATCAGATTCCAACAAGCTTGCATTAATTTATTTAAAAATGTTATTTTTAGCTTGCTTGTTATTCAAGAAAATCCACAAAACTGGCAAGAACAACTTGGTTTTAGAGTTAAATAATTCTCATAACTGAGAATTATCACATTGCTAATATTGTGAATTTTAAATTTTACACAAAAAAAAAGTCATTATTTCTAATTATTTTAATTTAATCATAAAACTTCAATTGTTTATAACAAAGGCGAATGCAATCTAATTCAGATTATTATCCATCACATTGAATATTATATATTTTAAATATTAAATCATCCATATGTGTGAAGGACAAATATTAGAAAACTACAATTATAATTATTCTTCATAATCAACAAAGATATATAAAATATGTATGAAATAGTTATATTTAACTAATTTGGCCCCCGTTTGATAACCATTTGGTTTTTTGTTATTCGTTTTTTAAAATCAAGCCTATAAATACTAGGCTAAATTATACAACATACCCCTAAACTTTGTACTTTGTTTCAAAAATATCCCTGAACTTTTAAAAGTTTCGTTAATACCCTTAAACTTAAAAATAAAAAATAAAAAATACTCTTACTATTAGTTTTGGATGGAAACCGTTAGTAATTTGTTTAAAAAAATACCCCTAAACTTTCAAAAATTTCATTGATATCCTTAAACTTTCAAAAAAAAAAAAAATCAAAAATATCCTTACCGTTAATATATGGACAAAAATTGTTAGTACCTTGTTTTAAAAATACCTCTGAACTCTCAAAAGTTGCATTAATACCCTCAACCTTAAAAAATAAAAGGTTAAAAAATGCCCTTACCATTAGTATATAGACGCAAATTGTTTATCTACACCTTATTACCTCCCTCTTCTATTTCCTATTTTTCCCGATTTGCTTCAATCTATAGCCTAACACTTCTCTATTTTTCTTCTTTTTTTTCCCCTTTCTTTTTCAATACCCTCCTATTCTCTTCTTCCCTTTTTCAATCTCTTAAACTTCCCTCATTTCCCCTATCTTCTTAAATATTAGAACTTTAAATAAACAGGAGGAGCCCTCTTTCATTTCTATGCATGCCTAAACATAAATATAAGAAATTTCAACACCTAAAGTCAATGACTTTGAAGTTATCTTGAGTTGGAAAAGAACCAGGTTGGAAACAACTCATATAGATACTCGCATTTTTTTTTCATATAGATACTCTCATTTTACTTCCATTTTTCATGGGGAACCTTCTTAACGGACCACAACAAATAGACTCATTTGAATTGCAAAAAGGTTTAATAAAATCTTCATCTGCTATAAATTTGGTAATGCATATGTTTTCTTTCTTTTCCCTCCCACTAGATGTCCTCAAAATCATGACCCAAATTCTCAATATGTCTCTTTTTTGTGTATTAAACCCAAACTTACTAACTCAAATTACTAACGTACAACCTTGTTAAAGCATTTAAGTCCTAAGGTCCCTTGGTGGTTCCATTATTCTCCTTTCTTCTTGCTATAGTCTATATACCTTGATTGAATGGGGTAGTTTTAGAGATTGAAAAATGGAAGAAGAGAGTAAAGAGGGTATTGAAAAAGAAAGAGAAAAAAAAAAGGAGAAAAAATAGAGAAGTGTTAGGCCATAGATTGAAGCAAATCAAGAGAGAGAATAAATGGAAGAGTGAGGTAATAGGGTGTAGATAAATAATTTTTTGTCCATATACTAACGGTAAGAGAATTTTTTAATTTTTTTTTAAAGATTAAGGGTATTAATACAACTTTTGAAAGTTCAGGGGTATTTTAAAACGAGGTACTGATGATTTCTGTCCATATACTAATGGTAAGGGTATTTTTTAACTTTTTTAGAAAGTTTAAGGGTATTAATGAAACTTTTGATAGTTTAGGTGTATTTTTGAAACAAAGTACTAACTCCATCCAAAACTAACGGTAAGGGTATTTTTGAACTTTTTTTAAAAAATTTAAGGGTATTAATGAAACTTTTGAAAGTTCAGAGGTATTTTTAAAACAAAGTACAAAGTTCAGAGGTATTTTCTATAATTTAGCCTAAATACTACTTCCATCTATGAGTTTTCTTGTTTTGTTATTTACTTTTTACCTATGTTTTCAAAAACTAAGCCAAAATTTGAAAACTAAAAACAGTAGTTTTCAAAAACTTGTTCTTGTTTTTGGAATTTGGCTGAGAATTCAAATGTTTTGCTAAAGAAGATGAAATCCATTATAAAGAATTGATGAGAAAATAAGCATAAATTCCAAAAACCATAGTTATCAAACAAGGCCTTAGTGATTAGAAACTATCTAAACATATTATTACTTTTTTTTTTCTTTTTTAAGAAGGAAGTTTATTATATCTTATAGAAGATTTAAAAGATGAGTATTTTTAAGATTAGGTTAAATTACAAGTTTAGTCTCTAAAGTTTCAAAATTATTTTAATAGGACTGTGAATTAAAAAAAATGTCGAATAGATTAATAACCTATTGGGCATTGAATCAAAAAGTTGTGAATCTATTAGAAATTTTTAAAGTTTAGAGATCTATTAGAAAATTTTTAAAGTTCAGATCTATTAAACACACTCCTAAAAGTGCAAGGTTTAAACTTGTAATTTAATGTTAAGATCTTTATAAAAATAAAAATGTCAATGTATTAAATTTTCATCTACATGTCGACATTTTCATCTGTGGGGATTTATGCCCTAAAGCCTCGTAATTAATTCTTTATTTAATAATTAATAATATTTTTGATTATTTTATTTACAATATAATATTATCTATTATATGAAAAATCCAAGATTATTAGTGTAATCTTGAACAGTATGTGGTTGACATACAGGAGGATCATGTTCAAGAAATAACCTAAAGGGTCATAGTATATGGATAAGGTTGGGTGCCTTATCTTGGTAACACTATTGATACGACTCACTTTGTAATAGTTACAAATGATTTGATCCAAATCGTTCATGTCAAGACATGTGAGTGGGGGTATCTTATACAATGAGTTTGTGTAAGACTAGACCATGAAATATTTAATCTCTCTTTATAAATTCGTTAATTGAGAAGATTAATATTTCATCAGAATGATCATATGCGACTCGATCTTAATCTTGAGTGAGTTATGAACTCCTGCCTATGAGGGCTTGTCCTTTGATTTGTATGGGTGAGAGTGGTCTTTGTAGCTGATTCAATATGCCTACCATTTTGGGGACTTGACCAAATAGGGAGTTGGGAACATAATCTCACAAGATGGAATTCACTCATTCCCATATAGGGTAAGTAGATGAGTAGTTCCCTAAAGTGCAGATTTCGAGACTTAAACAATGGGGCTCCACCCTCTCACTGACCCGAGAGGGACTTAGTTTATAATTAGATTATAAATAGATTGTTCATTAAAGGATTAGTAGTACTTAAAGTGCAAGATGTAATTATAGGTGTAAAATGAATTTTTGACCCAGCAATAATTACGAACAACTCGTGAAGGATCGACTTGTATGTAATGATTATATCTATAGACAACTTGTCCTACAGTGCATGGAGTGCAACTCTAGGTCTATAGTGGAGTGACCTATAGTTAATAAATGAAAATTAATTAATTAAAGAGTTTAATTAATTAATTTTGTATCATTGGAGCTTATAATCTGTAGGTCTATAAGGTCCCCTTGCTAGCTCATAGTAACACTAAAAGATCAATTTAGTTGAAAGAAAAATTTGAAATATTCAAATTAATATTTAATATATTAGATATATTAAATATATAAGAGGAAAATCTATTTATTGTATTTGATAAATTAAATATTAAAATAATTAATGTATATTAGATACATTAAATAAAAGATATTTATAGAATTTGAATAAGATTGAAATAAATAAAAATGTAGGAGATTTGAATCAGATTCAAATAAATATAATATATATTTTAATATATTAGATATTAAAATATAATATTTTAATTATGGCAAAGATTTTCCCTTAGTCTCTATAAATAGACACTTGGGTTGAGCCATTAGACATAACACATATCTCCTCAATAGAGAATTAGAGAATTCTCTAACCTTAATTTTTAGTTTAATTTTAAATAAAATCAAAGACGGTCCAATACTTTCACTACAGAGTGAAACGTTCATTCCTTTATCATCAACATTTTCGCGTGTTCATAGGTTTGACATCAATATTAGAGGTGAATCAACATTTCTATTATATAGTACAATAATGATGAAATATTTTTAAAAAATAGCAAAAAAATGTAACCTAATGTGAATATAATATTATAACAAGTATTTTAACTCATTTAAGAGTCTAGCTGATATTAGTGAAATTTTGATCAAGAACAGGAGAGAGAAGGAAGGGTGATGAGAAGGATTTTTGTTGCGTGATTTTAAGTGCTTGCAATTAACCACAAGTGTACGGTGTCAAGTTTTAATATGGTGATACAAGTATCGAGTTATCGTCTCCACATGAATTGGTTTTCTTTAGATTAATTAAGTACCGTAATTACTCATGCCCAATTTTGCTTAGAGAACCTAAACTTGGATTGGAATAAGAATAAAACTAAGCTAAATATTTACATGATTTGGAGTCCATTTAGAGAGACATTGATAATTGAATTAGATTAAGTGCAACTATGAATTTGATTAAAGAATTGATTAAGATGCAACAACCCTAAGCTAAGAATTACTAAACTATGCAATTGACTCTCTCAAGCCCAATTGAACTCATGCAAACTAATAGATCAACCTTTCGGTCTATTTCTACAACTAAACATGGCATTAAGACATTCTTTTAACGGCTTCTAGTATTAACCTATTCATCCTCATACAATCATATAATAGATTAACTCTAGTCATGCATCTAAGTTCCTTAATTAAATTTACTTTCTCAAGCTAAATTTAACTTAATATGCAAAGCTAGAGCTAAAAGCTTAGTCAATTATTTCAAGATGCATAAAAGGCATTACGATATAAAACAAATAAAAAATCAAACTTTGTCTCAAGAGAACAACAATCTAAGAGTCTAAAATACTTAGAATTACAACACATATTCAATACAAATAAAATCCTAAATTCAAGAAACAAATGAAGGGACAAAAGAAGAAACTGAATGACGCTTGCTAACACTCATTCCCGTTGTGATGTCCCATGATCTCAAGCCCTAAGTCTCATTCTCAACTCTCCAAAGTGTCCTCTAAGTCCCAAGACAGTGTAAGAATCGAAAATAGAATTTTTGTCTCTAAAAAACAACTCCCATTGCACGAAAGAAAGCTTTCCTTTTATACTATGTAGACAACGTTATAATGCTAGGGGAAACATTGCAATGCTATCCTTTCGAATAGATTAAAGAAGGAAAAAAATTTCGAGGTTGGCGTTGCAACGCTATACACAACGTTGCAACGCTTTGTGTGTGATCTGCTGGGTTTGAAGGGTTGCATGTATGGTGTTGCAACACTATGTATGGTGTTGCAACACTATGTATAGTGTTGCAACGCTATGCTGTCGGGCCTAGTTACTTGCCCACTTCTTCTCGTTGTCTCGTTGGCCCAAAAGCTTTCCTTTAAGCTTCTTTTTGTCTCCAAACCACTCCAAATTCTCAGTTTGGCCCTCAATGCTCTAATCCTACAATTCATAATGTAAAAGCATCAAAGTCCACTAAAAATTCACAAAACTAACCTAAATCTAATCCTAGAAATAGCACCCTTTTGTGTGCTACCAATTTTGGAAGCTTTGACAATGAGAGCTAATAAGAAGTTGGCCATTAATGGAGTCTTAAGGAAAAAGAATGAACATGAACATGAAAATAGAATGTTGAGAGACCAAAAACCCTAAACTCAATTCAACCATTGTATAAGGACCTAGAGGAGACCTAGAGGAGACCTTTGGAGAGCCGAGGAGGAGACTCAAAGCTTGAGATCGTGGACATCACGTCGGAGACGAGTGTTGGTACGCAACCTAAGTTTCTTCTCTATTTATTTTAATTTTCTTTTAGTTTTAGGAGTTTTTGTGGGCTGTACTTATGTTGTAAATCTGTGTTTGGACCCTTGCTTGGTTGTAGTTGTTGAACATTTGGTTGATTTTTAGTTTAATTTATATATTGACGTCTTTTATGCATCTCTTTATATTGTCTTAACCTTTGGCCATGGTTTTGCATGTTTAACTAAATTTAGCTTAAGAGAGTAAGTTTAGTTGTAGAACACTAGATGCATGACTATGTTTAATCTATTGCACGATAGTGAGTAGATTAATTCTAGAAGCCTTAAGAGAATCGCCTAATGCTCTGTTTAGTAATACAAATAGACTGAGAGGTTGATTTATTGCTAGGCATGAGTTCAATTGAGCTCGAGAGAGGTTATTGATAACTTAGTAATCCTTGGTTTAAGATTGTTAATATAAAATCAAGTTATTAATCAACTCAAATTGGGTTTAAGGCAAACAACCATGCATGTTTCTCAAAATTGGACTCCAAAGCATGTACATAGTAGTTTAGATTTTTTTTTACTTTTTGATCACTCCAAAGTTTGATTCTCTAAATAAAATTAGACATAATTAACTGTGGTACTTCATTACTCTAAGAACTCCAATCCATGTGGATGACCCTGACCACTATTATTGCAAAATATTTAGAGGTCTGATTTTATAAATTTAATCATGATAGGGTGTTCGATAAGTCCTCTATCAAATTTGGCCTCGTTGTGGGGGATTGACATACTTTAGTTTAATTAATATCGTGGTGAAAGTGTTTGATCTTAATTTAGAGCGTAAATAATGTATATTTGTAGTTCCTTCTTTTTGCTTTCATTTAGTGGTTTATCTTTGTTTTATTTTTATCTTGCTTGTTTTATTTTCTTTTGAGTCTTGATACTTTTTTTTTTGTGTGTGTGTGATTATTTGGTGTTGCTTGAGAGCCTGTGATTATTTGTTGTTTTGTTTAATGGCTTCTAATAGATTTTGGTGGCCAGGGAATCTGAGCCCACCTTCAAGTTCTTTTTTCATTAGTTATCCCTATTTTGACCATGAGCCTGTTAGTGAAGATTATGTGTTTCATGGTTATCAAATGCCTAGTTACTATCATACTGAATCTATGAGTTATGAAAATCTCGTGTATCGTAATGATGAATGCATTTGGACCCATGAACCATATCCTAAATTATGTCAAGAAGCCCAATTAGAGGAAGAATTTTCCTTAGAGAGAATGTTGAGAGAATTTACAGAAGAGACTAGACTTAGGAGGTTACAGTTTGATGAGAAGTTTAAGAGTCTCCAGACCCCTAGGGAGGTTAGTGAAGTGAAACCCACTTCCATAGGATGTCCAGTGAGTCGATTGATCATTGATTTATTGATAGCCTATCATGAGCATGATTCTTTCAATTCTATTGAGTTTGGGCAGTTGAGGGAGAGTTGTGTTGAGAATAGGGAGGAACTAGAATATTTAGATGCACACCACGATCGAGTCAATGAGGATGAGATAGAGGATGAGCCTGTGTTAGTTGAGGAGGTTCATGAGGTAAAGTTTAAGGCTATAAGACCTTTGTCTGTTTTATCTTCTGATTCATCTCTTATCCTTGAGTGTTCTTTTTCTTATTATCACGAGTCCATGTCAGAGTCTGTTTATTTTGATTTTTCGCCTTTTATGCTTTTCTTATTCAAAAATACCAAAAATATTTATTCTTCAAGGTCTCACGAGTAGCTAGCGCTTCTACCAGCTTTGGTCTATTTTGTAGATTCGAGGAAGAGGAGCCCGAAGAAATGAGAGAATTTCTATGTACCTTGAGAGACCACATGAGTCAAGTCTAGCGAAAGACGTTAAAGAAAGCACTTCTTGGGAGGCAACCCAAGTTTTCTTTCCCTTATTTACTTTTCTTGTTTGTTTTTCTTTCCTAGTTTAGGTTGTTTTGAAAAAGAGTGGCAAGTAAATCTCGTTTCCATTTTACAGGACCTCGATCTCACTGAGTATCCTCCTAGCCAATTCAAGAAACTCCCATAGAATAAGCTCTCATCTTATTAGACCAATATTATTCACTCACTTTATCTTTGTCCCTATTTATTTTATTGATTATGTTACATTGAGGGCAATGTAAATAATCAGCTAAAACGTGGGGCTTAAAGAAAAGGATTTTTGATTCAAAGCAAAACTCCAATCTAGTGCAAGTACACACTGTCGATACAAGTAATATAAAATTGGAGTATTCTAGAGTATCGATCCCATAGGGAACAGACACAACAAAATTCAAATGATAGCAAAAATTGTTTTCAAATTGCAAGTTCGATAAACTAGGTTATAAAAACATATTAGGTTGGTTTGTTAACGAAAAATGGGTGAAAAATCAATGAGTGAAAATAAGGGATTTCAAGTGGTTCCAGCTCATTTTAGAAAAATGCTATAAAAAATGCAATTGCAATCGTAGCTAACATGTGAAAACTAAGTAAACCGAATTCGACTCCTATTCAATTTTGATTCAAAATCTTTAGGAGGCTAAGTGATTAAACCTATATGTCTATGGCTAATCTAACTTAGATATTTTCACACATAACTCTAGTGGTTTTGGAGTCTCGCCTTATGTCTAGGGTCGATGTTTCAGAACTTATTTCTAGCCTTTTCCTCCATTTCTTTTGTGACATCCGCCTTTCCTTAACCCTTTCGGTATTAAGTTCAAGCTTGACAAGCAACACTAGTTGGCCAACTAGGTTTACCCAAATCTAAATTCAACAAAAACAAACTAAGTTCACATGCTAGCTAGATTGGTTATGCTTTAGAGCTTTTACATTTTTCCTTAGGGCTTACACCAACTTGAATCCCTAAGGAAAAATTAGCTCATTATGGAAGAAATGAAAAACAATAATTTAATTGTTATAAAACTCATACTTAATAACCAAAATAAGGGAATTAAATTTTCGAACAAGAAGGAAAATCAATATAAAATTAATTAAGAGAACCTTGATGCAAAACTAATCCAACAACTCAAAATACTCACAAAGGAAGTCCAAAAATAGTGCTAAAAATTCCATGATAATACTTTTATTGACTCTTAAACTAGCTTTTAAACCAACTTTTTAAATACAATAATAACATTTAATGAAGAATTCACAATCCTGTGGGGATGTAACTCCCTCGAATCAACTGACAAAAATCAAGAACTCAACGGTTACTAAAATTCAACAACTTACAAAATCTTTTATTAACACAAAAACTATCTATAGATATGAAAAACAGAGGAACAACATTGGATGAATATTTTCCTTGATTTGATCGATCTAAATAGCCATTCAAAGAAAAATGGATCTTTACCTCCTCTAACTTTCGTTGAGGAGGGATCAACCTCGAAAATTATAGAGCTAGGATGAAGAGCAAACTACTGTAAAAATGACAGAAAAAATGTTGAACTACGAATTGTGGGCGAGCAGAAAAACTTAGCCCCATTTTGCTTTGTTCTCCCCATTTTTATAGGCATTGAGGACTTAGGTTTCCATCTTCGTTCTCCTTTAATCTTGGGTCAACTTTAGGGCATGAGATTGGGTTGAAAAATCTCCTATAAATCAATTAATCTCCATAATATTTGGTGTTTTCTGTGATTCTCGCGGCAATTAAGATTTCTAGAAAATGCAATTGCATTTCAAAAGTGGAATACAATTGCATTTTTCCCTTATTCACCACCTTGTTTTCCCATGGAAATGTAATTGCATTTCAAAAGTGGAATGCAATTGCATTTTCGTGTTTGCTCCAAATCTACACAAAAACAACAAATTAGCTTAAGTTCCATTCTCTTTTCCATTTCTTTTCTCTTTTCCAATACTCTGACAAGCTTTCATTAATTTATCTCATAAACACTATTTTTAGTTTGCTCGTTATTCAACAAAATACACAAAAATGACAAGGAAACCCTAGTTTAGGGTCAAATAATCCTCATAAATGAGAATTATCATTAAACTTTAAGTTTGGGGTGGGTAGTACTTTGCAGTCCTGATAATTCTGAACAAATTTTTTTCGATCTTAAGCATGTTGAATGAATTATAATGCATGATGACTGATTAGGATAGCCTAGGAAGTAATCTAAGTGATATGTTGCAATAGAATGACTTTCGAAGCATGTTCTGAATTCAGTATATCTGGATTTATCTTTGAATTCCTTGCAAAACCATGAGCACATAACTGACTTTTTATTATGTTCGAATGCTAGGATGCTTTTGTTGAGTCTAGAGGATGTTGTCACCCCAATAGGCTTAAGAACTAATTGATAGTCAACTTACATGAAAGTTAGTGATTGAAATTTGTCGAAATAAGAAAATCTTTTCTCTTTATTGATTTTTTACTATGTTGAAAGAAACTGAAAACATGTTCCATCAATAATTTTATGCTTAAGGTATGGGGATAAAAAGAGCTACCTCCACTGTTTTCAGTTAGGCCATCCATTGAGTGAGTGCTCTGGATAAGGGTCCCTATAGTGGAAGTGTGAAAACTAGGATCTCTATGAGAAGGAAAAAGATAAGTTTGGGGGTTAGTATCCCTTCGAATGCTTAAGTAGATTGCTCTATGTAGTGTGAGGAAGCTTGAAATTGGAACTTAGGGCTAGTGTAGGGGGAAAACGATGGAAAGCTTGGTAAAAGTATCTAAAGTTACTAGAAACTAATAGAACGGAAGTAAACACACACACGCAAGGAATGAAATAGATAGAATTTAAACTTCTTAAGGAAGGATGTGTTAAGACTTCATTATGTTGTTTTATGTCAATAGATTACTGAGGCTTAAGTCATGATTCTTGGATTAAAATCTTGTGAAATTGTTATTTTGGTTTTGTTTTGCTCGAGAACTAGCAAAAATCTAAGTTTGGGGGTATTTGATAGCATGCATAAGTGTGCTATTTCTAGGCTTAGTTTTAGGCTAGTTTTGCTATGATTTTGTGTGCTTTCATGTGTTTGTATGTTTATTTCTTAGAAACCGAGCATTTGGAGCAAAACTGGAGAATTGTGAGATAATTGAACAAATTTGAGTGACTTAAGGCTATATTTGAAGATTCAAGTGTTGAAGAAGAAGAACAAGGCATTTGGACCCGAGGGCATAGCATTGTAATGCCATATAAGAAGCTTTTCAACCTTGAAAATCTGCAGGCATAGCATTGCAATGCTACTCAAATAGAGTTTTTCCCTTTTTACAAAATTCAAAGGGCTCGTTGCAACGCTGCCCCTAGCGTTGCAAAGCTGTCTCGACTCTATAAAAGAAAAATTTTCATTCGAGTAAAGGGAGCCGTTTTGAGAGACCAAAAACCCTAAACTCGATTCAACCACTGTAAAAGGACCCAGAGGAGACCTTTAGAGAGCCGAGGAGGAGACTCAAAGCTCGAGATCATTGACATCACGTAGGAGACGAGTGTGGCACGCAACCTAAGTTTCTTCTCCATTTGTTTTACTTTTCTTTTTAGGAGTTTTTGTGGGCTGTACTTATGTTGTAAATCTGTGTTTAGACCCTTGCTTGGTTGTAGTTGTTGAACATTTGGTTGATTTTTAGTTTAATTTATATATTGACGTCTTTTATGCATCTCTTTATATTGTCTTAACCTTTGGCCATGGTTTTGCATGCTTAACTAAATTTAGCTCGAGAGAATAAGTTTAGTTGTAGAACACTAGATGCATGACTAGGTTTAATCTATTGCACGAGAGTGAGTAAATTAATTCTAGAAGCCTTAAGAGAATCGCCTAATACCCTGTTGAGCAATAGAAATAGACCGAGAGGTTGATTTATTGCTAGGTATGAGTTCAATTGAGCTCGAGAGAGGTTATTGATAACTTAGTAATTCTTGGTTTAAGATTGTTAATATAAAATCAAGTTATTAATCAATTCAAATTGGGCTTAAGGTAAACAACCATGCATGTTTTTCAAAATTGGACTCCAAAGCATGTACATAGTAGTTTAGATTTTATTTTACTTTTTGATCACTCCAAAGTTTGTTTCTTTAAATAAAATTAGGCATAATTAACTGTGGTACTTAATTACTCTAAGAACTCCAATCCCTATGGATGACCCTGGCCACTATTATTGCAAAATATTTAGAGGTCCGATTTTATAAATTTAATCATGATAGGGCCTTCAACAAGTCCTCTATCATCAATGATAATGAAGATGACGATTCCACGTAAGTAGACACCCCATCGCAGTTTGTGCAAGAAAGAAACCCAAAACGTGGCTTGCTGAATCAAAGCTTCGCCAGTAGAGAACGAAATTTTGCCCGCCGATGTCGAAGCTTTGCGTGGACGATGCTGATCAAAATCATTAGTGTGTTAGGTTTAATGAATTTTAGGGTTCAAACTTGTAATATTGGAAAGGGATAACAACATGAGTGGCCCAATTTGAATGTGTTTTGAAATTTTTTTATTGAATAAATGGTCAAACATTTTTTTTTTTTTTTTTGAATTTTTAACTAGGATTTATTAAATTAAAAAATGCCCCTATCGAAATAAATACTAAAATAATAGAGTAATCATATCAAATCTAAAATTCAAATCAAAACAACGAATTCCCCACAAATCCCTCAAATCAAGCAATTGTTGGCCAACAAAGAATCAAAATTACAAAATTACGTAATAATTAAAAATCTATCTAATTAAAATTCAAATCAAAACAAATTAATTCCCTTCAAATCTCTCAAATCAATCAATCATTGCCAACAAAAAATCAAAATTACATAATAATTAAAAATAATTAATCAAAATGATCACAAGATAATTTGATTAATTTTTTTGATTTGAAAAATAAGAAGTTATTAAAAAATTAGACTTTCACAAGTTCTAAATGAATTTATAATTATAAAAACTTGCAATGTATAAACACAAATACCTATTGTTATGGGTGAAATTAGACCATTAGAACAAACCCAAATGACAAGAGAAATCAGAGGCTAAATTAAATGATAAAAAGCTCAACACGAGACAAAATCGAGTCCACACAAAAGGATCAAGTGTTGCCTAGCAGAGTGTATGTAATTTTAGAATGGAAACACCCTAAATGTGCAAGTATACATAGTCTAATGCAGCAAGTGATAAGTATAATTATATCGTTCTCCTCAGGGATTAGTCCATGAATTTTACCAAGCTTGAGTTTACTGTTAGTGAAAAAAAGGGTAACCAAATAAAAACAACATTCAAGGGGTTTTTTAAAGAAATAAAACAAACCTAACTTAACCAATAACAAGCTTAGAATAACAGGTAAAAGAAGTAAAATTAGTAACGGTAGGTGAAATTACTTAGAGTTAAAAGCAGGCCTGGATTAGGGGTTTCTTATACTGTTTCGAGGACTCAATGTTGTAGCAAAACTTATGCTAAATAACACCACACAGCATTCCAACACGGAATCTTCCCAGATTTCCTTAAATTGTAGCTAAATTCCTATTTAAACTACTCAAAATAAGCTCATTACTTGTGTGCACTAAGTGGGTGATTATCTCTAACCTACCCATTTCACTGCAAGCTTAACTTGTAATCAGTCTTAGTGAGAATTGAAGCAATCAGTTTTCTATTCTTCTTCCCAAAAGTCAAGAAAACAGTAGATGAAAAAGGTTGGCCAAACGTAATTCATCATAAACATTAAAAGCACTTCAAATCAGTGTTCAACAGCATAAAACCACATTGCTTGAACCTCTCTACAATATAAGAGTTCCCTAATCCTTGCCTTAAGCTAATTAGTTCATAATAACATAAATAAAACTCCTAAAAGCTACTAGAAATTCCATTACAGCAATCAAAAAAATGGAAAAGCAATAGAAGGAAGAATAACAATAAGAAGAGAAGAGAAATTCTTAGGTAAAGCTTCTAAAGGACTCATCCTCCTTCTTCAGCTTTTTCCCCAGGTAGATCGCTTCTTCTCAGCCCTTCCTCTTCCCCTTTTCTTAAAACTCCCATTTCCAGCCTCCTCTTTCAATTCCAACCATCCAAACTTAAATACTCCATCCTTTTCATCAAAATCAGGGCTGAATAGATAGGGAATGAAATATGGCAGCATCCTATTGGTCCACATCTCTCCAGCTGGCTTAAATTGGACAACTCAATTAATGAGAATATTCCTTACACGTGTGAGATTGGGAGCTGTACTGGGATAGATTGCTACAGCATTTCAACTCAAAAGGCTTCATTGTATTTCCAATTCTTCAATAATTAAGTCTACATTCACCTGAGGCATAAAATGTAAGATTAAGCTCCCAATTAACCAGAATTAAGCCATTTATCAATATTGTTAGCTTAGCCCAACCAAACAAGCAAAAGTACACTAACGTAGGGACTTGAACAACCAAAAAACTACCAAAATACCTTAAACAAGCAAGGTTTAGAAAGAGAATTCAAGTAAAAATAACTCTTCTATGAAGAGTTATCACCAAGTCACGAAACAAAGAAGAAGAGAAGAAACTGGGCCAAAGCCCAGTTTCACATGCTCGACCTTACTAATAGGTCAAGGCCAACCCTAGGGATGGCCTCTCAGAGGGCACATGCCATGCCTCTTCTCGACTTGTGTGATCTTGGTTCAGCTCTGCTAGTCTACTTTTAACTTAAATCGAAAAGGGATAGAGGAAAGCCTTAAAGGGGTCATATAAATACTCTTCTTCAACCTCAAGAAGGTAAGTTCTTCTTCATTCTCTAAACCCTTGCTACACTAAATTTATCCTAGTTGATTAAAGCATTAGAGCCTATGTGGCAGACACAACACTGGTGTGCAGTTTCTTCTTTGTTTGTAGGCCACGTTCTTCCTCATCCTCCCCCCAAACAAATTTTACTGCTGCTATCACGTGAAGGTCAGGTGCATTTTCTTTGTTAGAATTTGTGCAATAATGGTTGGCACCGTCTGTGGAAAAAAAAAACTTTCTTGTGAAACCTGTTGATAACACTCATTTATGAGTGTTATTTAGCCCTAAAAACTAAGTATATTGTTTGGAAAGTAAGTGTTTATTGTCATATTTCATAATATTTAGAGTGAATTTATGTAAAAACAAACTTAGCTTGTGTTTGAGAGCATGATCTGAGAAAAGTAAGAAAATAGGTATAAAAAGAGGGTTATTTGGTAATAAATTGCTAAGTTTGGTTCATTTTGTGTAGAAGCTGTAAATTGGCCCAAATCTCCCAGGATGCAGTAGCATTTAAAGAACAAAGGAAGAAATTTGGCTAAGTGCAGAGTCATGTGAAATGCACTCAGGATGCGACAGAATTTGAAGAACAAAGGTAGAAATTTGAGTAAGTGCAGAGTCATGTGAAATGCGCCCAGCAAGCGGCCGCATCTGGACTTAATCGATAAATATTTCCCAAAATCACAAATTTGACAGGTATTTGCAAGATTCTGCATCAAATCTCCTCATATCAATGGATTATGGCCAGCTATGCTTTCTCACACTGACCTCGGTAGAAACCCTAGACTTTGAAGTCTATAAAAGGCAGCTCAAGCTTCTTTTTTAAGAGAGCTCTGATTCCTAGATTTTTTCCAATACTCTGCTATTTCTCTCATCCAGTCACCACACCGAGTCTCCCTTAGTTCTATTCAAGCTCTGTTCAGACACTATATTCCAAAGAAGAAGGTGTGCTTTACCTTCAAAAAGGTTGGACAAGTCAGATAGAGGAGCAATACTAGGTTTTTGTTTCTTGTATTTCTTTCTAATTTTGTTTCTTTTTTATTCAAGTTGTAGTTGCAGTTTTTTTCTAAAGGTTCAAGTTGTGGTTTATGTTTTACATTTGAATTTAAGTTTTTAAGTTGGAGTTCCAATTTATTCTTAATCAAGTTATTATTTCAATTCCAAACTTCAAGTTGTGAAGTTTATTACTTTTCATTCAAGTTCTTTATTTTTCTTTTTGTACTTTTATTTTCGTTTCCATCATGAGCTAAACTCCTTCTTGGAGATTTGATGAAGAGGATACCCTAAGAAGGAAGAAAGCCTCGCCTTGTGCTTAAGCAACTTTGCTTAAGACTTAGCACCGTTTGCTTTTATTAGTTTAGTTTCATTATTAGCATAAACTGACGACTTAGGTTAGCATTCTTTATGTGAGATCCAATACTGAAAATGTTGAATTGAACACGCATTTTCATAAAAGTAATATGGGAGAAGAGTCTAGAAATAGAACTTCGCTTTTTGTACCTAGACATAGGATAAAAACCTTTAGAGTCATTAAAGTTTTGTTCTTTATATACTTAAGTTTAAATTAGCCATAGACATATGTGTTTAATTGCTTAGGCTCATAAAAGCACTTAGGAATGGGCTGAATATGTGTTGAACTCGATTCATGGTTTTTAAATGTCGATTAGGGTAGGTTGCGGGTGCATTCTGATCACATTCTGGTCGAACGGTACTGATAACACTCAAATAGTGCTATTTTATAACCGATTATTTAGCTAGTTTTGTGTTGAATTGTGAGATTTGATGCATGTTTATGTTGAATTGGTAGAATTCAGGAAAAATGGAGTAAAACTGGGGTTCTTGAGAGCTTATGATGATTTTGGAGCTTAATTGAGCCATATTGAAGATCCAAGAAGAGAAGAATTGAAGATTTGGCATGAGGCACGAGAGGAGAGCATCTTGACGCCATTCAGAGCATTTTAACGCCCTATTTTAAGTGTCAAAATTGAGAGCAAGCGTTGAAACGCTCTTGGCACCATCTCGATGCTCAAAACGCACGCGTCTTCAAAGTTTCGTCTAAAGCGTCGAGACGTCGATGTGCGTGCTGAAGCAAAAATGCATTCGTTTGGACAACATTCAAATGTTGTCCCTAGCATCTCGACGCTGTCTTGATAGGCAATATATAAACATCTTATTCTCTTCATACAAAGGGAGCCAATACGAGGGTTTTAGCCGTAATCTTGATTTCTTAGCCAAATTCGGATTTTGGAGAAGAATTGGAATGTTGTTTAAAATCTAGAGCTCGAGAAACGTAGAGATCGTCACGGGAACGCGAGATTGACCATAGTTTGCGATATTCTTCCTTTTCCTTTGATTTTGCTTTCTATTTTGTGGCTATAATTAGGGAATTTGGAGGATGTTTTTGGTGATTATGAGTAGCTAGATTCCTTAATTATAGGGGTTGATGTAATTAATTGGACCATTAGCTTAATTGATGAACTTTTATTATTAATTTTCATTCATCATTCATTTATGCATTGATGCTTAATGCTTTTAATCACATGATCAATGATTGAATGAGTTGCTTTCTAATTGATACTCGACGAAGAGATATTGGATGTGAGCCCAAATGCATGACTAGTGTTTATTTATTTGAGTGACAATGTGGTTATTAAATAAGCATTAAAGGTTATTTATGACGGGTCGTAATGATGTGTTTAGTTAATTAAGGTTACATACACGTAAGTTGATTAATTATGCATGAGAATTAGAGGAGATCGACAGAAGATTCGATGAATATAGGCTTCTAGACTTATGAATTAAGTGTCTAATTAGTCTTGAATGTTTAATTGATTATGTAATTAAGGTCCAATTAATGAAATCAACACTTCATAATTATTCCTTATGAATGTGTCTCCCATTTATCTTTTGCTTTTATTTTCTGTTAACTTAGTTTAGTTTTTTCTTTACTATTAGTTTTGTTCTCTAAATAAAATCAAGTGAAATGATCTATAGTAATTAAATAGATTAACAATTCCAATCCTTGTGGAGAAGATATTCTTATACTCAAAATCATTATACTAAAACTTGACCCGTATACTTGTTGTATTGCAATTTTACGCAACAAGTTTTTGGCGCCGTTGTCGAAGAATGGGAAGCAACTGCCAGATGAGCCTCGCCTAGTTGGGCAAATTGCAGGTGCATGATGGGCGCATATTCCTTGGAGTTGAATCAGATTTGAATCCTCTTTCTCTCATTAGTGTTTTTCTCATCATTTCTATTTTAGCTTACTTTTACTTACTGTTTACAAAACCCACAAAATCATCATTACTTTTTGGTTATTTTGGTTGCGAATTTAGAGGAGGTCTTTATTGTTGAATTGAGAGTTTTGTTACATCCATTTCCTTGGGCTCGATACTTGGAGTACTCTCCATATATTACTCGAGAGAACGTGTATTTGTGCTTTGTTGCATTAGCAATCATCACTTGCACATCGAATTCATAGGATGAGAAAGAATATGGAAAAAAAGAATCGAAACCTAGACAGAGACAATTCAGATCAAGATCACCATCCACAAAGGACGCAAAAAGTAACACCTCTTCGTCATCATCCTCATGGAGGACGATTAGAGGAGGAGATCATAAATGGAAGATCAAGTGTCGAAAATCAAATGGAAGCCACCCAACACCTGTTAGCCGAAGATGACCGGGCTAATTTAGCTGCAAGACAGCTCTAACTAGAAGAACCGCGTGATAAAAAAAATGAAGAAAGAGACCGACCCTAGGCCAAGGACAAGGGCGACCTGAGGCAATTATTGAAGCCTTGAAAAAGCGAGTAAGTGGCATGGACAGTAATCTTGCTCGCATCCTGAACATACTTGACAACAAGAATCCTTCAGCAAAGACCTAGGAAGAGATACTTGTTTAGGGGAAAGCGCCAAGGGTTGAGGACATGGGCAAAACGAATGCTCAAGTCCAAAAACCAAAGAAGAGATTGATCCTTGGTGGGAACTAATTGAAGAGACAGTGGGGTCAAACTTACGGAGCCTGATTGAAGAGAAACGAAAGGAAAGAAGGCGTCGGAGACCAGGACGAGGCTGGCCCCACAATCTTTATCAAGAAACAAGCATTCTACGTTCACGCGATGCTACCTTCAATGATGAGACCACCTCGGCCTCATCTAAAGGAGGGATGATATGAGTGCTAATTGGAAGCAGCTAATGGAAGATCGAGGCAAGTCAGCATTTGTTGGTCGAGCCTGATCAGGCAATACATGTTGCAAGATAGCTTCAATCGGAACAAACTCCTAACAGTACGAAAAGAAAACTTAAGGAACCTTTACACACCATCTAGGGGGTTGACTAGAGGAGTTTGATCGAAAGATATAAGAGGACAAGAGCATGTCGAGGCTGAGGTTGAGCTTACCTCACCTATGTCGAGGCTAAGGCCGACCTCTTCCAAAGAAAGGAAGACTCTGAAGAAGCCTAAGGACGAGGTAAAGATTTACCCACAAAGCCTAAGAATGACAATACGCTAGGATTAGATAGGAAATCAAGAAGGACTAGATCTCAAAACTTAAATAGAGCAAGTCAATCCTTCCTTCATCGATGAAATCATGGAGGTAGAAGTACCTCCAAAATTTAAAAGCATTTTCGTTAACCTCGACAAGATCAGCAAGAGAATGGTTCAAAAAATCTAAGAGAAAGTCAATCAGTTCTTCCAGGAATTGGTTCAAGCTTTTATTACCCAGTTCTTAAGAATAAGAGACCTACATAAACCTGCACCTGTTGACAATCAAGTAGGGGCCGATTTGCAAGAATATACTGCACGCTGCAATAATGAAGCTCTTCAGATCAAAGCATACACTAATGAGGAATCATTGATTGCTATAGTAGCTGGACTGCAAGATAGAAGGCTCCTTCAATCCATACGAGATAGCAGCTGAAAGTAGATCAAAGATGGACTAGCTCAAGAAGCTTGGCATGAACCTAAGTTCAAAGTTATGTACTCAATCTATCTACATAACATGCTTCGAGTTTGGAATTCGCTGAGGCTGGGCCAATCCACTATTAGTTAAAACTCAAGCTTGTTCAACCTAAGGGTTCAGTAGAGACTTACAAGGATGAATCAAAGTCCAAAGGCTCAAAATGAGCATCTTAGCCAAGCCTAAGATGGTCGAGGCCAAGGTGACCCAATTTTCTTTGAGTTGGTACATCACATTGAACCTTTGATAAGTCTCTATGTGGTTATAATCACCTTCATTGCTCCATGTTGGATTGACCCACATCAGAGCCTTTTGAATCAACAACAACATTAGGATCATCACGACCAGAGATGAGTGTCTCGTGTAGGCAAGAGAAGCTAACTCGAGCCTACTAGGGGTGGAGGGTGACCTTAGGGGCAGGTCAAAAATTGAATGAGTTTCTCACCTTGAGGTGGGATAAGTGAAGTGAGACCGAAAAAAATCAGGTTATCTTTTTAATTTAGCTCAAATCAAGGAAAGTTTGCAAGAGAACTAGGGGTTGCGCCAACCCACTCCTAGATAAATCCAAGCCAATTATCTCCATGCAAAGGTGCAGCAAAGGATAAACTAAAGGCAGAAAGCTCAGGTGGACACCTCAACCAAGCCCAAGGAAGCCAAGCCTGAGGTGATCCAAATACTATCTAGGTGTTCTCCAAACTATGCCATGGGCTACAAGGTCACCTAAACTCCATCTAAATTGTCTCAAGCATGACCCTGGGTCAGGGAAGCCCTTTGAGCTTAGTTCAACCAATCCAAGTAGAGCACGGGGAATAAAATTTTCTTTCTAGAATTTGCAAGTTAAGCTATTTGGATGTCAGTATAAGTTCTAGCACAATTGTACTCAAGAATGACTTTCTCACAACAAATTCTCCTTGAGTGGGGGCTACACAGGGGATATGTCTCCTTATCAAACAAAAAGTAAAATAGGGGATATGTCTCCCTATCAAACAAAGAGCAAGACAGAGGATATGTCTCCCTATTAAACAAAAAGCAAGAAAAAAGGGATATGCCTTCCTATCAAACAAAAAGCCACTAAATTTTTGGATCACAGGAACAACAAAAACTATAATTTCTGAAGACTGGAATAAACAAGGGTCATACTTGGCCGAGGCTGACTTTAGGGTCATACCCCACTTATTTGGAGACAAATTTAATGCTAAGATGAAGGTCGTTTGTTACAAAGATAATGGACTTTCTGAAGGTTAGGTATGGTCGAGGTCGATCATATGGTCTTACTTTATTCATATGAGGTAGAATTTAATGCTTAAATCAAAACCATTCATTACAAAAGACAGGGGGATTCCTAAAAGCTACAAAATGACTATGGCCGACCTTATGGACATACATTATTTATTAAAGATAAACCTTTAGGCTTAGCTAATGGTCATACCTTACTAAGACAATAGGCTTCCTGAAAGCCAAAAATAAGATATTTCCAAGGTCGAGGTAAGCAAAGAAAATAACTTCATTTCATTTAGAAGGGAAAGTTTAACATTATTGAGAGAAAGGAATGCAAAGATCCATAATCAATCCAAGAGCTCCAAAGGACGATGTGGTCGAAGTCGAGGAGACATAAATGTCACCCAGGGGTGCTTCAAGCATGCTCCCATCTTAGAGAAGATGAATTAAAGACTAAAAGCCCAAAAGTTCACCCTGGCCAAAGCCAAGGTGAGCAATTCAATGCCAAGGTGTGCATTTTATGAAGCCCCAACCTAAGAAAAATTCAAGAATATGCAAAGTGAGGCTGAGGCTCAAATGCCTGAGGCCTACCAACCTTTTTCAAGTTCCAATTACTACACCATGACCAGATAAAACTTACAAGCTCATGCATAAGATAAAATCTTAAAATTCTACAAAGAGGCCAAGACTGAAAATTACTTATGATAGGTCGAGAATCCTTATAGAATAAGTCATAGTTAGAGACCAAAAGAAAGAAAACAAAGAGTTAAATGAGAAATAAAGAAAGAGGACGAGTCCTAATTAGAGATCCAATTCCTCTCCTCGGCCTCGACATGAGGACGAGGCTAAGGCTCCTTTTTATCATCAATGCGTCTAGCATGCTCCCAGCCCACAGGACCCTCGTTGAACTCATTTCCCTTCACCAATCCAAATCCAAGAACAAAAATGGAAAACCACGAGAGAATTTCCATAGAAACACATTCTAAGCTAAAAAGGATGAGAAAGTAAGGGAAGAAATTGAGACAAAAGGGAAACAATGATGACCGAACTCAAAAGAAATAAAGAAATTTTGAGTCAAGAAACAACCCAGGACCCGATCAGGTACCAGAGAGGAGAGGAATAGGGCTGAAAGCTCAAATCCCCCCTTGGCCTCGGCGTGTGATAGGACTAAAAAAGTCCTATTTTTCTATGCCTAAATCTTGTGATATTAACTAATTTAACGTGCTTAATTCCTTGTTTTGTAGTAAATTAGTCCGAGGAGCAATTCGAAGTTTATTAGATGTTTTGGGAGCTTTTTGGAGTGTTCGAGATTGATTCAAGCTTATTCGAAGATCATGCAAACCCTAATTGACGATTTGGAGAAGAAATGACTAGTATGCCCCAGGGAGCAGCGTCGAGACGCTCCACGAAGCCCTTGCTCGACGCTGAAAGACAAAATGTCAAGGTGCAAGGCAACGTCGAGACGTTGTTGCAAGTCCATAGAGCACAGATGTAGGGTAACATTGGGACGTTGTCTCAAGCGTCTCGACACTTGAACAGTGAGTGCAGGTCGACGTTGTGGCGAGCCCCAAAGATGCTGGTCTAATTAAGGACAGCGTCTACTCCCTGTAGCGCTCGACGCTGCTTTGACTTTTATAAAAGGATCTTTTCCATTTTTTGGGCAAGACCCATAGATTGACAGCCCCCATTTCTCTCTTCTCGCCCATTTTCCTCTGTATTTTCATTCCTAATCCTTAGTTTTAGTTTAGTTTAGTTTAGTTAATGAAAATTATGGACGCTTGTATCTAGACAACTGGCTCCAGCTAAGCAGAAAAGCCAATTCGGAGGTGATCGTCGGGATTTACTTGTAACGCCATGAGGTTTTGTCATTAATGCAATTTAATTTCGGCTTGTTTATCTTTTGCCTCTTTGTTTTCATCCCTAAGCGTATTCGTAGTTGGGATTGACAATCCTTAACGTGTCAAATGCGCTTAGCAAGCTATGCATGTTTTTCCTTTATCTTAGCATGTGTTTAAGTAGCATTAGGCATTAGAATCGGTGAGTTTGTGAGCTGTGAGCGGTCATGAACAACTAAAAGAGTCTATAACCTAGAGAGGTAGTATGTGCAAGAACTAATCTAAACTTGCCACTCAGGTTAGTACGAGCAACTCACTGTTTCTAATTGATTCTAGAGCTTAAACGATTGGTCTATAGTATGGCACGTGACAATCTCAGGCTAGTATTAGTATCGTCTTCAACTCTAGATTGATTTTGGGTTTAATTAGCTCTTGATTAATTAAACTGCACTAGGATTAATTAGAAGTTCATTTGTGCTTAATTCGGACGTGTGAGTATAATCAAGCATGAAATTACCTTATCTTTTGTTACTCATGATTGGTGTTACTAAATCCCATCCCGACGTGATCCTACAAATCAGTATCCAGTTAGTCTGTTAATCTTCACTGCTTTTATTCTCATTCTCTTTTATGCATTTTATTTTTCCTTGCACCATTTATTTTATGAAGCACCAACCCCTCTTTTTGGTTACACTGAATCTAAATTTAACAAGCTAGCTACAAAAATTACTCTCACGCTTCCTTGTGAATCAACCTGACCACTATATTGCAAAATATTAGTTGGTCCAGTTTAGAAATATCATTTGACGAGTTTGACGAGCTCGATCAGCGAGGCTAGCTGATAGATGCTGAAATGAACGTAGGGTTTTTGAAAAGTATTTTCCACCCTAACGCAAATATACACTGTCCACAAGTAGTATAACAGTGCTTTTTAATGCAACCAAAGATAACCAACAAAATAAGCAAAGATGTTAATGGTAATGTGACTTAAAACAATAATGAAAAGCATGGGAATTCAATTAAGTATCAACCCTAGGAAACTTTGCTAAAATATTGCGACCGCATAATCACCTTTTTAACTTTGTGATATGAATCGAGTTTAATTCTTATTCAACCTTGATTTCAAGCACCCTTAAGAGGCTAATTAGTTGCTCCTACTTGTCTGTGGTCAACTTATCTTAGATAGTTAAGAACACAACCCTTTTGATCTTATAGGCGCGCCTTATGTTTAAGGTCAACAACAGAATCCTATATCTAGGTTTTCCTCCTATATCCCTTTTATGACAACTATTTATTGCCCGACCCTTTCAGTACCAGACTCAACATTACATGCTAATTTAAGTGGTCAATTTAAACCAACATTTAAGATTTAAAATCAATAAACGAATAATAAACACAAAGTAATCTAGTGATTAGTAGAAGCAATATGTTATGCTAAATCATTTCGTAAGGGTATCCACAAACTGAATCCTAATGGAAATTTAGCTAAACATGAGATGAGTAAAAACAAAGCAATTCATTGAGATAGAATTCATAAGTACAAGATGACTAGAAATGAAATGAATAAGTTGCTGAAAAAATAGTAAACAAAAACTCCAAGTGTAGAAACTAAGTACACAGTTGAGGGAAAATCACTATGAGATTTGACCCAATGCCTTTTTCAAGGAGGAATTGATCTTTACAAACTAATTCGCTCAAAGACTAAGGGTTCTAGAGTGTGGATTATGAATTGCTTCCAAAGAAATTCTCTTAAACACCACGTTTTTTTTTCCTATCCTAGGCTCTTCACTCAAAATCTAAGGTAAAACCCTTTTTCCGTCGTTTTTCGTCCTCTCTCTCAAGTTTTATGAATCATCCTTTATATAGGCCTTTTGAGGGTGTGTAGTTGCCTATTTTCATGCCTTGGACCTTGACTTTTGATTGGGTGAAACTCATGGGTTAAAAATAAAAGAAAGAATTTTCTTCTAGTGCAAGTGCACACTATCGATGCAAATAATATAAGTACTCCAAAGTATCGATCTCACAAGGAATTGATACAACAAATTTTTAAGATAGCACAAAGATGTATAAAAATTGCCAACTAGAGTAACAAAAGTAAAACAATAATCTGGGACGGTTGGTTTGCTAATAAGTAAAATGAAAAAATAAATCAAGATAATGAAAAACGGGATTCAAGTGGATCATGCCCACTTGAATCGAGTCCTATTAATTTTTTGATTCAAAATTCTTAGAAAGCTAAGTGATTGGACCTATATGTCTATGGTCAATCATACTTAGATAATTTTAGATTGCATTGTAGTAGTTTTAGGGGCCCGTCCTATGTCTAGGATCAAGCTTTGCTTATGTCTAAGCTTTTTATCCCATTACTTTTGCGAGATTCGCCCTCATCTAACCCTTTCAGTGTTAGATTTAGGTTAGCAAGTAACCCTAGTTGATCATTCCAAGTTTACTAAAATAAATAAATCAACAAAACCAAACAATATTTGAATTAATTTGGATTGCTCTTCCATATAAGCTTCACATTCTCACCTCTAGGGCATTCATACACTTGAACCCCTAAGAGAGAGATTAGCTCATGTTTAAAGAATAAAACCAAAATGTAATAGAACAAAATCTTTTGACAACCCCGAGGGAATTAAGTAAAACTTTCCATAGAAATTAAATATGGTTATGTATAATTCTTCAATTTTCGAGAATAAAGAAGAAAAAAAAGCCAAATGAATTAAACTGAAATTTTATTGCAAGGCTCTCAGCCAGAACATGTTCAACATAAATTACTGAAGGAAAATGAATTAAAATAGAACGAAACCTACTACTAAAGTGTCTAATACAACATAGCCAAAACCTACTGCTAAAGTGTCTAATACAGCAAAGCTTCTAGGAAAAAAATTTCCAATCTCTCATTCGTCCTTTTTAATCGATTCTCCGCAATCTCTTTTGAGTTGATTCGAATCTTCACTACGCAAGAGTTCTCCTAGGTTGGATTAAGTTGGATGATCTTGAGATGGATTGAACGTGTAGCAAAAAAGAAGAAAACATAATGCATACAAAATGGGTTTTTCTTCTGTCCAAAAAATTCTCGTCAACCTCTCTTTTCTTCCCTTTAATCGAACTCACTTCAATATTTTTAAAGATGAATTGGGTCTTAACATTCTTAGGTTTTCCCCCAAATTGGACTAAGTATAGAGGAAAAGAGAGGAAGAAGAAAGTTGGACAGCAAGATGAAGAAGAATAAGTGCAAAAATTGGGTTTTCTTCCAAGGAGGAATTCTTCTTTTTGCCTTTGTTTTTTTTCCTTTTATAGCCTTCAAGCGTCTAGGGTTTCTTCACACTCCATATATAGCTTGATGTATGAAATCGTTGCTTAATTTAAGGAGAAATAAATGCCAGAATCTTCTAAATTTGACCAATCTTCAAAATCTTATTTTTTTGCCTTCCATGGTACAATTGTAGTTGCATTGCAATTGCAATTGTACTACAATCGTCCCCTTTTTACTAATTTGCACAATAACCAATTAAATCAGCCAAATTTCAATATCTTTATCTATTTCTCCTGATCTTAAGGGTTCTCATCATGCCCAAGTATTTCTTAACACTTTGCTCAAATTGAAGAGATTTTTGGGGTTCACAAAGGATAAAGTTACAAGAATAGCCTTTGTTTGTGAGCTAAATAATTCTAAAAAATGAGAATTATCAACTTTGGAGTCAAAGTAAGAGGTAGGTTACAGTTTTGACTCCAACAACCTAGACCATGAAGCTCACGATTGTGACCGAAAATTAGGGCGTTATGCAGACCCAATTCCTAAGCTTGCAAAACTATGTAGTCGCAATTTCGGGAGTTTTGTTAGTTTCCTACAAAAGAGTAAAATATTGTTAAATTCACCCAAAAATGCCTCTTTTACCCTTCAAATGACTCAATTAACACCAAATGACCATTCACATGTGTCTAACTTACTTATGCATGCTTTTGGACCATAAAAACACGAAAATACATGCAAATAACCATACTTTAAGCAAGAAAGGAACTCAATTCAAGGTTAAAGGTGATAAACACAGTTCATCACACCCCCAAACTTAGTTCGTTGCTTGTCGTCAAGCAATAAAAAACAAGAAAACACACAGTCATTTGGAAGGAGACCTGCTTACCAAAGTAGTTTACTTAGAAAGCTTCCTTTTAGGAGAGGTCGCATACTCTAGTGCCATTCATAACTCCAAAGTCTCTACTATCATAAGTTCCTAACTTCTTTTTTCAAAGCAAAGCTCTCCTAATATGCCCTAACCACCATGCTTAACCCATCTAATCTTTAATCCTTGAATCTAAGGTTGTCCTTTTTAGTTTAGCTCTACTTAGACCTTTATTACAAAACTATTTGAAACTTCCCCCAAACTTGTTGAACTGCTAGGCTTTCACTTGTATTTCCTTTTTCTTGCTTTTTCTTTCTTCCTTTTTTTTTAGAGAGAGTCTTATTTGTCACTCCTACCTTCGTTTTAGCTCACTAATGCTTTGTGGAACCTTTGTTTTAGCTCACTAACACTTCGTGGTGAAAGTGTCTAACTACGAGCAAAAGTCACCTACTATGACTTATTTGCACAATACTCACTTCTTTAAGCTAACTTTTCATGTAGTGGAAAACATGGGTATCATATCTGCCCATGGTTACTTGGTCAATTCAAGGAAGAGTATCTCTCCTTTATTCTTTTTTTTTTCTTAAGTAATATGGCCTAGCAGTAAAAAAACATTACATGATAAACACCCCCTCCCCCCCCCCCCCCCCCCAACCCCCCAAAAAAAAACTTAAGAGAGGCAATGTCCCCATTGACTACTTTGGAATTTTCACATAGAATGAGTTTGTTGTAGGCTTAGGCTTTTGTAAAAACTTAAAAGTTAAACTCTCCTAAATATGTTAGATAGGTTAAACATAAGGAAGTTTAGACTTTAAAAGGTTTGCAAAGAAAAAGAAATGACTAAAAACTCACAATTTCAAAACTTTCAAGCTATGATAAACATTACGAGTAGAGATAAGCTATAATGATCATCACCAAAGATTTTCAGAAAAACACAAAGATAAGCATGCTCAAAATCAAAAGAGTTAAGCCAACAAAGTCAAGAGTTCATAAATTCTATCCTATCCACAAAAATAAATCCTACTCATTTATTCACAACTTCAAAAGAAAGCTCTAAACTTCAACTTCACTGACAACAAACTTTAAACTAAATCAAATTCTAACAAGTTTATTAACAAGCATGAATAAAAAAAATAAGTAAGAGTCAACAATAAGTAAAAAGAAAAGAAAAGAGGCTCCCTCAATCATCGAAGGAAATATCCTTATCATCGTCATTAGAACTCTGAGGTCTATCTGTAAGGATTTCTAGAAAGTCAGGGAAGATAAGAGCAACTCCAGGAGCCACCATGAGATAACATTCTTTCAGGGCCTCATCTCTGGCCTTAACATAGGCCCAGTAAGCATTCAATTTTGCCTGAATATGCCTCAACTGACCCACCATGAAGTTGTTTGAGTTTGAGAAAAAAAGAGCTAGAGTTCAAATTTGCGAAGGAGTATGATCACATTTTCTGAGACAGGTTATTCCTGTGCAACCAAGGCCTTCCTCATTTTATGAGCATTCAACAAATTGACCTTGATAATTTGGCATGCATCAAGCAAGGTCTTGGTGAAGCTCACCTCTTCTCTTTTTTGGATTGGCACCTTTGCCTTTTGGCACAGTTGAGTGACCAAATAGCCAAAACACAATCTGCCAATAGTCTTCTTCTCACAAGACTATTCCTCTCAAATGATGCTCCCCATGTTCAACTCAATTTCCTTGTATAGGCAGTAGAGGAGCATGACTCTCTCCTAAGATATGGTAGAGTCATGAGTAGTGGGGATGATCCTATTCTTGATCAAAAGCAACCACATGACAGGCTCATCCAAGATATCACTTGGTACCAAGGTCCTGATATTCGTGGTTGATAATCTCCATTTAGTCCCCTTTTGGGTTAGAATTTTCAAGGCTTCCTTGAGCTGCTTCTCAGTGGAGTTCCTCATTATCTCATTACCTTAAGCATTAATGGTCGGATTCAACTTGTAAAATATGTTGATGTCCATGGCTAAGAATCTCACTAACTTGCCTCTCACCATTGACAAGCTCACATCCTCATCTATGATTCCCATATAGAATTTCCTCACTAAGCTGATTGTGGCTACAGGAGGATGAGCACAAAGCTCTTGTCACTTGTAATGGGCAATGACTTTGGTGACAAAGTCAGGAAATGGTCCTACTATGTATGAGAAACCCTTCTCCACCATCATGTCTCTTCCTTTGATGATTTCCATCTTAGTCTGGACCTCCACCTCCATGAGTGCCTCTGACAATGGAGTCTTTTGTGATAATGATGGTGATTCTGTTGGTGCTTGTACAAGTGAGGCATGTGTAAATCTCGTTTTTAGCCTCTGGAAAAAATTAGGTCATGTTTGTTCTTTATTCATCTTTCATCCTGTTCTTTTTTTTTCTCTTCTTCATAACTGAGGATATTGGAATCCAATTCCAATACCTCGTCATCAGTCTTTATAGCCTCCTCCCCTTTTCTTTCATCATTATCACTTTCTTCCTCAGAGAAAGAGCTGCATTCGAGCGTCATCCTCCTCGTGTCATATTCAAACAAGGGTTCCATGGGGATCTTAGCCTCATGTTTGGCTCTGGTTTCCTCAGCATGCAACTGTTTGGCGGCTACAAGCTTGGATCTCATCATTCTCCATGAGCTAACTTGTTCTTTGTGTGATGAGGATGATGGAGTGACTTCAACTCGTTCATTAGGCTTTTCAAAGGCCTCAGGTTAAGTTTCTCTTGTTGAAGTGATTCTCTCCTCACTTTGCGAAGGAAATGCGTTCGCAATGTGAGATAAGAACTCCTCAGCTTCCTTTCTTCATCTTTCATATTCTTCTTATCCTTTCTTTCTTTTCTCTTCTTCCTCTTGTCTTTTCTTTTCTTCTTCCCTTCCCAATCTCCATTGTCTATCTTCAGCATCTCTTTTCAAGTTCAATTCTTCTTCTTCCCTCATTTTTCTCTTTTCCATTTTTACTTCAGTCCTCAAATCTTCTAAGGCTTCCTGTTCGGCATAGTACCCAATAGCCATCCCCTTTACTTTCTTCACAACCGTCTTAATCAAAATCTCCCAAACTCATTAAGAAATCTTGCTTTACACAGTGTCCAACATGTGTGGTCCATTAACATGATCTTTATTCTTGTTGTTTAGGCTCAAAGCTATTCTCTGAGCCTTCTTTCTTGACTCACACACCCTCTAAACTCCCTTTGACCTATCAAGAAAAATGGGGTTAGCTTTGTTTACCTGTTTGGTTTCTTGCCTCTTCTTGGATTCACGAACTCGTTTCCATGGCTTAGATGATTCTCCTATAGGTTTCAAATACTCTTCATCACTTGAACTTTCATCTTCTTCCGCTTGAGCTAGGGCTTGCCTTCTTTGAGTTTCCATGCCTCTAATCTCAGCATACCACTCTTTGGACAAAATTGGATATAGTTTCTTCACCTTAGATGGCTGCATTTGGCTTAATAGGGGTTGAAGAATCTACCCTGACCTTACTCGAACCTCTCTTCATGGCAATCAAAGATTTTGTAACTCCCTTTGATCATGAACTAAGTGTGGGTTGGATCCTCTTGGCTGATTCTTATGCTTTCAATCGTCGATCTTACTTTTCCACAGATTCTCAATGCATGATAGTACACATAATATGCTATCCTTAGGCTTTACTCTCATTAGTCTTTATGGCCTATTTAGTGTTTTTCACTAGTTTATTTGTTTAGATTTGAAGTATCAAGCAATTGGTACGAAACCATAGATTTTGGAGAAACCATGGCGAATATGAAGCTAATGAAACATAAATTGAGAAGCCAAGTGAAGCGAAAAAGTAAAATGGACAAGAAAACCTGAGGTCATAGCATTCAGACGCCATCAGTAGCGTTTCAACGCCACAATTTTGGCAAAACAAGCCATAGAGACTACATAGGTAGTGTCGAAACGCTGAGGGAATAGGGTCGTAATGCTAAGAAACTCAACATTGTGGATTTGAGCAAGACAAACCTCGTAGTGTCGAGATGCTACCTTTCCTGTTTCCAAAAGTCATGCATTTTGAGACATTGTCCCTAGCATCTCGACGTTGTCATGATTTCTATAAATACCTCTTTATGAGTTACGAAAAGGGGGAGCCGTCTTAGAAAGAATAGAACCCTAAATCAATTTCTATACATTTTTAGAAACCAAAAGACATTCTTGGGAGCTGGGAGAGAAGGTTTAAAGCTCGAGATTGTGAAGATTACATCGGGAACGAGGATCAACACATCACAAGAGTTCTTCTTTTCCTTTTAATTTTTAGTTGTCGTTATGGATTTCTATGTTAGTCTAGATTTATTTTCAATGATTGTGAGTGGCTAGACTTGTATCTAGGGAATTGATCTAGCCATTGAACTCGTTATCTTAGTTATTAATCCATATCTTGATTATGCTATTCATGTTAAAATGTTCTTAATGCTTGTTAACTTTCGCGAGTTTTGCATGATTCATCGGTTTAATTTCTTGCTTGAAAGAGTAATTTTTAGACTAGAATAGTTTTGAGCATGACTATTTGTAAACTATTGCATGTGAATGAGGAGTTCTCTTAGAAGCACAAAAAGATGTTCTTAATGCCTTGTATGGTATTAAAATCTAGACGAACATGTTAGGTTTATAGCATTGCATGAGGTCAACCGGGCTTGGAAAAGTCTTTTGATATTTATATTTCTTGCTTATAGTTATCATATCTTTGGGATTAATCAACTAATATAATAGTTCAATTGGTAAAGTTAATGCCCTATAATTAATGCCCTATAATTTTCTATCTTTGAAATCTTCTGATGTTTTCACTTGTTTTGTTAATTAGTTTTCTCTCAAAATTACTTCTCTAAATAAAATTGGATGTTAGTATTCATGGTAATCAATTGATCTAGAAAACCATTCCTGAGGATGATACTTTGCACTCACTAATCACTATACTAAAACTTGACACCGTACACTTGCGGTTTTGCATGGTCACAAAATCATGTAACAAGTTTTTGGTGTCGTTGCCAAGAAATGGCAACTATATAGATAATTTGATATTGTGGAAAAAGCATCCAGTCTTAGTTTAGAATCTTCTTTTGTTTTCTTGTTATTTGAATTTACTTTTGTTTTGATTGCTGATGTTTCTTTTTGTGCAAATTGGGTGGTGTATGTGAAAGGACAAGGAGTTAATCCTTGCTCTTTTTTACTCTAAAATTGACAAAAACCTCCAGAAGAAACCAAAGAGAAAGGAGAGCTCAAGCTACAATCGTGGCTAAACAAAGAGAGGAGCAGGCAAAGGCCATTAGGGACTACTTCCAGCCTGTGTTTCCTACTAAATAGTCTGGAATAGTCCATGCACCTATCAATGCCAATAACCTCGAGCTAAAAACAAGTCTTTTTCAGATGGCGAGAGGTAGCGCATTTAGGGGATATCCTTCGAAGATCTTAACTCTTATTTGCTTAATTTCTAGAAATTTATAGCACTGTCAAGATAAATGGTATCTCTGTTGATGCCATGTGCTTATGCCTTTTTTCTTTCTCTTTGCAAGATAAGGCAAAAGATTGGCTTAGATCTCTACAGCCTGGGAGCATTACCATTTGAGAGGAGTTGGTCCAAGCATTTCTGATGAAATTCTTCCCACCTACTAAGGCCGCTAAGATGAGGACTGAAATAGGAACCTTCAGACAACATGATGGTGAGCAGTTATTTAAAGCATGGGAAAGGTACAAGGAGCTGTTAAGGAAGTGTCCACAGCATGGGTACCCAGACTGGCTTCAAATACAACTATTTTACAATGGACTTACAGTAAACACAAAGATGATCTTGGATGCAACAACTTGAGGCACTATTCTGTCTAAGACGGTTAAGGAAGCCCGCACTTTGTTGAAGGAAATGTCGACCACAAGTTATCAGTGGCCAAATGAGCACTTAACTCATAGAACAGTTGTTGGGCTTTATGAGTTCGATGAGGTAAGTGCTCTTAAGTCTCAAATGACATCTTTGATTCATGTTTTGTCCAAATTTGCAGGGACAAGAACTTCTCAATCAATTGTTTCCATAGCAGTTGCCCATACTTATCAATCTGGTGGAGAATCCAGCATAGAGCATGCCCAATATGTCAATAACAGAAATTTAAACTATGAAGACATCATATATGAAACAATCTTCCTTCTCACTACCATCCAAGTTTGAGAAATCATGAGAATTTTTCCTATACAAATAATAAGAATGTTTTACTTCCTCCCCCAGGTTATGCATCCACTTCTCAGCAAGCTGAAAAGAAGCCTTCACTTGAGGACTTGGTTGGAGCATTCATTGCCGAATCAATGAGGTACAAATCAATAAGATGGCCACTACCTTGAACACTTGGCAAAAAGGTAAGTTCGTCAGTGATACTGAGGTAAACCCAAGGGAAACATGTAAGGCTATTACCCTGCAAAGTGGAAGGGCTTTGACTGAATTGAAGAAAAGGTCAGTTGAGGATGCCATTCATGAGGAAACACATGAGACTGATGAGTAGATTCAAAGGGCAACACCTAACCCAACCATTGAAAAATCTACTAAGTCTCTTATCCCTATAGTCCCTAACTCTATTCCATATTCTTAGCGCATTCAAAACAGAAGCTTGATTTTCAATCCGATAAATTTTTAGATGTTTTCAAAAACTTCACATAAACATCCCATTCGCAGATGCTTTGGATCAAATACCGAACTATGTGAAGTCCATAAAGGAGATCATGTCAAGCAAAAAGAAGCTAAAGGCCTATGAGACAGTCAATCTTACTGAGGTGTGCAGTGCAATCATTTAGAGAAAATTGCCTTAAAAATTCAAAGATCCAGGGAGTTTCATTGTTCCCTGTACTATTGGAAAGTCACTATTCCCTATACTATTGGAAAGTTTTCTTTTAGAGCTTTATCTGATTTGGGTGCCAGTATTAATTTAATGCCCCTTTTTATTTACAGGAACCTTGGTATTAGGGGAAGTGAAACTACAACGATATCACTTCAACTAGCCGACCGTTTCATTACATACCTCAGAGGTGTTGTGGAGGATGTCCTAGTGAAGGTAGACAAGTTCATAATCCTTGTGGACTTCGTAGTATTGGACATGGAGGAGGATGCTGAGATCCTGATCATATTGGGAGACCCTTCATAGCCACCAGTAAGGCAGGCATTAGCATACACAGAGGTACATTAACCTTACAAGTGGATGAGAAAAAGGTATAATTTCAAAATTTTCGCCCCCAAATTTCAGCTTATGAGGTAAGTACGTGTCTCCAAGTTCATTTGGCTAATTCTTTGTATCCTAATGGTGAAAAGTTTGTTGTTTTGAGTGATTCTTTAGATGCAGTGTTCAATGATAAAGGAGAAGTTGAAGGATGGTGGTTCAAGGGCAAGCAACCACAGTCTAACTAAAGACGTTAAACAAAACGCTTCTTGAGAGACAACCCAAGTTTCTATCCTTTTGTTGGTTTTTCATTTTCATAGTTTTCTGTCATGTGTCTATACTTTGTTTCCTTTGCTTGGTGTTGTAGGAGTTAGATTTCTACTACTTGGTTGGGATGATGAAAAGATTGTATCCCTCTTAATCAGGACAGTATCGTTCACTCCCTCCTTTTTCTTTGTTCTTATGCATGTTTGAATCTTTTATACATTAAGGACAATGATGTTTTGAAGTTTGGGGGTGGGTGTACTTTGTAACTATTGTTGAGTCTTGAGCATGTTCTGAAATTTTTTCTGATTAAGCTCTAGGATGTGATCTAATTAATAAAAAAAAATTGGGTTGCAATCTTTTGGAATATGAGGAGCATGTCCTAAAGTTGAGTTAAATTTAAATTTCTCTTGGATTTCGTTGCATCATGTGGGTACTTAGCCGCCTTTCCTTTAGTATTGAATGCTTAGAGGTTGTTTTGTCTAGAAGTTTGTTGTCACATCGATGGGCTTAAGAACTGATTTGTTGGTTAATCTGCATGATAGTTTGTAATGTTGTATCAAGAATTTATGCATGAATGTTGCTTATAATGAATTTTTTTTGCATGTTGAAAATAAAATAATTTTTTTGCATGTTTGAGTCAATATGTTGTGTTTAAAAAGATCAGGGCAAAAAAGAGCTACCTCTACTGTGACCAGTTAGGCCACTCATTGAGCGAGTGCTTTGGGTAAGGTTTCCTACCATAGATGTGTGAAAGCTAAGGTCCTTGAATTTAAAGAAAGAAAGCCAAGTTTGGGGGTTGTCCAATCTAGTTTATGCTTTTGAGTGCCCGGTGAGACATTTATTTCTTAAGTGTAAAAGGGCTCAATAATTGGAAATTAGGGCCAGTGTAGGAAAAACAAATGGAGGACTTTATAAAACTATTATGAGCTAGTAAAGACTAAAAAAGGGAATGTTAGGCACACCCACGCTCAAGGGATGAGTAGGATGAAATTTAAATTTCTTAATGAATGGTTGTACTTGACTTCGTTCTTTGATTGTTTAATTTTTTTTTTATTTAGATCTTTGAGACTCGAGTTATATTTATGCAGTAGTAAAATCGTGATGTGGTTTTGTTTTGTTTTGGTCAGGACTAGCAAAATCTTAAGTTTGGAAATATTTGATAGCACACAAAATGTGTTATCCTTAGACTTTACTTTCGTTAGTCTTTATGGCCTATTCAATGTTTTTCATGAACTTCTTTGTTGAGATTTCAGTTATCGAGCAATTAGAGCGAAACTGGAGATTTTGGAGATACCATGGCGAGTATAGAGCTAATGGAATATAAATTGAGAAGACAAGTGAAGCAAATAAGTAAAATAGACCAAGAAACTTGAAGGTATAGCGTTGAGCCGCCATCAGTAGCATCTCAACACCACAATTTTAGCAAAACAAGCAGTAGAGACGCAGAGGAAACGTCGAGACGTTGTCAGTAGCATCGAAACACTTAGGGAATAGGGTCGCAAAGCTAAGAAGCTCAACGCTGCCGAGTGAGCAAGGCCAACCTCATAGCGTCTCGACACTGTCACGATTTCTATAAATACCTCTTTATGAGTTGTGGAAAAGGAGAGTCGTCTTAGAGAACCCCAAATCGATTTCTAAACATTTTTGGAAACCAAAGGACATTCTTGGGAGCTGGGAGTGAAGGTTTGAAGCTCAAGATCGTAAAGATTACATCAAGAATGAGGGTCGACACATCACAAAAGTTCTTTTTTTTTTTTTAATTTGTAGTTGTTGTTATGGATTTCTATGTTAGTCTAGATTTATTTTCAATGATTATGAGTGGCTTGTATCTTGGGGATTGATGTAGTTGTTGAACCTGTTATTTTAGTTATTAATTCATATCTTGGTTATGCTATTTATGTTTAAATGTTCTTAATGCTTGTTAACTTTTGGTCAAGGTTTGCATGATTTATTGGTCTAATTTCTTGCTTGAAAGAGTAATTTTTAGACTATAATAGTTTTGAGGATGACGATTTGTAAACTCTTGCATGTGAATGAGGAGTTCTCTTAGAAGCACAAAAAGAAGTTTTGAATGCCTTGTCTGTTATTAAAATCTAAACGGATACATTAGGTTTATAGCATTGTAGAAGGTCAACTAGGCTTCGAAAAGTCTTTTGATATTTATACTTCTTGCATATAGATATGCATGATTATCTTTTGGATTAATCAACTAAAATAATAGTTCAATTGTTAAAGTCAATTCCCTAGGTTTTGCTCTCTTTGAAATCACTTGTTGTTTTCACTTGTTTTGTTAATTACTTTTCTCTCAAAATTACTTCTCTAACAAAAATTGGATGTTAGTATTCACGTTAGTCAGTTGATCTAGAAAACCATTCCTAAGGACAATACTCTACACTCACTATTCACCATACTAAAACTTGACACTGTATATGTTCAGTGTACATGCAAGCGCACGTGATCAAGTAATATAAAACGGTAAATATTATAGAGTATCGAATCCTCAGGAAATTGGGGAGGTTTAATCAATTAATTAATGTACTTAATCGCATCTAATTTTATTTAGAAAAATAAACCGCCAGAAGAACATGTAACGAAATAGATGAAAATTAACCAATAAAAAGAATGAACGAATGGAGAGCAAATCAAAGAGGTCAAGTTTATGACTTTAATCTCACCAATGGACCATTTATTTATTCTAACGGACATTTGTCATTAATTAATCAATTTATTTGAATCTAAGGGTAATGTATCATGGAATCCTCTATCGAGCTCCTCAAGTTCTCAGGTGTAATTAATTAAATCACGTGTCCATCTCATTAATTAATTCAAAGCAAACATTAACGAACACTATCATCGATCCTAATTTACAGTCTTATCACTATCGTGTCCAAACATCAATTATTATGCAATTGAAGTTCTAATTTATGCATTCTTTGTCAAACAATAACATAAACCAGCAGTTCATTAAATCTTTGATCAGAGAATTTAAAGCTTTAAGAACATTGCATAAAAATGGATTCGAATAATCAATCACAAATTCCCAATTAAATACAATTACATGGTCCAAAGGCTTGATAAGCCCTAAACTCTATAATCTAATCAAAGTAAATCATAATTCAGCACAAACGACCATAATCCATATATAATCAATATAGACATAGTGGAGAAATTAGGGAAAATTAGAGGTGACAATCGTTGTGCGCCGATCCATCGCTCCCGCTATGAACCAAGCGAACCTCGGATATTGGATCTTCAATTCAACCTCTCCAATTCAACCCCAATACTCTTTAAACACTCTCCATTCATGGATTAGGGTATAATACCCCCAATTTAGTTCCCCTCCATCGATGAATAATCGAAGTATTAGAAGCTGTAATCAAGACAGTGTTGCAATGTTAGGGACAATGTTGCAACACTGCCCAAAACGACATCATTTCTCCACAGCTTAATAGAGTAAAATTGCAATGCCATTAGTAGCGTTGCAACACTACGGACGAAACCTTATTTGTACTTGCGTTTCTAGCATTGCTAGCGTTACAACCCTAGCTCTCGAGTTTGCACACTAAGTTGTGGCATTGGAACGTCATTTCAAAGGTTGCAGTGCCATCCCCTCAGCCCCAACAGCTTGAACTTCAACTCTTCTTCTCCTTAGCTTCACAAATGCTTTAGAATAGCTCCATATTCAATGTAAAGCTCTAATTTCCACATTTCCTCTTGGAATTTCTCGATTTCCTAAAATTAACAATTAATCGACTTAAAAGCTCACATTTAAAGCATAAAACTAGCTAAATTTAAGCATAAACATAACACTAAATGAGTGCTAACAAATACCCCCACACTTAAGCTTTTCCTAGTCCCAAGCAAAAAAAATAATAAAACTCTCCCTGAAAAGATAAATATTTCAGAAGACTGCATGCATAAGTGACTCAATCCTCAATGGTCTCAATAGTGGAACTAGAGAACAAGAACAATGGAATGAGAATATGCCTAAATCTCAAGCAATTTAAAAAGAACTCTGAACTCTTTGTGCATGTGTGTGTAAAGCCTAAGTACTGACTCGTTTACTAACTCAGAGTACTATTATGCTCTCCTCCATTCATCTTCCCCTTACATTGGCCCTAAAATTCAACCATCCAGCTAACTTACACAAATCGAAGGTAAAACTTAACTACGATGCCTGAGTTTACCTGATGTCCCTCACCTTAATAAATTTTTTTCTCTTTTACTCACCCAAAGGCACTAGCTTTCGTACATCTACTGCAAGGACGCTTACCTAGAGAACTCGCTCAATGAGTGGCCTAATTGATTACAGCAGAGGCAGCTCTTTTTATCCTTAAGGACATTAAGCACAACAATACTGCTTTTTTCTTTCTTTTCAAACTTTTCTTTTCAAAAGATTTTTCATGTTTCCCACAGCAGGTGAATAGACATGAGACTCTTAAGTACAACATTACCAACAACTACGCAAGGCCACCTTCTAATCAAACCTTAAGTCTATCGGGGTGATAACAAACATATGGAAAACATAATACTCTAAATATTCAACTAATCAACACTAGGCTCGTGCTCAACATTTGCAAAGAATCCAAAGCCAAAATTTTAAAATAACTCATAATTTAGCATGCTCAAATTCCACAATATACATGCACAAATGATCCACTAAAGATCACAAATCATAGAATTTCATAATCACCTCAACATGCAACATCCTCAAACAACTCTACATCACACATTCTCAACAACAACAAAAATCAATATAAGCCCAAATTTCCCAAAATTCAACAAAATATCATCTCTAACAACAACTTAGCACCATTCCCCCCACACGTAAACTAAACATTATCCTCAATGTATACAATATAATAAATTCAACCTGCTTAAGGACACAAATAACTAAAAGAAGAATGGTATTGCCCTGAAATTGAAGACTTCATTATCGGCCAAATAGTCCATCATGAAAATAAGAGATCAAGGCTGAACCGTGAGTACACAAGGAATGATAAGCGATACATTACATTAGCGCAAAACTCCTTCACTAACTAACTACAAAAATAGAAAAGAAAACAAGTAAAGAGAATTTGATTCCTAGCTGTCTCCAAGAAGCGCAAACTTTTAACTTCGATTGCTCGACGGTGCTTTAACACAACTTATTCATCGTCCAAAAATAATCTTCTTCAAACGCCTGTCTCAATGCAACATTAATGCTTTATCCTCTGTGCATTTACTTTGAAAGTTTTGCCTTTGCTATCCATGAGCTCAACTGCAACATGTGAGAATACCTCTATAACTGTAAATGGCCTTGCCCACCTCAATTTTAGCATACTGGGGAACAAACGCGAACATGAGTTAAATAAAAGGACTTGTTGACCTGGTACGAAGGAACGGTTCTGAATCATCTTGTCATGCCATCTCGCAGTCCTCTCATTGTACAACTTGGCATTTTCATTTGCCTGGGTTCTGAACTCCTCTAATTCATTCAGTTGAAGTAGGCATTTCTCTCTAGCTTTTTGTGGGTCAATGTTCAACTTCTTGATCGTCCAGTACGCTTTATGCTCCAACTCCAAAGGTAAGTGACAAGCCTTTCCAAACACCAATTGACACTATGAGGTACCTATCAGTGTTTTGTAGACCGTTCTGTATGCCCAAAGAGCATCGTCAAGCTTCCATGCCCAATCTTTCATGTTTGTCTTCATTGTCTTCTGCAATATATGCTTAATCTCGCTGTTAGAAATTTCAACTTGTCCATTAGTCTGAGGATAATAAGCCAATGATATCTTATGCTTCACACCATACTTTTTCATTAGTGAATCAAACAATTTATTACAGAAATGAGACCCTTCATCACTAATAATAGCTCGAGGTGTACCAAATCTAGTGAATATGTGCTTTTGTAGGAATTTCAATACAACACGTTCATCATTAGTCTTAGCTGCTACAGCCTCTACCCATTTAGACACGTGATCAACAACAACCAAGATATAAAGATAACCATTAGAGGACAGGAAGGGACCCATAAAATTTATACCCCTGCCATCAAATAACTCAACTTCAAGAATAGGGTTAAGGGCATTTCATGACAACAAATAATATTACCTTCTCGTTGACACCTATCACATGTTTTTACATAAGTGTAACAGTCTTTAAACAAACTAGGCCAGAAAAAACCAGATTGAAGTACCTTTGCATCTATTCTTGAAGGATCGAAGTGTCCACCATATAGAGAAGAGTGGCAGTCATGTAAAATTTTGGTCACGTCCTCCATAGGTACACACCTCCTAATGATCTAATCAGAACATACCTTGAACAGCAACGGGTCATCCCACAGGTAAAACTTCATGTCATGCAAGGATTTGTTCGTTTGCTGGGCACTCGAGTTAGATGGAATATTCCTTGAAGCAAGATAATTCACAATATCCACATACCAGAGCAAAGAAGATTTAACTGCGTACAGTCGTTCGTTAGGAAAGTCCTCTTTTATAGGGAAGGTATGCACCTCTTGCTCATGCCTTAATCATACAGATAATATGCCATGACATTCTCACAACCCATCCTATCCTTGATCTCATAATTAAATTCATGCAACAAAAGAATCAACCTAATCAAGCGAGGTTTCGAATCTTTCTTACTATAGAGATAACAAATAGCAGCATGATCAGTATGCACAATTAATTTTAAAGCAAGGAAAGAAGGCTTAAATTTATCAAATGCAAACACAACAGCAAACATCTCTTTCTTAGTGGTAGTATAATTCTGTTGAGCATTATCTAGAATTCTACTTGCATAATAAATAGCCCTAAAAAACTTGTCTCTACACTATCCTAGAACTGGTCCTACTGCATAATCACAAGAATCACAAATGATTTCAAATGGTTGACTCCAATCAGGTATAACTATCAAAAGTGCAAAGTCAACTTATCCTTAAGAACATTAAATGCTAGCATGCAATCCTCATTAAAAACAAAAGGAGCATCTTTCTCAAGTAAATTACACAGGGATTTAGTAATTTTAGAAAAATCTTTAATGAAATGATGATAAAACTTTGCTTGTCATATAGAAAGCTACGAACTCCCTTAACATTCACTGGAGGTGTAAATTGTTCAATCGCAGAAATCTTCGCTCGATCCACCTCCAGCCCCTTTGTACCTTGTGGCCAATAACTATACCTTTTTTACCGTAAAATGGTATTTCTCCCAATTAAGAACAAGGTTATGCAAACAAGAATCAAAAGAAGTACCAAAAATGCTAAAATCATCCATAAAAACTGCACAATCTCATTGACAAAATCTGCAAAAATAGCCACCATGTAGTGTTGGAAGGAGGCAAGTGCATTACACAATCCAAATGGTATTCGTCTTCTACTGTTCCTCAAGTGCTATCGCGATCTGATTATAACCTAAATAACCATTAAGAAAACAGTAGTAAGGATAACATGCTAACCTGTCCCAAATCTGGTCAATAAAAGATAGGACAAAGTTATCCTTTTTTGTGGCTTTTTTGAGCTTCCTATAGTCAATGCACACACCATCTAGTCACTGTTCGAGTAAAGATATCTTCATTCTTTTCATTCTTTACAACTGTCAACCCTCCTTTTTTAGGTACAACCTGCATTGGGCTTACCCAAGGACTATCAAAAATAGTAAAAATAATACCCGTGTTTAATAATTGTATCACCTCATTTTAACTACTTCCTTCATGATGGGGTGAAGTCTCCTTTGGTGTTCTACGGTGGGATTAAAGTCATCCTCCATCAAAATTTTATGCATGACAATCGAGAGGATAATGCCTTTAATATCACTAATAGACCATCCTAAAGTAGACTTATGTGCACGCAACACATTCAACAATTTTTCTCTTCTACTTTACTCAATAACAACAATAATCATGGGAAAAGTAGAAGAGTCATCTAAGAAAACATAACGTAGGTGAGTAAGCAATTGCTTTAATTTAGGAAGAGGAGTGTCAACTGTGCACAAATAGACTCATAGATCATTTCCTCCTCCCTACTATGTCCTATAGGTGCCTCTACAACATTATCACAAAAATAAGCATGCTCAATATCCCAATTTTCAGATAATTCATCACACAAATCAGGCATGCCAACATTAAACTTATCACCAAGAGTCACTAACTCAACACATTCATCAACAATAGTGTCCACAACATCAATTATATGGCAAGTACTAACTGAAGGGAATAATCGAATTAAACCCACAGCGGAAGCATAAGAATCGTCTTTGATTTATTTAGAATTAAACTAAAATACAAGGGTTAAGCAATAAATACCTTCCAAATATGGAGATTCTTCTAGCGGATCTTTATCTCTTCCACAAAGTCTTCCTGGCTATGACTCGAACACAGGACCAAGACTTGTGAGAGCCTCTTGAAAGAAAATCTACAAGGGATTGGAGAGGAAGAGGTCTAGAGAGAATTCTCTAATTCTCTCTATTGAGGAGATGTGTGTTGTGAAGAATGCACAATGGCTCACACCTAGGGTCCTATTTATAGTGGTCTAGGGAAAATAATTAAATAATATATTTTAATATATAATATATTAAAATATATTTATCTAACCAATTTGAATCTTATTCAAACCGTTTAAAATTCTCCTACGACATTTTATTTCCTAATTTGGATCCAATTCAAATTTAATAAATATCTTTTATTTACTGTATCTAATATACATTAATTATTTTAATATTTAATGTATCAAATACGATAAATATATTTTCCTCTTTTATATTTAATATATCTAATATATTAAATATTAATTTGAACACTTCAAATTAAATATTAATTTGAACATTTCAAATTTTTTCTTTCAACTAAATTGATCTTTTAGTGTTACTATAAGCTAGCAAGGGGACCTTATGGACCTACAGATTATAAGCTCCAATGATACAAAATTAATTAATTAAACTCTTTAATTAATTAATTTTCATTCATTAACTATAGGTCACTCCACTATAGACCTAGAGTTGCACTCTTATGCACTGTAGGACAAGTTGTGTCCATAGATATAATCATTACATGCAAGTCAATCCTTCACGAGTTGTTCGTAATTACAGCTGGGTCAAAAGTCCGTTTTACCCCTATAATTACATATTGCACCTTAAGTACCACTGATTCTCTAATGAACAATATGTTTATAATCTAATTATAAACTAAGTCCCTCTCGGGCCAATGAGAGGGTGGGGCCCCATTGTTCAAGTCCCAAAATCAGCATTTAAGGGAACTACTCATCTACTTACCCTATATGGGAAGGAGTGAATTCCATCTTGTGAGATTATGTTCCCAGCTCCCTATTTGGTCAAGTCCCCAAAATGGTAGGCATATTGAATCGGCTACAAAAGCCACTCTCACCCATGCAAATCAAAGGACAAGCCCTCACAGGCAGGAGTTCATAACTCACTCAGGATTAAGATCGAGTCGCATATGATCATCCTGATGAAATATTAATCTTCTCAATTAACGGATTTATAAAGAGAGATTAAATATTTCGTGGTCCAGTCTTATACAAACTCATTGTATAAGATACCCCCACTCACATGTCTCCCCATGAATGATTTGGATCAAATCATTTGTAACTATTACAAAGTGGGCCGTATCAATAGTGTTACCAAGATAAGGCACCCAACCTTATCCATATACTATGACCCTTTAGGTTATTTCTTGAACATGATCCTCTCATATGTCAACCACATATTGTTCAAGATTATACTAATAACCTTGGATTTTTCATATAATGGATAATATTATATTGCAAATAAAATAATCAAAATTATTATTCATTATTAAATAAATTATTAATTACGAGGTTTTAGGGTATAAACCCCAACACTAACCTCATCAGGGTGTTTCCCTTTTTCATCATTTACGCTTAGAGTCAGAGTTCCTGTGTGAACCTCGATCAGAGTGTGTTTTGTAGTCAGAAATAACCTCTCCAGGATGATTGGGACCTCAACATCTTTCTCCATGTCTAGGATAACAAAATCTATAGGGAAAATAAACTTATCGACTTTAACTAGAACATCATCTTCTTTCAAAAAAAAAAAAAAACTAGAACATCATCTAAAATACCTTTTGGGTACGACAGAGAAAGATCTGCCAACTAAAGCACTACACTTGTTGGTTTAAGCTCCTCTGCCTCAAGTTTCCTGAAAACACTAAGAGGCATTAAATTAATACTCGTCCATAGATCACAGAGTGCCTTTTTATTTGAACACTACCAATAATACAAAGAATAGTAAAACTCCCTGGGTTGTTCATCTTCTATGGTAGCCTCCTCTGAATGATAGCACTGCACTCGGCTTTCATCTGCACTCTTTCATCCTTTTCAAACTTCTTCTTGTTTGCTAAAATTTCCTTCATAAACTTCGGATAGTTGGGTACCTTTTCAAGCGCATCAACAAAAGGTATATTTATGTGAAGTTTCTTAATATGCTCAAGAAATTTAGCAAACTCATCATCGAACTTTTTCTTTTGAAATTTCTTACAATACAAGATTTCATTAGGAACAAAAGATATAGAATTAGATAACTTTCCTGAATTAAGCTCATGAGGTGATTCCTCTTCCTCTACTACCTCTTCATCAATATCTCGTTCCTGACTTGTGCTGGGCATATCTTCCTTCTTACACTCGGGCTCCTTCAGTTCTTTCCCACTTCTTAAAGATATGGTTGTACATTCCACAAGTGAGTCAGTAGGAACAACATGTAAATCACTCTTACCTCTTTGTAGGTTGTCCAAAAGTGCTGCCATTTGATTGATTTTATCTCCCATGTCTTTGATCATTGCATCTTGGATTTCTGGCTTCACGTGCATCGACATCACCATATCGTTCATATTGTGAGAACGCTTCGAGTCTTCTCTAGTAATCTCCCTAAAATATCCTGAGATTTTGTATCTACTACTCCTGAAACATGTTGCACTACACTTTCATTAGTAACACAAAAGGATTTCAATTGAGCTTTCTTACTTGGGTGGTTCTCAACATCTTCAGGCTTAGCTTTCTGAGCACACTTGCATCCAACTCTCCTTATGCTCACAGCTTTAACATGCTTGGGACTAGGTTCCTTAGAGTCCTCCTTCTATCCTATCCCTGTCAATTTACTCAATGCCTTTGTCAGTGTTTCAACTTGAATTTTAAGAACACTAACCTCATTAGCTTCAAAAACTCCCTTTTGTGGTGTAAAATCCTTTGACAGCCATTGGTAGCTTGTGATGGTTAACTCCTCTAACAGGGCTCGAGCTTCCTTCACTGATTTAGCTAGAAAGTTCCTTCTAGCTGCAGTGTCAAGAGTAATTTTGTTAGTACTAAGCAATCCATTATAGAAAAGTTGTACCTGAAGCTAATCGGGATATCTGTTTAGTGGGCACTTTCTCAACATATCTTTATAGCACTCCCATGCATCGTATAACTGCTCCTCCTATTCTTGCTTGAACATGCAAATTTCTGTTTTGAGCTTCACTATCTTGGCAAGAGGGAAGAATTTTATGAGAAATGCCATCGTCAGCTCACTCCAAGTCAAAATACCTTTAGGGGTTAAAGAATCGAACCAATCTCTCACCCTATCCTGCAACGAAAATGGAAACAAGTGTAAATTAGTAGCATTAGAACTAACACCATTAATTTTTACCATCCCACTGATATCCAAAAACGTGTGCAAATGATAGTACGAATCCTCTAATGGATGCCCCCGAAATGAACTGTCTCAAACCATCTAAATTAGACCAGCCTTTAGCTTGAAACTGTTTGCAACGATGGGTGTGTACGCTATTCCAGAATAGTCTACATGTAACTCCTGTAGAAAATAGTCCCTAATCACCTTATTTTCCTCATCCATGGATAAAAAAATTTAGATGAAAAATGGTACGGAGAGTCTTGCAAAATTAAAAACAAGCAGAAAAACTCCAAGAATGCTATTAATCACCTTATTGCTCCTAAAAAGTGCCATAGATCACCCAACAAAAAATAAACAAAGAAATAAAGAAAACTAACAAATAAAAGAATAAAATTGTTCAGTATACATGCAAGCGCACGTGATCAACTAATATAAAATGGTAAATATTATTGAGTATCGAATCTTCACGGAATTGGGAAGGATTAGCCAATTAATTACCATACTTAGTCACATCTAATGTTATTTAGGAAAATAAACAGCCAGAAGAACATGCAACGAAATAAATAAAAATTAAGTGATAAAAAGAATGAACGAATGGAGCGCAAATTAAAGAAGTCGAGTTTAGGACATTAATCTCACCAATGGACCATTTATTAAGTCTAATGAGCATTTTCATTAATTAATCAATTTATTTGAATCTAAGGGTAATGTATCATGGAATCCTCCGTCGAGCTCCCCCAATTCTCGGGTGTAATGAATTAAATCTCGTGTCCGTCTCATTAATTAATTCTCACCCAGCATTAAAGAACCCTATCGTCAATCCTAATTGACGGTTTTATAACTATCGTGTCCAAACATCAATTATTACGCTATTGAAGTTCTAATTTATGCATTATTTGTCAAATAATAACATAAACTTGTAGTTCATTAAATCCTTAATTAGGGGATTTCATGCGTTAGGAACATTGCATAAAAATATATTCGAATAATCCATCATAAATTCCCACTTAAATACAATTACATGGTCCTAAGGCTTGATTAAGCCCTAAACTCTACAATGTAATCAAATTAAATCATAATTCAACACAAACGACCATAATCCATCTACAATCAGTATAAACACAATAGAGAAATTAGGGAAAATAAAGAAGAAAACCGTTGTGCGCTGATCCATTGATCCCGCTATGAACCAAGCGAACCTCGGATGTTAGATCTTCAATTCAACCGTTCCAATTCAGCCCCAATAATCTCTAAACACTCTCAAGTCATGGATTAGGGTGTAAAACCCCCAATTTTGCTCCCCTTCATTGATGAAGAATCGAAGTATTAGAAGCTATAATTGAGATAGCGTTGCAATGTTGTCCAAAACGACATCGTTTCTCCATAGGTTAATTGATAAAGAGCTTGTCGAAGGCTCTATCAAATATAATTAATTACCAGACCTCTATAATTTGCAATAATAGCGGCTAGGGTCGGTCTCAGGGATTGGATTTCTTAGGTTTGAGTAAGTACCATAGTTACTCACATCGAATTTTATCTAGAGAACCCAAAATTAAGAGGTGAAATAAAAATAAACTAAGCTATGTATTTACAGTGTTGGAGACACGAAACCATTTTTGAACATTTGATTTTAACCAAGTAAATCCAAGTTAATCAAATAAAGAGATTATTCATATATTTAACTCTTATAAGCTAGGAAATCACACATATATTCAGTTGACTTTCTCAAGCCCAACTAAAACACATGCTCAATTATTAAATTAACTTTCCAGTCTAAATTTCATAATTGAACATGATATTATGCAACTATCCTCAACAGCTTCTACTAGCAAATAATTCATTCCCATGCTCAAGCTTACTAATAGCTATGCACATCAATCTAGATTCAAGTTCTACTCTTCCAAGCTATAACTCAAATCATACACAATTAACTATTGGCAAAAGAATTAATCAAAACAACGAGAATGCATAACTGAAAGTTGAAATATATAAATCTTAATATAAAACTAACTATCTATCATAATCAAGTTTAAACACATGAGCTCAATCTTTCAAATCCACAATTACAACTCTAAACTCTTATAGAAGTCTAAAAACAAAAAAACTACGAAATAAATAGGAAGGAAGGGAAAAACTCTCTGACGCGTGCCACTCGTTTCTGTTGTGATACGCTATGATCTCGAGCCTTGAATATCTTCATCGACTCTCAAAAGTGCTCCCTTAATCCCTATTATGAGGTAGAAATCAACTCTAGATTGGTTCCTCTCCAAATGGTCTCCCCGAATCTGAAGCCAAAGTGTTCTTTTTATAAACATCGGAATAGCATCGAGATGTTGTGACCTAATTTAAAAAATAGATAAGGAAAATCAAGGTAGTGTTGAGACGCTACACGCAATGTCTCAACGATACGGACAAAGAATGCCTTGTGAGCGTGTTTTGGGCATTGAGACGCTATAAAGTGGTGTCTCAATGCCACTCTTGCATATTGTTCAGCCTGTGTGATATATTGACAGCGTTGAGATGCTATAGACAGCGTTGAGACACTGCCCTCTTGGGTTTCAATGTTGCAGCTTGTGTTCTTCTTATTTCCATTGCTCCAAACACGCCTTTACGCTCCAAATATTCCAATATCGTACTCAAATGCTCAATTTCACAACATTTTCTCGAATCCTACAAAATAAACAATATAAGTCGATGAAAGCACACTTTAATGCCACAAACTAGCAAGAACATAAGCCCAGAAATAACACACTTTTGTGTGCTATCATTAATAGAGTAGCATTGCAACGATACAGACGAAACCTCATTTGCATGCACGTTTCTAGCATTGCAACGCTAGGGAGTAGCATTGCAATGCTAGCTCTCGAATTTGCACACCAAATTGTGGCATTGCAACACATTACAAGGGTTGTAACGCCATCCCCTAGGCCTGAATAGCTTGAACTTCAACTCTTCTTCTCCTTAGCTTCAAAAAAGTTTTAGAATAGCTCCATATTCAATGTAAAGCTCCAATTTCTACATTTTCTCTTGAAATTTCTCGGTTTCCTGAAATTAACAATTAATCGACATAAAAGCTAACATTTAAAGCATCAAACTAGCTAAATTAAGGCATAAACATAACACTAAATTTGTGCTAACAGTATACTTGTGGCTTTGTATGGTCACAAAATTACTTAATGCATGGCCTCGTTTGAGTGTTCTTGAAATTACCTCTGGCATTCGAAGCATGGTGGTTATCGATCAACATGGTTTTCTATGGTAGGAGTCGTGGGCTTTTCCACAATTGATGAAAATTCAAAGGTTTGGTTGTGGAAACTTGAGAGAGAGTGAACTCTTTGACTTCCAAAGTGCTAGGTTAAATTGTGAATGGAATAGGGAGGGTCTCACGCCTATTTATATGTTTCCAAATGGGTCCATGCATGTGGGATTCACGTGACTTCATTAAGGCTGTTTGGCTAATTATGCGACCACATAGTTTTTTTTCTTGGAAAAATTGGAGTTGCAAAGTGCCTTTTCCCTGCACTTTGCAACTTTTGCATTTTGTTTCTCCCTTCCTTCACCTATCACTTTCTTGACCTAGAGCATTAACAAACTCATCAAAAAGTTCATAAACTTCAAACACATGAGGAAAAAAAGTTTTTCAAAGATTTTTTTAATGAAAGTCAAATCAAAAAGAGTTGATCAACTCAACTCTTAGGTAGGTCTCCAGGTAGAGGTGTTCCCTAAACGGTTGATAACTTGTGAATACAAGTTATTTAGGCAGCTAAAATTGGTCATTGAATGCCTCAGCGCACTAGAAAGGTATAAAAAGAAGGCAGATTTGCACGGAAAGGTAGTTAAATAGAGATGCATCTCAGTTCGAGTGCATATATCTTCAGTGCATAACAAGAGCATTAAATTTTAGTATAAAATGATAAGTTGATCCCTTTTTTAGGTTCATGTGTGCAGGCAAGCTAGAAGTGAAGCAAGCAGATACGAGCGTAACATCGAAGGGAAGGAATATTTGAGGCCCTGAGCGTGAAAGCGACCGAAAATGGAATCAAGGGATGCATGCCTGAGTTTCTAGAGTATGGATAGTGGAACAGTGTAGTCGTACAATGCTCAAGCGCGTAGCAGATGGAAAAGTAGAATGTCAAGAGGGGACCACTGACCGGCACACATTCGCATGTTGAATGCATAAGATATTTTGACCTTTGTGGTCCCGCCCATCTACTTGGTGTTCTCTCATAAAAATAACTGCCCTTGTCCATTTGAAATATACACAGATAGGCATGTACATGCTGAAGGGAATAATCGAAATAAACCCACGGCGGAAGCATAGGAATCGTCTTTGATTTATTTAGAATTAAACTAAAATACAAGGGTTAAGCAATAAATACCTTGAAAATATGGAGATTCTTCTCGCGGATCTTTATCTCCTCCACAAAGTCTTCCTTGCTATGACTCTAACAAAAGATCAAGGCTTGTGGGAGCCTCTTGAAAGAAAATCTTCAAGGGATTAAAGAGGAAGAGGTTTAGAGAGAATTCTCTAATTCTCTCTTTGAGGAGATGTGTGTTGTTCAGAATGCTTCAACCCAAGGGTTCTATTTATAGAGACCAAGGGAAGATCTTTGCCATTATTAAAATATTATATTTTAATATCTAATATATTAAAATATATCTTTTATTTATTTGAATCTCATTCAAATCTCCTACGATATTTATTTATTTGAATCTTATTCAAATTCTAAAAATATCTTTTATTTAATATATCAAATATATATTAATTATTTTAATATTTAATGTATCAAATACAATAAATATATTTTCCTCTTTTATATTTAATATATCTAATATATTAAATATTAATTTGAACACTTCAAATTAAATATTAAATTTGAACATTTCAAATTTAAATATTTAATGTATCAAATACAATAAATATATTTTCCTCTTTTATATTTAATATATCTAATATATTAAATATTAATTTGAACAACATTTCAAATTTTTCTTTCAACTAAATTGATCTTTTAGTGTTACTATGAGCTAGCAAGGGGACCTTATGGACCTACAGATTATAAGCTCCAATGATACAAAATTAATTAATTAAACTCTTTAATTAATTAATTTTCATTCATTAACTATAGGTCACTCCACTATAGACCTAGAGTTGCACTCTTATGCACTGTAGGACAAGTTGTGTCCATAGATATAATCATTACATGCAAGTCGATCCTTCACGAGTTGTTCGTAATTACAGCTGGGTCAAAAGTCCGTTTTACCCCTATAATTACATCTTGCACCTTAAGTACCACTGATTCTCTAATGAACAATATGTTTATAATCTAATTATAAACTAAGTCCCTCTCGGGCCAATGAGAGGGTGGGGCCCCATTGTTCAAGTCCTGAAATCAGCATTTAAGGGAACTACTCATCTACTTACCCTATATGGGAAGGAGTGAATTCCATCTTGTAAGATTATGTTCCCAGCTCCCTATTTGGTCAAGTCCCCAAAATGGTAGGCATATTGAATCGGCTACAAAAGCCACTCTCACCCATGCAAATCAAAGGACAAGCCCTCACAGGCAGGAGTTCATAACTCACTCAAGATTAAGATCGAGTCGCATATGATCATCCTGATGAAATATTAATCTTCTCAATTAACGGATTTATAAAGAGAGATTAAATATTTCGTGGTCCAGTCTTATACAAACTCATTGTATAAGATACCCCCACTCACATGTCTCCACATGAATGATTTGGATCAAATCATTTGTAACTATTACAAAGTGGGCCGTATCAATAGTGTTACCAGGATAAGGCACCCAACCTTATCCATATACTATGACCCTTTAGGTTATTTCTTGAACATGATCCTCTCGTATGTCAACCACATACTGTTCAAGATTACACTAATAACCTTGGATTTTTCATATAATGGATAATATTATATTGAAAATAAAATAATCAAAATTATTATTAAATATTAAATAAATTATTAATTACGAGGCTTTAGGGCATAAATCCCAACAATCTCCCACTTGCACTAAAGCCGGAGAGACATGTATCCTAGGGCATACTCTATACCCAACATGTTCTCCCACTTGCCCTAGCAAAGATGAGACATGTCTCGTAATCCTAGACATTCTTGGTGACCCTCAAACACTTTAGCCTGGAGAGTCTCTTTATATAGATCCAAAGAATTGCCGTTAAAAGCCATCTTGGTCACTACCATGATGCTTTCTCTCTCTCGATATGATTCCCTATACATTGGTGTTTTCTAATTTCCTTAATATTAGTCTTTGCACCAGTATTATCATAATAAAGAGGATAGACTAAATCATATTTGAAACACCTTTCAGATCTTTAAGGAACTATTTGAGTCATACAAGTCATTTTCTTGCTTCACAAGCAAAATAATTTAACTTATATATCATACTCCACCACCTAGGGTAAGATTTATTTTTACATAGATTTCCTAAATCTTTGCAAGAACCAGTGTATCTTGTAAAGATCAAATCTTTAACTGCATATACAAAAATTTCTCATCATCCATAGATAATTTGAGAAAGTTTTTAATTTTCTACTCAATGGTCATACCATTCGTTTAACTGATATATGCTAACCAATTGTATATTAAATGTTCAGTCTCATTTATGCATATCATATACTCTCAACATTTGAGGTGTCTTAAGATACACTTTCTTAGACATAAAAATCAAATATTTGACAACAATTTTGTCAATATAAGATGTTTGAGACAAGGTTAACATTTTATCCTTAAAATCTTCATTTTGGACATTTAAAATATACTGAGTCATTCCAAATCACTTATTTGGAATTGGTTACTGAATCAACGTTTTATGTTAGACATCTTACATCATTCATAATGGGTAAAAATATCACCAACATAAAACATGAGAAAAATCCACTAAGCCATTAATGATTTTCTTGTCTATACAAGCTTCATTAATATTTATCCAAAGTCATAGATTTTGATACTTTTATCAAACCTTATATTCACAGATCTAATGGTAAAATTCATTTCATAAATAAACCTTTACTATTTCGCAAACCTTTTGCTTTTGATCTTTGAAAATAAACATATCTGATTGATTTGTGTAGATGCATTATCTAAGATTTCTTTTCATAAAAGAATTCTAAACATTCATTTTCATATCCCATATGCAACAATGAATTAAATAATACTCACAGACTTTAGTATGACAACAAGTGAGAAAGTTTACTCTTAGTCTACTTTCTCCTATTAGGTCTAACCCTTTGCCATTAGTCTCACTTTGAGAGTAATAAACCTTCAACTTTGTCATCTAACATGACAATTTGGGCTTCAATTAAGTCCTTGTAAAGGTTGAGTCATCTCATAACTCTCCCACTACGATGAGGCTTATCCAATTCATGACTAGGATCCATTTGACTTTCAAATATAATTAAATTGTTAACAACTTTTGTTAACTATTTAGTGGCTTCTCTTGGAACCAATTTATTAACACTATCTCACCTTATTAAAGGTTTGTAGTCTTTTATTTGACATTTCTTATAAAATTGATATTTGTCATACAAATACCTTATTCGTTTTAGAACTACATAAAAGACCACTTTATACTCCTTAGGGGTGGCCTACACTTAGGCTTATCTTTGAACATATACAAGCTTTTTAGGCTTGTTTCAACACGTGAGCTTAACATTCCCAAATGGTGAAGTGTTGTAAACCAGCTTTACTACTCTTCTATAATCTTTAAAATTGTCTCGTAGACACTTTTAGAGGGAATCATGTTCACCATGCAATCTCTATTGCATTTCCTAACTGGAGTATGGTAATGGTGTGTAACTCATTACTAATGTGACCATGTCTAACAAGGTCTTGTTTCTCCTCTTGCAGCCCAATTTCACAAAATTGCACTTGGTATTACGATAATTGGGATAAAAACCCATTTTCTATCAATTAGTTTTAATATGCAAGGTTCGTGTACTTTCTATTATGATCTGATCATAATATCTTGATAGATTTAATTACCTAATCGTTTTTTTTTTTTAAACTTTAGTCTTAATTTTCTTGAACATTTCAAAATTTTAGACTTATGTTGTATTAGGTAAAGATACTTGTACCTTGAATGATCATCAACTAGAGTGACAAAATATTCACGACTTTATTTGACCTTTACATTCACCAGACCACTTGGGTCAGAATGTGTAAGCCCAAAATATTTTTTGGCATTCTAGCCCTATCTAATAAAGGCCCAATGATTATCTTACATGAAAGGCAAGATCTACAGACATGTAAAGTAATTAACTAACTTTTTAGAGAATTACCTTTTACTAGTCTTTTCATTCTATTCAAGTTGATGTTAATCAACCTTAACAGCCAAAGTCAAGTATCATCTTTTAGGAGAAAACAATGTCTTTCTATTTTGGATTCTATAATCCTGAATATCTCAGTATTTTGTAGTATAGTATATGTCAACATTTTTAACATATACAAATTGTTCTTATTTTCAGCTGAATGTATTTTCAAACAATTTTGAAAATATAAACTTTTATACTTCAAAGTAATTCATACTATATGAACATTTTTGTAATAAAGTTCAAGAAATTGAATTTCTCTTATGGTTACTAAAAACACCATATTCAGCATTATGTAACAATTTTTACTTAATGACATCTTAATGTCTCCCACTACACTAACTGAGATAGGCTTCCTGGTGCTAACTTGTAGAAATTATTCTACATGTTAAGTATTTTCCAAGAATTACATATTAAATGTAATGAAGAATAAATCTTGATAGTAGATCTTATATCGACTATCTAGGTGGCATTTATATTCCACAAAAATCTAGTAAATCAAATTTACTTTCATTTATATTTTTCTTCCTAGAGGCATTTCAAAAATTCCTCTTATTATGACTGTCCTAGCTAATTTAGGAACTATTTCCTTTTATATAGCTTCAATCATTTGGTTTCTTTACTTGGATTTTTGTAATACTTAATTTTGAGATCATTTAGACAATTTTCTAAATTTAGCTTATGTTGACTTCAACATTCATATGTTGTTGTCATTTTCTTTATCTTCTAAACTTGACATCTAACATGTCAACTAGGTGAATACGTACAAGCTATCTCGTTTACTTTTGATTCATTAATCACGTGCTTCACGAACAATTCGAATATCATTAGCAACAGGTTTCGAGAATATTTCTCAATAAAGACAAATTCAAAATTTTACACTACCATTATAGTGTTAATGTTACTTTTCCAAGTAATAAAATTTCTCAATTTTGACTTATCAATAATAAAATTAAAATTATGAGAGAAACTGATTGAATATTGAAATATATAGTATATAATTTAACATAATGCAAACAATTATCCATTCAATTTTAGCATAGAAATCAAACAATTTGAAAAAAAAATAATTAACCCTATAAATCATTTCTAATGCTATGGTACTTTAGTGAGTTAGAACAAGTGCCGCCGTAGGGTAGGTCAAGTATTCCTTCACTAAAATGAGACAATCTCAACCAAGTATTATACCAGAATAACTCTTATTCCTATAATATTTAGTTACCATTAGTTTGGTCAAAGACATCATTAACAACTTTAATGAGCCTTTTGTAAGTGTGACCCATTATTTTAGATCCCGTAGTTTTATCCCAACAAGTACCGCCGTAGGGTAGGTCAAGTATTGGAAACAAAACTACAATCCTATCCTTCTCAGGAGTTCACCCTGATATTGACTCATGCAAACACCTTCCGTAGGGGGACGGTCCAAAAGCCGCCACGAGGCCCCGCATGAATCTCACGATGTAAACTAATGATGGAGACCGTAGGATATGTTGACACATTTCCTTCTCCCACTTACTATAATACTTTCTCAAAAGATTCACCCTGATATTGATCCATGCAAACACCTTCCGTAGGGAGGACGGTCCAAAAGCCGCCACGAGGCCCCACATGAATCTCACGTTGTGAATCAATAATAGAGACCGTTGGATTTTTGACATGTGTCCTTCTCCCACTAAGTATTTTGAAATAGGGTTTTCTATTACTTAGAAAAATTTGGCTAATCTCATTTATCTAAGTTCCTCAATCTACCTTTCATAACCCTTATGTTGTTAGATTGATTTTAATGTGAATTACTAAGTTTTTAAACTATTTAAAAATAATAATAATAACATTATGAGCATGCTTAGTGAAAATAAATAAAATTTGACTAATTCAACTCCCAGGTCGGTTCCCAGTTAGAGGTGTTCCCTTTCGGTCAGCTTAAATACCCCAGTCTAGACAGAACCTTCCTTAGACAGAGTTCCCTTATAGTCAATTTTTATTTTCAAATTGATTAATCTTTAATTAACTATTAATTATTAGATTAATGAACATAAATATTTTTAATCTTATTAAAAAAATAATTCACTTGGATAGTCTTAAAAATCCATCATTTTAAACCCTTTAAATTAAAAGATAATCCTTGATATTTTATTCTAATTCTATTTAGAAAAATAGAAGATAAATTAAATTCCAAACTTAAACTATGGATAATCTTGAAATTCTACCATTTTAAACCATTTAAAACTAAATTAAAAGATTATCATAAATTCTAACAAATAAAGATATATTAAATTCAAATTTTAAACTATTTAAAACATGAATTCGAAATATCTTTATTTTAAGAAAATCCTAATCTCATTAGGATATATCCTAATCCTATTAGGAAAACATGGATTTCATTTATGAAAGAAAATATCCTAATTTAATTTTTCAAATATAACAATTATATTCAAAGATATGGAAAATATAAGTATATTAAGAAAATATCTCAATTCTATTAGGAATCATCCTAATCAAATTTTCCAATATAACAATTATATTAAAAAATAAGATAAGATGCATGATCATGCTTAACCTATGGTGGGATTTTAAATTTAAATGACATACTTTATGCAACAATCAAATAATTTAAAACATACATCTCATGCATAATTAAATTTAAAAATAGCAAAATTGACCGGCATATTTGGCATATCCTAAGAAATTGAAAATAATTTAAATTACAATAATTTAAATCCAAGACATATCTTGGTCTTCAATATCTTCCTTGTTCGGCCATCCAAATTTAGATTTTAAAAACCTAAATCTTGTCTTCCAATTATGGTACCAGCAGTCACAAAAATAAAAAATGAAAAACTGCATTACCCAAGTGTTGAACCCAAGACCTTGAGTATAACAAGAAGTTCATTCACCACTAAACCAAACACTGTTTTCGAATACAGGAATGTTTAATAATAATATAAAGCTTCAGCCGAATATGATTGACTTCGATTTTTCCGTTTTTTTTTTCTCGTGCACCTCTTCGTCGTCAACTTCTTCAGCGCATGTGATCGAAAATTGCAGCAATGGTAATCATTCAAGTAAAATACATGAAATCCTAACCCTTATGGGTTTTACAATGATCTAATCAAAGCAATAAATCTAATGCCAAATAGCCTAAACAATCAATTTGCAAACCACAAATATATCAAATATATGATAAATTAAAATACCCACCATCACAAAAATTTAATTCTAAATAAAACTCAAAGAGGCTCTGATACCAATTGAAGGGAATAATCGAAATAAACCCACAGCGGAAGCATATGAATCGTCTTTGATTTATTTAAAATTAAACTAAAATACAAGGGTTAAGCAATAAATACCTTGAAAATATGGAGATTCTTCTGGCGGGTCTTTATCTCCTCCACAAAGTCTTCCTTGCTATGACTCTAACAAAAGATCAAGGCTTGTGGGAGCCTCTTGAAAGAAAATCTTCAAGGGATTAAAGAGGAAGAGGTTTAGAGAGAATTCTCTAATTCTCTCTTTGAGGAGATGTGTGTTGTTCAGAATGCTTCAACCCAAGGGTTCTATTTATAGAGACCAAGGGAAGATCTTTGCCATTATTAAAATATTATATTTTAATATCTAATATATTAAAATATATCTTTTATTTATTTGAATCTCATTCAAATCTCCTACGATATTTATTTATTTGAATCTTATTCAAATTCTATAAATATCTTTTATTTAATATATCAAATATATATTAATTATTTTAATATTTAATGTATCAAATACAATAAATATATTTTCCTCTTTTATATTTAATATATCTAATATATTAAATATTAATTTGAACACTTCAAATTAAATATTAATTTGAACACTTCAAATTAAATATTAATTTGAACATTTCAAATTTTTCTTTCAACTAAATTGATCTTTTAGTGTTACTATGAGCTAGCAAGGGGACCTTATGGACCTACAGATTATAAGCTCCAATGATACAAAATTAATTAATTAAACTCTTTAATTAATTAATTTTCATTCATTAACTATAGGTCACTCCACTATAGACCTAGAGTTGCACTCTTATGCACTGTAGGACAAGTTGTGTCCATAGATATAATCATTACATGCAAGTCGATCCTTCACGAGTCATTCGTAATTACAGCTGGGTCAAAAGTCCGTTTTACCCCTATAATTACATCTTGCACCTTAAGTACCACTGATTCTCTAATGAACAATATGTTTATAATCTAATTATAAACTAAGTCCCTCTCGGGCCAATGAGAGGGTGGGGCCCCATTGTTCAAGTCCCGAAATCAGCATTTAAGGGAACTACTCATCTACTTACCTTATATGGGAAGGAGTGAATTCCATCTTGTGATATTATGTTCCCAGCTCCCTATTTGGTCAAGTCCCCAAAATGGTAGGCATATTGAATCGGCTACAAAAGCCACTCTCACCCATGCAAATCAAAGGACAAGCCCTCACAGGCAGGAGTTCATAACTCACTCAAGATTAAGATCGAGTCGCATATGATCATCCTGATGAAATATTAATCTTCTCAATTAACGGATTTATAAAGAGAGATTAAATATTTCGTGGTCCAGTCTTATACAAACTCATTGTATAAGATACCCTCACTCACATGTCTCCACATGAATGATTTGGATCAAATCATTTGTAACTATTACAAAGTGGGCCGTATCAATAGTGTTACCAGGATAAGGCACCCAACCTTATCCATATACTATGACCCTTTAGGTTATTTCTTGAACATGATCCTCTCGTATGTCAACCACATAGTGTTCAAGATTACACTAATAACCTTGGATTTTTCATATAATGGATAATATTATATTGAAAATAAAATAATCAAAATTATTATTAAATATTAAATAAATTATTAATTACGAGGCTTTAGGGCATAAATCCCAACACATGCAAAGATATCGGTTTACAGGAAAAAAAAAAAAAAAAAAGGAAGAAGAGAGCAGTAGGAGAAAGGTTTTTCAGTGAAAACCAGAAATGAGGCGTGATAGCCCCAACAAAGGATCTCACCGCGACGATACTCCAGCCAACTTACCTTACTTAGTTTTACCTTTATTTGCCTTATGCATTTGTCTTTTGTATTCATGTCTTTTATTTTCATTATGAGCTAAGTCCACCATCAATACTTGGCCTATGGTCCTTTTGTTAGTAATGTTTCTTATACACTAAATTTTTAATTAATAAAATTTATTCATGACTCTTCTTCTTAAGAGAGTTTATTTCAATTGCTTCGGTCCGATTGGCCATCCGACTTTAAGTAGTTGCTTGTTTTAGGCACCGGAAGGGTTAAAGCATGTGGAAATGCTTAAGGAGAACAAGAGTGGACATAGTTTACTAGGTTGTTTTAGGGATAACTCAACCACTTGTAGGCTAAAAAGGGACGCTGAATAATTATTTAACAAGGGCACAGAGGAATCCAACCCACATTAAGTGTGAATGCGATACCGGTTGGGAGGCATTCGTAGGTCCCCTTGCCTAGGCTCATAAATAGCTTCATCATTTATTCACATATGTGCATAGAAACGACGCAAATACTAGGTTGCCTCGGCCAGGTCTTGTCTTCTTAACCATTCCACTTATTTCACATTTACTTGTTCTGTTATTTCTTTGCCCCGAAAGTTTATTATATTAAGCGCATCCTTACATTTCTGTAATATTATGTTCATGCACCTGAACCAAATATATCATTCCCATATCTTGTTACCCTACCTTTTGCTATAAGTTCGTTACTAAGTTTGTTTGTGCATTTATATTTTGATTTTCCTTCTCTATGGATCTCGACCCTAGAATTCTTCAGGTACTGCTTGTGAGCACGTCTGGTGTATGGTTGTGCCAGCACGCTGAGTGACAAAAGTTAGATAGGTTGTTATTCACGCATTATACTACATTTCATCACATGCTCTATCATTTTACTCCCCATTCCAGCATTCATTTCACTAGTGGTCCAATAAACCACCAAGCATTTGGTACCGTTGCCAAGGAGGGCAACTGTACCATTAATTTATTTTGCACAACATTCATCTTAGTAGCATATTTTGAACAAATGGGTTGCTCTAACTTTGGAAAAACGTGATTTTGTTAGTTGGCTATTATGGGTACCTTACTGTATGCATGATGCAAACCGATGCATTCAAGTGCCCTTAGACACAAAGATATACCGCACCTTCTACCAAAGAAGGAGAGCCCAGTGCACAGAAGAAAGGGATATGGTGGAACAAGGAGAACATCAAGGCAACCAAGTACGCATCATCCCACCTAATCCACAACACAGACAAGAGGAAGAAGTTGTCAATCCCATTTTATTAGCTGATGACCGTGAACATGAGATCAGAGACTACGCCCGACCGAGATTATGTAATTTTAATCCAGGCATTGTTAGGCTTGAGATTGTGGCTGCAAAGTTGAATTAAAACCAATTATGTTTCAAATGCTGCTTGTGGCTGGACAGTTTGGTGGAAGCGCAACAGAGGACCCTCACTCACATTTGAAATCTTTTCTAGACATTTGCAACAAGTTTAAACAACCAGGAGTCACGACAAAATAGCTTCAAGTGTTGTTGTTTCCATACTCATTGAGAGACGCAACCAAGATTTGGCTCAATCAGCAACCAGTAGGGTTAATCCATTCATGGAATAACCTAGCTGAGAAGTTCTTGGAAAAATATTTCCCTCCTACAGCAAATTCCAAACTCAAATTAGACATAATGACCTTCACGTAGATGGAAGACGAGGTGTTAAGAGACGCACGGGAGCTATTCAAATGAGTGCTTTTGCAATGCCCACACCACAGTTTGCCTTATTGTCTCCAGTTGGAGACTTTTTACAGCGGGTTAATAAAAATGCGTAGGTATTAGCCGACATGTCTGTTGGGGGAGCTTTGTTGAGGAAAACATACAACGAGGCATATGAGATCTTAGATCGCATGGCTAAAAACAACTATGAATGGGGATCAGTAGATCAGACGAAACGTACGGTAGTTAAAACAACATTGGGATCATATGGAGTCGACCAAATGACGTCCATGTAAGCGCAACTCACCATGCTAACAAACTTAGTGAGAGTATGTCAACACAGAGTGTGTCTGCCGTGGTGAATCAAATCAATAACGTATCTTGCGAAGCATGTGGAGAAGGTCATCGCGTAGATCAGTGTCCTACAAATCCCAAATCATTGTATTATATTGGTCAACAAGGCAATCGTAACGATCCCTTCTCAAATACCTACAACCCCCAGAATGGCACAACCATCTAAACTTCTCTTGGGGAGGCAATCAGAAAGGGACAAATGCGACAGCCTCGGGAAGTAAGCCTTACCATCCCCTAGATTCAATAATCCTAACCATAGTTTTCTACTCCTTACTATGCAGGTTACAGTCAGAGCAATTCGGCTAACGCGTCAAATGCATCCTCCTTTGAGGTAATGATGAAATAGTATATGGCAAGCCAAAAGGAGCATAATGCAAAAAGTGAAGCATTTATACAGAGTCAAGCCACCGCCTTGCGTAACTTGGAGGTACAAATGGGGCAATTAGCAAACAAGCTAAAAATAAGATAGCTGGTTCATTGCCTAGTAGTACAAAGGCACCGCGATGAGAAAAGAAGAATCAGTGCAATGCAGTAACTCTAAGAAGCGGAAGCCAATTGTCCTGCAATGATGCAAATAAAGAAAGAGAAAATAAAGAAGAGGTTATCTTCGAGCATACCCCAATAACCACTGAACAACAAAAGCTAGAAGAAAAAGCTACACAAGTTGACGCGCCAGTTGAAAAGTAATAGAAAGAGAAAAAGGATAACCGAGTTAAGCCATCTTAGAATTTTAAACCACCACCACCCTATTCGCAAAGACTGAAGAAAAAAATGATGAGAAGCAGTTTGAACTTTTTTTATTCGTTTTGAAGGAATTACACATCAACATTCCACTAGTTGAGGCACAAGAGCAGATGCCTACCTACATGAAGTTTCTGCAGGATATTTTGTCCAACAAGCGACTGTGGAAGGAATTCGCTACAGTTGAGTTAACCAACGGGTACAACGCATGGGTGACGAATAAACTTCCTCCACACATAAAGAGACTCAAGAAGTTAGAAATTGGGGAAGCGTGCCCAACCACAATGACACTGCAGCTGGCAAACAAATCAGTGGTGCACCCCAAAGGAAATATCGAAGACCTTTTAGTAAAAGTTGACAAATTTATCTTCACTCCAGATTTTATCATTTTAGACTATGAGGCAGACAAGGAAGTCCCTATCTTCTTAGGGCAACCATTCCTTGCAACTAAAGACACGCTGATAAACATTAAAAAGGGAGAACTGAAGATGATAGTCAATGATGAGGAAATATCTTTTAATGTGCTCAACGCGTTGAAATACCTTGACGAGATTGAGGAAAGTGAGATGCTCTGCCAAGTGGAGGCAGTTCTAGAGAAAATTTTTGAAGAAAAAGAGGATGCAACCATGAGGGCAATGCGGAGGCAGAGCTGAACAAGGAAACAACAGTGGAGCAACCAGTAGTGAATGATGCGCCAAGACGGTTTAAGCCATTGCAAGTTGCTGAAAAGGAGTTTCACTTACCTAGGCCATCGATTGAAGAACCTCCTACTCTTGAATTGAAAATTTTTCCATCTCATCTTAAATATAAATTTTTAAGCGTAGGGAAAACCTTGCCTATTATCATATCTGCTACACTTAATGCTGATAAAGAATTGTTGTTGATGTAGGTTCTAAGCAGGCATGAAGGCATTAGGCTGGAGCCTCGCAGACATCAAAGGAATCAGTCCCTCATATTGGATGCACAAGATACGTTTAGAAGAGGGACATGAGGGATTTGTCGAGCACCAACGTTGCCTTAACCTAGCAATGATGGAAGTGGTCAGGAAAGAAATTATCAAGTGGATTGACACAGGTGTGATATATCCCATAGCAGACAGCAAGTGGGTCAACTCGGTAAAAAGGGAGGCATGACAGTGATTAAGAATGAGAGAAACGAGCTAATACCAACGCGCACTATTACTGGCTCGCGCGTCTGTATGGATTACCGGAAGTTGAACATGTCAACAAAGAAAGATCACTTTCCATTGCCCTTCATGGACTAGATGCTAGATTGCTTAGCAAGAAAGGCATACTACTGCTTTTTAGATGGATACTCTAGATACAATTAGATCACCATTACGTCAGAAGACCAAGAGAAAATGACGTCACATGCTCGTATGGCACGTTTTCCTTTTGAAGGATGTCGTTTGGCTTATGTAACATGCCAGGAACATTTCAAAGGTGCATGATGGTTATTTTCTCTGATATGCTTGAAACTTCAGTTGAAGCTTTTATGGATGATTTCTCATTATATGGTGACTCGTATGAAGCATGTTTAAAGCATCTCGGAGAAGTGTTCATCAGATGTGACAGATTAGTTTAGTTTTGAATTGAAAAAAAATGCCACTTTATAGTAGAGGAGGGCATTGTCTTAGGGCATTGAGTCTCTAAGGCAGGCTTAGAGGTTGATCGGGCTAAGATAGAAGTTATTGAGAAGCTGCTGCCTCCCACATCAATAAAGAGCATTCAAAGTTTTTTAGAGCATGTGAGATTTTATTGTAGATTCATCAAAGGATTTTCCTAGATTTCAAAACCCCTCTGTGAATTAATGAAACAAGACAAGAAAATTGAATTTTCACCTACATGCCATGAGGCATTCAAGAAGTTGAAGAGTTCCTTGATTACTGCCTCAGTTCTTACCGCGCCTAATTGGGAGTTCACATTTGAACTAACGTGTGACGCAACTGACATTACTGCGGGGGCAATGTTCGGGTAGCGCGTCAAGAAAATTCTCCATCCTATATATTGCGCAAGTAAGACCCTAAACAAGGCATAACATAACTATACAACTATAGAAAAAGAGCTTTTAGCTGTTGTCTCTGCGTTTGATAAATTCTATGCATACCTCATTGGTTCAAAAGTGACAGTGTTCATTGACCACGCAGCAATCGAATATTTGATGCTTAAAAAAGATGCAAAACCATGGCTTATCATGTGGGTCTTACTACTTCAAGAGTTTAACATATAGAAGTCAAAGATAGGAAGGGCTCAGAAAATCATGTGGCTGATCATTTACAAGGCTAAGCAACCCTTCAATGACTTTGACGCAAGGAGAAATTAAAGAAAAATTCCTTGACGAATAATTGTTGATGGTAAACACCAGCGTGCCATGGTTCCCAGATATCGTGAATTATTTAGTCAGTGCAGTCTTACCACCAGACCTTAGCACGCAGCAATGTAAGCAATTCTTTCATGATTTAAAATTCTATTTTTGGGATGACCCTTTCTTGTTCAGGTTAAGGGCAGACCAAATGTATCAAAGATGCATATCTGAGGAAGAAATGGAACGCATCCTAAGGCACTGCCATTCAACGCCTTTATGGAGGGCACTTTGGAGGGTAGAGGATTGCAGCCAAGGTGCTTCAATCTGGATATTAGTGGCCAACCTTGTTCAAAGACGCACACAAATTTGTCAGGCACTGCGATCAATGTCAACGCATTAGGAATATCTCAACGTGCGATGAGATTCCATATACCTACATCCTGGAGACAAAACTTTTTGATGTATGAAGCATTGACTTCATGGGACCCTTTCCCCCATCGCATGGACAGCAGTACATACTTTTGGCAGTTGACTACGTATCCAAATGGGTTGAAGCGGTGGGGTGTCCAAAGAATGATTGTCTAGCAGTGGTCAAATTTTTAAAAGAGCATATATTCATGAGATTTGGTACACCATGCGCGTTGATCAATGATGAGGGAACTCTTTTCATGAATAAGATGATGGAAAAGCTGCTTGGAAAGTATGATGTAAAGCACAAAATTGCCACACCTTATCACCCGCAATCAAATGGGCAAGCTGAGGTGTCGAACAAAGAAATTAAGGACATACTGCAAAAAGTTGTGAACGCCTCGAGGAAAGACTAGGCTCAACATTTAAATAACGCGCTCTGGTCATATCGCACTACATACAAAACTCTTCTAGGCATGTCACCTTACAAACTAGTGTTCGGGAAAGCTTACCACCACTAAATAGAATTGGAATATAAATCATAATGGGCAATGAAGAAATTAAATTTGGATAAGGCGGTGAATAGTGGGGCAAGGAAGCTACAACTTGTAGAAATGGAGGAGATGAGGCTTGATGCATATGAGAATGCAAAACTCTGCTAGGAATGCGCAAAAAGATGGCTTGACAAGCGAATAAGACAACGTGAATTTTAACCCAATCAAAATGTATTGTTGTTTAATTCACAATTACGCTTATTCCCAGGTAAACTCAAATCGAGGTGGTTGGGTCCATTCATCATTAGGAAGATATATCCACTTGGGGCAGTGGACCTAATCTTAGAGGACAGACAAAGAGAATTCAAGGTCCATGGTCAAAGGATAAAAGCGTATTACGACACGATGGAGGAGTCACCAGCCTCTATCAAACTCACTGATCTGTAGTAGAGAAAAAAAAAACAACAATCGTCGTGCTAAGAAGACATGATGCGAACAACCCCACGCATACTAGGAAAGTTTCTTTATTTTTGTTGTTTTTACTTTAGGTTTTATTTTGACTTCCTTTTGTTAAATAATCTGAAGCATGTTAGATAAGTTGGCTTTAGTATAGAGCTTTGGAAAATTTTATCTTTTGAGTGAAGAGTGAGCACGTCAAGTAAGCAGAGAGAATGACACAAATAAGGATTTTACATAACAAAAGTGAAAAAAATAAGGGTAGACTACTCACACAACAATCCAAGGTGTCGCCTTACGTCATAACTGTTAGAAAGTTGTCCCTAGTCTGCTCCACATTCTCCCAGAAAAAAGGAATGATATCCTTCATGGGAGAACTTCTGTCCTTTCAAATCCCCCATTTCTTGTGTTTAGGCAAACATGGGAGTTATTGCATAACCCACGTCTGAAACCAACCGATTGCACTCCCCAAAAATTTCTTTTTAAACTCAGCCTTCTTTGTATCTTCTTCTTACACTCATCTTCAACCTTTGAACTTTCAACTTTCAGAAAACATTTCGAAGCTCTATCCCTTTTGTTTTCCAACCTTCCTTCTTCTTGAAAATTCTCGAAAACCTATACCAAATTAGAAAGATGTCTTCCAGCGATGACACCCAGAATCGCTCATCATTCAGCTATGAAGATGCCGCAAGTAACTCGTCATCTGCCTTCAAGTCTTCAACCAGTTCCCACAGTGGAACTCTGACGAGTTGGTCGAGGGATATTCGTATCTCCTCGATGGAACCCTCTCCTGCGTCTGCCTAAAATAGTGCAGCAATTGAAGCCTCAACGCACCCTGCTGAGCAACCGGCAGAGCCTCAATATACAGCACTGGTGGCTTTTGAGCATGAACTTGCTTCCTCGGCATCTCAGGTTGGCGGAGTAGAGGACAAGGTGAAGAATAAAAGATTTAAGTGGATTGTTGGAAAGACAAAGGATGAGCGTCTCAAGGCGTTGACAAGCTCGAAAAGTCAATGGATGCCTCTCTCACCACATCTCAAGAGAAACGATTCGAAGATATTCTTGAAGAAGTTGCCGTAGAAGTGAGAGGCAAAGCGGAAGTGCCCATAGAGGGTAGGGAAAGGCAACCCTAAGTAGAGAGGTTACTTGCCCATATTGATTTGAACAAGGAGATTCCTGAGGCACCGATGGACGCAGATGAGCAAAGCCAACAAGGGGTCTGTGATAAAGAGACGCATCGAGAAGTGTTAGTCAAGGCAATCTTAGTCACATAAAGCGACAATATGGATGACCTGCCCCTGTCTGAAAGGGGGGAGCGTTTAGCAAGAAGAAGACAATGATTCCCCGCATCCACGGGGACATTAGTGGAGCATGCGAGCACATTTGAAGAAAAGACTAAGGAAAAGAAAAGAAAGGGCAAAGGGGTGGCCGGTAAGAAAGCGCGCCAGCAAAGAAACAAAAAACTAAGAAAGGCAAGGAAGTAGAGGAGAAAGGCAAGGTGACTCTGCCTGAAAGGGGATTCTTTCCTCTTGACTTTGAACTACCTGAGGTAGTCAAGTCCGCCATCGAGAAAAACCAATGGATCAGTTTCTGCACCCAGAGAGTTATCTATTACCCCGACCTGGTTTGAGATTTCTACATAGTAGAGTACAATGAAGAGATTGAAGAGGTTATGGTTCAAGGAAATTGGTTGGCTTACAATGGCGCGATGATTAACCAGCTATTCGCCATGCCCAACCCCAAAGACGCGTCAGGAAATGCGTTGATGAATTCAGATGAGAAGAGTTTCTTGGATGAAGTTTTCAAGGCGGTGTCCCTAGAAGGAGCCACATGGGAAATCAAAGAATCAACTGGTCTTCATTAACATGCTGACATTGGAGGTAGCCATTTGGATGGATTTGACAAGAATAGAATCATGCCTGCAATGCATGATCATGTCCTCACAACTCGGCGCGTCATCCTATGCTATTGCTTTATGAAGAGCATAGTAGTGAACTTAGGGGAAGTTATCACGGATGGCATAAGGGCAGTGTTTGAGAAGCCCAAGGGAACCTTTTCTTCCCAAGGCTGGTGGGCAGTCTATCCACTATGGCTGGCGCAAAGCTCAAAGAGGGTGAACCGGTTAAGGATATAACGTTGTAGTTCAGCAAGTAGTGGTACACGCGGGTTCTCTCTAACGCTAAGGCAACCGAGAAATCTATCGCTCAGTGCCTTGCCTCTGCACCAAAGGTTATAATGCCTAAGCCATCCAAAGCTGCCAAGAAAGCTGCCACCACGGTGGAAAAAGGAAAAGAAAAGATGCCCCTAGTTGCCTTTCGACCAAAGCCCAGCAGAAAGCCCAAGCCTACCTCTACTACCTTGCGTATTGGAACCTCTGATCCTCCTTTGCCTCTAAGATCTGATCCAGAAGAACGAGAATACGAGTTTGTAAACCCCTCCCCGCCTAGGGTTGAATGGATTGCCACGCGCAATGATGTCTTAGCATCCAATCCTTTTGCCTCTAAAAAATCTTTGCCTCCTACTGTAGAAAATTTACTCCTCCTCCAATTTTTACTCAACAAACCAATCAAGCTGATCAGTCATCATGGCCTGCGCCGGTGCATCATTCTGAGGCGTCAAGGCTAAACGAGCAAGTTGAAGTTGAAGATGTCACGACCATACATAGGGATCTACAGCATCAAATGATTTGCAAATAAGTTACCCCAGGCTTGTGCTATTATGATCTAAGCTTTGTTGAAATTTTTTGTGAATTATATGATGATTATGTTGCATATGTGTGATGAAGACAACCTGTGATGTGTTCTGAATAATGAGTATTTTTGCAATTTTTGTGAAATATGAGAGCATGTCTGTGATTCAAGTAAATTTAATTTTTTTGCAAAAACGTAATCAGAGTACACGCAAGTGCATGCAAAAAAAGTAATAATAAAACGGTATTCCTACCGAGTATCGTATCCACTAGGATTGATTTTTAATTCGATTAAGTATCGTGAATAATCTTACTTTACTTTATTTAAAGAAAACAATGCAAGAGCACACACATGGAAATAAATTCTAATCCTAGAAAGCAAAATAAATGGGAGACACAAATTGATAGGTAATTCTATGGGTGTTGATTGCATTCTTGGACCTTAATTTACTTAATTATGCAAGCAATTAGGCATAACCAAGTGTTTGATTCATAAGTCTAGAAGCCTAAAATTATGGAATCTCCTGTCATCTCCTCCAATCCTCGTGTGTAATTAATTAGATCATGTGTCCGTCTCATTAATTAATCCTCACCCAACATTAACGAACCTTCATTTTAAACCTCAATTAATTCTCGTTGTTTCTATGCACTTAGGCGGAATTAATTGTCATGCATTGCTTTTCTAAGTTTAATCTACTATGTCGAACTCAATTAAACTAACGATCATTTAACCCATATTCCTTACTTTGTTAAAGGCAATAAAAACGCAGTGCATAAATGAACATAAACACTAATTAAACTACAATCACAAACTAAATTAAGTAAAATTAAGTTCAATGGTCCAAGAATTACAACAACCCATAGAAATTTAGGGATTAACTAAACATGTTCATCATTTACACAGCAGAAATCCCTAATTAAAGCCATTAAAATAACTATAACTGAAAGGAAAAGGGAAAGAAAGTGCAAACGAAGGACGATCCCACGTTCCCGAGGTGATCAATCTCAAACCTGAGCTCCAAGATCTTCAACTCGCTTCAAAACGCTCACAAATCCTCCCAAATACCCTTAAATATGTCAGGAATCAAGATTAGGGCTAAAACCCTCAAAATGGCCTCCTTTTGATTGAAGAAGAAGCAAAGAGTAAATACCCTATGTCGAGACATCATTGCAAAATGCTAGGGACAGCATTGCAATGCTGTCCAAAAATGATGTCGTTTCTTGTTACGCGCAGGGGTAGCGTTGCAATGCTATAGATAGAGAGCTTCATTCCACGCATTTCTAGCGTTGCAACACTACACAGCAGCGTTGCAACACTAGCTCTCGGGTTTGCTAAATACATATGGGCGATGCAACGCCATTTCAAGCGTTACAACACCGTTCTCTCGGCTCCAAATGCTAAATTCTTCAACTCTTCACTTCTTGGCTCTCCAAAATAGCTTCGTAATCAACCAAAATACCCTCAAACACTTTGTTTTGCTCCTTAGGCTCGATTTCTATAATTTAACCACAAATAGGCATCAAAGCGCACAAAATCATAGCAAAACTAGCTAAAATAATAGGAAATAAGATAGCTTAATTGCATGCTATCAATATAATTTCTATTTAACAAAAAGGTTATAAATTTTTCCCCGTTCTTTTTTTTTTAATCTCTCTTTTTAATTTATTCTCAACCATAATAGAAATTCTCTCTAAATGAATAATTTTCAATATAATTTCTATTTAACAAAAAGGTTATGAAATTTTCTAATAAAAACAATAATATACCATTAGTAAAAATATTATAATGTCGAAACAACTTAATTTCTAAAAATTCAAATTTCAATATTATAACGTAGTTTTTAATTTTTTTTTAATAAAAAAAATAGTCCTCAACTAATTCCTACTATAGTTTTTTTTTTCTATTTATAGGTAATAATTAGTTATATATATATATATATATATATATATATATATATATATATATATATATATATATACTAACTAATCGGGGTGGGGTCGGGGTCGGGGAATACTGTTTAGCCAAAGGGAAGAAAACTCTCCTCACTCCCTATCTCATTCCCCGTGTAATCGAGGATTCCCCGCCTCGTTCGGGGCTAGCCCAGCGAGTTAAATGGAAACCTCTAATTTTAACCTTTAGTAAATTAGAAAAAAAGGTTAAATTACAAGTTTAGTCCCTGCACTTTCAGGTTTATGTCTATTTGGTCCTTGAACTTTAAAAAGTGTCTAATAATTCCCTGAACCTTCAAATTTGTGTCTATTAAGTCACTGAACTTTAAAACGTGTCTAATAGATATTTAAACTTTCAATTTTGTGTCCAATAGGTCCTTTAATTTTTAATTTTATGTTTAATAGGTCCTTGACCTATCCAATGTTTTTTAAAATTCACGAGACTACCATACACAAAAACAAAAGTTTAAGGTTCTATTTGACATAAATTTCAATTTATATCCAATAAATCAGTTAATTTTTTTAAAAAATATTCATTTTTTTTTTAAAATTCGAATTTGTTAGGGACCTATTAAACGTGTTGGAATAGAAATTTTGGCGAATCAGAAATTGTCACGTCATTACCCAACATTGATGACAAAATTATATTTAATTAGAGATTAATTAAATTGGCAAGGATCCCTAAATTAAATTATGGCAAATCCCAATATACAATTGGATTATGTGAAATTTGGGCTAATTTTAGACGAAAGTCTAAAGGGCTAGGCATAAAGTCAGCCAGACCCAATCTAGAGGTTAAGCCCAAAGTCAACCAAGCCCAGTCCGACTGACAAGCCCAAGCCCATCTGGAGGTCTTCAGGAACTCTATAAATAGAGAGCTCTCTCCTCCATTTCAAGCATTCAGAAGTTGAAAGAAACAGATTATACTCCACTACATTCAAATTAATATAAATTAAATTCATTAGATCTATTAGACACAAAATTAAAAATTCAAAGACTTATTAATTTTTTTTTAAAAAAAATAAGACCCATTAAAATACATTTTAAACTTCAGCGACTAAATGCAAACAAATCTAAACATGCAATTTAACTCGAAAAAAGGAAAAACTAAAACCCTAATTTTAGTCTTCAACACGCCGCACGAAACACCCATCACCATCTTCGATTCTCTTCTTCTTCACGCAGCTGGCAACTCAACCCTCACCATCTCCATTCTTCCTCTTCCGTTCTTTTTCTCCGGCGAAAGACCCACTATCTTACCGACGAACGGCAGCACCGGCGACGGAGCTTCTCCTTCAGCAACCTCGCGTCTTTCCTTCTCCAGCAGCGTGAATCCGACGGCCCAGGTGTCCTTCCGGCCGGCAGCAACCCAAATCGACGGCGAGGAAGCAATGCGACCGGCGATTGTCCTCCCTCCTCCCTGCGCACAGTACCCACGCGATGTAGCGTCCAGATCCGGCGTGAACTGACTCCGGCGGCGGTGCGTGGTGAGTTCGGTTTTCATTAGACCTTTATATGCTAGAAGATAAATAAACTTGTCATATTGGCATAAGCTGATACTACATGATTTATATGCTCGTGGATAAATAAACTAACCAAAATTGTGGGGTATTTGGTATAATTTAACATTTCTCGAATCAAAAGAAGTCTGTCATTTCAAAAAAAAAAAAGTCTTAGTTCATCGTTTTGTTTAGAAGAACATATAAACCCCTTCGTCTAAATCGGCTACTAAAACCCTTCTACCTGAACGTAATTTACGGTAGTTGCAGAGATTTTAAGTTCATGGAGCAAATGAGTGGAAGAGGAGAAGAAGGTTTGACTCTGGTCGTGAGGAAACCGTGTTTCAATTTGCCCACTGGATGCCCAGATTGCTTGCCCGTTTATATCTATCTAAAATTGGCCAATCTCCATTTTCACTTGGATTTCAATCTCATCTACCCCGAGTCTGGTAATCTCCCATGCCTATGCCTTCTTTCCTTCCTTTTTTCTTTTGTTCTTGCATTTGTGTAGTTATTTGCAGTGTTGATCTTATGGTTGGATGAAATTGTGGGGAAGTTGAAATCGCAGTAGGGCATTTTTATTGTTCTTTTTGTAGAGATACTTTTGTGTTTATCCGGCGGTGTCTGTATTTGTGTGCCTAAACTGGTTGTGTTTACAGTTCTTCAGTCTGATCGAACGGTCATTGATTCTGGTTCAACTAGTTGCTGTAGTTACTCATGTGAGATTACGATTTAGATACCTGTGCCATTTCCAGCGAATTAACAAGTATGATGTCTGTTTTTTTCTCTGGCAGATATAATTCCTTATGTTGAAACTGGTAATTATGTGGCGTATGATAACGAGAGGGGCGGGGTCATTGAGTGTTTAAGAGAGGATGGTATCGTTGATCTCGATACTGAGTTTCACTCAGTTCCAGAATGGGTATCTGCAAAATCTATGGTTAGTTCATGGCTTGCAGATGCAGTCATGTATGAGCTTTGGTTGGGAACTGATGGTGGTTCAGCTCAAAAGGTCTATTATTCTGACCTTCCCTGGCCGATTGGAAAGGTTTTGTACTTTAAGAAAGTACACTCTGTGAAGCTCCAACTTGGGATTGACAAAGAAAATGCTGAGCGAAGAGAAGAGCAGGTCATAAATCTTTTATTGCTTTTAACGTTTGAGGTTGCTTTAACTTGCATATGTGCTCTCGTAATTCGTCTTTTTCTTACTACTTGGTCATTAATTCAATTGGTAGATAGCACAATGTGATCGATGAAGGACTCTTTCAAAATTTTTTCTCTTTCTTGATATCACAAATTGATTGCATTTATTGGCTGACAGATTTATAGAAATGCAAATCTTGCTTATGGAGCTTTGTCAACTAGGTTAGGAAAGGAGAATTTTTTATTTGAGAACAGGTGAATCTCTTGGGTTCTGGATATCTTGTTGTATATTATATACTTCTTTAACGATCCTAATAATTTGATGATGCATCGCTTTGTCATATTGCAGGCCATCTAGTTTAGATGCACTTGTTCTAGGGCATCTACTTTTCACTCTTCAAGTACTACCTGTGAGTTATTTTCGGATCATTCTTTGGTTGTAGTAATAGGAAGCTTCTTATTCTTTTGAAATGTTAACTGTTGAAATAGTAGCTCTCTTTTCATAAAAAAATGGTAGTAATACTAGCTCTATTAACTTAAGAGAAATGTGGGTTGTAGAAAATTTATTTGCAATTTGTCATATGGTTTTTCCCAACAAATTTACATCCATATCTTGATCTTGATTTTTGACAACATCTTTATATGGATGGATCCTTAGCATATCTGGTGATACAGTTATTATTATTACTTTTGTGCATACATGTATACGCTATGAAGAGGAATGTACATGGTTAGAATATAAGAGAAATGAGCTATTAAGAAGTTATACTATGTATGATATGTTTATAAATCATAAAGTGATTTCTTATTGTTATGGTGCTGAAGTTTTTCTTTCCTACTTTTGAACCTTGTCTTTCACCAATTATTATTGTTTTTTTATTGAAGTCTTTCACCAATTAATTGTCTTGTCCATTGAAAACATAATAATAAATTGATTTCATACTGCATTAGTTTCCACTCTTATCTTATTAAAATATCCCGCTTAATGGACCTTGATCTTTGTTTGACAGACAGTACATTATTCCAAACATTGTTTTCTTTCTTTCTGCTCAATTGAAATGGTGTTCTCACTCTGGGCCTTGCTAATATTATCTACTTTATAGGAAACGTCAGTGCTTCGTAGTAAACTTTTAGAGCATAGTAATCTCGTGCGATATGCTGAGAAATATATGACAGAGTTGGTAGAAGTTGGTACATCTTCGTTGCCATCATCTTCTTCCGCACATTCCAGTTCAGGGGCTTCATCATCAACACCAAGAAGGGGTCCTTATAATTGGAGTAAGATGTTTCAACTGTCAGATATATTTTTATATTTGTTATCTAATGTTTTTTCTTTACACTTGATGAAATTAGTTTATTGGATCAGGATGTTATATTGCTAAAACATTTTAAATAGTCCTTAAAGATAAGTTGAAAATTTGGAATCGTGAGGTTTTTGGGGATGTTAGGATCAGAAAGCAGGAAGTGTTAGGTAGAATTAAAGCCGTGGATAGCTTGGAGGAGGAGGGTGATTTGAGTGTTGCCCTTAAGGAGGAGCGCCTTTCTCTGAAGGGGGAGTATGCGGAGTTGGTTAGAAAGGAGTCAGTGAGTTGGCGTCAAAAAGCTAGGGGTAGGTGGGCTGCTGAGGGTGATGCCAACTCTGCTTATTTTCATAGGGTGGCTAGTGGTAGACGGGGTAAAAACTTTATTGGTATTCTGGAGAATGAGCAGGGTGTGACGGTGCAAGGGGAGCGGGAGATTGAGGAGGAGATAGTGTCTTTTTACTCCTCCCTGTATGCCCCTGCTACACAACCTAGGTTGTTTTTAGAAGGAGTGGATTGGAGTCCCATTTCTCCTGCTGACAGCTCGGGGTTGGTTGCCCCTTTTACTATAGAGGAGATTAGGAAGGTGGTCTTTGGCTTCGATAGGTCCAAAGCTCCCGGCCCTGATGGGTTTTCGATGGCTTTTTTCCAAGACTGTTGGGAAAGTATAAAAGGGGACCTTTGGAAGGTTTTTGGTGAGTTCTTTGAGAGAGGGGTGCTGGATAGTTCCTTGAATGAAACTTTCGTCTGTTTAATTCCTAAGAAAGAGAGGGCGAGGAAAGTTGGGGACTTCAGACCGATTAGCCTGGTTACAAGTGTGTATAAGATTATTGCCAAAGTGTTGGCTAATAGATTGAGGAAGGTTCTCCCATCGACTATTGCGGATTCTCAAGGGGCTTTTCTTAAGGGTAGACAGATATTAGACCGAGCACTAATTGCGAATGAGGTTATTGAGGATTATAGGGTTCGTAATAAGGAAGGGATTATCTTCAAGATTGATTTTGAATAGGCTTATGATCATGTGGATTGGAATTTCTTGGATAAAGTGTTGGCTAAGAAGGGTTTTGGGTATAAATGGAGATCTTGGATGTGGAGCTGTGTTCGATCGGTCAGGTATTCTATTTTGGTGAACGGGAGACCTAGAGGCAGGATTTGGGCTTCAAGAGGGCTTCGGCAGGGGGATCCCCTTTCGCCTTTTCTGTTTTTGCTTGTGGTGGATGTCTTGAGCAGGATAATTTCTCGGGGTGTTGAGTGTAGAGCCCTGGAGGGTTTTCAAGTCGGGAACGATAATTTTCCCTTGTCACATCTTCAGTTTGCTGACGATACTATCATATTTTGCTCTGGTAAGGAAGAGTCGTTTTCTACTTTGAATGACTTGTTAACTTTCTTCGAGGCCATTTCTGGGTTGAAGATTAACAAGGGCAAATGCCAGTTGTTGGGTGTGAATTGTGAGCCTGGGAAGGTAGAAAGGTGGGCAGATGCAGTCGGGTGTGGAGTTGGATCGTTTCCTTCTTCGTACCTTGGTCTCCCCCTCGGGCACAACCCTAAGTCTCTCTCGTTTTGGGATCCTGTTGTGGGGAAGGTTCGCAAGAGGCTCGTAGCCTGGAAGAGGAGTTACTTTTCGAAAGGGGGTAGACTAACGCTTATTCAATCGGTTTTGAGCGGGATTCCCACCTATTTCCTTTCGCTCTTCAGTGTTCCTTTGTCCGTTAGTAAGGGTCTGGAGAAGCTTATGAGAGATTTCCTTTGGGAGGGTGTCGACGAGGGGAAAGGGGCCCATCTCCTTAATTGGGAGGAAGTGTCTAAACCGGTGGCTCTTGGGGGGCTAGGTATTGGTAATTTGAGATCCCGTAACAAAGCCCTGTTAGCGAAGTGGTTATGGCAGTTTCATCTTGACTCCTCCTCTCTTTGGCACAAGGTTATTGTGAGTAAGTATGGGCCGTCCCCTTTCGAGTGGACTGAGTGTGGAGGTCGAAGCACGGCTAGGAACCCTTGGAAAGGAATTTCCAAGGAGTATCCCTTTTTTTCGAGCTTTGTTCATTGTTCTGTGGGTGATGGGAGGGATACTTTTTTCTGGGAAGATAATTGGCTGGGGGATAGTTCCCTTTGCTCTGTGTTTCCTCGCCTCTACCATTTATCCTTAATGAAGAGTCATTCCGTGTCTGATGTGTTAGCTCATCCTGAGTCTTGTCCCTCTCCTTCTTTGGGCTTCACCCGTCCTTTGTCCGATAGGGAAACGGCGGACGTTGTTGATCTCCTTTCTTTGTTGGGTGAGTTTCGTTGCATTTCGGGGAGGAGGGATGTTCGGTACTGGAAGCCTAGTCTGTCTACCGGCTTTTCGTGCAGGTCCTTTTTTCTTTGCCTTGTTAATCCCTCTCCGTCCTATTCCCCGGGGGAGTCAGTCTTTGCCTCTCTATGGAGGGTGAAAATTCCCAAGAAGGTTAAGTTTTTTGTCTGGCAGGTTCTGCACGGGAGAATTAATACCTTAGACAGGGTGGCGAGAAGAATGCCTTCCCTGGTGGGGCCGTGGTGTTGTATTTTGTGTAGGAGGTCGGCCGAGGACATTGATCATGTGCTTTGGAATTGTGAAATGGCGAACGAGGTGTGGAGCTGGTTCCTGGTGGAGTTTGACATTGCTATGGCTAGACCGAGGGGTTGTCGTGAGATGGTAGAGGAGTTCGTCCATTTTCCTCCTTTCCGGGGGAGAGGAAAGTTCTTGTGGCAGGCAGGGGTGTGTGCTATCTTGTGGGGGCTGTGGGGGGAGAGAAATAACAGAATCTTTCGTGGGATTGAGAGATCGTCTAATGATGTGTGGTCCCTGATTAGATTCTATGTTTCTCTTTGGGCTTCTGTGACCAAGCCTTTTTGTAATTATACTGTTGGTCTTATTTTGCTTGACTGGAGGCCCTTCTTGTAGGCCGTCTCCCTTTTTTGTGGGCTTTTCTTTTTGTTTGCCCTTGTATTCTTTCATTTTTTCTCAATGAAAGCTCGGTTTACAACCAAAAAAAAAAAAAAAAAAAAAAAAAAGTCCTTAGTCCTAGCATTTTAAATAGTCCTTGCTCCTTAATTCGTTTTTAGAGATATTCTACGGTTTTCATTTGTTAATCTGACTTTGTAGTTGTTGTTCTTTGCCATGGGTTGCATGTGCATTAGAGTTCACTTTAGAAATATTTGGTATTATACTTGCGTTCATCATCTTCTGATGTTGTTGCTTATATTGGCCTTCTCTTCTTTTGTGGTGAGGGTTGTAACGTGGAATGAAGAAGATAGTTGCATGTATTTTGTCAAAGATGATATATCACCAAGCGTATTGTACCGATTCACCAATCTAAACTCACATTAGCTATAGTGCCATTGAATGGGCACTATACTCTTCTAGTCTTATTGGCACCTCAAGATGATGAGACTGATTTTATGTGCTTGTTTTGCAATAGCCACCCTTTGTCATAGCCTTCTTTTATTCAACTTATGAAATACAGTCGTTGAAATCTTTAGTCTTGAAAGTCCTTTTAGTTTTTTCTTGGGATAATGGGAAGAATACTTCTATTTCAAGTTTCTGGGCTGAGTGAGCATTGAATGGCATGCCTAATTAAGTTGCGTAGACCTCTATGCTTCTTAATAAGATTGTAGAAACTACTATGTGAAATTACTATCATGCTCTAAGAAAAGATCTGAAATCTATTATTTTCTCAATATACTTGATGCATCATTCATTAGGCTCGAAGCCAAAGACCAAGCCGAAGAAAGAAAAGACGAACGAGGAGAAAACATTTAAAAGGAGAGCCAAGTATTTTGTAGGCGCACAGCTAGTGGCAGTTCTACTTTTTCTCACCCTTATGGGCAGAGGTGATGATACTGAAGTGGAGCTGGATGATGATGAAGGCTATGATTACAGTGAATGAAATATTCTTCAATATCTACATTTTTGGAATGGATGACAAAGCCAGTAGCTCTTTGATGAGGATACCTTTTACTTAACATTTTCTACTTTAACCAAACATTTTGGTAGTTGACATCAACATATTTTAAATGGAAGAGAAGTTAGAGTCTGCCTTTCATTGAAATTTTGAAGAGCTCTTCTGATAATTTGTCAGATTCTAAAGTACTGTTTCGATTAGTTGATTCGTCTCAATAACTCTCCCGTGTAGCTCTTCTACTAAAGTGACACAATTAAGCCCAATGATCTTGTAGCTCTTTGTGAGAGTACTAGTATAGATTATATGTGGGGGATTGGTAGTATATCAGTAAGGGGTATTTTGGGAATTAGTTAGGGGTGTCTTGGTTATAAATAGGAGTGTTAGGGTCCTTAGTTGGGGGAAGGGTTTTAGTAGTGTCCATAGTGGGACTTTGGGAGAGAGATGACCCTCTCGAAAGGCTATTGTTATATTGTAACGTTCTTTGATATTGCAATATATTAATATAACAATCTACTCCAATTGTAATAACAACGTTGTGGTATTTGCAATAAAATATAGAGAAATTTCAATGAAACTGTGGAAACTCTTATTTATAAATGAGGCTTTTGAATGTTATTAAATATATGTGAAGGTGGGATTTCGAACTAGATTGAGAAGTTTTCTGAAAGTAGAATCATTCACAAGTTTGGACTCTAGAAGGTAGACTCTCAACAGCTTGTGGGAGTCTGTGTGATGGTCAGGGATGAGTAGAATTCTTTAATTTGTGTCGAGTGAACTAATATTGATGGATAAAGATATCCCACTTAGAGTTGATAATATTGAGTTGATTTATTGAGTAGTGTGGCATGCTTTCAAACTCTTACTCGTTCGAGCTTTGATGGTGTGGATAGGTCATGTAACAAAGCTAGCAATAACATTGTTGGAGTGTTGGTTTGATCATAAGCAATCCATCTTGAGTGAATAGGTGAGGCTTGATGTTCATTCCAATTTTATAATGATGGATATACTTCTTTATTGCTAATATGGATTTCAATATTAAATCAAAGTAGATAAGTACAGATAAAAAGTGAATTAGCTATAATGTTCAAAACTTGTCATATTGGACTTAAGAAAAAATCCTTATGATATTGGCATAAACTGATACTACATAATCATATGCTAGTGGATAAATAAACAAAAAACAATTAATTAATGGTTTATCCAATTACGAATGATATGAATTATATTGAAAAATAATAATGTTGAAACACCCTAATTTATTATATAGATTCATTCGATAAAAGAGAGGGCTTTACAAAGAAATGCTTAAATAAAAGATATATATTTTTTAAATAAGTACAACGTAATTCCATACTAAGTACAACAAATGTAAGTTGTGGGGATTTGAACCTCCGACCTTAAGGGACAAAGTAAAAGTCAATTGCCGCTAAACTATGCTCATGATGTCAACCTCATTTACTTTTTGTTTATTCATATTATAATTAATAAATAAATCGTTCTCCTTCTATGTTTGGTCTAATAGGAATAAACTAGAGTTTAATCTCATTCATATGGGTTAATGTTTTCTTCAACCTATTGAAAAGGCATTAGGAAAGGAAGAAAAAGGTAAGATCATCATTTTGTCTTTTAATAATGAGGAAATATGCTATAAGCACAAAAAATGGCACCATAAAAAATAATGGGCAAAATATCCATATAATTGACCATAAAGTCAACAGTGTCCACAAAAGTTGTCCGAATAATTTTATTTCTATTTTCACTTCAAAATAATAATAATAATAATTTCTTTCCATTTTGTTTTCCTCCCCCAGCCCACTGTAAACCCAATATTATTTTGAAGAAATTTATAAGTTAGTCATTGTGGTTATAATTACCATTACCATCATCATTATCATAATCTCTATAGAACCATTATTATTATCACTATTATAGATCGTGCTTCTTCAGCAGTTAAGAGAAGGAAATCAAGAAGTTAGAAACACATGTGAGAGGCTAATGGATAGACAGGTAGAGAGAAGCAAACCATGAATTAGAGATTCTTCTGGAAGAAGATGAGCAATATTAGAAATAGAGATCTTGGGAAAATTGACTTGCATGGGGGACCACAATACGAGATGGTTTATGTTATGGGTAAAATTAGACCATCGAGACGGGGTGAGAAAAATACTACAATTAAAGGCCAAATAGATAAAGAAGCCTATTATGGATCAAGACGGATTGAAAATGAAGGAAGGACGGACCAACAAGCGAGAGGAAGACGAAATGGACTTGGGCTCGGCCTTGGCCTAGGCTAAGGTCGACCACATGACAAGGCCCAATTTAGGGCCTTGTCTCCATCCCCCTTGGCTCGTGTAGCCTCAATTCAGTCCGATTCAATCCTTTTTTGTCCTATTCCAATGAGGAACCCACGATAAATCCTCAGAAAGAGGTATTTAAGCTCTCTCCTAAGGAGAGAAATAGTAAGTTCATTCCAACCACCTTAGACACTTGAAAGCCCTAATTCTCCCTCAACTCTCTTACTAACTTCTGACTTAAGCATCGGAGCTTCTGTTGCCTACACCACATCGGTGTGCAGGTTTTCTTGTTTTGTAGGTCGTATTCTTTCTTCCAAAATTACAAATCTACCGCTGTTGTCACATAGAGATCAGGTGCATTCTCCTGTCTAAGTTTGGCAACAACAGTTGGCATCATCTGTGGAGAAGACTACGCTTGCTCGAAGAATTTCTTTACCTTGCTCAGTAAAGAGATGAGCAGTAACATGAGTAATAAAAACTGGAATAGAAAACCAGGTTTCAAAATATGAATCAAAACTGAAAGGTGTTTGTCGATTAAGGTCGACCAGAAAGAGGCCGAGGCTGACCAAATAGTTCAAGCTACACAGCAGCGTGGACCTGAAGGATCGCATGAGAAGTGACAAAGAGAGCAATTGACCAGCTCATCGGCCAATCCGAGGAAACTGAGGCTGACCAAAAGGGATAACCTGTCGAAGAATTGGAATATGTTCTGCTCACGACAGAAGACATGCGAGTAAACATTGGAACAAAACTGGGGGCTGAACAGAAAGAAAGATTGATCAGCTTCCTTAGAAATGATGTAGACTAATTCGCCTGATCACATGAATACATGTCGGGAATAAATCTTGACATCGTGGTGTATTGAATGAACGTGGGCAAATATTCCAATCCTATAAAGCAGAGGCGACGCATATTCAACCAGGTAAGGATAGTGCGATGACGAGTCTTGATAAGATGAAGTGACAAGATTAGACTTACGAAGTTTGATCAAAGAGAAGAAAAAGCAATAGGTTGAAAATGCCAAGGTCGGCTCTAGGCCAAGGTTGAGGCCAACCCTAGGCCAAAGATGAAGGTCGACCCAACCCTATGATCATAGCATCATACAAAGCCTCGAAAAGTCAAGACGACGGGATCAGACCTACGATACAAAGTCTGATCGAAGAAAACAGACCGAGGCTAAGGCCGACCCTAGATTGAAGATCAAGCTACAAGTCCTTCATGAAAAAATGAACTCCAGAAGATCCAAAAAGAGATAGATAATATCTAGGGCAATATTCATAACGCAAAAAGTTGAAGGGCTAGATCTAGAAGCCCTAATTGAGCATATAGATCCTCCATTCTCTAACAAAATAATGGAGGTAGAACAACCTTTGAAATTCAAAGTGCCAACCATCAAACCTATGATGGTAAAAAGGATCCTGAATTCTTACCGATCTTGAATGGAACTGCAAGGAGTGTTCCGCCATATGATGTAGATCATTTTTCTTTCACCGTAAAAAGAACTAAAAAATTGAGAAGTAGATCACTAAGGTACTTCAAAAAAGGAAAAGATCAACTCAAATGTTAGATCTATTTGTTGACAATCAAACAGGGACCAAAAGAAACTTTGATTGCCATAGCAACTGAACTGCAAATATGTGGCATATTTCAATTAGGAAGCTCTACAAATTAAAGGATACATTGAAGAGGTTGTTGGGATTTATGCCTTAAAGCCTCGTAATTAATAATTTATTTAATAATTAATAATAATTTTGATTATTTTATTTGCAATATAATATTATCCATTATATGAAAAATCTAAAGTTATTAGTGTAATCTTGAACAGTATGTAGTTGACATACGAGAGGATCATGTTCAATAAATAACCTAAAGGGTCATAGTATATGGATAGGTTGGGTGCCTTATCCTAGTATAATTGGAGCTTATAATCTGTAGGTCCATAAGGTCCCCTTGCTAGCTCATAGTAACACTAAAAGATCAATTTAGTTGAAAGAAAAATTTGCAATGTTGTTCAAATTAATATTTAATATATTAGATATATTAAATATAAAAGAGGAAAATATATTTATTGAATTTGATACATTAAATATTAAAATTTGAAATGTTCAAATTTAATATTTAATTTGAAGTGTTCAAATTAATATTTAATATATTAGATATATTAAATATAAAATAAGAAAATATATTTATTGTATTTGATACATTAAATATTAAAATAATTAATATATATTTGATATATTAAATAAAAGATATTTATAGAATTTGAATAAGATTCAAATAAATAAATATCGTAGAAGATTATTTGAATGAGATTCAAATAAATATAAGATATATTTTAATATATTAGATATTAAAATATAGGTTAAAATACCATTTTGGTCCATGTACTTTGAGTTTTATTCCATTTTGGTCCATGTACTTTCAAATGTCCAATTTTAGTCCTTGTACTTTCAATAAAGCTTAAAATTGGTCCCTACTATTAATTTATGGTTAATTTTTCTTTAAAAAAGTTTGTCTCTATTAGCTTTTCCTCTATAAATTTTGAAAATATGTTCACATTCTGTCTTTTCTTGTATTAAAATTATTATTATTATTTAACCAATTTTGATAAAAATTAACTTCAAACTTGTCATAGGGACCAATTTTAAGCTTTATTGAAAATACAATGACTAAAATTGGACATTTGAAAGTACAGGGACCAAAATGGAATAGAGCCCAAAGTACAGGGACCAAAATGGTATTTTAACCTAAAATATAATATTTTAATTATGGCAAAGATTTTCCCTTGGTCTCTATAAATAGGACATTTGGGTTGAGCCATTCAACACAACACACTCCTCAATAGAGAGAATTAGAGAATTCTCTCTAGACCTTTTCCTCTCCAATCCCTTGTGGATTTTCTTTCAAAAGGCTCCCACAAGCCTTGGTCCTGTATTCGAGTCATAGCCAGGAAGACTTTGTGGAAGAGATAAAGATCCGCCAGAAGAATCTCCATATTTGGAAGGTATTTATTGCTTAACCCTTGTATTTTAGTTTAATTCTAAATAAATCAAAGACGATTCCTATGCTTCCGCTGTGGGTTTAATTCGATTATTCCCTTCAGAGGCAACTTCAACTGCCATAGCAGCTGAACTACAAGACAGAAGACTCCTTTGATCCATAGGTCAAAGGAAGCAACGAGCATGAAACTGGGAACAAATATTTCATATTCCCACAATCCTCCCTCCAGTGATGAGATCACCTCAGTCTCATTCAGAGGAGGGATGTTCCAAGGATAAATTGGAAACAACCAACTGGAGAAAACTCGAGTAGCGTCACACACTGCCCTGACTAGTGGTCAGGACTAAGGTCGACTAGTAGACAAAATCGAGGCTGTCCCTAGGCTGAGGATGAGGCCGATCATAGGTAGAGGCCAAGGTCGACCATAGGGCGAATCCAACTTGGACCAACCTCTCCTAAAGAAGAAAAGACACATGAAGAAATCACAAGCAACCCCGAGAGATTAGAAGCTTGGGTTGTACCTAAATCCAAAGATATGTACTCAGTTCATCTAGATAACATGATTTCTAGTTAAGAATTCACTGAGGTTGAAGCAAAAAGCAAAAGTCAACTAAAGAACCTAAGTGAAAGGAACCAAGTTGCCTTACAAAGTGAAGACAAAAAATCAAAGAAGATTTGGAAGAGAACTAGGGGCTATGCCAACCTACTCTCAATTCGATTCAAACCAATTATCCCCATACAAAGGACAAAACTAAAAGCTGAAAGCTTAGGTGGACATCTCAACTGAGCCCAAGGCAGGTGAGGGCAAGGTGACCTAAACACTATCTACGTGTTCTTTAAACATGCTCCTACGATACCATGTGCTAAGAGTTCATTTGTCCACCTCGGCCAAGGTCACCTAAACTCTTCCTAGGCATGTCAAGCATGCCCCCAAGCAAGGGAAACCCTTCAAGCTCTGACAAGCCTTAATATTAAGGCTTATTTAATTCCTAATTGCTTAAAATATTCTTGTTTTGTCTTAAGACCATTTAAAAATAGTTGAAAGATTGCTTGGAAATAAGAATGAAGGCAATTGGATAAGTTTCTAAATAAATTAAGTTTGTTTGCAAGAAATGTGGAAATTGAAAAACCAAAATTACAATATCTCGAAACTGAAATTTTGAGCAACAGAAGAATTCAAAGGAAACAATTTCTACGCACAACCCATTTATGGAAAGCCTAAATTACTGCACGAATTAGGAGAATTTGAGCACAATTTTTGGATAATTCAACCCTAGGGAGGATCTACAAAGGGCAGAAGAAGAGAGTCGGCAAGGGGCATTCATTTTTTTTGGAGATTTTTGGCTCGTGGGTTTTCCAACTAAAAGCTATATTTTCTGCAAAAGGATTTTGCTCTGTTTTTGCCGAGAGCTTCAGCTCTCTGTTTTTATTTTTCTTCAATTTCTTCTTGTATTATCGAGAGTTGCTGGTAGTATAGTCTCTGTCTTCATTCAATTTTTTTCTTTGTATTCAGTTTTTGTTTTAGTTCAGTCTTTGTTTCGTGGGTTTCAGTAGGTTTCTTCTTTGTTCAGTCTTTGTATTTCTGTTGCAAGTTGTTTAAGTTTTGTTTTTACTCCAATTTTTCCAATCCGATTCAAGTGGTACTTGGATTATTAAGACTAATCGTCTCCTAGAAATAGTGAAAGGATTGAGTCGATTGGAACGGAGTAAAGATTCATTGAACAATTATTGAATTACTTCTATTTTTAGTTTAATTCTGTCTTTTGTTTTATAAAAGTTTCAATATTTGTTGGTATACTTATAGTTCTATTGGACTCAAAGGTAGAAGGAAGTAGAACTAAATTCCTATTGGTGCTCTTAATTCTCTGTTTTTAATTTAAATTGAGAATTTTTGGAAGTCCTTGTGGTTATTTGCCCAAATTTGCATTAAAAAATATTGTCCTAATTGTTCCAATAAGCAATGCTGTTTAGGATAGAAGTTTGTATTAATTCATTTAGTTATCATTAGCAAGTTACTCAATTTTCTAATATGAACTTTGAAGGGAATAATCGAATTAAACCCACAGCGGAAGCATATGAACCGTCTTTGATTTATTTAGAGTTAAACTAAAATAAAAAGGTTAAGCAATAAATACCTTGAAAATAATATTATGGAGAATATTCTGGCGGATCTTTATCTTTTCCACAAAGTCTTCCTAGCTATGACTCGAACACAGGACCAAGGATTGTGGGAGCCTCTTGAAAGAAAATCCCCAAGGGATTTGAGAGGAAGAGGTCTAGAGAGAATTCTCTAATTCTCTCTATTGAGGAGATGTGTGTTATATCAATAATACCCAATGGCTCACCCCTAGGGTCCTATTTATAGTGGTCTAGGGAAGATAATTAAATAATATATTTTAATATATAATATATTAAAATATATTTATCTAACCAATTTGAATCTTATTCAAACCTTTAAAATTCTCCTACGACATCTATTTCCTAATTTGAATCCAATTCAAATTTAATAAATATTTTTTCTTTAATGTATCTAATATACATTAATTATTTTAATATTCAATGTATCAAATACAATAAATATATTTTCCTCTTTTATATTTAATATATCTAATATATTAAATATTAATTTGAACATTTCAAATTTTTCTTTCAACTAAATTGATCTTTTAGTGTTACTATGAGCTAGCAAGGGGACCTTATGGACCTACAGATTATAAGCTCCAATGATACAAAATTAATTAATTAAACTTTTTAATTAATCAATTTTCATTCATTAACTCTAGGGTCACTTCACTATAGACCTAAAGTTGCACTCTTATGCACTGTAGGACAAGTTGTGTCCATTGATATAATCACTACATGCAAGTCGATCCTTCACGAGTTGTTCGTAATTACAGCTGGGTCAAAAGTCCGTTTTACCCCTATAATTACATATTGCACCTTAAGTACCACTGATCCTCTAATGAACAATTTGTTTATAATATAATTATAAACTAAGTCCCTCTCGGGCCAATGAGAGGGTGGGGCCCCATTGTTCAAGTCCCGAAATCAGCACTTAAGGGAACTACTCATCTACTTACCCTATATGGGAAGGAGTGAATTCCATCTTGTGAGATTATGTTCCCAGCTCCCTATTTGGTCAAGTCCCCAAAATGGTAGGCATATTGAATCGACTACAGAAGCCACTCTCACCCATGCAAATCAAAGGACAAGCCCTCACAGGCAGGAGTTCATAACTCACTCAGGATTAAGATTGAGTCGCATATGATCATCCTGAAGAAATATTAATCTTCTCAATTAACGGATTTATAAAGAGAGATTAAATATTTCGTGGTCCAGTCTTATACAAACTCATTGTATAAGATACCCCCACTCACATGTCTCCACATGAATGATTTGGATCAAATCATTTGTAACTATTACAAAGTGGGCTGTATCAATAGTGTTACCAGGATAAGGCACCCAACCTTATCCATATACTATGACCCTTTAGGTTATTTCTTGAATATGATCCTCTCATATGTCAACCACATACTGTTCAAGATTACATTAATAACCTTGGATTTTTCATATAATGGATAATATTATATTGCAAATAAAATAATCAAAATTATTATTAATTATTAAATAAATTATTAATTACGAGGCTTTAGGGCATAAATCCCAACAATCTCCCACTTGCACTAAAGCCGGCGAGACATGTATCCTAGGGCATACTCTATACCCAACATGTTCTCCCACTTGCCCTAGCAAAGATGAGACATGTCTCGTAATCCTAGACATTCTAGGTGACCCTCAAACACTGTAGCCTGGAGAGTCTCTTTATATAGATCCAAATGACTGGCATGAAAAATACCATCTTAGTCACTACCATGATGCTTTCTCTCTCTCGATATGATTCCCTATACATTGGTGTTTTGTAATTTCCTTAATATTAGTCTTTGCACTGCTATTATCATAATAAAGAGGATAGACTAAATCATATCTGAAATACCTTTCAGATCTTCAAGGAACTATTTGAGTCAGACAAGTCTTTTTGTTTCTTCACAAGCAAAACAATTTAACTTGTATACCATACTCCACCACTTAGAGTAAAATTTATCCTTATATAGATTTCCTAAATCTTTGTAAGAACCAGTGTATCTTGTAAAGATCAAATCTTTAACTCTATACACAAAAATTTCTCATCATCCATAGATAATTTGAGAAAATTTTTAATTTTCTACTCAATGGTCATACCATTCCTGTAACTGATATATGCTAACCAATTGTATATTAAATGTTTAGTCTCATTTATGCATATCATATACTCTCAACATTTGAAGTGTCTTAGGATACACTTCCTTAGACATAAATATCAAATATTTGACAACAATTTTGTCAATTTAATTTAAGATGTTTGAGACAAAGTTAACATTTTGTCCTTAAAATCTTCATTTTGGACATTTAAAATATACTGAGTCATTCAAATCACTTATTTGAAATTGGTTACTTAATCAACGTTTTATGTTAGACATCTTACATCATTCATAATGGGTAAAAATATCACCAACATAAAACATGAGAAAAATCCACTAATCAATTAATGATTTTCTTGTCTATACAAGCTTCATTAATATTTATCCAAAGTCATAGATTTTGATACTTTTATCAAACCTTATATTCACAGATCTAATAGTAAAATTCATTTCATAAATGAACCTTTACTATTTCGCAAACCTTTTGCTTTTGTTCTGTGAAAATAAACATATCTGATTGATTTGTGTAGATGCATTATCTAAGATTTCTTTTCATAAAAGAATTCTAAACATTTTTTTTTATATCACATATGCAACAGTGAATTATATAATGCTTACAGACTTCAGTATGGCAACAAGTGAGAAAATTTACTCACAGTCTACTTTCTCTTATTAGGTTTAACCATTTGCCATTAGTCTCACTTTGCAGGTAATAAGCCTTCAACTTTGTCATCTAACATGACAATTTGGGCTTCAATTAAGTCCTTGTAAAGGTTGAGTCATCTCATAACTCTCCCACTACGATGAGGCTTATCCAATTCATGACTAGGATCCATTTGACTTTCAAATGCAATAAAATTGTTAACAACTTTTGTTAACTATTTAGTGGCTTCACTTGGAACCAATTTATTAACACTATCTCAACTTATTAAAGGTTTGTAGTCTTTTATTTGACATTTCTTATAAAATTGATATTTGTTATACAAATACCTTATTCGTTTTAGGACTACATAAAAGACCACTTTATACTCCTTAGGGGTGGCCTACACTTAGGCTTATATTTGAACATATATAAGCTTTTTAGGCTTGTGTTCAGCATGTGAGCTTAACATTCCCAAATAGTGAAGTGTTGTAAACTAGCTTTACTACTTTTCTATAATCTTTAAAATTGTCTCGTAGACACTTTTAGAGGGAATCATGTTCACCATGCAATCTCTATTGCATTTCCTAACCGGAGTATGGTAATGGTGTCTAACTCATTACTAATGTGACAATGTCTAACAAGGTCTTGTTTCTCCTCTTGCAACCCAATTTCACAAAATTGCACTTGGTATTAAGATAATTGGGACAAAAACCCATTTTCTATCAATTAGTTTTAATACGTAAGGTTCCTGTACTTTCTATTATGATCTGATCATAATATCTTGATATATTTAATTACCTAATCGATTTTTTTTTAACTTTAGTCTTAATTTTCTTGAACATTTCAAAAATTTAGACTTATGTTGTATTAGGTAAAGATACTTGTACCTTGAATGATCATCAACTAGAGTGACGAAATATTCATGACTTTATTTGACCTTCACATTCACCAGACCACTTGGGTCAGAATGTGTAAGCCCAAAATATTCTTTCACATTCTAGCTCTATCTAATAAAGGCCCAATGATTATCTTGCATGAAAGGCAAGATCTACAGACAGGTAAAGTAATTAACTAACTTTTTAGAGAATTACCTCTTACTAGTCTTTTCATTTTATTCAAGTTGATGTTAATCAACCTTAACAGCCAAAGTCAAGTATCATCTTTTAGGAGAAAACAATGCCTTTCTATTTTGGATTCTATAATCCTGCATATCTCAGTATTTTGTAGTATAGTATATGCCAACATTTTTAACATATAAAAATTGTTCTTATTTTCAGTTGAATGTATTTTCAAACAATTTTGAAAATATAAACTTTCAGACTTCAAAGTAATTCATACTATATGAACATTTTTGTAATAAAGTTCGAGAAATTCAATTTCTCTTATGGTTATTAAAAACACCATATTCAGCATTATGTAATAATTTTTACTTAATGACATCTTAATGTCTCCCACTACACTAACTGAGATAGGCTTCCTAGTGCTAACTTGTAGAAACTATTCTACATGTTAAGTATTTTCTAAGAATTACATATTAAATGTAATGAAGAATAAATCTTGATAGTAGATCTTATATCGACTATCTAGTTGACATTATGTATATTCCACAAAAAATCTAGTAAATCAAATTTACTTTCATTTATATTTTTCCTTCCTAGAGGTATTTCAAAAATTCCTCTTATTATGACTGTCCTAGCTAATTTAGGAACTATTTCCTTTTATATAGCTTCAATCATTTGGTTTCTTTACTTGGATTTTTGTAATACTTAGTTTGAGATCATTTAGACAACTTTCTAAATTTAGCTTATGTTGACTTCAACATCTCATATGTTGTTGTCATTTTATTTATCTTCTAAATTTGACATCTAACATGTCAACTAGGAGAATATGTACAAGCTATCTTGTTTACTTTTGATTCATTAATCATGTGCTTCACGAACAATTCGAATAGCATTAGCAACAGGTTTTGAGAACATTTCTCAATAAAGACAAATTCAAAATTTTACACTACCATTACAAGTGTTAATGTTACTTTTCCAAGTAATAAAATTTCTCAATTTTGACTTATCAGTAATAAAATTAAAAATTATGAGAGAAACTGACATAATATTGAAATATATAAAATATATAAAATATATAACTTAACATCATGCGAACAATTATCTATTCAATTTTAGCATAGAAATCAAACAATTTGAAAAATGAACCATATAAATCATTTCTAATGCTATGGTACTTTAGTGAGTTAGAACAAGTGCCGCCGTAGGGTAGGTCAAGTATTCCTTCACTAAACTGAGACAATCTCAACCAAGTATTATACCAGAATAACTCTTATTCCTATAATATTTAGTTACCATTAGTTTGGTCAAAGACATCATTAACAACTTTAATGAGTCATTTGTAAGTGTGACCCATAATTTTAGATCTCGTAGTTTTATCCCAACAAGTGCCGCCGTAGGGTAGGTCACGTATTGGAAACAAAACTACAATCCTATCCTTCTCAGGAGTTCACCCTGATATTGACCCATGCAAACACCTTCCGTAGGGGGATGGTCCAAAAGCCGCCACGAGGCCCCGCATGAATCTCACGATGTAAACTAATGATGGAGACCGTAGGATATGTTGACACATTTCCTTCTCCCACTTACTATAATACTTTCTCAAAAGATTCACCCTGATATTGATCCATGCAAACACCTTTCGTAGGGAGGACGGTCCAAAAGCCGCCACGAGGCCCCACATGAATCTCACGTTGTGAATCAATAATAGAGACCGTTGGATTTTTGACATGTGTCCTTCTCCCACTAAGTATTTTGAAATAGGGTTTTCTATTACTTAGAAAAATTTGGCTAATCTCATTTATCTAAGTTCCTCAATCTACCTTTCATAACTCTTATGTTAGATTGATTTTAATGTGAATTACTAAGTTTTAAAACTATTTAAAAAATAATAATAACATTATGAGCATGCTTAGTGAAAATAAATAAAATTTGACTAATTCAACTCCCAGGTCGGTTCCCAGTTAGAGGTGTTCCCTTTCAGTCAGCTTAAATACCCCAGTCTAGACAGAACCTTCCATAGACAGAGTTCCCTTATAGTCAATTTTTATTTTCAAATTCATTAATCTTTAATTAACTATTAATTATTAGATTAATGAACATAAATATTTTTAATCTTATTAAAAAATAATTCACTTGGATAGTCTTAAAAATCCATCATTTTAAACTCTTTAAATTAAAAGATAATCCTCGATATTTTATTCTAATTCTATTAGAAAAATAGAAGATAAATTAAATTCCAAACTTAAACTATGGATAATCTTGAAATTCTACCATTTTAAACCATTTAAAACTAAATAAAAAGATTATCCTAAATTCTAACAAATAAAGATATATTCAATTCAAATTTTAACTATTTAAAGCATGAATTCGAAATATCTTTATTTTAAGAAAATCCTAATCTCATTAGGATATATCCTAATCCTATTAGGAAAACATGGATTTCATTTATGAAAGAAAATATCCTAATTTAATTTTCAAATATAACAATTATATTCAAAGATATGGAAAATATAAGCATATTAAGAAAATATCTCAATTCTATTAGGAATCATCCTAATCAAATTTTCCAATATAACAATTATATTAAAAAATTAATCTTAATTCTATTAGGAAACAACGTAATTAAAATTTTTAAATATAACAATTATATTCAAAATTAAGATAAGATGCATGATCATGCTTAACCTATGGTGGGATTTTAAATTTAAATGACATACTTTATGCAACAATCAAACAATTTAAAACATACATCTCATGCATAATTAAAAATAGCAAAAATTGACTGGCATATTTGGCATATCCTAAGAAATTGAAAATAATTTAAATTACAATCATTTAAATCCAAGACATATCTTGGTCTTCAATATCTTCCTTGTTCGGCCATCAAAATTTAGAGTTCAAAAACCTAAATCTTGTCTTCCAATTATAGTACCAGCAGCCACAAAAATAAAAAAGAAAAACTGCATTACCCAAGTGTTGAACCCAAGACCTTGAATATAACAAAAAGCTTCATTCACCACTAAACCAAACACTGTTTTCGAACACTAGAATGTTTAATAATAATATAAAGCTTCAGCCAAATATGATTGACTTCGATTTTTTAAAAAAAAAAAAAAAAATCTTCCGTGCACCTCGTCGTCGTCGGCTTCTTCAGCGCATGTGATCGAAAATTGCAGCAATGGTAATCATTCAAGTAAAATACATGAAATCCTAACCCTTATGGGTTTTACAATGATCTAATCAAAGCAATAAATCTAATGCCAAATAGCCTAAACAATCAATTTGCAAACCACAAATATATCAAATATATGATAAATTAAAATACCCATCATCACGAAACTTTAATTCTAAATAAAACTCAAAGAGGCTCTGATACCAATTGTTAGGGACAACCGACCCTCGACAGATCTCCACATTAGTATGATATTATCCACTTTGGGCATAAGCCCTCATGGCTTTGTTTTTGGTTTCACCCAAAATGCCTCATACCAATGGAGATAGTGTCCCTCACTTATAAACCCATGATCTTCCCCTTATCTAGCCGATGTGGGACTTTGGTCGCACTCCTAACAATCCTCCCCTCGAACAAAGTACCAACCGAGCCTCCCCTCGAATAGTCATCTATTCATCTAGCTCTTATCCTGGCCAACTCCTTTACCGGAGCACGCCGCCAATCCAGGCCAAGTCCTTTACCGGAGCACACTGCCTATCCGATAGAGCTCTCTACCACGGATCTCCACCATGACTATGCCTTTGGGGGCTCGCCTCCTTTGTTTGGCACCCGAGGATTCTACCGATCACGGCTCAAGGGCATGGCTCTGATACCACTTGTTAGACACAACAGACCCTCGACAGATCTCCACATTGGTATGATATTGTCCACTTTGGGCATAAGCCCTCATGACTTTGTTTTTGGTTTCACCCAAAAGGCCTCATACCAATGGAGATAGTGTCCCTCACTTATAAACCCATGATCTTCCCCTTATCTAGCCGATGTGGGACTTTGGTCGCACTCCCAACAAACTTTTCCTCAAAAATTAGTTGTAGGTTTTTTACTTTCAACTTGAGCTAAACTTCTTAGGGGGTTCAAGGATGTGAATTCCCTAAGAAGTAATTGTAGCCAAAATTCCACTAAAAACCAAGCCTACATCTCAATTGTTTGCTTGTATTGAATAAATTTCCATTGAGATCCTAGAATGATCAACTAGGGTAGCAACTCAAGCTTAGATCTAATACTGACGGAGTTAGTGATAAGCAGATTTCGCACTAGTGATGGAGAAAAGAGCTTAGACATAAGCCAATTCTTTACCCTAAACATAGGAATTAAAGACTTCAAAACCCATAAAATTGTTGAGCCAAATTATCCAAGATAGATGGACTATAGACATATAAGTCACTCACTTAGTCTCCTAAAACCTAATTTCAAGGTGAATAGGAGTAGGAATTTTGGTTTACAATTGAGTGTAGAATATGTTGGAATTGTAATTTTGGTTTGCAATTACAACTTAGGGCAATGATATTCTTGAGCCCCTCATTCCTCTAAAATTTCTTTTGCAATTTTCATTTGCCAAGTCTATTTAGTTTGCTACTCAATTTTGTAAATTGTTGGTTTTAAGTACATGGACAAGGGGCTTCTTCTTAGTTAAAATTCCATTTAGTAAGACTTAGATTGTTTTTTCTTATTAGAGTTCACTTTTTTTTAGCAAAAAATTCATAAAAGTAAAATGATGAAAATAAATGGAAACCAAAGATGGATCTCACATTCATTGGTAAAACATTTTACAATATGGAAGATAAAGAAATACAAATACAAGAGAAAAACTTGAGAAGAAAAGAACTAGTCCCCATTCACGTCCATGTTGCCATTGTTGGGATTTATGCCCTAAAGCCTCGTAATTAATTAATTAATTAATAATTAATAATAATTTTGATTATTTTATTTGCAATATAATATTATCCATTATATGAAAAATCCAAGGTTATTAGTGTAATCTTGAATTTATGTGGTTAACATACGAGAGGATCATGTTCAAGAAATAACCTAAAGGGTCATAGTATATGGATAAGGTTGGGTGCCTTATCCTGGTAACACTATTGATACGACCCACTTTGTAATAGTTACAAATGATTTGATCCAAATCATTCATGTGGAGACATGTGAGTAGGGGCATCTTATACAATGAGTTTGTATAAGACTGGACCACAAAATATTTAATCTCTCTTTATAAATCCGTTAATTGAGAAGATTAATGTTTCATCAGGATGATCGTATGCGATTCGATCTTAATCCTGAGTGAGTTATGAACTCCTGCCTGTGAGGGCTTGTCCTTTGATTTGCATGGATGAGAGTGACTTTTGTCGCCGATTCAATATGCCTACCATTTTGGGGACTTGACCAAATAGGGAGCTAGGAACGTAATCTCACAAGATAGAATTTACTCATTCTCATATAGGGTAAGTAGATGAGTAGTTTCTTTAAGTGCTGATTTCGGGATTTGAACAATGGGGTCCCATCCTCTCACTGGCCCGAGAGGGACTTAGTTTATAATTAGATTATAAACAGATTGTTCATTAGAGGATCAGTGGTACTTAAGGTGCAAGATGTAATTATAGGAGTAAAACGGACTTTTGACCCAGCTGTAATTACGAACAACTCGTGAATGATCGACTTGCATGTAATGATTATATCTATGGACACAACTTGTCCTACAGTGCATAAAGTGCAACTCTAGGTCTATAGTAGAGTGACCTATAGTTAATGAATGAAAATTAATTAATTAAAGAGTTTAATTAATTAATTTTGTATCATTGGAGCTTATAATCTGTAGGTCCATAAGGTCCCCTTGCTAGCTCATATGAACACTAAAAGATCAATTTAGTTGAAAGAAAATTTTGAAATATTCAAATTAATATTAATTTGAAGTGTTCAAATTAATATTTAATATATTAGATATATTAAATATAAAAGAGGAAAATATATTTATTTTATTTGATATATTAAATATTAAAATAATTAATGTATATTTGATATATTAAATAAAAGATATTTATAGAATTTGAATAAGATTCAAATAAATAAATATTGTAGGAGATTTGAATGAGATTCAAATAAATATAAGATATATTTTAATATATTAGATATTAAAATATAATGTTTTAATTATGGCAAAGATTTTTCCTTAGTCTCTATAAATAGAACCCTTGGGTTGAGCCATTAGACACAACACACATCTTCTCTAGAATTAGAGAAATCTCTCTAGACCTCTTCCTCTTTAATCCCTTGTGGATTTTATTTCAAGAGACTCTCACAGGCCTTGGTCCTGTGTTCGAGTAATAGCTAGGAGACTTTGTGGAAGATATAAAGATCCGGCCAGAAGATTCTCCATATTTTCAAGGTATGTTATGCTTAACCATAATATTATTATTTTATTCTAAATAAACTCAAATCGATTCCTACGCTTTCGCTTGGGTTTAATTAGATTATTCCCCTTCAGCCATCACCTCCTCCATTGGAATCATCAGAATCAGGAAAAAGCAGATGAGGCCAAGACCGACCCCCCTTTAGCCTGAGACTTACCCTACCAAGAAAGCCTTAAAGGTTCATTAAATCATCAACACATTAGCAAATAGCTTATTCAAAAGCTAAAATCTCATAACTACATAAGAGAAAAAATTTCAGACAATAGAAGATCACAGGAGGTCCCAGACGAGGAAATGGATCAAAACAAAGTTCAGAGCCTATCCTTGACAAGAGGCCGAGGTTGAGCATGCTTGTCCTCAGCAAAGACTATGTGCCTAATTCACCAGTGATTCTGTTGGAGTGTTTAACACTCAAGCGGAAGCAATTAGGATCTTAGGCACTTAAATTACATCAATTTAGTGAACAAAAGCATGTTGTCCAAAAAAAAAAACACAGAAAATGAAGAACACTAACTTTTGAAGATCAAATTCCTTCAATCCGTTGGTTTGTTTGAATCACGAACACTTCGTGGACTACCGTTAGTGTCTTCCCCGCTATTCTCCGACCTTAGAACGGTTTGTGGGAACCAAATTTGTGAGAAATTGAAGGGAAAAGTGAGAACAAGTTTGATTTTTTTTTGTTTTGAGGGGAAAACTCCAGCAAGCTCAAAACTTTAAAAAATGTCTTCCAAAGCCTATTTAAAGGCTAAATCATGCAATTAAACTCTTGTAAATGAAGACACATCAACTGAGATTGGATTAGTCATCAAATTAGGTGGCTAATTTGTGAGAAATCCACGAGATTAGTCACCAAAGCACCAATTTTTTATATTCAAGACTTTTCTTGAATTTTAAAGATAATCTTTAATTAATTTTAATTAAAATTAATTCAAATAACTAATTTTAAATAAAATTAATTTTAAGTAATTAATTAAACATTTTAATTAATTATAATTATTTAATTTAACATCAAATACCAAATTAAATAATTGCACCAATCTCGACCTCTTTCAAAACCGATCGTTTGAACATGAATCCCTATTAATGTATAAAAATCAAACCAAAATATGTATCATATACATATTAGTAATATTTAAATCATATTTAAATATCCTTCAACTCTTTCTATAATATAGTTTAATTCATAATTAAGCTATAATACGTTAAGTATATCGCATATAATTAATGCTTACTCCCTAAATCGAATTTAAACAATTTAAATTCTCTCATTACACTGTTTTAAGGTTTAGTCTGATATTCAAATTCTCTCATCGCATATAATTAATATTGAAATCGGTGGGTCAAAACTATCACCGCTCGCAAAAACCCATTTGATTTGGAGGAAAATATTCAAAATTAAAGGGAAAAGAAATGCCTCCGGCGAAGAAGGGGAAAACGAAAGCTCCGAAAGCTACTGAATCAATTCAATCCTCCGTCAAAACCAACAATTTCCCTTCTTGTCTTCGCTCTGTTTCTCCTTCTTCCGTCGCCATCACCATCCACGCAAAGCCTGGCTCCAAGATGGCCTCCATCACAGGTCTTTCTCTCTCTTTCACTCCAAATATTTTCCGTTTATGAAATTAGAGTCGTAAGTTTCTTGAAATCCTTGCAGACTTTGGCGATGATGCGTTGGGAGTGCAAATCGACGCACCGCCCAAAGATGGAGAAGCGAATGCTGCACTTCTTGATTACATGAGCACTGTATGTTTGCCATTCGTTGCTGCTTATTATTTGAATTTGAAAGATTTTTTCATTCGTAGTACTTGAATTTTCATTACCAATTTAACCAATTTTCCTAGAACTGAAATTGATTGTACTTGTTATTTGGGATTTTTTCTGAAGATTCGAAAAATTGGAATTGATTTGAGCTAATTGGTGTATCAAATGGATTATATTGCTGCTCTTAGTTTGTTGAAAATCCGGTGCTTGATCACCCATTTGTATTTAGGGCTGTTTTTCCCGTTGCATGTAGTGTAGGGGTTGAAGTCTCCTGTCTACTTACGGTGTAGTATAAAACTTCAACACATGTTAACAGTAGCTATACAATTCCCAAATTAGAAAACTTGAACGAATTTCAAATCTAGCTTTCAGTTTCCCGGCATTCTTTACAAGCTTCCTACTTCATTTCTCCATTCTAACTACCCTTAACTTGTATAATTGAAGTGAATTCATGTTTATAAACCACTTGGTTTAGTTTATATTTCAAGGGAAGCTTTTTGATCTCTTGTTAAAGCACCTGTGCGTTTCCTTACAACTACTAGCAGCCCCCAGATACCTGATATTCTGTACTCTAGCAGCTGCTGCATTCAAAGATCTCTCGTTTGTCCTGTTTTCACACAGCTCGTAACTGTTTAATTTTGTTGCTTGTATTACTTGATTGTAACTTGGATCTTCTATTTACACATTCTTTAATCTTTCCCTCCACAGTGAAGTTAGCTATGAGAGAGTAAATAGATTCTTCCTTTTTTGGGAAAAATGATTCGAGATCAAAGGCAAAAGGAAGCTATAATACCAAATGATACACTCAAACTCTACCATTAGTGGCTTAGGCAAACCTTGTTAGAACATGCACCCCCTCAACACCCACAATAACACCTAGTGCATACATAAGGAATCATCCAAGGGAAAGAAGAAAGGGACTAACCTTGATAGTCAAGCATTTGAATAGAGAGACCTAGTTCTTAATCCAAAGTTGAAACACTCCACAAGTTTGATGACCCATCAAACTTGAATTGAATGTGTTTAAGGAATGTGCAACCTAAGCTAGGACGCAGCATGCTCTTAGTTCGGAGCAAAAAGAGGAAACTCTCATTTCATTTCATCAAAATGTCCAACCTCTCCAAATTTACAATTGAAGACTTTAAATAGTGTCATGTGTTTGGCCAACTAAAGAACTAAAAACAATTAAATTAAACCCTAAAACCTAATTTGAATAGTGTTTTGTTATAAGTAATATGGGAGTTTATCATATGGGCAAACTAAACACACTTGACTATTGGGCCAAAGAACTATTAAATAAATTACACATGAATTTCAAAAGAAGATTGCATGAGAAATATGTGGAAAACACTTCTTTAAGGATCATAAACCCTAACCCCTAAATTGGAGCTCTCGAGTTTGGTATCTTCATGTTGTCTTGAAGCTCCTTTCTCCACATATTCTTCTTCCTCATAAAACTTGATACTCTAAATGTTGAAGTGGAAATCTCTTGCTTTACTTGAAGCATATGAGCATTGTTCCCTTTTAAGTCTCCTTATATTTATCTCGCAGGTTTTAGGTGTCAAAAAAAGACAAGTATCAATAGGTTCTGGTTCTAAATCAAGAGACAAGGTTGTGATCGTGGAGGAGGTCAGCTTGCAAAGTGTTTTTGATGCTTTGAATAAAGCTTTAACATGTGAGTGATTCTATGGGATCTTTGGAGGGTTTACACCCATTAACGGAATATCTGCATACTGTAATAAGAACAGGTGGATTAACTACTATTTTGCTCCTGGAACATTTTTAATCGTGTCACTGGAAAGTTATTCAGCTAGATGTAACACTTATATGTCTATATTTGATTTAATCCTGAACAATATTTTATGTGTTGTACATTTGCAGAGAGTTTCAACTTATGTTACTGAACTGAAATAACTTAACCTGACTGCTAGCCTTATATACTTCTGCAAAGATGAGATTTCAGTGAAATTGAAATGCCTATCTCAACATAAGGTGATTAATCTTGATCAATTGGTTGGTTCTTATACCATTTAAAATGTTCAATTTTCATCCTCTCTCACTTTTCCACTGTTAAAAAAATCAAAGAGAAAAAAAAAGTTTTGCAGAGCGATCAATAAAAAAATAAAAAATAAATAAATGATTGATACATTTCGAATCTTCAATTAATAGTACTTTTATAGTCCACTTCTTCCCATAATATAAGTGAAACAGAAAATATAAAGATTCACCATTAAAGCAGCCCAAGTGAGACTTGCCATATCATGAGAATTATTTCCCCTCTCTCTATGAAAATGATTAATCTTGTTCAATTAGTTGATTCTTATGCCATTTCAAATTTTCAATTTTCATCCTTGCTCACAGTTCATAACACTCTGAGATTAGATTGTACCCTTTGCAATACTCAAAATCTGCCATCGACTGCCTTGCCTAACTATGACCCAATTAACTGATAACTAGATTCCTAGAGCGAATAACTCTGAATCTCCTAACATGAAAAGAGTTCACCAAAAACATTTACCTACAGAACTCTTTAGCATTCTGGATAGTTGCTATGGCTCTAACATGACATCCTTTAAGTGCTTCAGGATTATTAAGGAATTAAGTATGTTGTGCAACTTTTTTGGGTATGGAAGTGAAATTTAGGAGTTTCTTTAATCTAAGCATAACTCAACTGGTTAAGATATTATAATCCAAAAGGTTAGATATTCGGATCCTCACTCCTCACATATTATTGAACTTTAAAAAGTTTCCTTCCAATTATTTTCTTTTTACATTGGAAATCAATATGAGTTGTGAATTGTAGAAATAGAAGTGGGACACTGTGTATACGTTAAATTAACATTACGTATATGAAATGCAGACATGATATATCTTTACATGAATATATAGATACATGTTCTAGATTGGTGTATTGAACCTGTATCATTATTGTTATAGTATATATATATATATATATATATATATATATATGGATTTAGGAGCTTATTAGCCTTTGTCCTTTATTGTAATTTTACTATTATTAGTTTAAGGCTTCCATGTATGCCTATATATATTTGGCTCTATTGTATAGAATGAAATAAGAATTCTCTCATATTTTGTCTCACAATAACATGGTATCAGAGCTATTTTTCCTAGAGAATTAGGTTTCTTAACAATTAGGGTTTTGGGAATTAGGTTTGAGGTTTAGAACCCTTTTGTTTAACACCTCTTGTTTGCACTTAAACCCACTGTTGCCGCCGCCGTTGCAAATTATGTCAAAATTTTATGTCCTTTTTCTTGTCACCACCCAGCCAAAACGGAAGCCCACCTTCCGATTTACAAAACTCTAGAATCCGACAGCCAAACCAGTTGCGCGTGGCCTTTACACGCCACCGGAAGCTGCCGCCTCCTATTCCACGCGCCGGCGCGTGAGAGCACGTGGAGGGTCCGTTTTTCATTTCGTCGCTTGGGTTCGTCTCCTTTTGTGGTTTCTAGCCATTCTGTGTGCTTGGATTTGTCAAAATCTCCTTCTTTGGTCTCGGGTTGTGTTATTTGGAGTGAGTTCAGTTGGTTTTCGTGCGGTTCAAATCTGTTTTTTTTTTTTTAATTTTCTTGGGTTTATTTGCAGCTGCGTGTGGCCAAAATCCTCTTTGGTTTCATGGATTGCCATTTTATGCTATTCCGACCTATTTGTGTGGTTATTTTAGTCATCATTGGCTCATGTTAGACATTATTTTGGAAAATAATTAGTTCTTTTTTATTGGGAACTCCATTCTAATTAGTTTTTCAGAAATTGTGCAGTCATTTGCATTTGATCTCGTGCTTGTAGATTGGATTTTGTGGTTTTACTTTCGTCATTGACATAAGGCTGAACAAGAACTCGCAGTGATGTCTAATATGGTTCAATCACGGACTCAATCCATCCATTGTTCATCCAAGAAGCCATTTTTTAATTCTATAGTCAAGTATGCTAAATTCCCATATTACCAAAAATCATTGAAAGGATTTTCTTCTTCATCATCTACGTTTACCCCTATTTCAACCATTGTTAGGTCAGGTAACATGTATCATTGTCTTCTTTCATCTTCTACCAAATGGGTCATAGACTCTGGTGCTACCGCTCATATGACAGGTAGTTCCAATTTGTTTTCCACTCTTTCTTCATCTACATCCCTTGCTGATGATACTTTGACAAATGGATCAAAATCATTTGTTCTTGGATCTGACATAGTCAATCTAACCCCATCACTCTTTTTGTCTTCTGTTCTAAATTTACCTCAATTTTCCTTTAATTAGATCTCTATTAGTAAGCTCACTTTTGACCTTAATTGTTGTGTTTCATTCTATTCTGGCTATTGCTTGTTTCAGGATCTTGTGACGAAGAAGATTATTGGTAAAAGACATGAATCTAGAAGACTTTATATTTTTGATCCTCAAGTGTCAGACGTTGCCTGTTTTGGAGTCATTTCTCCTTTTGATGCTCATTGTCGTTTGGGTCATCCATCTCTTTCAGCGCTAAGAAAGCTTTGTTCTGAATTTCATAACTTGTCTTCATTAAATTGTGAATCATGTCAATTTGCTAAATTTCATTGTCTTAGTTCAAGCCCTAGAATGGATAAGCGAGCAAGTGCGCCTTTCAAATTAGTTCATTATGATATTTGGGGTCCTTGTCTGGTTTTGTCCAAAAATGGATTTCGATATTTCGTTACCTTTGTTGATGATTACTCTTGTATGACTTGGTTATACTTTATGAAGAATCGTTCTGAGTTACTTTCTCATTCTTGTAACTTTCATGCTGAAATTTGAATTGATGTTTCTCTTAAAATTTTGAGAAGTGACAATGCCGGTGAGTACTTTTTTGAAGCACTTAGGTCATACCTATGTAAGCATGGAATTCTTCATCAATCATCTTGTGTCGATACTCCATCTCAAAATGGAGTTGTTCTAAAGCATTTTTGGATTGATGCAATTTCTATGGCCTGCTTCTTGATTAATTGCATTGCATGCCTCATCTATTCTTAAAGGTCAGATTCCGTATCACGTTTTATTCCCAATGATGATATTTTTATCTATACACTTGTGTCTCCTACACCCTCTCCTGATCCATCCCCTTTGACATATGTCCCTACTTGTCCACCTATTACTCAAGTCTATTCAAGACGACAACAACCTCCAGGTGAATGTCTTGTACCAGAAAATTCTTCGTCATTAGATCCAGGACCAAGTGATGAGCTTCCTATTACTCTTCGTAAAGGTAAAAGTTCTTGCACTTTTCCTTTTTCTTCTTTTGCTTCTTATGACCACTTGCCACCTTCTACATGTTCTTTTATTGCATCTCTTGAATCTAACTTGATCCCTAAAACTGTTCATGAAGCCCTGTCTCATCCTGGTTGGAGCAATGCGATGATAAAAAAGATGAATGCCTGATAATGGTACCTAAGATTTAGTATCTCGTCTGGTAGGAAAGAAAGCTATTGGATGTAAATGGGTGTTCGCTGTTAAGGTCAATCATGATGGTTCAGTTGCTCGATTAAAAGCACGCCTTGTTGCCAAAGGCTATGCTCAGACGTATGTGATTGATTACTTTGATATATTTTCTCATCCATTCTATTTAGGTCATGTTTGATAACCATTTCAGTTTTTGATTTTTGGTTTTTCTATTTTCTAGTTTTTGTTTTTTAGAAAAACATCTAGGCATGGAGTATTGGTTTACCAACTATGTTTGATAATTGTTTTTAGTTTTCTAATTTTAAATATAGAAGCAAAAAATTAATTACACATTTATATATCAATTTTTACATATATATACATACATACATACATATATATATATATATCTGTTTACAATGAGTTTTAGTGAAGAAATGTAACATGTGTAATGAATTTACCCTTGAAATGGAGGGGGAACTCTCCATTTCAAGCGTTCTTCAGGGACCAAAGTGGGCTTGAGCTTGACTGTTAGACTGGGCCTGGTTGACTTTGGGCCTATCCCTTTGAACTGAGCTTGGTTGACTTTGGGTCTAACCCTTTAGGTTGGGCCTTGTTGACTTTGGACCTAGTCCTTTGGGGTTGGACTTTGGTGATTGGGGCCTCCCATTCGGACTTTTGTCTAAAATTGACCAAAATTTCATATAACTCAATTGCATATTTGGATTTGCCATAATTTAATTTAGGGATCCTTGCAAATTAATCTTTAATTAAATATGATTTTGTCATTGATGTTGGGTAATGACGTGGCAATTTGTAGTTAATCGACAATTTTCATTTAACAAATGTCTCCTTTTCGAGATTTATGCACAAGTATGTGTGTGTGAATCTTGAAAAAGATGATTGGAATCAATATGCAAGATTTTTGTTCCTCATTTTGACTCCATTTGATGTGTCAATTTAATCAAACTATGAATTTGACTCATAATTTAGATTTTTTATTTGACACATTTTTATGCCAGTTAATCAAAATATGAATTTTGATCACAATTTTGATTTTCTTATTTGGCAACAAACTTTGATTTGAATTTTGTTAGAATTTACACTCTACCTTAATTCTAATTTGAATTTCAAGTGGTCTTCAAATTATACCCACTTTTCTTTTAAAATTTTTAAAATTTATTTTAGTGCATAGTTTAGAACCTACCAATGAATTTGAATTTGAAGCTTGAATTTAGAGTAACCAAATTATGGTTTGAGAGAAAATTTGGATTATGCCCAAATTTTGGTTTGAGGTAAAAATTTAAAATTTACTGACTTTAAATAGAATTCGAATCTTGGCTTGAATTTGGAGTAAAATTTGAATTTAAGCTTACCCAAATTTTGATTTGGGAGGAAATTAAGCCAAGTTTTGCCCTTTTTTAGATGATGGTTTGAATTCGAAATTTATCTGGGATAAAATTTGGAATATGCTCAAGTTTTGATTTGAGTTACGAGACTTTTTTTTTTTTTTTTATATAGAATCTTGTCTTTACCCAATTTTTGCTTGAATTTGGAGAAATTTGAATGTGTCCAAATTTCAATTTGGCAAAAGGTCTCGATAATCCGATATTCAAATAAAATTTGAAGTTTAACCAACTTTAATTAAACAAGCATTTGACCTTGTTTCGAAATTGATTTGAATGAAATGTAAGATTTTGAATTTGATGAAATTCGAAATTTTGCCAGCATTCAGAATTAATTTTGGTATATGCCCAAATTTAATTGGTTTAAGGAAAGAAAAATCAAATTCTCCAAAGATTTAGATTGAGAACTTTTTGAGGACTTTTTTTATTATTAATATTGTAGTTTTTAAAACTTATTATAAAAGTATTGTAATTTTTAAACTATTTATAACAATATTATAGTTTTAATTCGCTAACAGATGGTTGTCTCTTTAAGAGACGACCATGTACAAGCGTTTAAGATAGTCGTCTCTTTCAGAGACGACCAAGTGTACGTAATAGATGGTCGTCTCTTCAAGAGACGACTATCTCAAACGCGTGTACATGGTCGTCTCTTCAAGAGACGGCCATCTCCATTTTTTTTTTTTTAGTTTTTTTCTTCATGCATGTTGATAGTTGTTTTTTTCTTTTTCTAATTTTCTTAATTCATTTTTTCTTTTTCATAATACTATTTTAATTCCTTTTTCATAATATGATTTTTTTTAAAAAAATTTAAACACAAATATTTTAATTGCTAAGTAATGGAATAGTAGTAAACACAAATATTTAAATTGATAAGTAATGAAATAGTAGATAAAATATTAAACCAAAGTGAATGTTCATTTTTTTTTAGTGTTTTGTTCATTCTTTTTAAAATAATAGTTATTTTTTCTTTTCTAATTGTCTTAATTCCTTTTTCAGAATATGGATTTCTTCGTTTTTAATTTTAACAAAAATAATTTAATTGCTAAGTAATGAAATAGTAGATAAACTATTAACCAAAGTGAATGTTCACTTTACATATAAGAATAAAAAAAAGTTTAGTGCGTGCCACATGGTGGAGGTCATCAATTACGAGGTGGTTGTCAACGACGACCCCTCAGTGCCTGATCCTGATCCTCTTGGGCTTCCAATTAATCTGATTCTTCATATGCTCTAGTAGGGTACAAATAGTGATCGTGTTCTCCACGTCCACGTCCGTGTCCCCGAGCTTGTGATGATGATGATAGACCAGCCTCATAAGCATAATGTGGTGGTATATGACGGTACCATGAACCAGGAGTCGGTATCATCATCATCAGAGTGGAAGAACTAGTACCATTTGCGTCTGAGTGATGGGAGGCATGTCGTCCGCATCATGGTGAACCTCATCATGACGAACCTCCTCTCTTGCAACATCTTGCTGCTGAGCATTGTTCTGCTGTTGAGCATGCCTTCTTTGTTTAGGACCAGGTTGAGGAGCCATAGGGATGCTATATAAATAATGTAACTGATCCATATTTAGGTCCCAACTGTTGCACAAATTCAGAATCTCTAAATTTTGTGAAAGTTCTTGAATTTGTCTGAAGCATGACCTCTTCAAATGATAAGAAAAATTAGACAATATTGATAAATGAATTTATAATTAAAGTAAATATAACTTTAGAATTTAATTGAAACTTGTATTGCTTGACCAAAGGACGCTCCCTCGCGAGTGATGTAGCGCTGAGTAATATTCATATACCAATCAATGTAATATGGAGTCGTATGTCCATATACATCAACTGAAGGAGTATTGGCTACAAACTCTCGACGTGAATGCCATCTTTCTACATATGGTGTCAGTGCGATCGACCAATCTTGTTATCGAAGGTTTATGTCATGCAACTTTGGCTCCATCTGACACACTTCTGGGATAATTTGTTTCATCCCAAATTGTCTCATCGCTTTGTCCGACAGATATCACTCAATAATATGAAAACATACGAGTGGGCTCATCGTACGCCAAATATCATGACCATTTCTACAATAGTCAGGCAATGTGGCCATGACATTTGTGTACGGCTCCCAAATCATCTAAAATTCTAAAATATAGACGAATAGTATTTGTAAAACAAATCAAAAGTATATAAGTTCTTTTAGTAAGCACGTACTAAGTCGGGTTTAAGGAGGTCAAACATATATATGTATTGGACAAGTACATGAGTAGCTGACCCAGTGACACAAAATTGGTCTCTCCACTTACATTAATATTAAATTTTAAATTTCAACAAAAGTCATTCACAAAAAAAAAAAAACAAATATAATAAATTAAATTAGAAATTTGTTGACATACTGAGAACCAAGTGCACGCCCAACTAATGTAGCATCGTTGATGTGGCGACGTTGAGGAGCCATCGTTGGGAATCGTTCCTAACTCCAAAGCTGTAGAAGAATCATAGGCCAACAATCTCGCGAGCATCTAATCGAATCGCCTTACAAAGCTGCCTATATAACCAGGTTAGGCAAGTTTCATCCCAAGCATATCTTTCTACAACCCCAAAGTCTGATAGAAGTGGCAGGAACATTAGATGCACTTTGTCCCCAGATTTTTCGCAGAATAAGCTCCCACAAAATAGCTGTAAAATGTATGCTCCGGCATACCTCGTTATGGTCACCTCATCTGCATCATCATTTAGTCATGGAAATTGAGATGCTAACCAAGGCAAGCTTAATCTGGAACCCCTAATCTGGTTAGGACCTAGAGTCACCTCGAGCAATCGTTCACAGGCTTGCCTCCAATCATAAGTCATCGTTCCAATGACAGGCTCGCCGTCCACTGGTAATCCAAGTAAAACTGCTACATTTTGTAGAGTAACAGTGCACTCCCCCCAGGCACATGAAACTTATGTGTTTCTGGCCTCCACCTCTCTACGAGTGCACTGATGAAGTGCCAGTTTAACTGAATGAATCCTAATCTGGCCACCCCATCCAACCCTACTGCATGAATATGAGGCAATATATGGCGGTGCAGTGGGATGTTGCGAGAGACAACTGCTTCTCGGCGTCTACAGTGCAGCTCTTCTAAATTTTGATCCTACCAAACAAGCTCTAATTTATGAGACTGTTGAGCATATAAAACTGATAGATCAATTGGCCCTAGATTGATATCATAACCTAAAAAATCAACAAATTGAAATTCAATTCATATTGAATATAAATAACAAAATTTAACATAAACTTATAAATAAAAGAAATAAAAAACATGACATTGAACTTAAACAATGCCATTAAGTACCAAATGACAACAAAAGTCAACAAAGAAATATAACTTATGTCATTAAGAACCAAAATTACAACAAACGACAACAAAAGACAATAGAAGACAACAAAAAAAAAAAATACTACAAAGGTGCTTCTCTTTGTCTCGAAGGACAACTCCTTTGATTGTGACCCAATTGATTGCACAGGCCAGAACGTTGTTGAGTACTTGGCTCTCTCCAGTCAATTTCATTGTGGTAGCGAGAACTCTTTGGTCTACCAGGTTCTCTCAATAACTTGGGTCAGCATATAAAACAAGCATGTTAGGAGGTATGATCCAATAGTCTTCATGAGGGATCAGTTGAAATTGAGGAGAATAGCATGCAGTGTATGTTGAAAGCTTATAAGTGTCCTCAATGAAATCTTTAAAGTTCAACTTCAAGTGCGAGCAAACAACCATGAAATGTAAGCATGGAATGCCATAGGATTGCCACTTATTACAAGAACAATAATGGACTGAACCATTTTCTCCTCTAATTAACCTCAAAGATTGAATATTCCCTCCTTTAGCATTGAAGTAATGGAGTCCAGTTTTTACGTGAAATATACCAGTTTCTCGATCATAGGATACTACTTCATGCTTACTCGATCGTGATGCCCACTTCACAATCTTATCAAGAGCATACCTGATATATATTTCATTTAGTATGATTATATTGAAATAAAATAATTTGACTAATATGAAAATACGTAGCGTAATTACCTGGTATATTTCTCTCGTTGCTTTAAAATTGTTCTTATTTCTGCTCTTCTATTCTCAAAATACACTACACACTTATAGAATGTAAGTTGAGCAAGTGTAGTGATTGGCAACATTCGACCTCCTTTGAGAACTCCATTTACTCTCTCTGCCAAGTTAGTGGTCATTCACCCATATCTAAACCCTCCATCGTGCGATTGAGTCCATTTCTCAATACTAATGTTGTTGAAAAAGCTCATACAAGAGCTGTTCATTAATTTAATCTATTCAACAACTTTGTTGTACTTACGTACTTGGTGTTGACAACCAGCACAATAAACCAAGTTTCTTAACTTTCGACACTTATATTTTGAATTGAAGTTGTTGGGCAATGTGTCGTAAGCAAAACCTGTGATGAGAGTTACCAGCCGTCCAACCATTTTGTGGAGTGTTAACAGCAGAAATTATACCACCACGTCGGTCTGAAATCAAACATACATCTTTCTGCGTAATAATTTGTTTGGGGTGTTTCAAAAACCAGGCTCAAGTTTGGCGACACTCCTCGTCCACATCGGCAAATGCAAGTGGAAGCAATTTTCCATTAGAGTCAACTGCTGTTGTAATTAATACATTCCTTCTATATTTGTCATACAGGTGAGTACCATCAACTTGAATTATGGATCGACATTTTTTGAAAGCCTCGATGCAAGGACCAACAACCCAAAACACCGAAGTAAGGATGGCATGATCTGCACTTTCACCAAAATATTTTATTTTCCACTCTACATGTGTGTTGGGATTGGTATGCTTCACCATGTACATCCACTTAGGCAAAAGCTTATATGAATCATCCCAATCACCAAACACTCTGATCAAAGCCTTCTTTTTTCCTTCCCACATCCTCTGATAGGGAACATGGCACCCATACTTTTCTTTTATGTCAGTTTGTAATTTTGATACACTGACAAAAGGCTTATTTTCACAGTTTCACATACTTCAATGGAAATTATCGTAGAATTTAATTGCACATGACTCTGATTTAATTCTGAATAAAAACAGACATGTTGCTCACCATACTGAGTTATCTCGAAAAAGCCATGTGATTTTTTTTATGGTACGAAGCCGCCATCTACAAAAATCTTCCCATTTTTGACACCGTACTGCCCATATCGCAGGTGTTGACTCCACAACCTCATATGGTGCGTGACACCTAATAGCAAAACATTTTACCTAATGTTGAAGAATCTCTTTGTTGTTACAAATTAACCATTTATATAATATGTTCCTTTCAACAACCACTGGTTCTTGGATGAGATCATGTTTCATAGTGCTATTTATTACATTGTTATCCAACTCACTGAATGTATTTGAAGGGATATCATGTTCATTACCACCAAAGTCTAGTTCTTCAAACTCATCATTTGTTTCAGTTATGAAATCCTTATACGTATTATCCACCACCATAATCTTCACCATCACATGGTGTGACAACTGATTCAGGCTTGGGGTAATACATTGGCTAGAGGTTTCTCCCAAGTTCTGTACATTCATGTTGACCATTCTCATACTGATATATAAATGCACTAAAGTTGGAACTGGCATCGTAATTGAAAACATTAAGTTCATTGCTTGTTGGTTAGGAATTGGTATTGGTATATATCTTACTGATCCAAATAGTGTTAACTTAGGGTGTCTATATACTATCTCTAACTGATTTGTCCTCACATCTGCACCAAGTGATAATCCTACCAATTCAACAAATTGTTCAAAGATGTCCCCACTATTCACATTAATAGAAAAGCCTCCACAGGCTGGTTGGTCATAATCAACTCCATCCACCCCATCAATCATAGAACCATTTGTATGCAAAACAAAACCCAAACATTTGTCTCCCATCTTCTATAAGGAAGAAAACAAGATATAAATTAGAACTAATCTAACTAATATATGCTTCAGTAGTTTCCCAATTCTAAAAGTTAAGTTTAAGGAATGAAACAACTTGCATAATTCCTAATCAAATCTAGAGATAAACATTCAAACACTTTCTAATCAATTACAAAAAAATTATCCAACTCAATTTATAGTTTAAAAAGAAAAAGAAAACTAATTTCTTCCTATATTAAACTCAATTTCTAAAAATTTAATCAAAATCTAGAGCATTTTCTAACAATCAATTACAAAAAAATTATCTAACTTAATTTATAGTTTAAAAAGAAAAAGAAAATTAATTTCTTCCTATATTAAATTCAATTTCTAAAATTTGATCAAAATCTAGAACATTTTCTAATCAAACAAAAAATTATCTAACTCAATTTCTAGTTTTTTTAAAAAAAACTAATTTCTTTCTATATTAAACTCAATTTCTAAAATTTATTAAATCTAGAAGTGTTCTAATCAAACAAAAAATTATCTAACTCAATTTCTAGTTTAAAAAAAAAAAAACTAATTTCTTCTTATATTAAACTTAATTTCTAAAATTTAACTATCCAATTAACCTAAATCGGTTAATCTTATAAAAAAAACATAAGTCCAACAAATCTTTGAAAAAAAATTAAATCCAATGAATTATTAAAAAAAATAATAAATCCTACTATTTTTAAAAAATTAAATCCAACATATCTTAAAAAATATGTAAAACTAAAAAATCTTATTTAAAAAAATATATCCAACAATGACAAAATTCATATTTATTCAATAGATCCACAATAAAAATAAGTCAAATCATAACAAAATAGTGAGAAAGATTTAATAAAACTCATGAATCTCACAAATTTTGTACTCCTTGGATATGGTGGACGTTTTTGCTGTTTAGACCTTCCAATGCCCACAAAATGCTCCTTTTTACTCCAATGCCAACAAAGATCAACTTTATTTACTGAGATGGTGACAAAAATTTCAAGTGGGCTTGAGAACGAGTAGAAAACAAGAGAGGAAAGTGGGACTGTGAGGTGTGGGGCTGGTTTTTTGATTTCAAAAATCGAATGTGGGGCTGTGTTTATTTTGAAGAAGATGGAAGGGATTTTGTTCTCTGTTATGGTCGTCTCTTCAAGAGACAACCATCTTTAAACGTGATATCGACGGTTCAGTGATGGTCGTCTCTTCAAGAGACGACCATGTCTCGAGTCCGTGCAATGTGGCAAAATTGCAAACAATGGTCGTCTCTTGATTTTTTAAAAACGTGAGGCATGGTTGTCTCTTGAAGAGACGATCATGTCTCGAGTCCGCGCAACATGGAAAAATGCAAACGATGGTCGTCTCTTGATTTTTTAAAAACGTGAGGCATGGTCTTGTCTTGAAGAGATGACCATCTCAAACGCTTGTACATGGTCGGTTGTCTCTTCAAAAGACGACCATCTGCCAGCGAATTAAAATTACAATATTGTTATAAATAGTTTGAAAATTACAATATGTTTATAATAAATTTTAAAAACTACAATATTAATATATATATAAAAAAAAGTCCTTAGATTGAAGGTAAGTTCAATTTTGAACTTTGTAGAAATTAAATTTGGATATTTAGGCTTAAACCAACCTGAAGACATGCCTCTCCTAAACTTGAACTTTGGATTTCACTCCTAGACTTTTGGAGGAACAAAAACTAAAATAACAACTAAATCCTCAACCTAAGGCTGCTACATTTGTTGAGGAGCAAAAACAAAAATGACAACCAAATCTTTAACCCAAATCTTCAACAAAACCACAAAGATTTGGTTGAGATTTAACTTTGGATCTTGATATCGTATCAGTTGCAATTTACAATTCTCAACCTATAAATAGAGATCAATTGCTTGAGAAATTTCCACATTGATTGCCAAAGAAGAAAGAAGTGAGGAAAGTGCATAATTTCCACCAGAAAATTTTTGTTCAGTTTTAAGATATCCAGGCAACATTCACATTCTCAACTTAGTGGTGTTGTTTGTGGGCTTGTTCATCGAAGCTTGAGTCGAAATAGTTGCCACGGTCATGGGTATTCGCTGAATCGTCGTTGGGTCTCTGTCGAATTGTCGAGCTCCAGCCGCCGCAGGTCTCTAACAAACTGTCGAGCCTCAGCTGCCATTGTGCCCATCATCGCCGTCAAGCTGGAGCGGTAGATAGCCTAAGAGCGCCGCACAGCTGTATGCTCGAACTGAAGCTGCCGTCGCCAAGTTCGCCTAAGCTGCCGAACCTTTGCACATCCCTGTTGTCGCTGGATTTGCAAGGTTGGTTGTTCCATCTTGTCGCTGTCAGATCAAGCTGGGGGAGATGAAGAGGAAAGGATGAAGGCAGTGTGAGAGAGAGGGGGGAGATGGAGAGGAAGAGATGAAGAGATTTGGGGAAGAGAGAGAAAGTGCTTGGTGGGGTGGTGGTGGTTTGCAGTCGAAGAAGAAGATAGAGAGGAATGGATTTTTTCTTTATTTTTTTTTTTTTTCACAAATTTGTGAATGCCTACAAACTCCCCCAGCCCACATGCACCAATAGGCCAAATGAGTAGGACCTATTTTTGAATTCAAAACCTTTTTTTAAGAAAATTGTAAGTAATGTCTACAAATAAATAGCTATAATGAAAAAAAGATAAAAATGTTTCATATTTGGGATTATGGCTATCAATTTTTCAGGAAAGAGTGAGAATAAAAAATCATCTCCCAATTCTACCCCCAGTGTATAGTATTATCTACATTTAGGCCAATTCAACCACAAGATCTTTTTTTTTTTTTTTAAATCCCAGGGACATTTCGAAAGGCCTTAAAAAAATTCCTAAATTTATGGGATTGGATTCTAAAAATTGAAAAAAGGTGAATAATTTATATATACATATCTAATCATATGTTTTTTGTTTGGGTGAATTCAAAAGAATGGAAGAAAATGGGAGAATGTACTCGGAGAAATGTACCTTTCAGTTTCCTTCCGGTGAATGGGAAGAATCTTGGTTGAAGAATACAAGACTTAGAGAGGGACATTGACCTTGGTACCTTTTACACCATAGGACCTCAATGCGAGAGGAAGCAGTAAGGAAACTGGAATACAGAAGAACGAGTTCAGATACTTACCTCACTGTCGATCGTCAATACAACAAAGGGGAATCAAGGGGAGGAAGAATTACATTGAATTGAGAGTAGGGCTAAGGGTTTCAAAACACGCGATTTTTTTGGGTATTCAAATTCGTTCTTTAAGGAGAATGGTGAAGGGAATTTTAGGTGGAACATTAATGACGTACTCCGATGAATAATTACACCTATTTACCTTTTCTAATAGCGCATGTGGGTGGGGATTAATTTTTTTTTGTTTATTGTTGCACAGTGGATGGGTATTTACGCATATTTCTACTCATTTATTATGTTAAAAAAAACAGAGATGTATGTTCCAATATATACATTAAGTTAGATGGTTCAGAGAGTTCATTATTTTCATCTCCGATCATCTCTCATATGTGTAATTTATCCATTTTAGTTGTCTTTTGTTCTATTTTAGTGTTCTAGATCGATTCATGTTGCTTGGAAGTGTTATATTAAATTCATGCTAGGTGTGCATTTACACATATTTCTATTCATTTATTACGTTAGAAAAAATAGAGATGTATGTTCCAGTATGTACATTAAGTTAGATGATCTAGAGAGGTCTTCATTTCATCAAAGTTTATCTCTCATATGTGTAATTTATTAATTTTAGTTGTCTTTTGTTCTATTCAAGTGTTCTAGTTCAATTTTGGTTGATTGGAAGTGTTAAATTAAATTCAAGGTTTGTTAAATTGTTCTAATTGAAAGGATTTCTCTTCCTTGACGCACTCCCTTTTTGTAGCCTTCCTTATAGATTTTTATTTGAATTAAATTAAAAACTCTCTCTTTTTGTAACCTTTTTTTGGAATCAATAATTTTTTAGTTGTAATTTTCTCTCCATAATATGTTGTTTTTTGTTAGCCACTCTTTTAGGAGAATAAACTCATAAATATCCTACAGGGATATTTTCGTCCTAATGCAATTAGTAGAAATTAGTTAAAAACGGTTTTAGTCATATTTGTAAATTAAAACTTGTTTAGACATTATTCAAGTTGGAGGGGTTAAATTTAGACATTCTTTTTGTTGCCCTTTCTTTTTTAAGAAAATAAAAACAAACGTTTTCTTTTTTTCTTTTTTTCTTTTTTTTTTTTTTAAAGAACCATTCTTTTCACTTTTTTTTCCTTTTTTTTTCCAACTTTTTTTGCAAATCTTTTCATTTCTTTTTCTTTTTTTTTTTTTTTCAAAATCTTTTTTCTAATATTTTTAATCGAAAATTTTTCCCAAGCCTCTTTTTTTTTTCTTTATTTTCTTTTGAAGTCTTTTTTTTTTTATGTTCATTTTTTTTTTATCAAATTCTTTTTTAATAAAAAAATTTTCAAGTGTTTTTTTTAATCATTTTCTACACTTTCTCATACTTATTCCTTTTTTTTTTTTTTTCCAGATATTTACATTATTTACAATGACCTACAAATATTTTTTTCTAACAAAGAACACCTTTGTTTACCACAAGGTAATTTTTTTTTTATTTTTTTTTATAAAAAACACATATGCCTCTTTTGTGGCTTTGTTTTTTTTTTTTTTGAATTGTAGCTAAGATCCGCTTCCATGGTGTTTCAACTCTGGAGGTGACCAACTGACTCACTCTCCTTGCTCCTTCAACTTTGAATGTTACTAACACCTAACTTAGGCGGAGTTAAAGATGGTTCACCTTCCTCTCTACTTCAACTTCGAAGGTGACCAACTCCTGACTTAGGCGGAGTTAAGGATGACTCACGTTCCTTGTAGCTTTAACTTTAAAGGTAACTAATTCCTGACTCAATCAGAGTTAAGGATAACTCACATTTCTTGCTGCTTCAACTTCGAAGGTGATCAATCCTTGACTCTGGCGGAGTTAAGGATGACTTACCTTTCTTGCTGCTTCAACTTTGAAGATGACTAACCCCTGACTCAGACAGAGTTAAGGATGACTCACCCTCCTTGTTGCTTCAACTTTGAAAGTGACTAGCCCCTTGTTGGAATAGAAATTTCGACCAACCCAAAATTGCCACGTCATTACCCAACAGTGATGACAAAATTATATTTAATTAGGGATTAATTAAATGAGCAAAGATTCCTAAATTAAATTATGGCAAGTCCAAATACACAATTGGGTTCTTTGAAGTTTGGAAGACAAAAGCCCAAATTGAAGGCACAAATTGGCAAAGTCCAGAGGCTGGGCCCAAAGGCAACTAAGCCCAGTTCAAAGAAGATGGCCCAAAGTCAACTAGGCCCAGTCCAAATGGCTAGGCCCAAAGTCAACCAGGCCCAGTCCAAATGGCTAGGCCCAAAAGTCAACCAGGCCCAAAGGCTGGCCCAAGGTCAACCAGATCCAATCCGAATGGGTTGGTCCAAAATCAATTGGGGCCCAGTCCAACAGGCCCAAGCCCACCTGGGGCCCATGAAGAACTCTATAAATATAGAGCTTCCTCCTTCATTTCAAGGGTTCAGAACTGAAGAAGCTCAGAGAGAATTCAAAAAACAAAGCTGTGAAGTCTCCAGAAACTTCTGAAGATCAAATATCTTCTGAACAAATAACACTTCTTAAAGATCAAGAACGATCCAAGAAGATCAACAAGTCAAAGATTTTCAACAAGCTACAAGCTGAAGACCTTCCACAAGAACAAAGCTGAAGACTTTTCCACAAGTTCAAAGTTGACGATTCAATCTCGAGAACAAGCGTTCCAGCCCTCGAGTCAAGTATACAACGAGAGAAAGAATTAGAGGATCATACATTAGAGATTGTACTCACTATACTGAAATCAAAACAAATCAAGTTATTTACACGTATTAAATTTTCCTGTCGAAATCTCGTGTGAACACCCCTATCTCAAGTGGAGTTAAGGATAGCTCACCTTCCTCGCTGCTTCAACTTCAAAGGTGACCAATCCTTGATTCACGTGATGTTAAAGATGACTCACCTTCTTTACTGCTTTAACTTTGAAGGTGTCCAACCCCTGACTCAGGCAGAGTTAAGGATGGCTCGCCTTCTCCACTTGACCATGCCCTAGATCTTTGGCATCATAATTATTTCAATGCCATGTCTTCCATTTTTTAACCCTAGTCCTCTTTTTGTAGGACCATGGTGTACTTCACAGAGATTTTGGATGAAAGGAGGAGAAGTCTCGTCATTTTAGACAAGAGCCAACCCGCAAATAGTGGGACCATCCTCCCAGTGTGGGAATCAATTAAGAAGTCAGGACTCGAATTGGACAAGTTGCATTTCTTGCCTGAATTGTCCATGGACAGGCCTCTAAATCAAAACTCTGCAACCTGGATGTGGGTCTTGTAGTCTTCCCTTCACAAGAAGAAGTCGAATGATGACCCAGAAATGACACTGGGTGTCGAATCATCGAAACCCAAGTTTGTTGGGGTCCCCAATTGATAATTCTAATTTATGAGGATTATTTGACCTTTATACTTGGGTTTTTGGCAATTTTTGTGTATTTTGTTGACAAAAAAGTAAGCTAAATGTAGTTTTGTTTAGTAATATTCATAAAAGCTTGTGGGATTAATGAAAAAGAGAAAAGAACCTGAAAAGAGTTGGGAATATGCTGATTAGTTGGTTTTTGTGCAGGTTGTGAGTAAGTACAAACATGCAATTGCATTTCTGCACATATTTGGAAAACGCACAAAACACGGGACTAACGTGATTTTGGAGATTTTATGATATTCTTCTACACGAATTCAACAAGGAAAGTTGACCAAAGCTGTGCATGAACAAATATGCAAACCCTAGCCCACGACGCTTATAAAAGAAGGAAGAAACAGAAGCAATGGCATTGGAGTTTTCACACATACAAAGTCTCTCGTTTTCTGTTGTCTTCGTGTATTCCATAGCTGCTGTTTTCCCATTATTTTCACAACCTTCAAGCTATGAATCTCAGTCCTTCCTCAACAAAAGTTGGAGGTTTTTAGAATCTAATTCCCTTTGAAAAAGGTGCATTTGTGTTCGATTGGGCTAGCAGTGAAAAAGGGCGTGTTGTAGTCTTGTTCTTCAAATCTTCTATTTGTGTTAAAACTCATCGTTATTCAGTTTTTAGAAGTTTTAGATGCTATTTACTCCATTCCATTATAATTCTCTTGCTGGAATAGTTTAGTTGATGAAGTCTTATTACAGTTGTTGAATTTTAGTTATTCTTCTTAATAAAGTTATCATTTAGTTGAACCTTTGTTGAACACAAAAATTTTCTCCCTCACTTATTATTTTTGGTATGGATTTTTAGACCTTTAACTTACTGTTTTTCACTCTTTTTCTTGATGAGCTAAGTTTTCCTTAGGGGTTTGAGTTCGTGAATGCTTTAGAGGAAAGATGCAAAGCTTAAAAGCACATCTAATCTAGCTAATGCTTGAACTTTGTTTATTTTTGTTGAGTTTAATGTTGGGTAAACCTAGCTGGCCATCTAGTGTTGCTTTTCAAGCTCAAACTTGATACTGAGAGGGTTAAGGGGAGCGGATGTCACAAAAGCAATGGAGGAAAAGATTTAGAAATAAGTCCTGAACATCGACCATAGACATAGGGCGAGACTCCAAAACCACTACAATTGTGCACGAAATTATCTAAGTTAGATTAGCCATAGAAATATAGGTTTAATCACTTAGTCTCCTAAAGATTTTGAAGCAAAATTGAATATGAGTCGAATTCGGTTTACTTAGTTTTCTTGTGTTAGCTACGATTGCAATTGTATTTTAGTTGCATTTCTTTTCAAAAGGGCAAGAGCAACTTGAACCCCTTTTTCATACTTGTTGTTTTTCAATTACTTTCTCTAGCAAACACACCTCTCCACATTTTTATACCCTAGGTTACTGTAATTGCGATTTGTAAATAAATTTGTGCTATCTTCATAAATTTTACTAAATTCTGTTCCCTTGAAACATGATACTCTAGAATACTTTTAGTTTTATTACTTGTAATCGACAGTGTGCACTTGCACTGGACTGGAGTTTCATTTTTAACCTAAAAATCTTTTATTAAAGCCCCCACGTTTCAGTAACTAAAGTTCAACGAGGAGTTTGCTTATATTTCCTATTACTGGGAGTGGCTAGAATTCACTATTGCTCAAAACCAAAGGGTCCTGTGAGGCTCTAACTTGTTAGGAGCCGTAAGGCCTCTTGTACACCTACGACCACAACAACGATATCATCCGAGCCTTTTGTGAAGCCTGATGTTCTTCAACCAACACCCTTCACACCTTGTCCGGAGAAGTATCTTTGTCTTTGTAGGATATGTGGAAGTTTGAAGGTCTACCCATCAAAGAAAAATTTTACGATGAGACCATTGCCTCTTAAAAAAAACCTGATAGGGTCATAGGACAAAAACGACTCTCTCCCAAAACGTTGTAGTTATTTGTTCCACGCTTATCACCATATTATATCCCAATAACTGAAGAGACAACAAATCTCTGTGCACCTGTGGATTTCCTTCTTGTTTACGGGCAGCTTGAGGTATGCAAAACCTCTTGCACGTAGGCCAAAGAATGCCCTTGCTCTACCCACAATCCAGATGGCTCCACCACTCAAGTGTGCAATTGGTCTGCCAAAGAGTAAGAACTGTTCCAACTCTTTGGCATAGAGGCAGAATGGAAGGAACAAACCTATTTGGCTGCTTTCCTCTCTTGTTGGCTGCACGTTTTCATCTTTCCCTATAAGAGTATGAACCTGCTTTGCCTTGTCGTATTTAAGGTGCGGCCCTCATGGCGGAAGGGAGTGTGTTTAACCTTGCGGTCCTAGTTCTGTCCAATATTTACCATGGCCTCGGCCAAATTTACAACACTCCTTACTCTACGGGCGGTCTGAAATTTGTTTTCCCATTCAATACGTCCATAGATGGCTTGCCCATTACTGTGACATGCATTATAAACCTACCCCTAAAGTAAAAGGGCCTCTCAATGGTTGACTATTATGGAGCAGATGGTGCTAAATACTTTAACAGCCTCGAAGCCCGCCAATTGATCCATTAGGGCACAACTATATTGTGGGACATACGTCTTCCTTCCAGGAGGAAGGTTGAGATTCTAAAGGATGTTATAGGCTTGTTGTTTTCATCTTCCTCACTTTTTATAAGTCTTCGATCGTGTTATCTATCCTCTCGCCATGGAAAGTTGATGACCATCAAAGCTTACAACCCCTGTCGTTTTAGTCGACAATTTGGTTTCTACCAAGATATACCCAACAACTTGCATGAGGATGCTCCCCACGTTAGCCTAGACAATGTATTTTACTCTTGGTGACTCTGTATTGAGACAGTGACGTCATCACCCGTGTATTTCTCTGTATTCAAGTCGAATCCTCGTGATCAAACCACCCAAACTTACAAGAGTTAGTGGCTACTAAAACACAGAAACTATCTCGAGGAAGGCGTATGACTCTTGATGGATGGTTGATTGAAAACGTGTGGGACTTTAGAAGAAAACTTTTGAATGGAAAAAGTCTTCAGTCTAGTGCAAATGCACAGTGTCAAACAAGTAATAAAGGAAATATTCCAGAGTATCGATCCCACAAAGAACGGATACCACAAAACCCAAAATGAAGGCAAAGATGTTCACACAAAGTAACCTCGGTGACCAATATTAAATAATAGGGAAGGTTGTGAGTGTACAAAAAATCAAATGATAAAAAGATGGAATTCGAACATGCTTTTGCCCCTTAGAAAAGAATTGTAACCTAAAATGCAATTGCAATATTTACTCAAGCACCAAACAATGTAAATCAGGTTCAACTTCTATTCGATTTTAATGGAAAAACCTTTAGAAGCCGAAGTGATTAAACCATATGTCTATGGCTAATACGAAGTTAGTTTTATGAGAACACAACCCTTGGTCTTAGAGGTTTCGCCCTATGTCTAGGGTCAAAAACAAGTGCTTATGCCTAAGCTCCTTTCCTCTATTGCTTTGTATGAACACGTAATCTTGTTTAACCCTTTTAGTATTAAACTCGATCTCTGTATGTTCACCTAGGTGATCAAGCTAGATTCACAATAAGAATGATAATCAATAAAAGCAAACAATGCTACTTTTACATCTTAAGCCAAGCTTCCAATCCTTAGGGCATCCACATATCCAAATCCCAAGGATGGACTTAGCTCATGATGGAGAAAATAAATAACAAAACAGTAAAAGAAAGAAAACACATACTAACTTTAAAAGTAAGAAAAACATAAACTGGAAAATAAAGTGTTGAACTAAAAGGTAAAGAATAACTTGAAGGAATAATAATGAACTTTATTAAAATTAAACTTGTTGTAAAGTAAAGAACTATGAAAATTAAAGACAAAGGCTAAAGGTAAATTGAATTCAAAAGAACAAAAGTTAACGTACTAGAAATTAAATTGAAATAGAAAAATGAACTTGCAATTACAAGGGAAAAATTGAACTTTCAGGAGATAACTTCCACCTCTTTAATCGATCTAAACTCAACCTTTTTGAAGGAAAGTAAGATCTTCACAACCCTAAGCTTTCGACAGTGCTTAATTGAAGTTTGGGTGGCATTCCTTCTCCTTTAAGTTGAGAAAATAGAAAACTAAAAGTGCATAAAATAATGGGTCTTCAATCGATTGTGGTCGATTTTGGACATCTTTTCCGTGGCTTGAATCTTCATATTTATAGCCTCCAAATGCTAGAGTTTGCTCCACGTATATTTAAGACAAGAATCAGATCTTTATGAGCTTGATTCGTAGAGAACATCTTCAAATATCAGCACAGACTCGAATTTCCAGATTTTCCCCTTATTTTTTCGAATTCTGTCTCCAGGCAAAGTTGTAATTGCAATTGGAGTCGCAATTCTGGCAGTTTTCACTTTTCTGCATAAAACATAAAAAATCAGTAAAATTCAACTCTTTTCCTCTCATTTTAGATTCTCATCACAAAATCACTTTTACTAATTTGGGTTATTCTCATATCAATTTGCTAACAATTATGGACATATGAGCATGAATTCTTGCAAATAACCTAAGTTTAGAGCGCTAAAAATACATAAAAAATGAGACTCGTCAATGGACAATTCGGCCCCCCCTCCAGCTAAGCATAGACTCACCAAGGACTCAAATGCTAGTGGTGCGGGCAAGAATGTTTGTGAGACGCCGACTGAGACACTGGCCAATCTAGGGGGCTTCCTTGGTGGTGACGACGCAAGCTACCATAGCAATGAAGATCGTCATTGGAAAAGACCAAGGAAAATAGGGAAGCTGACGACTTCCAATGGCAACCCTTTCGAAACAGCTTCTTAAGCCCCCTAGACCTTCGGTTGGTGCCCCCTTCTTTTACTATTCTTCTTTGTTTAAATTGTTTAGACACTTATATATTGACTTAGACATCTTTTCCTACCTCATAGGTGTCTTTGGGAGATCAATCACCGATGAGCCATCACGTTTTAGACATCCTCCCTGCTCAGATTGAATCATTTAGAGCACCAGCTGACAGGGTGATGACCTCGACCCAACCTATTGTTGTTAATACAAAATCCCAGCAAGAATCGAGAGAAGTCCAAAATGTTGCTTTAGGGGTTTCCATCTTCAATGCTGTGATTTCACATTTTTTCGCCATACAATGTCAGGCTGCTCAAACCATGTGGAAGGCTACTCAAAAGAAACTTGCTTGTGCTCCCTTTGAGAGAGTTCCCTCTCTTGAACCAGAAATGTACAAGATATTTCAGATCGTCTCATACGTTGACGAACAAACTTGCCACCTCTTCGCTAGTTCGTAGGTGAATACTTTTTCCATGTGGGAAAGTACAATGAACTACAACTATCGTACTTGATAATTCTCATTTGTGAGGATTATTTAATCCTAAACTAGGTTGTTCTTGTCATTTTTGTGTGTTTTATGGATTAACGAGTAAACTAAAAAGAGTGTTTATGAGATAAATTCATGAAAGCTTGTTGGAGTATTGAAAAAGAGGAAAGAAGTTGAAAAGAGAATGAATATTAATCTAATTTATTGTTTTTGTGTAGATTTGGAGCAAGTACAAAAATGCAATTGCATTCCACTTTCGAAATGCAATTGCATTTCTTCGGGAAAACAAAATGATGAACAAGCATAAAAATGCAATTGCATTCCATAGTGAAATGCAATTGCATTTTCTAGAAAATTTTGGAAACTGCGAGAATCACGAAAATTAACAAGATTTGCGAAAATTTTACCCTATTTAGGAGATTCTTCAGCGCGATTTCATGCCCACAAATTGACCCAAGGTTGAAGAAGAGCAAAGATGGAACCCTAGCCCTCGATACCTAGAAAAGCGGGAAGAACAAAGCAGAAAACAGAATGGGTTTTTCTTATTCGAGCAGTAGTTTAGTTAATCATTTTTCTATCATTGTTCTAGCAATTTGTCTTTGTTTTTGCTTTGTGAAAGTCCGAATTTGATCCCTCCTCAACGAAGGTTAGAGGAGGTGAAGATCCATTTGCTTTTGAATGGGTATTTGGATCAATTGAAACAAGGAATACACGAGCCCATTTTGTTTTATGTTTTGTTCATTTACTTCTAGTTGCTGATTTTTCATTTCTTTTCTGTAAGTTCATGGAATTTTAGTTTGTGTGTGAGGCTTAGTTATTCCCATTTTATTCATAAGACAGTTTGCTCTCTTGAATTCTATTTCCTTAATAAGTTGAAAATTTCTAAAGTTCATTACTGCTTTTATTCTCCTTTGAGATTGTTGTGTGAGTTGTGAGAGTGTTTTTCTTCAAGTCTTTTCTTAATAAAATTTCAATTTGGGTTGCCTTTATACTTTGGAATTTTCTTCCCTTTTATTCGACTATTTAATTATGAGTTTTGAGATTAAATTTAATACCGAAAGGGTTAAGGGAGGGCAGATGTCACAAAAGCAATGGAGGAAAAGGCTTAGAAATAAGTTTTGAGCATCGACCTTAGACATAAGGCGAGACTCCAAAACTACTAGAATTGTGCACAAAATTATCTAAGTTAGATTAGCCATAGAAATATAGATTTAATCACTTAGTCTCCTAAAGATTTTGAAGCAAAATTGAATAGGAGTCGAATTCGGTTTACTTAGTTTTCATGTGTTAGCTACGATTGCAATTACTTTTTTGGTGGCATTTCTTTCCAAAGGGGCATGAACAACTTGAAATCCCTTTTTCATACTTATTGATTTTTCACTTATTTCCGTTAGCAAAAACAACCTCTCAACATTTTTACATCCTTGGTTACTGAAATTGCATTTTTTAAACAAATTTGTGTCATCTTCATAGATTTTGTTAAAATCCATTGGTACGATCCTCTGGAATGCCCCAGATTTATTACTTGCATCAACATTGTGCACTTGCACTAAACTGGAGCTTCATTTTTAAACTCAAAATATTTTCTTAAAGCCACCTTCAAATTAAAATTTATAAACCGATCCTAAGCTACTTGTAGCATTGAGTGGACCGGGTCGATCTCAGGGAACCGAATATTAATTTCTCAAGTTAAATTTGCAAAGGAGAAAGCAATTAAAAATGGGGGTTTTGTGTTTTTATAAATAAAATAAAACATAAACAATAAAGATAGAGATAGATCAAATCTTACCAAAATCCAATCCAAAGGTACGGTTCTACTCAATTGCAAACATTGATCATAGGCATTCAAAATATTTAAACTTAACCATGCAAGTACTTGGTCAACTTATTAGGAAACCCCAAAAAGTGCAAATTCCCTAAATTCATTAACTCTAACAAACGTCTGTTGGGATTTATGCTCTAAAGCCTCGTAATTAATAATTTATTTAATAATTAATAATAATTTTGATTATTTTATTTTCAATATAATATTATCCATTATATGAAAAATCCAAGGTTATTAGTGTAATCTTGAACAGTATGTGGTTGACATACGAGAGGATCATGTTCAAGAAATAACCTAAAGGGTCATAGTATATGGATAAGGTTGGGTGCCTTATCCTGGTAACACTATTGATACGACCCACTTTGTAATAGTTACAAATGATTTGATCCAAATCATTCATGTAGAGACATGTGAGTGGGGGTATCTTATACAATGAGTTTATATAAGACTGGACCACGAAATATTTAATCTCTCTTTATAAATCCGTTAATTGAGAAGATTAATATTTCATCAGGATGATCATATGCGACTCGATCTTAATCCTGAGTGAGTTATGAACTCCTACCTGTGAGGGCTTGTCCTTTGATTTGCATGGGTGAGACTGGCTTTTGTAGCCGATTCAATATGCCTATCATTTTGGGGACTTGACCAAATAGGGAGCTGGGAACATAATCTCACAAGATGGAATTCACTCCTTCCCATATAGGGTAAGTAGATGAGTAGTTCCCTTAAATGCTGATTTCGGGACTTGAACAATGGGGCCCCACCCTCTCATTGGCCCGAGAGGGATTTAGTTTATAATTAGATTATAAACATATTGTTCATTAGAGAATCAGTGGTACTTAAGGTGCAAGATGTAATTATAGGGGAAAAACGAACTTTTGACCCAGCTGTAATTACAAACAACTCGTGAAGGATCGACTTGCATGTAATGATTATATCTATGGACACAACTTGTCCTACAGTGCATAAGAGTGCAACTCTAGGTCTATAGTGGAGTGACCTATAGTTAATGAATGAAAATTAATTAATTAAAGAGTTTAATTAATTAATTTTGTATCATTAGAGCTTATAATCTGTAGGTCCATAAGGTCCCCTTGCTAGCTCATAGTAACACTAAAAAATCAATTTAGTTGAAAGAAAATTTTGAAATGTTCAAATTAATATTTAATTTGAAGTGTTCAAATTAATATTTAATTTGAAGTGTTCAAATTAATATTTAATATATTAGATATATTAAATATAAAAGAGGAAAATATATTTATTGTATTTGATTCATTAAATATTAAAATAATTAATATATATTTGATATATTAAATAAAAGATATTTATAGAATTTGAATAAGATTCAAATAAATAAATATCGTAGGAGATTTGAATGAGATTCAAATAAATAAAAGATATATTTTAATATATTAGATATTAAAATATAATATTTTAATAATGGCAAAGATCTTCCTTTGGTCTCTATAAATAGAACCCTTGGATTGAAGCATTCTGAACAACACACATCTCCTCAAAGAGAGAATTAGAGAATTCTCTCTAAACCTCTTCCTCTTTAATCCCTTGAGGATTTTCTTTCAAGAGGCTCCCACAAGCCTTGATCTTTTGTTAGAGTCATAGCAAGGAAGACTTTGTAGAGGAGATAAAGACCCGCCAGAAGAATCTACATATTTTCAAGGTATTTATTGCTTAACCCTTGTATTTTAGTTTAATTCTAAATAAATCAAAGACGATTCCTATGCTTCCGCTGTGGGTTTAATTCAATTATTCCCTTCAAAATTGGTATCAGAGCCTCTTTGAGTTTTATTTAGAATTAAATTTTTGTGATGGTGGGTATTTTAATTTATCATATATTTGATATATTTGTGGTTTGCAAATTGATTGTTTAGGCTATTTGGCATTAGATTTATTGCTTTGATTAGATCATTGTAAAACCCATAAGGGTTAGGATTTCATGTATTTTACTTGAATGATTACCATTGCTGCAATTTTCGATCACATGCGCTGAAGAAGCCGACGACGAAGAGGTGCACGAAAAAAAAAAATGGAAAAATCGAAGTCAATCATATTCGGCTGAAGCTTTATATTATTATTAAACATTTATGTATTCGAAAACAGTGTTTGGTTTAGTGGTGAATGAAGCTTCTTGTTATACTTAAGGTCTTGGGTTCAACACTTGGGTAATGCAGTTTTTTCTTTTTTATTTTTGTGACTGCTGGTACCATAATTGGAAGACAAGATTTAGGTTTTTAAAATCTAAATTTGGATGGCCAAACAAGGAAGATATTGAAGACCAAGATATGTCTTGGATTTAAATTATTTTCAATTTCTTAGGATATGCCAAATATGCCGGTCAATTTTGCTATTTTTAAATTTAATTATGCATGAGATGTATGTTTTAAATTATTTGATTGTTGCATAAAGTATGCCATTTAAATTTAAAATCCCACCATAGGTTAAGCATGATCATGCATCTTATCTTATTTTTTAATATAATTGTTATATTGGAAAATTTGATTAGGATGATTCCTAATAGAATTGAGATATTTTCTTAATATGCTTATATTTTCCATATCTTTGAATATAATTGTTATATTTGAAAATTAAATTAGGATATTTTCTTTCATAAATGAAATCCATGTTTTCCTAATAGGATTAGGATATATCCTAATGAGATTAGGATTTTCTTAAAATAAAGATATTTCGAATTCATGTTTTAAATAGTTTAAAATTTGAATTTAATATATCTTTATTTGTTAGAATTTATGATAATCTTTTAATTTAGTTTTAAATGGTTTAAAATGGTAGAATTTCAAGATTATCCATAGTTTAAGTTTTGAATTTAATTTATCTTCTATTTTTCTAAATAGAATTAGAATAAAATATCAAAGATTATCTTTTAATTTAAAGAGTTTAAAATGATGGATTTTTAAGACTATCCAAGTGAATTATTTTTTAATAAGATTTAAAAAAATTTATGTTCATTAATCTAATAATTAATAGTTAATTAAAGATTAATAAATTTGAAAATAAAAATTGACTATAAGGGAACTCTGTCTATGGAAGGTTCTGTCTAGACTGGGGTATTTAAGCTGACCGAAAGGGAACACCTCTAACTGGGAACCGACCTGGGAGTTGAATTAGTCAAATTTTATTTATTTTCACTAAGCATGCTCATAATGTTATTATTATTATTTTTAAATAGTTTAAAAACTTAGTAATTCACATTAAAATCAATCTAACAACATAAGGGTTATGAAAGGTAGATTGAGGAACTTAGATAAATGAGATTAGCCTAATTTTTCTAAGTAATAGAAAACCCTATTTCAAAATACTTAGTGGGAGAAGGACACATGTAAAAAATCCAACGGTCTCTATTATTGATTCACAACGTGAGATTCATGTGGGGCCTTGTGGCGGCTTTTGGACCGTCCTCCCAACGGAAGGTGTTTGCATGGATCAATATCAGGGTGAATCTTTTGAGAAAGTATTATAGTAAGTGGGAGAAGGAAATGTGTCAACATATCCTACGGTCTCCATCATTAGTTTACATCGTGAGATTCATGCGCGGCCTCGTGGCAGCTTTTGGACCGTCCCCCTACGGAAGGTGTTTGCATGAGTCAATATCAGGGTGAACTCCTGAGAAGGACAGGATTGTAGTTTTGTTTCCAATACTTGACCTACCCTACGGCGACACTTGTTGGGATAAAACTACAGGATCTAAAATTATGGGTCACACTTACAAAGGGCTCATTAAAGTTGTTAATGATGTCTTTGACCAAACTAATGGAAACTAAATATTATAGGAATAAGAGTTATTCTGGTATAATACTTGGTTGAGATTGTCTCAGTTTAGTGAAGGAATACTTGACCTACCCTACGACGGCACTTATTCTAACTCACTAAAGTACCATAGCATTAGAAATGATTTATAGGGTTAATTATTTTTTTTTTCAAATTGTTTGATTTCTATGCTAAAATTGAATGGATAATTGTTTGTATTATGTTAAATTATATACTATATATTTCAATATTCTGTCAGTTTCTCTCATAATTTTAATTTTATTACTGATAAGTCAAAATTGAGAAATTTTATTACTTGGAAAAGTAACATTAACACTATAATGGTAGTGTAAAATTTTGAATTTGTCTTTATTGAGAAATATTCTCGAAACCTGTTGCTAATGCTATTCGAATTGTTCGTGAAGCACGTGATTAATGAATCAAAAGTAAACGAGATAGCTTGTACGTATTCTCCTAGTTGACATGTTAGATGTCAAGTTTAGAAGATAAAGAAAATGACAACAACATATGAATGTTGAAGTCAACATAAGCTAAATTTAGAAAATTGTCTAAATGATCTCAAAATTAAGTATTACAAAAATCCAAGTAAAGAAACCAAATGATTGAAGCTATATAAAAGGAAATAGTTCCTAAATTAGCTAGGACAGTCATAATAAGAGGAATTTTTGAAATGCCTCTAGGAAGAAAAATATAAATGAAAGTAAATTTGATTTACTAGATTTTTGGTGGAATATAAATGCCACCTAGATAGTCGATATAAGATCTACTATCAAGATTTATTCTTCATTACATTTAATATGTAATTCTTGGAAAATACTTAACATGTAGAATAATTTCTACAAGTTAGTACCAGGAAGCCTATCTCAGTTAGTGTAGTGGGAGACATTAAGATGTCATTAAGTAAAAATTGTTACATAATGCTGAATATGGTGTTTTTAGTAACCATAAAAGAAATTCAATTTCTTGAACTTTATTACAAAAATGTTCATATAGTATGAATTTTTTTGAAGTATAAAAGTTTATATTTTCAAAATTGTTTGAAAATACATTCAGCTGAAAATAAGAACAATTTGTATATGTTAAAAATGTTGACATATACTATACTACAAAATACTGAGATATTCAGAATTATAGAATCCAAAATAGAAAGACATTGTTTCTCCTAAAAGATAATACTTGACTTTGGCTGTTAAGGTTGATTAACATCAACTTGAATAGAATGAAAAGACTAGTAAAAGGTAATTCTCTAAAAAGTTAGTTAATTACTTTACATGTCTGTAGATCTTGCATTTCATGCAAGATAATCATTGGGGCTTTATTAGATAGGGCTAGAACGCCAAAGAATATTTTGGGCTTACACATTCTGACCCAAGTGGTTTGGTGAATGTAAAGGTCAAATAAAGTCATGAATATTTCGTCACTCTAGTTGATGATCATTCAAGGTACAAGTATCTTTACCTAATACAACATAAGTCTAAATTTTTGAAATGTTCAAGAAAATTAAGACTAAAGTTTAAAAAAAAAAAAAACGATTAGGTAATTAAATCTATCAAGATATTATGATCAGATCATAATAGAAAGTACCGGAACCTTGCGTATTAAAACTAATTGATAGAAAATGGGTTTTTATCCCAATTATCGTAATACCAAGTGCAATTTTGTGAAATTGGGCTGCAAGAGGAGAAACAAGACCTTGTTAGACATTGTCACATTAGTAATGAGTTACACACCATTACCATACTCCGGTTAGGAAATGCAATAGAGATTGCATGGTAAACATGATTCTCTCTAAAAGTGTCTACGAGACAATTTTAAAGATTATAGAAGAGTAGTAAAGCTGGTTTACAACACTTCACCATTTGGGAATGTTAAGCTCACGTGTTGAAACAAGCCTAAAAAGCTTGTATATGTTCAAAGATAAGCCTAAGTGTAGGCCACCCCTAATGAGTATAAAGTGGTCTTTTATGTAGTTCTAAAACGAATAAGGTATTTGTATGACAAATATCAATTTTATAAGAAATGTCAAATAAAAGACTACAAACCTTTAATAAGGTGAGATAGTGTTAATAAATTGGTTCCAAGAGAAGCCACTAAATAGTTAACAAAAGTTGTTAACAATTTAATTATATTTGAAAGTCAAATGGATCCTAGTCATGAATTGGATAAGCCTCATCGTAGTGGGAGAGTTATGAGATGACTCAACCTTTACAAGGACTTAAGTGAAGCCCAAATTGTCATGTTAGATGACAAAGTTGAAGGTTTATTACTCTCAAAGTGAGACTAATGGCAAAGGGTTAGACCTAATAGGAGAAAGTAGACTAAGAGTAAACTTTCTCACTTGTTGTCATACTAAAGTCTGTGAGTATTATTTAATTCATTGTTGCATATGGGATATGAAAATGAATGTTTAGAATTCTTTTATGAAAAGAAATCTTAGATAATGCATCTACACAAATAAATCAGATATGTTTATTTTCAAAGATCAAAAGCAAAAGGTTTGCGAAATAGTAAAGGTTTATTTATGAAATGAATTTTACCATTAGATCTGTGAATATAAATAAGGTTTGATAAAAGTATCAAAATCTATGACTTTGGATAAATATTAATGAAGCTTGTATAGACAAGAAAATCATTAATGGCTTAGTGGATTTTTCTCATGTTTTATGTTGGTGATATTTTTACCCATTATGAATGATGTAAGATGTCTAACATAAAACGTTGATTCAGTAACCAATTCCAAATAAGTGATTTGGAATGACTCAGTATATTTTAAATGTCGAAAATGAAGATTTTAAGGACAAAATGTTAACCTTGTTTCAAACATCTTATATTGACAAAATTGTTGTCAAATATTTGATTTTTATGTCTAAGAAAGTGTATCTTAAGACACCTCAAATGTTGAGAGTATATGATATGCATAAATGAGACTGAACATTTAATATACAATTGGTTAGCATATATCAGTTAAACGAATGGTATGACCATTGAGTAGAAAATTAAAAACTTTCTCAAATTATCTATGGATGATGAGAAATTTTTGTGTATGCAGTTAAAGATTTGATCTTTACAAGATACACTGGTTCTTGCAAAGATTTAGGAAATCTATGTAAAAATAAATCTTACCCTAGGTGGTGGAGTATGGTATATAAGTTAAATTGTTTTGCTTGTGAAGCAAGAAAATGACTTGTATGACTTAAATAGTTCCTTAAAGATCTGAAAGGTGTTTCAGATATGATTTAGTCTATCCCCTTTATTATGATAATATTGGTGCAAAGACTAATATTAAGGAAATTAGAAAACACCAATGTATAGGGAATCATATCGAGAGAGAGAAAGCATCATGGTAGTGACCAAGATGGCTTTTAACGGCAGTTCTTTGGATCTATATAAAGAGACTCTCCAGGCTAAAGTGTTTGAGGGTCACCTAGAATGTCTAGGATTACAAGACATGTCTCATCTTTGCTAGGGCAAGTGGGAGAACATGTTGGGTATAGAGTATGCCCTAGGATACATGTCTCGCCGGCTTTAGTGCAAGTGGGAGATTGTTGGGATTTATGCCCTAAAGCCTCGTAATTAATAATTTATTTAATAATTAATAATAATTTTGATTATTTTATTTTCAATATAATATTATCCATTATATGAAAAATCCAAGGTTATTAGTGTAATCTTGAACAGTATGTGGTTGACATACGAGAGGATCATGTTCAAGAAATAACCTAAAGGGTCATAGTATATGGATAAGGTTGGGTGCCTTATCCTGGTAACACTATTGATACGGCCCACTTTGTAATAGTTACAAATGATTTGATCCAAATCATTCATGTAGAGACATGTGAGTGGGGGTATCTTATACAATGAGTTTGTATAAGACTGGACCACGAAATATTTAATCTCTCTTTATAAATCCGTTAATTGAGAAGATTAATATTTCATCAGGATGATCATATGCGACTCGATCTTAAACCTGAGTGAGTTATGAACTCCTACCTGTGAGGGCTTGTCCTTTGATTTGCATGGGTGAGAGTGGCTTTTGTAGCCGATTCAATATGCCTACCATTTTGGGGACTTGACCAAATAGGGAGCTGGGAACATAATCTCACAAGATGGAATTCACTCCTTCCCATATAGGGTAAGTAGATGAGTAGTTCCCTTAAATGCTAATTTCGGGACTTGAACAATGGGGCCCCACCCTCTCATTGACCCGAGAGGGATTTAGTTTATAATTAGATTACAAACATATTGTTCATTAGAGAATCAGTGGTACTTAATGTGCAAGATGTAATTATAGGGGTAAAACGGATTTTTGACCCAGCTGTAATTACAAACAACTCGTGAAGGATCGACTTGCATGTAATGATTATATCTATGGACACAACTTGTCCTACAGTGCATAAGAGTGCAACTCTAGGTCTATAGTGGAGTGACCTATAGTTAATGAATGAAAATTAATTAATTAAAGAGTTTAATTAATTAATTTTGTATCATTGGAGCTTATAATCTGTAGGTCCATAAGGTCCCCTTGCTAGCTCATAGTAACACTAAAAAATCAATTTAGTTGAAAGAAAAATTTGAAATGTTCAAATTAATATTTAATTTGAAGTGTTCAAATTAATATTTAATATATTAGATATATTAAATATAAAAGAGGAAAATATATTTATTGTATTTGATACATTAAATATTAAAATAATTAATATATATTTGATATATTAAATAAAAGATATTTATAGAATTTGAATAAGATTCAAATAAATAAATATCGTAGGAGATTTGAATGAGATTCAAATAAATAAAAGATATATTTTAATATATTAGATATTAAAATATAATATTTTAATAATGGCAAAGATCTTTCTTTGGTCTCTATAAATAGAACCCTTGGATTGAAGCATTCTGAACAACACACATCTCCTCAAAGAGAGAATTAGAGAATTCTCTCTAAACCTCTTCCTCTTTAATCCCTTGAGGATTTTCTTTCAAGAGGCTCCCACAAGCCTTGATCTTTTGTTAGAGTCATAGCAAGGAAGACTTTGTGGAGGAGATAAAGACCCGCTAGAAGAATCTCCATATTTTCAAGGTATTTATTGCTTAACCCTTGTATTTTAGTTTAATTCTAAATAAATCAAAGATGATTCCTATGCTTCCGCTGTGGGTTTAATTCGATTATTCCCTTCAACGTCAAGTTAACGCTAATTACCTAAACAATTTTGACGAAACCGCTCCAAATTATTTAGATAAAGGCATTACGAACCTTGGAACGACCAAGACAATTAATCAGGTAAAACAACTTTCACCTAATTAAGAAGTTTCTTTAATTCCTAGAATTAAACATGCAAGCCATGCAATATGGAAACCCACAAAACATACACATGTGATAATCCTAATGCTACATGTTCATTCAACATGACAATTACGGATCATGATCATGATTAGCCATAAAATATGTAGAGTGATTAAGGCGTCAATTTAATCAAAATACATACTTATAAAATTAACACGGGAATTAAAGAATACTTGCAATTGAAAGAAAAGTAAGTTAAAGTTCAAGCCTCACAATGTTGCAACTGATTACAACTGACCTCTGAACTGGAATCGCAGAGTTTAGCCGAGCATGGTGATAAAATTTGATACCATTATTGTCTAAGGAGAAAAGAGAAAATGAGTCTAAAAGCTCTCTAAAAACGTCTAGGCCAAGAGGCCAAAAAAAGATCCCCCTTGCTGTCCATAAGAAGGCTTAAATAGCCTTGAAGTAGACAATTTACACAAGTAAGAAACCCTAGAAAGATATTTTCCCAAAACAATTAGGGAATAATATTTAAAATAAAGTAAATAATGTTCTCTCTTGTAAAATGCTGGAAAATACATCTAAAACTCGAAAATCATTCCCTAAATTCTCAAAACAAACATAGAATGTTGCAAATAAGGAAAGTTTCTGGATTGCGCAGTCTTCATTATTTTGCCCATAACTTCTTCTCCAAACCTTGGCTCAACGTGATCTTTATATGGTTGGAAAGATCATTCCGAGATCTTTAAAATGATATCTAATTTGGATATATTCCCAAACGTGAGCAGCAAGATAATGGGAACGGAACTTGGCACAAAATATTCTCGGGTACAGCAGTTTTCCAGCAGGAGCAGTAATCACTCAAAATGCCATAACTTTCATAATACTTATTGGAATGCAATGAGTCTTATACCGTTGGAAAGATAATTCAATAAGCTTCGATTTGATACCAAATTTGAATATATTTTCTGTAACGACCCTATAGGCTCAACATGCTACCTAAGAGTCATTACTAAGTCACGTCGCTATATTACCAAAAATTTCGGCAACATAACGGCGTAACTACACGAAAACCAAAATTTGACCCTTCCTGATAAGACATAGAAAACACACTTCTTAGATTTTCAAACAACCTCCTAGCATCCAACAAACTTCTCAATATGATGCTAGGGTTCAAACAGCAGAAATCAAATACACGTGCACGATTTACAAGAAAGGTTTAAAAGATTTTGAAACATTCTCCTAAACATTTAAAAAACTTAACATGAGTTCTATGTACATCTAGAAACATAAAGGAAGCGGAATAGCGATCAGTCGGCTCCTCATGACTCAAGTAGCTGATCTCCGGTCACGCGCTAGGGCCGATCTTAGCCTTACCTGAAAACATTTTAAAAAGGAAAAGGGTGAGTATTAACGAATAATACTCAGTAAGTCCATCATAGTTTTAAAATAAGAGTTTCAATCACATGCAACATGTCATTTTAAATCATAAAATCATCGTAAACCATCACTTTAGTGGGGGACCTAAAATTCCTTTTATAAACCATGTACTTTTCCTCGCGGCTCTTGTGAACGATTAAATTCTCCCGAGGGCCTCTGAATAGTCCGAAGACATAGTTTTTCTGTCTAATAGAGTCCTCCCTACCTCTGAGAGTTAAGCTCGAAAGCTAACATATATCATGGAGTCCGAAGACTCAGCCCGAAGGCTACCATCGTGGAGTCCGAAGACTCAAGCCCGTCGGCTACAGTCGTGGGGGCACTCTCGAACCCCGGGAGCATATAGAGTCCGAAGACTCGGGTTCCCTCAAAACCCACATAAAACTTTTGGGAGAATTATCGTCACAGCCTATATAAATCTTTTCATGAACACAACACATGCATGAGGTCCCATTCGTTTTAGAACATAGTTATGAATGCATCAGTCATAGCAATCGCATTTCAAAGACATACATATAATACACTTTCTTTCTTAAATACTTAACATGAAAACATAAACTTTCAAAGAAATCATAGAGCTATCTCAAGTTTTGAAAACTTCTTTCGTTGTGAGATCCCTTACCTTAAGTCTTTACTTACTAAAATACCCTTTCTTCACTTAGTAATTAAGCTTCTTGAGTTTCCACTCCAAGTACGATCCTCGGTCCTCGACAATTCACCTAAAAAGTGTTCTAAACGTGTCTTAAACCATCCGAATTACGCTAAAACACCTTCTATCATTAATAACTCGACGAAACGGACCTAATGGCAAATTTTACCCAACTCCGGCGAACGGCGGCGCGTGACCGGAGCACGGCGGCGCGTGCAGCGGCGGACGGCGGCGCGTGGCCGGCGCGTGGAGCTTCCAATCGGCGCGTGAGGGCGCGTTTTGAGCGGATCTAGTGCGCTCGGGACTCCGGTGAGCTGATCGGTGGTTCACGAGCTACTGACCCGTCGAGGTGGCGTCCGGCGACTACGTCTTGCCCAGTTGGAGGTCGGCTACGCGGCGGTAAGAGACGAGCTCCGGCGAACGGCACGGATCTGGACAGAACAGAGCTCGGCGGGACCAGCTGCGATGGCGGTCGGCTGGGCGAACGAGCTGCACCGGCGGCGTCTTGCTGCGTGCGGTTCGCTCGGCGGAAGGGAGGAGATCGGCGGATGGGTGTTTCGACGGCTGCTGCTCGGCGAAGACGAGGAGGGAAGAGGGGAAGGGAGGTGGCTGTCGGCGACGGCGTGCGGCGGACGGCGGACGGCGGGAGCTGGGTCGGAGAGAGAGAGAGAGAGAGAGAGAGAGAAAATCGGGAAGGGGGGTATCGGGGAAGAAGAAGGAGAAATAAAAAAAATAAATAAATAATTAAAATAATAATAAAATAATAAAATAATATAATAAAAATCAAAATATCTTTTCTTCTAAAAGACCATAATGCCCTCAACAACTTATTAAGTTCCAATTATACCCTTTTTCTCATTCTATATTCCAAATTAACTTTCAAATTTAACTTATCCAATGAAAAATCATTCCTCTTAATTCCAAAAATTAAAATTTAAACTCCTAAATAAGCCGGGCGTTACATTTTCATCTCGAAATATCATGATATGATCGGTCAAATTTGGTATAGAAATTCAGTTGCTCGAATCACCTCCAATTTGGTCCGAATTAATTCCGAAATGGTGCAAACTCTTCAAAACATGTGAATTGATTGAATCCCTAAAAAATAATAATAAAACACAGAAAATCCTTCTAATTAACAAGAAATAAGTGTAATTAAATAGGACTTTATAGGTCCTATCACACCTCGTTTCAGTCCGACCAGTACTCCTCCAAGCAGACCTTGGCCCAAAGGGATCGTAATTTGGTAGAGCTTCGAAGCAAATTGGAGGACATTTCATTGAGGGACAATCTCTCCTTTGAAAAGAAAAATACACTCTAGCAGTAATCTGAGCAAACACTTCTTGAGATTGAAGGACTCAAAATCAAGCTCAAAACTTTAGAAGTTGACCACGAGAGAATTTTGAAGCTCATCTTAGAGGAAGAGAAGTTTTTAGCTCAGCATCATCTTGAAGCCTCCAAAATACGTGAAGAAATGAGTGCAGTTGAAAGCGTTTCGACTGCCAGTGAAGAAGATGCCAAGAGTCTAAAAGCGCTTCGTGACTACCTAAAGGATGCACGACAAGAGTTACAGGACTTCAAATGGACGATTTAGCCTTCCTTTTTTCTTTGCTATCTTATTGATGTTTTATCGGTCTAGTTGGCCCACTTGTAATCTGACTTGCTCATGACGTAATAATCTATTTGAATTCTACTCACGGCTTGGATTTTTTTTATTCCTTGCTTTGACTGAACTTAATTTTTTTTTTCTTTTCCTTTAAGTTGCCTACGTACCCTTTTAATGGAAGGGATCAATTTATAATGTAGTTCACATGTTTTTTTTTATCATTCACATTTTAAACTCATGCAGGCTAGGAATGACATGTAGTTTATACTCGTATGAAAAGGAGTGTTTACATTTTATGCATAAATTTTTTTAAGAAATTTTCTATTGATAGGTATGATCCTCAAGCCATCTTTATCAACAATCTTGTATGCTCCGTTTGTGTAGACTTCTTTGACAACATAGGGTCTATCCAACTTAGGTGTAAACTTATTTCTCGTATGCCGCATTGTGATGATGGGTCTTTGAACGTCGAGTACAAGATCACCAACTTGAAACGACTGCAGTATGAGATTTTTATCGAAAGCTTTGGTCATTTGTGCTTGATAACACTCCAATGCTTTCTGAGCATCTAATCTTTTTTCATCGAGTGCTTCCAACTCTTGAAGGCGCGACTTTACATTATCTTTTGTTATCAACCCTTATTGTATGACCATTCTTAATGACAGAATCTCTCTCTCCAAAGGGAGCACGACCTCTACCTCATAGACAAGGGAATAAGGTGTAACCCCTGTGGGAGTGCGATGCGTAGTTCTGTAAGCCCATAGTGATTCACCATTCTTTTCTTGTCAGTTTCTTTTTGTCTTGGAGACTACTTTCTTCAACAAGTTGCACGACATCTTGTTGAATGCCTCTGCCAACCCATTTGCTGCAGCAGTATACATGGACGATTTGTACTGCTCGAACTTGAATTTCTCACACAACTTGTCCATTAGACTGTTGAATAATTGTCTTCTGTTATTTGTCATAATGTGATGTGGGATGCCGTGGCTATAGATGATATGAGTCCGAATGAAGTCCACAATATTTTCCTTCTTGGCTTCTCTTAATGCAACTACTTTGGCCCATCTTGAAAAGTAAGTCGTCGCTGCAAGGATATAAGAGGTCTTGCTGACGACTTAGGCATTATCGGACCAACAAGGTCTAGCCCCCAAGCTTCGAAAGGTTATGAAGAAACAATCGGATGTAAATGTTCTAACAGCTAATGTATGAAGTTCGTGTGGAACTGACAAGCTTCACACTTCTTTGCATACTCCATTGAGTCTCAAACCATTGTGGGCTAGTAGTAACCCATTCTTTTCAATTGGAAATGGAGTTTTGGACTCGACTAATGCCCCGCAGATGCCTAATTATGCCTCCTCTTGTGCTTTGATTGACTCCTCCATTCGCATGCATCGAAGAATAGTCCTTCATAAGAGCGACGATAAAAGGGTCTCTTTATAATAGATGAACTGGAAAGCCCTTCTTTGCACATCAACCTTCCATCGGGGCTTCCCATGCTGGAGATAGTCTATAATAGGATATCACCAGTCTTCCTCTTCAATGGCGTACACAGATATCACGTTTATTTCTTCATGTTCATCTTCGATTGGCAGCACGATCCAATTTTGGCAAAGTAAGATGTTCACCGTCATATCCCCCGAGATCGTCCGGGCAGTGGCCAAGTTCTCTAACGTGTCTGCTTTCTTGTTCCTTACCCTTAGAATGTGTTCGAGTACTATGCTGTCAAACTTTTCCAACAGTTACCTTGCGTAGGCAAAATAAGGCTTCAAGTCTTCATGCTTCACATCATACTGGAACGAGAGTTTATTAATGACTAACTTCGAATCGCCATCAACTTCTATGTATGTTATGTTGATCTCCATGGCCATCTGAAGGTCGATTATTAATTTGAACGTTATGCATGTTGAATTGATTATTGTAGTGTGATGGGTATGAAATGGTGTTGTATTTTTGTCTTCCTAGTTGTTTGAGCATACTTTATTTCACATATATTTTCCTACAAAACACACCATTGGATTTAGAATTGTGCTTGTCACTTTGAAATAATGCTTGGAGTTTGTAGTTCATTTTCATATAGTGCATTAGCATTAAATTTCCATTAGCATTAGCATTAGACTTCGATAGGTTGTTGTGCAAAGTACGCAACTTGAAGTTTGAGTGTGCGAAAGTTAACTTTGTTGAAGAGTTGGGTGGTGGTAGATATTTTCTTGTGCTTACAGGTAGTGATGTCTTGGTATTGCACTTTCTTTTTGGTGGGGTAGGATCACATTTTCTTAATAACTTTGGGATATCATGTAGCACTTATTCTTGTGTAATGGTTTAGATCCTAACATTTCTAATATATATCCCTTGAGTTAAGATTATATCATGGCACCAAATAGAGGTCGTGAAACTTCTACTTCTAGGTCCACATTCGACTCACAAAGATTTGTTAAGTAGGAGGTTACTAACTAGTACCAGAGTCATGTCATCTCGCGACCAGTGGTTACAGAGAGATGGATTGCCCCTGATGACTCCCACCATCGCTAGTTGAACACCACCATCCTGGAGAGAGGTTAGAGTATCTTAGTCTAGCACCTCTACGCTGGCGTCGTGGCTGTAGTCCATGAGTTCTATGCAAACATGTGGGACGACGATTCCCACTCCTATATACGAGGGTCCTGGATACCGTTCGACGCAACTGCAATAAACATATATTACCAGCTACACAACTATGGTAGAGACGAGTACACTGACTATGCCATCGGGCAAGTCGATTACACTCAGATTATTCAGCAGTTGTGTAGACCAGGTGCTGAATGGACTACGACACCACGATGAGAGGTCATCTGCTTCAGAGCTTCAGTCTAAATGTCACCAACAGAGTGTGCCATAGCTTCATATGCACAAAACTTCTCCCTGTCTCCCGACTGACAGATGTGATGAAGGAGAGGGTCGTTCTCCTATACGGTATTGCCACATGAAAGACCGTAGACGTCAAGATGCTAATTTGTTGTTCCATCAAACATATTTGATGCAGTGGCACCACAATCGGGTTTGGCCACACTCCCTTGATCACTGACTTGTGCCAGATCGTCGAGATGACTTGGGCCCCAAATAAGGAGTTGATACAACCACGCGCGATCATGGATTGTAACTTCATCATGGGATTACGCGGCTGGGATTTTCCATAGGGAGGAGACCCTGAGCATGATAAGGATGACCTAGATATGCATGAGTAGCCTCAGGACCCTCTTGCCCCACCTGCATCCCCGGGATCTATTGGCGATTGGTCAACCCCGTCTACACGACTCGATAAGATAGAGCGCCACCAGCTACCCGACGAGGCTTACCATCAGCATTTGTATATGTGCCTGTGCCACATGGCTGGTGGTGACCTGATTTTTTTGTTGGGATTTATGCCCTAAAGCCTCGTAATTAATTATTTATTTAATAATTAATAATAATTTTGATTATTTTATTTACAGTATAATATTATCCATTATATGAAAAATTCAAGGTTATTAGTGTAATCTTGAACAATATGTGGTTGCCATACAGAAGGATCATATTCAAGAAATAACCACTTTGTAATAGTTACAAATGATTTCATCCTGGTAACACTATTGATAAGGTTGGGTGCCTTATCCTGGTAACACTATTGATACGACCCACTTTATAATAGTTATAAATGATTTCATCGAAATCATTTGTGTGGAGACATGTGAGTGGAGGTATCTGATCAACTGAAACTTGGGGGCTTAAAAAAAAGATTTTTGGTTTTAAAACGAAGCTCCAATCTAGTGCAAGTGCACACTGTTGATGCAAGTAATAAATTGGAAGTATTCCAGAGTATCGTGTCTTAAGAGAACAAATTTTAGCAAAATTTATGAAGATAGCAAAATTTTATTTTCAAAATGCAATTGCGATAACCAAGGTTATAAAAATATGAAGAGGTGTTTTTGCGAACGGAATAAATTGAAAATTTTAATAAGAATATAAAAGATGGATTCAAGTTGATCCTGCTCCTTTGATAAGAATTGTGACTGAAATGCAATTGCAATCATAACTTAACACAAGAAAACATTGTAAATCGAATTCGACTCCTATTCAATTTTGATTCAACATCTTTAGGAGATTATGTGTTTAAACCTATATGTCTATGACTAATCTAACTTAGGTAAATTGAGGCAGAATTCTAGTAGTTTTGGAGTCTTGCCCTATATCTAGAGTCAATGTTAAGAACTTATTTCTAAGCATTTTCCACCATTGCTTTCAGTATTAGAGTTAAGCTTGATAAGCAACACTAGTGGGCTAAACTAAGTTTACCAAAACAATTAAATCAACAAAAACAAACAACTTCAAGTGTTAAGCTAGACTTGCTTTTGCCAATAGCCTTACATCTTTCCTCTAGGGCATTCACAAGCTTGAATCCCTAGGGAAAGCTTAGCTCATCATTGAAGGAATGAAAAACAATAAATTAAAAGAATTAAAATTTAAGATTAAAACAGAAACAGTAAGGTAAAAAAAAATCTAGAATTAATAACCAAGTAATTAAATAACAATTTAACATTAACGAGTAGAACCACCAAAATCCCACTAAGCAAAATAACTACAGCAACTCATTATCTTCAAGAAGGAAATACAAATGGGAAGAATAAAAATTGTTGCTAAAATTTTCCTATAAACTGAAGCAAAATAAACTTAGATAGTGCATAAAATAAATTCTAAGAAAAACGACAAACAAGAGCCTCTCTTACTTCTCATTCAATCGACTCAATCCCACTTTTCTAAAAAAGAATTGAGTCTTTACTTCTTTCAACTTTTGTTGAGGAAAGATCGAATTCTGAAATTCAATCGACTGGAAAAATAAAAAATACAGCAGCAGAAAATTGTGAAAACAACAGCACGTTGAGGAAAAAAACGGTAGGAAAACGATTCCCCTTCTTGTGGCTTCTTCTCCCATATTTATAGAGGATTTGGGCTAGGGTTTCCTTCTTGAACGATGAATAATTATGGCCAAAATTCCAGCTGAAATCGTGGAGACAAGACCCCATGAAATTCTTAGATTTTTGGAGATTTGCGGATTTTCCTTTAAAGTCCATATCTGATGGATTGCAGTTGCAATTCCGTTGTAATCTTTAATTTCGAGCCCAAAAACATTAAGTAAGAGTGGTTTTCATCCTTTTTTTTTTTGCTTTCTTCTCTCCTCTTACTTAATTTAAAAGGCTTCCAACAATAATTCAACTCAAACCAACTTTTTGCTAGCCTTTTTATCTAATAACATACATAAAATAATAAGAATAATTAAGTATAAAGGCCAAATAATCCTCATAAATGAGAATTATCAGTATCTTATACAATGAGTTTGTATAAGACTGGACCAATAAATATTTAATATCTCTTTATAAATCTATTAGTTGAGAAGATTAATATTTCATCAGGATGGTCATATGCACTCGATCTTAATCTTGAGTGAGCACTCCTACCTGTGAGGGCTTTGATAAGTCTCATTCATGATAATTATTTGGCCTTTAAACTTAGTTATGCTTGTAATTTTATTCATATTATTTGATGAAAAATAGAAAATGAGTTGAATTTAATCACATTATTGTTGGAAGACCCTTAAATTAAATGAGTTGAGAAAAGAGAACAAAAGAAGAAGGAAACTCACACTTACTTAATGTTTTGTTGTAGATTTTTTACGGAATGCAACAACATTGCAATTGCTATGCAATTACAATTTTGACAGATCTGGAAACTAAGGAAAAAACGCATATTAAGGGATTTCAAGAAGAAAATTGCCCACGATTTCAGCTAGATTCTGAGTTGTAATTGTCCATCAACCAAGAGGGAAACCCTAGCATGAAGTCCATATATATTTTGGAGAAGAATGCCGTGAGAGGGGAGCTCGTTTTTGGGAAAGATTTTCGTTTTTGTTTTTTGGGTTTTTTTCACCGATTGTGGGTTTTATTTTCAAGTTAATTGCTGCTGTATTTTCTTTTATATTCTAGTCCTGAACCTCTTCCTTAATCTCATCTCAATGAGAGTTGGGGGTGGTTATGAACAAATTTCTTGTTTGATTGAGTCGAGAGGAACCGATTTTTAGTAGAGTTGAATTCTTATTCGATTTCTGAAAGCATTGTGTTTTTGTCTCTGTTATTTGATTTAAAGTTAGCTACTGGTGTGTGTGTTCTCTTAGCATTTTAATAAAGTTAAGGATTCTTCTAATTTTGATTCCAGAGCATTCTTTTGGCAAAGTAAGTTTTTCATACAAGTTTGTTTGCAAGAGTTCTTTAGATTATTTTCAATTCTCTTTCATACCAATGAATTTCTTTAGTTCAAGCTTACTGTTTTTTGTTAGTTTTATTATGATGAACTAAATTTCCTTAGGAATTCAAGCTGTGAATGCCCTAGAGGAATGATGTAAAGCTCGATAGCGAAAACAATTTAGCTAACACTTGAACTATTGTTTCCTTTTGGTGAGTTCAATGTTGGGTAATCCCTAGTTGGCCATCTAGTGTTGCTTGCCAAGCTAAACTTAATACATAAAGGGTTAAGGTTAGCATATGTGGCAAAAGAAATGGAGGAAAAGGCTTAGCATAAGTCCTGAAACATCGACCCTAGACATAGGGCAAGACTGCAAAACCACTAGAGTTGTGAGCGAATATATTTAAGTTAGATTAGCCATAGAAATATAGGTTTAATCACTTAGCCTCCTAAAGATACTTCATAGAAGGTCGAATAGGAGTTGAATTCGGTTTACATAGTTTCTCGAATTAGCTACGATGGCAATTGCCTTCTTGTTGCATTTTCTTTCCAAATGGGTGTTAGCATCTTGAATCCCTTCCTCATTTCCATTGTTTTTCAAACCATTTTTCTTTTAGCCAAAACACCTTACAAACCTTTTTATACCCACGATTACTTTAAGTTGTAATTTGTCAACAATTTTGTGCCATTTTAATAAACTTTATTAAAAATCATTCCCTTAGGTACGATACTCTAGAATACTTCCAGTTTCTTATTACTTCGATCACATGCACTTGCGTGTAGCATCGATCAGGCTTGTCTTTTGATTTGCATGGGTGATAGTGGCTTTTGTAGTTGATTTAATAAGCCTACAATTTTGGAGACTTGACTAAATAGGGAGCTGGGAACATAATCTCACAAGATGGAATTTACTCCTTCCCATATACGATAAGTAGATGAGTAGTTCCCTTAAGTGCTGATTTCGAAACTTGAACAATGGGCTCCGGGCTCTCACTGGCCCGAGAGAAACTTAGTTTATTGTTGAATCATAAACAAAATTGTTCATTAGAGAATCAATGGTACTTAAGGTGCAAGATGTAATTACAGGAGTAAAACGAACTTTTGACCCAGCTGTAATTACGAACAACTCGTGAAGGATAGACTTGCGTGTAGTGATTATATCCATGGACAACTTTTCCTACAGTGCATAAGAGTGCAACTTTAGGTCTATAGTAGAGTAACCCTAGAGATAATGAACGGAAATTGATTAATTAAAGAGTTTAATTAATTAATTTTGTACCATTGGAGCTTATAATTTGCGGGTTCATAAGGTCATCTTTGTAGCTCATACTAACACTAAATGATCAGTTTAGTTGAAAGTAAATTTTGAAATATTCAAATTAATATTTAATTTGAAGTCTTTAAATTAATATTTCATATACTAGATATATTAAATATAAAGGAGAAAAATATATTTATTTTATTTGATATATTAAATATTAAAATGATTAATGTATATTAGATACATTAAAGAAAAAATATATATATTTGAAATTTGAATGAGATTCAAATATGTTTAAATATATATTGTAGGAGATTTGAATGAGATTCAAATAAGTATAATATATATTTTAATATATAAGATATTAAAATATAATATTTTAATTTTGGCAAAGATTTGCCCTAGGTCTTTATAAATAGGACCCTTGGGTTGAACCATGAGACACATATCTCCTCAATAGACAATTAGAGAATTCTCTCTAGACCTCTTCCTCTCCAATCCCTTGTGGATTTTCTTATAATAGGCTCCCACGAGCCTTGGTCCTATGTTTGAGTCATAGCCAGGAAAACTTTGTGGATAAAATAAAGACCGTCCAAAAAACTCTCCATTATGTTCGAGGTATGCTTTGCTTAGCCTAATATTTTTTCTTAATTCTAAAATAAAATCAAAGTCGATTCCAATGCTTCCGCTGTGGGTTTAATTCGATTATTCCCTTCACTTTCCACCTTCGATGTCGTCATATGCCTTATCTGACGAGGACTGAGATCACGCATTCAAGGTAGTTTCTTCCCCCCCCTTCCCTTTTAACTTTTATTTATATATTACCTTTGTCCTCTTTTCCTGTATTAATTTTTCCTATTGTATTACATTGAGGACAATGTAATCTCTTAAGTTGGAGGTATTTGTTTTATTTTTACATGACGGGCCTGTACTAAATCTTAATTTGCACACTTGGACCACTCTTTTCACACTTCACTTCAGCTTAAATTTTTCTGTGGATGTATTACTTTTTCCATTCTAGATGTCTTATTCTGTTGGGGTTGAAATACTTTGCGCTTTTCTATTGGATGGCCTACGATTATACTTGATTATGATTTTAGAATAATTACTTTGTTTCGAGGTATGTGATGGGTTTTCGTAACTCAAGGTAGAATTAAATCTAGTTTTTTACTTCCATGCAATTTGAAAGAGCACTTAGTCTACCTATTCAGGTTTTTGAAGGCTTAGACTTAGGTTATGTGGCCCATATGCTTGTTGTCACCTCGAAAAGTATTAAGAACTGATTAGAGAGTCTACCTGCATGATATTGAGTAATGTGACACTGAAGAGTAATTGCATGATCAATTTGCCTTTGATTGAATACCTAAAAATAATAATTAAATTAAATTAAAAAAATTGATTGATGAAGGCAAAAGATTAAGGGCAAAAAGAGCTACCTCCTGTGTGATTAGTTAGGCCACCCATGAGCAAGTGCACTTGGTAAAAGTCCCTACATAGGATGTGTGAAAGCTAGTGCCCACCAAATTAAAGCATAATTTAAAGTTGGGGGTGGGTCTACCCTGGGCCCTAGGCACCCGAGTGGCATATTACCCTTTTTGAGCGTGGGGAAGCTTAAAAATTAGAACTTAGAGCCAGAGTAGGGGGAAGGTGAGTTGAGGGTTGCATAAAATAAGTTCGGGCTTATAGAGACTAGAATGGGATAGGCTATCACACACGCACGCAATGAATGATATAGAATTAGATTTGAAACTTCTTGAATATGAACTTTAGTCTCAAATCTTGATTCTTTGTGATTGCTTTGATTTCAAAATTTCTGAGGCTTGAGTCATTTATACATTTCATTTTAGATGTTCAGAGGGATTGTTTTTATTTGTTTTGCTCGATGACTAGCAAATGTTTAAGTTGGGGGTATTTTGATAGCACTGTAAAAGTGCTACTTTATGATCATATTTCATGCTAGTTTCGCTGCCCTCACACACTTATTTGTCTATTTTGTAGGGATTGAGAAAATCAGAACCGTTTGGAAGACTTTAGATGAATCAGGCTTAAAGGAAGCTAATTGTGTCCAATTTATGCATTCGAATCGAGAAAAGATGAATTCCAAGCCAAATGAACCAAGAGGGGAGCATCTAGAAGCCATTTAGGGCATCAAGATGTTGTTGCATGATCAATTCAAGCTTGAAATTCAGAAGGAGTAGCGTTTAGATGATAGCCATAGTGAAGAACAAGGGCTCGCTCGACGCTGCGATGAGGCTGCTGAAGACGCTTGTACAGTCGAGATGTTACTTTGGGCGTCGAGATGTTATACAGATTTCATTATATATTTTCCTTATTTGCGAGGGCAATGTCTCGACACTACCCCTAGCGTCTAGACGTTGTCCTGCCCTATTTATAACATATTTCACTTGGGGGCTATTTGGTTTAAGGTTTTTATCAAATGCCCATGGGTAATAGATGCTTGAGAATAAGATGTCTGGGAATAAAATGACTGTGTTTGATTCTACATGGGAATGTTATCAGATTTTTATATAAACAAATGATATTTATATTTGTTTGAGGAAATTAATATATAAATCTTATGTAATTGTGATAATTAAATAATGAATTAATATTCCAATAAATAAATACAATTCAATTAATGTACTAACAATATAGTTTAATTGACATTTACTTATTCCCTTGGAGAAGGCCAAATCTCTATGCCCTCATTTTCGTTGTATCAAATCAAACCATGTTGAACTTGAGAGATACTATCACGATGCTCGGCTAAACTTCACGTTTTCGAATTAGAGGTCAGTTGTAAGCCAATTGTAATGTTGTGAGGCTTGAACTTTAATGTAGTTTTCTTATTTATGCAAGTTATCTTTGATTCCTATTTTTATTTTTTTTAGTACATGGGTTGGGGAGATTCGAACCACAGACCTCATGGTCGTTAACACATTCAATATGTCAGTTGAGCTATACTCTCTTTGGCTCCTTTTTCGATTTATGAGCATGTATTTTTTATTGAATTGACGCCTTGATTATTGTATATGCTTGATTGCTATTCATGATGCATGATAGGTAATTGTCGTGCTTGATTGAACCTTGTAGCATTAGGATTATTACACTTGTATGTTTTATGGTTTTTCCATAACTTCACAGCTTGCATGTTTAATTCTAGGAATTAAAGGAGCAATTTGGTTAGGTTGTAGCTATCTCACTTAATTGGTTTGTCTTGGTCTTTTCCAAAATGCTCAATGCTTTTATTTAAGTAATATTGAACGCTATTGTGCGCAGTTGTTTAGGTAATTAGTATTGACTTTGATGATTTGTTAGAGTCAATTACTTTAGGAGATTCATTGCTTGTTTAGACTTTTCCTAATAAGTTAACCAAGTAATTGTATAATTAAGTTAACATGTTTTGAATGCCTATGATTGATTTTTGCAATTTGATAAAATCGTATCTTTGAATTGGAATTTGGTAAGATTTGATTTTTTCTCCTTTTTAATTACTTGTTGCTTTATTTTCCTAAAAATACCAAAAAAAAACTCCCTGTTTCACCTTTTATTGAAATTTAACTCTAAGAAAGTAAATTTTCTAGCTTGTTTGGGAAATAGACCTGGTCCACTATTTCTACAAACTAGAGTAGGAAACTAGTTTAATTTTGGTAAGCGTCGACAACCCTATCATTTTGTCACGTTGACTTTTCATCCAACATTCTAATGAATTTCTACTCCAAGGGTTAGTTATGAAGCCTTTATGAAAAGCTAATGGTAATATTGCAACTTTTAAAAGAATAAAGGGTATTTTTTAAACAACTTAAAGGGTTGAGTTCAAAGGTATTTTTTGTAATTTAGCCATTATTTATTATGAGTTTTTTTTTTTTGGCTTTTTTACATCCATACTGAATTGATTTAGTAGAATGATATATTTATAACTAAGTTGTTTCTCTAAGTTGCACTTAGATACTGATTCTAAGTTAATTGTTTTCATATCTAAAGTGGTTTTCACAAGGAGATTATTTGAGAGTGTTTCATATTTGTCATAAACACTAAGAAGTACAACATACCAACTAGAGTTTAATTACAAAACTAAAGATCTTTACAATGAACTCGAGTTGTATGTATTTCCTATGTCCTACGAGTAGCACTTCTATATCTTCAAGGAAAACATCCTCCTAAGCCTAATTATTTGAAGGAAAGTCAAGTCGCCGTAAAGAAAAGGGTAAAAATTATATGAAAATTATTTCTAAACTTTGCTATTTGTTTCAAAAATACCCATATTCCTTCAAAAGTTACGTTGCAATATTACTTTTGACTTTTCATAAATGTTTAAAACTACCCTTGGAGTAGAAATGTGTTAGAATGTTGGAGAGAAAGTCGACATGACAATGACCTGAAATGACATGACAGTAATTAGGACGCTTGTTTGGATTAGATCGGAAAGAATGACGTTCCATCATGTTTGACTTTTTGCTCAATATACAAATAGATTTTATACTTCAAGGGTAGTTTTAAAACATTTATGAAAGGTCAAGGATAATATTGCAACTTTGGAAAGAATATGAGTATTTTTTTAAATAAATAGTAAAATTCAGGAGTTTTTTTTTTTTTTTTTTAATATAATTTAGCAGACACATTCAATTGCCTTCAAAGAGGTAAGAGAGTCAATCACTAGCTTTAGGAGAGGTCACATCATTTTGAGATGAGTTTTGAAGAGAGAGGGAAAGTCTATTGAGAGAAGAGGGCTCTAGAACACAACAAGAAGAACACAAACCAAAATGTAGATAGTCTAAATCTTCCTTTTGTTTCACTATATTCGAAATTTCTTTTGAACTTAACTTTCAATTTTATTTAAATTGTTGAGTTATGAGTCTTTCCTTTTTAATTACATTCAATTTTTCAATTTAATGTTTTAAGTTTCTTTTTTAAAAGTTAGATCTAACACATTTCAGTTTTTTGTATTTTAAGTTTTGTGAGTTTCTATTTTTTTAATGTTGTAAGTTAACTTTTGATATTAATTAGGTTCATTTTTTGTACCTATATAAGGATGAACTTCCATGTGAAGATTGTATCACCAATTTTTTTTCTATTTCAATAGAAATCTATTCATCTATTGGGTTCCACTCTCTCATTTTCAATTCTCTCTCTTTGTTCAATAAACATTGAGACTTTGATTTGATTATTGCTTCCGCAATATTTTTTCATCCTTCATTTTCTCAAGAGTGGTATAAGAGCCTTAGATTTAAAGGGCTGTGATTTTATTTGAAAGTGAAAAATTCAGGCCCCGTTTGATAACCATTTGGTTTTTTGTTTTTGGTTTTTGAAAATTAAGTCTATAAATACTACTCTCATCCATGGATTTACTTGCTTTGTTATCTACCTTTTACCTATGTTTTAAAAAACCAAGCCATGTTTTGAAAACTAAAAAAAATAGTTTTCAAAAACTTGTTTTTGTTTTTAGAATTTGGCTAAGAATTCAAATGTTTCCTTAATGGAAATGAAAATCATTGTAGAGAAATTGGGAGAAAACAAGCTTAATTTTCAAAAACTAAAAACTAAAAACCAAATGGTTATCAAACGGGGCCTCAATTTTTGTATTCGAAAAAATGTCTTCTTATTTTGGTGTAACCTCTCCACCACATTTTAATGGTGAAAACTACCAATTTTGGGTTGTTAAAATGCAATCCTACCTCAAGGCACTTGGCCTTTGGGAATCTGTCTCAACTAATGCTGATCCTCAACCATTAGGATAAAATCTGACGTTGAATCAGATTAGACTACACGAAGAGGAGAAATTGAAAAAGATGAAGGCTTCATCTGTTATTCATGCCACTTTATCTGATCCTATTTTTGCTAGGATCATTGATTGTAAAACAGCAAAAGAAGCTTAGGATAAATTGTAGCAGGAATTTGAAGGAAGCGCAAGGGTGAAGGCCGTCAAATTATTGACTCTCAAGAGAGAGTTTGAGATGCTGACAATGAAGGATTCAAATTCTACGGGGGAGTACACAGCAAAAGTGATGACCATCGTAAACCAAATAAGACTAGCTGGTGAAAATTTTCTAAATCAAAGAGTTGTGGAAAAAATTATGGTTAGTGTTCCCGGCAAATTTGAGTCAAAGATCTCAGCCATAGAGGAGTCTTCTGATTTGACTACTCTCTCTATAGTTGAGTTAATTAGTAAATTACAAGCTCAAGAACAAAAGGATACAATGCGCAATGGGAGCACGTTGAAGGTGCATTTTATGCCAAGTCTAAAGCCAAGAAACCTCTTGCAGAAGATGATAGATGGGAAACCAAAGATCAAGGGAGCAAGGAAAAAGGAGGAGCATCAAAGAAAGGTAAATTTCTTCCTTGTCAATATTGTAAAAAGACCAAATATGCTAAGAAAAATTGTTGGTCCAAAAATAAGCAAGTCTATCATTGTGATTATTGCAACAAGGATGGTCATACAGATAAGTTTTGTTATGCCAATAAAAACCAAACCCAACATCCTCAGGAACAAGCAAATTGTACCCACAATAATCAAGAAACAAATTTATTGTTTATGGCTTCTCATGTTTATGACAAGGAGTCAACCTCTTCGCTTATTGGCAGTGGATGTACTACTCACATGGCTAAATATATCAATCTTTTTAGCCAAGTTGATAGATCTGTAAAGTCTAAGGTCGTTCTTAGACATGGCGAGACGGTGCTAGCTGAAGGTAAAGGTACTGTCATTATGCATACTAATCAAGGTGAAAAGAAAATATCCAATGTTTTATATGTTTCGAGATTATCTCAAAACTTGCTCAGTATTGCTCAATTGTTGCATAACAAATTTTTCGTGGTTTTCAAGGACCAAGTCTATGTTATTTATGACCCACAAGGAGTAGAGATTGCAAGGGTCAACATGGTTGGAAATGCTTTTTTTTTAATGGTGACTCTTTATGTCATCATGCACTAAATGTTGAAGTGGAAGAAAGTAAGAAGTGGCATCATCGCTATGGTCACTACAACAACAAAGCTTTGAAAATTTTGCATTCTTCTAATATGTTTGAAGATTTTTTCAATTTGACCTCATTTGATCATATTTGTGAAAGTTGTCAAGAAGGGAAGATGCACAAATTACCTTTTCCAAAATTAAGGGGGCAATTTTAGAGCCAAAGACAAGCTTGAATTAGTGCACAACGATGTTTGCGGTCCCATGCACAATACATCTATTGAGAATAATAAATTTTTTATTCTATTTATTGTTGATTTTACCAGGATGACTTGGGTATATTTTTTGGTTGAGAGAACTCAAGTTTTCGAAATTTTCAAGAAGATTGTAAATTTGGTTCAAAACTTTGAGAACAGATAATGAGAAGGAATATAGTTCCATGCAATTTGACAAATTTTATGAAGATTTGGGAATCTAGCACCAACTGTCCATTGCCTATACACCACAACATAATGGTGTATCAGGAAGAAAAAATAGAACCGTGATGGAAATGGCAATATGTCTACTCTTTGGAAAAAATTGTCAAAAGAAATTTTGGGCAGGAGCTGTATTTACAGCTGTTTACTTGCTCAATAGACTACCAACAAGGATAGTTGAGGGCAAGACTCCATATGAAGCTTGGTCAGGTAGAAAACCTTCCACTAAGAACTTGAAGATTTTTGGATCTGCATGTTACTCTTTTATTTCTTCTATTAAGAGATCCAAACTTGATAAGAAGGAAATTATGGGAGTATTTATTGGCTATGTTGTTGATTCAAAAGGGTATATAATTTTTAATTTGAACACTGAAAATGTTATCTTGAGTCGTGATGTCATCATTGATGAAAATTCTTATTGGGATTTTAAGGAGCAAACAATTGTGAGAGACTCATCCACCAATTTTGAAATTTTAGAACAAAATGAATCTTATTTTGATTCAATTGATTCCAATGATCAAGATAGCCAATATCCTCTTTCAAATGATGATGATCTTGTTGATGCAACTGGTGATGATCCAAATTACAAGGTGAGATCACTTGCTAATGTATATGAAAGTTGTAATCTTGTTATTGTTGAACCAAATAGCTATTATGAAGCTTCACAATCTGTTGAATCGATTGCTGCTATGAAAGAAGAATTGGAGATGATCAATATAAATAATACATGGGAGCTTGTACAGCAACCACAAGGAAAGAACGTCTTAGGTGTGAAATGGGTGTTCAGAGTGAAGTATAATTCTGATGGTTCAATCAACAAATATAAAGCAAGGTTGGTGGTAAAAGGTTATGCACAACAACCTGGAGTTGATTATGGAGATACATTTGCTCCAGTTGCACGACATGACACAATACGCTTGATTATTACTTTAGCTGCACATTTGAGGTGGAAAATATTCCATCTAGATGTCCAATCAGCTTTTTTAAATGGTGATCTTGAAGAGGAGATTTATGTGAGCCAACCTGAAGGGTTCGTGGATGAAGGCGAAGAAGACAAAGTATATTGTTTGAAGAAAGCTCTCTATGGATTAAAGCAGGCACCACGTGCTTGGTATAGTAAGATTGATTCCTACTTGCTTCTTCGAGGTTTCGGGAGGAGTATGAGCAAAACTACTCTCTATGTTAAGGTTGGTAACAACTCTAATTAGCTCATTCTTTCCCTTTATGTTGTTGATATTCTTGTGACTGGAAATCATTATCAAATGCTACGAAATTTTAAAGTTGAGATGGAAAAGATGTTTGAGATGTCAGATCTTGGTTACATGCATTATTTTCTTGGTATGGAAATTCTTCAAGAAGACAAAGGTGTTTTTATTGCCCAAAGAAAGTACGCTTAAGGAATTTTGAAGAATTTTAAGATGGAAATATGTAATGTTGTTTCTACTCCTTTAGCGATAACTTGAAAGTATCAAAGAATGATGGTGAGAAGCTTTCTAATCCTACAAATTATAGAAGTTTAGTAGGAAGTCTCTTGTATTTGACAACATCTAGGCCAGACTTGATGTTTGCTTCAAGTTTGCTCTCAAGATATATAAATTCACCTAGTGAAATTCATTTTGGTATTGCTAAAATAGTCCTTAGATACTTAAAGGGTACTCTTGATTTTGGAATTTGGTTCGAATTTACAGGTGATTTGAAATTGACTAGATATTTCGATAGTGATTGGGCCGGTTGTGTCGATTATTCTAAAAGCACTTCTTGTTATGTTTTCTCTCTCGGCACTGGGATTTTCTCTTGGAATTCAAGAAAATAAGAAGTAGTGGCTCAACCTACTGCTGAAGCTGAATATATTTAGCTGCATCAGCCACAAATCAAGCAATATGGCTTCGTAAATTGCTTAGTGATTTGGGATTTGAACCTGAAGAACCTAAAAAATTATTTTGTGATAACAAGTCTGCTATTGCTATTGCCTCCAATCCAGTACAACATGGTAGAATGAAACACATCAAAGTTAAATTTCATTTATTGAGAGAAGCAGAGAAAGAAGGCGAAATCAAACTCATTTTTTGTAGTTCTGAAGAACAACTTGCCGACATTCTCACAAAAGCTTTACCACATAGGCAATTTGTGTTCCTATGTCAAGAGCTGGGTGTCACAAAGAAAAACCTCAAGGAGGAGTGTTGAGTTATGAGTTTTTCCTTTTTAATTACATTCAATTTTTCAATTTAATGTTTTAAGTTTTTTTTTAAAAGTTAGATCTAACACATTTCAATTTTTTGTCTTTTAAGTTTTCTTTTAAGTTTTGTGAGTTTCTATTTTTTAATGTTGTAAGTTAATTTGTGATATTAATTAGGTTCATTTTTTGTACCGATATAAGGATGAACTTCCATGTGAAGATTGTATCACCAATTTTTTCTATTTCAATAGAAGTCTATTCATCTATTGGGTTCCACTCTCTCATTTTCAATTTTCTCTCTTTGTTCAACAAACATTGAGACTTTGATTTGATTATTGCTTCTGTAATATTTTTTCATCCTTCATTTTTTCTCGACATAAATGAAGTTTATCATAAAATATTTGGTTGTTATCGAATTAGTTGTGTGATAAATCTTTCTATGGCTTGATTTGTAATAACTCCATGTCTTGAATCTGTATTTATCGTTAGTATTAATATAAGTAGAGTTGATAATTAGTGATTAATTTCTTCATGTGCACTTATTATTTACTAATGATATATCGTTTGACCCAACTTTATCAAATAGTCAAGTTAAGTTTAATATAGGAAAGGTTGGAGTCAAAGAAAATAATTGAAGAATGTTAAGGAAATGAGTCTCAAAAGCATGTCCATTTGAATGATCATATAGGAATATATGATTTAGCCTCAATTAAAGATTTGTGGTTCATTGTTTTTAATATTAAATCTAGTGTCAGAAATTAAAAATTTAGTAAGAAAAATAACTTCTAAGGTCTTGCAAAAGTTCGAAGAGTTGAGTTAAAGATAGGGTTTTATCAGTTGTTACATTTGCAAATCATAGGGAAGTATGACATAGAGACCTTAATAAGCCAAGTCTTTCATCTAAAACAAATCTTTTTCTGCACGATACATCCATCTCATTTTTTAATTGCTTTATTTGCATTCATTTTATTTATTGTCATTTAGCATAATGAAAATATTTGTGGGTGGTTTCTTTTGCTATTAATGATCACTTTTCTTTGAAATTCTATAGATAGGTTTCTATGTGTACAATCATGGAAAAACACATTCTATATTACTAGTGTGGAATTTGTGTACACTTACATTAGTTTTCTTGAGCAATCCGTTCATAAAATTACACAAATATAAGTCTACATCGAGTTTTTGTTATTTCCTCATAAGCATAAGTCAATATGTTATGATAAATTTAATATAATTTATTGTATTCTTTAACAATTTCTTTCATTTTATATACTTTAATAAAATTATTTGTACAATCAAGTTTAATTTTTTTATTTATTTATATTTAAGATTCAATTAGATAATAACATCGTAGAGGATTTTAAGAGAAATAATAAAAATAAAAAGTTCTCTAATAATTTTGATAAGCAATTGGAAGCCAACTTGTTAGTTTAAGCATTTATATCTCTTAGTACATGACATTATCTCTAAAAAAGAATCAGGTACTCTCACCTAATGATTTAAAAGATGAATTCATAGGGACCATGAAGCAACAACTTCACATGGTCTATCAAAAAAAGTATGACATTGACTTAATCTATTAACTTGATGGAAAAATACAAACAACTTTCACTTTCTCATATTTGACTGCCAACCTAGTTGGCACTTCCCTTTTGCAACCAATCAAATCCAATGTGCAAATTGCTCATATTTTTCAAATTTTTGCCTTTTATTGTTTCTAAAACTTTATAAAGTGAAATATAATGCATGTGAGAGTTTGATTACCAATTTGACTTTTACCCAACAACCATGGACTTTTTATTTAGTAAATAAATGTGTGGTTGATCATAGCACCATATCAGAGGTCAAATTCTCTTTTAGTCCCAATGTCATTTATATTTTATTTTGATTTCTTTTCAATTTTACATTAAAAAAAATATTAATTACAAATTTAGTCTCTAAACTTTCATGTTTGTGTCTAATAGGTCTCTGAAGTTTAAAAATGTCAAATAGGTCCTTGAACTTTTAACTTTGTGTTTAAGGTCCTTGACATATTTGACACAAACTTAAAAGTTAAAAAATTGAATATGTAATTCAACCTAAGCAAATGTTCTAGTCCATGTTAATTGTTCTAATAAATTATTTAACAAACACTTGATGTAATCACATCTTTTGTTTATCAACGAATTTATATGCAGTAGTTTAATTAGATTTGAGTTCCAAAACAAATTTATGGCTGATTCTTGAAAAACTTATGGTAAAGATTAGTTTCTAATGCAAAATTTAGGTATTAAAACAAAAGATTTAAAACTTGAAGAAACTAAAACAAAATATTTAAATTTTAAGGATTAAAATGAAATAAATATGGGACAAATTAGAATTTGAACCTATATCTATATTATATTAAAATGAAAATTGTAGGAAAGCAATTTAGGCACCCAGTGTTTCTAATTAAATATTAAATTGTTTTATATTATTATACATTGATAATCTAAATTCCAAGTTTTCTTACCTATTTGGATCCCCTTGATTTGAAATAATTTCAAATCAGTTATAATTTGAAATCATTTCATGAGTTTGGATGCCAGAAAAAAGTGAGAGATTTGAAATCGTTTGTGATTTCAAATCTTGTTTATTTAAAAAGTTTTCCGTTTCAAATAGGTCGGATTTGGTAGGATTTTAAATTTCGAAAAATATGTTTTCAATTTTACCCCACGCCTAAATATAGTTTCTTCACAATAGTTTCTATATTTGTTCTCTATTTAACTTCATACCTATCGATAGTTTTTCCTATATTCTGACTCAACGCCATTAAATAAACTCAAAGTTACGTTTCTATTTTATTTCTCCATTGGATTTTTCTATTTTTAAAAAATTGATAACAATAATTTCAATCTTTTCAATGCAACTTTTCAATTTTCAACGACTTTTTTTTTATAGACAAGCAAATTAGAGGTGAGTTTTTTTTTCATCTTCTAAAACATTTTTTTTTAATTTATTGATTTGATAAGAATAATATGTGTTTTTGTTCTTTTTTATATATGGATACAATCGATTTTTTTTTCCTATATGAATTTTTTTTTTTAGTTTTATGTTTTCATACATTGGGTTGGAGAAGAAATCAACAAAAAAAATTCTTTTTTTTTTATTTTTTTTTCCTCCATGGCTAAACATAACAAATCAAATTTCTTTTGATGGATTTTGTTTAGATTCAGCTAAGTTCAAAATTTTTTTATTTAAATTAAGACAATTGCAATTTTTTTTATTTTCATTTTTAACAATAATGATGACATTTGTATAATTTAATTTAATAAGTTGATTTGTTTTGATTAATGGTATGTTTTCATGATTATATGTATTTGATATTGTTATTTGATATTAAAATATTTTGTTATTAATTAAAATAATCTCTTGCAAAATCTATAAGGGTAAAATGTTATACTTTCTTTTCATTTTTCGTGAGCATCCAAAAAAGAAATTTTAATTTCAGTGATTTCAAATTAATTTGGTTCCAAACGTAAATAGAAATTTAAAATCATTTCCATCTTTTAGAATTCTGAATTTTAAAATCATTTCTTACCAAATTGATCCACCAAATAGAGCATCAATTCTTTTTAATTAACTATTGATTAATAATTAATAATAGGTTATTACGGTGAAACAAAATTATATTCTATTGGTAAATTTAACCCAGCCTATCTACTATACATTTTAAATATTATTAGACTGCTTATAATGTGAAGTTTTTTGAAAGAAAAAAAAATCTATGTTATCAATGAAAATGTCATAATTCAATCATTTCTCTATTTCTTTTAAAGAATAATTAACGAAATTATTGAAATGGCGGAATTTAAGGGGGGTGGAAGAAATTAATTTAAGACAATTTTTAAACATGGATTTGAGTTCTTTTGGGGAGAGCGCCAAATCTGACAGCCGCAAAAACTTGTAATCACAAACATACTAAAAAATTGAACTTACCTAAATCAATACATATTTTAATTAATAGTATCTATATTTATAATTAATTGATATTATGTTAACTTATGACTACTACATTTGTCACTTTCAATTGCTACATCTCAAAAGTTGGCAGTTCATTCTTCATCACCACGCAATAGTTAAAATCAAAATCAAAAAATATATTGATTACCATAGTTAAAGTTAATTAATTAATGATTAATTTTTTTTAGTTTGCCAATTTAAGACTAATTTGATGCTTAATACACAATTATTATTATTATTATTATTTTAAAATGCTATATCTATTCTTATATTGTCAAAAAAAATATTATACCTATGCAAATTTCCCCTTTTTTACATTGTGCATTGAAAGATTCTTTTGGGGAAAGAATTGATAACATAACTCCAAATGAATTATCACTGACATCTTTTTTGTTAATTCTTTTTCTAAATATAGATTCAAACCCAAAACTTCTTAAGATGTAGCAATATCTTTATATAACTACTCAACTATATCATATTGACAACAATCTTTTTCATTTGAAAACTTATCTGAAAGCTCAAATCTGTATTTTGCTCGGGTCAATATGCCATAGCCATAGCATTCCATAGAAAAATAAAAAATAAAATAAAATTACCTCAGAACTTGTCAAGTTGCATCAATTTTCACTCTAAATTTTCAATTCCACAAATTGCATCTAAACTTCGATAAGTGTGACAATTCTTAAATTTTAAAAGGTTGCTCTCCGAAGTGCAGGAATCTCTTGCACCCCATCATTTAATGGTTGACAACAAAGAGAGAGAAAGCACAACTATGAAAGAGAAACATGGAAAATATTTTCTCTCTCCTTGTTTCAACCATTAAATGGTGGGGTGCAAGAAGATTTTGTACCTCAAGAGCAGTCAAGTATTATTCATTTTAAAAAGTTTTGCAATTTAACCTTTTGATGAGTTTTTTTGTTTTTTTTGTCTGAAAATCGTTAAAAAAAAAGTATTCTAATATGTGTCTAATGAATTATAAAATATATGTAGAATATAAAATGGATAAGATTTTTAGAGAAAAATAACATTAAAGCTATATTTTTGTTGAAATGTGTGAATTTTGATAAAGTTATTTAATGATTATTAATCAAACTTAAATTTGTATAAAACTTGAAAAAATTAGTGACGGAGATTTATACATTACTTTTTGTTAAAATTAGTGGATGAATTAGCTAAAACTAAATAAAGGTAAAAATTTCCACGAAAATTTATGGTGAAAATAGATATACAATCAGACAAGTTAAAGTAAAAATCGATTTTTTCCAGAGAACAAGAGAGAGAGAGAGAGAGAGATGAGTGAATATTGATATTGATATTCATAGAAAGCAAATGTATAGATACATACCAGAAACGATCGAGTTGAAGTTGATATATATACATGATAAAAGCAGCTAATTTCTTGAACAATGGAATAATCCTTCTGAGTTCCGTCTCTCACTCTATATATATAAATCTGTAAAACCAAAACATAAAAATCAAATGATACCCATCCCCACCATGGATCCGAGAAAATGGAATTAGAAAGTAAAATGTTTGAGAAGCTGGCAGATCTGTCATGGGGACGGCCAGGTCTGAAAGCCAACATCGTTGTGTTTTCTCGAAGGGGTTGAAGAAGGAATTGGAATGAATCTTTTTGGGAAGAACCCATAGAAATGGGGTTTTGTTATTGTTGTTGGATAATGATTATTGTTGTATTTGGACAAGTGTGAAAAAGAAGCTCTCGAGGCCTTGCAATAATGGGGGAAACAAAGCAGAAAAATGAACAAGAACAGAAAGAAAAGGAGAAGAGAGAAATTTGCAGGCCTAATTCCAAAATGAACAACCATTTTTATTTTTCTGAGTATTTGAAGACAGAAAGAGAGAGAGAAGTTTTTAGTTCGTTGGTGAAGTTTCTTTTCTTTTTTTTTTTTTGTTTTTGTTTCTGTGGTTATGGAGTTTTGATGCAAAAGCCAAATTAATACACAAGATGAGAGAGAGAGAGAGAGAGAGAGAGAGAGAGAGAGAGTTGACAATCTGGTTAAAGTAAAGGATGCTAGTAATTGATTGATAGACGAAAATAAGAAAGGTATTAAGAGTAGAATTAGGGAAGAACAATCCATTTTTACCCAACCTCTATCAAATTTTTATATTTTGTACTTTTTATACGTATTTGACATATTCATCAAATAAATTATTGGCTAGTTTGACCCGATATGGTAAGCAAATGACAACTTACAAATTGCCCTCCAATACCTCATTTTGTTTTTCAAAATTCATTATCCCTAAGACCGAACTCCTGAACCTATGTTTTTCCACCCTAACTCATTCTCTTAGGAGGCGTTTGGCCCATGATTTTGGATTTAGATGGTTTTGAGTTCCAAACTCAAAATCATGTTTGGCCCAAAGTGTTCAAAAACCTTGGTTTTGAAACACAGGTTTGTGTCACGCTTTTCTCTTCCATTTGTCATCTTCCATTTCCGGCAACCACTTCGACAACAACTCCGGCAACTGCCAACGACGACAACTCGAACGACCACACCTACTACCCGACCACCGCTGACGACTACCTTCGACGACCACTCCGATGACAATTTCAAAGACCAATCTGACGACCACCCTTACGACCCGACCACCCCAACAACCTGACACCTCGATGACCCAACCACTCCGGCGACCCAACTTGCCCGCAACCACAGCCAACGACCATCCGACAACCACTCTGGCGACCTGACCATCCAGGTGACCTTATCACCCAGCAATCACCGTTAACGACCACCTCAAAAACCTGATCACATGGCAACTACTGTCGACGACAACCTGGTGACCACTCGAGTGACCCAACCACCTCGATGACTACTCCAGCGATCACCCCGATCACCTGAAAACAACCATTGACGACTACCCGGTGACCACCTGGTGACCCGACTACCCAGCAACCCAACCACCTTAATGGTTACTTTAGCGACCACTCCAACGACTCAACCACCTGATAACCATTACCGAAAACCACCCAGTAACCACTCTGGTGACTGACCACCCTAATGACCACTCTGGCGACCATTCCAGCGACCTGACCATCCGACAACTACCCAGCGACCACTCCGACAACTTGACCACCCTGCAACCACCACTAGCGACCCAACCACCCCATCAACCGGACCACTCCAACGATCATCCTAGCAACCCGACCACCTAGTCAAATTTTTAAAAGGTTAAAATAAAACAAAAAATAGCTACTAATTTTTTTTTAATCCATTATATTTGAAATAGGTTTCAAAATACTGTGAAAAATAGAGTTTTTATTATTTTAATTTCTAAAATAGAATTCGAATTTTATAACTCATTTATCCTTGAAATATGTTTCAAAATACGGTGCGAAATTTTGTTTAAATTCCTTAATTTCTTAAATAGACCTTCAATATTTTAATTTCTATAATAGAGTTTCAAAAATAGGTTTTTGAATACTTTGTAAAATAGAGTCTTAAATTCTCTAATGTTCGGATTTATGTCATAAAACCTCGTAATTAATGATTTATTATTTAATATTTAATAATAACTTTGATTATTTTATTTGCAATATAACATTATCCATTTTATGAAAAATCTAAGGTTATTAGTGTAATCTTGAACAATATGTGGTTGACATACGAGAAGATCATGTTCAAGAAATAACCTAAAGGGTCTATAACATATGGATAAGATTGGGTGTCTTATCCTGGTAACATTATTGATACGACTAACTTTGTAATTGTTACAAATAATTTTATCCAAATCGTTCATGTGAAGACATGTGAGTGGAGGTATCATATACAATGAGTATGTATAAGACTGGACCACAAAATATTTAATCTCTCTTTATAAATCCATTAACTGAGAAGATTAATATTTCATAGGATAATTCATATGCGACTCTATATTAATCCTAAGTGAGTTATAAACTCTTGCCTATGAGGATTGTCCCTTGATTTGCATGGGTAAGAGTGGCTTTTGTAGCCGATTCAATAAGCCTACCATTTTGGAGACTTGACCAAATAGGAAGTTGGGAACATAATCTCACAAGATGAAATTCATTCATTTCCATATAGGATAAGTAGATGAGTAGTTCCCTTAAATGCTGATTTTAGGACTTGAACAATGAGGTCTCACCCTCGCACTGGCCTGAGAGGGACTTAGTTATGATTGGATTATAAACAAATTGTTCATTAGAAGATCAATGGTACTTAAGGTATAAGATGTAATTACAGAGGTAAAACAGAATTTTGAACCAGTTGTAATTATGAACAACTCGTGAAGAGTCGACTTGCATGTAATGATTAGATCCATTGACACAACTTGTCCTACCGTGCATAAGAGTGCAACTTTAGGTCTATAGTGAAGTGACTTATAGTTAATGAATGAAAATTGATTAATTAAAGAGTTTAATTAATTAATTTTGTATCATTTGAGCCTATAACCTGTAGGTCCATAAGATCCCCTTGCTAACTCATACGAACAATAAGGAATCAATTTTGTTAAAAAAAATTTAAATGTTCAAATTAATATATTGTATATATTAAATGAGGGAAAACATGTTTATTGTATTTGATACATTAAATATGAAAGAAATTATTAATGTATTTAGATACATTAAAGAAAAGATATATATCAATTTTGAATGAGATTTATAAATGTCGTATGAGAATTTAAAGGATTTGAATGAGATCCAAATAGGTTAAATATATGTATATTAGATATATTAAAATATGTAATTATGACCAAGATTTGCTCTAGGTCACTATAAATAGGACCTTGGGATTGAGCCATGGGGAGCATTGTTTAACAAAAATAAGAGCTGTCTAGAAACTCTCCTCTCATTCCCTGTCCTTTCAAGAGGTTCTCACAAGCCATCGGTCCTATCTTCGAGTCATACCTGGAAAAACTTTGTGGAGGAGATCCGCTAGAACAATCTCCATTAAACTAAAGGTATGTAAGTTTACTTAACATTGTATGTTTATGTTTAATTTTAAATAAATCAAAGATGATCCAATGCTTCCGTTGCAAATGAAGAGTTTATTCCTTCACCTAATTTCTTAGATAGACTTCCAATTTTTTAATTTCTAAAATAGAGTTCCGAAAATAGGTTTATGAATATTTGTGAAATATATTATTTAGATTCTCTAATTTATTAAATAAAGTTCCAATTTTCCAATTTCTAAAAGAGAGTTCCAAAAATAGTTTTCTGAATACTTTGTGAAATAGAGTTTTAAATTTCTTAATTTCTTAAATAGATTTCCAATTTTTTAATTTCTAAAATAAAGATCCAAAAATAAGTTTCTGAATACTTTGTGAAATAGAGTTTTAAATTCGCTAATTTCTTAAATAGACTTCCAATTTTCTAATTTCTAAAATAGAGTTCCAATTTTATAACTCATTTATGTTATACAAGGGAAATTCACAAAATATCCACTAAAAATAAAAGAAAAATAAGAGAATAAAATAACTAAAGGAAAAATGGGGGGAAAACCTGCACAAACCCATAATTCATAACATTGCATTGTTGGGATTTATGCCCTAAAGCCTCGTAATTAATAATTTATTTAATGATTAATAATCATTTTTATTATTTTATTTGCAATATAATATTATCCATTATATGAAAAATTCAAGGTTATTAGTGTAATCTTGAACAGTATGTGGTTGACATACGGGAGGATCATGTTCAAGAAATAACCTAAAGAGTCATAGTATATGGATAAGGTTGGGTGCCTTATCTTGGTAACACTATTGATACAACCCACTTTGTAATAATTACAAACGATTTGATCCAAATCGTTCATGTGAAGACATGTGAGTGAGGGTATCTTATACAATGAGTTTGTATAAGACTGGACCACGAAATATTTAATCTCTCTTTATAAATCCGTTAATTGAGAAGATTAATATTTCATCAAGATGATCATATGCGGCTCGATCTTAATCCTAAGTGAGTTATGAACTCTTGTCTGTGAGGGCTTGGCCTTTGATTTGCATGGGTGAGAGTGACTTTTGTAGCCGATTCAATATGCCTACCATTTTGGTGACTTGACCAAATAGGGAGCTGGTAACATAATCTCACAAGATGGAATTCATTCCTTCCCATATAGGGTAAGTAGATGAGTAGTTCTCTTAAGTGTTGATTTCGAGACTTGAACCATGGGGCCCCACCCTCTCACTGGCCCGAGAGAGATTTAGTTTATGGTTGGATCATAAACAAATTGTTTATTAGATGATCAGTGGTACTTAAGGTACAAGATGTAATTACAGGGGTAAAACGGACTTTTGACCCAATTGTAATTACGAACAACTCGTGAAAGATCAACTTGCATGTAGTGATTATATCCATGAACACAACTTGTCCTATAGTGCATAAAACTGCAACTCTAGGTCCATAGTGGAGTGACGTATAGTTAATGAATAAGAATTAATTAATTAAAGAGTTTAATTAATTGATTTTGTATCATTGAAGCTTATAATCTTTAGGTCTAGAAGGTCCCTTTGCTAGCTCATATAAACAAATAGATATCAATTTCGTTGAGAGAAATTTTGAAATGTTTGAATTAAAATTTAATATATTTGATATATTAAATGAGGAAAAACATATTTATTGTATATGATGGATTAAATATTAAAGAAATTATTAATGTATTAAGATATATTAAAGAAAAGATATTTATTAAATTTGAATTACATTCAAATAAGGAAATAGATGTTGTAAGAGAATTTGGAAAGGTTTGAATATAATTCAAATTGGTTAGATAAATATATTTTAATATATTATATATTAAAATATATTATTTAATTATTTTCCATAGGCCACTATAAATAGGGCCCTGAGGATGAGCCATTGGTGTGCATGCCAAATAAGAGAAAGAAATTCTAGAGAATTCTCCCCTCATTCTCTCATTCTATTTTCTAGAAGGTTCCCACAAACCTCTTTGGTCTTTTGTTCGAGTCATAGCAAGTAAGACTTTGTAGAAGTCTTAGAATTCAACTTCATTGGAGTTTGAGCACAAGGAGAAAAAGACCCTCCAGAATATTCTCCATAATATACAAAGGTATTTATTGCTTAACTCTTATATTTTAGTTTAATTCTAGATAAATCAAAGACAATTCCAACGCTTCTGCTATGGGTTTAATTTGATTATTCCCTTTAGCACTCGAAACACAATTTTCTGATTCCTAGGCTTCAGAACCCCTCAGAACAAACCTCCTAGAATTCTGATTCCTAAGGTTCTGATTTCGAACTTGTGCCCTAAACAGCCCCTTAAGTGTTTCTCTACCTTTTGTTTAATCGAATCCAAATTTTTATACAGGTTTCATTTGATAGCTATTTTGTTTTTTGAAAATTAAGCTTATAAACACTACTTTCATCTATGAATTTCTTTCTTTTGTTATCTACTTTTTAAAAATGCTTTTAAAATTCAAGTCAAATTTTAAAAATAAAAAAATAATTTTTAAATTTTTTTTGTATTTATAATTTGGCTATGAATTCAAATGTTTCTCCAAAAAGGGAAAAACCATAGTAAATAAATTGCAAGTATAATGCCCGACATTTTTATGTATTATTTGGAATTAAAGGTAGTATGGATGTGTGCTATATGATAAATTTCGAGTTGGATTTAAGTTGATTTTATTTTTGGATTTGAATTTTTGATAAGGGAAAAAAGGAAATTAATTATGATGGTTGTTGTAGTTTGAAAATAGAGATTAAAAGAAGAAAGAAAAATATTTTTATATATTTTGTATTAATAGCAAGTCAAACCTCTTTTCCCCATTTCATTCCCCTTCTCACGCAAAACCACCCCCCATTTGGACTTTTCTTTTCTTTTTTTATTATTTCCTTTTCTTTTTTTATTATTTCCTTTATTCTTCTTCTTCTTCTTCTTTTTCTTCCGCTAACAGCACCCACAACCCATAGTTGCGTCTCTGTCGCAAGCACTGCTGCCTGAACGTCGACTGCCCGCCAAATGTCATCGCGCTCCACACTCTTGCTAGATCTATTAGAGCTCCGATCCAAGAACATCGTCACGCCCATATCGACCCGAATCCGTCGTCGACTCGCTGGAGTGCTAGTCGCACCGCCGCCAGTCTACAAAACTCCTAGATCTGGCCAGTTGGAAAGAAGGCAGCAAGCGTTTTGGGCAAAATCATCACTGTACAATCATTTGCCAGCTTCGTTTCGTTTGGGCACTAATTCAAAGTTGAATTATGGTTTTTTATGGGCTGATGGTCAAATGACCATTTAAAGTGACCTTAAACTATCAGATTAATTTTACAGGACACCTGATAATTCTCATTTATGAGGATTATTTAACTCTAAAACTAAGTTGTTCTTGCCATTTTTGCATGCTTTATTGATTACCGAGCAAGCTAAAGATAGTGTTTATAAGATGAATTCATGCATGCTTGATGGAATAGGGTAAAAGAAGAATTAAGTTGAAAAGATAGAAGAAAGTCGCTAAAATGGTGGTTTTTGTGTAGATTTGAAGAAATGAAGAAAATTGCAAATGAAATGCAATTGCATTTCCTTGGGAAGGCAAGGTTGTGAACAAGAGGGAAATTGCAATTGAAATGCAATTGCATTTTCTGAAATTTTCAATTATGGCAAAAATCACAGGAAATCACCTCAATTAATGGAAATTACTTGATTTATGGGAGAATTTACAACCAAATCTCGTGCTCAATCATTTACCCACGAATTAAGGAGCCCAAGATGGAAGAAGAAGCCTCGGAATCTCTATAAAAGGGAAGAAGAACGAAGAAGAAAGCACCAAATTTTCATACTCTGTTTTTTCGGATTTGATGTACTATGTTTTCTGGTTTTGATTTTTTTGTTTTTTGTTTTATTACTTTAGGACAGCAGACAGCAAGTTGTTGAGGATTTTTCTATTTTTCCAGCATTTCATTCTTGTAGTTTCGCTCGATTAAATTCTGAGTTTGATTTATCTTCAACAACAATTCGGTTTTCTGCACTTTGTTTTATGGGTTTTTTTTATTTTTAGTTTCATTCTGTTTTAAATCCTTTATTTTCTATTAAAATTGAGTTATAGCGTTAGCCTTTGTTTAGCCAAATGTTCTTGTATGTTGATTTGTTAAAGTTGACTGAGACATTGAAGTCTGGATTTTTTTAATTTCCTTCATATCCACGTTAGGCTTGCTGAAATTTTTATTCCTACACAATTTTAATCCTCCTGTAGCTTCAGTTTAAAAATTCTGGACTTAATTTTTTCAAGCATATTCTTGGAGGCTTGTTTTATAATTTCTTTGTGAATATTTAAAGTTGTAGGTTTAGTTTAAAAATATCATTCTTAAATAATTTAGATTGACATCCTTTATAATTTTGAATTTTATTTTCCTTTATTCGATTTATTAAATATGAGTTTTATAGCAATTGAATTTTGGATTTTCATTTCTTCCATAATGAGCTAAATTTTCTTTAGGGGTTCAAGTTGGTGAAAGCCCTAAGGAAAAAATGTAAAAGCTCTAAAGCATGATCAATCTAGCTAGCATGTGAACTTTGTTTGCTTTTGTTGAGTTTAGATTCGGGTAAACCTAGTCAGCCAACTAGTGATTGCTTGTCAAGCTTGAACTTAATATCGAAAGAGTTAAGGGAAAGCCGATGTCACAAAAGCAATGGAGGAAAAGGCTTAGAAATACGTTCTGAACATCGACCCTAGACATAGAGCGAGACTCCAAAACCACTAGAGTTGTGTGCGAAAGTATCTAAGTTAGATTAGCCATAGACATATAGGTTTAATCACTTAGTCTCCTAAATATTTTGAATAAAAAATTGAATAGGAGTTGAACTCGGTTTACTTAGTTTTCACATGTTAGCTATGATTGCAATTGCATTTGAATAGCATTTTTCCAAAGGTGCTTGAATCACTTGAATCTCTATTTTAACTCATTGATTTTTCACCCATTCTTTGTCAACAAACCAACCTCTTAAATTTTTATATCTTCGATTACCCCAATTGCATTTTGTAAGAAAATTTGTGTCGTCTTCATAAGATTTTGTTAAAATCCGTTCCCTGGGGTACGATACTCTGGAATACTTCCAGTTTCTTTATTACTTCGATCACGTGCACTTGCGTGTTGTAGCAAAGCATAGCGATCAACACCCGTCGCAATTGGAGACCATTTGAGGCATTTTTTTGGCAATTAGAGGTGTTGTCTGGGTCTATCCAGTAGGTGCTACTCGCTATTTTGGGTAAGATTTGGTTGGTTTTCGATAAGTTGTCAAGAATGTTTAGGCCTGAATTGGATTTAATTGGTTGTTGTATAGGACCTTTTTGTGTGAAAGATAGAGGTTGTTTTGATAAATTAATTGACCCTTAAATTTTTTGGAATTAAATTGAAGGTTAACCTATGACGCCCCGCATCTTCAGGCACAATTAATTTCTGCCTTTTGTTTGTGTTTTGTTGTGAGTGTTTGAATTTATCGCTTAAGGTCAATTCAGGAAGTATTGGAATTTAGTAGGTAAATTTAGGTAATTAAGTTTATAAAGTTTTAGTTGAGGTTTTCGAGTTAGACCAAATTTCTTAATTTTGGAAACTTAAATTTGTCCAAAGATTTGCCCTAAATCTTGTAGAGAATTTAGGCCTTCATATGGGGTTTTAAAAATTAGAATTTGAGAGAAAATTGTTTTAAAAAGAAAGAAAAAGGGAGAAGCAAGCCCTAAGCCTTATTTTTTTTTCTTTTCTTTTCTTCTCCCTTTCCTCCGTGTGACTAATCATGTACACATGCCTCTGCAGTTCGATCAATCTTCTTCTCCAGCCACATCTCCAGCAACCTTCAGCAAGCGTGTCTTCTCCGACAAACCCACGCATGAAGCGACGCTCCCCCTTCAGCTAGCAAACCCACGAGCTTCCCCTGCAGAACAACGAGTGTTGCTTGAAGAGTTAATGACTTTAGACCTTCCTCGGTGTGGGTATTCGAACAACGCAGTGAGTAAGAAGTTTTCCGGTGGGCCAACAGTTGAAGACATTGATTTCCTCTGCTCCTTGCATTGTAACGAGCTATCCAGTAGCTTTTTCTTCTTTTCGGTGAGGTTTGGTCATGACCCATGCTAAATCAACCTTGGCTTTGTGTTACCCACTCTCTAATGACCCCAAATTTTCAAGTTAGGTTTCATCACACACTATCCAGGGCGTATTCGAACTCCATCGAACAGTTTTCAGCCCACTTTCGAGTTTGTTTGGCAAAGTTCAATGAGTTCTAGCATGTTATGCCCCTTTCGCAATCAATTAAAGTGTCGTAAAGTGTGTTAGTTTAGTTTCTAACCATTGGGTAACCTTGATGTGTAGTTTCAGGCTCATTTGATCACCTCCAAACATCGACCAACAAGGTTTCAAGGCTCTTTGGCAGCATTCAGTAGGATTCAGTTTAATAGTGGATTGTTCGAACTCAATCTAAGCCCATTTTGGGAATCTCTTGGATTGCCTTAGGAGCACTTTAGAAATAATGTAAGTAGAATTCTACTTGTTGGTTATGGTTGTTGTTTGATAGCATGTTGCGTACGTTCTAATTGCTTATGTGTGTATATTGTATTGATTTGTATTGTTCTTGATTTTGAACATGTTTAGCATGTTGTGGTGAATTGGTTATCTTTAGCATGTCGTGTTACTTTCTTTGTGATATGCATGCTAAGTTGTTGAAGTTGTTTAATTTTATGATGTGAATGCATGACGAGTTGTTAGCATTGTGTTCAAAAGCATGTCATGGGTGCTGATGTAGTCTTTGGGCATGAGCATGGTTTAAAAGCATGAGGCGTAGGATTTATGCATTCTAGTGCGATTAACTAAGGTTAGTAAATCTTGTTTGAGATAAAGGATAGTAGGGTGAGTACTAGTGCACCTTGGGTAAAAATGGTTGAAGGGTAGTATGTCACCATTGGATCCAGATAAACATCGTGGCCTTCGGTAAAAATGGTCAAGGGTCGATGTAGTTAAGTCATCGTTGCGCCTTGGGTAAAAATTGTCAAGGTGTGATGCACAGTTTGAGGCCTTGGGTAAAAATGGTCAAGGGTCGAATGCTGAGTACTGTAGAGAAACGTTAAGGCCCTGGTAAAAATGGTCAAGGGTCAGCGTGTCTCGAAGGAATCAGTCTCAGGTAGCTTGTGAGGGCTAAACATGAGTGGATTATAGCCTGAGTGAGGATTGTTAAGCTTGAGTAGTGGTTCCATATGCATGACACGAGCATGGCACATTTGTGAATATGATTTGTGAATAGAGCATGTTGTATGTGTTACATGTATGTGTTATATGTTTAGTGGATAATGGAAAACATGTTGTTTGTAAGCATGTTGTTTGCCTTGTATGTTGTTTGTTGGCTCATTAGGTGTGGGCTACTTACCAGTACGTGTTATGTACTGACCCACCACCAAGTTTTGCAAGTGATGATGAATACTATGACCCTGGTGATGCTGAAAAGGAGGCATGAGAGGAGAAAGACCATAGTTAGCTGTTGGGATTTATGCCCTAAAGCCTCGAAATTAATAATTTATTTAATAATTAATAATAATTTTGATTATTTTATTTGCAATATAATATTATCCATTATATAAAAAATCCAAGATTATTAGTGTAATCTTGAACAGTATGTGGTTGACATACGAGATGATCATGTTCAAGAAATAACCTAAAGGGTGCCTTATCTTGGTAACACTATTGATACGACCTACTTTGTAATAGTTACAAATGATTTGATCCAAATCGTTCATGTGGAGACATTTGAGTGAGGGTATCTTATACAATGAGTTTGTGTAAGACTAGACCACGAAGTATTTAATCTCTCTTTATAAATTCGTTAATTGAGAAGATTAATATTTTATCAGGATAATCATATGCGACTCAATCTTAATCCTGAGTGAGTTATGAACTCCTGCCTATGAGGGCTTGTCCTTTGATTTGCATGGGTGAGAGTGGTTTTTATAGCTGATTCAATATGCCTACCATTTTGGAGACTTGACCAAACAGGGAGCTGGGAACATAATCTCACAAGATGGAATTCACTTTTTCCCATATAGGGTAAGTAGATGAGTAGTTCCTTTAAGTGCTGATTTCGGGACTTGAACAATGGGGCCCCACTCTCTTACTGGCCCTATCACCACGTCCCTGCGATGCGGAGCGGCTAACATCCTTGAAAATGGAGGTTTTAAAAAGGAGTCGCCACCAATCTTTTTACGGTATGATTGGGCACCAAAATAAAATAAAACAACTTTTTTTGAAAAAAAGAGAAAGAAAAAAAACGGTATGCGAAAACTAAATTTGGGCTCAGGAGATGTTTGTGTATGGAGAAGGTGTTAGTACCCCACAACACCCGTTTAAAAACGGTGGCCAAATTTAATCTTGAATTGCAAAAGAATTTAGAAGAAATGCTTAATTAGGGAAAAATTGATTTTTAAAATAATGTCTTATTTTCCTCTCATTCCCCTAATATTTGAAGTCATGATCCCATAAAATAAGTGGATAAATATCCATCAATTTGACTATATTAGAAATATTCCCAAAAAAATCTTAGGAAAAATTCTCCACCTCAAGAATATGATAAATTTTACAATTTCTCAACTTCGTTATAGAATAGTCCTTTATAAAAGAAAGTTTTTTTAAAAAAAAATAAAATAATTTTTTTGTTTTAATTAAATTTATTTTTTTTATCAAAATCTCGGACTCCCAAAGATAATGATCCCTCACATCAAGAATTCTAGAAAATCGGACTCCCAAATATTTCTAGATTCCGTTGTAGAAATTTTTAGGAAAAAAGCTTTGAAAAGCCACTTTTTTAAAGAAAGATATTACAAAAGAGGTTTAGAAACAACATTTTGGTTATAAATCTTTTACAAACTTAAAAATGGCACTTTAAAAGATTTGGAAATAATTTTATAAAAAGAGAAAAAAAGAAATTGAAAAGAAAATTTGAAAACATTAAGGATAATCAAGACAATCAAAATGAAGCATACACTACAACAAATATGGGCTTCTATGACTCTAAACAATTGTCATAACCACATTCCCTGACTTTTTTTTTCAGTCTTTGAAGCCACCATCAAGGAAAGAGTATTAATGACACTTCAACAAAATTGTCATTATTTAGTTTTTTGTGACTGTATCTTGTAGTCAACAATAAGCAATTACTGACATGCATAAACTGTCACTGTATAATTTTCAATGACAATTCTACACTGTCAATAAATTGCTCACGCATTTGATTTTTTCGTCAAGATATAGATATCAACGACAGTAAATAACAATCAACAAAATGTTTACATTGACATTCATTCATAATCACATAAACGTTAATAATGTTATAGTTTTAGTATCAAGAATCCCTTAATCATGACACATTTTTTTCGTTGCATTTCATCCTCGTATGACTGTTAATTATTGTCAACAAAAGTGCATACGCTGACACCTATATATCGTCACAGAAATTTGGTTCATGACAATATTACATTGTCAAATAAATACATCTCATCATTGTTTTGTTCAATATCATAACAAATGCTTATAATGATGGAAATTATTTGTTTGATACCTGTCTTTACACATATATTTCTAAAATAAGTTACTCCAATTTTGGACACAAAATAGGTACAAACATAAATAAGAACTTTCATATATAAATATAAAGTTGATAGCATTTTTACAAAGAAACTAAGTACAAGGGAACTAATAACCAAATTTGGTAAATTTTTACAAAGCAACTAATACAAATGTTGCTACACGTACTGCGACTAAGACTAACCCAACAAAAAACCTCATATGTCAATAACTTTCTTGGTGGCTTCATCACTTCAGTGGGTTCGTGCACGACCTAGTAAAAAGGACAACATTCATTTAGAGTTCAACTTAATACATCAATGTCAACAATTAATAACAAGATTCATGAGGTATACCTTCCAAATGTCGACTATGTTTTCAACTCACAAAACATTGATCTTGCCCAAAACATTGATGTCAGAACCTACTTCGACAATTCATGAATACTCAACCCTCAGTCCATTAGAAAAAATGTAGTCAAATTGAGGTAAATGTTGTACAAAAAAAAAAAACCCCCTCTTTGGTTTCCTTTTGGGGGGGGGGGGGGGGGGGGGAGTAAACAAGTGAGACATGTAATTCTAAATATGTACCTCTTGGACACCAAAGAAATTCCCACATCAAAAAACTGTCTGTCAACCTAATCTTTCTTCAAAGCATTCACATCATACGGTATTCCTAGAACAAAATTTGAATACGCATTTCAATCTACTATATATAACAGCTTAAGGTAAATTGAACAACTAATACAATAATTAATATCTTACCAATATGCCAATAGTTAATGCTCTTGAACATGTCATTTGAAATGTCATTCTTCAACCAAAAAAAAACTGTGTAGCAAACTTCACTCCAAGATAAAGTGAGCAACAAAATGTATTGCATCCAAAAAATTATGTATTTTATGCATAACCAAAAAGAAGAAACACAAATCCTATGCAAAGAATATGTGCGATCCTACAAATTCTGCCCACTCAGTTCGCACCACGTCAATATCACCTTGTGTATAACTAGATGGTGCATGTTCCATCTGTAAATAAATAAATCAAAATAAATTTTGGGGTATTAAAATCTTGCTTGAATTTGGTTGAAGTTGTATACGTACTATATCTAGGATTGACGTGTTGTTTTGTAATACTATCTCACGCATAAACCGCATGACATAATATCCACATTCTACTACACCCAATTGTTTAGGACACTGTTCATACAACACAAAAAACAAATATTCTTAGATATGGTACATATTATTTTAATAAAATTTGCTATTTTGGGGATAGCTTACCTTGATTGACTTCCAAGTGGGCTTCTTTTTTTTCATGATCTTGAATGACCTGCAAATGCATGATATATAAAGTTTTTGGATATTCATATGAAGTAATCAGTCATGAAATTCTAAATGATATGGTAACATACATGCCAACTACATCGATAATATCCTCGTGAAGACGATTTTTCATGGGATCCATCCAGAATACAATGCCTTTTAAATGATCAATAATTATCAACGTCCAATGATATCTACAAATTATAAAGAATACGAAAGAAGTTAAATAATTGACATAAAATACCATAATATGCATTTATATAAATTATACCGAGAATTTTATGGAAAAATGAGAAGTTGATTTTCATCCATTCCGAGCACTCGTGCAGTCAATAGTTGTGCTCGTGATTCTTTATAACTAGACAACGAGATTGATCCAGCATCCAAAAACTTGTACAAACTTAAAGCATTTGATTTATTAATAAGATTGTATAGATACCTATAAAATGTAATAAACTTTGGATATTACTCAACTAACATAGTAATTGCTAAAAGTATCAATATTAAAAACATCATACTTACATCATGTATGCATCAAGGCAAGCAGTTGATATTGGACGCATATGACAAAAAGCTCGTAACACCTCAAGCAATACGCAACATTTGCGCTGGATACAAACACTTCCATAGGTACATTGATTTGAATTGAGGATCCAATATGCTCAAGTGTACGTACCAAACAATGTAATGCAACGAGAGAACTTTGAATAGGTGTCATTGAGGACAAATCTAAATCTTTTTCGGACTTTTTAGCATACTTTTATCAACAAATATAACAAAATTAGGAATAATGTATACCATAACATACAATAGCCAACTAAAGTTGAAACACATTACCTTTTCCTTGTCAATTATTACAAGATGTCGTGGCCATAGTAAATGTGAACCTACTTCTTGTGAGAGTACGTTGTCTCCTTCCTTTGACGGTATGGGAATAGAGCAATCACCATCTACGACTACATCAATTGACACTTTTACATTATCACCGTCTACATCAGAGTCAAATATTATCCCAACTGCGACGATGTTATTCTTAGACCCAATTGTCAATCGACAAGAAGTTCCATCCTATTTTGAAGTTGTTGCAAAACAAATGAAGTATTACTAACGCAAATTATGTAAAGCTTATACTAAACTAAATGAAGCCTTACCTTAATTTTGTTTGAGGTCACAATCATCGCTGACTCATCTTTCATAGGTACCTTCAACTGTAGGGAAAAAATTAAACCACATTAATTACTACTTACACACATTATGTAAAATTAAAGATTAATAAATCGAAACACATTTAACCTTCTCCTTTTCCTCTTTTACTTCAACACTTTTATCTTTAACATTTTCTTGGGAACAATCACTTTTTGAATTTTGAGAATTCTTTTTGTGTTCCAACAATTCTTCCTCTAATTCTTTAATACGTGCAGCCATTCGAGCCTTTTCTTCTGCATCTGCCCCTTGATCGTCTTTCTTCCCCTTTGAAGTTGCTCTCGGGGTAAGAAAATATTTAGTTTGAGTGATAAATTTACCCACCCCTCGAACTAGCCCAGGTGGATCTTTGGTACCCAACGCTTGTGTTAGGACATCCTCACTTGTGTCTACGTTTCCACCGTTGACATTTTGAGTAGCCAATATATCATCCTATTAATGTTAAACGAAGCAACAGTTAGAAATGCTCAATGCATTATGAATACTCAACGAATACTTACTATACGATCCACCACTTCTTGGGTTTGTTTGTTGACAATCTTTCCTCCCGATTCATACGAGCCTTTTTCCATACTATGCATCGCTCGGTTAGATTTTCGTGTGGTGAAGATACTTTCTGCAGACATTTTATATAATTTCACTGAAATTGAATCTAAAAAGAATAGAATGTATGCAATAAGAATATCAAATTTTAATCTTACCAACTCTTCAATAAGATTGGCATATCCTTTTCGAGACATTCGATGATTATAGACGTTCTTCCCTCTCTTTTCTCGATTCTTTTGGCTGATAGTCTTTAATAAGAATGACACAAATTAATGTCAATTTATGCTTATCCTTGAACAAAAATGAATATAAATATTAAATGTCTTAAACCATTATACTTACCTGGAACTCTTCTGTAAGTCGGGAATTGCCGAATGTATTCCAGTGGTCTTGTTCGATATGTGAATATGAAATTGGAGGACATTTCAATTTTTCTTGATCGTCTTTAAATGGAATTATACATTTCGTCGTCAACATGTATTTGAATTGACGGAAACATGTACCAGCATTCTGCATAAGGTTCTTCTTTGATCTAAGATCAACTACAAATCCACCCTATGTATTCAAAAAAATGCTATACATTAATTTATATAAACAACTTCTAAAACATATGAGGTATGAATAATTAGATTGTTGGTACCTGAATCAAATCATAAATTTTTTCCTTTATCTCAGATGGCACCACTTTCCAAGTATCGTATATGATTGGAACATGGTGGCGCACACATGTTCCAATAAAACTCTTCAATTTTGTTGCATTCAAACCAAATGGCTAACCATTCTCATTATACTTAATCACCCTTCTGTGACTGTAACGACCCGACTTTTCCTATTAGACTTTCTAGGGACGTTACTACATGCATGCCGAAGAAATTTTAAAATCTTTGGTAAAAAGACAGAAAGAATGAAACTTTTTGCTAAACAACCAAAATCTTTATGCTCGGGATCCCTTTAAAAATCATTTCAAAACATAATATGAATTATAATGTTCAATCAGTTGAAATAGTTTCACAACACATTGTTTACTAAACAAAATATGTTTTAACTAACACACTATCTAAATGCGGAAGTCATGACCTTCAAAGTCACCCATGACCCTCTCAGCAAACTGCTTTGTCAATCGCCTATGATATGTCTTTGTATTTTCCTGAAAAGAAAAACATTTTTGAAAAGGGTGAGTATTTTACAATACTCAGTAAATGACCTCACTACCGGGTCAGGATATGCATACACACACATAATGAATTTTCGAAAACATTTTCTTTCTTTCCTTTGGTGGGACCTAAATTCCTTTCATAGCAGAAACGTTTCTCTTTCAACTTTTCTCTTCGGCTTAATGTGGACAATTAACCCAACCTCACCTTTCCTTTTCATTTAACCTTTTCAGGTTCCTTTTCATTTAACCTTTTCAGGTTCCTTTTCATATAGCCTCGTAAGGCTCCTTTTCATATAGATGTACATCAATAATGTTAGGGGGTAATTGCCACAGCCTTCGAAATCATTTTTATCATGAAAACATAATGTATGCATGAGGTCCCAAAGCATTTTCAATTTTTCATTTCATGATGCAACATAAAACAAAGTTCTCATGTCATTCATCATATCATAAATCATATAACATGCATCACACTCATAAGAACATACATGTGAGAATTATTTTTCATACATAGCATTTCAAAATTCATCAACAATCATAACTAAAACATTCATGAAAATCCTTTTATTTCAAAAGTAAATTCTTTTTTTTTTCAATTCAGTCCCCGACTTGCATTTAAGCATACCGGCATAAAGTCCCTTACCTTGGTTAAGCTCAGGAATCCAATCACCCAAATTGCTCCCCAGAAGTTCCTTCGCCTTGAATCTCAGCCAACCAATTTAGAGCCTAAATCGAATCATCCTAAGGTTAGAAAAATTTCTAAAATTCATAGTTCATCCCATAGCTCATTCCATCCAACTAAGTTCCAAAATTAGAATTCCTCCCTTAACGATCAAACCAGTTTTAAAGATCTTAAATCAGATTTGGCTTAGTATCGAAATTACCCAAGTCGGAACACGATCGAAAGCGGAGTTGTTCGGCTTCGAACAATTGATCGGGAGGCGGCGGCGCGTGGGTGTACGGGGGTGGCGCGTGGGCGCGCGTGGAGGAGCGTTGTCACCGGATCTGGGCAGATCCGGTCCTGGCGAGTTGGTTCGAGCGGATTTCTGGGCAGATCTGCACTCCAACGAGCTGGATCTGTTCTGGCGGTTGCAGATCCGGTGAGATTCGACAGAAGCGTGTGCGTGGTTGGGTGTCTACAGTTTGGACGAACGGCGTAGGCTCGTGGTCGCGGATCTGCAGTGACGTTCGGGCTGGTTGCGCGAGTTGCAGCGGCGATCGGCGATTTGCGGACCTGAACGGCGGTCGAGTGGCGGACGGCGGTCTGAGACGCGCCGGCAGCGGCGTTTGGTCGTGGGGTCGAGACGGCGGCGATTCGTGGTGGTGAAAAGCTGCTGGAAAAATTTCTTCCTTGTTACAATGGGTGGCTGTCGAAAAACAAGGGAAGAAGAAGAAGAAATTGGAGAAGACAATGGCTTAAAGGCTTGGCTTGAAGGCTTGGCTTCTAACCTAGGGCTGCGTGCAGTTTAAAATAATAGAGAGAGGAATTGGTGGGCTTGGCTTCTCTTGGGCTTGGCTTGGCTAAGAGTCATTTAAATCACAAAAATACCCCCAAATCAATTAATTCCTTTATTTTCCCTCTTTCTTCCCAATTTACCCTCAAATTACCTCAATCTTAAACATACAATCTCTAAAATTAATTTCCAACACAACTTTAAGCATAAAATCGACCTTGCTATAATTTTAAATTTCAAAAGTAAAGCCTTAATTACTACCTGAAAATGCCGATCGTTACATTTGAACATTATAATTCATATTATGTTTTGAAATGATTTTTAAAGGGATCCCAAGCATAAAGATTTTGGTTGTTTAGCAAAAAGTTTCATTCTTTCTGTCTTTTTACCAAAGATTTTAAAATTTCTTCGGCATGCATGTAGTAACGTCCCTAGAAAGTCTAATAGGAAAAGTCGGGTCGTTACAGTTGGTATGAGAGCCCAGAGTTATGGGTTCTGTAGACTTGCTTACATCGTAAGCATTAAGCGTTTCCATGACCAAAGAGCAAACGCCTTGTCATCGTCAGGTATGTCCCTGTTATAAAGTACTTTCATTCTAAAAAAATAAAAATAAAAATAAAAATAAACATCTTAAGAGACTAAAAGTTTTTTTTAAAGGTCGCCGATGTCTCTTGAGTAAAATTATTAAAGGAATGATACGCTATGATGACTCCTGCAAAGTTTAAGGTTGTGAGGTGTTAAGAAAGGCATTTGTTATTTTTCTTGGGTCATGCCCAAAAGAATGAAAAGTTACAAGATGAAAGGTAAGTGATAACATGGAAGAGCTCTTTGAAATACCTAGTTTGATTGATGTGTTGTAATGAATGATATGTTTGATGTTATTGATTGTAGCATATTAAATTGTGTTGTGGTTATTTGATTAAGGCTCTACAAAAAGGAGCGATTGTTTTAGTTTTATTACCTTAGTATCATAACAAAACCATCAAATGGTATAATAATGAGGATGGACAGGATTGGGCACGTTGAAGTGGATTCATTAATATAGTCCAATTGAAAGTGCATTGAGGAAGTAATTTAAGATCTTCTTTTGTTTGGATGGACATTTTTGTTTAATGTGATTTTGGGCTGGAAGTGGTTGGAACATGGATATGGACTTGTAGACCTTTAAAAAAAAAAAAAAAAAAAAATTTTAAGGGTTCATGCCAGAATATGGTGTTGGTTACTTCAAAAGAATGTGGATTTACTCATAACTTCCATTATGGGTATCTTCTTAATCATAGTTAAGTAAGTTTGAATAGAGAATTCTTCTAGAAACTCTGAGACGAACATCTGCCTAGAAAGGAGTTTGGTTACTTTTGCTTGTATAAATATTTGGTAGCGACATCATGACATGAGGAGTCAAAAGTCTTCCTAGTGTGAACACTTTTGTATCTTAAGGTGAAATTTATTTCTCTTTTCTCTAAGCAATAAGAACTAAAAGTAGGGCGATAGATTTTTGGTTTGAAGTAAGCAAACGTACGCCACTCATGGTGATGGACAAATGGAAACTTCTTTGTATAAAAAAAATTGGACTGAGAAGACCGAAAGTGTTGGCAAGTCATGCTTGGAATGGAAAGAAGCACCTTAAGTTTAATGACTCTAATAAAGAAATGTATGAGAAAGAAAAGGGAATTCCTTCTGTTTTGAGAGACAAAAGAAATTAAGGTGTGGAGACTCCAAGTACATGAGTAAGACTTGACTCCCTATAATGTGAATTGTGTGTGTACGAACCTTTGGAGTCGGTATAAGGAACCTTATTACTATTTCCAACTTTATGTTTTGGTATGTATTAGTTGGAAGAGAATTGTATGAGGCTTGAGCCTTGAAACTCATAATTGGTATGAAATTTTATTTTCGCCAAAGCAAATGACTAGACATGGATAATTTAAACATTGGAAGAATGTTTCGATAAGTTTCGTTCTTGTTTGCATGGGGGTTAAGTGAAGCAACCTTTTAATTGGAGATTACTATAATAGTAGCGGTCGAAGAACCATTGGAATGAAACTTGGAAGCTTAATTAGTAAAGGGATAGGTTGAGAGTCTCATTGGTAAAGTTGCGAAAATTCGACTTTAGAATCAAAGTAGTATAAGAAACTAAGGAAGCTCTCAAGTTGATTGAAAGGAGAAAATCAAGTTAGCTGGAAGTAACAAAAAAAAAAAAAGGGTTTACTATCAGAATGTCAATAGTTATGAAGTAAAGAGGTTGATATCTCAAAAGACCACATTTGAGTTCAAGCATAGTCATAATGGGTTTACTGTGATGTCTTTCAGGCTCACTGATGTTTCTATAAGCTTTCATGGATTTCACGAACTGTGTCTTCAAAGGCTTTATATACTCATTGGTAATAAGGTTGGTCAAGACATAAGAATTTATTCCAAGGCTAAGGAGCAACGTGATGGACACTTTAAGCTAACCTTGACAACTGTAAGTAGTAAACTTTGGGCCAAGTTTTCTAAGTGTGAGTTCTAGTTGAACAAAGTTCCTTTTTCGATGCACGTGGCTACGCAGGACAATTTTGCAATGGGTCTTTCTAAAGTGAAGTGATTCTTAATGGCCTAGGCCCAATAACAGAGGTCTGGAATTGAGTGGCCTGGAAAGCTATTACAGAAGTCTAGCAATTTACAGAGTTGTTAAAAAAAAAAAAAAAAAAAAAAAAGTCATTGTCTATGCCTTGTGTCCCTAAAGGGACATTAGCTTAGTGACCCTATTCGTGGCTTAGAATTCACAGTGGATTATTAATGCCCAATAAGTGGACGTAAAGGAGATTTTACCCTCTCTAGCAACTTAGCTTTGTTGGACAAAGGGAGACTTCGTGTACCAAAGGACTATCCTTAAAGAAAGAGTAGTTAGAGAAGACACACAAAATAGCTTTATCAATGCATCCAGACGGTACCAAAATGTATCAGGACTAAAACTATTGGTGGCGCAACATGAAATTGGATGTTGCAGACTCGTCAATGAATACTTGGTCTATTAGTAAATGTAGGCCTTGAGACAAATGACAGTAGGCTTATCGTAACCCTTGGGTGTGCCGCTGTGGAAATGTGAAGATGTGTCTAAAGATGTTATCATAGGATTTCCATGGACAGATAAGAGTTTTATGGTGATTTAGGATATTATCGACAGGCTGACCAAGTCGACTCGTTTCTTTGAAGGGAGGTCTACTTATACCGTGAAGACGTGGGCACAATTGTGATTGGATAAGATAATTAAACTGCACGAGGTGCATGTTTCGATAATGTCGGACAGAGATTCCCATTTTACATCTAACTTTTGGAGAAATTTGCAAAAGGCTCTAGGTACTCAGTTGGATTTTAGCATGTCTTTTCATCCCCAGACTGATGGTCAAATAGAGCGGTTAAACCAGATATTGGGGGATATGCTACGAGCTTGTGCGTTGGACTTTGCAGGTAGTTGGGATACCCACTTGCATTTGATGGAGTTCGCCTACAATAATAGTTACCAAGCAACCATCGGCATGGCACCGTTTGAAGCTTTGTACGGTAAAAGGTGCAGGTCTCCTATTTACTGGGACGAAGTTGGTGAACGTCAGTTATTGGGACCCGAGTTGGTCCAAGCCACTAATGATGCCATTGAAAAGATTAGAGCAAGGATGCAAACAGCACAGAGTAGACAGAAAAGCTATGCCGACTCAAGACGAAGGGACTTGGAATTTGATGTGGGTGATCATGTGTTCTTGAAGGTGGCACCGATGAAGGGAGTTCTGAGGTTTGGTCGGAAAGGGAAGTTGAGTCCACGATTGATAGGGCCGTTTGAAGTTCTGGAGCGGATTGGCCCTGTAGCTTATAGATTGGCCTTGCCGCCATCCCTTTCTGCAGTACACAGTGTGTTCCATGTATCCATGTTAAGGAAATACATGCCAGATCCATCGCATGTGATTGACTTTGAGCCCTTGCAGTTGAACGAGGACTTGAGCTATGAAGAAAGGCCTGTGCAAATTCTGGCAAGAGATCAGAAGATTCTTCGGAACCGAGAGATCAACCTTGTCAAGGTGCTGTGGCAAAACCACCGGTCTGAAGAAGCTACTTGGGAGCGAGAGGATGAGATGCGGACTAGATACCCTGAGTTTTTTCAAGGCTAGAAACTTTCGAGGACGAAAGTTTTTAAGGAGGGAAGAATGTAACGATCGGCATTTTCAGGTAGTAATTAAGGCTTTACTTTTGAAATTTAAAATTATAGCAAGGTCGATTTTATGCTTAAAGTTGTGTTGGAAATTAATTTTAGAGATTGTATGTTTAAGATTGAGGTAATTTGAGGGTAAATTGGGAAGAAAGAGGGAAAATAAAGGAATTAATTGATTTGGGGGTATTTTTGTGATTTAAATGACTCTTAGCCAAGCCAAGCCCAAGAGAAGCCAAGCCCACCAATTCCTCTCTCTATTATTTTAAACTGCACGCAGCCCTAGGTTAGAAGCCAAGCCTTCAAGCCAAGCCTTTAAGCCATTGTCTTCTCCAATTTCTTCTTCTTCTTCCCTTGTTTTTCGACAGCCACCCATTGTAACAAGGAAGAAAATTTTCCAGCAGCTTTTCACCACCACGAATCGCCGCCGTCTCGACCCCACGACCAAACACTGCTGCCGCCGCGTCTCAGACCGCCGTCCGCCACTCGACCGCCGTACAGGTCCGCAAATCGCCGATCGCCGCTGCAACCCGCGCAACCAGCCCGAACGCCGCTGCAGATCCACGACCACGAGCCTCCGCCGTTCGTCCAAACTGTAGACACCCAACCACGCGCACGCTTTTGTCGAATCTCGCCGGATCTGCAACCGCCAGAACAGATCCAGCTCGCTGGAGTGCAGATCTGCCCAGAAATCCGCTCGAACCAACTCGCCAGGACCGGATCTGCCCAGATCCGGTGACAACGCTCCTCCACGCGTCGCCACCGCACGCCCATGCGCCATCGCCGTACACCCACACGTCGCCGCCTCCCGATCAGTTGTTCGAAGCCGAACAACTCCGCTTTCGATCGTGTTCCGACTTGGGTAATTTCGATACTAAGCCAAATCTGATTTAAGATCTTTAAAACTGGTTTGATCGTTAAGGGAGGAATTCTAATTTTGGAACTTAGTTGGATGGAATGAGCTATGGGATGAACTATGCATTTTAGAAATTTTTCTAACCTTAAGATGATTCGATTTAGGCGCTAAATTGGTTGGCTGAGATTCAAGGCGAAGGAACTTCTGGCGAGCAATTTGGGTGATTGGATTCCTGAGCTTAACCAAGGTAAGGGACTTTATGCCGGTATGCTTAAATGCAAGTCGGGGACTGAATTGAAAAAAAAAAGAATTTACTTTTGAAATAAAAGGATTTTCATGAATGTTTTAGTTATGATTGTTGATGAATTTTGAAATGCTATGTATGAAAAATAATTCTCACATGTATGTTCTTATGAGTGTGATGCATGTTATATGATTTATGATATGATGAATGACATGAGAACTTTGTTTTATGTTGCATCATGAAATGAAAAAATGAAAATGCTTTGGGACCTCATGCATACATTATGTTTTCATGATAAAAATGATTTCGAAGGCTGTGGCAATTACCCCCTAACATTATTGATGTACATCTATATGAAAAGGAGCCTTACGAGGCTATATGAAAAGGAACCTGAAAATGTTAAATGAAAAGGAACCTGAAAAGGTTAAATGAAAAGGAAAGGTGAGGTTGGGTTAATTGTCCACATTAAGCCGAAGAGAAAAGTTGAAAGAGAAACGTTTCTGCTATGAAAGGAATTTAGGTCCCACCAAAGGAAAGAAAGAAAATGTTTTCGAAAATTCATTATGTGTGTGTATGCATATCCTGACCCGGTAGTGAGGTCACTTACTGAGTATTGTAAAATACTCACCCTTTTCAAAAATGTTTTTCTTTTCAGGCAAATACAAAGACATATCATAGGCGATTGACAAGGCAGTTTGCTGAGAGGGTCATGGGTGACTTTGAAGGTCATGACTTCCGCATTTAGATAGTGTGTTAGTTAAAACATATTTTGTTTAGTAAACAATGTGTTGTGAAACTATTTCAACTGATTGAACATTATAATTCATATTATGTTTTGAAATGATTTTTAAAGGGATCCCGAGCATAAAGATTTTGGTTGTTTAGCAAAAAGTTTCATTCTTTCTGTCTTTTTACCAAAGATTTTAAAATTTCTTCGGCATGCATGTAGTAACGTCCCTAGAAAGTCTAATAGGAAAAGTCGGGTCGTTACAGTGACCTTCGCTGCTCACACAAGTTATCTCATGCATCCCAGTAGGTCCACGTTTTTGTTTTCCTTTTCTGTTTTCTTCTACAGTAGGGGGAGATGTATTGTCCATCGTCTCGTCCATTGTATCGCCTATCGTATCATCCATCGAATCGTCCATCTGTTGAATATTATCTTTGCAAATGCTAGAAATAAAAAATAGTTTGAAGGTTAAACATTTTATAAGATGCACATACTCCACGTACTTATAAAAAAAAAGGTAGTTCAATAATCTTTATAACATTACAAAATAACATTTAATAATAAATCCAGTAATACATAAAAGGTATCTTCAATAAACGTAGTTGATATGGCGCACACTAAACAATTAAAGAAACAAAGTCGTTTGAGTGATTTCCACGTTTCCAGTTGCAATAGCCTACAAAATAGAAAATTTTAATACGTAAAAAGTAAAATTATTAACTAATAAACAAAATTGAGAACAAAAAAAAAAGTTATTTCGATATGTACATGCTTGATAAATGGTTAATTGTTAAACCATGTGCCTTCACAATCATCTCTTGCATACGAAATTTCACTTTCGTCCATATCAGTTGATAGTGTCCATTTTGAAATTGAAGGACAAAGCATTGAAGTATCCCCAAGCTCATCATCATAACATGTGTCAGATAAGTCCTTGTGTGGTGGTGTGATAACAATGGACCATCGTGCATCACTTGGATCTTCAATGTAAAAAACTTGTCTTGCTTGTGTCGCTAGGATGAATGAATCTGAAATATGTCCAATACGGTTGAGGTCGACCAATGTAAATCCAAGATCATCGATTCGCACTCCATTGTGATTTTCAACCCAATCACATTTAAATAATGGAACCTTAAAAGTATTATAGCTAATTTCCCATATCTCTTGAATAACTCCATAAAAAGACATGTCAGAAATTATCGGATTCTTATCCTTGGCACTAGACACTTGCATTATTGTGGCAACTAACGTAACCCCACTATTCTGAACAGTTCTACTGTTGTCACGAGACTTTATGCTATAGCAACATCCATTAATCTTATAGCCATTGTATTTCATCAACTCTAGGTGGGGGCCATGTGCTATCCATCGTACAAGTTTAGAAACAACTCTTCCAGCATGTATTTCACTCATCACCTATTGTACAAATGATGTTCATTTATTTGGGGACCAGATTAAGTGTATACAATCTGAAATATTATGAAAATTAAATACCTGATCACGTATCCAGGTAGCAAATGATCGATTATGTTCATCTTGTAGCCACTTTTCATTCTTTGCTCTTTTTGGATTTTCATTCTTCAAATATTCCATATGTTGTCTACAAGAAGTACTAAATATTAAAATGGTAACAAACATTGAATAAGAAAGTGATTTAGGAATTTCAGAAGGCTTACTCCCTATATGGTTGGACTTCTTCAGTGTTCTCTAGTATATGAAGATGTGCTTGATTCAACTGTTGCACATTAGGTTTTGCATAAGATCCAGCTGATAAAGGTCTATCACTTTGTCCTTCTTCTCTTGATTTGAATGATCCAAGTCCAACCGGATCGAGTCCAGATAAAAACTCAGAACAAAATTCAACAGCTTCTTCGCATATATGTGCCTCTGCAATGCAGCCTTCAGGTCGAGTTCTATTACGAACATAACCTTTCAACACCTTCATAGATCGTTCAAAGGGATACATCCACTGTAGGTAAATGGGCCCACAAAGCTTTGCTTCTCTCACAAGGTAAATGGTAAGATGCATCATTATTGTGAAAAATGAAGATGGGAAGTACTTCTCAAGTAAACATAACATAACAACTATATCATCTTGCAACTTATCCAACTTTGACACCTGCAAACTCTTAAAGCATACTCCATTGAAGAAGAAACATAATCTACTGATAGCATATCTCACATTCTTAGGTAGAACTGAACGTAATGCAATTGGAAGCAATTGTTGCATTAGAACATGACAGTCATGTGATTTAAGACCAGTAAGTTTCATGTCTTTTAACGATATAAGGCTTTGAATGTTAGAAGAATACCCTTCAGGAACCTTTATCTCAGATAAAGTTTTACAAAAACGATACTTCTCTTCTTTCGATAATGTATAACATGCTGCAGTATGTATGTTCTATTTTCCCTGCATACAGGTGCTAATTCAGGTCGAAGGTTCATTTCAACTAAGTCTAGTCTAGTATTGATCCCATCTTTACTTTTTCCTGGAATATCAAGCAATGTTCCTATGATATTCATGCAGACATTCTTTTCAATGTGCATTACGTCAAGACAGTGTCTCACATGTAACTTTTTCCAATATGGTAGTTCAAAAAATTCAGGTTTTCTCTTCCAATAAATATTTGTAGTTTGGTCATTCGTTTCTTGTCACACTTTTTCCCTCTTGGAAAGTTCATATCTTTGAGTTTCATAAAAATAACCTCCCCTGACATTGGATGTGGAGGATTTCCATGTTCTTGCTTACCATCAAAAGCTTTTTTTTGTCTTCTGTACGGATGATGTCTTGGCAAATGTTTTCTATGCCCCATATATACATTTTTTTTCCCATGTTGTAGTCTAATTGAATAAGTATCTTCTCCACATATTGGGCAGGCCTTATACCCTTTCACACTACAACCACATAAATTCCAGTATGCAGGAAAATCATTGATGGTCCACATTAAGACAGCCCGCAAAGTGAAAGATTCTTCTCTATATGCATCGAAACATGGAACGCCATCTTCCCACAGAAGTTTCAAGTCCTCAATCAAAGGAGCAAGATATATATTTATATCATATCCTGGTTGTTTTGGTCCTGATATCAACATTGACAACATCAAAAACTTCCTTCTCATGCACAACCATGGTGGGAGGTTATATATTGAAAGAATAACTGGCCAACAACTGTATTTAGAACTTAAATCTCCATATGGGTTGACTCCATCAGTAGATAAACCCAAGCGAAGGTTTCTTGGTTCTGAACCAAAAGTAGGCCATAAATGATCTATTAACCTCCAAGATGGAGAATTAGCTGGGTGTCGCATAACACCATCTACTTTCCTATTAGTTGCATGCCAACACAAATTCTTTGCATGTTTAGAGCTCTTGAACATCCTTATGAACCTTGGAACTATTGGAAAGTACCACAACTGTTTAGCCGCCACTCCTTTTTTCTCTTCCATTGAGTTCTTAAGTGTCTTCCATCTTGATAAATTACAAGTAGGACATTTAGTGATATTTGCATACTCCTTTCTATACAAGCAACAATCATTTGGACATGCATCTATTTTTTGATAACTCAATCCTAGGGCACCTAGTGTTTTTTTCGCTTCATACATGGAAACTGGCATTTCATTATTTTCAGGTAGGAGATCCCTTATTACAGACAGTAGTTCAGAAAAGCTCAAATTACTCCATCCAAATCTAACCTTTAAGTTGTACAATCTCACGAGGGCGGACAACTTCGCGAAACTTTTACACCCCGGATATAATGGCTTCTTAGCATCATTAAACATATTGTTAAACATATTGGGTACATCAGAAAATTGATCATGAACAGCTTCAACCATGTCAATTGCATTAAGTAAATCATTGTCATGTTCATAATTTTCATTCATCTCATCCAATCTATTCTTACCTTTCTCTGTGGTCAAATCTTCACCATGCCAAAACCATACCTTATAACTTTGATCAATTCCATTTACATACAAGTGATTCCTAACTATTGCAACATCATTAGATATACGATTCCCACATTTTAAACAAGGACATCGAATCAAATTGGAACCGTTTCCATACTGTAACCCAAATGCAATGAACGTTTCGACTCCCAACTCATATTCTCTAGACAGCCTGTTTTTCATCATCCATGATTTGTCCATAGTACAATATTAGGAAACTTAATTCTTGATAACATCCCCCTTAAACACACCTGATAAAGAAGAACATATCGACCACAGTTTGGTTAAAGGATTGATTTGACATCACCCCAACCAAACATTAAAAGGGGCAAAAGATTATTATTATTATTATTGCTAAAGTTGTTGTTCTTAATTAAAATATATAGTTTTTTTTTTCTTTTTCTTACATTAAAGAACAAAATGTCCAACACCATGGATAATGAAAGCTGATAAATTAAAAAGGAAAAAAAAAACATAATAATTATAAAATAAAATTAAACGATCAAATTAGCCTTTTTTTTTTTTGGATTTTTATATTACATTGTGGTGTTGTACAACTTTACACCAAAGGGAAGGGACATACTTGCTTTTGGAATGTATACAGTGGAAAGTTGTAAGAAAAGCAAAATGGTTTTGGAACTTTGAAATTGAAAACTGGTATACAAAATCAAATGCTATTAAAGTTAGCCAGAATGATCGATTTTTCTCTTCAAATCTCCTTTTTTTTTTTTACATTTGCACTTAAAATCATAGTCCAAAATAAAAAAGCAGTCATCTCAAAGCAAAAATATATTGACAAAATTAGGGGTGTACCCTGTATAACTTTCTCCCAATTGGTAAATTCTCTGTAAAGTAAAATGAGGCTTTGTTATATTTTCTGTAAAATCAAATGAGGCTTTGTTGAGTTTTGAAAAAGAATTTTGTCAATATACCCTGTACAACTTTCTCCCAAATTGGCAAATTCTCCCAACTCCCAAGCCTTTACTAAACAAACAACACATAGTAGTCTCGAAAGGATGCATCAGACAAAAAAAATCCCAAACAAACAACATCATCCTTAATTTTTAAGCATCAGAAAAAATTCCCACACAGCAGTATCTAAACGAAGGCATCTTTGAATCCAATTATACACAACATCACCCCTAATTATAAAGGATTATGAAGAATAGAAGAAGACTATATTTAAAAAAATACAAAAAAACGAATGTACCTGCTGGCTGCTCAGACGCCGACGGTCGGAGAGGGAGAGGAAAACGAAGAGGGCGAGGGAGAGGAAGACGTCAACGACTGGGAGAGAGAGAGAGAGAGAGAGAATCGACAACCGGAGAGGGAGAGGAAGACGAAGACAAAGCGAGCGTGCAGGGCTGCGGCGATTTTGACTGAGCCGTGCGGTGAGGGAAAATGGCTTCTGGAAAAATTGAGCGTGAGATATGAGGGCTGCGGCGACTCATTAGGTTTTTTTGTTTTTTTTTTACTTATATATATATTATATAAAAATTAAAAATAATAAAAACACTTATTTTTTACATTTTTTTTCTTCCAAAAATGCCATTTCCATCAATCTAAATTTCAAAATAACCAAATAAAAACACTAATTTGAAGATTCTTCAAATTTAAATTCCAAATTTTTCGAAACTAACGCCGTTAAACAAACCGGGGGTTACAGGAGTAGTCTAGTTTAAGTCAAAATAGTCAATTACAGTCTTATTAAGTCGAAATCAAAGTTTCATTGGCTAATTCAAACAATTTCCATCAATTTATACGATTTTCGTCAATTTTTCAGAAATTTCCATCGAAATTTCCATAAAATTTATACCTCGACATTTCAATCAACATCGAAATTTCGAACCGTGAATGGAAGTACCCGTCAGGCATTTGTAAAACGTCCAATGTGGGATACAAGAAAAACAAACTATAAGGTCAAAAGTAAAAGTCATTTCCAACAACCAACTTAAACTTCAAAATAGTTTCATTTTAGGAAAGATTTAGAATAAACTTTAAAGGGATAAACTTGGAGCTTTTTATTTAATTTTTTAGACTGAAAATTTAATGACTATTACCTAATGTCATAATTAATTGACACTAAAAACATGTCATAACTTTTGAAACATACGAAAATATTCATTTTCCGCCACAAACATGCACCTTAGTGTGACTATGAAATAGTTTAAATAAAAAATACATTTTAAACAAATATTAGTTATTTCTGTTTAATGACCATTAATCATAGTCATAATTTGATGACTATGAAAAAATGTCATAACTAAAAAAATACGAAAATCTCCGTTTTTTCCCGCCAAAAACGCACCTTTTGGGCTTTTATGACACTTTTTTCTCTCTCTCCCCTTAATTTGCCCAAAACCTTGTGTCATCGAAACCCAATTTTGTTGTAGTGATAATATACAAATACAATTTGAAGATAAAATGTAACGACCCTATAGGCTCAACACGCTACCTAAGAGTCATTACTAAGTCACGTCGCTATATTACCAAAAATTTCGGCAACATAACGGCGTAACTACACGAAAACCAAAATTTTGACCCTGATAAGACATAGAAAAACACACTTCTAAGATTTCAAACAACCTCCTAGCATCCAACAAACTTCTCAATATGATGCTAGGGTTCAAACAGAAGAAACCAAATATACGTACACGATTTACAAAGAAAGGTTAAAAGATTTTAAAACATTCTCCTAACATTTAAAAAAAAACTTAACATGAGTTCTATATACATCTAGAAACATAAAGGAAGCGGAATAGCGATCAGTCGGCTCCCATGACTCGAGTAGAGGATCTCCGGTCACGCGCTAGGGCCGATCTTAGCCTTACCTGAAAACATTTTAAAAAGGAAAAGGGTGAGTATTAACGAATAATACTCAGTAAGTCCATCATAGTTTTAAAATAAGAGTTTCAATCACATGCAACATGTCATTTTAAATCATAAAATCATCGTAAACCATCACTTTAGTGGGGGACCTAAAATTTCTTTCATAAACCATGTACTTTTCCTTGCGGCTCTTGTGAACGATTAAATTCTCCCGAGGGCCTCTGAATAGTCCGAAGACATAGTTTTTCTGTCTAATAGAGTCCTCCCTACCTCTGAGAGTTAAGCTCGAAAGCTAACATATATCATGGAGTCCGAAGACTCAGCCCGAAGGCTACCATCGTGGAGTCCGAAGACTCAAGCCCGTCGGCTACAGTCGTGGGGGCACTCTCAAACCCCGGGAGCATATAGAGTCCGAAGACTCGGGTTCCCTCAAAACCCACATAAAACTTTTGGGAGAATTATCGTCACAGCCTATATAAATCTTTTCATGAACACAACACATGCATGAGGTCCCATTCGTTTTAGAACATAGTTATGAATGCATCAGTCATAGAAATCGCATTTCAAAGACATACATATAATACACTTTCTTTCTTAAATACTTAACATGAAAAACATATACTTTCAAAGTAAACATAGAGCTAGCTTTAAGTTTCGAAAACTTCTTTCGTTGTGAGATCCCTTACCTTAAATCTTTACTTATTACAATACCCTTTCTTCACTTAGTAATTAAGCTTCTTGAGTTTCCACTCCAAGTACGATCCTCGGTCCTCGACAATTCACCTAAAAAGTGTTCTAAACGTGTCTTAAACCATCCAAATTACGCTAAAACACATTCTATCATTAATAACTCGACGAAACGGACCTAATGGCAATTTTACCCAACTCCGGCGAGCGGCGGCGCGTGATCGGAGCACGGCGGCGCCTGCGGCGGCGGACGGCGGCGCGTGGCCGGCGCGTGGAGCTTCCGATCGGCGCGTGAGGGCGCGTGGAGGCTCGTTTTCGTGCGAGACTCACGGATCTGGGCTTTCCGGTCGGATCTGAGTTCTGTTCGATGGAGGAGAAGAAGAAGAAGTCCGGCGAAGCTACTGTCGTCCGGCGAAGAAGCTCACGGCGAGGTTGGGTGTTCGGTTCAAAGCTTCTCCGACGATCAAGACTGTGTGGGTCCTCGATTTGGAGCTCCGACGGTCGTTGCTCGCGAGTTTCCGGTGAGGCGTTGGTGTTCGGCTGAACGTTCGTGCGGCGAAGCTCTCGATCGGCGGCGAGAATCCGAGGAAGAAGAAGAAGCAGCCGGCGACTGGAACTTCGACGAGAGAGAGAGAGTTGCCGTGAGGGAGACGATCGAGTGAGAGAGAGATCGGAGAGAGAGCGGAGGACGGCGGACGGCGTGCGGAGAAAAAGAAGAAGAAATCGCCGGTGGAGATGCTCGTTTGCCGGCGAGGAAGAAAAAGAAATCGGCGATGAGTGGGTGTTCAGCGGTGACGTGCGGCGGACGGCGGGAGCTGGGTCGGAGAGAGAGAGAGAGAGAGAGAGAGAGAGAGTTCGGGAGGGAGGGGAGCTGCGCGAAAGAGAAGAAGAAATTTCTTTTTTTTTTTTTTTTTTTTTTAATAATAATAATAATAATAATAATAATAATAATAATAATAATCAAAATATCTTCTCCAAAAGACCAAAATGCCCTTTTTCTCATTCCAAATTGCAAATTAACCTAAAAAATTTAAATTATCCCATGAAAATCATTCCACTTAATTCAAAAAAAAATTAAAAATTTAAATTCCTAAATAAGCCGGGCGTTACATAAAATAAGCTCGCAAAATAAATTAATTAATTCATAGCAAGTAAACAAGCAAACACAATATATAAGTATGTTAAAAATTTAAGCAAAAACATATTGGAATCGACCTTGGACTTCCACATAATCGAATCCTCACTTTAGGAAAATTAGAAAATCGGACTCCCAAATATTTCTAGATTCCATCGTCGGATTTTTTTTTTTATAAAAAAAATACGTGGATTAAGAAGATTAGCACGATGTACTTTATGTTATAACACACGCATGTCAAACTTTGACAACATGGTTAATAAGACTAAAAATAAATACTTGTACCACACACACACATGCTTTAGAGAAATATTCAAATTACAAATAAAAAAAGATATAGATAGCATACTTAAAGGAAAACACCCAAATATTGAGTAATCATACAAAAAAAAAATTAAATTAAAATTTTAAAAATAATAAAACACACTAAAAAAACTATAAAACCAAATCACTAAAGCAGAGAAAAAAAAAGAAAATGAAACTGAAAAAAATAAATAAATAGAAACTTATGCATACATAAAGATTTAAAAAAAAAAAAAAAAAAAAAAAGGTGTGTCAATGCACTGCACTGACGAGACAACTCACTGTAAAAAATAATAATAATGTCAGAAAATAATAACCTCACTCAACCCTATATACATATAATAATAATAAAATAAATAAAACACACTAAAAAAACTATAAAACCGAATCACTAAAGTAGAGAAAAAAAAGAAAATGAAATTCAAAAAATAAATAAATAGAAACTTATGCAAACAGAAAGATTTAAAAAAAAAAAAAAAGGTGCGTCAGTGCACTACACTGATGCGACAACTCACTATAAAAAAATAATAAGGTAATAAAATAATCACCTCACGCAACCCTATATACATATAATAATAATAATGTAAATATAAATAATAATAATAATAATAATAATAAATATAATAATAATACTACCAGTCAAATCAAACGAAAAGTGTATATATATATTTATAAAATAAGAAGGAGAAGAACAATCAAATCAAACAAAAAGTGTAACAATAATAATAATAATGATAATAAAATCAAACGAAAAAGTATAATAATAATAATAATAATAATCAAATCAAACGAAAGAAGTATATATAATAATAATAATAATGATAATAAAATCAAACGAAAAAGTATAATAATAATAATAATAATAATCAAATCAAACGAAAAAAGTATATATAATAATAATAATAATAATAAAACCAAACGAAAAAGTATACATATATAAATAATACTACTACTAATAATAATAAAGTATATATAATAATAATAAAACTAATTATTCTTCTCTCTCTTCGTTTTTTTTTTTAAAACCAACCTATTTTGTTTCACTCTTTTTTTTCCACCCACTTCATCTTCTTCTCCTTCCTTCTCTCAAACTTCAAAACTTATCTCTTCCTCTTTAGCCCTTCACCATGTAATTTCTTTACAGCATAAGCAAAAAAAAAAAAAAAACTTCTCTTCTCAACTAAGGTAAGCTACTCAATCCCTCTTTTTTTAACTACACTATTTTTTTCCTTTTTCCTTCTTTCTTTGTTTGTTTGCTTCTCATTTTTTGGTAAATAAGACTTACAAGAGAAGAGGGGAAAAAAGTAAAGCATGGAGATGATAGGTAAGAGTAATAACACGAGATCTATAGTAAAATGTAAAAATAAGTAGGAGTTCATACTGCAAACAAAGTAAAGATGTTTGTACTAAAGAACGAAGGAGAAAAATATATATGTATATAAAAATAATAAAAATAATAAAAATAACTCGTAATACCCTTACTATACTACTATTTTTCAGGCCATTCCGAGATAGAGACAAAGAACTAAAGGTCGAAAACAAAGACACCCAAAGAGCGTGTAATTTGAGGTGCGGATCCTCGGGACAAAGCCCTACCAAATGCAACCTCCAACTAAGCTAGGTTTTTTTTTTTTTGTTGCTTTAAACTTTGATAATTTTGTTATGTATACAAAAGATCCTTAAATGCCTTCTAGATTAGAGACTCACAGCACAGTGGATTCGTATTTTTTCTATATGGATGGCTTGAAAACATGGTTGCTGTGGATGAGAGAAAAAAAATGGTTGAGAAAAGAAGGGCTTCATCTTTTTTTTTTTTTTTTTGTGGCGGATGGAGATCCTCTTTTTTTTTTTAAAAAAAAACGTTGAGAATGAGGGGTATAAAAACTCCAAACCACTTCCCCTTTTGTATACTACCCAAAGACTATGCTTTTGCAATTTGAAAATCATGCCAAAAGGAGTTTAGCACCAAAATATTCCAACAACTTTTGGTCAAGCAAAACAAAATACAAAACTTACTCACTTAACCAAAATTTTATTTTGATCCAAAAAAAAAAAAAAAAACTATGGGTTCTCCCACTTAAATAAAATAAAAGGCATAAAAAATTAAAATTAGCAAATAACAAACAAATATCAAAGTGGAGACATTCTGATAATGAACAAATTTAATAACAAACATTAAACTAGCAATCGATTTTATAAAAAGAAAGCTGGACAAAAATAGGTGGGTTCAGGCATGAGAGGGACTTAGTTTATAATTAGATTATAAATAGATTGTTCATTAGAGGATTAATGGTACGTAAGGTGTAAGATGTAATTATAGGGGTAAAACGGACTTTTGACCCAATTGTAATTACGAACAACTCGTGATAATCGATGTAACGCCCGGTTTATTAACAGGCATTAATTTTGAACTATGGAAATTAATTTGGAATGAGAAAAAGGGTATATTTGGAATTGAATAAGTTGTTAAGGGCAAAATTGGAAGTTGAATTTTTAGATAATCCCCCATACTTATCCATTATGTTTTTTTTTTATTATTTAATTATTTAATTATTATGATTATTATTATGATTATTTATTTATTTATTATTATTTATTTATTATTTTCTTTATTTTCTTCATCTTCTTCCCCGAAATTTTTCCCCCACCGAACACTTTCTCTTCTCTCTTCCTCCCACCGGACTGCAGCCTCACGCGGAGCACCATCCTCGCCGCCGGTCTCCTTCCCGTCTCTCTCTCTCTCTCTCTCTTCGGCCGAACACCCACCCTCTGCCGATTTCTTCTTCTTCTTCCTCGCCGGCCGCGCAGAAGCTCCGCCGCCACGAACGCCCAGCCAGCCGCCGCACCTCTGTGGTCTATCGCCGGTGAAGCCCACTGCAACTCGCTGCTGAACGCCGTCGCACGCCTTGTCGGACGAAGCTGTTATTGCACAAGCGCCGGAGAAGCTCTGAACCGAACACCCATCGCCGTTCGGCTCAGACCCACTCCCCAAATCGTCGAACCGCACGCCGTCAGCCACTGGAACTCACGAGCAGCACAAAATCCTTCGCGGGAAGCTGTTTCCCCTCAACCCGAAGTAGCGCAGCTCAGATCTCACCGGAAAACGCTGCACGAAGCTCAGGTCCGACCCGTCGAGACCGGATCTGTCTAAATCCGAAGTCCACGCGCCGTTTGGAAGCCCCACGCGCCGGCCACGCGCCGCCGTCCGCCGCTGCACGCGCCGGCCACGCGCCGCCGTCCGCCGCTGCACGCGCCGCCGTGCTCCGGTCACGCGCCGCCGCTCGCCGGAGTTGGGTAAAAATTGCCATTTGGTCCGTTTCGTCGAGTTATTAATGATAGAATGCGTTTTAGCGTAATTCGGATGGTTTAAGATACGTTTAGAACACTTTTTAGGTGAATTGTCGAGGACCTTGGATCGTACTTGGAGTGGGAACTCAAGAAGTTCATTACTAGTGAAGAAAGAGTATTTTAGTAAGTAAAGACATAAGGTAAGGGATCTCACAACGAAAGAAGTTTTCAAAACCTTGAGCTAGCTCTATGTTTACTTTGAAAGTTTATGTTTTTCATGTTAAGTATTTAAGAAAGAAAGTGTATTATATGTATGTCTTTGAAATGCGATTGCTTTGAATTATGCATTCATAACTATGTTCTAAAACGAATGGGACCTCATGCATGTGTTGTGTGCTCATGAAAAGATTTATGTAAGGCCGTGACGATAATTCTCCCAAAAGTTTTATGTGGGTTTTGAGGGAACCCGAGTCTTCGGACTCTCTATGCTCCCGGGGTTCGAGAGTGCCCCCACGATGGTAGCCGACGGGCTTGAGTCTTCGGACTCCACGATGGTAGCCTTCGGGCTTGAGTCTTCGGACTCCACGATGGTAGCCTCCGGGCTGAGTCTTCGGACTCCACGATGTATGTTAGCTTTCGAGCTTAACTCTCAGAGTTAGGGAGGACTCTATTCGATGGAAAAACTGTCTTCGGACTGTTCACGAGGCCCTCGGGAGAATTTAATCGTTCACGAGAGCCGCGAGGAAAAGTACATGGTTTATAAAATGAATTTTAGGTCCCCTACTAAAGCGATGGTTTACGATGGTTTTATGATTTAAAATGACATGTTGCATGTGATTGAAACTCTTATTTTAAAACTATGATTGACTTACTGAGTATTATTCGTTAATACTCACCCTTTTCCTTTTTAAAATGTTTTCAGGTAAGGCTAAGATCGGCCCTAGCGCGTGACCGGAGATCAGCTACTCGAGTCATGGGAGCCGACCGATCGCTATTCCGCTTCTTTTATGTTTCTAGATGTACATAGAACTCATGTCAAGTTTTTAAATGTTTAGGAGGATGTTTCAAAATTTTTAACCTTTCTTTGTAAATCGTGCACGTGTATTTGACTTTCTGCTGTTTGAACCCTAGCATCATATTGAGAAGTTTGTTGGATGCTAGGAGGTTGTTTGAAAATCTTAGAAGTGTGTTTTTCTATGTCTTATCAGGAAGGGTCAAATTTTTGGTTTTCGCGTAGTTACGTCGTTATGCTGCCGAAATTATTGGTAATATAGCGACGTGACTTAGTAATGACTCTTAGGTAGCGTGTTGAGCCTATAGGGTCGTTACAATCGACTTGCATGTAATGATTATATCTATGGACACAACTTGTCCTACAGTGCATAAGAGTGCAACTCTAGGTCTATAGTGGAGTGACCTATAGTTAATGAATGAAAATTAATTAATTAAAGAGTTTAATTAATTAATTTTGTATCATTAGAACTTATTATCTGTAGGTCTATAAGGTTCCCTTGCTAGCTCATAGTAACACTAAAAGAACAATTTAGTTGAAAGACAATTTTTAAATGTTCAAATTAATATTAATTTGAAGTGTTTAAATTAATATTTAATATATTAGATATATTAAATATAAAAGAAGAAAATATATTTATTGTATTTGATATATTAAATATTAAAATAATTAATGTATATTTGATACATTAAATAAAAGATATTTATAAAATTTAAATAAAATTCAAATAAATAAATATCGGAGGAGATTTGAATGAGATTCAAATAAGTATAAGATATATTTTAATATATTAGAATATATCTTATAAGTATAAGATTCAAATAAGTATAAAGTTAAAGGGAAATGTTTCCACTATGAAAATGTTTTAGGTCCCACTAGAGGAAAAAAGTTTTAAAAATCACTTTGTATGTGTTTGCATATCCTGACCACGGTAGTGAGGTCACTTACTGAGTATTTTAAGTACTCACCATTTTCAAAAATATTTTTCTTTTCAGGCAAAGACAAAGACATATCTTAGGCGATTGACAAGGCAGTTTGCTGAAAGGGTCATGGGTGACTTTGAGGATCATGACTTCCGCATTTAGATAGTGCGTTAGTTAAAACATATTTTGTTTAGTAAACAATGTGTTGTGAAACTATTTCAACTGATTGAACGTTATAATTCATATTATGTTTTAAAATGATTTTTAAAGGGATCCCGAGCATAAAGATTTTTGATTGTTTAGCAAAAAGTTTAATTCTTTCTGTCTTTTACCAAAGATTTTTAAATTTCTTCAGCATGCATGTAGTAACGTCCCTAGAAAGTCTAATAGGTCGTTCAAGTTCATGCTTTCTTTATATTTCTAGATTTTGTTCCATCTTATTTTTCGAAGTTTTGGATCAGTTTAGTTGTTGGTTTTTCTTTGCTAAAATTGTTGTATTTCTATGTTTTTATTTCAGTTCTTAGTTCAGTTTTGTAATTCCAGTTTTATGCCATTTCAATTTTGCAAGGTATTCCAATAAAACTTTGAATTCAAGTTTGTCTTTATCCTTCTCATTTGAGTTTTGTTTCATCTTTACTACTACAAGTCCATTCTTCTTTTCAAGCTATGAAGTTCCTGTTATTTAAAGCTTATTCATTTTCTTTTCCAATCATGAGCTAAGCCTATCTTTGGGATTCAAAAATGTGAATGCCCTAGAAAAATGAATTGAAGCCTAAGTGTAAAAGCAATCTTACTTAGCTCTATAGCGTGTTTTCTTTTATTGATTAAAATGCCCATTGTAAATCTAGATTGATTACCTATTTTTGCATATAATACTTGAATCTAATACTGAAAAGGTTAGATGAGTGTGGTTTTCATAAAAGCAATGGAGGAGAAAGCTTAGAAATAAGACTTTAACTTTGACCTAGTCATAGGGCAAGACTCCAAGACTAATAGGATTGTGTTCTATTTGAAGGGAATAATTGAATTAAACCCACAGCGGAAGCGTTGTAATCGATTTGAGTTTATTTAGAATAAATAATAATAATAATAAATTTAAAACATAAACCATACCTTAAATGTTATGAAGATTCCTCTGATGTTCATGATACCTTCCACAAAACCTTCCTAGCTAGGGCTCGAACAAGGGACCAAAGGGGTTTGTTGAAACCTTTTTAAAAATAGAGAGGGAATGAGAGAAGAATTTCTAGAATTCTTTTCTCTATTGTAGAACACACCCAATGGCTCATCCCTAGGGTCCTATTTATAATAGCCTAGGGTAAATCTTTGTCATAATTAAATAATATATTTTAATATCTAATATATTAAAATATATTTATCTAACCAATTTGAATCTTGTTCAAACCCTTTTAAATTCTCCTACGACGTCTATTTCCTTATTTGAATCTTATTCAAATTTTATAAATATCTTTCTTAAGTGTATCTTAATACATTAATAATTTCTTTGATATTTAATGTATCATATACAATAAAAATAATTTCTCTCATTTAATATATAAAATATATTAAATATTAATTTGAACATTTCAAATTTTCTTTTAACGAAATTGATTCCTTATAGTTCGTATGAGCTAATAAGGGGACCTTATAGACCTACAGATTATAAGCTTCAATAAAACAAAATCAATTGATTAAACTCTTTAATTGATTAATTTTCATTCATTAACTATAGGTCACTCCACTATAGACCTAGAGTTGCACTCTTATGCATTGTAGGACAAGTTGTGTCCATCAATCTAATCATTACATGCAAGCCAATCTTTCACGAGTTGTTTGTAATTACAGTTGGGTCAAAAGTCTATTTTACCCCTATAATTACATCTTATACCTTAAGTACCACTGATTCTTTAATGAACGGTTTGTTTGTGATCCAACCATAGTCAGTGAGAGGGTGGGGCCCCATTGTTCAAGTCCTGAAATCAGCACTTAAGGGAACTACTCATCTACTTACTCTATATGGGAAGGAGTGAATTCCATCTTGTGAGATTATGTTGCAAGCTCCCTATTTGGTCAAGTCCCCAAAATGGTAGACTTATTGAATCGGCTACAAAAGGAACTCTCCCCCATGAAAATCAAAAGACAAGCTCTCACAGGCAGGAGTTCATAACTCACTTAAGATTAAGATCAAGTCGCATATGATCATCATGATGAAATATTAATCTTCTCAATTAACAGATTTATAAAGAGAGATTAAATATTTCGTGGTCCAGTCTTATACAAACTCATTGTATAAGATACCCCCACTCATATGTCTCCACATGAACGATTTGGATCAAATCATTTGTAACTATTATAAAGTGGGTTGTATTAATAGTGTTACCAGGATAAGACACCTAAACTTATCTATATATTATGACCCTTTAGGTTATTTTTTGAATATGATTTTCCGGTATGTCAACCACATATTGTTCAAGAATACAGTAATAATCTTGGATTTTTCATATAATTGATAATATTATATTGTAAATAAAATAATCAAAATTATTATTAATTATTAAATAAATCATTATTTACAAGGCTTTAGGGCATAAATTCTAACACTATTTGTCAAAGTTTGAATTAGCCATAGAAATATAGGTTTAATCACTTAGTCCTTTAAAGATACTTGTGATTAAGGTTGAATAGAAGTTGAATCCAGTTTACATCGTTTTTGTGTTAAGTCAACAATTGCAATTGAAATTAGGTCACAATTCCAATCAAAGGGGCATGACCATACTTGAATCCCTCTTTTTATCATTGTCATTTCCATTTTTCTTCAACAACCTTCCCGATTATTTTACACTGGTTACCTAGGTTGTATTTTGAGAACATCTTTGCTTATCTTTTGAATTGTATTGTATCTGTTCTCTGTGGAATCGATACTTTGGAATGCTTCCAATTTTACTACTTGTTTGATAGTGTGCACTTGCACTAAACTGAAGACTTTTTCTTATTAAAAGTTTTTTTTTCTAAAGCCCACATGTTTTTAGCCAATCAAGTTTTTGACGTCGTTGTGGGAACAACATTACTAACAAAATTCAATTTTGTAGCACAGGTTGCAACCGCAACTATCCTCTTTCCAAGAGAAAACAAATTCTTGTTTACATTGTTTTGTAAGTTGAGGGAGAGAAAATATGAGAGGAGAAAGACACAACATAGGGTTTGATTGCTTGAGACAATCGATAGGATGGAAGTAGATGTCATTGCAGCATTGAGCGCATAAGCTTCATCATTAAGTTATATGATGGAAACATTAATTATGGGAAATCTCATAGCTCATGTTAACCCTATCCCTTCTATTTCTTGTGTTTATTGTAAAATAAATCATTTATTTGAGAATTGTCCTTATAATTCTGATTTTTTATATTATGGATTTATACCCAGTTTTGCAAACCAACATCAGTAACAGTGTGCCCAGCAAGGGAAGAGGATTCCAAAAGAGCCTAGCATCGAAGAACTTGTGAGGGAATATATGGCAAAAAACGATGCTGTGATGCAAAGGCAAGCCACATCTCTACAAAATTTGGAGATCCAGGTGGAACAAATTGCAAATGAATTAAAGAACATGTCCCAAGGAATCTTGCTCAACAACATAGAGACTTCAAAATAAGAAGAAAAAGGACAATGCAATGTGGTGACACTTAGAAGTAAATTGGAGTTTGAATACCTTAAACTCTTAGTAGAAGTAGGAAGGACTCCAACACTTGAAAACACTAAAGAGCCAGAAGGGAGAGAAAAGATTAAAAGAGAACCACCTCAAGAACATATTGAAAACACTAAAGAGCTATTGTGATTTGTATAAAAGCATTCTTTTTCGAATTAGGGCGAAGCTCTTACCTCTTCAGCTCCAATTTTCAATTTCTACACCCCTTTTACTATTTTTAGAATTTCTAGTCCATTCTAGATAGATTTTGGCTTGTAACATGAGCTCGAAATCTGTTATGATGACTCTCGACTAGTGAAAAATGCTAATTTGAGGTACTATTCAAATTTCAGTTATAGAATTGTGAGATTTGTGGATTAATTTAGAGTTAATTTCAGCTTTTAATGGCTTTCAATTCTCGTGTTTATTCTTAGAATGATTGTTGTGTGGTTGATCTAACAAATAGACTAGATTAGGATCGTTCATTACTATGCATGAGTAACCGTAGGTGTCCTCGGTCTTGTGTTTAATTCGAGTAGTATTAGGCCGGTAACTATGTCAGTTAATTAAGTAGATTTGCTTAGTTACATGTACATGGTAGGCCTTAGAATTGTTAAAGCGTGATTAATTAATTTAGACCATCTAGTCTAAATTAATTAACCCATCTCTCCTTATCCCTTGGGTTTAATACGTTTAATTAATTCTTTTCGTATTGGCCGTGCCAAATTAGTTAATTAAATTAGAGCTAATTCGACATTTTGTAAAATTGGTTTAAGTTAAGGGAAGCTTCTACGGTGTGCCAAGGAGTTAGTTGGGTGTTAAAAGTGAAATTAACCAATCTCACAGAGGCAAATCTATGAGCAATGCTATAATTGAATCCTGACATGCTCAAATTAGTGTTAGGTACGTCTGATTACTCCCCTTTTTAATTCCTTTCTTTTATGCATTTAAATTTCCCATCGCATCTATTTTTTTTCCTCCTAGTTCCGTTCAATAACCTAGCTTTTAGGGAGTAATAATCACGATTCCCTGAGTTCGACCTGGTCACCACTAAGTACTACAATTCTTGGTGAGAATTGGTAATAAATTTATTTGGCAAGTGTGATGAGCTCTGCCAAGTAGGTTCCCACGAACCTTGGTCTCATGTTCGAATCATAGTGAGAAAGATCTTGTAGAGATTCAAGATTTGCTGAAACACATGAAGTTAAAGACCCGCCATAATCATTCTCCATATTAATTTAAAGGTATGTTTGCTTAACTTAATTTTTAGTTTAATTCTAAATAAATCAAAGTCGATCCCAAATTGATTTCTAAATTGTATAGAAGTCATAGTCTTTGGGGTGAATTGTTCATTCCTATCAAAATGTTTATTTATTAATTTAAATATTTTTTTAAATTTTGAAATTTTAATGATTTTCTAGAAATATCCATCGACATCGACATCTTATCGATATTTCCATCGACATTTCCATAAAATTGAGATCTTGACGTTTCCGTCGACATCGACATATTTTAAACATTGATTATAACTAATTAATCTAAAATTGACAACTAAACTAAACTAATGATCTAACATTCATCATACACAATTTATTTATGAAAAAGGTTGTAGAATAAGGAATGAAAATGAGATTGACGAGGGGTTTGAATAGAATTGTCCCTTTTATGGGAGAGTGATTTCTACCAATTATGTGCATTATATTCCTATATTTTAGTAAACACCATCAAAGAAAATGAACATGTTCAGTTCTTAGATTCTCATTCTTCCCTTGAAGTAAACGGACCTTAGATAGATGATAATTGGCAATGATTTGAACATCGCGTGTTGTGTATATACACACACATCATCCTCTTGTTTAAGATATTAAGTCAAACAAAAGGTTGTCGAAATGAGAACAACATTTGAAAGTTGAAGAACTAAACAAGAAATAGATATGATGCAGCAACTCAAATAAGATTTTATTTCTTTTTTTATTAAGAATAACAAAAACATGACTTAAACGTAATAATCAACACCAAGATAAATAGCCTAGGAGACAACAAAATGAGAAATACACACATAAATATATGAGCAAAACCTACCTTCAAATTTATTCCATAACCAAGGGTAGGAAACATTTATTCCACAAGCAAGAAGTGAAGAAAGAAACTAAAAATTCTTGCTTGCACAATCAGATCCACCTGGTCCTCCATAGGTGAAGCAATATTTAAACATATCACTACCACAATTTTCATTGGCATTCAAATCATAACAGTTAGTACTACTCACAAAACTCAGTGTATTCTGCCAATTGGGTGATTGAGCTACATAGCCATCTACCATGTAGCTCAAGGATCTAATGAAGCAACCTTCATTATATAGACCATTTGGCTTGTGGCCATTTCCCAATGGAGGGCTCATTCCATCTGGTGAAGGCTTTGCAATGCCTCCCCATGCAACTTGGTCTGCCCCATTTATTAGATATGGAAAGAACTCATTTGGCCAATACCCCAATGTCTCATTACTCAAAGTAACTAGAAGCCACCATCTCTCTGATTGCTACATTTCATATAATACACATAACAACCATTAATTACCTGTAATTACACTATTAACTTTTCATCGACATTATTTCTCTATGTCTATGAGTTTCAATCGACATAAGTTTCCATTGTATCATAAAAAAATTTGACGAAATAAAAAAAAAAAAGAACAAATTAAATATCTCAAATATGGAAATAATATTAATAACAATAAAGTATAACTTATTTTTAATCGGTGGCATTTGTTAATTTAAATATCGTTTAATACTTTTTTGAAAATATCCATCGACATCGACACTTAGCTTTATTAATATTTTCATCGACATTTCTATAAAATTGAGATCTTGATATTTCCATCAACATCAACATTTAAAACCTTGCATGTAATAATATATGAATAATGGAGATGAAAATATCAGCAAAAAAACTTGCAATATATGCAAGGTTGAAGACCAATTTATGTTACGTTGCATGTGTGTGAATATATCTGGGATATTTAAGGCCTTGTTTGAAAACAAATTTATTACCTGAACGATAGTGAATTGGTGGTCATATTGCTCTCCTTGATAGATGGAGGATGGGTGAAGAGGAGCCCCCACATAAATACTTGGATGTACTTGTACGAAACCTTGACAAAGCATATTGTAACATCCCGTTGCAACACCCCCATCAACCTGTCAAAGTTTGAACTGAATAATACATATATTTTCCAAGAACAAGTACGAGATCTCAAAATTTTCTCAATTTAGAAGAAGTTGTATTGGAGACTTTCAACAAAAAGAGGAAGAACTTTTGTTCTTCGCTTACCGTCCAATACACGAACAATCTAGGGCGACTATCACCATTTATTGATGGATTCACCTAAAAAACCAAGCAATATCAAAAACTCGATAAGTTAATTTAGTGTTACAAGCTATAATAAAGAATCACTCAATATATACATACAGCAACTTTGTAGTCTAGATTGTAATTATTTTAGTATCGAAATCACTATTCACCCAATTCTCAATATTAAAATGCACACAAGAATATACTGGACCGAAAACAAAAGAAAAAAAAAAAAGACAGTTTAAATGTTACTACATTTTTAAGTAGCTTGTAATGGTTAATATAATGCTATTGAACAATTTTTGACATGGATCACAAGCCTTGGTTTTGAAATATATCCACGAGAACATAGTAAATAAAAAACGAGAGAAGACAATACTTGATTAAACACAATGGTTTTACTAAAGTATTGTTTTATGAAAATATAAATTTATTTTCAAAACTAATAAATAAGCCATTTAATAGTCCAAGCATGATAAACATCAAGTTAAATTACAAATTTGATCTAGAGAAAGTTAAAACTTAGTCCCTATAGTTTTAAAAGTTAGAATTCATCTCTATTGTTTGATAAAATCCTTATAAATAATCCCTACGGTAGCTAGAAATTATTTATGAGTTTTATCAAACTATAAAGACTATTTATGAAGTTTTACTAAACCAGAAGTATAAAATTCTAACTTTTAAAACTATAGGAACTAAATTCTAACTTTCTCCACATTGTACGAACCAAATTTATAATTTAACATAAAAGTCACGAGAAATATAGCTTTACCTGCCAGCCTGCAAGTATTACATTAAGAGCATCGTCAGAAGGGCCACCAACTATCCATATGTTAGAAGAAGAAGATTGATCATTAGCCACACTCAAATTGTATACAGCAAAACGTCCATAAGCTCCTTTATATCTCCCTCCTTTTATCATAGAATGAGAAACCACCTTATCCACCGCAAAAATAACACATACAAAGAAAAAAAAAAAAACCTTAGGAACTTAGAAAAGAAATGTATTTTCTTTTGTAAAATAATTATTTCTAACCCAAAAGGGAGACTTACATTTTGACCGTAAGGAAACTTGACAGTATCAAGAAAATAATCATCTGATCCAATTTCTGGCTCATTCAATGATTGAGATCTTGATTCTTGCTTATTTGATGATAGAGATCTTAACCTAATTAGATCTTTCTTTAATGTTCTTCGGATGGGAACAAATCCAACAGGACAAGAAACTCTATTGATGTTACTTATGAACGACTCGTAGTTTGATTGAGATGAATCTTTGAGCAAATCAGATAGATATCTACTCGGTCGAGTCTAGAACAAACGAAAAAAATAACATTATATCTGAATGAAAATGAGACATGGTGCATGCAATTTTTAATATAGCCATTAAATGATTCCTAAAGATAAAATTGAAAAGGATGGATAGCATAGATCATAGATATATGTAAATACCTGAACTTTGTGATTTTTGAGTAAAGGATGATCAAGGGCTGGTTGTTTATTGATGTCGACACAATCAATGATATCTCCCTCCTTGGTCTAAACTCAAAATATTATTGTAGTCAATAAATATAAATTTGAGAATAAATTAAATATATGCACAAGTTTGGATCTAAAAAAAACCTGAAATGTTTTGATGAATGGCTTGTTGAGAAGTTTGAGTTGCGCTTCTAACTCCCAGTCTTCTTCTCTGGAAAGGTTTGAATTAGAGGCTTGGTTGCATTTGCAATGGATGAAAACAAAAAGCACTATCACCAACCATGTTGCTTTGGAAGCCATTTTGCAAATAGAAAATTTATTTGCTTCTTCAACAAAATCAATTCTCTTTTAATTTTATATCATTTTCCATGCAAATCTCTTTGCCTTTCCAGAAACAAAGATTAGATTTGTGCTTATCAATAACAAATTAATATTATATTTTCTGTAAATAGAAAATTGATCTGCTTCCTCTACAAAATCAATTCATCTTTTTCTATTATTTTCCATGCTCATAGTTGGAATTTTAATTATTCTTTGCCTCTCAAGAAAGAAAAATTGAACAATGTGTCTTTGTCAATAAAAAATACTAAAGTTGTGCTTACCGATATGAAATATTTTCCTTATTAATTAGAAATGCATGCACAACTATTTTTATTTATGATTTATAATTTCATTAATGAGGAAATTTCCTCACTAGGCTACGACATGTCAACTATTCTCCTCGTTGGCTATACTTAAGCTTTTTTAGTTTTAGTCTAAATTAAGAACTAATCGTTAATCTCAATTTTGATGCCAAACTAATATCCAACACAGAGAGACTATTTTTCAAACAGAATTGATAGTTCAAATTTTCTTGAAAAAACAAAAGCTGAACTTGAAACAAGATTACTTTATAAGGATGTAATATCAAACTCGTTGATTCTCTAAAATTGATAGTCATTCAAAGTTGATTCTCCAAATAAATGAAAAAAATTGATTCTCTAAAATTTGAACCAAAGAATTCAAGTTTCTTTAAATGACCAATTCAAACCAGTCAATTCGATTCGGTTTGATTTCACCAACTAATTGGGGAATTCAAAAATCCACAAGGACAAAAGAGACTCAAGAAACCTCAATAACCAGCAATGTCATTGAATTTGGTTAGAGTCTCTAACAATACGTGTAAAAAGAAGATTCAACTAGAGTTTCTCTTCAGCGCAACAATGTCGTCTATCCATTTATCATTTGAATTTCCTAGAGAGAATCTAATTCAATAGTCGATGAAAATGTTGGAGGCAATGAAAGAAAGTAGGCAAGATTTTAGAATTAAGAGAAGATATTGAGAGAAACTTCTTTTGATTAAGTGCTATGGCACTTTGCTCTATTGGAGCTTGATTGCTTGATTTCTTCAAGGGTTGAGAACACCTCTATTTATAGGTGTGTAAGGGTTCATTAAGTGCATGTATTTTTCTTGACACAAAATTCTCATTGGAACTCACAAGTACCCATTCACATAATGTAGAAAATTACAAATTATCTTTCAACACCTCCTCTTAATTTGTAATTTTCAAAAGCTTCTTGAACTTCTCGAACTTCTCTATTATACAACTTTGGTCAAGCTGAAACATGAGCAACTCTAATTGAGTTGTTAAAGTAAAAACATCCTTTATAGTCCCCATGCAAGCTACTAGTGCAAAAGTCTCATTAAAGTTAGGTCCAGACTATTGGGAATAGCCTTTTGCCACTAGGCGAGCTTTATGCTTCTGGATGGAACCATCTTCTTTAAATTTAGTCTTGAAGACCCATTTCAAGCCAATGGCATTTTCCCTTGGAGACAGGTCATGAAGCTCCCATGTATTATTTCTTTCAATGCTGGTCATTTCATCATCCATGGCTTTAATCCAAACTTCTTATTTTGCTGCATCATCAAGATTTTGTGGCTCACAAGTAAACATGGACAAATGTTCACTTGAAGCATAAATATCTTGTAAAGAACGCATTTTTCTCGAGGGAGATTCTGAGCTTTCTTGATTTGATGAAACTTCAATTGAAGATCTCACAAGAGTTGATGGAGAACTCCTTGGTGGTTGAGAATCATTATTCTTCATTTCGTTTTTTGTGCCCAATGGCATCAAAAGAAGAAAAACTTTCAAAACAGACATGTCAACTTTTGCTATTATCTAATTATTTTTCTTGTCCAGAATAATACATTTTTCATCATCAAAATTTAACTGCATATCCTTTTGGAAGCAATTAACCAACACTCAACAAATTTTGGGTTATGCTAGGAACATAAAGAACATTTGAGATATACCTTGAATTTCCTTTCATGGTGTGAACAACAATGACACCTTTTGATTGAGTGCTATGGCACTTTGCTCTATCGGAGCTTGATTGCTTGATTTCTTACTAGGGTTGAGAACACCTCTATTTATAAGTGTTTGGGAACATTCTAGATAGCCAATAACATAAATGTCATCGGGATTATCTATCTAGGAAAATACATGCATTTAATGAATCCTTACCTATTCCAATGAGACTCCTAGAATGACACAAAGTCATCTCATTGGAACTCACGAGTACCCATTCACATAACATGAAAAATTACAAATTATCTTTCAACAGAAAATCCATCCATTCAACTAGTATGAGCCCTTCAAGAATTAATAAGGCCCCATTTGATAATTATTTAGATTTTGAAATTTAAGCCTATGAATACTACTTTCACGTACTTACAAGTTTCTTTGTTTGTTATCTACTTTTTACATATATATCTATCTATCTAGTAATTTGATCATCAGTGTTGCAAAGCGAATCCCAATTTACCTTGATTAGTGCTTTAAATTAATTTGTGAGCATCCTGTTTTGTTTCCTCTGTTTTTAATTTCGTTTGCACGTTTTGTCCAATCCAGCTCGTTTTAATTCTCACATGATTTTTTTTTTGCAACTTTGAATTCTTCGCATGAAAACTCCCCCAAATCGGTTTTATTTTTTAAATCCAAAGAGAGAAAATTAAATAGCCAAAGTTTCGCCTCCCTATGTTCTACCCGGCCACTATTATTGCAAATTATTGGTTGGTTATAAATTTATTTGGTGGTGTGTGACAAGCATTCGTTCACCTAGTTAGTAGTCTTATGGGTCATGGAGTTAGATAAGAATATGCCATGCACGAAATACACAAATTAAGTAGTTATGTTATGCAACTAGATGTATGGTTTATGCTAAGGGCTGGGCCCTAGGAAACAAAATTAGTTCATGTTAATGGTATTTATAGGTGTCAATTACCTTATAAATATTACATGCGAAATTGACGGTTATGGTATGGGGTATTTCTGCTTAGCATATGGCGCCAAATCAAGAATATAAGTATGTACGTAAGGTTGTGTAAGCAAGTACAAGTACAAGTATGTTAAGTTAGGTTGTCTCATGGTCTATATGCTAGCTAGAATAGGATATGCAAGCATGTAAGCATGATGTGTGTGTTTGAGCATGAAAGTTCCTTATGATAGGAATCACTTACAGAGTATTTTTATACTACCTCTTGTGATTTTACATTTTTTTTAGATAGCCATGTAGATGATGGTGAGTTTGTCGACCATGATCTTGGCATTAAGGAGGAGGAGCCATGAGGCCTACCACAATTTTAAGTTTAATTAATTTATAACCACATTTAGTTTTATGTTTATTTGATTTTAAAGACGTGTTGTTATTTTATAATTTCTACTATTAAAGTTTAGTTTTAAGTTTTATTTACGTTGTTAAGACATTTTTTTTAATAGAAGCACCAGGTTTTATTTTTAAAAAATTATGCTTTATGAGAATTCTCTCAATTTAAGAGATATATATATATATATATATATATATATATATATATATATATATATATATATATATTTTGGAGTCCTTACAAAATATCGCTTTGTTGCTTCCTCTTCTTCACCGTTCTCCTAGCTCTTATATCTTTTTCGCACACCCACACACACTAAAGCACAGTCTAGTATAACTAACTCACTCAGAAATAACAAGCAATCGCTCTTTTCAGCTTTCAAATTCCGACTCATCACAATTCTCTTATCATTTGACATACAAATTATTATAAACAATGAAAAAGTCTAGAAAAGAAGATTGTCTTCTTACTCACAAGAATTTCGAACGAAACTTACTTTAACTTCTCACTTGCATTAAATGACTCAATGCACACCTTATCTACATTAATTTTTGACAAGTGTCAGAGGACACGAAATAAATTCTAATATGTACACAAAAATCTTTACGATGCATTAACATATGAATGTATTAACAAGTACTTGATCAAAACTCATGAATTTAAACTCATATCCACATTAATTTCTAACAAGTGTTGGAGTTCAATCAAATATTCTAAGTACCTTTCCTATGTTTGGCGATCCTCAAGACTCGAGCCAGAAGTTATCAACACTTTGAGATTCTTGCAGCTATAAAAATTGATGAGAAGTGTTTGAGACTGATACAGCATCTCACATCCAAGAAAACTAGACGATTGAGGGAGCTGATGGAAGAATCAATCGTATGCAATCTTATGCAATTATGTAGAGTCAATCTTTTAAGATTCGAAACTTTAGTGAAGTCAAGCGTCTCACAAAAATTCTTGGAATCACTAGCATCAATAGCCTTCAATTTCTAAAATCTTTGTAATGTAATAGTTTGGTTGCATTTATTTGAGATATTAGCACTTAATGAAATAGTTTTATATTTGTACTAATCTTTTGTCCTTTCCAAAGTTATCACATAGTTTGACCACCATGTAAGATTAGTTAAAAAAAATGTCGTTGTGACTCAAAAATCTAATAAAGGATAGCCAGGCCAATAGAGCAACTACAGTTCTTTTGAGAGATATGTGATATCACTGTGAAGATGCACATTACCAATTTTCAATACTCTTTAATCTGTCATATTTGTACAGAGTAGAGCCTCCAACACCAATTCATCTTGGGTTTTTTCCAAATCCAAAACTATGCCTTTGATGTCTTTTAGTCCCTGAAAAAAAAATTACGGTACAAAATAAATTTCAATAACAATAAACGAAGGGAACAAATATAATAAAATTGAATATAATGTATCTTACATGTTTTTCATTGAATACAGTGAGGATATCCTCTTGAAGCCAAATCCTACTTTGCACATGATTTGAATCACATTAAATTTCTTTACCCATAGTATGAATGAAGTTAGGTATAAATATTGTTTCATCCCATTTGACTTCAATAAGGCATCTATCTCACAACAAATTTATTTCCCTTTTGGGTTTGGGTATGCAACTTCAACTCTCAAGTATTTCAATCACTTTATCTTGTGTATTCCCATTGAAGAAATACGCCAAATCAAGAAAAATTTGTTGACTTGTTTTTTCTAAGCCATCAAAACTTATCTTTAATGCCTCAAATACACATTTATTGCGAGCTTTAGTGAGACTCTCTAGCTCTTCTTCCCATATATCTATGCTTTGATTATACAAAGAAAATGCAATTTTTATCAAAACTAATGGAAGTCATCTGGCCTGTTCTACTATCTCATTACAAATATCCTTTAAATTCTCATTAGGAGACCCACCTCCAAATGCATGATGGCAAAAGAGTGAGAAGGTACTATCATGACAAACTAAGAAGCACGGACACGGATACGGACACGGCAACACGCCAATTTCTGAAAATGTAGGACACAGACACATCGGGGACACGTTATTTTTTTATTTTTTATTAGATAATATTAAAAGATCAAACCCAAAATACTTTAGGTTTTTTTTACTAACAATTAAAAATAATTAAAATAGAAAAAATGTGAATGGAAATTTAATTGACCATTGAATTTAGTTTAAAATTTAAATACATAAAACCCAATAAGTCATATGAGTCCAAACTCAATAAAGACAAAAGCCCAACATGCCAAATACCCATTAAAAGCCCTAAAAAAATTTCTTAATTATTTTTACCGAAATTTTGGCTAGAGGGTTAATAAAAATTCATATTATCAAGCATGACCAAATGAATCAATATTTTACATAAATAGTTTTTGAGTGAAATTTCAGACAATTATATCCCTATTGTCGATTCTCTCTCCGAAATTAATAAAGATATTTATTATATATTTTTATTTAACTTATAGATAATATTGACATTTGACTAATTAATATATTTGTAAGATCCCACGATTTTAGCAATTAGTTTCCAAATATTCCTCACAAGTAATGACTATTCCGACCAGTATTTTTCATTCTTCGTCTCCTCCATCAACATTTTTTCTTTCTTCCTCCCATTTTCAACCTTCAATAACAAAAAATCCTTTATTTTCCTCGTTCATTTTATATGTTTAACAGTTTTCATTGTCGTATACAATAGGTGGTTCTCACTATTTGCAGAAGTGTCATTCACTTCAAATCACCATTGCAGGTTACATCAGCATATTTTTACCATTTTCTACAGTCAATGTGGGTACGTTTATTTCACTGATTAATATCAAATTTAGTATTTACTAGTTGATATATATAAATTTCTAGATTTAAGTATATGATATATACGTACTTATGTTGTAAGATTGAGACAACCATTTTCACTGTATAATAATCTCAAATTCGAATTTACCATAGAGTATGTGATATATATGGATTTCTTCTCTGCAATATATACCGTATGGGTATATTTCTTATATTTGTATTATACAATATATGATGTTTATATATATACAATGTATTACATGATATTGATGGATATATATTATTCAATAAATATATGATTTTTACGTATATTTCTATTTTACAATTAGGAACCCAGGTTTTTAACAAAATGCTTTGTTAATATGGAAAATATATCATATTTTAAGGATATACACAAATATATATACTATATATTAGAATTTATATATGTATTATCTAATATACTCCTTTGTATAGGAAGTTTTGTTGTACCAATGCTATATGCCGGAACTTGGAACGAGAGGGATAATTATGTTGGTTACAAAGTTTCAGAGATAATGATTCATGACGGAATGTCCTACCTTCAATTACAAGAATCCATCATGCAAAAGTTGGGTACTATAGGCAATTTGTATTCCCCTAAGATATTTGCTTGCATAGATCTCAAAGTTTTATTAAGAAGGATTTAGAAGTTACTGATGATAGAGATGTTAAATGGTTGTCTAGCATAGTGCCTCTTGGTATTGAACAATATTATGCACTTATTGTTGATTCAAAGAACAATCTAGATGTTATTTTGGATAATATCTCGTATGTAGGTTCAAGTAGTAACAATCATACTGCTGAAGGACGTTTTTACCACAATATAGATGTTTCAAAGATGTCATCCAATTTTCAGATTCAAATAGATGACATTTTTTATAGTAAGCATATATTACAAAATGCATTACGGACGATTGCCATCAGAGACAACTTTCAATATACGACAGTAAAATCCAATCGGTCTTTTTTGGTAGTTCGATGTGCCGTTGAAGATTGTCAATGGGTCCTTAGAGCTTGTCGTTATGGAGATGCTGATAGTGATTCTTGGATTATTCGAAGATTTGACAGCAAACATACATGTTCTGTTGATATTGTCGTGATGGACCATAGGCAAGCTACGTCATCTGTTATTAAGGATTTTAGTAAGAGGATCATCAGCATTGATGGTACACAATTGCCCACTCCTAAAGATATTATCTCTTACGTTCTTTCTAAACATGGTTTGCGAATCAGTTATCAAAAAGCTTAGCGTGCTAGAGAAGCCGCACTAGATGAAATTAGAGGATCTCCTGAAGATTCATACAAAAAGATACCATCGTTTGCTCATATGTTGAAAATAAAAAATCCAGGTACTTTTTGTTTTATTATATTTTCAATATTTTTACTCTCATACTTTCCCTGCAATATATTTTGTTATCAGATTTTTCCATTAACTAAGAAGTTAATTTAGTTCAATGTATTCAGTAAAGTATTGACCTATACCTTATATAACATTGCTGCCTGTTCAATTTTTTCTACCTCAACTAAGAAGTTATGGCTAATAATATCGTCTTTCATAACTATATTTGGCATATCCTATATTACCAATAATAACACATTCTATATTACCAACTAAGAAGTTATGGCTAATAATATCGTCTTCCATAACTATACTTGGCATATACTTGGTATACTCCAAGAACATCTAAATTTGCAATCTGTAGCAATATACTTAGTTAGTTTTGTATATATTTCAATAAATTATGTATTATATATACCTCTTCATTATCCTCATTTTCAATGTCCTCATTTCCTTTTCTCGTTTGTTCAGCAGTATCAACTTGATCAATATCTACATGATCATCCCCATGTTCCTGTTTAATAATCCATTTGAATAATCAGAAATACTTGGACAAGAATTTAATAAGTTTTAATTTGTAATATGTAACCTAACTATCCATAATTACTTAATTTAGAACTGTTTATAATATATACCTCAAAATAATATCCAAAAGGAACTATTTCCGTCCCTATAACATCAGTCAAAGGGTCTTGATATTGTGTTGGAATTGGTTGGGTTTGTCCCACTTCCTGATCAATATCTCCTCTTATGTTTTCTCCTAATGGGTTTGTTTGTGCATTATGAATTTCACGAGCCATATCACCAAATAGACGTTCGAAGAAAGATGAGTTAGTTGGTATGCCAATGTTGTTGGATCGAACCGTTTTTGGGTTTGTTTCGTCGTCCTATAATCACAAGTATATATTTTGCAATGTCAAAATAAACAATATGAAGGTACAGTTTCACATTAAAACATACATACCTCAGAGTCTATTGTGACAATCTCATTTTCATTCCTTTTTTTTTTGTGCACTTCTGCTACTACTAACCAAAATTCGTTGACTTCTTCATATATTTTCACTATTTCCAGTGTATTTTACTCTAGCCATTCCCTAACATATATCATATATACAGATAGAGATGTAACTATATTACACATATTCAACATAACTAGAACATAATATTTGAAATATACTTGAACAACTAACGAACAGTCAAAAGTATATATTTTTTTTAAAAAAATCATCCGAATACAGAATACAAACAGACCCAAAATGAGTAGTCACATTTCCTTTATAGCTGAATATATGATACATTAAAGCCTACATTTCAAGTATTCAACAGAACAGTCCTATTTTATGTTTTTTTCCATCGTTTTTCAACTACAAAAAACTAAAAAACATGAATAATACTTCTGGTTTTCGTATTCTGGCTAATATGTATGAAATATTATTTCTACATTCATCTATTAATAGTGTTTATTACTGAAAAACAGTAAACACATAACAGAGATTGGATCAAACTTTTATAAACTTAAAAAATAAGGAATATAATAAGGAATGAAGTAAATACCGGTGATATATTTGATGGTTGAGAACTTCTTCTTCTTCCTATCACGTTCTTCTTCTCGCGGCGAGAGTTTCAGACAGAAAAATATCCCTTTCTTTTCCGTCGAGGGTTTTTGAAGACGAAAAAATTGGCAGTGTTTTCATTTTGGCATGAATCAAGGAAGATTTTTCGATTTTTCCTTTTTCGTTTTGGTTGCAATTTTTAAATAAAAGAAGCCAAACCGTTGGCATTCCTTAAAAGATTTTTTTATTATTATTTTTCTTTTATTACTGTCTTATATGGCATGGGGGCACAACAGTAAATGGATCATAATATTTGTGTAAAATTAATAGGCCCATTGGCTACTAATGAAAAAAATAGTGAATTTTGCACAAACATAAAATATGGGCCTTCATTATGGTCTCTTTATGTATTTATCCCTTATTTTAAACTTTCTACAAACCCTAACCCTAAAAGCTCATTCCCTCCCCCACGTTTCAACTTTCTACTTTCCCTCCCCCCATTCTGCTTTCCCTCCCTCCCCGTTTCTTCTTTCCCTTCATCTTTATTCTTTCCCCACCTTCCGTCCCTCTACCTCTGACTTCGTCGCCGACTATCTATGCCAATGCCATCGTTTTGCAGCCGACAAGTTTGGGTTTTTCACTTTTTTTTAGAAGGAAAGGTGTGGGTTTTTGAATGGCGTGTCCATGAGGTGTCTGTGGTGTGTCCATCACGCGTCCGAAATTAAAAATAATAATAATAAATAGTACACGAAATTTTACTTGTCGGACACGTGTCCGGAGCTTGTTTGGACGTATCCGTGTCCGACACGTGTCTGATACGGATACTTTGTCAAATACAAAGTGTTCGTGCTTCCTAGATGACAAAGTAATTCCACATTGTATACTTGTAATTTATCTTTGTAATTCAGTTGACAAAAATGTCCTTATTTCTTGTGGTAATGATGACCCGACTCTTTGAGTCAAACCAATTGGGACTTCCAACTAACTTTTCAAATTGACATTGTTCATCGACCCCATCTAGAACAATAAGAACTTTTCTACTACCCAAACGGTTTTAACTATTTCTGCTACTTGATTCTCATCTGTAATTTCAATGTCTTTTTCGAAAAGAAGTTGAGAAAGTAGTTGATACTGTAAGGAGACTGGTTTGCACTTAGAAGCTATGCGAAGAAAGCAATTGTTTTTCCAAAACATAGGTGAAATGTTGTCATAAACAAATTCAGCAATAGTTGTCTTACTAATGCCACTCATCTCCATTATTCCTACAAAATGTACGTCATTCGATTCTAAATCAAGGAGCATATTCATTTGATTCAATCGAAGTGACATTTCAACTAAATTCTTGTATTTGTCAGGAGCTACTAATTTATGACAAAACAAATCATGTACTTGCTTTGTGATATTTTCTATGATGTCCACTTCAAGACTGCATATGAAAGAGTTAAATCAACATATATTAATCATCAACAATGTGCAAACCAATGACATTTTACATATCGATAAAATGATAAGTGTTAGATGTATAGAGGATTCAATTTGTATAAGAGATCGCGAATAGAGTGGTTAGTGTATGTTTATAGACATGTTAATTTTTATTACAACCGTCGATTCACGTGTAAAATAACAAAAGTAACTAAAAATAGAAGATCACAATATGACAGCAGCTGATTGATTTTTACGTTCCATATCAGGTTGAGTTTGGTAAAATGAAAGGAGCTGTTTTTTAACTTCAATTAGTCTAGTATTGATTTGATAATCAGCTCCAAAGGATCTCAATCTCAACTCATACTTTCTCATTTCTCTAGCAATTGGGTGAGAATAATATATGCAATCAATCACCAAATAATTAGTGATTGTTTGCAGACCACTCAGCTTCAAAATTTTCATCTATGGTAATTTATTACCGTTAGTTCAAGGTCCTTAATTATAGTAGGTTTCTCTTGTAAATATTAGCAACGATTAATATTTGTTTGATGGCTAATTTTCTTTCCTTTTTTACTTTCCCTTAGTGCTAGTTAAATTGTAACTTATACTATGTGTAAGGTAATTTTGCAATACATCATTTTTTGTGATTTTGGAATGTGCAACTAAGGTTATATAGAGATTTTCATCACATACCAAACGATAGGGAGCAGAACAACCTTTTGGTTATCGTACTTACTCAATTTCCTTGAGTTTTCTACACTTGACTGTCACTTGGATAAATAACTACTATATCAATATATTCATGCACTACAAGAAATACTACAATTAGCAATGCATAAAAACGATGCAAAAACTAATAAATCATTGCACAATGTTTTCAGTGACGAATTTGTAATCGTCGCATATATAAAACGTCAGTGAAACCATGTCAGTAAAAGGTTTGAGCGATGTCGTCGAAATGTCGCAAGTTGCACCATTTTTTTAGACACGTCGCAATTTGCAACGAAACTCCTCAACGTACCAGCTTGTGACGAACTGCCTAATGTCGCGTAATGCAACTAAGCTATTAACGTGGCAATCTGTGATATTCGCAACTTGCAACGAAAATCGTTAAAGTCACCAGAACAATTGCGACTAATAAGCATTCATTCGCAAATTTAAATGTGCCGATATTTATTTTTCATCGCAAATTTTTAATTTTTTTAAAAAAAATCTTGTTTATTAAAGACATTTTTTTAAAAATTTTCTCTAAATCCAAACACAAGCAACTATAAAATAAAATAAAAATAGAATCAATATATATTCAAAAAAATCCTGAAAGTTACCAAGATAAAACCAATATACACATGTACTAGGTTTTGGATAAAGTTTTCAAATTACAAAACTTTTAAGCTAGAATGTGTAGACTAAATGAACTACCAAAATGTAGTATCCCAAAAAGAGTGAAAATACAACGATAATTCTTTTGTTGTGCCGTCAACAAGGGATCAGTTTAGTCTTGCACATAAACATAATTGTTGCCCCCACATCAATACTTTAATTAATTAATAAATGTACAAACAATATACCACTAAAAAACCCACCTCCCTTTTTCAAATATAAATCACTTAATCTCAAACTTAGGTTTAAGCCAACAGTCAAATAGTCTCAAACGTCATAAATATATCACTAAAAGATTAATCCACAATCACAATCGACACAACATTCACAAAGATTTATTCTCCCTCTCATTCTCAACCACATCTACTAAATTATAATTCATACAAGACTTGCAATTCTCCCACCCAAACCGCATTCACAACAACAAATATATACAACCCTCCCCCTCCCCCTACTACAAATATAAAAAATCTTCAACCATAAGCCACATAGTCTCAAACATAATTGTCACCAAGACTCAAACATAATCATCACAAAACTCACTAAATACCATCACAATAACAAATATGAACACCTTCTCCCAAATTCTCAACTACATTTACCCACAAAAATTATAAGCATAATCATCACAAAACTATTATTATCAGTACTTGAAGCTAAAAAATCACCTCCCTTTTCAAACATAAGTCAAATAGTCTCGAACATAAGTTATATAATCTCAAACTTAAGTCACAAGTCAATTCTTAAATCTAAGCATAGTCACAATCGAAATAACTTCTTTCTCCCCGAGTCAATTCTTAAACCTAAGCATAGTCACAACCATAGTCACAATTCTTAAATCTAAGGATAGTCACAACTCAATTCTTAAAGCTAAGCATAGTCACCCCCTCCCTTCCCCCCTCCAAATCCTCAAACGTAACTCACAAGTCAATTCTTAAACCTAAGCATAGTCACCCCCCCCCCCCCCCCCCCCCCCAAAAATCCTCAAACTTAAGTCAAAAGTCAATTTTTCAACATAATCATATAAGGATTGCAATTCTCCACTCCCCCCCCCCCCCCCCCACACACACACACACACAACAAAAAATCCTCAACCATAGTCTGAAACATAATCATCACAAAACTCAAGTCACATAGCCTCAAACATAATCATCATAAAACTCACTATATAAACTCAAAAATCACATTTAGTACAATATATATATATATAAACACCCCCTCCAATCATAGTCTCAAAGTCTCCCAAACATCAATCAGAATCTCAATCTCAGGTACAAGCCAGAGTCATAATCACTATACAAAAGACTAAATCTAAAAAAAAAAGTTATATAATATGAACATGATGTAAAAGTTATGAAATTACTTTACTAAGTGATGGATTTGCTCCAGTCAATCTTTCTAAAATTTCATTCATTTGACTAAACCTTCTTTCATACTCTTGGCATTGCATCTCCATTTCTAGACACTGACATTATAATGCTTCTTCCGTACTCGATTGTTGTGTTGTGATTTATTGTTCTAAGATAGCTCGATTTCTTTCATTCTTTTGATGTTGAGTCTCCATTAGTTCTTCTGTTTTTTCAAGGTTGGCCTCCAAGGATTGGACATACTTCTATGAGTAAGATGATCTCCTCTAACTTTCTGGTGGTTTTGGTCCATATCCCATCCCTTTAACATATGAAGATTTTTTGCCAAGAACAGTAACCATAATTTTGCCATCACTCATTGGTGTATTTGAGTTGTCTTGCTCTTCTCTTAATGCTACCATATTTTTCTATACAATTCAAAATAAACATATTAAATATCCTAAATCCTAAATCCTATTTTGTAAAACTAATACTATCTATTAAAATATTTAAAAGAATACTTACATGTGTTTCACTTGCTGAAGGGTCTGTCCAACCCTTTGCAACATACCAATGAGTTTCGTGGAAGATATCAATGAGGCTTAAATATGTACGTGTCATCTTCCCTTCTCTATTTAAAAATATTATTGAATCTTAGTAAATAAAATAATATAGAAAACTATGAATTAAATACATATTCATACCTTATCTTCTTGATGAGTCAAAACTAATTTTGTTCCAGCACAATGGTTGAAAGGGAGTTTGTTTTTGCTAGTTTTCATTTTTGCTAACTTTTCCTACATTACAATTACAATGTATAGTTATAAAAGATATTCATTTATTATTTACAATTCAGTTAACATTTACCTTCCATGAACGAGTCTCTCATCTATTACACAACACTTCCCAATCTTCAGGAGTAACCCCTTTATATGGATGTTGATAAGCTACTGTTGGATCACCAATTTTTTTGTAGTATTGGTATAGTCTCGATCTGTAGTCCTTAAGTCGAGTACCAATCTCTTAGTGAATGAAGTTTTTAATATGTGGTTGATAGTAGTTCACATCAAATTTATTTTTTAAAACAAATACAATATCATCAATTAATATCGCATTGTAATTCACTAACAAACTCTATAATCAAAAAAATAATATTTAACTTAGCAGCAAATCATTCTACTATGGTAGTATAAACTTCATTCAAAAATTGTTTCTTTTTTTTTTCATACTTCAAGGGGACAAACAACCTCACCAATGTCCCGATCTCGCTACTAAAAAGACTTGCAACACTCCCAACCGATTTTTCTGCTATTGGAGTCCATGTAATTTTGATTATTTCCCATGTGGTCTCAATAATCTAATCTAGGCCAACCTGCTATGTACCACCATGAACTTGACTATTAGTTGGTGCATCATCATCCATTTTTACAATGTTATCTTCATTATTTGACATCTTTTCTTGTAAAACACAAAATTTAATATAATACTACTATATTGAAAATTTTATTATAAATATAAACATAATGAAAATTATATTGTACAAACTACGTGTACACATCAAATTCATCGCTATTCATCTTCCTCATATTCTTCTTCATCTTCATCCCCATCTTCCTCATCTTCTACGTGCTCATCAAAATCTAACATTTTCTCGGTCATCTCATTGCTTTCACAAGCTATAATTGGATTTACATCGTCTCTATGAAATGTTTGGGTTTCAAAATCTACATCTTGAACTACACATTGATGTATATCTACTTCAAGTACATCAACCTCTTCAATTTCAAGCACATCCCTTAAATGTCTATGTTACATTTTTTGAACTATTTTGCATCCATTACCTAACTAAATATCATCAACATCAAATACATGTTGTGCTTGAGAGGCAAGAATGAATGGTTTATTTTGGTACTAAAAGTATCGAGTATCTATGCTTGTAAAATGATGGTCTTCACAAATTGGGCTCTTTTTGGGATTTGTATCATACCAATCACATCGAAATAGAACGACTTGTTTCCTATCAATATACTTTAATTCTATAACTTCTTTGAGGATACCATAGAAGTTGGCCCCCTCACTATCATGTCCTCTAAAAACACAAACTCCACTATTTTGAGTTGTGCAACGATCATCTTGATCTTTTGATTTGAATCAAACACCATTGGTATTACACCCATTATACGAACTAATTCAAATATTAGAGGCAAATGAAAGTGCATACAACTCATGTACAACTTTATTAGACGTTGACTGAACTTGTGATTGAATCTAAACCTCATTAACAAACTCACGATCACTATACAACTATGATTCTGATTATCATACAAAAATACAATAAAATTCTTTAAACTCCCTTTACTTTTAAACTACTTTGGGAATTGTGCTTCATACATCCTAAGAATATTAGCTTGGTTTCTATTCCTTAGCTCAATTTTGTGTTATCTATGAAATAAAATCAATAATAAATAAAAAATTTCAACAAAATGTTTTGAGTTAATGTAGATAATTTCATACTTTCTGTATGGATCTACTTCTTCACAATTGGTTAGAACATACCAATGAGCTTTTTGTAATTCAACACATGATAGCTCTTTCAATTGTGAACTACCGATTGGACGTGCTATTTGTGAAAATATAGGTAGATGTCCATTGTTTGTTGAGGTACCTACGTCTATTGTATCATCATTTTGAACTGTCCTATTAAATTTTGTTTCCATACAAGGACATTGAACAAAATGTCAATGCTTCATTTGCTATAAATGCTTCAGCTATTGAACCTTTAGGACGAGCTTTATTTCTAACATGTAGATTCAATGTTCTCAAACTCCTATATATGTATGTGTTATTTTATATACGAACAAATAGTTTGCAAAATTAACAAAATTTAAAGAATAAGAACAAAAAGAAAGTATATATGTAACAGCCCGAATTTTCCAATACGGCCATTCTAACAATAATACGGAAGCGTAACAATTAAAACTAAAATAGACTTAAACAAATTTAGCGGAAGTAATTTCTTACAAAGAATTTCTAAAAGAAACTAACGAATCCTTAACAACAACTTTCAAAGTCTTGTGCCAGAACACTAAACTTCACTTCTTTCGAGTCTATCACTTGATCCTTCATCTGAAAACATTTTGGGAAAACAAAAATGAGTAAAAAAATACTCAATAAGCAATTTCAACATCAAGTTCAGAAATTCATTTTCTTCAAAACAAAACATAGAAATTCAGTTTAACAAATCATTTCAATAGTTGAATCAAAAGTCAAATATTCATTTGGTCATTTTATTTTAAAACAATCATAAACAAAATACTAATATCCTTGCAAAACTTTTAAAACAACTATTAAAAACTTTCAGTCAAAACTTTCAGAAAACAAAAAATCTTTCAATTAAACAAAACTTTCATTTAACCAAAACTTTCAATATCAAAACTTTCAATTCAAACAGTACTTTCAATCAATCAATACTTTCAAATATCAAAGTGAGAATATGCATTATTTGGGTAGCCTTCATAACATATATGATGGTTACCCGTCGGTAATACCAATCAATCAATCAGAACATTCAATCAGAGTTGTCAATAAAAATCGACCAGAATATTCAATTCAATTACTTAAGTGTGAGGCCATGTGAGTGAAACATACACATGAATCTTCATTCCAAAGGAATGCCAAATCACAAACTGTGTCTTCCCACAAATAAGCTTCAATCAGTCAGAGATGTCGATAAAAATCGACCAGAACATTCAATTCAATTACTTAAGTGTGAGGCCATGTGAGTGAAACACACATATGAATCTTTATTCCAAAGGAATGCCAAACCACAAATGTGCCTTCCCACAAATGTGTCTTCTCACAAATAAGCCAGAACAATTCCATCAATTCCAATTTAGGCTACTACCACAAATAAGCAAAGTATTCCCAAAACATAAAATTGGCATATCTAGATAGCCCTTATCAAATCGATCAAAAATTCTTTTGTAAACATTTGAAACAAAACATGTAGTTTTAAATAACAATTTCAATAAAGATCCATCAAATCAACCATTCAAACTCAAAACCAAAACAAACTTACTTTCACTTTGAAATCAATCAAAATACATTTATTTCAAATTATCCAAAATGGGAAAAAATACTTTCAAATAGAAAAACACTTTAAAGCATATAAAACAATTTCGACCAATTTCAAATCATACAAAACATTCTTTCAGACTTTTGTCAAATAAACAATATTAAAAACATAATTGTACCAAAATTGCTATTTTGGAAAGAATGTGGAAACTACTTACCTCGATCGATAATCCTACAATTCTCAATCTCAATCTCAATTTCAAATCTTGTCCACTTTCTTGAACAATCATCAACTTTTCCTAGAAGTCCAAACATATCCAATACTACACTGATCAAAAACCAAAATTCTATCTTAAAGGTCCAAAAGCTTATCTAAAATATAGACAATCTTATCTACCCAATTTTTCCCATTCAAAACAATTTTCTGCATAAAAAGTTAGGGAAAGTAGGGTTCTTGGACTAAAAAAACAGCACTGAAAAACTGGGTTAAAAGCAATTTAAAACCCAATTAAAAACGTATTAAAATCGGTAAGATCAATTCTTTTCAATACGATATAAAATACCAAACAAATTTTCAATCCTACAACTTTTAAAACCTTCAAAACTATCATAAATTATAGACAAATAACCCAGAAAATTTTATGTTTCATAAAACAAAATTCTTCAAGATTTTAACATTAAAAGAATCAAGATTTGCGACTTTTTAACACCAAAATCAGATATGAAAAATCTGGATAAAACTGCTGTAAAAACCTTTAAAACATACTCTTTTCATGTAGAAATTAAAACTATAAATCACACTTTAAAGAAACAATCATTTGGTAAACTTTCTTGTACAAAAAGAATCCAAAAACACTAAAAACAGTCCCAAATTTAGAAGAAAATAAAATCTGAAAATTTCTGGAAAATTTTCCTTTATCAAACCTTAAGTTTAATCCAAAATCCATAAGATGAAAAACTTTGATAAAGAATTAAGCAAACCAAAAACCTAAAAACTTTTTAGGGCAAAAGATTTCAAGAATCTTTTCATTCTAAACAATCAAGAATTGAAAAAACCAAAAATTTTTCAAGAAAGATTCAATCAATCAAGGAAGAAAACAAACTTCAAAATAGAAGGGAAGAAAACTTACTTCTTTTTCTTTAGAGAGGAAACTACAAAACGTCTTCTTTTTTCTCCCTTTTTTGCCGTCAAAAGGTTTTGTCAAAAAGGTTAGGGCTTAAGAGACCCTTTTTAAAAGAACTCTAATCAAAACCCTTAAAAGATTATCTTCTCTTTTTTAAAAAAATAAATAAATAAAGATTTCTCTCCTAATTTAAAAAGAAGATAAATCCTAATTCAAAAATGTTTTAGAAAAACCAATAAAATAAATTCTTCTTCTTTTTTTTTTTTTCTTCGGTTGTTACAATATATACCTCTCAATTGGATACATCCAACAATAATAAATAGGTCCAACAAGTTTGGCTTCCTCTGGTAAATGAATAGCTAGATGAACCATAACATCAAAGAATGCTGGAGGAAATATTTTTTCATTACAAAGGATTATCACAATCGATTCTAGTAGTTTCTTCAAAGTCTTGACTTTTAATGTCTTTTCAGTCAATTCTTTGAAAACATTCAAAAATTTAGCAATTGCACAACTAACATCTTTAGGTAAAAAAGGGCGAACCCCTGTGGGTAAAAGCCTTTGTAGTAACACATGTGAATCGTGGCTTTTTAGTCCATATATCTTTCCATCGTTCACACTAACATATCTTGAGATGTTCAATGCAAAACTATCAAGAAACTTAACTGTTTTCAAGAAAGCACAAAACTTTTTTCTTTCATTAATTGTCAATGTATAACTAGCATGTGGCTTCACCAATTTATTTTCAAGACATTGAAGATGTAGTTCATTACGAATATTCAAAGTTATTAAATCCTTACGTGCTTTATCAGTGTCCTTCATTATTCCTTCAATATTCAATAATGTACCCAATACATTATCATAAATATTTGTCTCAATATGCATGACAATTAGTTTGTGTCAAATCTTAAGATTTGACCAATATGGTAAGTAAAAAAATGTTTTTCTTTACCCAATTTAATTCATTATGAACTCGTTTCTTTTTCTATTGTAATATATTTATATTTTTTCCAAGTGGTGGAAATTCTATAGCTTCTAACTAGTGAAGAACATTTAATCTCGAAAAAGGTCATGGTGTAACTCTATATTCTGTCTTGCCATTAAATTGTTTGTTTTAACGTCAAGAATGATTCATAAGTAAGTAGCGACGATGTCCCATGTAGCATATCTTATTATGCAATGAATCGAACGTGACGTCTTGATTACAAACTGGACATGCTTTATATCCTTTAATGCTCCATCCCAACAAATTATCATATGTTGGAAAGTCATTAATTGTCCACATCAAAACTGCATGAAGACGAAAGTTTTGACCACTATAAACATCGTAACTCTCAATTCCATTACTCTATAAGTCTTTCAATTCATCTATTAGTGGTTGTAAATAAATCTCTCTCTTTTTCTGGAGATTTTGGCCTCAGTATAAGTAATGACATAAAAAAAAATTACTGGTCACGTATTATATGATGTACTCATGTTGCCAAATGGGTTGAATCCATCAGTAGCTAAAGATAACATTACATTCCTTGGATCTTCTACAAATCAATCATATTTTGTATCAAAGTCTTTCCATGTCTCATCATCTGCCGAATGGCTTAAAACTCCATCAATGCTTATTCTTTTTTCCTCATGTCATCTCACATCACTAGCAGTATGCTTATAATGAAATAATCTCTGTAATCTTGGTTTCAAGGGAAAATGTCTTCAAATCTTGTGTGGAACCTTTTTCCCTTCTTATTACCTACTTTGTAACGAGATTCATTGCACTGTGGACAAATTTCTGCTTGCTCATTTTCTTTCCAAAATAATATACAATCATTCTTACAAGCATGTATGCATTTATAACCTAAACTCAAGTCACGCAGTGCCTTTCTTGCACCATAATAAGATTTTTGAATTTTGGTACCATCAGGTAAAATTTCTTTAGGTAATTTGATAGAATCTGTAAAGTCCTATTTAATCAAAGTTATTTCTTGTTAGTTAGAAGAATTTTTTGTGTTCTATTATTATGTTTTAGGGATTCGAGCAATTCACGTGTTTTGGAGAGTTTGCAACATTTCAAAATTAATTCGGACATAATTGGAGGTGATTCAAGCAACTGAATTTCTATACCAACTTTGACCGATCATATCATGACATTTTAAGATTCATATATATTAAAATTTGGTACCAAATCTAAGCTTATTGAATTATCTTTCCAATGGTATAAGACTCATTGTATTCCACCAAGTATTATGAAAGTTATGACATTTTGAGTGATTACTGCTCATGTTGGAAAACTGCCGTACCCGAGAATTCTTTGTGCCAATTTCCATTCCCATTATCTTACTGATAACGTTTGGAAATATAGTCAAATTAGATACCATTTTAAAGCTCTTTGAAAGATCTTTCCAGCCATATAAACATCATGGCGATCCAAGTTTTTAGAAGAAGTTATTGGTAAAATACTGAAGATTGTGCAATCTAGAAACTTTCCTTACTTGCAACCTTCTATGTTTGTTTTGAGAATTTAGGAAAGGATTTTCGATTTTTGGATGTATTTTCCATCATTTTACAAGATAGAAAATTATTTACTTTATTTTATTTTATTTTGAATATTATTCCCTAATTGCTTTAGGAAAATATCTTTCTAGAATTTAGGATTTCTTACTTGTGCAAGTTGTCTACTTCAAGGCTATTTAAGCCTTCTTTTGGACATCTGCAGGGGGTCTTCGAGTGTAATATTTCTAGACAATAGTTTTTAGAGTTTTTTCTCCTTTTTTCTTTACTTATCTTTTGGCATTATATCGAACCAATGACGAACCTTGACTACATCATCACAATGAGCAGCTAAGGTAAGTGTTCCAATACATTATCATTCTTGGAGGTTTCCACCGTGTCACCACCCACCTACGTGCTGAGTTTTCATAGGAGGTTTTCTGTTCCCCTTTCTTTTTGTCCTTTCATTTTCACTGATTTTTGTACATTGAGGACAATGTAGAATTTATGTTGGGGGTGGAGGTTATTATTGTGCTTTGATGATGTGCTTAGTATGATTGGTTGAGTTCTTGAGCATCTGAGCTTGGACATATTTTTGTGTTTGATAGTTGCGCTTATATGTTGTCCTTGAGCACCTGAGCTCGGACCATTGATCAATTATGTTAAACATGATTCTTGTGTGAATTTTTTTTCAAAAATTATGTGTGAGTTATGAACTTGACTGCTTAATGATGTGCTTGCTTGTTGCTTGATGAGGACAATTGATGACATGCATGGTATGTTGCTTTGCATTAACTAAAGTATATGAATGTTATCCTGCTTTGAGTCTTTTTGTGCCTAACTTTTAAAATTTTCTAGTCTTTCATGCACGATCTAAGCACAATAGCCTTTCCTTTAGTAGTCTTTAAGGCTTAGGGTGGGATTATGGAGCTTGTATGTCTGTTGTCACCCTAATAGGTGTAGGGCTAGTTATTGAGTGGAAAGATTGATAGCTTGTAATGCGTTGCTTAGGAGAAGTAAAAATGTGATTTTCTTAGAAAAGAAAGAAAGAAAGAAAGAAAGTGTGCTTGAAAAGAAAATCATTCTTGAAAAAAAAAAAAGAACGAAACGAAAAAGAAGAAAATAAAATAAGCTTGTAATGGGTTGTGAATCAAAGGGTAAAAAGAGCTACCCTTGTCGTGATCAGTTAGGCCATCCATTGAGCAAGTGCTCTGGATATGGGTCCCTTCAATAGGTGCGTGAACGCTAGTGCCCTTTGGTTTTTAAAGTGATACAAGTTTATCCTGCGAGTTTGAGTTCAGGCACCTAGTAACCTATTACTTGTTTGATGGTTTGGAAGCTTGGTAGCTAGTCCTAGTGCCAGTGTAAGGGGAAGATAGATTGAAAGCCTTATAGACCGTCTCTGGGCTTGTAAAGACTACTTTACGAGGCCATACACACGTGGGAAAGAATAGGAAGAGTTTTTAAAAGTGTCTCAAAACATGGATAATGTATGTCTGCTTCTCTTTTGTGATTATTGCAATATTCCTAAGTATTAAAATTAGAGTCTCGTGCATGTAATTATTGATTCATATCTTTATTATTTTTGTTGGGTCTTGCTCGAGGACTAGCAACATTTAGGTTGGGGGTTATTTGATAGGACCATTACAGTCCAATATTTTTATGCCTAAATCATGTTAGTTTAGAGGTTTTAATGTAATTAATTGATAATTTTGTAGGGATTTTAGTGTAAGGCACATTTCGAAAGATTCTACTTCGAATCACGGTTCCAACGCATCAAACTGGAGGTCATTCGACACCTGAGCGAAGAGTTAGAGCAAAAATGACCAGTACTGCGCGTTGGGTAGCATCCAGAGCGTCTAGATGCTATCGGCAGTCCCCTGAAGCCTCCCTCGACGCTGCAGTGAACCTCTGTGACGTTGGGAATATCTAGACTATTTTAGATCAAATCTCAATGTCGAGCAACATCAGTTTGATGGATTGCTAGGCTTTCAATGTCGATTCAGGATGTCAACTTGGTAATTTTGCATTTTGTTGTGAGATTTTGTTATTAATTTTATTTTTCAGCATGTTTTATGGCTTGCAATTCTTATGATTAATCCTAGCTTGCTCTTCTTTAATGGAACTGACAACTCGTATTAATTTAGAGTGTTGCTTAGCTGATAGTGGACTTGTCGAAGGTCCTATCAAGATTAAATTTATAAAAACCAGACCACTAAATATTTTGCAATAATAGTGGCCAGGGTCATCCACAAGGATTGGAGTTCTTAGATTAATTAAGTACCATAGTTAATTATGCCTAATTGTATTTAGAGAAACAAACTTTGGAGTGATCAAAATAAATAAAATCTAAACTACTATTTACAAGGTTGGAGTCCAATTTTTGAGAAACATAATGGTTGATTAAATCAAGCACAACTTTGTAGATAAAGAATTGATTTCATGCAATTAATCTTAAGCCAAGAATAACTAAATGATCAATATCCTCTCTCGAGCTCAATTGAACTCATGCCTAATAATAAATCAACCTCTCGGTCTATTTCTATTACTAAACATGGCATTAGGCAATTCTCTTAAGGCTTCTAGAATTAATTTACTCACTCTCGTGCAATAAACTAACTCTAGTCATGCATCTATTGTTCTATGTATAAATTTACTCTCTCGAGCTAAATCTAGCATAACATGCAAAACCATGGCCAAAGGTTTAAGCAATAAAAATCGAGATGCATAAAAGGTGTAAATACAATCATCCAATTACAAAATCAACAAAAGTCTAAAACATACAACCATTCTTGTCTAAATACAGAGATAAACAACATAATAGTCCATAACAAAACTCCTAAAAACCAAAAGAAAAATAAAGGGAAAAGAGAATAAACTAAGGTTGCATGCCAACACTCGTTCCCGACGTGAAGTCCACTATCTTGAGCCTTGAGTCTCCTCCTTAGCTCTCCAAAGGTCTCCTTTAAGCCCTTAGACAGTGTATGAATCGATTTAGGATTTTTGTCTCTCAAAACGACTCCCTTTGCTCGAATGAAACATTCCCTTTTATAGAATCGGGACAGCGTTGCTTCGAATTTTATACAAAAGGAAAAAAATCTACTGAGTAGCGTTGCAACACTATATACAGCGTTGCAACCCTATGTCTACTGGTCTCCAAGGCTGAAAGGCTGCTGAAGTGGCGTTGCAATGCTATACTCTCGGGTTCACAAGCTTGTTTCCTTCTCTTCAACACTTGGATCTTCAATTATAGCTTCAATTTTCTCCATATTCATCCAAATACTTTTCCATTCTCCGGTTTTGCTCCAAATGCTCGATTTATGAGAAATATACATAAAAACACATGAAAGCACACATGATCATAGCAAAACTAGCGTAAAATTAAGCCTATAAATAGCACATTTATGCATGCTATCATTAGCTATGCTAGATATACCCGTAGGTGTCCTCGGTCTCTAGCTTAATTTGAGTAGTAAATAGGTCGGTTGCCACGTCGGTTAGATTAAGTAGAATTGTGTAATCACGAGTACATGGTAGGCCTTAGAATTGTTAGCACGGGCTTAGTTAATTTAGATCGACCAAATCTTAATTAATTGACTCGTTTCAACTTATCATCTGTGTTTAATGCGTTTAATTAATTCGTTTGATATTGGTCGTGCCAAATTAGTTAATTAAATTAGAACCAATTAGGCGTTTCTAAATTGGTTTAATTGGGGGAGGCTTCCACGGAGTCCCCGAGGAGTTCAGTTTGTCTTAAAACATAGGAAATTGCATGTTAGATTAGTTTCAATGATTGATAATTTGCATAACTACCTGTTTACCCCTAATTCGGTGCCCAAGGTGAGATCTTTATTTTTACCGCTCTCTGTTTAGTCCTTCTATCTCTATTTTATGCTTAAATCCCCCCCAGTCCGTGTCAGTTCGTGTCATTAAGAAAATAAATTAATTGAAATCAATTTATTCGGCTCCCTGTGGTTCGACCTAGTCAACTATTAATTACTACAAGTAGTTAATTTTAGATCGGTATTATAAATTGTATTTGATTGAGCCTTCAACAAGCTCCGTCAAATTTGGCGCCGTTGCCGGGGAACCATTATTAGTTTCTCTATGTTAAATTTGATTTAAATAAAAAAATAAAAATATAATTTAAAAAAAAAACTTTATGTTTGAGTTCTATGTGTTTTCACTTATTCTTTAATGGCAAAGGAATCTTATCAGTATTGGTTTAGTGGAGTTGCCCCGTACATTGATGAGGTTAGTAAACTTAAATCTCAAAATTTTGATTTAACCTCCTTAGTTCTTCAAGTGGCTTGTAGTGAGACTACAAGCAATGGAGACATGCAGAATTTGTTAGTTTCAAGAACACCCCACTGAAGCATGTCCTCAGTGTTGCAATTTATGCCCTAAAGCCTCATAATTAATTAATTAATTAATTATAATTTTGATTATTTTATTTGAAATATAATATTATCCATTATATGAAAAATCCAAGGTTATTAGTGTAATCTTGAACAATATGTGGTTGACATACAGAAGGATCATGTTCAAGAAATAACCTAAAGAGTCATAGTATATGGATAAGGTTGGGTGACTTGTCCTGGTAACACTATTGATACAGCCCACTTTGTAATAGTTACAAATGATTTGATCCAAATCATTCATGTGGAGACATGTGAGTGGGGGTATCTTATACAATGAGTTTGTATAAGACTGGACCACGAAATATTTAATCTCTCTTTATAAATCCATTAATTTAGAAGATTAATATTTCATCAGGATAATCATATGCGACTCGATCTTAATCCTGAGTGAGTTATGAACTCCTGTCTGTGAGGGCTTGTCCTTTGATTTGCATGGGTGAGAGTGACTTTTATAGCCGATTCAATATGCATACCATTTTGGGGACTTGACCAAATAGGGAGCTGGAAACATAATCTCACAAGATGGAATTCACTCCTTCCCATATAGGATAAGTAGATGAGTAGTTCCCTTAAGTGCTGATTTCGGGACTTAAACAATGGGGCCCCACACTCTCATTGGCCCGAGAGGGACTTAGTTTATAATTAGATTATAAACAGATTGTTCATTAGAGAATCAGTGGTACTTAAGGTGCAAGATGTAATTATAGGGGTAAAACGGACTTTTGACCCAGATGTAATTACGAACAACTCGTGAAGGATCAACTTGCATGTAATGATTATATCTATGGACACAACTTGTTCTATAGTGCATAAGAGTGCAACTCTAGGTCTATAGTGGAGTAACTTATAGTTAATGAATGAAAATTAATTAATTAAAGAGTTTAATTAATTAATTTTGTATCATTGGAGCTTATAATCTGTAGGTCCATAAGGTCCCCTTGCTAGCTCATAGTAACACTAAAAGATCAATTTAGTTGAAAGAAAATTTTGAAATGTTCAAATTAATATTAATTTGAAGTGTTCAAATTAATATTTAATATATTAGATATATTAAATATAAAAGAGAAAAATATATTTATTGTATTTGATACATTAAATATTAAAATTTGAAATGTTCAAATTTAATATTTAATTTGAAGTGTTCAAATTAATATTTAATATATTAGATATATTAAATATAAAAGAGGAAAATATATTTATTGTATTTGATACATTAAATATTAAAATAATTAATGTATATTTGATATATTAAATAAAATATATTTATAGAATTTGAATAAGATTCAAGTAAATAAATATCGTAGGAGATTTGAATGAGATTCAAATAAATATAAAAATAATATTTTAATTATGGCAAAAAATTTTCCTTGGTCTCTATAAATAGGACCCTTGAGTTGAGCTATTATTCATAACACACATCTCCTTAATAGAGAGAATTAGAGAATTCTCTCTAGACCTCTGCCTCTTTAATCCCTTGTGGATTTTTTTTCAAGAGACTCCCACAAGCCTTGGTCTTGTGTTCAAGTCATAACTAGGAAGACTTTGTGGAAGAGATAAAGATCTGCCAGAAGATTCTCCATATTTTCAAGGTATGTTATGCTTAACCATAATGTTATTATTTAATTCTAAATAAACTCAAACCGATTCCTACGCTTCTGCTTGGGTTTAATTAGATTATTTTCTTCAATTGGTATCAGAGACATCTTTGAGTTTTATTTAGAATTAAAGTTTTGTGATTGTGGGTATTTTAATTTATCATAAATATTGATATATTGTGATTTGCAAATTGATTGTTTAGGTTATTTGGCATTAGATTTATTGCTTTGATTAGATCATTGTAAAACCCATAACGGTTAGGATTTCATGTATTTTACTTGAATGACTACGATAGCTGCACATTTCGATTATATGGGCTGAAGAAGTCGATAGCGAAAAACGTTTGCGGAAAAAAAAAAACATGAATTGAAGTCAGCTTCTGTAATTGAAAATTTAGGATTTCTAAATCCTAAATTTGGAATGGTCCAAACAAGGAAGATATTGAAGACCAAGATATGTCTTGGATTTAAATTATTGTAATTTAAATTATTTTTAATTTCTTAGGATATGCCAAATATGCCGGTCAATTTTGCTATTTTTAATTTAATTATGCATGAGATGTATGTTTTAAATTGTTTGATTGTTGCATAAAGTATGTCATTTAAATTTAAAATCCCACCATAGGTTAGTGTAACGACCCGACTTATCCTATTAGACTTTCTAGGGACGTTACTACATGCATGCTAATGGAATTTAGAAATCTTTGGTAAAAGACAGAAAGAATTAAATTTTTTTTTTTTTGCTAAACAATCAAAATCTTTTAGTCCGAGATCCCTTTAAAAATCATTGCAAAACATAATGTGAATCATAACGTTAAATCAAATGAAATAGTTTCACTTCAATTAAGTTTACTTAACAAAATATTTTTAAATAAAACATAAACTAGATGCGGAAGCTATACTCCTCATGACACCCATGACCCTTTTAGCAAACCACCTTGCCACTCGCCTAAAATATGTTCTTGCCTTTACCTGAAAAGAAAAACATTTTGAAAAAGGATGAGTATTTAAAATACTTAGTAAGTGACCTCACTACCGGGTCAGGATATGCATACACATACATAATGAGTTTTCGAAAACATTTTCTTTCTTTCTTTTGGTGGGACCTAAATTCCTTTCATAGCGGAAACGTTTCTCTTCCAACTTTTCTCTTCGGCTTAATGAGGACAATTAACCCAACCTAACATTTCCTTTTCATTTAACATTTTCAGGTTCCTTTTCATCTAACCTTTTCAGGTTCCTTTTCATATAGCCTCGTAAGGCTCCTTTTCATGTAGATGTACATCAATAATTTTAGGGGGTAATTGCCACAGCCTTCGAAATCATTTTTATCATGAAAACATAATGTATGCATGAGGTCCCAAAGCATTTAAAATTTTTCATTTCATGATGCAACATAAAACAAAGTTCTCATGTCATTCCTCATATCATAAATCATATAACATGCATCACATTCATAAGAACATATGGCAATCATACATGTGCAACTCCATTTTCATATAAAATAAAGTATTTTAAAATTCATCAGAAATCACAACTAAAAACATTTATAAAACTTTTCATTTGAAATAATTTAAAAAAAAAAATTTCAATTCAGTTCCTAACTTGCATTTAAGCATACCGGCATAAGATCCCTTACCTTGACTAAGCTCAAGAATCCAATTCACCCAAATGCTCACCAAAAATTCTACTGCCTTGAACCTCGGTCAAACGATTTGGGGCCTAATCAAAGTCATCCTTAAGGTTAGTAAAGATCCCTAAAATCCATAATTGATCCCAAAGTTTCTTCCACCAACTAAATTCCCAAAATTAGAATTAATTCTATAGCATTTAACTTAATAGCAAATTGGTGGGTAAAACTGAATTTAAGTCATAAGATCCATGGATTAATCTTATTTTCAATTGATCTACCATACAACCCAAAACTCAAGGATCTCCGTGACTTACCGAAAATTTCGCTCCAACAATCCAAATCCTACTAGACAGCAACACGCTCGTGATTTTGATGCCGGAACGGAATGGGTATCCTTGAAACAAAGTCAAGATTCATGAATTAAATCTTACCCAACTAAGATCATCAAAGAACTATGTAGAAACCAATTGCTTACCCACAATTGAAGGCTCGTCGAACTGGAAGAGGCTGATCGGAACGGCGGTGGCTTGAACAGTATCACGGTATGAACAGTAATCGCGGTATGAACAGTACCGCGATGAACAGTACCCCCCCCCCACCCCCCCCAGTGAACAGTAATCGCCGTGAAACAGTAATCGCGCCGTGAACAGTAACCGCACGTGAAGGACAAATCCGACGATGGATGTTTGTTGAAGAAGAAGAAGCTTTCGAATGGATGGGTCTTTTGGTGGTGAAAGAGAGAGAGAGAGAGATTGATGGTGGAGACTATTTTTCATGGAGGAAGAGGAGAAGGTTTGAGAAGATGACGGCTTGGCTTGACCTAGGGCTGCGTGTAGTATAAAAATAGTAGAGATGGATATTAGGGCTTGGCTAAAACATGGGCTTGGGCTTGGCTTAGTGACTCTTAATTTACAAGAATGCCCCAAACTTCAATTAAATCCCATTTTTCCTTTTTTCTTCCCATTCTACCCTCCAATTTTTCTAATTTAATTCCAACACAACTTTAAGAATGAAATTGACCTTACAATTAATTTTAAATGTCAAAATTAAAGTCTTAACTAATACTTGAAAGTGTCGGTCGTTACAGTTAAGCATGATCATGCATCTTATCTATTTTTGAATATAATTGTTATATTTGAAAATTTTGATTAGGTTGTTTCCTAATAGAATTAAGATTAATTTTTTAATATAATTGTTATATTGGAAAATTTGATTAGGATGTTTCCTAATAGAATTGAGATATTTTCTTAATATGCTTATATTTTCCATATCTTTGAATATAATTGCTATATTTGGAAAATTAAATTAGGATATTTTCTTTCATAAATGAAATTCATGTTTTCCTAATAGAATTAGGATATATCCTAATGAGATTAGGATTTTTTTAAAATAAAGATATTTCGAATTCATGCTTTAAATAGTTTAAAATTTGAATTTAATATATCTTTATTTGTTAGAATTTAGGACAATCTTTTAATTTAGTTTTAAAGGGTTTAAAATGGTAGAATTTCAAGATTATCCATAGTTTAAAATTTGAATTTAGTTCATCTTTATTTGTTTTCTAATAAGATTAAATTCTTTTAAAATAAAATTAGATCTTTTAATTTCAAAATAAGACGAGATCTTTTAATTTCCGAATAAGATTAGGTCTTCCATAGATAAAGATAATTTAATTCAAAGATAAAATAGTTTAATTTTTGAATTTAATTTATCTTTTATTTTTTTCTAATAGGATTAGAATAAAATATCTAAGATGATCTTTTAATTTGTTTTAAAGAGTAAAAATGGTAGAATTTTAAGATTATCCATAAAGTGAATTAGTTTTTAATATGATTAAAATATTAATTAAATTAATTTATGTTCATTAATCTAGTAATTAATAGTTAATTAAAGATTAATGAATTGGAAATAAAAATTGATTATAAGGAAACTCTGTCTATGGAAAGCTCTGTCTAGACTGGGGTATTGAAGCTGATTGAAAGGGAACACCTCTAACTGGAAACCGACCTGGGAGTTGAATTAGTCAAATTTTATTTAATTTCACTAAGTATGCTCATAATGTGATTTTTTTTTAAAAAAAAAACTTAGTAATTCATATTATAATCAATCTAACAACATAAGGGTTATGAAAGGTAGATTGAGGAACTTAGATAAATGAGATTAGCCTAATTTGTCTAAGTAAGAGAAAACCCTATTTCAAAATAGTAAGTGGGAGAAGAAAATGTGTCAACATATCCTATGGTCTCCATCATTAGTTCACATCGTGAGATTCATGCGGGGCCTCGTGGCGGATTTTGGACCGTTCCCCTACGGAAGGTGTTTACATGGGTCAATATCAGGGTGAACTCTTGAGAATGATATGATTGTAGTTTTGTTTCCAATACTTGACCTACTCTACGACGACACTTGTTGGGATAAAACTACGGGATCTAAAATGATGGGTCACACTTACAAAGGGCTTATTAAGGTTGTTAATGATGTCCTTGACCAAACTAATGGTAACTAAATATTATAGGAATAAGAGTTATTCTGGTATAATATTTGGTTGAGATTGTCTCAGTTTAGTGAATGAACACTTGACCTACCCTACAACGACACTTGTTCTAACTCACTAAAGTACCATAGCATTAGAAATGATTTATAGGGTTCATTTTTCAAATTGTTTGATTTCTATGCTAAAATTGAATGGATAATTGTTTGCATGATGTTAAATTATATATATATTTCAATATTATGTCAGTTTCTCTCATAATTTTAATTTTATTACTGATAAGTCAAAATTGAGAAATTTTATTACTTGGAAAAATAACGTTGACACTATAATGGTAGTGTAAAAATTTTGAATTTTGTCTTTATTGAGAAATGTTCTCAAAAACCTGTTGCTAATGCTATTCGAATTGTTCGTGAAACACATGATTAATGAATCAAAAGTAAACGAGATAGCTTGTACGTATTCTCCTAGTTGACATGTTAGATGTCAAGTTTAGAAGATAAAGAAAATGACAACAACATATGAGATGTTGAAGTCAACATAAGCTAAATTTAGAAAAATGTCTAAATGATCTCGAAGATTAAGTATTACAAAAATCCAAAAAAAGAAACCAAATGATTGAAGTTATATAAAAGGAAATAGTTCCTAAATTAGCTAGGACGGTCATAATAAGAGGAGTTTTTTAAATACCTCTATAGGAAGAAAAATATAAATGAAAGTAAATTTGATTTACTAGATTTTTTGTGGAATATAAATAACGCCATTTAGATAGTCGATATAAGATCTACTATCAATATTTATTCTTCGTTACATTTAATATGCAATTCTTGAAAAATATTTAACATGTAGAATAGTTTCTACAAGTTGGCACTAGGAAGCTTCTCTCAGTTAGTGTAGTGGGAGACATTAAGATGTCATTAAGTAAAATTTGTTACTTAATGCAAAATATGGTGTTTTTAGTAACCATAAGAGAAATTCAATTTCTCGAACTTTTTACTAAAAATGTTCATATAGTATGAATTACTTTGAAGTATGAAAGTTTATATTTCAAATTTGTTTGAAAATACATTCAGCTAAAAATAAGAACACTTTGTATATGTTAAAAATGTTGACATAGACTATACTACAAAATATTGAGATATTTAGAATTATAGAATGCAGAATAGAAAGAAATCATTTTCTCCTAAAAGATGATACTTGACTTTGGTTGTTAAGGTTGATTAGTATCAACTTGAATAGAATGAAAAGACTAGTAAAAGGTAATTCTCTAAAAAGTTAGTTAATTACTTTACCTGTCTGTAGATCTTGCATTTCATGCAAGATAATCATTGGGCCTTTATTAGATAGGGCTAGAAATACTTTGAGCTTACACATTCTGACCCAAGTAGTCTGGTGAATGTAAAGACCAAATAAAGTCATAAATATTTCGTTACTCTAATTGATGATTATTCAAGGTACAAGTATCTTTACCTAATACAACATAAGTCTAAATTTTTGAAAAGTTCAAGAAAATTAAGACTAAAGTTAAAAATCGATTAGGTAATTAAATCTATTAAGACATTATGATCAGATCATAATAGAAGGTACAGGAACCTTACGTACGAAAACTAATTGATAGAAAGTGGGTTTTTATCCCAATTATCTTAATACCAAGTACAATTTTGTGAAATTGTGCTGCAAGAAGAGAAACAAGACTTTGTTAGATATGGTCACATCAGTAATTAGTTACACACCATTACTAAACTCCGGTTAAGAAATGCAATAGAGATTGCATGGTGAACATCATTCCCTCTAAAAGTGTCTACGAGACAATTTTAAAGATTATAGAAGAGTAGTAAAGCTGGTTTACAACACTTCACCATTTGAGAATGTTAAGCTCGCACATTGAACACAAGCCTAAAAAGCTTGTATATGTTCAAAGATAAGCCTAAGTGTAGGCCACTCCTAAGGAGTATAAAATTGTCTTTTATGTAGTCCTAAAATGAATAAGATATTTGTATTACAAATATCATTTTTATAAGAAATGTCAAATAAAAGACTGTATACCTTTAATAAGGTAAGATGGTGTTAATAAATTGATTCCAAGTGAAGCCACTAAATAGTGAACAAAAGTTGTTGACGATTTAATTATATTTGAAAGTCAAATGGATCATAGTCATGAACTGGATAAGCCTCATCGTGGTGGGAGAGTTATGAGATGACTCAACCTTTACAAGGACTTAATTGAAGCCCAAATTGTCACGTTAGAGACAAAGTTGAAGGCTTATTACCTGCAAAGTGATACTAATGGCAAATGGTTAAACCTAATAGGAGAAAGTAGACTGCGAGTAAATTTTCTCACTTGTTGCCATATTGAAGTCTGTAAGCATTATTTAATTCATTGTTGCATATGTGATATAAAAAAAATGAATGTTTAGAATTCTTTTATGAAAAGAAATCTTAGATAATGCATCTACACAAATCAATCATATATGTTTATTTTCAAAGATCAAAAGCAAAAAGTTTGCGAAATTGTAAAGGTTCATTTATGAAATGAATTTTACCATTAGATCTGTGAATATAAGGTTTGATAAAAGTACCAAAACCTATGACTTTGGATAAATATTAATGAATCTTGTATAGACAATAAAATCATTAATTGCCTAATGGATTTTTCTCATGTTTTATATTGATGATATATTTTACTCATTATGAATGATGTAAAATGTCTATCTAACATAAAAAGTTGACTAAGTAACCAATTCCAAATGAGTGATTTGGAATGACTCGATATATTTTACATGTCCAAAATGAAGATTTTAAGGACAAAATGTTAACTTTGTCTCATACATCTTATATTGACAAAATTGTTGTCAAATACTTGATATTTATGTCTAAGGAAGTGTATCATAAAACACCTCAAATGTTGAGAGTATATGATATGCATAAATGAGACTGAACATTTAATATACAATTGGTTAGCATATATCAGTTAAACGAATGGTATGACCATCGAGTAGAAAATTAAAAAACTTTATCAAAATATTTATGGATGATGAGAAATTTTTGTGTATGGAGTTAAAGATTTGATCTCTACAAGATACACTGGTTCTTACAAAGATTTAGAAAATCTATGTAAAGATATATTTTACCCTTGGTAGTGGAGTATTATATACAAGTTAAATTGTTTTGCTTGTGAAGTAACAAAAGGACTTGTATGACTCAAATAGTTCCTTGAAGATCTGAAAGGTGTTTCATATATGATTTAGTCTATTCTCTTTATTATGATAATAGTGGTGCAAAGACTAATATTAAGGAAAATAGAAAACACCAATGTATAAGGAATCATATCGAGAGAGAGAAAGCATCATGGTAGTGACCAAGATGGCTTTTAATGACAGTCGTTTAGATCTATATAAAAATACTCTCTAGGCTAAAGTGTTTAAGGGTCACCTAGAATGTCTAGGATTACGAGACATGCCTCGTCTTCGCTAGGGCAAGTGAGAGAACATGTTGGGTATAGAGTATGCCCTAGGATACATGTTTGCCGGCTTTAGTGCAAGTGGGAGATTGTTGGGATTTATGCCCTAAAGCCTCGTAATTAATTAATTATTTAATAATTAATAATAATTTTGATTATTTTATTTGCAATATAACATTATCCATTATATGAAAAATCCAAGGTTATTAGTGTAATCTTGAACAATATGTGATTGACATACAGAATGATCGTGTTCAAGAAATAACCTAAAGAGTCATAGTATATGGAAAAGGTTAGGTGCCTTATCCTGGTAACACTATTGATACGACTCACTTTGTAATAGTTACAAATGATTTGATCCAAATCATTCATGTGGAGACATGTGAGTGGGGGTATCTTATACAATGAGTTTGTATAAGACTGGACCACGAAATATTTAATCTCTCTTTATAAATCCGTTAATTGAGACGATTAATATTTCATCAAGATGATCATATGCGACTCGATCTTAATCCTGAGTGAGTTATGAACTCCTGCCTGTGAGGGTTTGTCCTTTGATTTGCATGGGTGAGAGTGGCTTTTATAGCCGATTCAATATGCCTACCATTTTGGGGACTTGACCAAATAGGGAGCTGGGAACATAATCTCACAAGATGGAATTCACTCCTTCCCATATAGGATAAGTAGATGAGTAGTTTCCTTAAGTGCTGATTTCGGGACTTAAACAATGGGGCCCCACCCTCTCATTAGCCCGAAAGGGACTTAGTTTCTAATTAGATTATAAACTTATTGTTCATTAGAGAATTAGTGGTACTTAAGGTGCAAGATGTAATTATAGGGGTAAAACGGACTTTTGACTCAGCTGTAATTACGAACAACTCGTGAAAGATCAACTTGCATGTAATGATTATATTTATGGACACAACTTGTCCTACAGTGCATAAGAGTGCAACTCTAAGTCTATAGTGGAGTGACCTATAGTTAATGAATGAAAATTAATTAATTAAAGAGTTTAATTAATTAATTTTGTATCATTAGAGCTAATAATCTGTAGGTCCATAAAGTCCCCTTGCTAGCTCATAGTAACACTAAAAGATCAATTTAGTTGAAAGAAAATTTTGAAATGTTCAAATTAATATTAATTTGAAGTGTTCAAATTAATATTTAATATATTAGATATATTAAATATAAAAGAGGAAAATATATTTATTGTATTTGATACATTAAATATTAAAATTTGAAATGTTCAAATTTAATATTTAATTTGAAGTGTTCAAATTAATATTTAATATATTAGATATATTAAATATAAAAGAGGAAAATATATTTATTGTATTTGATACATTAAATATTAAAATAATTAATGTATATTTGATATATTAAATAAAATATATTTATAGAGTTTGAATAAGATTCAAATAAATAAATATCGTAGGAGATTTGAATGAGATTCAAATAAATATAAGATATATTTTAATATATTAGATATTAAAATATAATATTTTAATTATGGCAAAGATTTTCCCTTGGTCTCTATAAATAAGACCATTGGGTTGAGCCATTCTTCATAACACACATCTTCTCAATAGAGAGAATTAGAGAATTCTCTCTAGACCTCTGCCTCTTTAATCCCTTGTGGATTTTCTTTTAAGAGACTCCCACAAGCCTTGGTCCTGTATTCGAGTAATAGCAAGGAAGACTTTGTGGAAGAGATAAAGATCCACTCGAAGATTCTCCATATTTTCAAGGTATGTTATGCTTAACCATAATGTTATTATTTGATTCTAAATAAACTCAAACCGATTCTTTGATTCTAAATAAACTCAAACCGATTCCTACGCTTCCGCTTGGGTTTAATTAGATTATTCCCTTCACTCAGTTGGTGTGGGATTTCATGCATAACGCCTACACTATGGGAGGATTTCTTGGTCATTAAATGAACTACGAGCCTTACAGTCCCTATCTTGAATGGGATCAATCTAGCTTTGCCTATGGATACTAGGAGGAGTAGCCGAGCTAGTACTTTCAAACTTCATACTCAGGTACGTCTTTAAAGACTATAGTTTACAAAATTGCTAATAATACTCTTCAGTTTCAGCAGAAAAATTTCTAATTTTAAAAGGAAAATCTCCAATTCCAAAAGGAGATTCGCGCTGGAATGCAAAGTCTAGGTGACCAAATTACCCAGTTGGCTGATTTAGTGAGGAGACTGAAGAGTCTATAAGAGCAACACTCTTTTGACACCACTAAGGAAAGATTTTTTGAGGAAATCGACACCAACAGTGATGAGGAAGTTTTGACTTTCGTGCCATGCCAAGAACAGGTAATTTGTGAGGTTAAGGAGGAGTCCGAGCTTACACCCGAAGACGAGATTAAGGTGATAGAGTTAGAGGTCAAAAAGCCTTCGTCTGTTATATTCCCTAGCTCTCCTCTTAATTTTGAATTGCCTTTTCTTTATTCTCACGAGTCCTTAAAGTCTTTTGTTTCTTTTGAGTCAGTTAAGTTAGTTGAGTCTTACTTTTTTTCTTTCATTCCTTATATAAGAAATAACAAAAATAATGATCTATCTGGTACCTTGGAGAAACAGGAAAGCCTTCTAAACTTGGAATGTTACATTGATTCAAGCAAGAAAAGACCGAAGAAAGTAGAAGAAATTTACGTTCCCTGACACTTCAACCCTGTCGAGCATAACAACGTTAAAAATTTGCGCTTCTTGGGAGGCAACCCAAGTGCTTTAATTGTTTTATTTTCCTTTCAGTTATTTATTTCCTTTTCTTAGTTGGTTTTGTTTTTTTTCTTTTGTAGGTGTTGCACTTGGAAGGAGAAATTGAGGATATAGATGCACCACCACCTACAAACAATCCAAAAACTAGGGAAGTTTTTTTGTTCCTCTTGCTTTTTGTTTGTGTAACTCTGTTTAGCGATACATTGGGGACAATGTATCAATTAAGGTTGGGGGTGGAGAATGTTAGATTTTCATGTTTAGGGTTATTCATGAGCATGTTGAGCAGTGAGTGTTAATTTTAAATTTTTTGAGCTAAAATTGCATGATGAGTTAGTTGCATATTAGGTGATTATGACAATCTAGGAAATACTTTAGGTAATTCCATTTGAAATGGTTGAAACTTGAAGGTGCTTGCTTGATTTAAGCCTATTCTAAAAAATTTCTTTTGATTCCCTTATACTTTTTGAGCACTTAACCCTCTTGTCTATAATTTTGAAGGCATAAGATTGGGTTATTTGGTCTAGATTCTTGTTGTCACCTCAAAAGATTTTAGGAATTAGTTTAAGAGTCTACTTGCATGATGTTAAGTAACGTGAAATTTAGGAGTAATTGCATGTTTTATTTTCCTTTATTACTGTGATAAAATGAAAACTCAAGTAAAGAAAAAACAATGATTGCATGTTTTTAAAAGTCTAAGGGCAAAAAGAGCTACCTCTACTGTGATCAGTTAGGCCATCCATCAAGCAAGTGCTATGGATAAGGGTCCCCATAGTGGATGTGTGAAAGCTAACGCTCATCAAAATAAGCAAAAATCTAAGTTTGGGAGTAGGCCTACCTCGGGGCACCTTAGTTTCCTATTATCCTTTTGAGTGTAGGGAAGCTTGAGAATTGGTCTTAAAGTCAGAAGTAGGGGGAAAACGAGTTGAGGATTGAATAAAACCTTTTCAGGCTTATAAAGACTTAGATAAGGGGAGCTATACACACACACATAAGGGATGAAAGGGATTAGCTTTAAAATTCTCATTGATTGAATGTGTTTGATTGTTTCTTTCATTGCAAATGTTTTGTTGCCTAAAGCATTGAGATTAGAGTCATTGATATGCAACTGATTAGTCATAGGATTGTTTAGTTCTACCATGCTCGAGGACTAGCAAGATTTAGGTTAGGGGTTGTGATAGGACCTATAAAGTCCTATTTAATCACACTTATTTCTTGTTAGTTAGAAGAATTTTATGTGTTTTATTATTATTTTTTTAGGGAGTCGAGCAATTCGCGTGTTTTGGAGAGTTGCAACATTTCGAAATTAATTCGGACATAATTGGAGGTGATTCAAGCAACTGAATTTCTATATCAACTTTGACTGATCATATCATGACATTTTGAGATGCATATATATTCAAATTTGGTACCAAATCGAAGATTATTAAATTATTTTTCCAACGGTATAAGACTCATTGCATTCCACTAAGTATTATAAAAGTTATGATATTTTGAGTGATTACTGCTCCTGCTGGAAAACTGTCGTACCTGAGATGCTTGTGCCAACTTCCATTCCCATTATCTTACTGATAACGTTTGGGAATATAGCCAAATTAGATACTATTTTAAAGCTCCCGGAAAGATCTTTCCAGTAATATAAAGATCACGAAAATTCAAGTTTTTGAGAAGTTATTAGTAAAATACTAAAGACTGTGCAATCTAGAAACTTTCCTTATTTGCAACCTTCTATGTTTGTTTTGAGAATTTAGGAAATGATTTTCGATTTTTGGATGTATTTTCTAGAATTTTGCAAGATAGAAAATTATTTATTTTATTTTGAATATTATTCCCTAATTGCTTTAGAAAAATATCTTTCTAGAATTTAGAGTTTCTTACTTGTGCAAGTTGTCTACTTCAAGGCTATTTAAGCCTTCTTTTGGACAGTTGTAGGGGGTCTCCGAGTGTAATATTTCTAGACAATAATTTTTAGAGTTTTCCTCCATTTTCCTTTACTTTTCTTTTGGCATTATATCGAACCAATGACGAACATTGGCTCATCATCACGATGAGTGGCTAAGGTAAGTGTTCCAATTCATAATTCCAATAATATATCAAATGATTTATTGCTTCAATGATTAAGTACTTTGATATGCATTAATTTGACCAAAAAAGTTAAAGCATAAATCTTAGTACATCCAAGGTATAATTCTTCATTAACCTCATCAAACATTGATTGAAACTTTTTACTACTACCTCCTATACTATCACTTGTTCCAACCCCGATGGAGTTCTCGTCACCACGATGCTCAATGTCTCCCCCACTTGTCAAATCATTTCATTTTCCTTATCTATATTTTAAGGAGCTTCCACAAGTTCCTTTTGTGCTTTATCATTCTCCGTAGGATTCAAAAAAGACAAATATGGAGTTTCTCCATGATATACCCATCTATTATAGGTGAAAGACATTCCATATGTGTATAAATCACTTTCGACATCACAAGGTCGTTTCATTATGGCATTTTTGAAAATAACGCTCCTAAATAAGCCGGGCGTTACACATATCGTTGCAAGCATGCAACACAATACAATTCGTCGCTATTTTTTTATTACTAAAAGTTGTTTTTCTTATAGTGATGTCTCTTGAATCTTTTTATTAAGAATAAGAGGAACCAACGAAAATGGCATATCATTTCTTACAAATTGATGTTTGTTTAAAAATAAAATGTTAAACCCTTCAAAAAAAGATGAAAAAGAAAGTTCATAATAATCAGTTAAGATGTTTTCGTTAGTTTCGACATCTAACAACGCTAAATATGTGCCTTGCTCATAAATATAAAGTATCACATATTTATGAGTTGTTTGGCGCGCTGGTTTGGAATTAGGAACCCTGGGAATCCTTGGCTGAAATCAGAAACCCTGGGGTTCCTGATTACTTTGTTTGGGGTGCAGGGTTGGGCTGGGTTTGTTTAGGCTGTTTTTTTAAACAATTTTTTTAGGTTTTTTTTTTCAAATCCATTTTTTTTACTTGATAATTGTTTACTGAATTGCATATCAATATTTAAACCAATTATGTGGATCAATTATTTCAAGCATAGTTAATTATGAATGTGTAGTTTGTACAAGTATCTCATTCACTCCATTCATGATGATGTAAAATTAAATAACATTAGTAAGGACATATATTTTAAATAATTAATACGTGGGAAAGAAGAATGATGTTGCTAGAGTAAAGGAAATCCATAATGCAAATGAAGAAGGCATCGAGTTGTCGTCCATGGGGGGGTCGGGTTCCAGGTGTTCTCCCTTACACTTCCACACAGTAATCATACTTCCAATCTAGGGAGAATGCAAAGAACGGATGGGTACGAATCCTAAGACAAATAAGAAAGCATGATATGCTCCCTTTCCCAATGTAGATAGTCTTACTCAACTTTTCTTTCTCCCTTTTCGTAGCTTCCTTCCTTTTCCAGCCTCATTTCTCCATCCAAAGTGTCTCATCTAAATACCTCATTCGAAGCTTTGAATTCAGGGTTGGTTGGACAATTCTAATACATAGGTGGAGAACTCAATTAATGAATTTTCTTGCACGTGTGAATCATGTGGTTCTTTTAATAAAGAGATGCTTCAACAAGGATTTTTACTTATCTCTCCAAATTCATCTCCCAACATTGTTTTCAAAGCTCTTCACTTGAAGCAAAATTCAATAAATTAAGCTCATGTCTTAGCCAAAAGTAGACCATTTTCACATCTTAAAAGAAATTCACTCTTAACAGCAAACACATACAAAACTTGGGACATTAACAACCAAAAATCACCAAAAGCACTCAAACAATCAGGTTTAATAAGAGATTACAGGAATAACTCTATCGAAGAGTTATCAAACTTTATTTTAGAAATTTAAAAAATTGGAAGTCTATTTAAAAAATTAGGGAATTTAAAACTCTATTTCACAAAGTATTCAGAAAACTATTTTAGAAACTCTATTTTAGAAATTAAAAAAATTAGAAGTTTATTTAATAAATTAAGTAATCTAAAACTCTATTTCACAAAGTATTCCGAAACCTATTTTTGGAACTCTATTTTAGAAATTAAAAAATTGGAAGTCTATCTAAGAAATTAAGGAATTTAAAACTCTATTTACAAAGTATTCATAAACATATTTTTGGAACTCTATTTTAAAAAAATAAAATATTGGAGGTCTATTTAAGAAATTATGGAATTTAAACAAAATTTCGCACCGTATTTTGAAATCTATTTCAAGGATAAATGAGTTATAAAATTCAAATTCTATTTTAAAAATTAAAATATTAGAAACTCTATTTTGAACAGTATTTTGAAACCTATTTCAAATATATTGGGTTAAAAATTTGTTTAGTAGCCATTTTTAGTTTTATTTTAATCTTTTAAAAAATTGACTACATGGTTGAGTTGTTGGGGTGATCGTTGGAGTGGTTGTTGGGGTGATCAGGTTGATGGGGTGGTTGGGTTGCCGTGGTGGTCGCCGGCGGTGGTTGCACGGTGGTCAGGTCGTCGGAGTGGTCGTTGGGTGGTTGTCGACAGTAGTTGTTGGGTGGTCGGGACGCTAGAGTGGTCATATGATTGGTTAGGTTGTCCAAGTGGTCACTGGGTGGTTGTTTGGTGGTTGAGTCATTGGAGTCGTTGTTGGAGTGGTCATTAGGTGGTTGAGTTTGTCAGGTTGTTGGAGTAATCGCCGAAGTAGTCATCGGGGTGGTCGGGTTTCTGGGGTGGTTGGGTCATCGGAGTGGTCATTAGGTGGTTGTCGACAGCGGTTGCTAGGTGGTCGGGTTGTCGGAGTGGTTGTCAGATGGTCATTGGTAGTGGTTCGGGCAAATCGGGTTGTCAGGGTGGTTGGGTCATTGAGGTGTCAAGTTGTTGGGGTGGTTAGGTCGCAAGGGTGGTCGTCAGATTGGTCTCTAGAATTCTCATCGTAGTGGTCGCTAGAGGTAGTAGTTGGTGGTGGTCGTCGAAGTTGTCACCGGAGTTGTTGTCGGAAATGAAAAACGACAAGTGGAAGAGGAAAACATCACACAAACCCATGGGGTTGCACTGTTGTAACCCATGAGGATGTGGTTCAAAACCAAGAGTTTTGAACACCTTGTGCAATACATGATTTTGGGTTTGGAACCCAAAACCATTCCAACCCAAACCCATGGGCCAAACGCCCCCATAGTACTAAGCAAATATTAACTAATAAGATAATAAAATTTGGGGATAATTGGAGATCCTAAACAGGAATGAGCCATGTTTGAGCTACGACCTTGTAATGTATTATCTATTCATGTCATTGTCAAACAAATTAAAATGAAAAAATGAAAACTCTCTTGTCTGAGTTCAAATTCATGTGTTATTAATTTCCAAAATCACAACCCAATGTGTTCATAATAAAGAATGAATACATTGGGTTGTGATCTTGAAAATTAATAACATTTGGTATCAAATCTTTAAATCCATGTTTTATGTATTCTTTCTTAAATAAAGATGGTTATGCTTTCAAAACGATTGGAACCGAATGAAGAAAACCGGTTTTTATTTAATATTCGAAATTGTTTCGGTTATCCAAAAAACTCAGTTCGATTTCCGGTTTAAAAAACGAGAAACCGATCTAACATTCACTCTCCTAAAATCCACCTCGTCCCTGATTCTGGCGAGCAGCAGCAGGCAAAGCCCACAAAAACCACTCAACAAAACCCTCTCCGGCCGTCGTATCTCCCTTTGCTTCCTTCTCAATCTCACATCTGTTTTGAGGTAGTATTCTCTAAATTTTCTTTCCCTTTCATTTCTCCATTCCAATTTGTATGATGGGTCTCGATTTTCGCTTTTTGCTTTCGTATAATCTCAACTCATTGCAAGCTTAGATTCTTTTTCTTTCCAGTTCATGTCTATAATTTCAATTACCTCACATTTTGAGTTTGTTTTATGAAGAAACCCAGAAAGGTCATGGCTATGAGATCCGCGGCCTCAGTGGCCCTTCGGGGCCTCAGGAGGTTCTCCTCCAAAAGTTCAATTTCACCTTCTACTCGGGCTTCGATCAATCAGGACCCCATCTCCGACCTCTTAGTGTCTGGTAAGTCTCTCTCCTCCTTTATGTAACCTTCATTTTGATTTTGAGTTCAAAGATTTCCTTGTGGTTGGAATGTCTGTCTGCTGTGTCTGGCTATTGTGAAACGTATTTTGATTTAATTGCTTCTCTTTTTTTTTTTTTCTCTGGAACGCAGAAGGAAAATGTGCACTTTTGGTTTTGTTACTTTCTTCATTTGTTATTTCCTAAATACTGAATCTGTGGTGTAACCCAAAATGTTGCTGTGTTCACACGTTCTTTTCTTCTTTATGCATTTGTAATTTTCCTAGTCATATCTGTCTTCAATGGGGTTTCTTGATTGATTGATTTTTGGTTTGGTTCTCGTCAATTAATGGAAAATCTTGAAAGAATTGACATATTCTTGAGTTAAACATGAATGGAAATGTTTTTCGAAAAGAAACTAAGCTTTCATGGAGAAATATGAAAGAATGTACAAGGGCATACAAAAAAAAATCCCATCAAAATAAGTCCCAATACTAATTACCTTACTAGAAAGGACCTCAATCTAAAAAAATGAGATCTCGCTGGTAATTACAAAAAACTCGATTAACGGATGCCCTTAACGAAGAATTAAATCTAACCAAAATGGAAATTGAACACTTTTGTTTTGTTGTTTGGATTCAGTTGTTTTTTCCATTGGAAGAAAATGGTAAGCTTTTGGTTGTTATACTAGGAAAGGGCTTTTAGATTTTTTCATGTGCTGGGGAAGTCTCAATCGCAGGTGGTAACTTGGCTATAAAAAAAAAAGATGACTGTAATTTGGAGCATTTTTTGTTTAACTTTTGTGTGTGTTTTTTTAAAGGAAACATAAAATGTTCACCGATAAAATGAAATTTTTTAAAGAAAGTTGTACAAGCTCCCCGAAAGGAGCAAATTATAAACCAACCTACAGCCTGAAACTTCCTAGAAAAACTAAAAACCCATCCCAGAGATCTATTGAGATCAATACAAACCAAAAAAGAACAACCCTTGCAACTCACAAAACATCACACGAAGCTCAATGATCATACCCTTGGCACACTGAAAAAAACTAACTTGCAAAAGCTAATCTACAATATATCTCTCCTGCACCAATGAATAATAACAATCTTCAATTTCCACAGCAACATTTTCTAACCGAACAGCATCAAAGATTGTGACACCTCCTACTGGAGGCCACATCCTCATAGCGAAAGCCATCCCAAACAATAGTAAAAGCTAGTAGACAAGGATAACCGTGACTTTGAAGCCAAACAGCATCATCTTCTAGCTAAAACCTACTATAACCAAAGCACAGCCAAAACCTTCTACACTTGCTTTCTTTTCTTTTCCTTTTTTTTATGAAACAATACTCATAATCAAAAGTTGGAACAAAACAGCCTAGGGGTAGGGGTAGAGGGAACCCCTGCCCAAAGAACTACAAAAGAAGGGCCTTCCAATAGTTAATCTCAATAATAAGCATTGTTCTTGTTCCATGCTTGAGGAGATGCTGATGCACCCCCTTTTGGGATAAGGGCAGGGTCCTTTGGCTGGCAAGCTTGTTGCTTTGTTGTTGTTTGGGGTGTTTGGCTTGAGAGAAATGGTAAAATCTCTAAAGGGCTTGAGGGGCCTTGGATTGAGGTGTGAGATAGTGTTAGTTTTAATGATTTCTTTAATTGTGAGTATGGTCTAATTCTTTTGGATTGGAACCTCTTTCTTTGAGTGGACTCCCCTTGTTGGGCCGTTGTTTTGGTATTGTCCTTGTATATTCTTTCACGTTTCTCAATTAAAGTGTCATTTCTAATCAAAGACAAAAATAGTTAATAATAAGCACACGTCCTCGTGAATAATAACTTTTCTACACTTGCTCATTTTGATTCTTTTTGTAAGAGTGTTAAGCATACCTCCTCATGATGGTTCTCAAACCATAGAAAATTCTGTAGGTTTCTACACTTTCTCTTTAATACTCAGCCTTTTCTCTTCTTATTAATCATCCGTTCAAAAACAAGGTTGGTAATAGTGTTAAGAAGCTATAAAATGGACTTTTACTTCGTTGAACTCATGATCAAAGCTCAGCACCTAAGCAAGCCTCTTCACCCTTTCAACGTACAGCTTATGCAATAACTTTTTCTGTTTTTGCAAAAATGACAAGATAACAAAAGGTGACCTTGTGATTCCGAGTTGTTTGCATATTGGACACCACTGTGGAGACAAAACCATGTAGGGCAATCTTCTCTGGAGCTTGTCATGCATCATGCGTATTGATAGCCTTGCGTGATAGTTCTGAAACGAAAAACTTTACCTTCTTTGGGTAGTGTCCTTTCCAAATCAGATCATAGAGTTGCAGTGATGTTTCGGTGTTAGAAGGGGAGAGATCACGCAAAAGGGAGTTAGTGGAGAAAAGTCCATTTGGTTCCAGCTTCCATATTCCCCTGTCCAAACTCTGTGATAAAGAGACATTAGAAAAACAATGTAAAAGAGCTCCAAATTCCTGGGTCTTAGCATCTCTCTGGTTTCTTCTCAAACCCAAATTCCAAAAGCCAAGCTCAGAATTCCACAAGTCCTTTACAGCCCCATCCTTTTTGAGAGAAAGATAAAAAATCAGGGGAAATTTTCTATCAAGAGATTCATCCATAAGCCAAATGTCCTTCCAGAAAGATATATTAGCTCCATCCCCCAAATGGTTATTCTTTCATGAATCAGTGAGCAATGCTTCAGTATAGCTTTCCAAGGGCCTTTTGCTGTTACAAGGGAGGTGCTGCTAGATTTTGTGTTTAGAGGAGTGGTTTCATATTTCACATCTATGACCTTCCTCCATAGAGCACTTTTTTCCAAATCCATTTTGCTAAGAGGGCTTGTTTTTATCTTTGAGGCTATGTAAACCGAGCCCTCCTTTCTTAATGGAAAGAAGAAGATTTTCCTATTTGACTAGATGCAAACCTTTCTTGTCATCATTTTGTAAGGCCACCGATTACTCAAGTTTACCAGCGTAAGGGCAAGAGGGGTATTTCATTAGAAAGTTAGTTATGAATAGGGGAGGAGAGCGTATCTTGTGGGGACCATGGTAGTCGTGGGGTGGGGGGGGGGGGGGAGAGAGATTTATTTACGGGAGGAGCTTGTTAGTTGGAAGTAGGTTTTCTTTAGAATTTTGCTTAGAAAAGCAGAAGAGGAGGAGAGAAACCAGCTCACTGGATAGCTGGAGTTTTGTATTGCCATCGGCAACTTTTCTTGAATTAATCAATACAATTCAGTAAGGAGATACCTTACACATTTCCTTTCCAAAGGAAGTTTCTGATCAATCTTTCAATGATGGTGATCACCTTGGCAGGCATTTGGAAGATAGGTATATAGTACATCAAAAGATTTGATAATGTTGCTTGGATGAGCGTGAGTCTACCACCCTTTGATATGAGGAGTTTCTTCCATGAAAGAAGCCTTTTTTCCACCTTTTCAATCATAGGCTCCCAAAGATCTAGGTTCACCATTGAGCGGGAGACCAAGATATGTGGCTGGCCAAAAACTAGCTTTGCAACCATGTTTCCAGCCGAGAGATTATACCTCCTGATTTTCCAAATTAATACAAAAAAATTCAGTTTTTTGGTGGTTTGCATTGAGCCTTGATGCCATCACAAAGAGTCTCACAATGTTGAACAAGTTATCAAGAGCTGGGTCTTCATTCATTGAGAATAGGATTATGTCCTCGGGGAACTGAAGATGATGTAGATTCAGAGAAACCTTTTATAACATTTCTATTTTCAGCATGTATCATGAGGCAACTAAAATAGTCCACGACCAAAATAAAGAGTAAGGGAGAAAGGGGATCACCTTGTCGAAAACCTCTAGAAGCTAGAATCTTTCCTCTCAAGCGACCATCGATGATGATTGAGAAGTTTGGGGAGGAGATGCAACCCCTAAGCCATTTCCTCCATGTTGGGTCAAAGCCCTTAGCCATAAGAATCTCATCTAGAAACTCCCAATCAACCTTGTGTAAGGACTTTTTGATGTCTAGTTTAATGATCACCCTTTTCTTCTTTTTCCTTCTCCATTTGTCAATAAGCTCATTGTCTATAAGTGATGCATCAAGAATTTGTCTTTTGGCCACAAGATTTTTTCTGTTCTCATGCTTTATGATACTATATTCTTCATATGCTAGTTATTTTATTAATTGAAAATAGGTTAGAATATATTTCTATTCTTTGTATTTGGGCTCTTGTGATATTTTGGTTCTTTTACTTTTTGTAATGATTTAGACCTTGTACTTGCATAATTTAATGTTGAGGCACTGTTGTTAATATAGAAGTTTGAAATAAAATTTTAAAGATAAATTCTATTCGTACAAGATTATAAAGGGATCACCTTGTCGATGACCTCTAGAAGCTAGAAAAGAAAAGAGCCAAGGGAGAACAAAAAAAACAACCACCCAGCCACTATCAACAATTATCGAACCTTAGAAAAATAAATAGATAAATAAAATTGATTACATTAATGATGTAGAAAGAAAATGGACTTCGACAGAGAACACACAAAAAGAAGCATACCTTTGCAAAATCCCATCTAACAACCCATTGAGGCTTTTTGTTTTCAAAGATTCTTTGATTCCTTTTGAGACTAAATACTCCAAAGAATAGTTTTGACTGCATTTCTTCATAATAGTTTAGCCTTTTTCTTCAACTTGATAACGCATAAGTTGAAAGATATTCACCTGCTAAAAAACATTGGCTGAACTCAGCTATTTGCAATCATCTGGTGTTCTATTTTAAATTATTTTTGTAATTTCGACTCTGTACATATCTTGACCAATTGGCCCTCCTTTTTGTAATCCTTTGGTCCTTAGGGGGAGATGTTTCCCCTCTTTTGTATCTTCTTTCCGCCCATACATGGTCTCTGTTTCTCATAAAAAAGAAAGGAAGAAAGAAAAAAAAATCAAAGCAAGGCACTTAAACTGAATTTTGTCCACTGCGTTAAGTTTACTCAAATGATCCAACCAAATGAAAATATTAACTTTTGGGAAATTTTCTTTTTTTTCATCCTTGAACTTAGTAAGGTGCACCAATTTTCAAAATTTTTAATTTCATCAAATTGAACCTTAAATAACTTTTGCAATTTTTACCTTATGTTCAATTTATGTTCCATTCACCTACTAAATTTAACGAAAAGCAAAGTAAAAATCTCTAGAAACTTAGACAACAAAAATCTCCAAGCCTTATGCAAAATTAAGTCCAATCAATGCATAAGATTGTCCATTGAATCAATCTCCAAAAATGCACAAATTTCAACCAAAATCCTAACTCTTGTATTTTTTTTGGGGTTAAAAATCACTTTTGGTCTTTGAACTTTCATCAAAGTAACAATTTAGTCCCTGAACTTTAGTTTGTAACAATTTAGTCCTTATACTTTCAAATTTATATCAATTTAGTACTTTCATACTATGCAACAATTTAGTCTCTGTACTTTGAATTTTGTAATGATTTAGTCTTTATCATAAAAAATATTGTTAAAATTTAATGAAATTTCTTACATATGTAGATCGAGAAACAAATTAGAGACCAAATGTGTTTATAAACTACCAGGACTGAATCGTTGCATTATAAAAATGGACATTTAATTTTGATGAAAATGTTCACTGTGGGATTAAATTGATACAAATTTGAAAGTACAAAGACTAAATTGTTACACGTTAAAGTTTAGGGACTAAATTATTACAAATATGAAAGTACATAGACTAAAATTTACAAATTAAAGTGCAGAGACTAAATTGTTACTTTTATGAAAATTTAGGGACCAAAAGTATTTTTTCGCCATTATTTGAAGTCCCACTAACTTCATACTGTACATATGTTTTATGCACAAATTTTTTCTGTTTGCTGCAAGTGTAACAATAAAAACATTTCAGATTATGGCTCTTATTTCACGAATATGGTTGCAGTGTCTGTTCTTTGGCACTCCCTCCATTGTTGGGAACTTCAAAGAGCGACAATTATCTCCTTTTTTTTCTTTAAAGTTATTTTTATTGCTGTATGATCACTTGAATAATGAAGAAACCTGGACAGAGCATAGATTACTGACTTAAATGTTTTGAATTTCATTCAACCAGCTTGCAGTCAGAAGCTCTTTTTTTTCTCTCTTTATGGTTCAATTGGTCAAAAATATGTTATCGTTAGCCAAGTTTGTTAGGATTTTCATACCAATTTTGTAAAAGCTAGATGTTTTTCATATTCTTTTTTTCATTTCTGCAATCTATCTATTAATTAATACCTAATTGCTATGTCTTATTTTTCCTAATGTATTAGAATTCTTCTACTAGTGTCATGTTGACATTACTTTTACGTCATTCTTCACAGATATAGCTGGGACATATGGTCGTACATTCCGCGAGCGAATGACGAATTACATGGCTACTCTCGACATCAATTCACAAATTGGAAGCTGCATGCCACTTTCTGCAATGCGTATCGGTACAATCATCCACAACATCGAGATGAATCCGGGTCAAGGTGGGAAGCTCGTCCGATCAGCAGGAACATGTGCAAAGATATTGAAAGAGCCAACTTCAAGATACTGCTTGGTGAAACTCCCTTCAGGTACAGAGAAGTTGATCGATTCTCGGTGCAGGGCGACAATCGGTCAGGTGTCTAACCCAAGCCATGGAACCCGGAAACTGAGAAAGGCAGGGCAGAGCCGGTGGTTGGGTCGACGACCGGTGGTTCGAGGAGTGGCGATGAACCCAGTGGATCATCCTCATGGAGGAGGTGAGGGTAGGAGCAAGAGTAGTGGGAGCTTTGGAAAGGGGTCTCGCACACCCTGGGGGAAGCCAACTAAGTGTGGTTACAAGACTGGACCTCTCAAGCGCAAAAAATAGAACTAACAACTCTTCATCTTTTATTGTTTTTTTTTTCTCTTTTTAAATCAATTTTCTTGAGGATAGTTTGAAATGTTTTCCTTTTAGCCTTTTGATTGAGTTGAATTACGCATTGACTGACCATCAAGGTAATATTTGAAGGAAATTGGTGTAGAATTTCCCCCCCTTTTTTTTGCCAAATAATGAGTGGGGGAGAGATAAATGTAGTATGTATAAACAATTGAGCCTCTGATTTTCACCCATGGTGATTAGAGTTATTTTGGAGGCTACTCTTGCACTATGGTCTGCACATGAAATCAATATTCAAAGACTCTATTTTGAAAACAAGAATGCCTTTGAAAATAAGACCGACTTTAATTATTTAAAAGAACAAGTCATTCCTATCCACAAATTAAGACATACTCTTAGAGAAATGGTTACTTGAGCACCTCATTAAAAATATCTTTGAATTTTGTCATTTATTTTAAAAATATTTCAATTCTTTTGAAAGTTGCAATATTAGTCTTGATCTTTTATAAATATATTTAAAAACTATTCTTGTAGTAGAAATTCATGATCGTTTAAAAACTGTCACGACGTTCCAAGTCAATGTCAATGTCGACTTTCCATTTAACTTTGTAACAAGATATTTTTTAAACAAATGGTATAGTTATATATATATATAATTTAGCCTATTTTTAATTTACTTTATCTAGTTTGTTTGGCCATGGTTTTAATAAATTAAGGTTTGTGATTTGTAAGAGTAACCAATAAGATTAACAAATTTTCTAACCTTTTCCTTTCAAAACAAAGTTTTTTTAGTTCAACAGTATGTGGAAATGGATATTCAAATTTTTGACTTTTTGATCGAAGTTATAAAGAAGAATTATGTAGGCAAGTCTGCTGTTAGTTGTCAGTGTGCAATCCAAGTTTGCTATTAATTGTTAGAGTATTTGTCTAACCAGTTCATGCATGAACGCATAAAAAGAAATAATTTGCAACTTCCAATCATTTGGGAATGGAGATGAACACAATAAAAAATTGAAATAAAATGAATCACATTTTGTATTCACTTTCAAAAAAAAAACTTTCTCGCATCATATACACCTTCAACTTCTCTACATGTTTATGAACAATCGAACACAAGTATTGGTTTAATTAATTAATTAATTAATTAACAGTGTAATGTATTATTTTTGTATATTTTGATTTGAATTCAAAATGGCATAATGTAGGAACTGTTAGTATCATAAAAGGACAAGCAGGAGGACTTGGAATTAACCTTGAAGATCTTCAGAAGATCTTTCGCCATTTGCCTTACCGGCGCCGAGCAGTGGCTCTGCAGCAGCAGCAGTATCTTCTCAAGCCCTTTCGCCTCCGCCACTGCCACCGCCGCCCTCTCTTCCCGGAACAAATAGCATATGCACCACAGCGCCGTCACCGCCTGCTCAGTCGCCGCACTCGACACCTTCATCACTTTCCTCACCATTCCGCCCACGCATTCTCCTCCGTTCTCGCACATCTCCCACCGCCCTTCCTCCACCGCCGCCGCCGCAGCCAACAGTCTCAGAACCTTCTCCGTTACTCCCACGGTGGCGTTCTTCTGCAACAGCAGTCTCGTTAGGGCTTTTATTACCCCTAACTGAACCACTCTGATTTTCACGCGTTTCGGCATTGATATTGCGATTAAACACGATAGCACCGATTCGATTAGCTTCGGATCTTTGTCTATTCCGATTAGTCCAATCAATTCGCGTAGAATCCCTTCATTTCCGGCGATTAGGATCTTCGATTCGGCGTTAATGGCGACGCACTCGAGAAGCCTCGCCGTTCCAATTCGAGATTCCGTACTTCCTCGTTGCAGAACGAAAATCAGAGAGCTCAGACAATCGCGATCGCTTTTCAGCATCGAGTTCATCAAATCCTCTCGATCCTCAATTTCGCATCTCACCAAATCCAAAACCCTAACCACCAGTTCGAAACAACCAACATCTCCACAACTACTCTCTCCTCCAAGAACATCGAGAAGCACGGGCACAAGGCCGTGAATCCTGCCGAGAAACTCGATGTTCTGGTAAGCGAAACAGAGGAGCTTCGAGAGAGAAGCAGAAAGGGAGCAAGTCCGGTGACCGTCGTTTGCAATTCGATTCCTGCGTAAATCGTGAAGGACGGTGAGAATATCATCCGATTGCGAAAATGTAGAGACGGGGAGTTGGAAGTGGAGGGAATCGGACCAAATCTGAATGAGGCGCTTGAGATTAGAATTGGGAACAAAGTCGTTGGAGTGAAGGACTTGCATGGTGGCCGGACAGGTGTTGTTGCCGGAGTCGAGCCAGCGCTGGATGCTGGAGCGGTCGTAGGTGACGCCGGTGGTCAAACTGACGGGAGATTTCATGAGGTCGAGGGAAATTGGGCAACGGAAGTGAGTGGGAACAGTGATGAAGAGATTGTTGTGCTTGACCATGGTGAATGTTGAACTGAACTGAACTGAACTGTTGAGAAAATGGAAAGTGAAAGAGGAAGAATTAGAGAGAAAGCCAAGGAGAAGGGAGATGGATGACAGCAGAGAAAGAATGCTTTAAAGGCAGAGACAGAGAGTCAAAGGTATGCTCATGTCATCCAACCTTCTCTCTTTATTCACTTCTCTCTCCCTTTTGGGTCAACTCTATGTTTCTTCTGTCTTTTCTCAAAATCTAAATAAATATTTATAGCTTTAATTATAGCTCAAATTACACACACACAAAAAAAAAAAACCCTTAAATTTTTCCATTTGTTTCAAATATGTTCTTATTATTTCAAGAGGTACAATATTACTTTTGACTTTTTTCATAAACGTTTCAAAACTACCATTGGAATAGAAAAAGTGTTAGAATGTTGAACGAAAAGTCGATGTGCCTTAATGTCGTTCTTCAGGCTTAATCTAGACAATCGTTCTAGTCATCACTACGTCGGTCCAAGTCACCATCAAGTCAATTTTCCATTCAATATTCTAATAGATTTCTACTTCAATAGTAGTTTTGAAATATTTATGAAAGGTTAACAGTAATATTGCAACTTTTGAAATAATAGAAACAAGAGACACAGTTTAAGGGTATTTTTTTTATAATTTAGCCTAAATTATATACAAAACCAATACCCCTCAACTTTGGAGTAAGTTTCAATTATGATTTTAGACTTTAATTTTTTATTTTATTTTTATCCTTGAACTTTGAAAATTGTTCCAAAAAATATTCTTGGAGAGTTTTTTTCTTCCCTAAAATAAGATGGAAATTGACACAACACCTAATGTGTAAAAGTTATAAGATATACGTGACATCATTTACAACATCACTTACGTAAATTGATGTGGTTGCTAATGTGTAAAAATTAACTGTGTAAATTATTTTATCTATATCTTTTGAGATGAAATAAATGGTAACATTTTAATCTTCTATATAGTTGTAAATAATATCAGGTAGAGATTTTCATTTTTACACATTAGTTGCTCACGTCAATTTTCATCCTTTATTTTTAACTAAAAAGATATTGTTTAGAACAATTTTAAAGTTCAAGGGTATTTTTTGGAATAAATTTCAAAGTTCAAAGGTTAAAGATGAAACTTTTCAAAGTTTAGAGACATAATTGCTACCTACCCCAAAGTTTAAGGATATTTTGTATAATTTAACCAAATATTTAAATAAAGAGAGAGGGCATAAAGAATTAAAAATTTAGTATCCAAACTTTATGTCTAATATGTCTCTAAAAAAAAGTGTAGCAAATACTTGACAATCAACTATGTGTGGAAAATTTTCAATTTCTAACACTACGGGAGTACCGTACTTCTTTTTTGTTCACACTATGGTTTTGTCTTTATAAATAATTTTTTTTTATTAAAATACCATTTTGGTTCCTAAACTTTGGATTTTGTTTCATTTTGGTCCATATACTTTTAAATATCTAATTTTAGTCATTGTACTTTCAATAAAGCTTAAATTTGGTCTCAATGATAAGTTTGAAGTTAATTTTTATCTAAATTGATTAAATAATAATAATAATAATAATTTTAATACAAGAAAAGACACAAGGTAAACATATTTCCAAAATTTAGAAGGAAAGCTAATATAAACTATTTTTTAAAAGAAAAATTAACAATAAACTAACATTAGAGACCAATTTTAAACTTTATTGAAAGTACAGAGACTAAAATTGGAGAATTGAAAGTACAGAGACTAAGATGAAATAAAATCCAAAGTACATAGACCAAAATGGTATTTTAACCACAAATTTTTTTTGGACAAATTTCATAAACTACCTTAAATTATAGTGATACACCCCTATGCTTTTAATGGTTGAACCTCAAACTTTCACAATGGGTAAAATTGGCCCTCAAACTTTGGACCCTCAAACTTTTTATTATAAAAATTAAACCCCTTAACTTACATATAATCGTAAAAAATGATTCTCAAACATTTAATTGGAAAAATCAAACCCCTTTTAACAAAGTTAAAATTGGAGTGCTTTTTGTTTAAATTGTTATTCCTTTTTCCTTAGTTTTAAAGGAGTGCTTATCTCCTTAAGAAGATTTAAAAAAAAAAAAAACATACAATTACGGAAAACCCCAAAATAAAAGAATCAAATTATTCCCAATCAAGAAGTAAAATGCAAGAAAAGAATTAAAAAAAAAATTGATTGAAGAGAGAGAGAGAGAGAGAGAGAAACAAACTCGAATCAATTACGAAGCTCGAAAGTTTTCTGCTCGCCAATTTCTCCAAAGAATTTTTGGTCCTTCGTCTTGAATCAATTTTTGTGTCTCTTTAAAATGCAGAGAAGCTAAAATAAGCTAAAATCAGCTGAAGAAGATGAATCTGAGCTACTCCATGGAAACCAACAAAAGACCATCAAACAAAAAGGACAAAGACGAGAGCAAAAGAAATAACAATTTTAACAATAAAAATAACACCCAAATTTTACAATTATGTATGTTAAAAAGAGTTTAATTTTTCAAAATTAAAAAGTTTGAGGGTTTTTTTATTTTTTATTTTATTTTTTTATTTTTACAATTATAGGTAAGTTAATTGAATCAATTTTTACCGTTGTGTAAGTTTAAGAATTCTATTTTTACAATTAAAAGTTTGGAGACAATTACAACAATCACTATATTTTAGGAGTGATTTTTGCATTTTTTTTTATTTAATGTTGGTGGATTTCTTATCATTTTTAAAAATATGTTGATATCCCATAGAAGAAATACTCGTTGTATGTACCTAAAATTTTTCCAACTTTGTGTTAATCAACTAAGCATTTATAAAGTTTAGAGACTTTACTAGACATAACATTGAAAGTTTGAGATTGGTTAAATTATAGATATAATATTAGACGTTTAAGAATAATTAAATTATAAAGTTTAGTTCTGGAACTTTTTGTGTCTATGTCTGATAGATTTTTAAACTATTTAAAAAGTGTTTAACATGTCAGCTAGCTTTTAATTTTGTCTCTAATACATCTATATTTGACTCTTTATTTTTTAATTATTGGATCTATTAGATATAAATTTGAATTTTGAGTTCAATAGGGCCCTAAAATTTTCCAATAAGATATGTTAAAATCAATTTATACACTAAACTTAGCATGATGTATAAATTTTCGCCCTAAATTTTTAATTTCATCAATTTGAATTCTAGACTTATACATGTATTCCAATTTATACCATTTGTTAAACTTTTTTTAAACTCACTCTTGAAAGTCTTTCAAAACTCACAAATATCAACAAAAATAGGCATTGTAATTGAATTGAGTTTAATTTTTGCATAAGATCAATAGTTGGATAAATATTCCAAAAATCACAATTTTTTTATCATTTTAATTTGAAGCCTCATCAATTTTATACTTTCATACATGTTTTATAATTTATTAAATGCATGTAAGAATTTTTTTTTAATGGTTTTCAGAAGAAAGTCTATTAGAAATAAACATTGCAATTCTCCTTAAAGTTTAAGGTAAATATTGTAATAATTATCAAATTTTAAGATACAATTGGATGAAACTGAAAGTTTATGATAAAAATTGAACACTTTGTCATATGTAGAGAAAATTTTGATTCCCCCCCCCCCCCCAAAAAAAAAAGTAACAGTTGTGAGTTTTTTTTTTTCCAGTTAAATGAAGCGACAAGAGATCTAATCTTCAACCTTTTGAGAAGTTATATACACCTTAATTGTTGAGTCATGTTTAAGTTGGCAATACCTATAGACATATCTTCTAGAATTTGAGATATATATTCACATTATATTATTTCTTAAATGGAAGTTATTATTTGAAAAAAAAATATAAATTTCACTTCTAAACTTGTCAAGTTATATCAAATTTTATCACAAACTTTCAATTTCATCAAATTACATCTCAAATTTATATAAGTTTAGGGGTAAATATTGAAAATTTATCTTATTATTTTATTTTTTAAAGTCATATGGGAATGAACCTCGAGCTAACAAGTACAAGGATTAAATTTGAAGATTTGTATATATTTTAAATTTGAATTTTTAAAAGTAGGGTAAAATGGAATAAAACTATGATTTTGGGGATCGTTTGGGTGTAGAATGGAGTCTTGTAAGGCCATAAGGATTCGCTGATCAAAGCCGTTGGATCTGAATCACAGATTTTTGGTTTGAAGGGACGGCAGTGATGCGGGGATGGAGTACACGTGGAGTTCGAGGGTGGGAATGGGATTTAATGGAAGAGAACCTTGGGGGCTGGTGGGGACCACGATTACCTCATGGGAATGGGTTGCGGGACCCACCTTAAGGATTCGAACGACCGATTTGAATCGTCGGATGTCATCATCTGACGGTTGAGAATAACTGAGAACAGTGGGAATTGTCTTGTTTTTTTTTTTTGATTTAAAAAAAAAAAAAAAGGAATTGTCTTGTTTTTTCTCCTATTATTTTTTTTCCCATTTTCTACCCACTCTCCTATGTCCCATCTCCATTTAGTGCTAGGCAAGTTGGATTCTTAAAATTTGGTAAAAGAAAAAGAAAAGTTAGATTCTAAAAAATTATAAATTTTTATTTGGATGACTACACTAGACTTCACTATCTAGTTTTTCATCCATTTAGACTCTAAATTTTAGAAGTTGAATGAATTAAAATCTTAAACTAATAATCATGGATTACTATCTTAAATTTGTCTCAATTTATATCCTTCGTTAATTTTTTTTAGAAGACTGTTGGTTAAATTGGGGTGCATGTGCGAAGAAAAAAAAATTGTTAAATGTATGTTGTTTTAGTTTATTTATCTCTTTAAGTTATTACATACAATCATCGAAAGATGACTAAGAAAAGTGTCAAAAAAATTGAGAACTCAAATTTTAGTTGTGAAAAAGTTATATTAGGTATAATTCTTGTGGGGGCTTCACAAATATAGCTAGATGAAGCCTCGTAGATGAGGACAACGTCATTGTCGCCACATAAATTCCTCCTCTGGCAAAAACAAGAATGTAACACAATAGTGATGAGATCTCTAAGCGTAATTGAATTTCAACTTGTTTCCTTCATCATGATGTTCTTGGTTAGTGAGTTCCTTCCTCTTCTTGACCTTATTTTTTTTTTTCAGTGTTTACGTTAGTGTATCTCTTGGTGTTAGTATGGTCAACATTCCATTAGTATGGGTATGAAGATATTCTAGGAAGGTAAGATGTTTAGAATATATGTAGCAATGAAAAATGAGGTGTGAGGCTATTCTTGATGATGGCGTATGTGTTGAGGAAGTTTACTCAAGTCGACAAGCATTTTGCCTAGTCTATAACATTGCATTTACATGCTAACATTTCAAATTTTGGTAGATAATGTGGTAAGTGGATTTTTGTTACCCATGCAACGAGCACATAGGTTGACCATTACTTTATACAATATGGAGGATAGGGATGCTCACGAAGTGAGGCAAGGATGGGGATATGGCTTCCCGCCCCTTATTTTATTCCATGTCCTTGCAAAATCCTTCATTAAATTTTATGGGGATCAAGACGAAGATTCTCCGTTGAGAATTCACGGGGATTGGTTCCCCGAGAAGAATTATTCTCTGTTTAGTTTTTTTTTTTTAAATCAATTAATTAAAATGAATTCTTTTGATTTTTTTTTTATTTTTGATAAAGATTTTTTTTAATTATATAGTTAATTTTCATCGATTTTTTTTCATTTAAATGGTTAATTTCCATTAAACAAAAATCTCCATTTAAAGAGAAATTTCTTAAACTTTCTAATACGAACAAAATAATATTACATATTAAATTATCTCCAAATGTTCAACCATATGATTCAAACATATCAAATTATTTTAATTCATTAATAATTATGTAATTATCATTATATAGTCCAAATCTAATTTAGCCCTACTTTTAAATGTTCATTCATTTGTAATGCATGTAATTGGGTGTCTAAGTATCTCATCCAAAATTTTATCTAACGAGACAATATTTTATGAAACAATGTTAATAGTATAAACTAAAGATAAAAGTACAATGTAAAGTTTATGCATGTAATTTAAAATATTTTAAAATAAGTGTAGCTAAATAAGTTTTTAAGATAATACAAAAAAAAAGATTTTTTTACTTTAAAAAATTGAATATTATTTTAAAATCCGACTTCCAAACTCATAATTTATAATTTTCTATTTTAAAAAAGTTAGACAGGTCTATCAACAACTTTATTCATTTTATAATCTACTTTTTAAAAGTATTTTAAAAATATATCTTTTATTTTGCTAATGGATGTCAAAAGCATGTTTTTGCAAAAAGTCTAACCAAAAAAAAAAAAAAAAAAAAAAAAGAAGAAGACAAGTTTTGTTTTAAAAATAAGAATGTTAATAAATGTAGACTGAAAAATTCAGGATAAAAGGGACCATGAATAATAATTTTTTAATATAAATTAAACTCCTAACTAATAAATCAGAATTTATTCCACAAATCAGAAAGTAATTAAAAATAAAGACTTATTTTTAAACTGAAAACAGAAAAATAATTTTTAAGTTGAAATTAATGGAAAATTTAGGAGTGACAACAAATTTAAAATAATTTATATAAAATATTATAGGTTAAAATATCATTTTGGTTCATATACTTTGGTTTCATTCTATTTTAGTCTCTATACTTTCAAATGTTCAATTTTAGTCCATATACTTTCAATAAATCTAAAAATTAGTCTCTACCTTTAGTTTGAAGTTAAATTTATCGAAATTGATTTAATAATAATAATAAATTTGATGTAAGAAAAGACACAATATGAACATATTTTCAAAATTTATAGAAAGAATGCTAATAGAGACAAAAAAAAAAGTTAACAATAAACTAACAATAAGGACCAATTTTAAGCTTTATTAAAAATACAAGGACTAAAATTGGACATTTAAAAGTATAAGAACTAAAATGAAATAAAATCTAAAGTACAGGTACCAAAATGATATTTTAACCAATATTATAAAAACAGCTGATGGATGTCAAAAGCATGTTTTTTTTAAAAAAAAAAAGAACTTAACAAAAAAAAATAGAAAAATAGAAAAATAGAAGACAAGTTTTGTTTTTAAAAATAAAAATGTTAATAAATGTAGACTGAAAAAGTAAAGATAAAAGGTTCCATCCATAATAATTTTTTTTATATATATATATATAAAATAGACTCCTAACTAATGAATCAGAATTTATTCCACAAATCAGAAAGTAATTAAAAAATAAAGACTTTTACTTTTAAACTAAAAAAAACAATTTAAGTTGAAATTAATTGAAAATTTAGAAGTGGCAACAAATTTAAATAATTTAGATAAAATATTACAAAATAGCATCTAAAAATAGTTTCAAATAAATTAAAATTAAACTACAACTAAACCAGTTATTACTGAAAATCATATATAAGTCAGTAGTTAACTACCAACGTAGTAATTAATATCCATTAATTTACATTAATCAAATGAACTGAAATAAAAATACTTTTATTATCATTATATCAGTTTATTAATAATTTACTACTTTTAAATTTTGGTTAAAATACAAATTTAGTCCCTGAATTTTCAAGTTTGTGTCTATTTGGTTTATGAATTAAAAAGGTGTCTAATAAGTCCTTGAAATTTCAAAATTGTGTCTATTTGGTCACTGAATTTTAAAAAGTATCTTATAGGTCCTTAAACTGTCAATTTTGTGTCCAATAAGTCTCTAAATTTTCAATTTTGTGTCTAATAGGTCATTGATTTATTCGACATTTTTTAAAATTCGCGAACCTACTAGACAAAAAATTGAAAGTTTAGAGTCTTATTAGACATAAATTTTCATTTTATATCTAAATAGATTAGCTAATGTTAAAAAAAATTGAATATGTTAGGACATATTAGACACAAAATTGAAAGCTCGATGACCTATTAGACATTTTTAAAGTTCAGGGACCTATTAGATACAAAATTGAAAGTTTATGGACCTATTAGATACTTTTTAAAGTTTAATGACCAAATAGACACAAACCTAAAAGTTCAAGTACTAAACTTATAATTTAACCTTAAATTTTTTATATTTGAAATTATTTTAAAAATATATATAATTCAAAATAATAAAAAGCCACCTATAATTTCTTTAATTTATTGAGGGGTGATGGGTCATCAGGAAATTCCCAAAGCAAGAAAAAAGGAAAAAGAAAAAAAAGGGAAATATTGGTTTTGTTTGAGTGTGATTTAAATTTTTTTTTTTTCCATTGATGGAAAAATGAAGTGAGTTCCATTAGCTTGGTGCCAAACAAAGTGGTACTCCATCATTTGCTTTTAAACCAGCATGTGGGTTCTTAGATAAAGCTTTTTCTTATTTTATTTTTGTAATTTTCTTAAAAAAATTGTTTTGTAAAAGAGAGAATAAAGAATAATTGAATTTATGAGAAACATAGGGCATATGTGACTTTAAATATTTGTTTAATCTCTCTTTCTCTTTCTCTCTCTAGGAATATAAAAATTATTAGGAATTGACGAATGGGTTAGAAAAAGTGTGAAAGGAAATTATACTTTGAATGATTAAAGATGGATGTTCTTGTTCCCCATTTATGTTTTCCAACAAAACTGAGTGAATACATCATTTGAATAAGGTTAAACTACAATTTCAGTCCATAAACTTTCAACGTTGTGTCTATTTGGTCCTTAAATTTTAAAAAGTGTCTAATAAGTCTATGAACTTTTAAATTTGGGTCTATTTAATTTCCAAACTTTAAAAAGTGTCTAATAAATCTCTGACCTTTTAAGTTTGTGTCTATTTGGTCCATGAACTTTAAAAAGTATCTAATAGGTTCTAAACTTTCAATTTTATATCTAATAGGTCTTCGCTTGTTCAACATTTTTTAAAATTCACAGATCTACTAGACACACATGTAAAAGTTTAGAGTCCCATTAGACATAAAATTCAATTTTAATGTAATAGGTCGTGTTATGGGTGAAATTAGACCAATAAGAATGAGCTGGCTAAAAGGCTACAATAAAAGGCCAAACGAGGAAAGAAGCCTAATACGAAGTCAAAACAAATTGAAACTGATGGGGGATTGACCCACGAAGCGAGAGGACGAAGAAACGGGCTTGGGCTGAATCCCAAGCCTGTGGTCAGCCTCGGCCGACCACATGGCAAGGCCCTCCTTTGGGCCTTTCCTTGGTCCCTCATGGCCCGTGTACCCTCGGTCTAGCCTCGTTCCGTCCTTTCGTTTTGAATCGAAGACGAAAACCCACGAAAGCCTTGGGAAGAAAGGTATTTAAGTTATCTCTTGAGGGGGGAGCAAGGTAAGCTCATTCCAACCGCCTAAACTCTCAGAACCTCATAATTCTCTCCAAAAACTCTCTCTGACTTAAGCATCGGAGCTTGTATAGCCTACACCACACTGGTGTCCATGTTTTTCTTGTCTTACAGGTTGCGTTCTTCCCCCAAGAATATAAATTCATCGTCATTGTCACATGGAGGTCAGGTGAGATTTATCCTGTCCAAAATTTGGCAACAACAGTTGGCGCTGTCTGTAGGAAACGACAAAACTTGCTTGGAAAACCTTATTGCTTGAGTTCAATCCTACAAAAATATGAGTAGAATACTGGAAAGTAAGCGCTGGAATGAGAAGAAAGACGATTTCGATTAGGACCGTTGCTTGCAATGAACGCAGAAGAACACGACTCCTTATCCCATATCGTGGCCGAGGCCGATCCCAGATCATTCAAGCTACATGGTAGCATGGACCTGAAGGATTACAAGAAGAAGCGACAAAGCATGCGACTGACCAGTTCCTCGCCCCTGAAGAGACTAAGGTTGACTAAAGGGGACAACCCGCCGAGGAACTGGAATATGTCCCGCTCACATCAGAGGACAAACGAATAAACACTGGAACAAACCTAGGGGATGAACAGAAAGAAAAATTGATAAGTTTACTCAAGAACAATGCAGATTTATTTGTCTGGTCTCATGAAGATATGTCAGGGATAGATCCCAACGTCATGGTACATCGATTGAACGTGGACAGAGATTTCAGGCCCGTGAAATAGAAGCTGAAGTGAATAATCAAATTAAACCCACAGCAGAAGTGTTAGAATCGACTTTGATTTTATTTTAGAATTAAACGAAAAATAATTTTAGGCTAAGCAATAAATACCTTGACTTAAATATGGAGAATATTCTAGAGGGTCTTTTTCTCCAAATGCTTCAACTCCAATGAAGTTGAATTTCAAGACTTCCACAAAATATTCCTTGCTATGACTCAAACAAATGACCAAAGAGGTTTGTTCAACCTTCTTGAAAATAGAGAGAGAGGGAATGAGAGGAGAATTTCGAGAGTTTTTTCTCTTGTGAAGAATGCACACAATGGTTCATCCCTAGAGTCCTATTTATAGTAGTCTAGGGAAAATAATTAAATAATATATTTTAATATATAATATATTAAAATATATTTATCTAACTAGTTTGAATCTTATTCAAATCTTTCCAAATTCTCCTATAACATTTATTTCCTTATTTTAATCTAATTCAAATTTAATAAATATCTTTTCTTTAATGTATCTTAATACATTAATAATTTTTTTTGATATTTAATGTATCATATACAATAAATATGTTTTTCCTTATTTAATATATTAAAATATATTAAATTTTAATTTGAACATTTCAAAAAATTTCTCTCAATGAAATTGATCCATATTTGTTCATATGAGCTAGCAAGGGGACCTTATAGACGTACAAATTATAAACTCCAGTAATACAAAATCAATTAATTAATTTTCATTCATTAACTATAGGTCACTCCACTATAGACCTAGAGTTGCATTCTTATGCACTATAGGATAAGTTGTGTCCATGGATATAATCACTATATGCAAGTCGATCCTTCACGAATTGTTCGTAATTACAGCTTGGTCAAAAGTCCATTTTATCCAACAATAAACTAAGTTTTTTTCGCGCCAGTGAGAGAGCATGGGACCCTATTGTTCAAGTCTCGAAATCAACACTTAAGAGAACTACTCATCTATTTACTCCATGGGAGTATTTTATCCCTATGTCAAAGGTAAAGAATTGCCTTCTGTCTAAGCTCTTGTCTTCATCACTTGTGCAAAATCTGCTTATCACTAACCCTGTCGGTATTAGATCCAAGCTTAAGTTGCTACCCTAGTTGATCAATCTAGGATCTCAACGACATTTTATTCAACACAAGCGAATAATTGAAATGTAGGCTCGATTTTCATTGTACTTTTGGTTAGATTTACTTTTTAGGAAATTCACATCCTTGAACCCCCTAAGAATTTTAGCTCATAATTAATTCAAAAAAATGAAAACAAAACCTTGAATTTAATTCCATGCCAAGAAAAGTTACTAAAAACCTATTTGAAATCAAGAGAAATACAAAGAAGGAAATTGGCTTGCTGTATTACTGAAATTGAATATGAAGGAATAAAGAACAATAATTAACAAATTTTCCTTCAATACAAAGCCTCTAGACAAAAACCCATGAAAAAAATTCTAGAAAAATATAATTCAATTGCTTCAACAATTTAAACTCAATTCAAAAGCTTAATACAGTAGATGATGAACAAAAAGCATGAAAAATTACAACCCAAAGAATTATAAAAAAGAAATCGAATTCAAACTAAACTAAGAACAAGCTAGAATGAAGAAAACTTGAACAAAACCCATTGTTTCCCTTAGATTTCAATAGATTCAATCCCAACTATTTCTAGCAAAGAATGAATCATTACAAACCAAACTTTCATATAGATTGGATCAAAAAATTAAGGACGAGCAGAGTTGGACATAATGAAGATGAGGAAGAAAAACCCAAAAGTCGTAATTTTTTTGGAGAAAAACCCACCAAAATGGAATCCTTCGTTAATCTCCAAAAACCTCCCCTTTCTCTCCTTCTCTTCTTCTCCTTTTGTAGGCCTTCATTAAGGTTGAATATTGCCCAAAAATCGTGCTCAAGAACCTCCAAATTGTGCAGAAAATAAAGATTTTCCTTATCTGGTTCTATGAAGATTCTTTCATTTTTTAATTTTTTTTCCTGCTGCTCTAAAATTGCAACTTCATTTTGCAATTCCGATTATGCAATTTCCACAATTCCTGCACAAAAGAAACTCTTCTTAGTTTATCTTTCTCTTTTCCTCATTCTTTCTTTCACATGCACTTCTCATAAGTTATTGATGTTTTTCAAGCATTTACCAAATTTCTCCTATGATTTCTAAGGCAAAGCAAACATATTAATTTCTCCTATGATTTCTAAGGCAAAGCAAGCATATTTTAAGCTTATAAGTATTAAATAAGCCCTAATTCTAAGGCTTATCAATGATCCTCCCGTATTTCAACCACATACTTTTCAAGATTACACTAGAACCTTAGATTTTTCATATAATAGATAATATTATATTGCAAATAAAATGATCAGAATTATTATTAATTATTCAATAAATCATTAATTACGAGGCTTTAGGACATAAATCCAACAATCTCCCACTTGCATTAAAGCTGGCGAGATATGTATCCTAGGGCATACTCTATACCCAACATGCTCTCCCACTTGCCCTAGCAAAGATGAGACATGTCTTGTAATCCTAGACATTCTAGGTGACTCTCAAACACTTTAGCATGGAGAGTCTTTTTATATAGATCCAAATGATTGTCATTAAAAGTTATCTTGGTCACTACCATTATGCACTATCTCTCGATATGATTCCCAATACATTGGTGTTTTCTAATTTCCTTAATATTAATCTTTGCAACACAATTATCATAATAAAGATGATAGACTAAATCATATTTGAAACACCTTTCAGATATTTAAGAAACTATTATAGTCATACAAGTTCTTTTGTTGCTTCAGAAGCAAAAACATTAAACTTATATATCTTACTCCACCACTTAAGGAAACATTTATCTTAACATAAATTTCCTAAATCTTTGTAAGAACTAGTGTATCTTGTAAAGATCAAATCTTTTACTCCATACACAAAAATTTCTCATTATCTATAGATAATTTGAGAAAGTTTTTAATTTTTTACTCAATGGTCATGCTATTCGTTTAACTGATATATGCTAACCAACTGTATATTAATTGTTAAGTCTCATTTATGCATTAATTGTCTCCCACTTAGAGTAGATAATTAATCATATGCTCTCAACATTTGAGGTGTCTTAGGATACTCTTCCTTAGACATAAATATCAAATATATGACAACAATTTTGTCAATATAAGATGTTTGAGACAAAGTTAACATGTTATCCTTAAAATCTCCATTTTGGACATGTAAAATATACCGAATCATTCTAAATCATTCATTTGAAATTGGTTACTTAGTCAACTTTTTATGTTAGATAGACATCTTACATCATTCATAATGAGTAAAATATCATCAACATAAAACATGAGAAAAATCCACTAAGCAATTGATGATTTTCTTGTCTATACAAGTTTCATTAATATTTATCCAAAGTCATAGATTTTGATACTTTTATCAAATCTTATATTCAAAGATCTAATGGTAAAATTCATTTCATAAATGAACCTTTACTATTTTGCAAACCCTTTTGCTTTTGATCTTTAGAAATAAACCTCTCTAATTGATTTGTGTAGATGCATTATCTAATTTTTTTTTCATAAAAGAATTCTAATCATTATTTTCTTTTATATCCCATATGTAACAATGAATTAAATAATGCTTACAGACTCTAGTATGACTGTTGGAATAGAAATTTCAACCAGACAGAAATTGCCATTTCATTACCCAACATTGATGACAAAATTATATTTAATTAGGGATTAATTAAATTGGCAAGGATCCCTAAATTAAATTATGAAAAATCCCAATATACAATTGGGTGGTATGAAATTTGGGTGGGTTCTAAACAAAATCCCAAATTAAAGCCCCCAATTAGCAAAGTCTAGGTTCAGTCCAAAGGCTAGGCCTAAAGTCAGCTAGGTCCAGTCCAAAGTCAACTAGGCTGAGTCCAAAGAATAGGCCCAGTCCAACAAGGCAGGCCCAAGCCCACTATGGGGCCATGATGAGCTATATAAATAGGGAGTTCTCTACTTCATTTAGGGGGGGGGGGGTCAGAACTGAAGAAGCTTAGAGAGAATTCAAAAACAAAGCTGTGAAGTCTCTAGAAGCTCCTGAAGATCAAAACTGCCTGAACATAGAACACTTCTCGAAGATTAAGAACGATCTAATAAGATCAACAAGGCAGAGACCGATCATCCAACGATCAAGAAGCTAGAGGCCGATCATCCAAACAGATCAACAAACCAGAGGCCGATCATCAAGTAGATCAACAAGCCAGAGGCCGATCATCCAACGGTCAAAAAGCTAGAGGCCGATCATCAACCGATCAAGCCAGAGGCCGATCAGCTAAACATATCAACAATCCAGAGGTCGATCATCCAAGCAGATCAAGAAAACAGAGGTCGATCATCAACTAGATCAACAAGCCAGAGGTCGATCATCGAAGAATATCGATAAGCCGAAGATTTCAAAAAGATACAATCAAAACCTTCAACAAGTTACAAGCTGAAGACCTTTAACAAGCTCTAAGCTGAAGACTTTCTACCAGTTCAAAGTTGACAATTCAACCTTAAGAACAAACATTTATCCCTCAAGTCAAGTATACATATGAGAGAAAAAAATTAGAGGAACAAATTAGAGATTGTATTCCACTATACAAAATTAATATTGATACAAATTCATGTTCATTCCACGTATTAAATTTCTTTGTTGAAATCTTGTGTGAACAAATTGGCACGCCCAGTGGGGCCTCTCTACTTCTCATCTCTTTCTCTTCCAAGTAAAGTAATGGCACCAAAGAAAGATGCATTGAAGGTTACTACTCCAAGCAACACATACGCGGGACTAGTTACTCGCAGTCGATCTCAATTGGTTGAAATAAACAAAGATCGAACTTGACGCAATTGCAAGCAGAATTGTCAAACTGATCGAGGAATCTTCTAAGGACAAGGTTGTTGTCAAGGACAACCTGTTGTTTGATCAATCCACTCCTGTTGTCGGTCAATCAAAGAAGACATCAAATCTAGATGTGATGTCTGTAATGATGGTCGATGTAGACTCCGATGAGAAGATGGCAGAGATGGAAAGGAAGATCAACCTCCTGATGAAGGCAGTTGAAGAAAGAGACTAAGAGATTGCTTATATGAAAAATCAAATGCAAAATTGAGAAGTGGTTGAGTCTAGTTAGACCCTTGCTACAAGAAAGAATGACAAGAGGAAGGTCGTCATCCAAGAGGAGTAGCTGCCACACCCAACTTTAGTTGCTTCCTTGTCTGTCCAACAATTGCAGGACATGATCATGAACTCCATTAGGGCTCAACACTACAGGCCCGCTCAAAACTCTCTCATGTACTCCAAACCGTACACCAAGAGGATTGACAACTTAAGAATGCCTACAGGATATCAGCCTCCAAAATTCCAATAATTTGGTGGGAATGGAAACCCTAAGCAGCATATTGCACATTTCGTTGAAACCTGCGAGAATGTTGGGAAGCGGGGTGACCTCTCCTGGTAAAGCAGTTTGTTCGTACATTGAAAGGGAATGCCTTTGATAGGTACTGGAAGGACCCTACTTTATTGTAAGGACCCTACTTTTCCTATTAGACTTTCTAGCGGTGTTACTAAATGCATGCTAATGAAATAAAAATCAAACTTAAATAACCTTTCAAAACGAAATAAACCTTTGAGAACATAAAAAAAAATAAAAAACCTTTAACTCGGGATCCCTCTAAATTTGAAAGCAAAAGAATGAACTAAAACATTTAACAACTGAAATAAGTTGTAGAACACAACAGTTAAAAAGTCATAAAAAAGAAACATGCTAACAACTAAAAGATTGCGGAAATAGAACTTCTTTAGGTCACCCATGGCCTCTTGCAGCAACTATCCTGTCATTCGCCTAGGATGCCCTTGACTTTACCTGAAAAGAAAAACATTTTTAAAAAGGGTGAGTATTTAAAATACTCAGTAAGTGACCTCACTACCGGGTCAGGATTTGCAAACAGATACAAAGTGATTTTTAAAACTTTTCCTCTAGTGGGACCTAAAACATTATCATAGTGGAAATCTTTCTTTTCCTTTTCTCTTCGGCTTGATGTGGACAATTAACCCAACCTAACATTTCCTTTCCATTTAACCTTTTCAGGTTCCTTTTCAATTAACCTTCTCAGGTTCCTTTTCAAATAACCTTTTCAGGTTCCTTTTCAATTAGATGTACATCTATAATTTAGGGGGTAATTGCCACAGCCTTTGAAACCCTTTATCATGAAAAACATACATGTATGCATGAGGTCCCAAAGCATTTTAAACTTTTCATTCCAGATGCAACACAAGCAACATTCACATATCATTTATCATAAATCAAAATCATAAATCATGCATAACGTTCATGGGAGTATTTGGCAATCAACAAGTAAAAATCCATCAAGCATTTTGAAATTCATCAAAAATCCCTAATAAAATATTTATAAAAGCTTTTCATTTCAAATTATTTTTTTTTTCAATTCAGTGTGACTTGCATTTAAGCATACCGGCATAAAGTTCCTTACCTTGGCTAAGCTCAAGAATCCAAAAATCTACTGCCTTGAACCTCAGTCGAACGATTTGGAGTCTAATTCAAACCATCCCTAAGGTTAGAAACAATTCCTAAAATTCATAATTAAATCCCAAAGTTCCTTCCACCAAACTAAATTCCAAAAATTAGAATTAATGCTACAACATTTAACTTAGTCTCAAATTGGTGGGTAAAACTGAATTTAAGTCACAAGATCCATGGGTTAATCTTATTTCAATTTTAATCTACCATACAACCTCAAAATTAAGAACCTTTGTGACTTACCGAAAAATTCCACTCTAATGGTCCCAAATACTCATTGGACAGCAACTCAAGGGCGCCGCGCTCGTGATTTTGACGTCGGATTGGAATGGGTATCCTTGAAACAAAGCCAATATTCATGAATTAGTCCTACCCATAGTCACAACCATCAAGAAAACGTGTGGAAACTATTGATTACCCACAAATGGCGGTTTGACAGACTGGAAGAGAGGGCTGGTTGGAACGGGTCGTAGATCTGCAGGGCAGTGGCGCTGCAAACCAGAGGTGGCAGCTCGCGATCGGGACGACGGCGGTCTGGAAGTGGTTCGCTGATCAAACAGCGGCGTGGCGAGCTGTGGTTTGGGCGAGCTGTCTGTGCGGCGGCGGGGTCGTGCGGCGGTTTGCACAGATCTATGGCGAGGGGCAATCTGCACCGCAGTGGCCCAGGATCTGCGGGTGGCTGCGCGACGACGGCAGTGTGTCTGCGGCGGTGCACGGCAGTGGAGGCTACTGGAAAACACAATAGAGGAAGAAAAAAAATAATCTTTCTTACTTAATGGAGGCTGTCGAAAACAAAGAGGAAGAAGATGAGATTTGGAGAAGATGAAGGCTCGGCTTGGCTTAGCTTAAAACTCACCTAGGGCTGCGTGCAGATTAAAATATTAGAGAGGGAAATTAGGGCTTGGCTTAACTATGGGCTTGGGCTTGGCTTAAAGTCTCTTAAATAACAAAAATGCCCCTAAACCAATTAATTCCCTTTTTTCCTTCTCAATTTCAATTATGCAAATCTCTAAAATTAAATTCCAACACGACTTTAAACATGAAATTGGCCTTACAATTAATTTAAATTTCAAAATTAAACTTTAATTAATACCTGAAAATGTCGGTCGTTACAGGTACATCGACTTAGAGCCTGAGACGATTGACAGCTGGAAGTAGTTTGAGAGAGATTTCCTAAATCACTTCTACATCACAAGGCGAACTGTCAGTATGATGGAACTCACCAACACCAAACAACGCAAGGGCGAACTTGTCATAGACTACATCAATCGTTGGAAAGCCCTGAGCCTCGACTGCAAAGACCAACTAACAAAGGTATTTACTGTTGAAATGTGCACCCAAAGTATGCACTGGAGACTACTTTATATCTTGCAGGGGATAAAGCCTCGTTCCTTTGAAGAACTAGCAACTCGTGCCCATGACATGGAGCTAAGTATTGCTAGTCAAGGAGACAAAGACCTTCTAGTCTCTAACATGAAGAAAGAAGGAAAGTACATTGAAGCGACTTCATAAGAGTCTATGGTTGTCAATACAACCCCTCTCAAGTTGTCTTAGAAAGAATAGAAGATTGAAAAGTGACAAGAAAATGAAAGGCGTCGCTTAACTTTGAAGGAAAGACCGAAAAAACTCTATCATTTTCCAGATTCTGACATTCTTGACATATTGGAACAACTACTGGAAACACGACTGATTGAACTTCCAGAATGTAAATGGCCGAAAGAGATGAAAAAGTCGGTGATCCCAAGTATTGAAAGTATCATCAAGTTATTAGTCATCCAGTGGAGAAATGCTTCGTCCTAAAAGAGCTAATTCTAAGATTAGCTAAAGAAGGAAAAATTGAGCTAGACCTCGATGAATTAGCTCAAACATATCATGTTGCAGTGACAACAAACATTTGCAGTCAAATACACTCTAGTCCGCTTCATGATCAAGGAGTGCGCCTAGTCCAATTTGGAACCCTGGAACCTGTATGTATTTGGTTTCAACATAAGGTACCGAGAAACAAACTTTAAGACGTGGTCAAACCTATCAATGATGAAGATAAAGGTTGGGTTCTTGAGACTCATTTGAAGAAGCAAAGGCAAAATTTTGCCTCAGACGAGTCTCACGGATTTAGAAGCCACAATCATCAAAGAAAGAAGAAGCCATGGAAACCTAAATCTGAAAGGAAGAGAAATAAAAAATTTTCTCAACCCCGCCAACCGGTGACCCTAAAAGAATTATTCCCTAGAAATTTCCTTCCTATCAAAAAAGAGGAAGGAAACTGTGCAAGTTCATACTACATTGAGGTGAATGAAGCTAACGACGCAAAAGAAGTTGAGCAATGGACTTTTGTCTTCGATCACATCTAGGGGAAATAGTCTTAACTGAAATCGACCAAACCGAACCGAACCAAACCGATCCAATGGTTTGGTTCAATTTTTTAGAAGAAAATTGGACATCTCGATTTTTGTTTTGGCAAAATCAAAAAATATTGGTTCGGTTCGATTTTTGTCTAGAAAATCCATTAAAAAAATCGAACTGAACTGAACCAATGTATATATACCTCAAAAAAGCCATAAATCGAATCCCACTCCATTCTTGTGTCGTTTCATCCGTTTTCTTTCAATTAATTTTAAAGTAACAAAATGAGATTGTTAACTCTATGAATTCTTATTGAGGTGTTGAGAAATTTTAGGGCAAAAAACACTAAAATAGGGGCTCGAACTAGGAAGTAAAATAGCAAAGAAATTGTAAAAAAAAAAAGACAAAAAACCGAGAACCGAACCGAAGAGAAACCGAATTGATGGACAATCGAACCGATGGTTTTGTCCTTTATTAGACATTGGTTCAGTTCCTCTTTTGCTAAAACTGATTGGATCGGTTCGATTCTCGGTTTGGCCTAAAATCGATGAAAACCAAACCGATATCACCCCTAATCACATTAAGCTTTCAACTACTCGACCTTCAGTCTTCCAAAGAATGAGTATGACAACGATAAAAGAAGAAAACCAAGGTCTAACTTGTAGCTCCACTCGACCTTTAGTCTTCCAAAGGTTAAGCATCTCCACATCGAGGAAAAATCAACATTCAACATCTGTCTTTGATTGTCTCAAAGTGACACGCGATCAACATGAAAGAAAGATGAGCACCTTTGAGGCGAAACTATTCGATGAAGTGAACCAAGATAAAAAAAAAAATTCACAGTCTTGTCCCTTCATGCATGAATAAGAAGTTCTTTGTTCTCATAAACACAGAAGGTTCCTTGAAGGTAAAGAAAAATGTAATCATCTTAACAAATCCTACAAATGAAATATCCAATCAAGACCACAATGAAGACAAAAGCATCTAAAATGTAAAAAAGCTCCTTATCGCAAGAGCCTAAACTACATGATGCTTCTGGCCTGCACGAGCTTAAAAGGTGAACGAAAAAAATTCCATTGAATTACGTTATGACTTGATCCCTTTCGCTAAAAGGGTACACAGACAACTTAAAAAAAAACTTTTAAGTTCAGTCTCCAAAAAAAACACATTTTCATCCCAGGAAACAAGACGTTACAAGTTGGATGCAAACGAGTGAGCTTTAACCTCTTCAAGTTTGATTTGTCGCTCACTCCACTAAAGTTTGAGCTTCGTTCTCCTCAAGTTCGATTCTTCGCTTTATCCCTCTAAAGTTCGAGATTCGTTCTCCTCAAGTTCGAGCTTCGTTCTCCTCAAGTTCTTCGTCTTCGCTTATGCTCCAAGTTCAAAGGCTTCGTCGTTACCTCTTCTCCCAAGTTTGAAGGCTTCGTCGTCGCTTATTCTTCAAAGTTTAAAGGCTTTGTCGTCGCTTGAATCGTTTGCTACATGCAAGTGCACGTGATCGAAGTAATAAGAAACTGGAAGTACTCCAGAGTATCGTACCCAAGGGAACAAGTTTTAATAAAATTTATTAAGATGTCACACAATCGTTGACAAATTGCAACTTAAAGTAACCGTGGGTGTAAATGATTTGTGAGGTGTTTTGACTAAAAGAAAAATTGTTTGAAAAATCAATGGAAATGAAGAAGAGATTCAAGAAATGCAACAAGAACTAAGTAAACAAGAAATGCAACAAGAAGACAATTGCAATTGTAGCTAACTCAAGAACTAAGTAAACCGAATTCAACTTCTATTCGACCTTCTATGAAGTATCTTTAGAAGACTAGGTGATTAAACCTATATTTCTATGACTAATCTAACTTAGATATATCCGCACACAACTCTAGTGGTTTTGGAGACTCGCCCTATGTCTAGGGTCGATGTTTTAGAACTTATGTCTAAGCCTTTTTCTCCATTGCTTTTGCGACATCCACTTCCCTTAACCCTTTCGGTATTAAGTTATAGCTTAGTAAGTAACACTAGTTGGCCAACTAGGGTTTACCCAACATTGAACTCACCAAAAGTAAACAAAGTTCAATTGTTAGCTAGATTGTTTTTGCTATCGAGCTTTACATCTTTCCTCTAGGGCATTCTCAAACTTGAATCCCTAAGAAAAATTAGCTCTTCATAATTAAACTAAAAAAAGAAACAAGTACGTTGGAATTATAAAAATTCATTGAACAAAAGAGAATGAAGTACCAAATTTTCAATTCTAGATGAAGTACCAAATTTTCAATTCTAGATTCAATTCTCAAAAAATTTAAAGATCAACTAATTTCAATAAGAAATTACAAGGAGAGATGAGGAAAACAGTGGCTAAATATTCTAAACTTTAAATATTAGAATGGAGAATTCTAATAAACTAAAAAACATAGACAAAATTACACTAACACTCGTCGCTCTTGGCTCAATCGAACAAGAAAATGTTCTTAACCACTACCAACTTTCGTTGTTATTGGATTGAAGAGAGTTTAGAGTCTGAGATAGTGAAGAAATTACAACATAACAACAACTCAGAAAATAAAAATAAAAACTAATGCAGTCGGTGAAGAAAACCCAAAAACCAAAACGAAAATCTTCCTTCAAAATCGACCTCTCCCTTACGACCTTCTTCTCCAAAATATATGGAGACTTCATGCTAGGGTTTCCCTCTTGGTTGATGGACAATTACAACTCATAATCTAGCTGAAATCGTGGGTATATTCTTGCTCAAAATTCCAAAATTTGCGTTTTTCCTTAATTTCAAGATTTGTCAAAATTGCAATTGCATAGAAATTGCAATGATATTGTATTCCATAAAAATCCTACATCAAACATTAAGTAAGTGTTAATTTTTTTCTTCTTTTGTTTTCTTTTCTCAACTTACTTAATTTAAAGGTCTTCCAACAATAATTTGATTAAATTCAACCACTTTTTTATTTTTCATTAAATAATATGAATAAAAATCACAAGTATAACTAAGTTTAAAGGCCAAATAATCCTCATGAATGAGAATTATCATCGATTCTTCTCCAAAGTTTGAAGGCTTCGTCGTTGCTTCTTTTCCAAAGTTTGAAGGCTTCATCGTCTCTTCTTCTCCAAAGTTTAAAGGCTTCGTTGTCGCTTCTTCTCCAAGTTCAAACGCTTCGTCGTCGTTTCTTCTCCAAAGTTTGAAGGCTTCATCATCGCTTCTTCTCCAAATTCGAAGGCTTCGCCGTCAATTCTTCTCCAAAGTTCAAAGGATTCGTCCTTCTTCTTCTCCAAAGTTCGAAGGCTTCGTAGTTGCTTCTTCTTCCAAGTTCAAAGGCTTCGTCGTCTCTTATTCTCCTAAGTTCAAAGGCTTCGTTGTAGCTTCTTCTCCAAGTTTGAAGGCTTCGTCATCACTTCTTCTCTAAGTTTGAAGGCTTAATCGTTGCTTCTTCTCGAAGTTCGAAGGCGTCATAGTTGCTTCTTGTCCAAGTTCGAAGGCTTTGTAGTCGCTTTTTCTACAAAGTTTGAAAGCTTCGTCGTCACTTCCAACTCCAAGCTCAATGGCTTCGTCGTCGCTCCAACTCCAAGCTTGATGGCTCCATCGTCGCTCCATCTCTAACTTTAGTGGCTCTGTCGCCGCTCCATCTCCAAGTCTGATGGCTCCGTCGTCCCTCCATCCTCAACCTTGATGGCTCCATCGTTGCTCCATCTCCAAGTTTGGTAGCTTTGTTGTCGCTCTATTTTCATCTCTGGTGGCTCCGTCATCACTCCATCTCCAAGCTTGATGGCTCCGTCATCTCTCCATCTCTAAGTCTGGTGGCTCTGTCGCTGCTCCATCTCCAAGATTGGTGGCTCTGTCGTCACTCCATCCCCAGGCTTGGTGGCTCTGTTGTTGCTTCATCTCCAAGTTCAGCAGCTCCGTTATCGCTCTGTTTTCATGTCTGGTGGCTTCGTCATTGCTTCATCTCCGAGCTTGATGGCTTCGTCGTTGCTCCAACTCCAAGCTAGACGGCTCGATCGTTGCTCCACCTCCAAGTTTGGTGGCTCCATCGTCGCTCCACCTCCAATCTGGTGGCTCTTTCGTCTCTACATCCTCGAGCTTGGTGGCTCCGTAGTCACTCCTCTGCCAAGTTAGGAGGCTACATCCATCATCGCTGCTCTGCCATTTTCAAGTCAAGAGGCTTCGTCGTCGCTTTATCTTCAAAGTCGAGGTTGCCGCTTCATCTTGAAAGTCTAGGAGTCGCTTCATCTTCAAAGTCCAGGTGTCGCTTAATCTTCAAAGTTGAGATGTTGCTTCATCTTCAACGTCGAGGTGGCCGCTTCAACTTCAAAGTTGAGGTTGCCGCTTCATTTTCAAAGTCGAGGTTGCCGCTTCATCTTTAAAGTCTGACGATTTCGCTTTGTCTTCAAAGTCTGACGACTTTGCTCTATCTTCAAAGTCTAACGACTTGGCTCTATCTTCAAAGTCTAATGCTCATTACTTATCTTAGGCTTCTAGTAGCTTCACTTTCATCTTAGAGTTAAGTTCGGCGACTTTGCATTGGTCTCGGAGTTAAGTTCAATGGTTTCCATCTGAGATAAGTTCGTCGGCTTTTGTCAGAGATAAGTTCGGAAGCTTTCATCAGAGATAAGTTCAACGGCTTTCATCAAAGATAAGTTCGGCGGCTTTCATCGAAGAGTTGGAGGCTTCATAATGTTTGTTGCAAAGCAAAGGATGGACATTGAGGAACACAATTATTGTTACTCGTGTTGGCCCTACTATAAGTGTCACCCTTGTACTTGCACTCGTGCTATCTTCAAATTGAAGGCTTCATGATTTTCTGTTGCAAAGTAAGGAGCAAACACTGAGGTACACAATCAGGCTTACTATGAGTGTCACCCCTACACTTGCCTAGTTTCATTCATAGATTTTCACTGTGAGCATTGTAGTTGCAAACAAAGGCCAACAACTGCAAAAAAAAATAATAACAAAGAATTTTTTTTTTGAATTACCTCAAAAGCCTACCCTCCTCACAACTGGAGATCGACATTGAAACAAAGGTTCAGAATAAAGTTGCTAATATTGACTATGAAAAAAAAATCATGTTATTAGCAAAGTATGGAAGAAAAAAATTGAAGCCGAAAAAAAAGAAAGGAATTGAAAAAAAAACAAAAGAGTTATTGAGTTTGCAAAAAAAAAAAGGTCTATTTTTTAGATTAAAAAAAAAACTTTGACAAAAGTTTGCATCCATTATATGTATATATATATATATATATATAAGATGAGTTAATGGGCCCATGTCAAAGTTTGGATTCATTTAGAAAACAGTGGAGTTAATGGACCTACTGCCTACGCCTGCGTCTTCATCTTCCTCCATAGTTTCTTCTTCCCTCTCAACCAAACTCATCAGCAACCCACGACATATTGGGAAAAAACCTCCCACTACTATTGCAGGAATAAGCAAAAAATAACTGAGAAATTAAAAGAAAGCAACAAAAATAAGAAATATAAGAATTAACGCAGAAAACTCCAAAACTCGAGAAAAAACCATGGACAGAAAGAAATATTTCACTATGTGAAAAATTATTACAATCACACAAAATTCTCTCCCCGACCCTAATTCAAAGAAACACTCTCTCAAAGCTTAATACCACTCACTTAACTAGAGTTAGTATATCACGCTTAAAGTATTTCAAATTGGGATGATTTGAAACCAAAGCCATAGACTTCTTTTTTAGTACTTGGAGCCCATGACTTGTACATTTCCGATGTGGAACAATTGCTCTTCTAATATATTGCCAAAAACCCTACACGATAGACACCTCTAACAATGCACAACAACTCACATGAGCATCACAAACACATTTGGCCAGTACCATCGACGTGCGACAGCTCAGACGAAAACCCACGAGTCCGACAACGCATAATAGCTACGACAAGCACTACAAATACTTTAACGATGTGCGACAGCTCCGATGAACACCCACGATCAACTCAACAGTAGCTGTCCAACACGATCCATGCTCCAACGGAAAAATCATGCCAGCTCGATGCATATGTCTGCGAATCGACGGAGCCCACGCATTGACGGTAATAGTGATGGAAAAGTTACTCTGCGACCTCCTTGATATAAGGGGACTCACAGCCACGATAAAACAACAACTCTCAAATTCTCCGAAGCCACGACTCCATGATAAACTCATCCATCTTCCCACATATATATAGCAAAAGTTCTGAGAGATTATCTCATATCTCACACAAATTTGTTGAGTTTTCATGCCAAATTTAGGATGAATTATAAAATTCTCCTTTCAGTTTGGATTTCCATCCCAAAAGCAAAATCTTAGTTGGACCAAATTTGGAGTAAAATCCAAATTTTACTCCAACTCTCTTACCTCATATAATTTGGAATCTTAAATTTTATTCGTAGCCAAAATTGAGATAAGATTCAAATTTTCAACATTAGGACTACTTCAAAATTGAGGATAACCAAAATTCTATTTCAAATTAAAATTTGGGTAGAGTTTAAATCCTATCCCAAATTCAAGTGAATAGAACCCAACTCGAATTGTGTTCAAGTCCAATTTCAAATTCAAAAAATATTCAAAGTCAAAATTTTGGTGGAATTTAAACTCAACCTCGATTCTAAATTTGGGCATATTCCAGATTTCATCCCAAATCAAAATTGGATTGAAATCTAAATTTAAGTTCTATTCCAATTCCAAATTATAATTGGGTAGAATTTTATCAACAAAAAAAGAGTAAATTTTGGGCATAATCCAAAATATATCCCAAATCAAAATTTTATTGAAGTCCAAATTCAAGTTCTATTCCAATTCCAAATTATAACTGGGTAAACATTCATCTCAAAAAGTAAAATTTGGGCATATTCTAACATTTCTCTCAAAATTGGGTAAGGTCAAATTTCTGTCAAAAAAATCTCAATAAAATTATGTTCCTCAAACCAAAATTTGGGCATAAACCAAATTTTATCTAAGTCAAAATGGGAGTAAATCTTGAATTCTATTCCAAGTTCAAACAAAAATTAGGTAGAGCTCCAAGTCCTAATCTAATTTCAAATAAAATATGGGTAGAATTTTGACATTGCCCTAAGAGTACATTATGAATTAAGGTAGAGCATAAATTCTACTAAATTAAAATCAAATTTTTGTGCCAGAAAAGGAAATCAAAATATTGATTCAAATTCATATTTTGATAAATTGGCATAAAAGTGTGTTAAGTGAAAAAGAAATCAAAATTATGAATCAAAGTCATATTTTGATTAAATTAACACATCAATGGAGTCCAAGTAAGGAACAAACATCCGAAATTTTTATTCCAAACTATCTTTTTCGAGATTCACACACACATACTTGTGCATAAATCTCGAAAATGGGGCATTTGTTGGAATAGAAATTTCGACCAGACAGAAATTGTCATTTCATTACCCAACATTGATGATGCAATTTTTTTTAATTAGGAATTAGTTAAATTGGCAAGGATCCCTAAATTAAATTATGGCAAATTCCAATATACAATTGGGTGATATGAAATTTGGGTCGATTCTAAACAAAAGCCCAAATTAAAGGCCCCAATTAGTAAAGTCCAGGTCCAGTCCAAAGGCCAGACCCAAAGTCAGCTAGGTTTAGTCCAAAGTCAACTAGGCTGAGTCCAAAGACCAGGCCCAGTCCAACAAAGTAGGCCCAAGCCCACCATGAGGCCCTAATGAGCTATATAAATAAGGAGTTCCCTCCTTCATTTTGGGGGGGGGGGGGGGGGGGAGGGGGGTCAAAACTGAAGAAGCTCAGAGAGAATTCAAAAACAAAGATGTGAAGTCTCTAAAAGCTCATGAAGATCAAATATTGTCTGAACATAGAACACCTCTCGAAGATTAAGAACGATCCAAGAAGATCAAGAAGCTAGAGGATGATCATCCAACGATCAAGAAGCTAGAGGTTGATCATCCAAACAGATCAACAAGCCCAAGGTCGATCATCAAGTAAATCAATAAGTCAGAGGTTGATCATCCAACGATAAATAAGCCAGAGGTCGATCATCCAATGATCAAGAAGAAATAGGCCGATCATCCAAATAGATCAACAAGTCATAGGCCGATCATCCAAGAAGATCAAGAAGACAGAGGTTGATCATCAACTAGATCAACAAGCTAGAGGTCGATCATCGAAGAAGATCGATAAGCCGAAGACCTTCAAGAATATACAAGTAAAAAACCTTCAACAAGCTACAAGCTGAAACAAGCACCAAGCTAGAAGTTGAAGACCTTTAACAAGCTCAAAGCTGAAGACCTTCAATCAGCTATAAGCTGAAGATCTTTAACAAGCTCAAAACTGAAGACTTTCTACCAGTTCAAAGTTGATGATTCGACCTCGAGAACAAGTGTTTTAGCCCTCGAGTCAAGTATACATACGAGAGAAAGAATTACAGGAACAAATTAGAGGTCGTACTCCACTATACAAAATTAATATTAATACAAATTCATGTTCATTCTACTATTAAATTTCTTTGTTGAAATCTTGTGTGAACAATGAAAACAAGTGAGAAAGTTTACTCCCAGTGTACTTTTGATAGCATGCAAAATAATGTTATTTCTTGGCTCAGTTTTAGGCTAGTTTTGCTATGATTTTGTGTGCTTTCATGTATTTTTATGTTTATTTCTCATAAACGAAGCATTTGGAGCAAAACCGGAGAATTGTGTGATAATTGAACAAATTTGATTGACTTAAGGCTAAATTTGAAGATTCAAGTGTTGAAGAAGAAAAACAAGGCATTTGGACCGAAGGCATAGAGTTGCAACGCTTCTAATAGCGTTGCAAAGCCATGTAAGAAGCTTTTCAATCTTGAAAATCAGCAAGCATAGCGTTGCAACGCTATCTGTAGTGTTGCAACGCTACTCAAATAGATTTTTTCCCTTTTTACAAAATTCGAAGAGACAACATTGCAACGCTACTCAAATAGATTAATGTTGCAACGCTGACTGGACTCTATAAAAGGGAACCTTTTCATTCGAGCAAAGGGGGCCGTTTTGGAGAGACATAAACCCTATTTTCAATAGAAGACTGTTTGGAGATCTAGAGAGCATATTGGAGAGCTAAGGAGGAGACTCAAGGCTCAGGATCGTGGGATATCACGTTGGAAACGAGTGTTGGCACGCATCTTCTAGTTTTTCTCTATTCTCTTTACTTTGTGTCTTTAATTTTAGGATTTAGCAGACTGTATTTGAATGTATCCGAGTATTATAGACTCATAGTTGATTGCATTATTGTTATAAGACTATGTTTTATTTATTGAATGTGTTTGTAACGTCTCTTACACATCTTGAATTAATCTTCTAAGCTCCCGGCCATAACTTTGTATGTTAAGTTAAGTTTAGCTTGAGAAGTAAATTTAACTAAGGACTTAGATGCATAACTAGAATTAATCTATTGCATGAGAATGAATAGGTTAATACTATAAGTCATTAAGAGAATTTCATAATGTCATGTCTAGTTGTAGAAATAGACCGAGAGGTTGATTTACATCTTGCATGAGTTCAATTGGGCTCGAGAGAGTCAATTGAATATTTTAGTAATTCTTAGCTTAGGACTGTTGCATATTTCACAATTCTTTAGTCAATTTCATAGTTGTGCTTCATGAATTGCAGTTAACGAATGTCTCTCTAAAATTGGACTCCAACTTTGTACATGATAGTTTAGGTTTTATGTATTTGTCAAAAGAATCAAATCAAAGCTATATTTCTCTAAATAAAATTAGGCATAATTTGTTGGGTATAGAGTATGCCCTAAGATACATGTCTCGCCAGCTTTAGTGCAAGTGGGAGATTGTTGGGATTTATGCCCTAAAGCCTAGTAATTAATAATTTATTTAATAATTAATAATAATTTTGATTATTTTATTTTCAATATAATATTATCCATTATATGAAAAATCCAAGGTTATTAGTGTAATCTTGAACAGTATGTGGTTGACATACGAGAGAATCATGTTCAAGAAATAACCTAAAGGGTCATAGTATATGGATAAGGTTGGGTGTCTTATCCTGGTAACACTATTGATACGGCCCACTTTGTAATAGTTACAAATGATTTGATCCAAATCATTCATGTGGAGACATGTGAGTGGGGGTATCTTATACAATGAGTTTGTATAAGACTGGACCACGAAATATTTAATCTCTCTTTATAAATCCATTAATTGAGAAGATTAATATTTCATCAGGATGATCATATGCGACTCGATCTTAATCCTGAGTGAGTTATGAACTCCTGCCTGTGAGGGTTTGTCCTTTGATTTGCATGGGTGAGAGTGGCTTTTGTAGCCGATTCAATATGCCTACCATTTTGGGGACTTGACCAAATAGGGAGCTGGGAACATAATCTCACAAGATGGCATTCACTCCTTCCCATATAGGGTAAGTAGATGAGTAGTTCCCTTAAATGCTGATTTCGGGATTTGAACAATGGGGCCCCACCCTCTCATTGGCCCGAGAGGGACTTAGTTTATAATTAGATTATAAACATATTGTTCATTAGAGAATCAGTGGTACTTAAGGTGCAAGATGTAATTATAGGGGTAAAACGGACTTTTGACCCAGCTGTAATTACGAACAACTCGTGAAGGATCGACTTGCATGTAATGATTATATCTATGGACACAACTTGTCTTACAGTGTATAAGAGTGCAACTCTAGGTCTATAGTGGAGTGACCTATAGTTAATGAATGAAAATTAATTAATTAAAGAGTTTAATTAATTAATTTTGTATCATTGGAGCTTATAATCTGTAGGTCCATAAGGTCCCCTTGCTAGCTCATAGTAACACTAAAAGATCAATTTAGTTGAAAGAAAAATTTGAAATGTTCAAATTAATATTTAATTTGAAGTGTTCAAATTAATATTTAATATATTAGATATATTAAATATAAAAGAGGAAAATATATTTATTGTATTTGATACATTAAATATTAAAATTTGAAATGTTCAAATTTAATATTTAATTTGAAGTGTTCAAATTAATATTTAATATATTAGATATATTAAATATAAAAGAGGAAAATATATTTATTGTATTTGATACATTAAATATTAAAATAATTAATATATATTTGATATATTAAATAAAAGATATTTATAGAATTTGAATAAGATTCAAATAAATAAATATCGTAGGAGATTTGAATGAGATTCAAATAAATAAAAGATATATTTTAATATATTAGATATTAAAATATAATATTTTAATAATGGCAAAGATCTTCCCTTGGTCTCTATAAATAGAACCCTTGGGTTGAAGCATTATGAACAACACACATCTCCTCAAATGAGGAATTAGAGAATTATCTCTAAACCTCTTCCTCTTTAATCCCTTGAGGATTTTCTTTCAAGAGGCTCCCACAAGCCTTGATCTTTTGTTAGAGTCATAGCAAGGAAGACTTTGTGGAGGAGATAAAGACCCGCCAGAAGAATCTCCATAACATGATAATCCTAAGGTATGTTTGCTTAACCTTAGTTTTGTGTTTAATTCTAAATAAATCAAAGACGATTCCTATGCTTCCACTGTGGGTTTAATTCGATTATTCCCTTCAATTGGTATCAGAGCAATCTTTGATTTTTATTAAGAATTAAAGTTATTTGATGGTGGGTATTTTAATTTTTCATATATGTGATATGTGGTTTGCAAAATTGATTGTTTAGGCATATTTGTTTGACATTAGATTTATCGTTTTGATTAGATCAATTTGTAAAAGTCTTTTGAGTTTAGGATTTTTGTGTAAGTTTCTTTGGATGAAATCAGTAATACCATTTATCAAATTGCACAACCACGTTTGCTTATGAATCCAAAGGGCATGAAATTTCATATGTGGGCATGCTTGGATGAACTGCTTCGTTAAATAAATAAATAAATAAGTATATATATATATCACAAGACAAACACAGCCAGCACCAATTGAAAGCTTGAATTGTTTCTTGCGAATTTCAATCAAGCATGGGTCCCAGCTGAACTAGCACAAGCAGGCATGTTTTTCAAATTAATTGAAAAATCGACGAAGATGCGGTGCTTAATTCACGAAGAAGACGCCGGCACTTGACTTGGAGTTCGACCGGCGTGTGAGTAATCAGGCGTGTGGGTTCAAAAACTCTCGATTCAATTGGCTGAAGTGGTTTTCGAAAATTTATTATTGATATTTTAAATTGGATTTCAATTGATTTTGAAATTTGATTTCAAAATAAACTGTGTAAAATTAAAATTAGATTTCAATTGATTTTGAAATTGGATTTCAGATAAATAATGTAAAATTGAAATTGAAATCCTAAATTTAGAATGGTTCAAACAAGGAAGATATTGAAAACCAAGATATGTCTTGGATTTAAATTATTGTAATTTAAATTATTTTCAATTTCTTAGGGTATGCCAAATATGCCAGTCAATTTTACTATTTTTAATTTAATTATGCATGAGATGTATGTTTTAAATTGTTTGACTGTTGCATAAAGTATGCCATTTAAATTTAAAATCCCACCATAGGTTAAGCATGATCATGCATCTTATCTTATTTTTTAATATAATTGTTGTATTGGAAAATTTGATTAGGATGATTCCTAATAGAATTGAGATATTTTCTTAATATGCTTATATTTTCCATATCTTTGAATATAATTGTTATATTTGAAAATTAAATTAGGATATTTTCTTTCATAAATGAAATCCATGTTTTCCTAATAGGATTAGGATATATCCTAATGAGATTAGGATTTTCTTAAAATAAAGATATTTCGAATTCATGTTTTAAATAGTTTAAAATTTGAATTTAATATATCTTTATTTGTTAGAATTTATGATAATCTTTTAATTTAGTTTTAAATGGTTTAAAATGGTAGAATTTCAAGATTATCCATAGTTTAAGTTTTGAATTTAATTTATCTTCTATTTTTCTAAATAGAATTAGAATAAAATATCAAGGATTATCTTTTAATTTAAATAGTTTAAAATGATGGATTTTTAAGACTATCCAAGTGAATTATTTTTTAATAAGATTAAAAAAAAAAAATTATGTTCATTAATCTAATAATTAATAGTTAATTAAAGATTAATAAATTTGAAAATAAAAATTGACTATAAGGGAACTCTGTCTATGGAATGTTCTGTCTAGACTGGGTATTTAAGCTGACCGAAAGGGAATACCTCTAATTGGGAACCGACCTGGGAGTTGAATTAGTCAAATTTTATTTATTTTCACTAAGCATGCTCATAATGTTATTATTATTTTTTAAAATAGTTTCAAAACTTAGTAATTCATATTAAAATCAATCTAACAACATAAGGGTTATGAAAGGTAGATTGAGGAACTTAGATAAATGAGATTAGCCTAATTTGTCTAAGTAAGAGAAAACCCTATTTCAAAATACTTAGTGGGAGAATGACACATGTCAAAAATCCAACGGTCTCTATTATTGATTCACAACGTGAGATTCATGTGGGCCCTCGTGGCGGCTTTTGGACCGTCCTCCCTCCGGAAGGTGTTTGCATGGATCAATATCAGGGTGAATTTTTTGAGAAAGTATTATAGTAAGTGGGAGAAGGAAATGTGTCAACATATCCTACGGTCTTCATCATTGGTTCACATCGTGAGATTCATGCGGGGCCTCGTGACGGCTTTTGGACCGTCCCCCTACGGAAGGTGTTTGCATGAGTCAATATCAGGGTGAACTCCTGAGAAGGATAGGATTGTAGTTTTGTTTCCAATACTTGACCTACCCTACGGCGGCACTTGTTGGGATAAAACTACGGGATCTAAAATTATGGGTCACACTTACAAAGGGCTCATTAAAGTTGTTAATGATGTCTTTGACCAAACTAATGGTAACTAAATATTATAGAAATAAGAGTTATTCTGGTATAATACTTGGTTGAGATTGTCTCAATTTAGTGAAGGAATACTTGACCTACCCTACGGCGGCACTTGTTCTAACTCACTAAAGTACCATAGCATTAGAAATGATTTATAGGGTTTATTTTTCAAATTGTTTGATTTCTATGCTAAAATTGAATGGATAATTGTTTGCATGATGTTAAATTATATATTTTATATATTTCAATATTATGTCAGTTTCTCTCGTAATTTTAATTTTTTACTGATAAGTCAAAATTGAGAAATTTCAAAACTTGGAAAAGTAACATTAACACTATAATGGTAGTGTAAAATTTTGAATTTGTCTTTATTGAGAAATGTTCTCAAAACCTGTTGCTAATGCTATTCGAATTGTTCGTGAAGCACATGATTAATGAATCAAAAGTAAACAAGATAGCTTGTACATATTCTCCTAGTTGACATGTTAGATGTCAAATTTAGAAGATAAATAAAATGACAACAACATATGAGATGTTGAAGTCAACATAAGCTAAATTTAGAAAGTTGTCTAAATGATCTCAAACTAAGTATTACAAAAATCCAAGTAAAGAAACCAAATGATTGAAGCTATATAAGAGGAAATAGTTCCTAAATTAGCTATGACAGTCATAATAAGAGGAATTTTTGAAATACCTCTAGGAAGAAAAATATAAATGAAAGTAAATTTGATTTACTAGATTTTTGGTGGAATATACATAATGTCACCTAGATAGTCGATATAAGATCTACTATCAAGATTTATTCTTCATTACATTTAATATGTAATTCTTGGAAAATACTTAACATGTAGAATAGTTTCTACAAGTTAGCACCAGGAAGCCTATCTCAGTTAGTGTAGTGGGAGACATTAAGATGTCATTAAGTAAAAATTGTTACATAATGCTGAATATGGTGTTTTTAATAACCATAAGAGAAATTCAATTTCTCGAACTTTATTACAAAAATGTTCATATAGTATGAATTATTTTGAAGTATGAAAGTTTATATTTTCAAAATTGTTTGAAAATACATTCAGCTAAAAATAAGAACAATTTGTATATGTTAAAAATGTTGACATATACTATACTACAAAATACTGAGATATTCAGGATTATAGAATCCAAAATAGAAAGACATTGTTTTCTCCTAAAAGATGTGTAACGACCCTATAGGCTCAACACGCTACCTAAGAGTCATTACTAAGTCACGTCGCTATATTACCGAAAATTTCGGCAGCATAACGACGTAACTACGCGAAAACCAAAAATTAGACCCTTACCTGATAAGACATAGAAAAACACACTTCTAAGATTTTCAAACAACCTCCTAGCATCCAACAAACTTCTCAATATGATGCTAGGGTTCAAACAGCAAAGACCAAGTGAATTCAAAGATAGAAAGCCAAATACACGTGCACGGTTTACAAAGAAAGGTTAAAAGACCTTGAAACATCCTCCTAAACATTTAAAAACTCGACATGAGTTCTATGTACATCCAGAAACATAAAAGAAGCGGAATAGCGATCGCTCGGCTCCCATGACTCGAGTAGCTGATCTCCGGTCACACGCTAGGGCCGATCTTAGCCTTACCTGAAAACATTTTTAAAAAAAGAAAAGGGTGAGTATTAACGAATAATACTCAGTAAGTAACTCATAGTTTCAAAGCAAGAGTTTCAATCGCATGCAACATGTCATTTTAAATCATAAAACCATCGTAAACCATCGCTTTAGTAGGGGACCTAAAATTCGTTTTATAAACCATGTACTTTTCCTCGCAGCTCTCGTGAACGATTAAATTCTCCCGAGGGCCTCGTGAATAGTCCGAAGACATAGTTTTTCCATCGAATAGAGTCCTCCCCTAACTCTGAGAGTTGAGCTCGAAAGCTAATATACATCGTGGAGTCCGAAGACTCAGCCCGAAGGCTACCATCGTGGAGTCCGAAGACTCAGCCCTAAGGCTACCATCGTGGAGTCCGAAGACTCAAGCCCGTCGGCTACCATCGTGGAGCACTCTCGAACCCCGGGAGCATAGAGAGTCCGAAGACTCAGGTTCCCTCATAACCCACATAAAACTTTTGGGAGAATTATCGTCACGGCCTTACATAAATCTTTTCATGAGCACACAACACAGGCATGAGGTCCCATTCGTTTTAGAACATAGTTATGAATGCATGAATCAAGACAATCGCATTTCAAAGACATACATATCATTTCCATTCCTTTTTAACATGAAAACTCAAATAGAACTCATGGAACTAGCGTATAAAGGAATATACATATAAAACACTTTCTTTCTTAAATACTTAATATGAAAACATAAACTTCAAAGTAAATATAGAGCTAGCTTTAGGTTTCGAAAACTTCTTTCGTTGTGAGATCCCTTACCTTAAATCTTTACTTACTAAAATACCCTTTCTCCACTAGTAATGAGCTTCTCGAGTCCCCACTCCAAGTACAATCCAAGGTCCTCGACAAATCACCTAAAAAGTGTCCTAAACGTGTCTTAAACCATCCGAATTACGCTAAAACACATTCTAACATTAATAACTCGACGAAACGGACCAAATGGCAATTTTACCCAACTCCGGCGAGCGGCGGCGCGTGGAACTCCGGCGACGGCGCGTGGGACTTCCTATCGGCGCGTGGGGGTTCGTTTCTGATGTGTTGCAGCCCGATCTACAAGAATTCGAGGTCATTTTGCTGAAAATCAATCAAACTCGAGCCCAAAACGCCAAACATCTCACGGAAACGAAAACCCACCTTGAAAACGCGGCTGAAATGGTGTTTTCCGGCGAGCTTAGAGTTCAAAACCACCGACGGTTGTAAACGTAAGAGCCCTCGTCGACCGGCGTGCACGTAGAGAAGCTTTCGTCGATCGGAGCCTTCGCGCGAGCTGTTCGGATGACAGACGAAAACGCGGCGGCAAGCTTCGTGCGGCAGCTTGCTCACGAGCAGCGGCGGGCAGCGGAGGGCGGCGGTCGTGCAGCGAGGTTCGTGGCTGTCGGCGTTCGGTTGAGGGAAATGGCCGGCGTGAGGCTGAACGGTGGCTGGGTTCGGCCGAGAGAGAGAGAGAGAGAGAGAGAGAGCTGCGCGAGGGAGAGAGAGAGTAAATCTCTTTTCTTTTCTTTTTTTTTTTAAAAAAAAAATAATAATAATAAAATCAAAATATCTTCTCTCTAAAAGACCATAATACCCTTTCCTTTTCCAAAAATCACCAAATTACCCTCAAAATAATTAAATTCATAATAAAACTTTACCAAAACAACATTTTAAACTTACCCAAAACGTCTCGGGTGTTACAAGATGATACTTGACTTTGGCTGTTAAGGTTGATTAACATCAACTTGAATAGAATGAAAAGACTAGTAAAAGGTAATTCTCTAAAAAGTTAGTTAATTACTTTACATGTCTGTAGATCTTGCCTTTCATGCAAGATAATCATTGGGCCTTTATTAGATAGGGCTAGAACGCCAAAGAATATTTTGGGCTTACACATTCTGACCCAAGTGGTCTGGTGAATGTAAAGGTCAAATAAAGTCATGAATATTTCGTCACTCTAGTTGATGATCATTCAAGGTACAAGTATCTTTACCTAATACAACATAAGTCTAAATTTTTGAAATGTTCAAGAAAATTAAGACTAAAGTTAAAAAAAAAAAAAGATTAGGTAATTAAATCTATCAAGATATTATGATCAGATCATAATAGAAAGTACAGGAACCTTGCGTATTAAAACTAATTGATAGAAAATGGGTTTTTATCCCAATTATCGTAATACCAAGTGCAATTTTGTGAAATTGGGCTGCAAGAGGAGAAACAAGACCTTGTTAGACATGGTCACATTAGTAATGAGTTACACACCATTACCATACTCCGGTTAGGAAATGCAATAGAGATTGCATGGTGAACATGATTCCCTCTAAAAATGTCTACGAGACAATTTTAAAGATTATAGAAGAGTAGTAAAGCTGGTTTACAAGACTTCACAATTTGGGAATGTTAAGCTCACATGTTGAAACAAGCCTAAAAAGCTTGTATATGTTCAAAGATAAGCCTAAGTGTAGGCCACCCCTAAGGAGTATAAAGTGGTCTTTTATGTAGTTCTAAAACGAATAAGGTATTTGTATGACAAATATCAATTTTATAAGAAATGTCAAATAAAAGACTACAAACCTTTAATAAGGTGAGATAGTGTTAATAAATTGGTTCCAAGAGAAGCCACTAAATAGTTAACAAAAGTTGTTAACAATTTAATTATATTTGAAAGTCAAATGGATCCTAGTCATGAATTGGATAAGCCTCATCGTAGTGGGAGAGTTATGAGATGACTCAACCTTTACAAGGACTTAATTGAAGCCCAAATTGTCATGTTAGATGACAAAGTTGAAGGTTTATTACTCTCAAAGTGAGACTAATGGCAAAGAGTTAGAACAAATAGGAGAAAGTAGACTAAGAGTAAACTTTCTCACTTGTTGTCATACTAAAGTCTGTGAGTATTATTTAATTCATTGTTGCATATGGGATATGAAAATGAATGTTTAGAATTCTTTTATGAAAAGAAATCTTAGATAATGCATCTACACAAATCAATCAGATATGTTTATTTTCAAAGATCAAAAGCAAAAGGTTTGCGAAATAGTAAAGGTTTATTTATGAAATGAATTTTACCATTAGATCTGTGAATATAAGGTTTGATAAAAGTATCAAAATCTATGACTTTGGATAAATATTAATGAAGCTTGTATAGACAAGAAAATCAATAATGGCTTAGTGGATTTTTCTCATGTTTTATGTTGGTGATATTTTTACCCATTATGAATGATGTAAGATGTCTAACATAAAACGTTGATTCAGTAACCAATTCCAAATAAGTGATTTGGAATGACTCAGTATATTTTAAATGTCCAAAATGAAGATTTTAAGGACAAAATGTTAACCTTGTCTCAAACATCTTATATTGACAAAATTGTTGTCAAATATTTGATTTTTATGTCTAAGAAAGTGTATCTTAAGACACCTCAAATGTTGAGAGTATATGATATGCATAAATGAGACTGAACATTTAATATACAATTGGTTAGCATATATTAGTTAAACGAATGGTATGACCATTGAGTAGAAAATTAAAAACTTTCTCAAATTATCTATGGATGATGAGAAATTTTTGTGTATGCAGTTAAAGATTTGATCTTTAGAAGATACACTGGTTCTTGCAAAGATTTAGGAAATCTATGTAAAAATAAATCTTACCCTAGGTGGTGGAGTATGGTATATAAGTTAAATTGTTTTGCTTGTGAAGCAAGAAAATGACTTGTATGACTCAAATAGTTCCTTAAAGATCTGAAAGGTGTTTCAGATATGATTTAGTCTATCCTCTGTATTATGATAATACTAGTGCAAAGACTAATATTAAGGAAATTAGAAAACACCAATGTATAGGGAATCATATCGAGAGAGAGAAAGCATCATGGTAGTGACCAAGATGGCTTTTAACGGCAGTTCTTTGGATCTATATAAAGAGACTCTCCAGGCTAAAGTGTTTGAGGGTCACCTAGAATGTCTAGGATTACGAGACATGTCTCATCTTTGCTAGGGCAAATGGGAGAACATGTTGGGTATAGAGTATGCCCTAGGATACATGTCTCGCCGGCTTTAGTGCAAGGGGGAGATTGTTGGGATTTATGCCCTAAAGCCTCGTAATTAATAATAATTTTGATTATTTTATTTTCAATATAATATTATCCATTATATGAAAAATTCATAGTTATTAGTGTAATCTTGAACAGTATGTGGTTGACATACGAGAGGATCATGTTCAAGAAATAACCTAAAGGGTCATAGTATATGGATAAGGTTAGGTGTCTTATCCTGGTAACACTATTGATACGGCCCACTTTGTAATAGTTACAAATGATTTGATCCAAATCATTCATGTAGAGACATGTGAGTGGGGGTATCTTATACAATGAGTTTGTATAAGACTGGACCACGAAATATTTAATCTCTCTTTATAAATTCATTAATTGAGAAGATTAATATTTCATCAGGATGATCATATGCGACTCGATCTTAATCCTGAGTGAGTTATGAACTCCTGCCTGTGAGGGTTTGTCCTTTGATTTGCATGGGTGAGAGTGGCTTTTGTAGCCGATTCAATATGCCTACCATTTTGGGGACTTGACCAAATAGGGAGCTGGGAACATAATCTCACAAGATAGAATTCACTCCTTCCCATATAGGGTAAGTAGATGAGTAGTTCCCTTAAATGCTGATTTCGGGATTGAACAATGGGGCCCCACCCTCTCATTGGCCCGAGAGGGACTTAGTTTATAATTAGATTATAAACATATTGTTCATTAGAGAATCAGTGGTACTTAAGGTGCACGATGTAATTATAGGGGTAAAACGGACTTTTGACCCAACTGTAATTACGAACAACTCGTGAAGGATCGACTTGCATGTAATGATTATATCTATGGACACAACTTGTCCTACAGTGCATAAGAGTGCAACTCTAGGTCTTAGTGAAGTGACCTATAGTTAATGAATGAAAATTAATTAATTAAAGAGTTTAATTAATTAATTTTATATCATTGGAGCTTATAATCTGTAGGTCCATAAGGTCCCCTTGCTAGCTCATAGTAACACTAAAAGATCAATTTAGTTGAAAGAAAAATTTGAAATGTTCAAATTAATATTTAATTTGAAGTGTTCAAATTAATATTTAATATATTAGATATATTAAATATAAAAGAGGAAAATATATTTATTGTATTTGATACATTAAATATTAAAATTTGAAATGTTCAAATTTAATATTTAATTTGAAGTGTTCAAATTAATATTTAATATATTAGATATATTAAATATAAAAGAGGAAAATATATTTATTGTATTTGATACATTAAATATTAAAATAATTAATATATATTTGATATATTAAATAAAAGATATTTATAGAATTTGAATAAGATTCAAATAAATAAATATCGTAGGAGATTTGAATGAGATTCAAATAAATAAAAGATATATTTTAATATATTAGATATTAAAATATAATATTTTAATAATGGCAAAGATCTTCTATTGGTCTCTATAAATAGAACCCTTGGGTTGAAGCATTATGAACAACACACATCTCCTCAAAGAGAGAATTAGAGAATTATCTCTAAACCTCTTCCTCTTTAATCCCTTGAGGATTTTCTTTCAAGAGGCTCCCACAAGCCTTGATCTTTTGTTAGAGTCATAGCAAGGAAGACTTTGTGGAGGAGATAAAGACCCGCCAGAAGAATCTCCATAATATTATTTTCAAGGTATTTATTGCTTAACCTTTTTATTTTAGTTTAATTCTAAATAAATCAAAGACGATTCCTATGCTTCCGCTGTGGGTTTAATTCGATTATTCCCTTCATAATTAACTATAGTACTTAATTAATCTAAGAACCCCAATCCCTGTGGATGACCCTGGCCACTATTATTGCAAAATATTTAGAGGTTCGGTTTTTTATAAATTTAATCTTGATAGGACCTTCGACAAGTCTTTTTATCAACTTTTTCCTATTAGGTTTAACCTTTAGTCTCACTTTGAGGGCAATAAGCCTTCAACTTTGTCATCTAACATAACAACTTGGGCTTCAATTAGTGTAACGACCAGACTTTTCCTATTAGAGACGTTCTAGGAATGTTACTACATGCATGCTAATGAAATTTAAAAATCTTTAATAATAGACAAAAAGAATTAAACATTTTGCTAAACAATCAAAATATTTTAGTTTGGGATCCCTTTTAAAATCATTACAAAACATAATATGAATTAAAACATTAAATCAATTGAAATAATTTCACAACATATCATTTACTAACACAATATTTTTTAATAATACACAATCTAAATGCGGAAATCATGCTCCTTTAAGTCACTTATGACCCTTTTAGCAATCTACCCTATCAATCGCCTAGAATATGTCTTTGCCTTTACCTGAAAAGAAAAACATTTTTGAAAAAGGATGAGTATTTAAAATACTCAATAAGTGACCTCACTACCGGAGTCAGGATATGTAAACACATACAAAATGATTTTTAAAACTTTTCTTCTAGTGGGACCAAAAACCTTTTCATAGTGTAAACGTTTCCCTTTAACTTTTCTCTTCGGCCTAATGTGGACAATTAACCCATCCTAACATTCCCTTTTCATTTAACCCTTTTGGGTTCCTTTTCATTTAACCTTTTCAGTTCCTTTTCATTTAACCATTTTTGGGTTCCTTTTCATTTAGATGTAGATCTATAAATTTTAGGAGGGTAATTGCCACAGCCTTCGTAAGCATTTTATCATGAAAACACACATGCATGCATGAGGTCCCAAAGCATTTTAAATTTTCATCCAATGATGCAACATAAAGCACATTCTCACATGCAACATAAAGCAACATTCTCACATAATTCAATCATAAACCATATCTCATGCATCACAACCACAAGGAAAAACATTCATGAAAACTTTGTCTTAAAAAAAAAAGATTTTTTTTTTCAATTCGGTTCCAACTTGCATTTAAGCAACTGGCAAAAGTCCTTTACCTTAACCGATAACTCAAAAACTATCTTGGCTCAACTTAAAAGTTCCTTTGATCAACTTGAATTAATTTGCAAAACTAAGGACTTTAACCATACTAATTGTAAAACTTAATTTAAAAGCTATTAATCAATCCATTCGATATTTAAAAAGAGTTAACAACTAGTCCTTACCCAATACCGTTCTTAAAGTTGGTTTGAACAATCTGAAACTAGTTCGAGAAAAAATGGCCCCAAGTTTTTGTTGGATTTTTTTTCCTTGAACAACCCAAACAATTCTTAAACCCGAAGTCACCTTTAAAACTTATATTCTTCAATTTTCAACAAAATACGAACTTGATTCTTGCTAATTCGACTCCGATTAAACTCGATTTTGTGGTTCCAGAGTCATTGGGCCATAGGTGTTTGAAATTAAGTTCAATAGATGTGTGGGTTTTGAAACTAAAGCAGATCGAGTTCGTTAGTGCTACTGTTGTTGCGTGGGACACATCCGAACATTGCCGACATCATAGATCTGATTAGTGGAATGGAGAAATCGCACAAGGGAGCTCAACGTTGTCATGGGTCTATGCAGTCGCCGGAAGCTTTTGTTTGAAGATTTAAAGTCGCTGCTTGTAGAAGAGACTATCGGCCCATGTTGCGCATGAGAAGGAAGCATCTATTGGAATTCTATTATTGCTGTTGTGAGGTCGTCGGAGATTTGAGGTCACACTAGAGAAGATGAAGGTGTCGTCGACATGAGTGCTACTGTGTGTGGTCGATGAAAAAGATGTCGAACACCAGCTCGTCGGAATGGAAGAAGAAGAAGAAGAAATCAAAGATGAGGTTGTTGGTGTGCGTGAGATGAAGAAGAAGAAAAAGACATGAAGACATGAAGAAATGGCCATTGGCGTGGGGTTGAAGAAGGAGATGATGATGGTGAGAAGAAGGCGGCTAATGGTAGGGGTGTTCAAAAAACCCGATGACCCGAAAAACCCGATCAACCCAACTCAATTCAACGGTTTGGGTTGGGTTATCAACTTGTTTGGGTTGGGTTGGGTTCAAACAAATGGAAACTTTATGGGGTGGGTTGGTTCGTGGGTTCACCAAAAAAGAGTTTGGGTTGAACCGAACCAACCCGAACTTCTTATTAATTTAAAAAAATAATTTTTTTACTTATATTACAACTATATGTACATATATTTATTTTAATTTTATAATTATTTTTAGATTATTTATTATTCAACAACTTTTTAAAATAAGTTTTTGAGTCTTTGGAAGGTAAAAATTCATGATATAAATTGAAATTGAATTGCTAATCTTAATTCAATATTTAAAAATAAATAAATATATATTTTATATATAAATACTTAACTTTTTCTTAAAATAAAATTTTGAGTTTATAACCCGACCAACCCGAACCAACCCAACCCAAATATTTCATGGTTGGGTTGGGTTGGGTTCATTATTTAATAAGAGTTGTTTGGGTTGAAGAAATTTGCAACCCGAATAATTGGGTTGGGTCTAAAACGTGCCTCAACCCGACCCAACCCAACCCACGAACACCCCTAGCTAATGGGGCTTCATGAAGAGGAAGATGAGTAAGAGAGAGAGAAACCTAGGTTTGGGGTTCTTAATTTCCTTTTATTTTCCTTTTTTTTTTAATTCCCTTTTCTTTTCCTTTTCCCTCTTCTCTCATTTTCTCCAAAATTTTGAAATTCCAAACAATTTGGACACATATCTTGAGGGATTAAAAAAAAGGGCTTTTCAATCTTGAATTAAAAAAAAACCAAAGAAAGACTTAATTTTAAAATTAAGAATTTGAAAGTCAACTAAAAACACTCTCATTCAAGATTCAAGAATTAAATTACTTCAACTAATTCACTAAAATCGAATTTCTCAAATTTAAACTGCAACCAATAATTCCAATGAATCCAATCAAAACTAAACCAAACCTAAATCAATTAAATAGGGATTGAGGCCAAAATATACTTCAAAATTGGAAAATTAATATATATTGTCTGAAATGCGGAATATTACAATTAAGTGCTTGTAAATGTTGAGTCATCTTATAACTCTCCCATTATGATGAGGCTTATCCAATTCATGACTAGGATCCATTTGACTTTCAAATGTAATTAAATTATTAACAACTTTTGTTAACTATTTAGTGGCTTCACTTGGGACCAATATATTAACAATATCTCACCTTATTAAAAGTTTGTGGTCTTTTATTTGACATTCCTTATGATATTTGACATACAAATACCTTATTCTTTTTAGGGCTAGATAAAAGATCATTTTGTTACTCTTTAGGAGTAGCCTACACTTAGGTGTATCTTTTGAATATATACAGTCTTTTTGAGCTTGTTTCAGCATATAAGCTTAACATTCCAAAATGGTGAAGTATTGTAAACTAGTTTTACTACTCTTCTATAATCTCAAAATTGTCTCGTAGACACTTTTGGAAGGAATAATGTTCACTATGCAATCTCTATTGCATATTCTAACCAGAGTTTTGTAATGGCGTGTAACTCACTATTGATATGACCATATCCAACAAGGTTTTGTTTCTGATTTTACAGTACAATTTCACATAAATGTACTTGGTATTTAAAATAATTGAGATAAAAACTCATTTTCTATCAATTTGTCTTAGTACGCAAGGTTCATGTACCTTGAATGATCATTAATGAGAATGATGAAATATTCATGATTTTATTTGGCCTTTACATTCACCAGACCACTTGGGTCAGAATGTGTAAGCCCAAAGTATTCTTTGGCCTTCTAGCTTTATCTAATAAAGACCCAATGATTATCTTGTATGAAAGACAAGGTCTACAGACATGTAAAGTAATTGATTCTAACTTTTAGAGAATTACCTCTTACTAGATTTTTTTATTCGTAGTTGATGTTAATCAATCTTAAATGCCAAAGTCAAGTATCATTTTTTAGGAGAAAACAATGTCTTTCTATTATAGATTCTATAATCCTAAATATCTCAATATTTTGTAGTATAATATATGTCAATATTTTAATATATACAAATTGTTCCTATTTACAGCTAAATGTATTCTCAAACATTTTTGAAAATATAACCTTTAATACTTTATAGTAATTCATACTATATGAACTTTTTAGTAATAAAGTTTGAGAAATTGAATTTCTCTTATGGTTATTAAAAACACAATATTCAACATTAAGTAACAATTATTATTTAATGACATCTTAATGTCTTCCACTATACTAACTGAGATGAGCTTCCTGGTGCCAAATTGTAGAAATTATTCTACATGTTAAGTATTTTTCAAGAATTACATATTAAATGTAATGAAACATAAATCTTGATAGTAGATCTTATATCGACTATCTAGGTGGCATTATTTATATTCCACCAAAAATCCAGTAAGTCAAATTTTCTTTCATTTATATTTTTCTTCCCATAGACATATTTAAAAAATTCCTCTCATTATGACTGTCCTGGCTAATTTAGAAACTATTTCCTTATATATAACTTCAGTCATTTGATTTATTTTCTTGAATTTTTGTAATAGTTAAATTCGAGATCATTTAGACAATTATCTAAATTTAGTTTCTATTGACTTCAACATCTCATATGTTGTCATTTTTTTTAATCTTCTAAGCATAACATCTAACATGTCAACTAGGAGATACGTACAAGCTATCTTGTTTACTTTTGATTCATTAATCATGTGCTTCATGAACAATGCAATTAACATTGGCAACAGGTTTTGAGAACATTTCTCAATAACGAAAAATTCAAAATTTTACACTGCCATTATAGTGTTAACATTACTTTTCCAAGTAATAAAATTTTCTCAATTATGACTTATCAGTAATAAAATTAAAATTGAGAGAAATAGTTATAATATTGAAATATATCAAACATTTTATTTAACATTATGCAAACAATTATCCATTCAATTTTAGCATAGAAGTCAAACAATTTGAAAAATGAACCCCATAAATCATTTCTAATGTTATGGTACCTTAGTGAGTTAGAACAAATGCCGTCGTAGGGTAGGTCAACTGTTCTTTCACTAAATTGAGACAATCTCAACTAAGCATTATACCAGAATAACTCTTATTCCTATAATATTTAGTTACCATTAATTTGGTCAAAGACATTATTAACAACCTTAATAAGCCCATTTGTAAGTGTGACCCATCATTTTAGATCCCGTAGTTTTATCCTAACAAGTGCTACCGTAGGGTAGGTCAAGTATTGGAAACAAAACCACAATCCTATCATTCTCAAGAGTTCACCCTGATATTGACCTATGCAAACACCTTCCGTAGGGGGATGGTCCAAAAGCCACCACGAGGCCCTACATGAATCTCACGATGTGAACCAATGATGGAGACCATAGGATCTATTTACACATTTCGTTCTCCTAGTTACTATAATACTTTCTCTAGAAATTCACCCTGATATTGACCCATACAAACACCTTTCGTAGGGAGGATGGTTCAAAAGCCGCCATGAAGCCCTGCATGAATCTCACGATGTGAATCAATAATAGAGACCACAGGATATCTCGACATATGTCCTTCTCGTACTAAGTATTTTGAAATAGAATTTTCTATTACTTAGACAAATTATGCTAATCTCATTTATCTAAGTTCCTCAATCTACCTTTTCATAACCCTTATGTTGGTTAGATTGATTTTGATATGAATTACCAAGTTTTAAACTATTTAAAAACTAATTACATTATGTTAATGAAATAAAATAAAATTTGACTAATTCAACTCCCAAGTCAGTTCCCAGTTAGAAGTGTTCCCTTTTGATCAACTTAAATACCCTAGTCTAGATAGAACCTTCCATAGACAGAATTCCCTCATAGTCAATTTTTATTTCAAAAAAATAAAATCATTAGTCTTTAATTAACTATTAATTATTAGATTAATGAACCTAAGTGAATTTATAAATAAATGTTTTAAATCCTATTAAAAATTAATTCACTTGGATAATCTTAAAATTCTATCATTTTAAACCATTTTAAAACAAAAATAAAAGAATATCCTAAATTCTAATCCAATTAGAAACAAAATAAGATAAACTAATTTTAAACTATTTTAAACTAGAATTAAGAATATCTTTAATAAAAGGAAACCCTAATCTCACTAGGAAAATATGCATTCTAATTAAGAAATCAAATATCCTAATTTAATTTTCGAATCAATTTCCAAATATAACAATTATAGTCAAAGATATGGAAAATATAAACTAATTAGGAAAACATCTTATCTCTATTAGGAAACAACCTATACAAAATTTCCAAATATAACAATTATACTAAAAAATAAGATAAGATGCATGATCATGCCTAACCTATGGTGAGATTTTAATCTAAATGACATATTTTATGCAACAAACAATTTAATTTAAAACATACATCACATGCATAATTAAATCAAAACTATCAAAATTGACTGGCATATTTGGCATCTAGAAATTAAAGACTAAATTCAAAATTACAAATTTTGAATTTTCAAGACATATCTTGATCTTCAATTTCTTTCCTTTTAGAATAATCCAAATTTAGGGTTAAGGAAACCCTAAATCTCTTCTTTCTTTAATAGCATCCTTGGCTAGAAAATATTAATATATATGCCGCGGATTAAGCGAGTGACGAGAAGCCTTGTCGGCGGTCAATTGCTTGAACAAGTGCCAGCTGTGACTTACATGGAAACAAGATCTTCACAAAAAGAATATATAATCGCCGCGGAAAAGTCATTCCGTGTCTATACCATACATTGCTATTTGCTTCAACCTATTGGAACTCACCCACCGAATGAAAAACATAGCCCACTTCAAAGGAAAAAAAAAATAAACAACAGGCATGTGTACCCAAACTTATGATTTCAAAGGCAGGGTGGGGCATGCTTGAATCAATTGCTTACTTGATATCTATATATATATATATATATATATATATATATATAACATCAGACAGATGGATTTGAACTTCATGCAAGTAGTGTGCTTCAGACTTTTTTTTTTTATTTAACTAAATGGACCGTTCGGCAGCCGGAACATATTTTCCTTCATCATCGTTCTTCTTCTCCCAATTACAATAATAGTTAAAAAGCAAATTACAAAAAACCATAAACCCATAAGGGTTTTACAATTGATCTAATAAAAACTATTAAACCTAATGCCCAAATAACCTAAATAGTCAATTTACAAACCAATATATATCACATATATGAAATTAAAAATACCCACTATTACTAACTTTAATTCTAAATAAATATCAAAGATAGCTCTGATACCAATTGAAGGGAATAATCGAATTAATTAAACCCACAATGGAAGCGTTGGAATCGACTTTGATTTTATTTTATAATTAAACGAAAAAATAATTTTAGGCTAAGCAATAAATACCTTGACTTAAATATAGAAAATATTATGTAGGGTCTTTTTCTCCTTGTACTCCAACTCCAATGAGGTTGAATTCCAAGACTTCCACAAAGTATTCCTTACTATGACTCGAATAAAGGACCAAAAAGGTTTTTGGAAATCTTCTTGAAAATAGAGGAGGGAATGAGAGGAGAATTTCAAGAGTTCTTTTCTCTTGTGAAAAATGCACAAATGGCTCACCCCTAGGGTCCTATTTATAGTGGCCTAGGGTAAATAATTAAATAATATATTTTCATATCTAATATAGTTAAATATATTTATCTAACTAGTTTGAATCTTATTCAAATCTTTCTAAATTCTCCTTCCTTAATTGAATTCAGATCAAATTTAATAAATATCTTTTCTTTAATGTATCTTAATATATTAATAATTTCTTTGATATTTAATGTATCATATACAATAAATATGTTTTATCTTATTTAATATATCAAAATATATTAAATTTTAATTTGAACATTTCAAAATTTTCTCTCAACGAAATTGATCCCTATTTGTTCATATGAGCTAGCAATGGGACCTTATGGACCTACAGATTATAAGCTCCTATTATACAAAATCAATTAATTAAACTCTTTAATTAATTAATTTTCATTCATTAACTATAGTTCACTTCACTATAAGCCTAGAGTTGCACTCTTATGCACTGTAGGACAAGTTGTGTCCATGGATATAATCACTACATGCAAGTCAATCCTCACGAGTTGTTAGTAATTACAGCTAGGTTAAAAGTTCGTTTTACCTCTGTAATTGCATATTGTACCTTAAGCATCACTGATTCTCTAATGAACAATTTGTTTATGATCTAACCATAAACTAAGTCCCTCTCGGGCCAGTGAGAGGATGAGGCCCCATTGTTCAAGTCCCGAAATCAGCACTTAAGGGAACTACTCATATGCTTACCCTATATGGGAAGGAGTGAATTTCATCATGGGAGATTATGTTCCCAGCTCCTTATTTGGTCAAGTTCCCAAAATGGTAGCCATATTGAATCGGCTACAAAAGTCACTCTCACCCATGCAAATCAAAGGACAAGCCTCACAGGCAGAAGTTTATAACTCACTTAGGATTAAGATCGAGTCATATATGATCATTCTAATGAAATATTAATCTTCTTAATTAACGAATTTATGAGAGATTAAATATTTCGTAGTCTAGTCCTATACAAACTCATTGTATAAGATACCCCCATGTACATGTCTCCACATAAATAATTTGGATCAAATCATTTGTAACAATTACAAAGTGAGCTGTATCAATAGTGTTACCAGGATAAGGCACCAAACCATAAACTAAGTCATGCTTGGGAAAAAAAACAGAACTGAAATAAGAGGAGAAATCGTGAGGAACATAATTGAAGAGAATCTGGGTTAACCGAGAGTTAAAAATTTTATTGAATAATGTAAAATCTGTACAACTGTTGGGATTAAAGCCTCGTAATTAATGATTTATTTAATAATTAATAAAAAATTTGATTATTTTATTTACAATATAATATTATCCATTATATGAAAAATTCAAGTTTTATTAGTGTAATCTTGAACAATATGTGGTTGACATATGGGAGGATCATGTTCAAGAAATAACCTAAAGGGTCATAGTATATGGTTAAAGTTGGGTGCTTTATCCTAGTAACACTATTGATACGACCCACTTTGTAATAGTTACAAATGATTTTATCCAAATCATTCATGTAGAGACATGTGAGTGAAGGTATCTTATACAATGAGTTTTTATAAGACTGGACCACGAAATATTTAATCTCTCTTTATAAATCCATTAATTGAGAAGATTAATATTTTATCAGGATGATCACATGCAACTTGATCTTAATCTTGAGTGAGTTATGAACTCCTATCTGTGAGGGCTTGTGATTTGATTTGCATGGGTGAGAGTGGCTTTTCTAGCCAATTCAATAAGCCTACCATTTTGGAGACTTGACCAAATAGGGAGCTGGAAACATAATCTCACAAGATGGAATTCATTCATTTCCATATAAGGCAAGTAGATGAGTAGTTCCCTTAAGTGCTGATTTAGGGACTTGAACAATGGGGCCCCACCATTTCACTGGCCCGAGAGGGACTTAGTTTATGGTTTGATCATAAGCAAATTGTTCATTAGAGGATCAGTGGTACTTAAGGTGCAAGATGTAATTACAGTGGTAAAATGGACTTTTGACCAAGCTATAATTATGAACAACTCGTGAAGGATGGACTTGCATGTAGTGATTATATCCATAGATACAACTTGTCCTATAGTGCATAATGGTGCAACTTTATGTCTATAGTGGAGTGACCCTAGAGTTAATAATGAAAATTAATTAATCAAAGAGTTTAATTAATTAATTTTGTATCATTGGAGCTTATAATTTGTAGGTCCATAAGGTCCCCTGCTATCTCATAGTAACACTAAAAGATCAATTTAGTTGAAAGAAAAAATTGAAGTGTTCAAATTAATATTTAATATATTAGATATATTAAATATAAAAGAGGAAAATATATTTATTGTATTTGATACATTAAATATTAAAATTTGAAAAGTTCAAATTAATATTTAATATATTAGATATATTAAATATAAAAGGAGAAAATACATTTATTGTATTTGATACATTAAATATCAAAATAATTAATGTATATTAGATACATTAAAAAAAAGATATTTAAAATTTTTGAATAAGATTCAAATAAATAAATAACCTAAGAGATTTGAATGAGATTCAAATAAGTATAAGATATATTTTAATATATTAGATATTAAAATATAATATTTTAATTATGACAAAGATTTACCCTTGGTCTCTATAAATAAGATCATTGGGTTGAGCCATTAGACAGAACACATATCTGATAGCACTCAAAAGTGTGTTATTTGTAGGCTTAGGTTTGTGTTGGTTGTGTATGTTTATAATGAGCTTTCATGCATTTATTTATCTATTTTGTAGATTTCGAACAATTTGAGCTAAACCGGACTTTTAAAGCTATTTGGAGCTTAATTAGAGCTTAAAGACACATTTTGGAGCAAAGAAGATAAGTAGAAGAAGTATTACAAGTGAGAAAACCCGAGGGTATAGCGTCGAGACACTATATTACAGCATTGAGACGCTACGAATTGAAAATTATTTTTTTTACTATTACAGTGTTGAGATGCTACTATTATAGCGTCGCGACGCTATGTAGCATTGAGACGCTGCTGTCACAGCGTCTCAACATTGTCCCGATTTTATAAAAAGGAAATTTGACCTACGGATTGAGGGAGCCGTTTTTGAGAGCCTAGAACCCTAATTTCAACAAAGAGCACTGTTTTGGGACCTAGAGAGCACTTTGAAGAGCTATGGAGGGGACTCAAAGCTCGAGATAGTGGGACATCACGACGGAAACAAGTATTGGCATATGTTGCCCAGTTTTTTCTCTTTTCCCTTTACTTTGTTTCTTGAACTTTAGAATTTATTATCTTGAATATTGGATGTAATTTTGAGTATTTTTGACTCTTGGATGATTGTACGTTTAAACTTTGTTTGGTTTTTTGAAGTGTATTATATTGTAATGCCTTTTATGCATCTCGAATCAATTTTCTAAGCTTTTGGCCATAGCTTTGCATGTTAGGTTAAATTTAGCTTGAGAAAGTAAATTTAACTAAAGAACTTAGATGCATGACTAGGATTAATCTATTGCATGAGAATGAATAGGTTAATATTAGAAGCCATTAAAAGAATTTCATAATGCCATGTTTAAGTGTAGAAATAGACCGCGAGGTTGATTTACTACTTTACATGAGTTCAATTGGGTTTGAAAGAGTCAATTGCATATTTTAGTAATTCTTGGCTTAAGGTTGTTGCATACTCTACAATTCTTTAATCGAATTCATAGTTGCACTTCATGTAATGCAATTTTCACTAGTCTCTCTAAATGGACTCCAACCTTTGTAAATAGTTAATTTAGTTTAATCTTGTTTCATTCCAAAGTTAGGTTCTTTAAATAAAAGTAGGCATGAGTAACTATGGTACTTAATTAATCTAAAAACTTCAATCCCTGAGATCGACCTTGGCCACTACTACTGCAAATTATAAAGGTCTGGTTAACAATTTTATTTGATAGAGCATTCGACAAGCTCTTTATCAATATCTCCTCAATAGAGAATTAAAGAATTCTCTCTAAACCTCTTCATCTCCAATCCCTTGTGGATTTTCTTTCAAGAGACTCCCACAAGCCTTGGTCCTGTGTTCGAGTCATAGCTAGGATGACTTTGTGGAGGAGATAAAGACCCACCAGAAATATCTCCATATTTAATCCAAGTAAGTTTGCTTAACCTTATTTTTTAGTTTAATTTTAAATAAAATCAAAGACGATCCAATGTTTTTGCTGCAGAGTGAAACGTTCATTCCTTCAACAACATGGGAACTTCTCAAGAACACAAATCAAATTCTATAAATCAACTTCAATACAAACGGAACAACTAAAGGCATGATGTAAATGATGAAGGTCTTTAGTACTGGGAAAAATAGAATTAAAAATTGCAAAGCTAATAATGCTAAACAAGACTCGATTATAACCTTTCAATCGAATTCCCTTTTCCTCTTTCGAGCTAAGGGGAATCTTCACAACCTAAAGATGAACCAAAGGTTGGATTCTGGGATTTCTCGAGAATAGAACAGAAAAACAAAGTGAAGAACGGCAGGAGAGATCGACCAAATGAATCGTGGACTTTTTGCATGTAGAACAAATGTGTTCTTCCTTCCTCTTGTGCTCCTTTTTAATCTCTTTTCTTCTAGGGTTTCCTTCTTGGTGTCCCTCTGACTTGTGAGTCCTAGATTCACTCTTGATTTGGTGGAACAGATATCTCTTTTTTGCAATCCTCTAATTACCCGAATTTTCTCTTTCCTTGTCCGATTACTGTAGCAATTGGTCAGTAATCATCTAGCAATTGCCCATTTCTTATCAAATTGCAGCCAAAAACACTTTATTAGCGCAAATCTTTTGTTTTCCTTTCATTTATTGATTTTAATATACTTTGGAAGATTCATGATGCTCTTGTTGGAATTTGAATGATTTTATAAAAAGAATTGCTAATAAACCCAAGCATAACCTCCATTTATGAGTTGAATAATTCTCAATTATGAAAATTATCAACATCTTAGCTACAAGTCAAGAATAACAACAAGGGAGCATGTATTATGTTACATTAAAAAAATTATCTACATGTTTACCTTTTTGTGGATTATGATATTCTCTTCTACATTGAAAATATTTGCAAATGTTGCAAATGTAAATTAAAAAAAGTTGAAAACAAATCAAAGTGAAAAAAGAAAAGGAAGAAAATAAAATAAAAATTTTAAAAAAAAAGGAAAAGGAAACGTGAAAAGGAAAGAATTTTTTTTTTTGAAAAAAAGAAGTCTAAAAAAAAGTGTGTTTGCCATACACACTATAAAAAATTAAATTTTTTGGACTTGCCCCATTCTCCAGTGTGAAGATCAAAGCGGCAACCAAACTTGCCTCCACTCACTCTTTGTTGATGTGAATTTATGGAAGACTCACTTTCTATATTTATAGCAGAGGAAAAGATAAAATTACATCTAATTTAAATCCAAAGATAAGGCCAAGAAGATCAAATCAAAACCAATTTGAATCCAAAAATCATATAGGATTCAAATTTTGGGATATTAAATATAGAATTTTGAGATGAGTTGACTACAAACTCAAATTCAAGTTCTATTCCAAAATTCAAACCAAAATTGGGTAGGATTTCATCTTAAATCAAAATTTGGCATATCTTATCTCAAATTAAAAATTGACTGTAAGCCAATTAAAATTCTATTCCAAATCCAAAGTTGAAATTGGGTAGAAATTTATCTCACAAAGCAAAATTTAGGCATAATCCAAAATTTATCCTAAATCAAACTTTGATAAAATTAATTCTATCCAAATCAAAGTCATGGTAGAATTTCATTTTTATGTCAAAAAGCAAAATTTTGGCATAATCTAAATTTTATTCTAAATCAAAATTTGATAAAATTAATTCTATCCAAATCAAAGTCATGATAGAATTTCAATTTTATCTCAAAAAGCAAAATTTGGGCATAATCCAAATTTTATCCTAAATCAAAATTTGATAAAATTAATTCTATCCAAATCAAAGTCATGGTAGAACTTCAATTTTATCTCAAAAAGTAAAATTTGGGCATAATCCAAAATTTATCTCAAATCAAAATTGGAGCAAATTTCAAATTTCATTGCAAGTTCAAACAAAAATTGGGTAAAATCTAAATCCAATTCCAATTTCAAGTAAAATTTTAACCTTGCCCCAAGTTCAAATTTTGAATTAAGGTAGAACATAAATTCTACTAAGTTCAAATCAGAATTTTATGCCAGACAAGAAAATCAAAGTATTGACCCAAATTCATATTTTGATAATTGACAAAAAAGTGTGTCAAAACAAAAAAAAAATATTCAAAATTATGAAAGATTTCATATTTTGATTAAATTGACACATCAAATGGAGTCCAAATTAGGATCAAACATCTTAAATTTTGAGATTCACTTACACATACTATTGAATAAATCTCGAAAAGGGGGCATTTGTTGGAATAGAAATTTTGGCCAATTAGAAATTGGCATGTCATTACTTAATTAGGAATTGATTAAATTTGCAAGCATCCCTAAATTAAATTATGATAAATCCAAATATGCAATTGGATTATATGAAATTTGTGTCAATTTAGACAAAACCCAAATGAGAGGCCCTAATCTAGCAAAGTCTCAGCCTAAAGGGCTAGACCCAAAGTCAACCAGGCCCAGTCCAAAGGGGTTTTAGGCCCAAGGCCAACCAGACTTAGTCCAAGTCAGGTCCAAGCCCACTTGGGGCCCTAAGGAATTCTATAAATAAAGAACTTCCCTCTCCATTTGAAGGGTTCAGAAGTTAAAAATCTAAGAGAGAAGACTTAAAGATCATTCAAAAAATAAAGACTAGAAGACTCATTAAACTCTTGAAGATCAAACACTCTCTGAACCAAAGCCTTGAAGACTAAAAGACTTTGAAGATCGAGAACAAGTTGCAAAGCCCTCGAGACAAATTCATATTTGAGAACAAGATGTAAAGCCCTCGAAACAAATCCACATTCGAGAACAAGCTGCAAAGCCCTCGAGGCAAATCTACACTCGAGAACAAGCTGTAATGCCCCGAGATAAATTCACATTCAGGAACAAGCTGCGAAGCTTTCGAGACAAAATCTATGTTCGAGAACAAGTTGCAAAGCCCTCAAGGCATTTGTACATGAGAGAGAAAGAATTAGAGAATAAATATTAGAGATTGTACTTTACTACTTTCAAATCAATAAAAATTAAATTCATTTTCACATGTCTCATCTCTTTGTTGAAATTATGTGTGAACAATAACTTTTATAAAAAAATTTATTCATGAAATTTTTTTTTATTCATGGACATGTAATTAAATTCTTTAATTTTTTTTAATGCTTCAAAATGAAACTATACCATTCCACATAACACACATTTATTACTGTTATGGGTGAAATTGGACCATAAAGATAAGCACGAATAAAATGAAAATCGAAGGGCAAATAGAGCAAAAAAGTCCAACATAGACTAAAACGAACCAAAACGCAGAAGGACCAGGGCACCAAACGAAAGAGAGAAAGGAAACTTGGGCTGAAGCCCAAGTTCCCTGGTCGGCCTCATACGGGGCATGCACCTAACTGCCCCCGATTTATGTGATCCTGGTTCAACCCACTATGGTCCTCCTTTGACCTAATTTGAAAAAGAGTCAGCAAAAACCTTAAAATGGTCAAATAAATATCCCTTTTCAAGTTAAAGAAGGTAAGTTCTTCCTCATTCTCAAAAACCCTTACTACACTAAAATTCCTCCTAGCTAACTTGAGCATCGGAACCTATGTAGCAAGCACCACACCGATGTGCAGGTCTTTCTTGTTTTTCTAACTACGTTTTTCTTCCTTCAAACAAATTTTACGGTTTCTGTCACTTGAAGACTAGGTGCATTACTTTGTCCAAATTTTAACAACAACAATTACTAAATATTTTAAGTAGGCAATATTATCCATTTTTATTAGTGATTTCATCATAATCCTTAAAAGTAGTTTTTGAAAACAAAAGTAGAATCTTCATGACTACAATAATTACAATACAAAGTTACAAAACACATTTTAAAATGAAGAAAAGTTTAATGGTTCTCTACTAGTTGTTCTCAATAACTTTCAAACATGTTTTTATTGTTTTTTTTAATAAATAAAATATCATGACTGCATTATGCTTGTAGTTGAGCCCCATCCCGAAGCTCTAATCTTTTGAGGACGTAAAGCCATCTCAAGATCAATTTCAAAGACTACAAGAGTTTTAAATTATCAAATCATTCCCTAATGGTTTGAATCCAAGCAAGCGTAAGCCAAAATTTTATTTAAAAACAAGCATAATTTTATATTTTAACTTTCTAAATATAATTTGTTATGCTTTGTTGGGAGATAATTTGATAAGAAATGATTTTAAAATTCAGGATTTTGAAAGATGGAAATATTTCAAATTCCTATTTGCGTTTGCAACTAAATTGATTTGAAATCATCGAAATTAAAATTTTTTATTTGAATGATCATGAAAAATTAAAAATTAAAAATTAAAACAAAGTATGAAATTTTACTGTTATGCTTGTTTACACGTAAATTTCAATAAAGAAAAAAGAACACGTGCAAATGAAACTTTTGTATTAATTTGAATGTAGTGGAGTGCAATCTCTAATGCTTGATCTTTTGATTCTCTCTCCTACTTGTATGCTTTGCTCGAGGGCTGAATAGCTTGTTCTCGAGGTTGAAACTTCAATGGATTCTTGGAGTGTTCTTGATCTTCTTGACATGTTCTTCATTTAGACGGTCTTTTATCTTCAGGAGATTCTGGAGTCTTATGAGCTTTATTTCTGAATTCTCTCTGAGCTTGTTCAATTATGAACCCCAAAATGGAGGAGGGAGCTCTCTATTTATAGAGTTCCCCAAGGCCGCCAAGTGGACTTGGGCCTGACTATTGGACTGGGCCTAGTGGACTTTGGGTCTAAACTACTCTAAACTGAGCCTTACTGACTGTGGGCCTAAACTTTGCTGGATTAGGGCCTCCCATTTGGGCTTTGTCTAAAATCGACCCAAATTTCATATAACTCAATTGCATATGTGGATTTGCCTTAATTTAATTTAAGGATACTTGCAAATTTAAATAATCCCTAATTAAATAAATAGTTTTGTCACTAATTTTACTTAATGACATGGCAATTTCTGATTGGCCAAAATTTCTATTCCAACAAATGCCCCCTTTTCGAGATTTACGCACTAGTATGTGTGAGTGAATCTCGAAAAAGATAATTTGGAATCAAAATTTAAGCTATTTTCTCCTAAATTGAACTCCATTTGATGTGCCAACTCATCAAAATATGAATTTGGGTCATAATTTTGATTTTCTTACTTGGCATTGAACCTTGAGTTGAATTTCGGTAGAATTTATGTTCTCCTTAATTCAAAATTTGAATTTTATCTAATTTGAATTTCAAATAGTATTCAAATTATACCCTTTTTTTTATTTAGGGCATAGTTTAGAATATACCAATGAATTTGAAGTTGAAGCTTGAATTTTGAGTACCCAAATTTTGCTTTGTGAGATAAAAGTCTACTCAATTATATTTCGAAATTGGAATAGAACTTGAATTTGGATTTCAATCAAATTTTTATTCGGGATAAAATTTTGATTATGCCCAAATTTTGATTTGAGAGATAAAATTGAAATTCTACCATAATTTGACTTCAGTAGAATTAATTTTATATAATATTTGATTTGGGATAAAATTTGGATTATTCCCAAATTTTACTTTGTGAGATAAAATTGAAACTCTACCATGATTTTGACTTTGATACAATTAATTTTATCTAATTTTAATTTGTGATAAAATTTAGATTATGCCACAATTTTTCTTTGTGAGATAAAATTAAAATTCTACCATAATTTGACTATGATAGAATTAATTTTATCTAATTTTGATTTGGGATAAAATTTGGATTATGCCCAAATTTTACTTTTTGAGATAAAATACTACCAAATTTCAACTTTGGATTTGGAATAGAATTTTAATTTGGCTTGCAGTCAATTTTTAATTTGAGATAAGATATGCCAAAATTTAATTTGAGATGAAATCTTGCACAATTTCAATTTGGATTTTGGAATAGAACTTTTGAGTTTGTAGTCAACTCATCCCAAAGTTCAAACTTTAATATCCCAAAATTTGAATCCTGTATGATCTTTGGATTCAAATTGGTTTTGATTTGAATTTCTTGCCATTATCTTTGAATTCAAATCAGATGTGATTTTATCTTTTCCTCCACTATAAATAGAAGAGATGAGTCTTTTATCAATTCACATCAACAAAGAGTGAGTGGAGCTTCACACTGAGGAATGAGGAATAGGCAAGTCCTTTTTTTTTTCTTTTTTTTCTTTAGATTTTTTTTACTTTTTTTTTTTTACATTTGCAAGACTTGCAAATATTTCTACTGCAGCCAAAAATACATTCATCCACCAAAAGATAAACAGGTAGATAATTTTTTTTAATGTAATATAATACATTCCCCCTTGTTGTTATTCTTGATTTGCAGCTAAGATGTCTTCTTCAACTTTGAAGAAGACTAACTCCTGATTCAAGTGGAATTATGGATGACACCTTCCACTTTGCTTTACCTTCGGTAGCTTCAATGTCTTCTTCAACTTTGAAGGTGACCGACTCCTGATTCAGGCAAAATTAAGGATGACACCTTCCACTTTGTTTTACCTGTGGAAGACCAAACCCTAACTCAGGTGGAGTTGAGAGGGTCTTGTTTTACCTTTGGAAGAACCGACCTTAACTCAGGTGGAGTTGAGGGAAGTCTTGTTTTACCTTTGGAAGACCCGACCCTAACTCAGGTGGAATTGAGGGCAGTCTTGTTTTACCTTTGGAAGACCCGACCCTAACTCAGGTGGAGTTGAGGGCAGTCTTGTTTTACCTTTGGAAGATCCGACCCTAACTCAGGTTGGGTTTAGGGCAGTCTTGTTTTACCTTTGGAAGACCCGACCCTAAACTCAGGTTGGGTTAAGGGCAGTCTTGTTTTACCTTTGGAAGACTCGACCCTAACTCAGGTGGAGTTAAGGGTGGTCTTATTTTACCTTTAGAAAACCAAACCCTAACTCGGGTTGAGTTGAGGGCGGTCTTGTTTCTTGTTTCACTTTTGGAAGACCAAACCCTAACTCGGGTTGAGTTGAGGGCGGTCTTGTTTCACTTTTGGAAGACCAAACCCTAACTCGGGTGGAGTTGAGAGCGGTCTTGTTTCACTTTTGGAAGACCAAACCCTAACTCAGGTGGAGTTAAGGGCACTCTTGTTTTACCTTTGGAAGACCAAACCCTAACTCAGGTGGAGTTGAGGGCGGTCTTGTTTTACTTGTGGAAGACCAAACCCTAACTTAGGTGGAGTTGAGGGTTGTCTTCCTTTGGCTTTAGCATTTTTTTTTCTCACTTTTTTTTACCTTTTTTTTTTTGCAATTTTTTTTCTTTTTTTTTTTTAGGAAACTCCATCTCACTATTTTTCCAAATAACTCTCATCTACCATCCAGGTACATAAAAATTTAATCTCTTTTGTGAATCTCTCTTTTTTTTTTTTTTTTTTTAATTTTTTATATTGGGATGCCCCCTGTGAAGTTTGTAAAACAAACATAAGGGTGACCAACTCCCGACCTTTTTCTCCTTACGATTCATCTTAGGAGTTTATAGTGACTAGTGATGGTCATTTTTTCCTTGTAATTCAAGATTAGAATTCATCTTTGCACTGAAGAGGTACAAAGCCTTTAATCTTGAAGATGAAATGGCGCTGAATCCCTCTGAACGAATTTTGAATTTGGCTAGTGGAAACAGTTGAAATTAAGCGAACGAAACGCGAACCCCTAACTTGCAGTGAGTGAAGATGCTTGAACAACGCTCTATCGTATGCATCCAACTTGCATCGTTTTGCTTCATAGGGGTGGAACTACCTTTTTTTTTTAAGAGGAGACTGAACTTAAAGTTTTTTTTCTTTAAGCTGCCTACGTACCATTTGAGTGGAAGGGATCAAGTCATAACATAGTTCAAATGAATACATTTTTTTATTAGGGTCGTTCACCTTTTAAGCTCATGCGGGCCAGGAGCAACGTGCAGTATATACTCTTACGATTAGGAGTGTTTACATCTTATGCATAAAACTTTTTAAGAAACTTTTTGTTGATAGGACAGATCCTTAAGCCGTCTTTATCCACGATTTTGTATGCTCCATTGGTGTAGACTTCTTTGACGATGTAGGGTCCATCCCATTTAGGTGTGAATTTGTTTCCTGTATGTCGCATTGTGATGATAAGTCTTCGAACAGCGAGTACTAGATCACCAACTTGAAATGACTGGGGCCTGAGATTTTTATCGAAGGCTTTGGTCATTCGTGCTTGGTAACATTCTAGCGCTTGTTGAGCATCTAGTTTTTTCTCATCCAGCGCTTCTAACTCTTGGAGACGTATTCTAGCATTGTCTTATGTAGTGATGGAATTTCTCTTTCTAATGGGAGTACAGCCTCCACCCCATAAACGAAGGAATAAGGCGTGACCCTTGTAGAAGTGCGATGCATAGTTTGATAGGCCCATAACGCTTCACCAATCCTTTCCTGCCAGTCTCTTTTTGTCTTAGAGACTACTTTCTTCAACAAGTTGCACAACGTTTTGTTGAATGCTCTACTAGGCCATTTGCTGCAGCATTATACATGAATGACTTGTACTGTTTGAACTTAAACTTCTCACACAACTTGTCCATTAAGCTGTTGGAAAACTGCCTTCCATTATCCATCACAATACGGTGCAGAATGCCATAGCGGTAGACAATATGAGTTCGGATAAAGTCCACAACATTTTCTTTCTTGGCTTCTCTTAATGCTATTGCTTCGGCCCATCGCGAAAAGTAGTCCGTCGCTGCAAGAATATAGGAATGTCCTGCTGAAGACTTAGGTGTTATTGGACCAACAAGATCTAGCCCCCAAGCTTCAAAAGGCCATGAAGCAACAGTTGGATGGAGAGGTTCTAGCGGTTGATGTATGAAGTTTGCGTGAAACTAGCAAGCTTTACACTTCTTTGCATACTCCATTGAATCATGGATCATCGTGGGCTAGTAGTAGCCCATCCTTTTTAACTGGAAATGAAGTTTTGGACCTGACTGGTGAGCACCGCAAACGCCTGAATGCACCTCCTCTAGTGCCTTGATCGACTCTTCTTTTCCAAGACATCGAAAGAACAATCCTTCATAAGAACAACGATAAAGGGTCTCCTTGTAATAGATGAATCGAGAGGCCCTTCTTCGTATATCAGCCTTATGTCGGGGATCTGTGGGAAGCTTCACATGCTGAAGGTATTCTATAATAGACTATCGTCAGTCTTCCTCTTCAATGGCCTAGACGGAGATCATATTTATTTCTTGGTGTTCGCCATCGGCAGGTGGCACGATCCACTTTTGACAAAGTGAGATGTTTATAGTCACATCATTTGAGATCGTTAGGGCAGTAGCCAAATTTGCTAGCGCATCTGCCCTTTTATTTTTTGACCTTAGAACATGCTCTAGCATAATGTTATCAAATTTTCCCATCAGTTGCCTTGCATAGTTGAAATAAGGCTTCAAGTCCTCATGTTTCACATCATACTCAAACAAGAGTTGACTAATAATCAACTTTGAATCACCATAGATTTTCTATGTACGTTATGCCGATCTCTATAGCCATTTGGAGGCAAATTATTAACACTTGGTATTCAGCAACATTGTTCGAGCATAATTCACGGAGTGTGAAGCTATAAGGAAACATGTGCTTTTCAGTGAGATATAGACAATGTCTGCCCCCACTCCATTCCTTCGCGCCGCACCATCAAAATACATGATCCAAGGCTCCATGATTTCCACATAGAAGACCTCTTCATCAGGCAAATCTTCACATAACTTCCAGTCTGATGGAATTGGGTGACTTGCCAAGAAATCTGTCAATGCTTGTCCTTTTACCGCCTTTTGAGGTACATAGACAATGTCATATTGCTAGAGTATGATTGCCCATTTGGCTAAACGTCTAGAAATAATTGGTCTTGACAAGATGTACTTGACTGGGTCGGCTTTCCCTACTAAGTGTACTGTGAAGGCTTGCATTGAAGGGAATAATCGAATTAAACCTACAGCGGAAGCATATAAATCGTCTTTGATTTATTTAGAATTAAACTAAAATATAAAGGTTAAGCAATAAATACCTTGAAAATAATATTATGGAGAATATTCTAGCGGATCTTTATCTTTTCCACAAAGTCTTCCTGGCTATGACTCGAACACAGGACCAAGGCTTGTGGGAGCCTCTTGAAAGAAAATCTCCAAGTGATTGGAGAGGAAGAGGTCTAGAGAGAATTCTCTAATTCTCTCTATTGAGGAGATGTGTGTTGTATAGAATGGCTCAACCCAAGGGTCCTCTTTATAGTGACCAAGGGAAAATCTTTGCCATAATTAAAATATTATATTTTAATATCTAATATATTAAAATATATCTTGTATTTATTTGAATCTCATTCAAATCTCCTACGATATTTATTTATTTGAATCTTATTCAAATTCTATAAATATCTTTTATTTAATATATCAAATATACATTAATTATTTTAATATTTAATGTATCAAATACAATAAATATAGTTTCCTCTTTATATTTAATATATCTAATATATTAAATATTAATTTGAACACTTCAAATTAAATATTAAATTTGAACATTTCAACTTTTAATATTTAATGTATCAAATACAATAAATATATTTTCCTCTTTTATATTAAATATTAATTTGAACACTTCAAAATTTTCTTTCAACTAAATTGATCTTTTAGTGTTACTATGAGCTAGCAAGGGGACCTTATGGACCTACAGATTATAAGCTCCAATGATACAAAATTAATTAATTAAACTCTTGAATTAATCAATTTTCATTCATTAACTCTAGGGTCACTCCACTATAGACCTAAAGTTGCACTCTTATGCACTGTAGGACAAGTTGTGTCCATTGATATAATCACTACATGCAAGTCGATCCTTCACGAGTTGTTCGTAAATACAACTGGGTCAAAAGTTCTTTTTACCCCTATAATTACATCTTGCACCTTAAGTACCACTGATCCTCTAATGAACAATATGTTTATAATCTAATTATAAACTAAGTCCCTCTCGGGCCAATGAGAGGGTGGGGCCCCATTGTTCAAGTCCCGAAATCAACACTTAAGGGAACTACTCATCTACTTACCTTATATGAGAAGGAGTGAATTTCATCTTGTGAGATTATGTTCCTAGCTCTCTATTTGGTCAAGTCCCCAAAATGGTAGGCATATTGAATCGGCTACAAAAGCCACTCTCACCCATGCAAATCAAAGGACAAGCCCTCACAGGCAGGAGTTCATAACTCATTCAAGATTAAGATCGAGTCGCATATGATCATCCTGATGAAATATTAATCTTCTCAATTAACAGATTTATAAAGAGAAATTACATATTTCGTGGTCCAGTCTTTTACAAACTCATTGTATAAGATACCCCCACTCACATGTCTCCACATGAATGATTTGGATAAAATCATTTATAACTATTACAAAGTGAGCCGTATCAATAGTGTTACCAGGATAAGGCACCCAACCTTATCCATATACTATGACCCTTTAGGTTATTTCTTGAACATGATCCTCTCGTATGTCAACCACATACTGTTCAAGATTACACTAATAACCTTGGATTTTTCATATAATGGATAATATGATATTGCAAATAAAATAATCAAAATTATTATTCATTATTAAATAAATTATTAATTACGAGGCTTTAGGGCATAAATCCCAACATGCATATAGTGCCTTAATTTGTCAATAGCGAAGAAAAGAGCAAGACACATCTTTTCAATTGGAGAGTAATTTACCTCAGGTTCATTAAGAGTCTTTCTCAAGTAATAAAGGGCTTGTTCCTTCCCTTTTTCTCTTTCTTGCGCTAGCAACACTCCAAGCGACCCTTCTTGCGCAGTGATGTACAGTATGAGCGGCATTTGTGCTATAGGGGCACCTAAAACAGGGGGATTAAGCAAGTACTTCTTAATGCTTTCAAAAGCATTTTGACATGCTTCATCCCACTCAAAGTCTTCTCGTTTCTTCATTAACCTTTGAAAAGGCTGACATCGATTGGCTAAATTGGAGATGAATCTCCGAATATAGGCCAAACGACCCTGAAGGCTTCTCAACTCGTGGAGATTTCTCGACCTTGGCATTTTTTAAATGGCGTCAATCTTTGACTAGTTTATTTCGATCCCTCCATGTCTCACCACAAATCCGAGGAACTTTCCCGAGGTGACGCCAAATGCACACTTGAGAGGGTTCATCTTCAACTGATATTTTCCTCGTCGATCAAAGACCACTTTTAGATCTTGCAAATGATCTTGTCTTTTCTTGGACTTGACCACAAGATCATCGACATAGCACTAGACATGTTTATGAAACATATCATCGAAAATCTTTTGCATGGTATGCTGATAGGTGGCACCAGCGTTCTTTAGTCTAAAGGGCATTACCTTGTAACAATATATCCCTTTTGAAATTCGAAAGGCTGTCACTTCTTCATCTACAACAGCCATTCAAATTTGGTTATATCATGATGATCCATCCATAAATGATAGAGCTTCATGTCTGGTAGTGGCATCGACCATGATCTTAGTGATGGGCAATGGGAAGTCGTCTTTTGGACATGCGTTATTCAAATCGTGAAAGTTAACACAGACGCGAAGTTGTCAATTTTTCTTTCTAACAGGAACGATGTTGGCTATCCACGTACAATATTTTACCTTAAGATAAACCCTGCTTCAATCAGCTTATTGACCTCTACTTCAATTTTAGGAATCAGCTCTAGTCGAAAGCGTCGTTGAGCTTGCTTGACCAGTCTATACCCCTGTTTGATGGACAACTACTTTTGGATCAAGTCCAGGAATCTCTTTATACGACCAAGCAAAGACATCTCTATGCCAAGTGAGCAAGCTCATATATTTGCCTCATTCCTCACAAGTAAGCGATGCACTTATAAAAGTTGGATGCGGCTCCTCTGGCGTACCTAGGTTCACCTCTTTAAGCTTGTCCATTATAGATTGGCTGCCATCTTCAAGCAGAAATGGTGCCTCGTCTGCATCTTCTTCAAACATTTCAGACTCTGTTTCCTTTTCAATAGTGATATGGTGACATGAGGTCTCACCTTCCTCTTGTTCCAAATCCTCTCTTGAGGGGTTAGTGATGACGACATCACGTCGCTTTACCCTCAACGAACCTTCTGCGTTGACTGCAACGAAGGTTTTTCTCTTCATTCGAGAAGGAAAGGCACTGCGAATTTCTCCATCATTCTTCGTTTCAACAAAGAACTTATCTTTTGAGGTTTCCACCGGGCAATCATGTTGAAGTTGGTCAAAGACTGAAGATGGAGGGTCCCCACTTCTTGACGTGATTACACTTAGCCTCTGCAAAGCCGATGACCGCATCACAGTTGAGGTTGAAAGTACATCTTTCCTCTCCATTGTGGGCACACCTAATCTTCGAAAAGATGATGGTCGTGCCAAAGTTGGAGTCGATGAGGTACTCTCTCCTTCGTATGTGTGCATATTTAACCTCTGAAGGACCGAAGATCGAGCGGAATGAGAAGTTGGAGCTGATGAAGCACTTTCTCCTTCCTTAGCAGGCATACTTATCCTCTAAAGGGCCAAAGGCCGAGTGGAACTAGAGTGGGAGGTGACCCATCTCCTTTAATTAGAGTCACGCTTAATCGCTGAAAAGCTGAAGGTCGCGCTATTGATGGCCTGACACGTTTAAAAATAGAAGTCCTTCGGTTGACGTTTTCTTTTTCACTTGAGTCGTCTACCTCTTCTACTATTATGTGGTTTGCGTCTACCACCTTCGCCTTCCCTTTTCTCGTTATGCGAACTGGTTCAGGGGACTTATATCCAAGTCCTTTCTTTGATGCTGGCATAGCATAGCCCTCTTTCAGAAGTTTCTTTTGTGTTAAAGAAAGCTCAAGTCTTTCATCAAAGATTTTTAGACTTTTAAACTCGGTGTGAGTCGTAAAGTCATAGCCTGCTTTTTCCAAGAGTTTATACGCCTTTGGGTCGAATCCGTCATTCGTTTGCCTTTTAGGAAGAAACATCTTTGCTTTGTCATACATAGGTTTCTTGACCTCCTACTTTGTTATCTTCGTGAGAGGCGTGACAAAGTTTTCGTTCAAGATTTCGATATCCCCGACTCTCAAATTCCTTGAACATTCAGCAAAAGGTGATTCGCCCTTCTTATGTCTCGACAAGAGGACATAGCGTAAGACAGGAACACTTGAAGTTTTCCCATCCTTCAAAACTTTGGACTTTGCAGAGCTCGTAAAGGCTTCCCCTCTTCTTGAGGAGGGCTCGTCTGTCTCTTCGATATTTTCTTTTCTCACATCAATTTGTGGTTTTGACTTGGATTCACTACCACTTTTGATCAACGGGATTTTTGCTGGTACAGTTTCTCCTACGTCGTCACCCTTCAGATAGAACTTTGCATCAACAAAATGGGACTCAGTTTCCGAAAATGGATTAGTGTCTGCCTCCACTTTCTTAATGCCATCCTAATAAAACTTGAAACACTGATGAAACGTAGAAGTTACAACTCCGTTTCCATGAATCCAAGGACGACCCAGTAGCAACTTGTAAGTGGTCTTAGAGTATATGATATGGAACAAGGTATCGGCCTTTAGATCCCCAATGATGAGCTCTAAGCGTACCATGCCAATCTCTCGTTGCCCACCTTGGTTGAAGCCTTGGATCACCAGTTTGCTGTTCAACAGCTCTTTTATCAAGATGCCAAACTTTTCATAGTTGACTTAGGCATTATGTTGACAGCTGATCCATCGTCTATAAGGATTCGACCAACTCTCTGCTCTCGAATGTACCCTGAGACAAACAATGGTCAATTGTGGGGCTTCGACCCCAGTAGTAGGTCTTCATCCGTAAAACCTATTGACATACAACACGATGTGCATGTACGCACCGTAGAGGTTGGAGCACTTGCACTGTCGGAGTCTATTAAAGCCTTAATATGAGCACTTTTAACTGCTTGAGGGATTGACAACATGTCCTCTATACTGAAAGAGGATAAGTTTTCTAGCTTAGTTGCCACCTCAGACGAGCTTGAGGCATCCTCGCTTGCACTGACAACATGGCATGCAACCACGTCAAGCGCTTCTTCCTGGCCATTACTTAGAAAATTCTTTGGAAAGAATTCTTGTAAAGTCACTAGTTGTCGAGGACGAAAGAGGTCTTCGTCTTCCTTCACAACGCAGTCGGGCTTCCTTGCAATCTTTTTCCCTCTCTTCTTCTGTGACTTCCTTTTTCTCTTATGCTCTAGAAATAGCCGAGATTCCTTTTGAGCATAACTTTGTTGTCACTTCTTGCAATGAGTCACAACAGTCCAACCTTCCTTTTCATCTTTAGACTGTTTATTATTTCTTTGAACGTCTTCTTTTGGAAGTCTTTCTCTTGATAGCTCTTGCTTGGGGGTTCCTCTTTTGACCAGACAACAATAGGTTCAAAGGATCTGAATTGAATTAAGACTTCTTTTTGCTCGTAAGACAGTCTTGTAGGTGACTGAACTATGGGCTGAGTCATTATAGCTGCATGATTCGTTTGAGCCATTTCTTCTAGATCTAACTCAATTTTCTTTTCACGGGCTAATCTCATAATCACCCCTTTTAGCACGAAACATTTCTTGACGGGGTGGCTAACAACTCGGTGATATTTGCAGTAGTTAGGATCATTTACCTTTCCTAACTCCTCCGGTCGTTTACATTCAGGTAGCTGAATAAGTTATTTTTCCAGCAATTGCTCCAGCATGTCTGGAACATGAGTCTGAAAATGGATAAACCTTTTCTTGCCTCTCTTTTAAAGTTAGGCGACGTCTCTCGCCTCCATTTGGTCGTTTCTCTGTCTTGATTTCCTTTCCCTTCGGAGTTAATTTAAAAGGGGTCGTATTAACGACCATAGATTCTTTTGCAGTAGCACCCTTCGAAACTTTCTTGATGCTCTTCACTTCCTTCTTTCCCTTTTTCACATCTAGGACAAGAAGATCTCTACTTCCTCTGGCAGCAATGCTTAGCTCCATGTCATGAGCTCATGTTGCCAACTCTTCGACGCTGCGAGGTTTTATCCCCTACAAGATGTAGAGCAGTCCCCAGAGCATGCCTTGGATGCACATTTTCACAGAGGACAGTTCGGTAAGTCGATCTTTGCAGTCGAGACTTAGAGCTCTCAACAGATTGATGTAATCGACGACATGTTCGCCTTTTCGTTGTTTCGTATTTGTGAGCTCCATCATCCTGACAGTTCGCCTCGTAATGTAGAAGTGATTAAGGAACTCTCTTTCAAACTGTTCCCAACTATCGATCATCTCGGGCTCTAGATTAGTATACCAGTCGAACGCATTCCCTTTCAAGGTGCGGACGAACTGCTTGACCAGAAGGTCGCCCCGAGTTTCAGCATTCTCGCATATCTCAACAAAGTGAGCGACATGCTGTTTACGGTTACCCTTCCCATCGAATTGCTGGAATTTTGGAGGCTGGTATTCGACAGGCATTCTCAAGTTGTCAATTCTCTTGGTGTACGGTTTAGAGTACATGAGAGAATTTTGGGTGAGTCCGCCATAATGAGCTCTAATAGAGCTCATAATCATATCCTGCAGTTGCTGAACGGACAAGGAAGCAACAGAAGCTAATTGTTGTGGTTGATCTTCCTGGACAACAGTATTCCCCTTGTCAGTCTTCTTCGCAGCAGGGGTCTGACTCGACTCAGCAACTTCTCAATTTTGCATTTAATTTTTTAGATAGGATATCTTTTGGTCTCTTTCTTCGACTGCCTTCATCAAGAGGTTGATCTTCCTTTCCATCTCCACCATCCTTTCATCGGAGTCTACATCTGTCATCATTACAGACATCACATCTGGATTTGATGTCGTCTTTGATTGACTGCCAGTAGGAGTGGATTAATCAAACAGCAGGTTGTCCTTGACAACAACCTTGTCCTTGGAAGATTCTTCGATCAGTTTAACAATTCTGCTTGTAATCGCGTAAGGGGTTTGATCTTCATTCATTTCAACCCCTTGAGATCGACTGCAAGTAACTGGTCCCGTGTATGTGTTGCTTGAAGCAGTAGACTTCGATGCAGCTTTCTTTGGTGCCATTGCATTACTTGGAAGAGAAAGAGATGAGAGGTAGAGATGGTCCCACTGGGCGTGCCAATTTGTTTACACGTAAATTTCAATAAAGAAATAAGAATACGTGCAAATGAAACTTTTGTATTAATTTGAATGTAGTGGAGTACAATCTCTAATGCTTAATCCTCTGATTCTCTCTCCTACTTGTATGTTTTGCTCGAGGGTTGAATAGCTTGTTCTCGAGGTTGAAACTTCAATGGATTCTTGGAGTGTTCTTGATCTCCATGACATGTTCTTCGTTCAGACGGTGTTTGATCTTCAGGAGCTTCTGAGCTTTGTTTTTGAATTCTCTCTGAGCTTCTTCAATTCTGAACCCCCAAAATGGAGGAGGGAGCTTTCTATTTATAGAGTTCCCCAAGGCCCCCAAGTGGGCTTGGGCCTGACTATTGGACTGGGCCTAGTGGACTTTGGGTCTAAACTCCTATGGACTGAGGCTTACTGACCTTGGGCCTAAACTTTGCTGGATTAGGGCCTCCCATTTGGACTTTGTCTAAAATCAACCCAAATTTCATATAACCCAATTGCACATTTGGATTTTCCTTAATTTAATTTAGGGATACTTGCAAATTTAAATAATCCCTAATTAAGTAAATAGTTTTGTCATTAATTTTAATTAATGACATGGCAATTTCTGATTGGCCAAAATTTGTATTCCAACAATGCCCTTATGATTTTGTAGGAAATTATTTTAATTAATAACAAAATATTTTAATATCAAATGCATATAACCATGAAAACATTAAAATAAATTAAAATTTGCTAATGTTATCATTATTGTTAAAAAAGAAAATAAGAAAAATTGCAAATGTCTTAATTATTCAAATGAAGAAAAAAAAAGAGAGAAATTTAAGTCAATCGAATCTCAACAAAATCTATCCATTGTTGCTCCCATTTTCCAATGCAGCCTTCTTTGCGCATAAATTTTGAACATTCAAAAAATGTCTCTGTGACTATGGAGTCAGATAAATAAATAAATAAAATATTTAACAAGATGAACAAAGCAAAAAAAAAAAAACTCACCTCTAGTTTGCTTGACTATAAAAAAAAAAAAAAAAAACTTGTTGAAATTGAAAAATTGCATTGCAAAGATTGAAATTATTGTTATCAGTTAAAAAAAAAGCAAAATAATAAAATAGATACATAACCTTGAAGTTTGCTTGAATCATGTTGAGTCTGAATATAGAAGAAATTATTGATAGGTAGGAGGCTTTTGAAAGAAACTATCGTAAGACATAAATTTAAAAAAAAAATCGGAGTAAAATTGAAAACAAATTTTTTGAATCTTAAAATCCTGTTAAATTCAACTTATTTGGTATGGAATTTTTTTTTAAAAAAATAAGATTTGAAATCTCTCTCTTCTTTTTGCCATTCAAACACGTCATCTCAAATCAATGAGTTCAAATAAGGGGGTTAATTCTAAACATTTAGGCTCTGTTTGTTTCATTGGTTTTGAGATGGGTTTTGGCAATGGTATAGAAAACCAATGTTTGTTTTATTGTTATTTACTTTTTAAAACCCAAATAATTATTACCCATAGATAAAAATAACTCATGAACCATGAGATTTTATTACCCATATAGGAGATGAGTTTTTTTTACTTGGGACTTTTTTCCTAGGGAAATGGAGAAAAGAGAAGAGAGAGAAAAGTAATAATTACACTCCCAAATATTAATTTCCACCTATATCCAAACACATATATTTATTACCAATGTATTTAAATCTTAGGTTTTTAACTCCTAAATATTCTATACAATCCAAACGGGCCATTATGAAAATATATTCAATAGTCTGTTTAAACAATTCAAACTCTTATCATTACTGCTACCCTTTTGAACTTATTTTCATCGAATTTTTGTTCCAAAGAATAGAAAAATATTTCTAGAACTCTTTGGAACAAACTAATAAAATAGAATCGCTTATTATTAACTTAAAAAAAAAAATAAATCAAATGATCACTTAACAGATATTTTCGATTGAACCATGAATATAAAATGTGTTAAAATAAAGATAGAAATTAAATTTTGCATGAGAAAAAATGACTTGGAGTACCAAAGTCCATATCTAACATATAATAATATTAAATTTTGCATGAGAAAAAATGACTTGGAGTATCAAAAGTCCAAATCTAACATAATAATATTAATAATAAGAATAATGATAAAAGAAAAAGTGTGTAGAAAAGGGCGTCAAAATTGGAGGTTGTGACAAAAAAAAAAAAAAAAAAAAGGCTTTATCCAAAAACTTTAACATTCTGAACTTTACAAATTGAATACCAAAAGATCAATTTTCAAACTTCTTTTCTCCTTTTTTGACTTGATTGCAAATACAGTATGGTAAGGACTTTTTTTAGAGGTCAGGAATCAATGCTGTAGAAATTGAAATTTAAAAATTCATAAGATAAATAAGATGTGCTATGTAGAACTTTCTCTCACCATTTTAATTTTTTTAAAAAAATATTTATTTTAAAAGGAAATCCTAATAGAGAGTTTCAATTGATTTATTTATGAAACTTTAAGGTTTTTAATTGATGCAATTATTATTTTGAGATGTTAAGTGATAAAACTCCCAAATTTTTTAGTATAAATTAATGTTTTTTCTAATTTCTTTTAACCACGTTTGATAATGTCTTGAACTTTTGAGAAAAAAATAGTTTTTATTTTTCATGAAAAAAAAATCATATTTGACCTCTTTTTACTTTGGTAGGTGGGTGAAATTTAACCTCAAAGTTTTAATGTCATGAAATCGAACCTTGAACAATATGTTGTCACATTAATGCCTTTCATTAGTAGAATTTCAATTTTTTAAAAACAAATAGCTGTGGCTAATTGTTACCATCTCAATACTAGACAAAAAAATTTTAAGAGTAAAATGCACTTTTGGTATTCAGACTTGGAGTAAATGTCTATTTTATTGAAGTATTTAAAAGAGGCACTTTAGTCTTGAAGTTTAAAAAATGTTTTAAATGGTCCTTTACCTCAGTTGACTGTTAGTTAACCTAACGAAATGCTAATGTGACAGACATTCCAACATGGTCGGAAGATAGATTCGAGAAGGTGATTGATCGAATGAAAATGTGCAAGCTTAGTAAAAAAAAATTAGATAGAAAAAGCTCCTAGTCTAGTGCAAGTGTACACTGTCAAACAAGTAGTATGTTGAAAGTATTCCAAAGTATCAATTCCACAGAGTATAGATACAACAAAATTCAAAAGAGTGGTAAGGATGTACACCCAAAGCAACCTCAATAACCAATATAAATAGATTGGAAATGCTGTATGCTTACTAAAAAACAATGATAAAAGGATGGGATTCAAACATGCTTTTGTCCCTTGAATGGAATTGTAGCCCAATATGCAATTGCAATCTCGACTTATCACCAAAGCAATGTAAACTAGGTTCAACTCCTATTCAACCTTAATGAAAATATCTTTAGAAGCCTAGACGATTAAAACGATATGTCTATGGCTAATACGAACTTAGTTAAACAAGAACACAACCTTTTTTATCTTAGAGGCTTTGCCCTATGTCTATGGTAAAAAACAAGGGCTTATGGCTAAGCTCATTTTCTCTCTTGCTTTTATGAAAACCAAATCTAGCCTAACTCTTTCAGTATTAAACTTGATTTTTGTATGTTAATCTAGGTGATCAAGTAGACTCACAATAAGAAATTAAATCAATAAAGCAAGCAATGCTATGATTCTAAGCAAAGTTACTTTTATATATTTGGCCTTGCTTCCTATCTTTAGGGCATCCACATATTTGAATCTCAAAGATAGGTTTAGCTCATAATGAAAGAAGAAAATTGGCGTGGAGAACTATTCTCCTTTTTGTGGTGTGTTTCTCCTCTATTTATAGCCTCCAACAGCTAGGGTTTGTACAAAATATGTTTATAGAATGAATTGAGCCTTCAAAGCCTAGAATCAAGGAGAAATTATTTGAAAAATCAGATCTCCTGATTTTCTAAAATTTATGCTGCTTCCCAAAATTGCAATTGCAATTGCTTTTCGCTATTTTCCATTTTCTTGCACAAAGTCACCAAAAATCAGTAAAATTAAACCATTTTCAGCTCATATCAGAATTCTAAGTTATCAACAACAGTGTTACTGATTTGGCCTATTCTCATATCAATTTCTTAACAATTATGGACATATAAGCATGAATTCCTACAAATAACTCAAGTTTAAATTACTAAAAAAGCATAAAATATGAGAATCATTAGCGATAGTGTGGGTCGAACAGCAGCATGGCAGCAACAAATAGTAGCAACGATGGCAACAATGTCTGTTAGAGAAAGAGAAGAAAGAGGAATGGAGAAAGGAGAAAGAGAAAGGAGATGATCATGTTAGCTGTCCAATAAGAAAACTTGCAGTGATGACATTCCATTAGGTCAACTGTAATCAGAGACTATTTAGAAATATTTTTTAAATCTTAAAAGCTAAAGTGTCTCCTTTAAAACTTCAAGGACCTAATAGACATCAACTCCAAACTTCAGTGGCGGCTTTTACTTTTTTTACCATTGATTCCTCTAGTCCTGTCAGATTTTTAAAGTTGAGTCTTTTTTTTTTTCTTTTTTTTTTCTTTTTTTTTTTCTGAAACAAAGTTGAGTTTGATTTTTTTTTCATCTATTTAATTTTGTGGCCAGATATAGTTTTCTTTGTGATTGGATTTAGGCATATCTATGGATTGATTTTGGATTCTTTATTGGTTGACGTCTAAATGATTTATCAGTTCACCCATTTACAATTTCATAATTTGATTGAATGAAATTGAAAGTTTAATATCAAAATCATCACTTTATTAATAAATTTCAAAGTTCAGTGAGACAATAAAAGACTTGAGGGAAAAAAACTTAATGCATAAACGATGAAATTTAACTTTTAAAATATTATTAAGGATGTAGTTTAAAAATGAAATAAATATTAAAGATGATCCTAAATATTTAACATTTTACTTTGTTGAATTTATACATGAGATTCCTTTAATATTAAGATCCTATTAAAAAACTATACTTACTAAAAGTCCAAAACAAATATGAATTTGAAAAAGAGAATAAACTTATAAAATTTATATCTTCATATGTCAGATATGGAAATTTTAGTTAGGTTGAAAAACATATTTGGGAAATAAATTCCTAAATTTTAGACCCCGTTTAATAACCATTTAGTTTTTGAAAATTAAACTTGTTTTTTTCACAATTTCTTTACCATAGTTTTCATATTTCTCAAGGAAATACTTAAATTTGTAGTCAAATTCTAAAAACAAAAATTAGTTTAATTTTTTTTTTTTTTTAGTTTTCAAAACTTGGCTTGAATTTTGAAACTATTTGTCAAAAGTGGATAACATAACAAAGAAACTCATAGGTGTAACTGGAAGTAGTGTTTATAAGCTTAATTTTTAAAAATAAAAAATAAAAACTTAAATAGTTATCAAACGAGGATTTAGTCTTTAAATTTCTCTACCATAGTTTTCATCTTTCTTAAGGAAATATTTGAATTCTTAGTCAAATTCCAAAAACAAAAATAAGTTTTTGAAAACTATTTTTTTTAGTTTTCAAAATTTGATTTGGTTTTTGAAAATATACGTAAAAAGTAGATAATAAAATAAGGAAAACTATAGGTAGAAATAGTATTCATAGCTTAATTTTTTAAAAACAAAAAAGAAAAAATTAAATAGTTTTGAAATGGGGGCTTTAGTTATTGAATTTTTTTTTTTAATATTTATGAAATATCTCAGGTTTGACATGACAACTCTCGAGTCCTACCAAAGTATAAATTAGATCCAGAATCACAATGGATCCTAAACTAAAGGGGCCAAGGCTGGAATGGGCCCAAACAACATAGAAGCCCAGAAACTGAGCCGACTGACTTGTGTAAGGCCTTGTTGTTTGAATGGGCTTTTGTATACCACCGAATATAAATGAAAAATTTTATTCGTTAAATTACAAGTTTAGTTCTTGAATTTTCATGTTTCTATCTAAAGCCTTTGAACTTTCGATTTTCTATCTAATAGGTCTCTAAACTTAAAAAAATCAAATAAGTTCTTAAACTTTCAATTTTATATCTTAACATATTCAGCATTTTTGAAAACTAATAAATCTACTAGACATAAAATTGATTTTTGTGTCTAATAGGACATTTGACTTTCTATTTTGTGTATAATAGATTCTTGAATTTTTTAAAATATCAAATAGGTAAAGGACTTATTAAACACAAAGTAAATAGGAACTTATTAGACACAAAATAAAAAATTTAAGGACTTATTTGACATTTTTTATAGACTGGATGATTGCACTAAAAAAATAATAAAGATCAGCGACCTGTTAGACACAAAATTGAGAGTTTAAGAACTTATTAGGTATATATTTTTTAATTTAGGAGCCTATTTGACACTTGAATGTTCAGAGACAAAATTTGTAATTTAACCAAATTTAGTTTAAATAACATAAATAGTATATGTTATAGTTACATAAATAGTAATGTTAGCATAAATTTAGCATTTAATTTAAATATGCTATCATAAAGACAGTAGTTATAATAAATGACATTTATGGCACTTGTAAATATGTTAAAATAAGCATAAATCAGCGATAAATGACATGTACTCTCGACTAAGAGATTAGAAGTTCGATTCCTTCCATCTCTAAATGTTGTTGAACTAAAAAAAAAGACATTTATAAATACATTAGTAATTTATTATTATTATCCAATATGTACATTAAATTTGGTTACTATGATTCTAGTCCATCAATATCTAAGTTAATCATCAATTTGATATAGATCATTTGCGGCCACATAAATAAAATTAAACATATTTATTATCATTATTAAAGTTAATTTTTACAAAATTATATTTGCAATTCTTTTCTATAACATATTATATTTGTAACTATTTTTTTATATTTTTTTAGTGCAATCATCCAGTCTATAAAAATTGTCAAATAAGTCCTTAAATTTTTTATTTTGTGTCTAATAAGTTCCTATTTACTTTGTGTTTAATAAGTCCTTGACCTATTTGATATTTTAAAAAATTCAAGAATCTATTATACACAAAATAGAAAGTCAAATGTCCTATTAGACACAAAAATCAATTTTATGTCTAGTAGATTTATTAGTTTTCAAAAATGCTGAATATGTTAAGATATAAAATTGAAAGTTTAAGAACTTATTTGATTTTTTTAAGTTTAGAGACCTATTAGATAGAAAATCGAAAGTTCAAAGGCTTTAGATAGAAACATGAAAGTTCAAGAACTAAACTTGTAATTTAACGAATAAAATTTTTCATTTATATTCGGTGGTATACAAAAGCCCATTCAAACAACAAGGCCTTACACAAGTCAGTCGGCTCAGTTTCTGGGCGTCTATGTTGTTTGGGCCCATTCCAGCCTTGGCCCCTTTAGTTTAGGATCCATTGTGATTCTGGATCTAATTTATACTCTGGTAGGACTCGAGAGTTGTCATGTCAAACCTGAGATATTTCATAAATATTAAAAAAAAAAAAAATTCAATAACTAAAGCCCCCATTTCAAAACTATTTAATTTTTTCTTTTTTGTTTTTAAAAAATTAAGCATATGAATACTATTTCTACCTATAGTTTTCCTTATTTTATTATCTACTTTTTACGTATATTTTCAAAAACCAAATCAAATTTTGAAAACTAAAAAAAATAGTTTTCAAAAACTTATTTTTGTTTTTGGAATTTGACTAAGAATTCAAATATTTCCTTAAGAAAGATGAAAACTATGGTAGAGAAATTTAAAGACTAAATCCTCGTTTGATAACTATTTAAGTTTTTATTTTTTATTTTTAAAAATTAAGCTTATAAACACTACTTCCAGTTATACCTATGAGTTTCTTTGTTATGTTATCCACTTTTGACAAATAGTTTCAAAATTCAAGCCAAGTTTTGAAAACTAAAAAAAAAAAAAAATTAAACTAATTTTTGTTTTTAGAATTTGACTACAAATTTAAGTATTTCCTTGAAAAATATGAAAACTATGGTAAAGAAATTGTGAAAAAAACAAGTTTAATTTTCAAAAACTAAATGGTTATTAAACGGGGTCTAAAATTTAGGAATTTATTCCCCAAATATGTTTTTCAACCTAACTAAAATTTCCATATCTGACATATGAAGATATAAATTTTATAAGTTTATTCTCTTTTTCAAATTCATATTTGTTTTGGACTTTTAGTAAGTATAGTTTTTTAATAGGATCTTAATATTAAAGGAATCTCATGTATAAATTCAACAAAGTAAAATGTTAAATATTTAGGATCATCTTTAATATTTATTTCATTTTTAAACTACATCCTTAATAATATTTTAAAAGTTAAATTTCATCGTTTATGCATTAAGTTTTTTTCCCTCAAGTCTTTTATTGTCTCACTGAACTTTGAAATTTATTAATAAAGTGATGATTTTGATATTAAGATGTGCTATGTAGAACTTTCTCTCACCATTTTAATTTTTTTAAAAAAATATTTATTTTAAAAGGAAATCCTAATAGAGAGTTTAAATTGATTTATTTATGAAACTTTAAGGTTTTTAATTGATGCAATTATTATTTTGAGATGTTAAGTGATAAAACTCCCAAATTTTTTAGTATAAATTAATTTTTTTTCTAATTTCTTTTAACCACGTTTGATAATGTCTTGAACTTTTGAGAAAAAAAGAGTTTTTATTTTTCATGAAAAAAAAAAATCATATTTTACCTCTTTTTACTTTGGTAGGTGGGTGAAATTTAACCTCAAAGTTTTAATGTCATGAAATCGAACCTTGAACAATATGTTGTCACATTAATGCCTTTCATTAGTAGAATTTCAATTTTTTAAAAACAAATAGCTGTGGCTAATTGTTACCATCTCAATACTAGACAAAAAAATTTTAAGAGTAAAATGCACTTTTGGTATTCAGACTTGGAGTAAATGTCTATTTTATTGAAGTATTTAAAAGAGGCACTTTAGTCTTGAAGTTTAAAAAATGTTTTAAATGGTCCTTTACCTCAGTTGACTGTTAGTTAACCTAACGAAATGCTAATGTGACAGACATTCCAACATGGTCGGAAGATAGATTCGAGAAGGTGATTGATCGAATGAAAATGTGCAAGCTTAGTAAAAAAAAAATAGATAGAAAAAGCTCCTAGTCTAGTGCAAGTGTACACTGTCAAACAAGTAGTATGTTGAAAGTATTCCAAAGTATCAATTCCACAGAGTATAGATACAACAAAATTCAAAAGAGTGGTAAGGATGTACACCCAAAGCAACCTCAATAACCAATATAAATAGATTGGAAATGTTGTATGCTTACTAAAAAACAATGATAAAAGGATGGGATTCAAACATGCTTTTGTCCCTTGAATGGAATTGTAGCCCAATATGCAATTGCAATCTCGACTTATCACCAAAGCAATGTAAACTAGGTTCAACTCCTATTCAACCTTAATGAAAATATCTTTAGAAGCCTAGACGATTAAAACGATATGTCTATGGCTAATACGAACTTAGTTAAACAAGAACACAACCTTTTTTATCTTAGAGGCTTTGCCCTATGTCTATGGTAAAAAACAAGGGCTTATGGCTAAGCTCATTTTCTCTCTTGCTTTTATGAAAACCAAATCTAGCCTAACTCTTTCAGTATTAAACTTGATTTTTGTATGTTAATCTAGGTGATCAAGTAGACTCACAATAAGAAATTAAATCAATAAAGCAAGCAATGCTATGATTCTAAGCAAAGTTACTTTTATATATTTGGCCTTGCTTCCTATCTTTAGGGCATCCACATATTTGAATCTCAAAGATAGGTTTAGCTCATAATGAAAGAAGAAAATTGGCGTGGAGAACTATTCTCCTTTTTGTGGTGTGTTTCTCCTCTATTTATAGCCTCCAACAGCTAGGGTTTGTACAAAATATGTTTATAGAATGAATTGAGCCTTCAAAGCCTAGAATCAAGGAGAAATTATTTGAAAAATCAGATCTCCTGATTTTCTAAAATTTATGCTGCTTCCCAAAATTGCAATTGCAATTGCTTTTCGCTATTTTCCATTTTCTTGCACAAAGTCACCAAAAATCAGTAAAATTAAACCATTTTCAGCTCATATCAGAATTCTAAGTTATCAACAACAGTGTTACTGATTTGGCCTATTCTCATATCAATTTCTTAACAATTATGGACATATAAGCATGAATTCCTACAAATAACTCAAGTTTAAATTACTAAAAAAGCATAAAATATGAGAATCATTAGCGATAGTGTGGGTCGAACAGCAGCATGGCAGCAACAAATAGTAGCAACGATGGCAACAATGTTTGTTAGAGAAAGAGAAGAAAGAGGAATGGAGAAAGGAGAAAGAGAAAGGAGATGATCATGTTAGCTGTCCAATAAGAAAACTTGCAGTGATGACATTCCATTAGGTCAACTGAAATCACAGACTATTTAGAAATATTTTTTAAATCTTAAAAGCTAAAGTGTCTCCTTTAAAACTTCAAGGACCTAATAGACATCAACTCCAAACTTCAGTGGCGGCTTTTACTTTTTTTACCATTGATTCCTCTAGTCCTGTCAGATTTTTAAAGTTGAGTCTTTTTTTTTTTTCTTTTTTTTTCTTTTTTTTTTCTGAAACAAAGTTGAGTTTGATTTTTTTTTCATCTATTTAATTTTGTGGCCAGATATAGTTTTCTTTGTGATTGGATTTAGGCATATCTATGGATTGATTTTGGATTCTTTATTGGTTGAAAAATTTTGCCAAGTTTGAAAACAATATTAAAACTTTTATCTTGACCATATCGCCAAGTTTTGACTATTTGACAAAATCGCCAAATGTCACAATTTTTAAAATATTTTCTTTTGGCTATATCGCCAATTTTCAAAACAATTTTTATCCAGTCATACATATACATGGGTCCCATCAAATAAACATATTTTTTTGACATGCAATACAACATGAACAACATACATCAATTCATACAATCAAACATCATACAATTTTTCCAACCTAGCCGAGAGTGGTGTGGAATTGAGAATGTGTTAATGCGTGAGTATATGAGACGATGAAATTGGCAAAATTAACTGCTCTACACTGCATAAATACTGACCAATGCATAAACAATGAAATTGTCCACCCATGAGTTCAACATAAGTATACACACAATGCATGCAAGTAATATAAGAAAATATTCCAAGATCGATCAACATGGACTTAGTACTTTGCATAAAATTTCGACACAACCTTGTACAGTAGATTTTTGGTAACCAAGAAAAGGAAAATAAACAGTTATGCGATGACAAGAAAATGAAAATGACTTCTACACTTCAAAGCAAAACAAACAACAGTAAACAGGAATAAAGGACTGAAATAGTGAATAAAGAACAGGTTTGGCTCGAGATTCCTCAATATTGTATCTCTCTTACCTTGGCTTAACATGCATGGATTCCTTCTCAACTAACCATAGGTTCCTACTTACGCTCACTCTTTGGAGAAGGGTGTAAAGCTCATAACATCCTTACATATCTACACTCGATATGAAAATAGTATCGACCTATTTGGAGCTCATAAGCAGTTGTTTTATGTCAAAATACCCGAGTAAAAACTACTACAACTTGCTTTCCTTGCACTCTCCACAGACTCTTAACCCTTTCGATGCTAAAAATATGCTAATACTTCACTTCAGTTGGTCAAATGGAAAGAAGCAATGGAAGAAGAAAAATAACCATGAAGAAGTTGAAAAATCTTTCATGCATGCTTTCAAAATAAGAGTGTTACAACATAGAGTTCCCATGAGCAAAACCTTTAGGAGGCATTTGGAGCACTGCGTTGGGTTTGGATGGTTTTGGAATCCAAACCCAAAATGTTGTTTGGACCATTGTGTTCAAAACCCAATGGGTTTGAAACACAGCCCCAGGATTTTGAACAGTTGCACTCCAAACACTGTTTTCTGATTCTCAGGCTTCAGATCATGCACCCCAAAGAGTGTTTTCTGATTCTCAGGCTTTCAAACCCCCAAGAACAAATCTCCCAGGATTCTGATTCCAATGGTTATGATTCCGAAACGGTGCCCAAATGCCCCCTTAAAGATTTAGCTACTCATAATTAAAAAAAAAAAAACAACTAGGAAGGAGATAAACTTCATGACTATTGCATTAAATGAAAAATAATACAAAGTTTCATACAAAGTACGACATGCAACAAACTACACTCTCACGGTAGTCGTGAGGAAGACGATCGGCGATGAAGCTTCTTCTCTTCTTCTCCGGTAAGAGCAACAGTGAACAAAAGATGAATAGATAGAAAAACGAAAGAGAAAAAAACTAGAGAGAAAGATTGTCAAAAAAAAAAATAAATGGAAGAAGACTCGAAATTTGGTGGCAAAACTCTCTATTTATACAAGTCTATGTCTAATAGCATGATGACACACATCCTCATTATTCCAGCCCCATTTCTCTGTTGGACTAGGTTGTACGCGTCGCACAATCAATTGTCAAATATCCCAACTACTCCTTTGTGCGATTTCTATGTGCCGGTATCGGGCTAAAATGAGCTAGGGTATATATTAATTAAAGAGTTTAATTAATTGATTTTGTGACATTAGAGCTTATAATCTATAGGTCTATAAGGTCTCCTTACTAGCTCATATGAACAAATAGGGATCAATTTCGTTGAGAGAAAATTTTGAAATGTTCAAATTAAAATTTAATATATTTGATATATTAAATGAGGGAAAACATATTTATTGTATATGCTACATTAAATATCAAAGAAATTATTAATATATTAAGATACATTAAAGAAAAGATATTTATTAAATTTGAATTAGATTCAAATAAGGAAATAGATGTCGTAGGAGCATTTGGAAAGGTTTGAATATGATTCAAATTGGTTAGATAAATACATTTTAATATATTAGATATTAAAATATCTTATTTAATTATGTGCCCTAGGCCACTATAAATAGAACCCTAAGGGTGAGTCATTGTCTGCATTCCAAATAAGAGAAATAAACACTAGAGAATTCTTCCCCTCATTCTATTTTCAAGAAGGTTTCTACAAACCCTTTTGATTCTTTGTTCAAGACATAGCAAGGAAGACTTTTGTGGAAGAGACCAAGTATACAAGAAGAATTTCTTTTATTTAAGGTATGTTTATACTTAACCTTAATATTATTATTTTGTTCTAAATAAACTCAAACCGATTCCAAAGCTTCCGCTAGGGTTTAATTAGATTATTTCCTTCAATTGGTATCAAAGCAATTTTTGAGTTTTATTTAGAATTAAATTTGTATATGGTGAGTATTTTAATTTGTTCATATATGTGATATATGTTGGTTTGCAAATTGACTGTTTAGGAATATTTATGTGGCATTAGATATATCGCTTTGATTAGATCAATTGTAAAATCCATAAGGGTTAGGGTTTATTGTATATTTTTTTAATAAACAAAAGAGATGAAAAGAAAACAGAAGAAAAGCTTGTGATTGTGTTCTCTTCTTCAATCGGCGATCAACCTTCAGGCGTTTTCATGATTTGCGGTAAGAGTAATTGCGTGATGTAAGCCTAATCGTGATCAAGAGGCAGTGCATTTGATAAGGAAATTCAATTAAAATTTTCTGGAGATTTATATGTATATATGTTAATTGAATGTTTATTCAATTTAAAGAGACTCACATATGGGCTTCATCAATTTCAATTCATTCTAAGACAAACGCCAACAAGTGTGAGTATGAGCAAATATTTTCAATTGATAGTGATCTTTTTATTCAAGTTATTCGTGATGCATACTGCAACGCCGACTTGTGTTCTTCAATATCGGCGAAGAGAAATTTTGTGGTGGTGGCTCTTGTGTGAGAAAAAAAAAATTAAGTTTCCTTAAACACTAATTTTGGATGGTCCAAAAAGGAAAAGATATTGAAGACCAAGATATGTCTTGGATTTAAATTATTGTAATTTAAATTTTTTTTCAATTTCTTAAGATATACCAAATATGCCTGTCAATTTTGCTAGTTTTTATTTTAATTATGCACGAGACTTATGTTTTAAATTGTTTGATTATTGCATAAAGTATGCCATTTAGATTAAAATCTAACCCTAGGTTAAGCATGATCATGCATCTTATTTTTTAATATAATTGTTATATTTAAAAACTTTGATTAGGTTGTTTTCCTAATTAGTTTATATTTTTCGTATCTTTGACTATAATTTTTATATTTGAAATTTGGTTGGAAAATCAAATTAGAATATTTGCTTTCTTAATTAGAATGCATGTTCTCCTAATGAGATTAGGGTTACCTTTTTATTAAAGGTATTCTTGATAATTGTTTAAAATAGTTTAAATTTATTTTATTTTCTTTTTCTAATAAGATTAGAATTTAGGATAATCTTTTAATTTTGGGTTTAAAATGGTAGAATATTAAGATTATCCAAGTGAATAATTTTTTAATAGAATTAAAAACATAGCTTAAATTCACTTAGGTTCATTAATCTATTAATTAATAGTTAATTAAAAATTAATGAATTTTGAAATAAAAATTGACTATAAGGGAACTATGACTATGGAAGGTTTTGTCTAGATTGAGGTATTTAAATTGACCAAAAGGGAACACCTCTAACTGGGAACTGACCTAGGAGTTGAATTAGTTAAATTTTATTTAAGTATTTACATAATGTGATTTTTTTTGGTTTAATAAACTTGATAATTCATATTAAAATCAATTCAACAACCATAAGGGTTATGAAAGATAGATTGGGAACTTAGATAAATGAGATTAGCCTAATTTGTCTAAGTAAGAGAAAACTTTATTTCAAAATAGTAAGTGGAAGAAGGATATGTGACAACACATCCTACGGTCTCCATCATTGATTTACAACGTGAGATCTATGTGGGGCCTCGTGGCGGCTTTTGGACCGTCCCCCTACGAAAGGTGTTTGCATTGGTCAATATCAAGGTAAATCTCCTGAGAATGATAGGATTGTAATTTTGTACCAATACTTGACCTACCCTATGTTGTGCAAAAACTCACTACGCAAGCATACACAATCGTAGGTTATTGGTGGACAAGGTCGATCCCACGAGGACTAAAGTAAGCAAAGTTTGTAAACTTGAATATCACTAATGCTAATTCTAAAGCACTTAAGAGATATAAAGTTAACAAAAAGCAAGCACGACACAAGAAAATTAAACTCTAGCAATTTAAAGGAAATAAGCAACTAAAATTGATAACAAACAATTCAAGAATCAAATGAGTAAGGTGCTGGAATTTATGAAATCACTGCTAATTTTCGCTCCCTAATGCTGTGTGATGCTATAGCACTGTGCAGCATTACTGTACTGTGTAGTAACGGAAAATCTGAAAATTAATTCCGAAAATTAATTCTAATCCTCGAATTGCAGTTCTAAAGAAAATTTTAACATATGTCTATGAAAACCCAGCTTCCAAACACATGGATAGACCAACTTCCCTAAGTTTACAAGCCAAAAGTATATGTCTATACCCTTGAATTCATCCCTAATTCAAGACATGAATCTACTTGCATTGCCTATGCTAGTTCCATTTATTTTAACCTTTTCAGAATTAAAACAAACTTTTATTCTTTCCCAAGTTGATCATTCTCAAGAAGAACAGTAAGAAATAAAAGACCCATAAGCAAACTACACTTCTATAGCATTTCATAACAAAAGGGCTCCAAAACTAGAGCTATGACTCCATAAATTCCAGCCCAAAAAAAATTAGCCCATGGCTTTTACACAGAAAATAACCAGAACGAGCTACAATTCATAAACATCTTAGGTTCAAATGAAGATTCACAAAATAGAAACACTAGGAACAACGTAGTCTACTAAAGTTTCAAGAAAACTAAGAGCAAGATACATAAACTTAAGAAGAAGAAGAGAAATAGAATGGGTAGCTGAAGAACGAAATTCCGGAGAAGCTCATTTTCTTTCCTGCTGCTGCGTTTTTTCTTTCTTCTTCTCCTCTTCTCTAGTTTTTGCGATAGCTCTTCCCCCTCTCCCTCACGTTTTTTCCATACACCCTAAATTAGGGTTTTCATTCTTCCAATAATTGCTTTGGGCTTTTTTTTCTTTCCATTTTCGGCCCATCAGAATGGATCTAAAGACCAAAAGCTACTATTACGTCATCAAAAATGGGCCCACATTTTCGTTTTCTGCCAGACTGCCAATGCTGCAAGATGCTGAGCAATGATGCACAATGCTATAGCATCAGTACCTCAACGAGCATTTTTTCACTTCTTAGACTGCAAAACAAAAGGAAAACAAAGCACACTAAGCCAACTACAACAAAAGACTAAAAAGAGTAAAAGAAATAAGAAAAAGGAAAACTAAACAAAAACCCGACTCTTAATTAAACTTAACAAGAAACTTACTAAAAACAAGATAAAAGTGTGCTTTCCACTCAATTTTGACCAAGAATAAGCAAGAGATGATGTTAAACTAATCCCATTTCATGGGATTATCACCCTACAACAACACTTGTTGGGATAAAATTATAGGATTTGAAATGATGGGTCACACTTACAAAGGGCTAATTAAGGTTGTTAATAATGTCCTTGATCAAATTAATAGTAACTGAATCTTATAAGAATAAGAGTTATTCTGGTATAATGTTTGGTTGAGATTGTCTCAATTTAGTGAAGGAATACTTGACCTATCCTACGGCAGCACTTGTTCTAAATAACTAAATTACTATAGCATTAGAAATAATTTTTAGGGTTTAACAAAATGCTTGATTTCTATGCTAAAATTGATTGGATAATGTTTGCACGTTACCTGATTATTATTATTATTTTAGCAAAATGTCTAGCTCTTTAATCTCTATTCTGGTTGCTGAAAAATTGACTGATGAAAATTATACAACTTGAAAAAATAATATCAATACTATACTGGTTATGGATGATATGAAATTCGTTCTGACTGAGGAATGTCCTCAAGAACCCACTGCTAATGCTGCATGAAATGTTCGTGAAGCATATGATCACTGGATCAAGGCCAATGAAAAGGCAAGAGTTTATATTTTGGCTAGTGTAACTGATGTTTTGGCCAAAAAGATAGAAAGCATGACGACAACATATGAGATGATGGAGTCATTGCATGGAATGCTTGGACAACCTTCCATTCAAATTAAGCATGATGCTCTCAAGTTCATTCATAACGCACGCATGAAAGAAGGGTCATCCGTGCGGGAACATGTTCTCAACATGATGGTCCACTTTAATGTTGCTAAAATGAATGAAGCCATTATTGATGAATCCAGCCAGGTCAGTTTTATTCTGAAAACTTTTTCCAAGAATTTTCTCTAATTCCAAAGTAATGTTGTTATGAACAAAATTACTTACAATCTCACAACTCTTCTAAATGAACTGCAAACTTTTGAGTCCTTAATGAAAAACAAAGGAAACCGTGGAGAGGCAAATGTTACCACTTCTAGCAAGTTCAAATTTAGAGGTTCAACTTCTAGAACTAAATCTGAAGCTTCAACTTCTGAAACTAAGAATTGGAAAAGGAAACCCAGTGAGAAGATGAATAAAATAAAATCTGCTTCAAAAGGAAAAAGAGTCAAGGTAGACAAACATGAGAAAGGAAAATGTTTCCGCTGCAATGAAGAAGGGCACTAAAAGAGAAACTTCCCTAAATACCTAGACGAAAAGAAAAGTCAAAAGAAGGGAAATATGATTTACTTGTCCTTGAATCTTACTTAGTGGAAGATGCTAAATCTACCTGGATAATTGATTATGGAACCATTAATCATGTTTGTTCTTTTTTTCAGGAAAGTGACTCGTGGGAACAGTTAAAGGATGGAGAAATGATCATGAGAGTGAGCACCAGAGAGGTCGTGTCAACAATAGCCGTTGGAAGCATTAAATTATTTTTCAATAGTTTTTATTTACTTTTAGAAAATGTGTATTTGTTTCCTAAGATAAAGAGGAATCTCATTTCAGTTTCTTGTCTTGTTGAACAATTTCATTCTTTAAATTTTTATAATAACAAAGTTTCTATTTTGAAAAATTGACTTGAAATTTGTTCTACTTTTATTGAAAATAACTTATATGTGCTAAGACCGTTAGCATGTAAAACGCTTCTAAACACTGAATTATTTAAGATGACTAATGATGGTTGGGGTTGCTACGTGAATGCCCAAAGAAAGCGCAAGTGCACGCTGTCACAAACAAGTAATATATGGAGTATTAATTTTAAGTATCGAACCCAAGGGAACGGTTAACAAAAACTCTCCACCTAACAACACAATTGCTCACAAGTTGCAACTGAAGGTAAATAAGAAAATAAAGTTGATATTGTGGTTTGTGCATGAAAAAGTAAAGATAACTGAAAAGGTAATGAGAAAAAAAAGGATGAGAAACATGGGATTCAATTCTGGTTCAACCATGAGGAAATGCGCCCGCAAATTGCTCAACTAAATCCGGCTATTTCAGAGATCCTGCCTTTTGTGCCCTCATACTGATTCTGTTAAGTTCTGTATGGTTCGAATAGAATGCTGCTGAAATGCTCCCGCAACCTACCCTTTTCGACATTAGCTAAATAAATCAAGTTCAACACCTATTCAGCTCCTTTTCCAAGAACCTTTAGGAGACTAAGCAATTTAAAACTCATAGGTCTATGGCTAAATTTGCTTAGATAATGAAAAACACAACTTTATGATTTTAAAGGTTTTTGTCATGTCTAGGTACAAAAAGCAAAGTTCTATGTCTAGACTATTTTCCTAGATTACTTTTAGGAAAACGCATGTCAACTCCAACCCTTTCAGTATTGAAATCTTCACAAACTATGCTAACTCAAATTGCCAGTTTAAGCTAACAATGAAACTTAAACTCACTAAAAATAAACTTAGCTAAATGTTGAGCAAATTTACAAGAAACACATGCTGGTTGCTTATCTCTTTTTTAGGGTATCCACATGATTGAATCCCCTCCAAGGAGTTTAGCTACTCATCGGAGAAAAAAATAGAGTGCATAAAGTAAAAAGAAAATAAATAGAAGAAAGAACACAATTCATTGAAATAAATAAACTTGAATATACTTTGAAGAATGAATCCAAGAAAGAATAAAAGAACTTGAAACTTGAATTAAAAGAAAAATAGAAACTTACAAAGCTGGAAAATAAAATAAAACAGCAAGTACAACTCCTAAAAACTTACAGAACTGAATGGAAAAGCTATGAACAAAAAGAACCCTAAGATGTTCTTCCTTTCTAACTTGTTAAACATTTTTCATGGAGAATCAAGTACTTACTCCTCATTCTTTTGAAGTTGGAGTCCGAATGGAATATGAACAGAGCTTAGGGGAGACTCGGAGTCGCAACTGAAACTTAGAAATAAAAACTACAGAATTTTGGGATGAAGAGAATTCCCAACTCCGAGCTCTCTTTCAAATGAAGGATTGAGTTGCCTTTTATAGACGTCACGCCCAGGGCTTGCTGTTGAGATCGGTATGGAGAAGCATGATCGATCATATCCCTTGATTTTTGAAGATTTCTGCAAATCTCGTAAATCTAGAAGAATCTGTCGAAAAGGTTCAGATGCGGCCGCATTTGTGGGTGCAATTGTGTTGTTGTCAAAATGGCCGAAATGCGGCCGCATATTTGGGAGCATTTTTGGGTTTTTCTTGCAACAGTTGGAATTTGGCTTCTGCTCTCACATGCTGGCGCATACTAGTCGCATATCTCTTGGATCATCTTTTATTTGTTTTAGTTGCGGCCAAAATGTGGGCGCATTTGTGTACTTTTTCAGCCTCTACACAAAAACAACAAAAATTAACGTTTTCCTAGCAAAAATGACTCTAAATACGCCTAAAAAATTATTTTTACAAAACCAATACTTCAAACACATGCAAAACTTGTTTTTACTTAAATTTTCTCTAAATGACATGAAATATAACATTAAACACTCACTTTCTAAGAAAATAAGCTAGTTTTTAGAGCCAAATAATTCTCATAAATGAACATTATCACTAAATCCATAACGAAAAGACAAAAAGTTTCTCCAAAAGATGATACCTATCTTTGGCATCTAAGATTGGATCACATCAATTTAGATAGAATTGAAAGAATAGTAAAAAGCAGTCCTCTAAAAAAGTTAGAGTTACACACTTTACCAATCTATGAATCCTGCTTAGAAGGAAAAATGACTAAAAGACCTTTTACTGGAAAAGGATATAGAGCCAATGATTAGAACTTATACATTCAGACCTATGTGATCCAATGAATATTAAAGCTAGTGAAGGGTATAAATACTGCATCTCATTTGTAGATGATTATTCTAGATATGAGTATCTTTACCTAATCAACATAAGTCTGAAGCCCTTGAAAAGTTTAAGGAATACAAGACTGAAGTTGAAAATTTATTAGGTAAATCTATCAAAATACTTCGATTAGCTCGTGGTGGAGAGTACATGGATTTAAGATTTCAAGACTATTTGATAGAAAATGGAATAACATCCCCAACTCTCAGCTCCTGGAACACCTCAACAAAATGGTGCTTTAGAAAGGAGAAACATAACCCTATTAGAAATGGTTCGATCTATGATGAGCTATGCTCCACTACCAAATTCTTTTTGGGGATATGTAGTAGAGACTGTGTTATATATATTGAATGTAGTTCCATCCAAAAGTGTTTCCAAGACACTGTTAGAATTGTGGAAGGGTTGTAAAGATAGTTTACAACACTTCAGGATTTGAGGATATCTTGCACATGTACTGAAAAAAAATCCAAAGAAATTGGAATCTCGTTCTAAAGTATGCCTATTTGTAGGTTATCCCAAAGAGACTAGAGGTGGTTCCTTCTATAAACTGAAGAGAATAAAGTATTTGTAACGACAAATGCTATTTTTTAAGAAGAACCATATGAGAGATCATAAACCTCGTAGTATAATAGTGTTAAACGAATTAATTTCCAATGAAGCTACTAACACATCAACAAGAGTTGTTGATAATTCCATTATATCTAAAAGTCAGATACATCCATATTAAGAATTGGGAATGCCTCGTCGTAGTGGGAGGGTTCTGAAACAACCTAACCGATACATGGGCTTAACTAAAAGCTCAAAATGTCATAACTAATGATGACATCGAGGATCCATTGACTTCTAAAGAAGCAATGAATGATGTTAACAAGGATGAATGAATTAAAGCCATGAAGCTTGAAATGGAGTTGATGTACTCAAATTTAGTCTGGGAACTTGTAGATCCTCCTGATTGTGTAAAATCCATAGGTTGCAAATGGATCTACAAGAGGAAACGAGGAATAGATGGAAAGGTATAGACCTTTAATGCGAGACTGGTGGAAAAAGGTTATACTCAAAGGGAGGGAGTGGACTATGAAGACACTTTCTCTCCTGTTGCCATGTTGAAGTCTATTCGCATTTTCTTATCCATTGCCACATATTTTGATTATGAGATATGGCAAATGGGTGTTATGACTACTTTTTTGAATGGAAATCTTGAAGAGAACATCTACATGAATCAACCAGAGGGGTTTGTAAACCAAGGTCAGGAGCAAAAGGTTTGCAAGCTTAAAAGATCCATTTATGGATTATAACAAGCATCAAGATCTTAGAATATTAGATTTGACAATGCAATAGAATCATATGGCTTTGAGCAAAATGTTGATGAACGTTGTGTATACAAGAAAATCATCAAGAAAATAATAGTTTTTCTCGTCCTATATGTGGATGATATTCTACTCATTAGGAATAATGTAGGCTTTCTTACTGACATTAAAAGTTGGTTAGCTAACCAATTCCAAATGAAAGATTTAGGAGAAACACAATTTGTTCTAGGAATCCAAATTATAAGGGATCATAAGAACAAAACGCTAGCCTTGTCTCAGGCATCTTTTATTAACAAAATTCTTGTCAAATATTTGATGCAAAATTCCAAGAAGTACAATTTGCCTTTCAGGCATGGAATTACACTGTCTAAGAACAGTGTCCTAAGACATCTCAAGAAGTTGATGATATGAGATGGATTCTCTATGCCTCAGTTGTAGGCAGTCTGGTGTATGACATGTTGTGTACAAGACCTGATATATGTTATGTAGCAGGGATTCTCAGTAGATATCAGTCAAATCCAAGACATGATCACTAGATTGTAGTCAAAACAATCCTCAAGTATCTACGAAGAACGAGAAATTATATACTTGTGTATGAAGCTAAGGATTTGATCCTTACATGATACATTGACTCTGACTTCCAAACTGATAAGGATTTGAGGAAATGCACATCAGGATTAGTGTTCAACCTATGTGGAGGAGCAATACTGTAGATAAGCATCAAACAAGGATGTGTTGCAGACTCTACCATGAAAGCTGAGTACGTAGCTGCTTGTGAAGCAGCAAAAGAAGCTGTATGGCTAAGAAAGTTCTTAACTGATCTGAAAGTAGTTCCCAACATGGATAAGCCCATTACACTTTATTGTGATAATAGTGGTGCTATGAAAAACTCCAAATAACCCATAAGCCATGAAAGAGGGAAGCATATAGAGATAAAATATCATTGTATTAGAGAGATTGTGTAAAGAGGAGATGTGATTGTCATGAAGATAGCTTCTGTAGACAATTGTGCTAATCCGTTTACGAAGGCTCTGCAGGCTAAAGTATTTGAGGGTCATCTAGAGAGTCTAGGTCTACGGATGTGTTTCACCTTCTCTAGGGCAAGTGGGAGAAAATATTTGGTATATGGTATGCCCTATATCACATATTGTTAGTCCCACTAACTTTAGTGCAAGTGGGAGATTGTTAGGATTTGTGCCTTAAAGCTCGTTTTTTGTAATTAAACATTTTCTCATTTATTAATAAAATAATTTATTATTTTATATTGTATATAACATTATCCAATATTGTATAAAATTCAAGGTTATTATTGTAATCTTGAACAGTATGTAGTTGACATACAGGAGGATCGTATTCAAGTAATAACATAAAGAGTCTATAGTATATGGATAAAATTAGGTGTCTTATTCTCGTAACACTATTGATACGACCCACTTTGTAATTGTTACAAATGATTTGATCCAAATCATTCATATGGAGACATGTGAGTGGATGTATCCTATACAATGAGTTTGTATAAGACTGAACCACTAAATATTTAATCTCTGTTTATAAATCAATTAATTGAAAAGATTAATATTTCATAGGATGATCATATGCGATTCAATCTTAATCCTAAGTAAATTATGAACTCCTGCCTGTGAGGGCTCATCCTTTGATCTGCATGGGTGAGAATGGTTTTTTGTAACCAATTCAATAAGCCTACCATTTTGGGGACTTGACCAAATAGGGAGTTAGGAACATAATTTCACGCTATGGAATTCACTCCTTCCCATATAGGGAAAATAGATAAGTAGTTCCCTTAAGTGCTAATTTCAAGACTTGAACAATGGGGCCCCACCCTCTCACTTGCCCGAGAGGGACTTAGTTTATGGTTGGATCATAAAAAAAAGTATTCATTAGAGGATCAGTGGTACTTAAGGTATAAAATATAATTATAGGGGTAAAACGAACTTTGACCCATCTGTAATGACGAACAACTTGTGAATGATCGACTTGCATGTAGTGATTATATCTATAGACACAACGTGTCCTATAGTGCATAAGATTGCAACTCTAAATCTATAGTGGAGTTACTAGTACAAATTTGGGGTTTAATGACGGGCATTGCCCGTTATTATAGGGAAATGATGTCGGACAGGTGCCTGACATCTTTTCGCTTGTCATTGTAAGCTACGATGATGGGCGACTTTTAATGATAGACATTGTCTGTCATTAAAAGTTCGTCTGTCATTAAATGTCTATCATTAGAAGTCTGATTGTCATTAAATTTTTGTCATTAAAAGTTTGTCTGTCATTAAAAGTCCGTCATTAAATGTAAAAAATAGTAGTTTTTAATGACAGGCAATGACTATCACCGTTTTGTAAATGATTTTAATTAAAATAAATTTGGTTGCAAACGTGTCTAACCAACAATATTTCTCTTCCTCAACCTATGTACAAAATAAAATCTCAATTGTATCATATTTTTACACAAGTAACTTCACAAACTTAACTTTCATTAATAAAATATAAAATATGTAATACACTTCTTATATTGACCTCAAAAAAAGAAAATGCAATTTCTCTATTCATACACACATAAGACAAATATGACACTTCATCCATCTACAAACTACATCTACCTTACATATAAGCAAAATTGCTAAACAAAATAAATACAAGACTCTAAAACCAATCAGCTATCAACAATCCCCATTATATTTGAAAGCCTGCAATGAAAGTAGAGGAAAGAATCAACATCAACCACAATTACTAAATATTTTTCATAAAAAAAAAAAAAATTGATTTGCCAAAAAAGAAAAATGATGAAAATCATATGAGGAATTCATAGAGATTCATATGCCAGCGAAATTTCAATGCATATGCAAAAGAAGAAATCTATACACTAAGAAGCAAGAACAACTAGAGCTTGATATCTAGTTTAACCTATGCAATGTCTAAGCAAGCTATTACCTCATCATACAAGCTTCAATTTCACTTCCAAGCAATTACCTCATTAGACTAAAAAAGTGTCACATATACTAAAGCTCATGTTTCTAATGAGTAATGAAAAACTAAAAAAGGGTCTTTGGCTTTGATTTTGGGATTTCTCTTCTTTGAACCTTAAACATTTATTTTTGCAACCTGACTAATGTTTAAATGTGTTCCCACAATGTCAATTCCATGCTATTATATACTCAACTCCACTGTGGATGAAATCAATCACATAATAAAATATAAGTTACTAATTTGTACAAGTCCATTTTGAGTTTTTAACTAGTAGGTGATATGGGTTACAAAAAGGGTATGGCTACAATTATTACCACTAAAGAAAGAAATGGAAAAGTTGGAATTATATATGGCAACTAACATCACAAAATTACTCTTGACAGTCAAAAACTTATAAGAATTTTTTTTTCAATTGAACTTTCCAAGTAGAAATAGCATTTGTCAACATGGCAAGTCCTTTCCTAAAAGATCCAACAATTTGGCCTTAGAGAAATTGTAAGCATAAGAGCCGTCAGCTTCCATCAAAGAATAACAAATACTAATCAATATATAAAGTCCACCCTTCAAATAAAAGATACCCAAACTTAACTTCAAAATGCCCAAATCCAACTAACTCAAAGCAGATGTAATCAACAAGTTCTGCAATTCAATAAAAAAATCTACCATTCAGAAGACAGGTCCAATTATTGAGTAAGCAAATATAATGAACACCAAGAGATACGAAATATTTATATAAGCTTAGAATGTTGTTACTTCTATTATAAATGATTATCTAGACAAATATTTCAGCTACACTTGATTTTGAGTTTGGTGTTGCTTGTATTTCTGAGTTGTTTTTAAGGCATTCTTGTACCAGAGAGATGGGGATGACATCAGAGGATGTGATTAACAAGTATTTCTAGAGTGGTTAAAAGACTTGAAAACTAGTGAAGAACAATGATTTTAGAATATATACTAATCATGGTATACTAAACCTTTGTCAAGAACAATGTTGAAAGAATATGTTTCAAATGCACTCATATCACGAAAATCCATTTTCACATTTGTTTGATTATAAAGGAACATCAATGAATATTTGAATTACAAATTAAATTTCAAATTTTACATCATGTCAGTCGAATTCAATATACAATGATATAGATAATAAAATTTAACTTCAAAGAGAAACAAAATGAAGTCAAATACTTCACTGTAAAACAGTATAAGGGGAAAGAACTCAGAGGGGTAATTAGCTTACAAATTAAGTATGAACAACTTGAATTTATGAAATCAAACTAACATAAACCCACAAACCAAATGTTAAGACCTCGTTTGATAACTATTTGGTTTTTAGTTTATGGTTTTTGAAATTGTGCTTATTTTCTTACAAATTTTCTACAATGTTTCTACAATAGCTTTACTCAATTAGACAATCTAATAGGGTATCCTATGCATCAAGAAGCAAATAAGTTAAATAGATGAAATTTTCAAGATCACTATTGAGAAAATAGAAGAAGTTCCTAAATCCAATAAGGCATAAATTTAAAAATTGCACCAAGCATCAAGCCAAACAAAACTTCTATACATCTTTAATCTTGTAGCACAAAAGGAGACCAAAAAACAAGGCTATAATTTAAAGAAGAGTTGAAAAATATCATGCCAAAATTCTATATATCTTCAATCTTGCAGCACAAAAGAAGACCCAAAAAGTAATCAATTAATCTGCGACCATTATGTAATAAATTACCCTTTTGGGTTATATTTTCACTTAAAGAAGTTCACCCTATGAATCTCAATTCAACAACTTGCCCTAGTCTGTTATTTTTTTACCATTAGTTCCATGGACACAGATTTCCAACCAGTGCTTTTTAAATTTCCTATTTTCTTTGACTTTGTAAACTTCTCATAATATGTCACGTTTATTTTTACCAACTATAAACCCATCCCAATTAGCAAACAACTGAAACTTAACGAAAGCATACAACTTAAAGTATGCTATGGAGCATTTATAAACTAGAAAATATTCCTTACTATATTAAACATTATAACCATTTAAACTGAAAAGATGGAATATTTTCATCATATTTCCATGTACATCTCTGGCCAGATTCATAAAAGCTTGCTTTATCTGCAAAAGGTTGAAATTTATGTTGCATGAAAATGGTTAGTCTAGTATATTTTGCCCAGTTGAAAGAAACCGTACCTTACTCATGATTTCGGAGCCTAGTATCCAATTTGTTGAGAGTTTCAAGTCTTGATAAGAATGCATGACGATATTTCGAAGCCCAATTAAGTGTTGTATGCCTCGCTCCGACCTTTCATGATATGACGAAAGCAGGAAAAATCAAGATCAAATATGATTTGGATAATTAAAAGTTATCAGATGTGAGTTCTAACTTGTCTAACAAGCTCACCATTTTACCAAGGGATAAAACTAAGTTGAAGAATACCATTTGTAGAACAATTGAGAGAAAGAAAGCTGGAAATGCTCTAGATCCAATCTTTCCCAAAATAACAACTAATTTAACCAAATCAAACACTTTACTGGATCATTTCCAAGTGCAATAACTAATACAAATGCATAGAGAATGACACAAATGGATAAAACCAACTGATATAAAGTTAAAAAGGGAGATATAAACTGATGACAACTGCTTATCTGATTCCCACAACGTGTGAATACTTGGTTGTCAAACAAAACCATACTAATTAAGTGGGAGCTTAATCATAAACACATGCAATATCTTATGATTTATTCACATTTATCCCCTAATATGTTAGCATACTAGAAACAATCTAAGAACAAAAATTTGGGTAGGGTACTTTTGAGAATATATATATATATATATATATATAATTTTAGTTGAGATGCTTGTACTTGCATTTCCAATGTAGAAAGAATATCATAAATCTAATGTACCCTTTCTTGGAATGCATACTTCTTAAGACGTTGATTGGATATCAATTTGAAGCCTCCATCGAGAGTAGCTTTCATGTCTATCATGTTCTTTGTTCGGACATGGAACTTTGCACTCATTAGTTGAATGGAAAATTTAGACATTGTACTTAAATTTAAACAAACTTAATGGTCAATAAGATGTTACATTGATCTATTTACCATGGATTGCAAAATGGTCAATAAAAGTTTAATTGTTTTAGAGAAACTTACTCAGTCTTGCGATTTTTCTTGATGTGAATTATGAAGTCTTCGTTTTGACATATGCCCACTTAGAATCTTTGCTTTTTTTATGTTGTTGTTCGCCAAATTGTTGTTGTGTTCTTCTTCCTTCATTGGGTTTGTAAACTTATATAAACTTGTATTTCAACGTCTATTGCTGTTAAATTCCATACAAAAGACTGTTTTTCTAGAGAGAGGGAATGGTTTTAGTTATATCACAAGGAAAGGATGTTACTAATTTTCAAATGGCTCATCAATCAATTGAACAAACAATTACTGTATGCTTGAACAAATCACAACACAAATGCAAATCAATGGTGAATTGGCAACTTTTGCACACTAAATACGCACAACGCTCACCACAATGCATGCAAAAGCTCCATGTAGGTAGATACAATACAATATAGTCCCCTTCGACACCCAATTCATTAGTTCAAGCCAACAAGAATATACTTCACAAGCCAAAGTATCTTCTAAAAGTTTTCTTGTATAATCTTATAAAGAGAATGAATTAAGTGTTCGAGTTAGAGTTGCCATTAGACTGAACTCCAAGTCCAAACCTAGAACAACAATCTTAGAAACTTAGTATCCTATATTGAATTGAATGGTGTAAAAAAACCAACAGAGGATCCAACCTAATAACCATAACCAGATGTAATTCACCAAATAAAAAATGAAAAATGGGGCAAAGAAATTTTTCGTAATGAAAATAATGAGACGTGATAATGAAAATAATGTTGTATTTGGTATACCATCTCTACCTTGGCAATGTTTCAAAATCCCTTCACATAACTCATTACCAATCTGCTTATTCTCCTTCCCACTTTGCTTCGCCATCAAAAAACCAATTATTTGAAGAACCAAAAAACCAACGAAAAGATTTTCTTTCTACACCTACACTCCAAACCCAACACAAGCAATCAAATCCAAACCAACTATACTAGACTAGTCCAAGAGGAAGATATTCAAACCCCACAAACAATTCTTAAACCCTCAAGAAAAATCAAGACAATACATACAAATTTGTAAGTAAAAGTTGCCTAAAATCTACAGACATAAATTCCCCTGTAGTCAAATGTAGCAGAAAGTACCCAACTATCAAACATAAACTAGATAAAAACCACAAACCTCATAATCAAATTGCACAAAAACCCCAAATTTCCAGTGAAACGACATAAAAATGGTATAACGATCCTTAAATTCCCTTGGAACTAAAATAGAGCCTTCAATTTATGAATTCAACATTCTAAAGCAAAGATTCTTCAAACACCACCAATTATAAGTTGTCTCTGAATTGAAATTTTTACCATTGATTCAAGAATTACAAAAAAAAAAAAAAACACACAATTCGAAAACAACGAAGCAAGTTGATTGAGTTAAAAAATATCCATCATAAGCAGAAACAAACTTAAATGCAAAACTAGAAAGATAAACTTATCTAGGAAATGTATAAACCTCTGAAATTATTCTAGCAATCCAGGTGTATTCATGGATGTACTTTTAGAATGAGTTATGAACCTGACCTCTTGTATCACATCCATCATACCCATTTTTAGGTTTCATAAAGAAAATTGAAGAGAGAGGGAGAGAAAGTAGGATAATTACTAACTGCAAAAGAGAAGAATCAATGAAAACATAGGAGAGAGACAAACAGATAGAGACCACATTTGTCTGGAATAACAGCAGGTACTGGAGATTTCATCGAGGACGAGGCTTGGGACTGCTTGAGCTGAACAAGTAACTCAACCACAATGCTATCGTCAGCCATGGTCGAACTTAACCACTCCTCCTTTAACACCATCTTGACCGACGACTTCAAAATCAAAATCGACGGAGAGATGGGTGACCTTAAAAACCCAAGGAAGGAGAGAGATATGGGATTAGAGAGAGTGAAAATGGAGAAAGAGAGAAGGAGAAGGATCAATGAAAGGGAGGCCACTGTCGTCGCTCATCGCCGACCGCCGGCCACCATTGCGCCTATAATTTCTTTTCTTTTTAGTTTTCTTTCCTTCTTCTTCCTCTTTATCTTCTTCTTCTTCCTCCTCCTCATCTTCATCTTCCTATTTTTTTTATTGTTTACAAAGGAGAGGAAGGAGAGAAAGTTTCAGATCTAGAACAAAGGAGAGGAACCATCATCTTTTAAGTTGAGGGCTATTTTTCAATTTGCACAGTGAGAGACACGCACGCAACTGCAAAAATAGAGAACAACAAAACCAGAGCATCTGTGGGTCTCAATTCTAAGATTGAAATGCCAATGGAGTTCTTATTTATCGTCGGTGATCGATTATGTGGTGGGTCTGGTTCAGAGGCTGTTATTGCCAGTAGGTTGCTCGATTTAGAAGTCATGGGTCTCGAGTTCAGGGGTTCCGTGGGTCTTAATTTCAATACTTATACAGGGTGTGGGTTATGATTTCTACAGCTATACAAGGTATGGATTTCATTTTAGAATGGGCTTCATTTCATATCTGAAAACAAAGGGCCTCGTTTCGTTTCAGATATGAAAACAAAGGTCCTTCATTTTCGTTTTAGATCTGCAAACGAAGGGCTTCATTTCAAATTTGAAATGAAGGCCCTTCATTTTCATTTCACCCCAAACTCCTTCGCTTCATAAATAACTGTCGGCAGCTGCTTAGGGAAAGAAAAAAGGGAAAAAAAAAAGAAGAAGGAAGGTGAGGAAGAAGAAGAGGAGAAAATGAAAGAAGAAGAAAAAAAAATAATAAAAAGAAGTGGCAGCGACGGTAGCAGCAAATGGCGGTCGGTAGATGGTGGGTCGACGATGAAGATGGTGTTCGCATGATGAAGGAAAATGAAAGAAAGAAGAAGAAGAAAGATAAAGGAAGGAAGAAGATGGATTCGTGAGGAAGATGAGAGAGATAAAGGAGAGCAAAAAAAATTAAAAAAAGAAAAAAGAAAAAAATATTTTTTTAAAGTTTAATAATTAAAAAATTAGAAAAATATTTTTTAATAAAAAAATAGGTGCCACGTTAGCTTCCCATTAGAAATTAATAGAAAAGCTGACGGAGTGCTACCAAATGTAAATCTCAAAGGTAAATTTGCTGAGTTTGAAAACTCAAGGACCAAAATGAGACCAAACGCAAAACTAATGGACCAAAAAGGTATTTTGCCCTTTAATATATTAGATATTAAAATATATTATTTAATTATTTGTCCTAGACTACTATAAATAGGACCCTAGGGGTGAGCCATTGTGTGCATACCAAACAAGAGAAAGAAATTACTCTAGAGAATTCTACTATCATTCTCTCATTCTATTTTCAAGAAGGGTTCCACAAACCTTTTTGATCCTTTGTTCGAGACATAGCAAGGGAGACTTTTGTGGAAGAGACCAAGTATACATAAAGAACTTCTTTTATTCAAGGTATGTTTATGCTTAACCATAATATTATTATTTTGTTCTAAATAAACTCAAATCGATTCCAAAGCTTCCACTAGGGTTTAATTAGATTATTCCCTTCAGTATTATTGGAGGACTTCAATATATTACTCTGTTAATAAAGTATGTCAATTCATGCATTTACCTACTTTAAGTCATTGGACAGCTGTTAAAAGAATCTTCGTTACTTGAAAGGCACTATTCATTATGGTCTTCGTGTTTCTCGTTCTAATAATCTTTAAGTGCAAGGCTTTGCAGATGCTGATTGGACTTCAAATCCTGATGATCAGAAGCCCACTTCTGAACATTGCATTTTCCTTGGTGACAACATCATAGATTCATAACATGGGGATCCAAAAAAAAAGCAAATAATTTCAAGATCAAGCACCGAGGCTGGATTTTGTTGTATTGCAAATGTCGTGACAGAAATTTTATGGACTCAATCCTTACTTTGCGAACTTGGCATTCCTTCTAACTCCTTACCTATTCTTTGGTGTGACAATCTTGGAGCTGTTCATTTGAGTGCAAATCATGTTCTACATTTCAAGACAAAGCACGTCAAGCTTGACATATATTTCATTCGGGATCTTGTTCTTCAAAAGAAGATTGCGGTTCAACATCTTCCATCAACTACCCAAATTGCTGACATTTCTACGAAGCCATTGTCTTTTGCTTCTTTTATCTCGTTGTGTTCCAAGCTTAATGTCATTGGCTTGAGGGGGGATATTAAGGGTGTTTAACTTCGCGTGCTGCTCTTGTGCCATTTTTATTAATTTTCTTTTCTATTATTGTTTTTATTTTCAAAGGTTGTTAGGGTTTTATTTTCTGTTAGATAGCTGACACTACTGTATGAAAACAACAACCCTCTTCTTTTGTAAACACATCTTTTGTTTTTTAATAAAGTTTTACAGAGAGGTTTATTTTCATTTCATTATTCAAAGATCAACACTAAAAGTGTATTTTATCCTAAAATAAAATATCAAATTAACATAGATTATGATCATGATACTTAGGATTAAATCAAATTACATTTACTTCATTGCTTTAATTTTGTTGAAAACATTTCATTTTTTTTAGCAAATAAACAAATTACATATAATTTAACTCTAGAAAAACTAACTCTTCATATATTTAATATGTTTAATTGGTTTCTTACATATTCAAAATATTTAAAATCCAATTGATCTAGTAGATATAAAATTAAATTTTCTATTTAATAGAACTCTAAATTTTCAACCTTGTATCTAGTAAGTTCGTGAATCTTTAAAAAATGTAGAATAGGTCAAAGATCTATTAGATACAAAATTAAAAATTCATAGACCTATTGGACATAAAATTAAAAGTTTAATGATCTATTAGACGCTTTTTAAAGTTCAGAAGTAGAGATTCAATATTTGATGTCATTGAGAAATTATGTTAGAAAAAAATTAGAGTTAAATTACAAGTTTAACCCCTTAGCAATAATATGGTTCGATGGTAAAGACATTTTTATCACCATAAAGATCAGTTGAGTTTGAATCTCTACCTCTGCATTTATATATATGGTGTAATATTTTAAAAAAATACATTCTATATATATATATCAAAGAAACATTTTTGTTTTAGAATTAAAATCAATCACCATTAAATTAAAAATACTCTCGAAATCTTAACTAAAATTTTAAAATTAAAAGAAATGTAGTTTCCAAAATTCCAAAATTTGTTTTCTAAATGAGCTAAAGATTTCAAAATATTTTTCTAAAAAGAACACACAAATTTGGTTAAAATACATCACGTATGCATTACACGTGAAAATTTCCTAGCCTCCGAAATTGGTTTTTTAAAAAACACACAATTGGTTAAAATGATTTTATTTCATTATACTTTTTAAATAAATTATTTGATAACGATTTTTTTTCCTTGTAAAATTAGTTTTGTATTTCTAGGAGACTTGGAAAACTATTATGAACATGTGTGGTGAAAGTTGACATTTAAAAAATTCATAAAAAAAAATATTGATCAAATTGAATTGGTCCGATTGGTTGACAATTAAATTTGAAAAATGAATTTTTACATTGCGTTTTAAGAAAATTGTGTGACATAGATTTTGGCCAAAACTTTGAGTTAAATCAACCCTAACTCCTATAATCATTTTTTTTAGTTGAACAATATTTAGTGTGAGGAATTCAAACATCTAACCTCTTGGTTGATAGTACATACTAATTACTGTTGAGCTATGTTCATTTTGGCCTTAACTTCTATAATCATCAACCCATACAAATCTTCAACTCATTGAAAAGGAAAATAATAAGCCTTGTTCTTTCGCTATCAAATTAGTTAAATCATAGGTTAAAAAAACTTTTGATCCCTCAACTTTTATAAAAGTAACAATTTAATCTGTGAACTTTAATTTGTAACAATTTAGTCTTGTACTTTAGAATTTGTAACAATTTTAATCTTTATGGTGAAAAATTCCATCAAAATGAAGTATCAATTTTTATCATGTAATGACTTAATTTTTGGAGTTTATAAACACATGCATTTTCTAATCAATTTATTGATCTTTATATGTAAGAAATTTTATTCAATCTTAACAACATTTTGATGATAGAGATTAAATCATTAACAAATTTTAAAGTACATGGACTAAATTATTGTTGTTAAAGTTCAAGGATTAAATTATTACAAAATCGAAAATGCAATAACTAAATTGTTACAAACTCAAGTTCAAGAACTAAATTGTTACTTCTATGATAGTTTAAGGACAAAAATGTAATTTAACCTAAATCATATATGATATCTTCTAACCTAGTGCGCCAACTTGCATGTGATATACTCTTGTGTGCAAGTTAAGGGCAAAGCTGGAAAAAGAATGAAAATATTCATTTTTTTAACAAAAATTGGTAACATACTAAGAAACAAGAGCTATTCATAAGTAGTCTATTATTGTTATTGGTTTTGTTTTATATCATGGGTAATGAATATATATGTTCAAACAAAAAACAGATGACAGACAAAGAACACATAAGAAAAAAAAACACACAAATTTATATGGTTCACTAACGGTGTATTAGCTACATTTACGGGCAGAGGGAAAGAGAGTTTTATTGTCTTGAAAAGAAATTGGTTACAGAATATAGAGTTGTGTTTTAGATAAGAGTTTAGAGAGTTTATATATAGCACCCATTCTAACCCAAATATAAAATAGGCTCAAAAGGCCCCAAAATTACGACTAACTTAACTCCATATAAGTGTTTGGTCATTTCAAATAATAGATTCAAGACATTGCTACAATATAAATTTGAAAAAAAAAAAAAGCCTATAACAATCCTTTTACGTGATTTAGTTTTATTATATAAAAATTAGTGAATAGATAAATAGAAATGGACATTAGTAAAAAAAAAAAAAAATGAAAGCTCCAATTTTTATGGCGTGCGGCTAAATTTTGTTCTTCAATAAACATTTTTATTAAATAAAAATGAGATGCACGAGTTTTTTTTTTTTTTTTTTTTTTTTGACGACATGTTGAGTGAAAAATTCGAACTTTTGACCTCTTGATTCAAAGATATACGCTTTATGTCAATTGATATATATATATATATATAGTAAAGCACATAATACAAAACAAGCAAAGTAAAAGAAAAAAGACAAAATTAGGAACAGTTCCCGGCATCAAGTGAAATTTGGTGTTGAACCCTTCATGTATGGCCATAGCCTCGGCAGTTGCTACTGTTGTTTGTGTCTGAATGAACTTCTCAGCTGTAAGCCTGTAAGCATAATAGATTCTCTGCAGTCTGATAATCATCCCCAACCCGATCTGATTATTGAGGATAGAAGCGTCGGCGTTCACCGTCACTGCTGCTGTCGTTCGGAGCAGAGGTTGAAGATGATCTGGTAGGCTTCGTGGACTCCTCATGCATGGTTGCATTCATGGATTGGGTTCTTAATGAAATCCTCCTCCCTGTTTGTAAACACCTATGCATTTCGGTTGTGCCAACATGTGTTGGGAGTGCGATCAAAGTCCTACATCGGCTAGATAAAGGGAAGATCATGGGTTTATAAGTGAGGGACACTATCTCCATTGGTATGAGACCTTTTGAGTGAAATAAAAAACAAAGTCATGAGGGCTTATGCCCAAAGTGGACAATATCATACCAATGTGGAGATTTGTCGAGAGTCGTTGTCCCTAACAAGTGGTATCAGAGTCATGCCCTTGAGCCGTTATCGGTAGAATCCTCGGGTGCCGAACAAAGGAGGCGAGCCTCGAAGGCGTAGTCATGGTGGAGATCCGTTGTAGAGAGCTCTATCGAATAGGCGGTGTGCTCCGGTAAAGAAGTTGGCCAGGATAAGAGCTAGATGGATAGATGACTATTTGAGGGGAGGCTCTGTTGGTACTTTGTTCGAGAGGAAGATTGTTGGGAGTGCGACCAAAGTTCCACATCGGCTAGATAAAGGGAAGATCATGCCCATGTTACAAGGAAAAAAAACCTTAAAACTCCTCTGCATTCACAGCTCTTGTGATAACCTGCAACAGAGATTCAAGTGGTAAAAAAAAAGGTTAGATTATAATGAGGAAGCACTCGATTCCAATTGAGCTATACTCATGTTGACAAAACATGAGTTTCAATTACTAGTAATTAGTCTTTTAACTATCATATTTTATAATAATAAAAAAAAAAAAGTAAAATACACTGCTATAACAAAAAGTTGAAAAGTCAAAATAGAAAATATATAAAAGTCTATGTTCCTTCCTTTGTGATATGAAAATTTGTTTTCAAAAAAAAAATTCAATAGAAAACAATTTTTTTTTTTACTTATTTTCACTAAATATGAAAACACGTTTGATTCCAATTTAAAAATTTTAAATTTGAATTCAAAATTTAAAATTTGTGTTTAGTTGTGAATTTGAAAATGCGGAAAAAAGATTAACATGTACTTGGTAAAATCCATTATTTAAGGGAAAAATCTAATTGAATATCATTATTTCTTATTATAGTAAATTTGAACCTATTGGTGCAGACAAGAGAAAGAAATATATAATGAAGAGAGAGATTACTAGAGAGAGAAAAAAAGATTCTTCATAAAAAATTAATGAGAGACCCACTTTGTAGTTATACACGTGAGTTTATGAATTTTGAAGAAAAAGGAGAAAATCTACCATTCAATTTATTGTTTGACAGAAAATATGTTTTTTTTTAGTACAATAGGGGTTGGGGATTCGAACCACAAACTTTGTGGTCGTTAACACATTCAATATGTCAATTGAGCTATGTTTTCTTTGGTGATAGAAATATGTTTTTCAAAGAGTTTATCTCTTGTTTTCATAATTTTTTTAAACAAAAATTAAAAACGAAGAAACCAATAATTTGTTATTTTTCAAAATAGGCTAAACAATAATTTGTTATTTTTGAAAATAGGCTATTTTACAAGTTGTTTTTTAAAATTCTTTTTGAAAATAAGTATACCAAATGTGTTTTCATTGTTTTTCTCGTATTTTTTATTTTTTAAAAATAAAAACTAAAAATGGATCACGAACCAATCATCGCCTTAGGTACCGTAATCAAAGTTTAAAAGTTAAAAAAAAAACTAACAAAAGTTTGAAGATTTATAAATAATCCATCTAAATCTAATCAATGTACTCAATTAACAAAATTAATTTAATATACTCATTAGACAAATGTTGATTTAATCATTATGATAGGATAGATAATTAGATAAAAGTATTAATGCCCATCAATATTCACTTAATAGTGTCCAAACAACTAAATAGAAGTGTACTAAAAAAACAACTAAATAAAAGTATGATTTAAAGTTGTCAAAATGAGCTTCGTTCAGCGGTAATTGATATGTATATCAAGTTAGAAGTTTGAATCTCCCAATTCTAAATGTCGTTGAACTAAAAAAAAGCGTATGATTTAAAATTCAAAAGACATCAACTACATTTTTTAAAAAAAAAATAAAAAATGGAATAGATAAAATAGTCCAGGTATAAGATTGAAAATGAAAATCATATTTAAAATGTAATGGATTTTTATACCTAGACAAAATTAATATTTGTAGAGTTTATTCACTTTCATTATGGCCACTTCCAACTAGACCATATGGGTTCGACCATTTCAGCTGGCCCCACACTATGGTTTGGATTGAAATCTACTTTTCAATTTGCCAAATAAACCCCCTCACTACCCCTTATACTTGTTTCTTGTAAGGGCATTATTGGAATTTAAAACACATCACTTGTCTAAGGTGCAATTTACTTTGGTCAAACTATGGTTGGTCAAATCAAAATTGTAATTATGATTAACTGAAATTAATTTCAATTTGGTTCACATAATTTTTTTTTAGTATAAAAAATGTGGAGCATTAGAATTTGAACTTTTGATTTTAAAGAAATGTGTACATGTCAATAACCTCACTTTTGCATGTTTTAAATAATTTTGACATTGTAATTTTAAGAGTTTCAATTTGATTCATATACTTCAATCAAAGCTAATAAATCATCATTGTCGTTATCATATTACATAAGTGACACATTTTCTAATTATGTAGCAATTAGCTAGTGTTTTCCATTTGGCTAACTGTAGAGGTTTAGAGTTAGTAATAAATAGAAAAAAATGGTTACTAAGAAAAAGAAAAAAAAATATAAGATATGGTGGATAAAAAAATGGTTTTGAGATAAGTGGTGAGGTTTAGCTACACCATAAGAACTAAATTGAAACTTTTTAAAAAAACATGATTAAATTGAAATTAAGTTCAAATTAAAAGGGCCAAATTGAAACTTTTTAAACTATAGGACCAAATTAAAACTACAATCAAACCAAAAAAAATCAAATTGATAAGTTCGTATTCTATTTATTTGGCAATGAGCTCGTGTTCTCTGTTTGACTAAATGTATTATGGTTTAGAATTAGTAATAAATAGAAAAGAAAGTTGGATGAAATTTTGGGAGGGTAAAAAATAATTTAGAGATACTTTTGTGAGGTTTAATAACGCTATAAGAACCAAATTGAAACTTCTAAAAATGTAGGACTAAATTAAAATTGAGTCGAAATCATAGGACAAAATTAGAACCTTTAAGATATAAAGTCCAACCATAAAAATCAAATTGGTAATTTAACATTTAATCATCATATTCATGACCAAAGGCATTCATGGGATCATTTCTTCACATTTTTCTAAAAGTGATTTCTTCAAATCAAAATATATACATATATATATCAAAGCTATTGAAGACGTACGGGAAAGGATATTTTATAGGAATTTATAAGGATGTTACGTTAGCGTATTTATTTGGTTATAATTTGGAAATAAAACTATCTCAAAACGAATTAAATGATGATGATAAAGATAATACATGTGGAAAAGTCAACAATTTTACACACAGAAAAAGACCAACATTTTAGACAAAAACAAAAAACCTAATTCATATGTTTGCAAATTACAACCAGTCAACCTTGGATCCCATCGCCTAATAAATTTAAACAAATTACAACCGTCAAAAAACATAATGAAACCATCTAACTTTTTAGATGCACGGATAAATTGTGATTTTTAGTTTTTTTCCCCCATGAAATAATTTCTCCAAAATAACCCCCAAATTTAAAATCTCTCAAATACTCCCTAAAAATATAAAAATATTAAATGGTAAACTACAATGCATTGCATCATAAATGACATTTACAAATATCAATTAGGTATCAAATGGTATTTATTTATAGCATAAAGGCAAAAAGGGGGGAAAAAAAACAAAAGAAAACCTACATTTTTGTGGGTGATTAACGAATTGCTAAAAAATGAAATTGTTGTACAAATTACAATTACCTACTTTACAAAAAAGAAACCCAAATTTCCTCTTTAAAGGGCATTGGCAATGAAGATTAAAATTTTAGGGAGAGAAAGTAGAGAGAGAGAGAGAACTTAGCTAAAAGTCAAAGAGATTGTTGAAGATATTTGGTGAAGAAATTGGGGAAACCAAAGGAGCCGGAAACAGAGCCGAAGGGCTTGGCCAATGAGGGCTCAGCTCGTGAATTAATGAATACGTAAAGCTCTGAGGCTCAATCGCCGGCGAGAAGAATCCCGTCGTAATAGGAGCCAGAGTCGCCGGCGCCGGAGATAGAATTCCGGGGATTTGCCCTAATTCCACCGAAACCTCCGTCAAATCCATCATATCGCTAACGTCGATGTCCCTTTCTCTTTCCCTTTCCGATCGGGGGCTGGCCTTTTCGATTGTGGCGAATCTCGCCGCCGGGGAGAGGTCACCGTCGCCGGCAGAAGCGGTGGAGGAGAGGCCGGTGAGGCGCTGGACGACGGACATGAAGTTGTTCTCGGCGACGTGGATGACTTTGGGGGAGATGTCGTAGATGATGAGGGGCTGAGGCCATTGGGAGGCGGCCGGCGGGAGAGGAGGGCGGCCGGCGGGGGGAATCGGCTGAGGGTGTGGCGGCGGCTTCTTGATTTTGCGGGATTCTTGGCTGACGCGGAGCTGAGGCGGGCGGGGGCCCTGCAACTGGATCTCCTTCTTTCTGGGGGTGTTGGGGCTGCCGCCGGCGGAGGAGCCGGGCTGGTTCATGGCGGATCTGGAGGAGGAGGATCGGAATCTGATCGGAGATTTGGGATCGGGGAAAGGGGGAAGGGGGAGAATCGGGAAGTTGGGTTAATTTAGGGGTTGTTTTTGTTTGTAATAATTGGAGGAGAGTTGAGAAATATGGTTGGGGGAATTAAATAATAACAATTTTTTAAAAAAAAAAAAAAATGTTGTCAATTTTTTTTTGGGTGTCTTAGTTTTGTGACAAAAGTATTGTTTGTTTGACTTTCTATTTGTTGACTTCATAAATGCGAAGGGAACTGTGGAAGGTGGAAACTCCCTCCGAAAATTAATTTTAATTTAAAACACTTTGATTTTAATATATATATATTTTTTGAATCTTATGTTTTGGTTCATGGATTTGCATTCTCTGTCTTATTTTATTTTCTAATGCTTTTTATTCTGCCTAAATATTCCATTAAAAAAATATATCTTATTTTAATAATTTATATTATTTTTTTATATTAAATTATAAAATTAGTTTATTTGATAACATTTTATTTTTAGTTTTTAGTTTTTGAAAAGTAAGCATATAAATACTGATACCTACGAATTTTCTTGTTTTGTTATCCACATTTTACATATGTTTTCAAAAACCAACTCAAGTTTTGAAAACTAAAAAAAATAGTTTTTGTTTTTGGAATTTAACTGGGACTTCAAATGTTTTCTTAATAAAAATGAAAGCTATTGTAGAAAATTATAGAGAAATGATAAGAAAACAAGCACAATTATCAAAAACTAAAATCCAAATGGTTATCAGACGGGGGATAAATTCTTAGGATTGTGTTTTAAAGTGTAATAAATGATCAAGCTGAAAGAACGAACGTTTCACTCCGCAGCAGAAGCATTGGATCGTCTTTGATTTTATTTAAAATTAAACAATAAATTAAGGTTAAGTAAACTTACTTGGAGTAAATATGGAGATTTTTATGGCGGATCTTTATCTCCTCCATAAAATCTTCATGGCTATGACTCGAATACAAGACCAAGGCTTGAAGCAGGATTGGAGAGGAAGAGGTCTAGAGAGAATTCTCTAATTTTCTATTGAGGAGATATGTGTTATGTCCAATGGCTCAACCCAAGGGTCCTATTTTTAGAGACCAAAGGTAAATATTTGCCAAAATTAAAATATTATATTTTAATATCTAATATATTAAAAAATATATCTTATACTTATTTGAATCTCATTCAAATCTCCTACGATATTTATTTATTTGAATCTTATTCAAATTTTATAAATATCTTTTATTTAATGTATCAAATATACATTAATTATTTTAATATTTAATGTATCAAGTACAATAAATATATTTTCCTCTTTTATATTTAATATATCTAATATATTAAATATTAATTTGAACACTTCAAATTAAATATTAAATTTGAACATTTCAAATTCTAATATTTAATGTATCAAATACAATAAATATATTTTCCTCTTTTATATTTAATATATCTAATATATTAAATATTAATTTGAACACTTCAAATTAATATTAATTTGAACATTTCAAAATGTTCTTTCAACTAAATTGATCTTTTAGTATTACTATGAGCTAGCAAATGGATCTTATGGACCTACATATTATAAGCTTCAATGATACAAAATTAATTAATTAAACTCTTTAATTAATTAATTTTCATTCATAAACTATAAGTCACTCCACTATAGACCTAGAGTTACACTTTTATGCACCGTAGGACAAGTTGTGTCCATAGATATAATCATTACATGCAAGTCGATCTTTCAAGAGTTGTTCGTAATTACAGCTGGGTCAAAAGTTCATTTTACTCCTATAATTACATCTTGCACCTTAAGTACCATTGATCCTCTAATGAACAATTTGTTTATAATCTAATTATAAACTAAGTCCCTCTCGGGTCAGTGAGAGGGTGGGGCCCCATTGTTCAAGTATCAAAATCAGCACTTAAGGGAGCTACTCATCTACTTACCTTATATGGGAAGAAGTGAATTCTATCTTGTGAGATTATGTTCCCAGCTCCCTATTTGTTCAAGTCCCTAAAATGGTAGGCATATTGAATCGGCTATAAAAGCCACTCTCATCCATGCAAATCAAAGGACAAGCTATCACATGCAGGAGTTCATAATTCACTCAAGATTAAGATCGAGTCGCATATGATCATCTTGATAAAATATTAATCTTCTCAATTAACGGATTTATAAAGAGAGATTAATTATTTCGTAGTCCAGTCTTATACAAACTCATGGTATAAGATACCCCTACTCACATGTCTCCACATGAATGATTTGGATCAAATCATTTGTAACTATTACAAAGTAGGTTGTATCAATAGTGTTACTAGGATAAGGCACCCAACCTTATCCATATACTATGACCCTTTAGGTTATTTCTTGAACATGATCCTATCGTATGTCAACCATATATTGTTCAAGATTACACTAATAACTTTGAATTTTTCATATAATGGATAACATTATATTGCAAATAAAATAATCAAAATTATTATTAATTATTAAATAAATTATTAATTACGAGGCTTTAGGACATAAGTCCCAACACAAGCAAGGCCCTCATTCAAAAGCACAAGAGTCAACCAAGAAACCTCAACCCATGACCAATTCTCGATCCAAAGGGGTTCCTAAACCTTTAATTTCTATGGAGGGAGGCTCGAGTAGATCAAAGACAACCCCTTTGATTCCTTTAAGTCGAATGTGCGATCCCTTGGGCAAATAACCACCCAAAATATGATCCAAGGAATGGTATGAAGAGATTAGAGCCATGGGAGCTCGAAGATGGGAGGCTTTAGCCCGAGTTACAGAGGAAGAAGAGAGTTCATGTGATGATGAATACCTAAATCCCGTGGGTAAATCATCCAGGCCATGGAAGTCGGTTCAATGATCAAAGAAGAAATTGGCCAAAAAGGTAGATGAAGCTAACCCCATTTTTCTTGATATGTCACGAGGAGTATGATAAGTGTATAAATCAAAGAAGAAGGCTAAGCAATAAGTTCAAGGCTCGGGGATGAGAAAGACTGACCAAGGAACCTTGGCTAGCAAGACCAAGGACCAAAGTAGTGAACAATGCATGCTGGAACCTTTGCAAAGGGCCATCTCCCAAAGAGTTTGAAAATATTTGATTCAAGATGTTGTAGCTTAAGTGAGGGAAATTGTTGTTGGTTATTATGCCAAGCAAGAAACCTTGGAAGATTTGAGGGCTAAAGTTGAAGAAGAGAAGAGGAAGATGAGAGTTGAAGAGGAGTTGAGTCTGAAGAGAGATGCTGAAGAAAAACAAAGGAATATTGAAGAAAGTCTAAGACAAGAAGAAGAAAAGAAAAGACAGGAACAAGAAGACAAAAATAAAAATAAGAAACAAGAAACAAAAAGAGGAAGATAAGAGAATAAGACAAAAAGCTGAAGATTTCTTATCTCAATTTGCATTTGCATCTTTGGCGCAAACTGAGGAAAGGGAAGAAGAAGCAATGCCAATAAAAGAAATAGAGCCAGAGGCCTTTGGGAGGCCCAATGAACATATGAATAGTTAGATGAAGCCACTCCACCACCACCATCATCAAAGGAACTGATCAGCACTAAAAGAATGACAAGATCCAAGTATGCGGTTGCAAAGTAGTTGCAAAATGAGGAAGCCAGAACTACACCAAATGTTGAACAGTAATGTGAGATTCCACTTGAACCCATATTTGAGTATGATACTAGGGGGGTGACACTTGAGTGCAACTTTTCATCTAAGGAAAAGGTTGAGGTTGAGAAATATGATGAGAAAGAGAAGGAAGAAGTTGTGGAGTATCGGTTTTGAAGAGGAGATAGAGAGAAGAACAGGCCAAGAGAAGAATTAAAAATAAGAACGATCTTATTTTTTCCAAGAGGCTGAGAACAAGATCTACTCAAGCCTTGCCAAGTCAATCTCCTACAACTTCTTCTCCACCAAAGAACCCATTTTTCTAAAGCCTTCAAAGAAGTGGATGTCAAAGGGAGGATGGAGATAATCAAGAGCAGGGAGATGATGATTGAGAAAAGTTTCTCTGAGATTGCTGGACCACTCCTTGAGTTCATTACCAAGGTCAATGCCTATTACAAATGGCAAGACTTCTATGCTAATCCACTTACGGCTACCATCAACTTAGTAAGGGAGTGCTATGTTGGACTGGGGAGTGAGGAGGTAAGTGTGGCGATGATGAGGAACAAGATAGTGAACTTCTCGGTTCTTGATATCAACAGAGTTTATAAGTTAAACCCAGCCATAAATGCTCAAGGGAATGAGATCATCAGGAGCTCCACAGATAAATAGTTGAAGGAGGCTCTGAAGTTGGTGGCACACAAGGGGACTGAGTAGAAGTTGTCCACAATAGGTGTCAAGACCATGGTGCCAAGTGACATCATGGATGAACTAGCCGTGTGGCTTCACCTCATCAAGAATTGACTTATCCCTACCACCCATGACTCCACCATTTTACAGGAGAGGGTGATGCTCCTATATTGCCTCTACAAAGGTATTGACCTTAACATTTGGAGCCTCATTCGAGAGAAAATAAATGAGTTTCACCTAGCACACCATTGATGCACAACACGTTACAAGGTTGAAGTTGCTGAATGCTCAAAAGAGAAAAAAGGCCTTAGCTACACAGAAAATTCCTTCATTTGCAAATGCGGCCACATCTCCTTTGCAACCTTCACCATCAGATAGCCCTCTCGACATGTAAGTAGCTTATTCTTGTTGAGAGTGCAACCAAAGTCCAACATTGGTTAGACAAGGGGAAGATCATGGGTTTATAAGTGAAGGGCAACAACTCCATTGGTATGAGACCTTTTACATGAAACCAAAAATAAAGTCATGAGGGCTTATACCCAAAGTGGACAATATCATACCAATGTGGAGATCTGTCAAGGGTCATTGTCCCTAACAAGTGGTATCAAAGCCATGCCCCTGACTTAGCCGTGTCGGTGTGCCTCGATGACATAGTCATAGTGATTCGTGGTTGAGCTTATTGGACAAGAATATACTCTAATGAGGAGTGGCTTGGTTAAAAGTAATATGCTCGAGAATAAAAACACGGAAAGATGACTATTTGAGGGGAGGTTTTGTGTGGTCCTTCGTTCGATGGGAGAATTGTTGAGAGTGTGACCAAAGTCCCACATTGGCTAGGAAAGAGGAAGATCATGAGTTTATAAGTGAAGGACAACAACTCCATTGGTATGAGGCCTTTTGGGTGAAACAAAAAACAAAGCCATGATGGCTTATGCCCAAAATGGAAAATATCATGCCAACGTGGAGGGCCGTTGTCCCTAACAATTCTTGAGTAGTTGGAGCACTTGAATGAACGACTTAAAGCCTATTGGGCCTATATTCGAGAACGAGATGAAGTGATTAAGGAGTTCTTTCTCACTATAACTCCAAATGTCGCCCTCACTTTCTTCGACTTTTAAGAGATCCTAATTGAGAGACCCCAGAGTTCTGAGGACAAGGAAGAGACTTCATCTAATGATTAGGGGAGTCCCTTTCCTTTCCACTCACTTATTTCAAGTCTTTATTGTGAATAAAATGTTAGGTTTAGTTTTAGTATGTTGTTAGTTAGGTTAAGTTTGAAGTTCTTTTTGTGAATAAGATATAATTCATGCACTTTTGAACCTGTTAACTAAACTCTTTTGATTATAAGCATGTTTTTCTTTGTTTGTTTCTTTGAAAAACCTTGGTGATGATTAACTAGAGTATATTTCTACTCATTAAAGTGTCAAACCATCATGCTTTTAAGTTTTTGAAATTATGAGTTTTTAGTCATTCCCTTTTCTTTGCAAAACTTTTCAAGTCTCAAATTCCTTATGTTTAACCCGTTTAACATATTTAGGAGAGCTTAGCCTTTAAGTTTTACAAAAGCTAAAAGCTCATAGCCTTCACCGAACTAATTTTTTGTAAATTTTCAAGTAGTCAATGAGAACATTGGCTTCCTTAAGTTTGGGAGGAGGGGGGGTGAGTGTGTCATGTAATGATGAATATCATGTAATGTTTGCTGTTAGGCTATATACCATGAAAAGAAAAAGGAAAAAAAGGAGGAAAAGAATAAGGAGAGATACTCCTCTTTCTCAAGATTACCAAGTACCTTGGAGCATTCATGATATCCATGTATTCCACTGCATGAAAGGCTAGCTCAGAGAAGTGAGTATTAAGCAAACAAGTCTAGTAAGGGACCTTTGCTCGTAGTTAGACACTTTCACCACATAGTGTTAGTGAGCTAGAACAAAGGCAAGAGTGACAACAAAGACTCTTTCTGAAAAAGAAAGAAAAAGCAAGTAAAAGAAAAATTGAAAGCCTAGTAGTTAAACAAGTTTGAGGGAGTATTGAGTAATTCTATGATAAGGTCTAGAGCTTAGCTAAACTAAAAGGACTACCCTAGGCTCAAGGACTAAAGGTTAAATGAACTAACATGCTGGGCAGATTAAGGGAGTTTTGATTTGAAAAAGGAAAGATAGAAACTTATAAGAGTAAAGACTTTAGAGATATGAATGGCACTAAAGTATAAGACCTCTCCAGAAAGGAACTTTTCTAAGCAACTTCTCTAAGAAGCATGTTTTCTTCCAAATGATTGTTGTCTTTCTTGTTTGACTATTGCTTGAGGACAAGCAATAAGCTAAGCTTGAGGGTGTGAAAAATTGTGTTTATCACGATTATTTGGCCCTAAATTCAGCTTATTTCTTGACTAATTATGCTTATTTTGTATTTATTTATATGATTTTGTTGTCCTAAAAATGTATAATTGAGGAAGGCACGTTGATATAATCATTTGGTAATTGAGTAAGTTTAGTGGTAAAAGAGTCATTTTTTGTCAAGAATAATGGTTATTTGTTGTTTTACAGAAATCTGTCAAGTACCCATATTATGCGCCCGCAAAGTTTACAAGGCTAAAAATATTGCGCTCGCAATATGCCCTAGACCTAGGCAACCGAGGAGTTCAAGGTCAAGTCTATCTTAATCGATTATGCAACTTCCACCCTATTTTGACTCTGAAAGTTCAAAGTCAAGGTGTGGAGTATGAAATTCGAAAACCTCCTTCCCTCCAAAGTTCTAATAAGGCACAATTCTTGGTGGATTGGGGGGAGACTGACAGATTAACACAAGAGATAAAACCCCTTTGAGGGAATTGATCACCACACTCAAGAACCCTAGTTTAGTCGAGAGACCTAGTGAGAGCTAGTTTGTACAGCTTAGTTCACCTTGAAAAAGGATTGAACTAAGTCTTCGAGTGATCTCTCCTTGAGTGTACATTGGTTTTTCCCTAGAGGCTTTGTCCTTGTTGTTTTTCCTACATTGTTTTTGTTATTACTTTCATTCTTGTAATCATGACTTTTTTTCAATGAAGTTCTCTATTTTTATCAATTTCATTATGAGCTAAATTCTCTTTTGGAGTTCGATTTCGTGAATACCCTTAAGGAATGAGATGGCTTAAGAACTTGTTCTTGCTTGCCGTCAACTTTTCCTTATGCTTATTCTTCTTTTACTGAATTTAGACTCTAAATGTCAATTTAACTTGGCCAATTAAATTAGCATGTAATGGTGAGTCCAATATTGAAAGGGTTGGACAATAAACGATTTTTGTAAAAGAGGTATAGGAGAAGAGCTTAGACATAAGGCACATTTATAAGATCAAAAGGAGTGCATGCTTAATTAACTAAGATAAATTGCCCATTAGAGTAATTACTTAGACTCCTAAGGGTACTTGAAATTAAGGTTGAATAGGAGATGAATTTGATTCATAGTACAAGGTAAAATGTGGTGACTATGCGAGTCCAATCTGTTAGCATCATTACTTAGGGTTGAAATTTAACTGATTCCCATGTCTTCTATGACTGTTTTTGTTCACATTATCATTCACATCCCTCACTCATTTTATTGGTTACCTTTGGTTGCATTAGTGAGCACTTTTTACTAAATTTGAATTTTGAAAACAGTCACAGTGGGATCAATATTGGGAATATTTCCATTTTATACTACTTATGGACAATGTATGCTTGCACTAAGGCTGAAAATCACTTTTAAACTACTTATGCAAAACCCCCACTCGTTTCAACAATCATCAGCTACAAACTAAATTATTTAAGCCTTACATCCACAATCAAACTATAGGAACAAATATATCATATAAACAACCTCATACTCAAACACTTAGTAGAGAATGCATAAAAACCTTTTCTTTTGAAATAGTGCATTTTATAGTAGTGGCATACCTGGCGACGACTAGGTGTTTGCTTCTTGGCCATGGAGACATTTAATGTTTAAGATGTAAGCAAGTCTACATAATCCATAACATTGGGCTCTGATACCAACTGTAACGACTTAACCTCTAGAACATCAACTAACTAGGGTTGTTACCTTTCATGCATGCTATGGTGACCTCAAAAGTTCATTTAAGTTTAGTAATGCAATTCATGGCATTGAAACCCAAATAACAATTAAAAGCGCTTCAACCAAAAGATGTACAAACAGGACTCATTAAAATAAATGTAAGGAACTATCAAATATGTTGAAACATGGACTCTTAAGACTTCTATAGCAAACTCCGTCACTTGCCTAAGATGTCCTTGCCTTTACCTAAAAAAAATAGTATTGAAAAGAATGAGTATTAAAAATACTCAGTAAGTGACCCTACTATTGGGGTCATGATATGAAAACACATACAATGTGGTTTATGCAACTTTTCCTCTAGTGGGACCTAACACCTTTTCATCTTTAAACTTCTCACTTTTTCCTCTATGTTCATGTGTGGACAATTAACCCATCCTTCCTCTCTCAACTTCTCGGTATAGTAGACCCCTCTTGAGACTTTAACCTAGCTGATGGTTAGTTGGCATCCCATCAGCGGAGCTGAGCTGTGATCTACTAGGTATCTCATTTTCATTCATTTTCCTCTAAATGTGTAACACTTTCATGCACACCATTTCCTCTTTTGTAGGATTGCCATCAAACTTTTATTAAAAAAAATCATATGCAACATATAAATGCATGAAGCTCCACAACAAAATCTCATATCATATCATGATGCAACAAGAAGAAACTTTTCATGCATGCAAAATCATCAACCTTTAGCAACCTTAACATTTATTGTTGCTTTACATAACATTTATGACTTTCACATTTAACAGTTTCGTCATTCATGGCCACCTTTCAATCAATCAAGCCAAACATTTTCATACACACTCATAAACATTTTCAGCACACAGTTCTCGACCTAGCATAGAGAATTTCATAGTATAGCCACTTACCTTGGCTTCGAGCCCAAACCAAAAGAATTACTAACTTCTTTTAAAAGATCCTATGCCTAACATATAATAATTTCTCAAAGAAATTAGTGTCGAAAAACACAACCTTGAATTTAAATTTCAAAGGAAATTTCGGACTCTAATTCAAATGGCTTAACGTACCCAAAATACTTGGAGGAAGATTATCCAAACAATCCTTTAAACTGAAGTCGCCTCTAAACCTTAATTTATTCAATTCACAATCTACCCACAAAAGATTCCAAAATTAGAATTCAATCTAAAGTCTTTAATCGAACCTGAAAAACTTAAGGGTCATCGATATTCACAAAAACCTTACTGAGAAAACATTCATCGTTTTGGAGCTATTTTTGGGAGAATTCTCTTTGGAGATTTTTTACCTAAATACAAAATTACGACTTGGGAGGCTTAGGAGATGATTTTGGAGCTTAGAAAATGATTTTTGAAAGCTTGAGATTGTGGAGATCGCACCAAGGATGGGAGATTGCCAAAACATTCCTGATCTGTTCTTCTCCCATTACTTTTGTAGTTTTGTTGTGGATTTTAGCCTAGGATTTTGTTGTTATCTTATGAACATGAATGACTAGGTCCTTTGTTCTTAAGGATTGATGTAGGCATTGGATTTTATGATTTAATTAGTTGAATGCGTATTAATGCTTATTTTCCATTCATGTAATTGTTTGCTTAATGCTTTTGATCTATGACCATGGATTGAATGTTTTTGTCTTTGAATGTTATGCTCTAGTGGTGATTTAAGTAGACCTTAATTTCATAACTAAAGTGAATCTAAAATTAAGAGATCTAAGATTTTTTTAGAAGTTGTTAAAAGAATTATACTTAAAGCCTTTGTTTGTAGTTATTAAAAACTAAATAGAGTTATTAGTTTTATAATTTAGCAAAGAGAGTTAATTATACTTGAAAGATTCAGTTTGTATCTTTGTCTTCTTGACTAATGAAATGTTGTATGTCTGTTATTACATTCAATCATGAATCCAAGTGCTAAAATTAACTCCCTAAAATTTGTTTTCATTGATTTTCTTACTTACTTTAGTTTTCTTTAGTTTTAATTCAGTCTCATCACGTTTCTTTCTCTAAATAAAATTGAACGTTAGTATCTGTGTACTTAAGTGAATTAGAAACCTAATCTTGAGGACGATATCCGTAATTTATTTACACTATATTAAAACTTAACCTGTATACTTGCAATTAGGCGAATTTTCACGCATCACTGTGAGGATCAACGAACACCGAAAACCTATGATATTCAAGGAGGGGGATTGGGTTTGGGTTCACCTTTAGAAGTAAAGATTCCCACATCAACGAGATTCCAAGTTAAACTTAAGGGGAGGTGGACCTTTCTAATTGTTGAAGAAAGTCAAGGACAATGCCTATTGATGACTGAAATGTGTGTTGGCTGTTTGAGAAAAATATTTTGAAAGAAAATTCAGCCAAGTGTAAGCACACATTGTCAAGTAGTAAAACTGAAAAGTATTTTAAGTATCGTATCCCAAGAGACTATTTACAAAATTCAGAGTTAAGTAAAAACTGGTTCACAAATGCAACCCAAGATAACCAAAAATACTTTGAAGTTTGTTTTATGGTAGAAAAATAATGAGTATCAAATAAAACACAGGATTCAATTCAGTTTCAACCTTAAGTAGAGATGCCAACAGTTTGTGCCCGCATAGCTTACTACATTTTTCTTGTGCAATGAATCAAATTTATCTCCTATTCAGCTTTTGTATCAAAGTACCCTTAGGAGTCTAAGTAATCGATCTAATATTTCTATGGTCAATTTATCTAAGATTGTTAAGCATAAAATTCTCTTGATCCTATTGGTGTGCCCTATGTCTAGGGTAGAGATGTCTAAGGTATGAGGCGGGGCTGGGGAATGGCTTCTCCGTCCCCGTCCTCGTCCCTGCCCCCCATTTCATTCCCTGTCCCTGCAAAAATTTTCATTTAATTTCGCTAGGATCGGGTTTCCCGTGGGGAATAATTCCCCATTTATAATTTTTATTTTTAAAATTTTGATTAAATAAAGTCTTTTTTTTTTAAAAACAAAATTCTATTTAAATTGTTAATTCCTAATAAGAGATTTCTATTTTAGAGAAAATTTTTGGATTTCCTTAAAAAAACAAAATAATATTGAATAAAAGTTTGAATTTATGGTTTATTATATATATACAAATATATATATACAAATATATATATATATATATATATATTAAAAAAGAAAAATAAATCGGGTGGGGGATGGGGAACGGGGCGGGGATGTGGTCGATTCCCCGTCCCCGTCCCCGTTTAGATAATGGGAAAAAAAATCTTCCCTACTCCCTCCCCCATTCCCCGTCTAAACTGGGATTCCCCACCCCATTGAAGGAAGGTCCCCGCGGGGTACCATCTCCACGGGAAAAATGGACATCTCTAGTCTAGGGTCAACAACAAAGCCCTATGTCTAGGCTCTTCTACTATATCTTTTTTATGAAAATTGTTTATTGCCCAACCCTTTCAATATTTGATTCAACATTATATGCTAACTTCAGTGACCAATTTAGTTTAACATTTAAACCCTAAACTCAGTAAAAGAAAAATTACACAAGTTAAATGGGCAAACAAGCAAGTGCAATTATTAAGCTATTTCATTCCTTAAGGGCATTCACCAAATTGAATCCCATAAGAAGTTTATCTCATAATGAAATGAGTAAAAATAAAATACTTTATTGATAAAGAATTCATAAGTACAGAATGAATGAAAATAATAAACACAAAGTTATAAACAATTGACAATCTCCTAAGTTGAAATCAACAATACTCGAAGGGGTCTCGCTCTGTAGCTTAATTCACCTTATTCAATCCTTTTTCAAGGTGAATTAAGCTTTAAAGTCTAACTCTCGAGCAAAGGATTAGAAAAGGAGACTCTCGCTTGAAGCTCTTGACTTCTCCATAGGTTTCGTATGAATTTTTTTCCAAAGAGAATGTACTTTGATTTGCAGATTAAAGTGTCTTTTATAGACTCCCATAGGGTTAGTTGTTGTCGAATTTAGCTCTCCAAGCTTGACCATGGACTTCTGGAGTCAAAATAGGGAAGAAGTTGCGAAATTAGCTCGATCAGTTTTGACTCACGAAACCCACATTGGCACAGTCTAGGGCACTATATGGTTGTATAGTGTTTATGCCTTAGAAGCTATGTGGGCGCATCTGGGGCTATTCCACAACTTTCTCCAAAAACAACAAAAAATGATTAATTCTCACAAAAAATGACTCTTTTACCCTCGAATTAACTTAATTAACATAATATAATTAAAACCAACTTACTTGCTTATTTTTGCATGCTTAAGGCTAATTAAACACCAATATTAATTAAATTCAATTCATTTTATCAAGGAATGAGCTTAAATTTAGGGTCAAATAACTATGATAAACACAATTCATCACCTACCAAATTGGTCTAGAAGGTAAGTATGGAGTGAGTCCTACTTTTAATGTTTCTGACTTGACTCCTTTTGACACAAGTGAAGAATTTGATTCGAGGATGAATCCTTCAAAAGAGGAGAGGAGATGATATGAACCAAGATGTCCTTGCTTTACCTCCAGAACCAATCATGCCTTCAAAGGCCAAACAACTATAACTAGCTTTTGATTCCCACATACAAACAGAGGTAAACTCAAATAAAGAAGGTCAAGGAAGGGAAAATGAACAAAAGCTCTATACATTGCGTCAGATGATGCTACAAGAAGAAAATTATGGGCTTTATGTTAGGAAATTTACTATTGAATTTTGCTAGCAAGGTTTTAAGTGTTTATATTTGGGTAATTGTTATGACCTTAATTAGGATTGTTATTTTATTATTTATTTTGAGTTATTTGGGACATCATACTCAGGGGTAGATTGGTCTTTTACCTACTCAACTTAAACATACTAGGTTTAATTCATGAATGGGACGTTGTACGTAGTAGTTTGCTTTTGGAATGAATTTTTTCTACATTTTGATGACTGAACCTTATCACTACTTGGAATTCTTGAACTAGGGTTGCATGCTTGAGCATTCAAGTAAGTCAGACCAACTTACTTGTGGAGTATTCAAAACTTGAGTAGAGGACTAATTCTCCTTACCTCTTGCTCTTTGATCAACAAGGTAATCCTTATCTAATCCTTCTCTTAAGATTGAAATTGAGTTGATTTTGGGGTTTTAGAAATCGAAAATGAAAGATCCACATAACCAAAAGAGTTCCTAATTTCAAATCACTAAGGTTTTCTTATCAGGACCCTTGTCACCTGATAGCTCTTAGAATAAGAGTATTGACTTTGCAATCACATCTTTGAAAAAAATTAGGGCATATTCCCCTAATTCGAGCATGTTTACCTTATAAAATTACAGTAGTGTTGTCCTTTGCACTTGTTAGTGAACTTGATTGTTGTCATTAGTTTATGATTTCAATGAAATGCATTTTCATTTCTCTATTCTCATCATGAGATAAATTTCTTTTTGGAGTTGATTATGTGGATGTCCTAAAAAGATGAGCTAGCTTGATATAGTCACTCATATATTTATCCATTTACCTTTGTGCGGTTTGATTTTATTGATTTTAAAGTTCATTTTTAGTCTAAACTGGTGACATTTAAATTCACATACAAAGTTGAACTCAATACTGAAAGGGTTGGATAATAAATGGTTTTAATAAAATCAATATAGGAGAAGAACCTAGACATAGGGCAATACCTATAGGATCAAATAGGATTGTGTGCTTATTTATCTAAGTTCAAATTGACCATAGAAATATAGAATCAATTACTTAGACTCCTCAGGATGCTTTAAAGTAAAGGTTGATAAAGAGGTGAATTTGATTCACTACACAAAGTAAATTGCGGTAGGCTTGCAAGAGCGTATTGATAGCTTAACTCACTTAGGGGTTGTTTCGTTCAAGGTTTCTTATATGCCTAAGAATAATGGGTACATGGGAATGAGATGCTTGGAAAAAAACTTGTTGGAAATCATTGATTGCTATGTTTGGTTGTACACGTAGGAATGCTAATTTTTATGATAATAAATGATATTTCTGTCTTTTTTATGAGATTAATTTTTATAAATTTAACATAATTATGATTTATTAATTAATGAACTCTTCAACAAATAGATGTAATTAATTGATCATAATAGATGTATAATTTTAATTGAATAAATAATTATAAAAGTTAAATTTTTTTATACTAAATTATTTCAATTAACTAAATATATTTAAGGTCAACCCATGATAGTTGAGAAAAGTTCAATTTTTACAACATGACAAATTAATTTAATTTTTACTCTAAACTTTTAATTTTATCAAATTGGACCTTTAAACTTGGATAAATATTCTAATTTTAACTAAGTATTGCAAATTTTACCTTCTATTAGATTTTCATTGGGAGAATTATTAAAAAAATATATATATATACAAAACAGAGGTCTTGAGAAATGATTTTTTGTTAAAGTTTATGAGATTTGAGAGATTTACTCAATAGTCAATCTTGTGCATTGATTTTTCTAATCTAATTTATTTTGTGCATAGTTTTGTTGAAAGTATTGAGTTTTGAGAGCTTTTTATCGACATTAGTAGGTGAATATAATAGAAGTTTATTGAAAATAAGAATTGTAACACTTGTTATGAGTAAAATTCTCTTACTATAAGAAGTCACGTGACACTAAGTGAAGTGGTGAGGCCCCTAGAAAGACTAAGGGGCTGTTTGGGGCACTGAGTGGGTTATAATAACAGGGGGTTATAATAGTCTGTGAAATAATATAATATTGTTTAAAATGTAGAGTTGTTTAGTCTGGGGTTATAATAGTCTGTGTTTGGGGTGCAGAGTATTCCACAGGTTATTATAACACAGATTATTATAATCCTTGCCCCAAACAGCCCCTAAGTAAGTATACATCCCTCACATGTATACCTACCTACAATGAGGTAGGAAGGTCATGCTTGAGAATTGAGATTGGATGAGCACACATACCTTGCCTAGTAAGTGAAATGACTCATCTTAGTGTGTTGCAAACGAGAAGACCCGACTTTAATGACTAAAGTAATTAAAACACGTCTTGTGACAATTAATTGACATTTGATAGGTTATGTGCATGGAGATGGCGTAGATGAAGTATGCAAAGTTCCTCTCAAGTCAGTTTACCTTCACATAAGCTCTAACTTAAGCATCAGGAGGTGCTTACTTGATAAGTGCTACATTGATGCTAAATTTGTTTCAAGTTCCTCTACCTCATTCCCTCTCGCTTGAAAGCTAATTTAGGCTATAGTCAATTTGAACGACTTAAAACAAAAAAAAACTCATTCAAATCTAAAGTTAAAATTTTTAGGGTAAAAATGGATGAATGTCATGGCTAAATTTTGTAAGAAGAACAAATTTGAAGCTGGGAGGGCAAGAATATTGGGAAGTTAAAAGGCAGGATTCTGGTTTGTTCCCCTTGTTAATTTTGGCATCAAATTCCGTGCGCGCCACAAGGCGTACATTAGCGTAATCCAATCGCAATCTTCCACCTCAGCGCAACGTTGCGCGCACTCCCCTTCTCCGTGGAGACCATTCCCAAACACAGAGAGAGAGAGAGAGAGAGAGAGAGAGAGAGAGAGCTAACAAATTCCGCCATTTTCGTCTTCCTCCAAGCATCTCTCTCCACACCCAGAAGCCTACATCAATCGATTTTCCTCCCCTTGCATTTCTATCCACTGCCAATTCTGGCTGTCCCCAATCTGTCCTCTGCCTCATGACGCCGGCTTTCTCCTCCGCCTCCGCTCAACGGCTTATCCGCTGCAGCGCCTCGCTCCGTCGGACCCACGCGCCCCACCGCACTTCCTCGATGTCGCCTCCGCCGAGGAAGCTGAAGCCAATGGCGGAGATAATGGCCAAGGCCAAGCATGCGGTTCTCGAACGGGACGATTACGACGACGTCAGGTGCGAGAAATGTGGCTCCGGCGACCGGGACGATGAGCTTCTGTTGTGTGACAAATGCGACAAGGGGTTTCATATGAAATGTGTGAGTCCGATCGTCGTTAGGGTCCCGATTGGATCCTGGCTTTGCCCCAAATGCTGTGGCCAAAAAAGAGTAAGAAGTAAGGATACTCTCGAATTTGTTGATTCTTCATTTTGATTCTGTTTTTTCATTTGTTGTCAATTTCGTAAGCTGTATAATGTTTGGAATGCCAATGTGTTCGGATTCCTTTTTCATTTTATTTTTGTTTTGCCTATAGGTTTTTCTCAGAAGAAGATTATCGATTTTTTCCGAATCCAGAAATGTAAAGACGCAGAAGCCCCATATCTATCTGCTCAAGGTAAATTCTTCATTATAGTACTCAAAATTGATATGATATTATGTTTGTATTATAATCTTGGTCATGATCGTTCTCCTTCTGGTATTCATTTTTATATTTTATGCTGTTGTTCTCAGAAAATGCTTTTGCATTTCAAGTATTCGAACAATATAATAGTGGAGCTAATGGCACATCATTTTTTTTTTCAATAATATGGGATAATTATGATATAATTTTCATTCTTATTGTATATATTTCCCTTCACAGCCAATTTTAATTGTTCTGTTGATATCTATGGATATGGTTCTTGAAGTGAAATTCAAAAGATTTCGAGATGAATTCGAGAGAGAAGAAAATCATGCCATATTCTTTCTTATACTTCATTAAATATATCATCGTGGAAGGCATGGAAATTCTTAGTGGACATCCATGAGCCTTTAAACATCAAGGAGTTCACCTGATTCTTGTGGTTACTTGAAATCTAGTTGCTTATTAGTAAGGAGACATACTAAATGTTTATGCTTTATAGAATGTGCTGTAAGAGATAGCATGTCAGATAAGATAATTCCAGAAATATTGATAAATAAAATCTTATGACATAATGTCTGTCCTACTGGGATGCCATACTCTTATCATATCTGTGACAACCATACCTGATATTGTTATAACACTTTCAAATTTTACATTTCTGAATGATTTGTATTTTCACGAATCTCCTATGACGTTTCTTTTTTGGATTACGACCATTTGACAGCAATAAAATATCTAGAAGTTCTCTGTTGAAACTTTTCTATACCAAAGTTGTTCTTGAAATGATCCTTTTCGTGTTGGTATCCTATGAGATTTTTTGGATTTGAGACCTTGACATTAAAATGATCGTTTCATGTTGGTCGGTTTTCTTTTAAATATTCCTTTCGTTTAGAGTTATTCATGGATTCATTGTTTTAATTTTATACAAATGGCATCATGAACTGAAGCTATAAAGCGTAGGAGACGATTACGGTCATTGGTGTGGCAGAAGAAAAGGAGAAGATTACTGCCATTTCTTCCAAGTGAAGATCCTGATCGCAGATTGAAACAGATGGGTTCACTTGCTACTGCTTTAACAACATTGCAAATGGAATTTAGTGATGATCTGACTTACGTGCCGGGCATGGCTACAAGATCTTCTAATCAGGCAGAGTTTGAAGATGGTGGAATGCAGGTTTAAAAACTTGGAACCATTTGGAATCATTTTCCAGTCAGAATTTTTTGTTGTTAATATTGGAATGGTCATAGATTATGATATCTCCCTTCTGTTTTAGGTTCTTTCCAAAGAGGATACTGAGACCTTGGAACTCTGCAAAGCCATGAGCAGAAAAGGCGAATGTCCTCCCCTTTTAGTAGTTTTTGATTCATGTGAAGGGTAACTTTATCTTCAACTTGTTAACCGTATTGCCATATGCTTCCAACCTCTCTACTGAGTAAGTCCATGATCAATTTATGATGTAGTTTTACGGTAGAAGCCGATGATCAAATTAAGGATATGACATTTATTGCTGAATATACTGGTGATGTGGATTATCTTACGAACCGCGAACACGATGATTGTGATAGTATGATGACCCTTCTTTCAGCAAAAGATCCATCTAGAAGCCTTGTCACCTGCCCTGACACACGTGGAAACATTGCTCGCTTTATTAATGGAATAAATAATCATTCTCCGTAAGTCAATCAAGCCTATCACATTTTATATGTTTATATATTCGTTCGATCGTATCAGCCTTGTCTGTGAAGAAAAACACGGACTTATGCATATGTCTAAGTAGCGCACCTCATGGCCACATATTGATAGAGCTTCTTACATGTAATCTAGAACTATTTCCTTAAAAACTTTCATCTCATGTTTAGTATTGTTTCCTCTTTTACTTTATCTAATATTTGTGAGAATCAAATTCATGATGCTCAAAACATATATTCCATTTATGTGCAGAGAAGGTAAGAAGAAACAGAACTGTAAATGTGTGAGATACAATGTTAATGGCGAATGCCGGGTCATTTTGGTTGCTATTCGGGATATTGCTAAAGGGGAGAGGCTTTATTATGACTACAATGGATATGAGTATGAATACCCTACGCATCATTTCGTTTGAGAATTTCTTAGGATACCTCTTAACAACTTTGGGATGTGATTTGTCCCATACAGTTTTTTCACCATTTTTTTTCTGCTGAATCTTGTTGCAAAGTCGGAACAGATTTTGCTGATTCTATCAGAGTAATTTGTATTGCATTTCCTCAGCCGAGGTCGAGGCTAGGACCGGGCAAGGGGGAGGGAGGGTGGGGGTAGGAATGCAGATTTTTCCGGAGTTTTTGTTAGTGTAGGACAAAACTCAGGTGTCCTAGGAGTTCATTTGTTAGGTATATTACTGTAATGCAATTCTCAGATAAAGTATTTTCAATTCATATGAAAAGTGATCCTTGTTATTCCCTTGCTACTTTTCTCCCATTAAGTTTCTTTTATCCATTAAATGATGTTTTCTTTCATATTTTTTTTCCATTCATCCTCATAAGTCATAACATAGAAATGCAATATTCTGCCATGTACTTTAGTCTGAATTTGTAACGCAGCCAAAATAAACTGTCAAAATCATCGAAATAGGGGAAAAAGAAAAAAAGAATTACCATCTGATAAGATACTTTTTGTTCGGAAATTCCATCTGATTAGATATAGCCATAATATTCTGCCCTGAATGCTGATCAAATTTGAATCTTCCTACTGATGCATCAAAATCTTTTAGATTAGACTGAGTCTTGCTGCAGATATTGGAGACAGATATTTGTACCAGTAAACCTTTAGAGTACTTTTAACTCAAAATTCTTCCTTCTTAAGATCTCGTTTTCGTGAAATGGTAGATTAAATCAACAGTTTGGAACAATCTATAAGTCAAGATGGCAAAATCATGAAGTTTCAAATAGTTCTCTTGTTCTTATTGTATATTTGAGTCTAGTCTTGGGAGGAGACTATTACATCTCTAAAGAGAGTTCAAATGACAATTCACCCAAATGACTTGTGTGAAGAAACATTCATCCAAAATGAGGGGCCAAAGACTTGCACTAAAGAAAAAACCAAATGAGTTAGTTCCCTTTCTTTGAAGAAACCTTTCATTCAAAATGGGGGACCAAAGACTTGCAACTAAGAAAAAACAAGGGAATTGTAGCTAAATTACACTTTTTTGGGCCTTGTTAGTTATGAAGTTTCTAAAAGTTTCATTTTCACCTCTTATCCTTTGATTAATCATCTCCAGCCTTCTTTTTACTTTTCAATTGTGATTTTATTTAGCTGAAATTACATATTTAGCATAATATTTTGAAGGTGATGCCATTTAGTAGTCAGTTGGAAGGGTTACAAATTTTGGTGGAGCATAGATGAATAATTACAATTTACCCCTAATCTTAAGCCTTTGAACCCACTTGTCTGACTGTACTACCCTTCCCAAGTTAGCTCTAATTATATATGTTTATACATTTGTAATATATCAAATTTGTCAAATCATGTCATCTCATTTAAATTTTATATAATATAGTGTCATGTTAGTATTTTATCAATCAATGTCTACAACAAAGAATAAATCTAAGTATAATTCAAAATTTAGAGACATGTTTAAAAAAATTTAAAATTCAAAGACTATAAATAGATACTGCAATTCAAATTATAAAGGATTGAATTTAGAATTTAACATTCTATTTATCTAACCTTTGTTTAATTTTTTAGCTTGAAAAATTGAGTTAGGTTAAAAAGATTTTGGATCTCTAGTACTATCTTTTTGAAGATTCAAACCTCTAACCTCTTGGTCGAGAATAATATGTTAAGCTATGCTCAAGTTAACTCTAATAAATAATAAATTTGTCAGATAATCAATTTGCATTTTTCCACATTTGTTCAAATTAATATTTTGGATACATTTTCAACATTAGCACTAAGCCATCAATGAGATAGCCTGATCCAAAGAAATACGGGCCTAAATCTAACGGGCCCAATACATTGTTTGGACCTAGGTTGAATAGGCCCACCCTCCAAGCAAGGCTCATAGCCCAACTCATGAACTTGGTTCATTAGATTGAAGTTTGGATTGAACCTAAACGGGCTGATAATCAATTTTTTTAATTATTTAAAAATATATATTTTTATATTTTTTGAACCAAACTTAGCAAAACTTTTTTGAACCTGAACGGGCGCTTTAATGAGGTTGAATTAGCACAAACATTAAGGTCTATATTTGAATCTTCCCTTACAAATATTTTTCCTTAGGGGCATCAACACTACGACATATAAATGCAAAATAAGATAAGCTTATCAGTAGCACTTGAATTCATGCACTATAACGTTGGGCATTTACAAGGAATGAATTCATATAACATGCAAATGGAGAAGTTTGAATTTGTTTAGCTTTTATTTATAACATTATTATACAAAGAAATAGATTTTAATTAGGTTGTGTAAGTTGTGCCAACTTGAGCAAACTGGTTCAGACGTATATGTAGGATCGGTATGACAACCCTAAACAGGGGTGAATAGAGTTTCTTCAAACTTTATTAAACTTTTCGCTAAGTGAACCCAATTAAACAAATTAATACACTTTTTACAAACAATTAATTCAATCAAGAATTCATGTAAATAAATCCACTTCAAATTAAACAAGAAATTAATAACAAAAATAATTTTAAACACCCTATTTAATTCTAAGAATAAGATTGGTAAAGAATAAGGACAATTTAAAAACTACCAATCTAAACAAACATAAAAGAGTAAATAATTTTATGCAATAGAAAATAATAACAACTTAATTGCAAAAATGAAATAATATAGGGATGAAGAGAATGACACCGTAATTTTATAGTAGTTTGATCAAACTCGACCTACTCCATTCCTCAAGCACCTCTTGAGAATTTGAATAAAAACTTGGGTGAAATACATAAATGGGTTGGTCAATAGACCCATATTGCATTAGTGTCCAAATTTTCCAAAATTTGCATTCATGGCCACTTATTTTAAAACCTACCATTCAATTGTACAGCCCTACTAAGGCCCTGTTTGATAACCATTTGGTTTTTGGTTTTTGATTTTTGAAAATTAAACTTATTTTCCCACAATTTCTCTACAATGGTTTTCATCTTCATTAAAGAAGCATTTGAATTCTTAGCCAAATTCTAAAAACAAAAACAAGTTTTTGAAAACTACTTTTTATAAGTTTTCAAAACAAGGCTTGGTTTTTGAAAACATACGTAAAAAGTAGATGACAAAACAAGTAAAACCATAGGTGAGAATAGTATTTATAGGCTTAATTTTCAAAAACCAAAAACCAAAAACCAAATAGTTATCAAACGGGACCTAAAATGCCCACTTGTAAAAATCAATATACAAAAAAATAATATAATATTTAAATATGGAAAAACAGTTAAGATACCTTTTTTTTAAAAATGCAAGAATCACACTCTCAAATTTCCTTCCAGATTCACGTTCTAACTTTCCTTTCAGATCAAAAATCATGCCCCCAAATATTTCTCCACACAAAAATCTCTTCCAAACCTTTGGCATCCATTGTTGCTCCAGTCGAAATCTTTCTATTAAACCTCCATCAAAAGAAAGAACAAACTACGTACTGGTTAGTTTCTTTTACTTCAATTTTTTTTTATTAATTTTAAATTTGTAGAAGATGAACGATTTGGATGCAGATGTTAGGGTGTTGAACTAAAAAGTTGTATAAACCACCATTGTATTTTTAAATTTGTCGATTGGAGTTAGCTTTTAGATTGTTTAACTTTCATTGATCGGCTAATATTCCTCCCCGATATATGAATATTGATGTGCAAAAATATATACTTATGAGATTTTTTTTGTGAAACAAACTTATGAGAATATTATGAAACTGTGTGAAAAATTCTCCTCTAAATGGAACCAAATATAGGGAAAATTTTCCACTATCTAGTTACTAAAATCATATATACAATTGTGTAGCATCTATTTCACTATTAAAATATGTTTTGTGTATATATAACTAGTATACTGGACAATTGTGAAAACAAAACACACCAAGAATTAGTCTAAGAGCTATGTATTATTATACTGCTTATGTATTAATATATCCTTCTACTACATATACCATAACAAATTGTGTACTTTTGGTTTTAAGATGTAACTACAAAAGGTAAAAATGTCGAATTTGAGAATGTTGGCATACCGATTAATTCAACCTTTTTCAACTTCGTATTGGGAATATGGGTCTTATTTTTACTCCCTTCAAATACCAAATAATGGAGATAGAGTGATGAGGTAGTACAAACATGAAAAAGTTAATGAAAAGGTATAATTTATATATAACTAGTATATTAACCTCTTTATGGTATATGAATTTAGAACAAAAAGTATTTCAATGATGTTTTTAAATTTGCATGACAAGAAGAAAACGAGTAGAAAAAGAATTTGTGATTGATGCAAATCATTTCAGTCATTGTTAAATTGGAAAATGTGGAAATTAAGGTTTAATCATTTTTTATACCATGTATTAGTATTATATATAACCATATCTATATAACATCCGTCATGTTATTTATTAATATATCCTATATAAATTGACCTTATAGAAAGAGATCTTAAAGTTGGTCTAGATATTCTATCTTCTATTGATACATAGTTGGTGGGATAAATGTGGAACATAAGGTTAAATGGTTTTTCATATACCATGTATTGATAATATATAATCATGTATATATCAAATCTATAATATTAATTACTAATCTCATAAATTGACCTTACATGAAGATAAACAAGTAGAAAAAGAAATTGGAGTTGATAACACAAATGTTCGACCTTTTGTTTAAAACACAATCATTGAGGAATTTGAGAAATTGAAGTGGATGACAATTATTTTAGTAGGTGTTTTCAAGATGATGTTGTTTGGGAGAAGGCTAACACTAATGTCTCGGTTGTTTATGGAGTTATGCCCTCTGATGCTTACAGAGCCACCAAAACTACTGTGGGCAATCATAAGCTCGATCTCATTCCATTCTTTGTCGCCGACGTCATTAGCTCAAATTTGTAAACATTGTACCTGGTGGGGTTGTATATGGTTCTTATATAGTTTCATACCATGTTTATATTTCTTATATGTAAGGGTATATTTAGTAAGTTACCTAGTTGTTAAATTTATCATTAAAAGCTGGTGAAATGTTACTCTTTATATTAATAAAATTACTTTCATACCATGTTTTATATTTTGGAAGGGAACAAAATGATGGTGGTAACGAACAAATATATCGAGTACATATTTGCACATCAATAAATATACTGAGTGTATATGAAGAAATTCATATATATAAGGTAAAATACATATTTTTATAAGATGTAATAATAAATATAAATGTACTATATTTGCTCGATTATATTAATTCTATAATATTGTGTTTGCGACTATGTTGAGAGAAAATCCGGTATGTGAGAACCTACATATGACTCATATATATCATGTATATATCATACATAATGGTATCATATATACAAAGATTTAAAGACAGAATATGGATAGTATTGTTATTCTATATGCAAACATAAAACAACTTACTCAACATTGAATCCAAACGGAAATGGGTGTTGCCGGCAGAAATGAGTGTCAAAAGGGATTGGTTAAAGTAGAAGAAATGAAAAAATTGATAGAGGTTGACGGTGGAAATGAAAATCGTAAATTAAATATGATTAGAAATTAAAACTAAACATTAATGGTGTCTTGATAATTATGGCATTCTACTAATGGGAGAGATAAACAAAAAATCTATAACATTTATTACAAATTGAAATTAATAACTGTAGAAACGTATACAAGGAAATTCTAATTTCAAATTGTATAAGAAAAAAAAAGTGCACAGCTGTCAGTGGGGGCAATTTCGTCCTAAAAAAACCGTATAATAGTTCTAAAAATGGTTAAAATCCGTACATGTAAATTTTAAACAAATTGTACATATTTATAAACAAGTTCCTTAAAGGATCCATTTATCACAATTTCTCTAAAAACTTTACCGACTTTTTTCACGGATTAGAGCCCAACCGCTACATCGCTCTTTTTACGGGTTCAAGAGCAAACCCGATCCTTTTCTCGAGTTAAGATCAAACCATTACAAAGTTTGAGATTTTTAAAGAACACACTTACAACTCTCTTAATAAAGTGGATTTACAAATTCAACTCTCACAAATCAATCCCCACAATACAATAATTCTCTCTCAAGAATAAGATGAAAAAAATTGAGAGCTTGGAAACTTGTTATGGAATTTTGGAGAATAAGATGGTATAAAAAAAGAGGGAAATGAGGTAAAAATCTAAATTTAATTTGAACTATTAAATTGAGGTAAAAGTAAAATAAATTGTGGAGATTAAAAGAAAATAAAAAGTAAAAAGTAAATAATAAATAAAAGAAATATAATAATAATACTAATAATAATAATAATAAAGAAAAGCTAACGGTAAAAAATTATATATCGATATATATCTATATATATAATTTTTTTTTAAAAAATCACAAACGGTCAAATGCATTAAATGCATTCTAACTTCTTTTTAAACACAAACGATAACTTATATATATATATTCTTTTATTTTAAAACAAACAAAATCCCACCAAGTGTCACTTTCTCATAGCTCCACGTGTCACTCTCTAAATGATCCACATTGCTGACTCATTTGCCACGTCATTAAGGCAGAAATTTTTCATTCAAATTTGAGGTAAAAGTAAAATGAATGGTGGAGATTAAAAGAAAATAAAAAGTAAAAAGTAAATAATAATAATAAAAGAAAAGCTAACGGTAAAAAACTTAATATATGCCACACCATTTTTAAAATCGTTTGACCCTCCACGTCATCTGCCACATCATCATTATATGTCACATGTCATGCCATGTAGGATTTTTCTCTTCAACTTTGTTTTAGTCATAACTTCTTCGTTTTAACTCCGATTTGAGTAATTCAAGAGGTGTTGGAATCTTTATTCCAAGCTCTACGCTATGGATACTTCAAAACACTAAAATTGTTAGTAATTAATAGCAAGTTTGTTATCATCAAAAAATTAATTAATTAATTAATTAATTAATTAATTTGAGATTAAAGGCCAAAAAGTCAATAGTATAAGTACCTTTGATCAAGAGGTTAGAGTCTCGAATCCTTCCATCTTATATGTTGATCTTGTTAGCTTTACGAGTTTCAATCATACGACTATATGTTTGTATGATAAAAAAGCTTTAAATTACTAAATATTTTGGTGTTTTAAAGTGTCCACAGTGTAGAGCTTGAAAAGACGATTCCAACGCATTTTAAATTGCTTAAATCGGAGGTCAAATAGGAAAGTTATGACCAAAAGAAGATTGAGGAAAACTATTATTTTGCAATGACGCGGACAAATAACATTGCGACACGTGACCTTTTTTAAAAGATCGTTGGAGTCATTTTTAATTTTTTAAATAATTCTCTTGTCATTTTTCTTCCAAATTTTCTCCACCATTGATCTATTTAACTTAGATCCAATGGCCCAAATTTTACCATAATTTTGAACCTTATTTAAACATCTTGTTCCCTCTCTTTTCATCAACACCTCTCCCAATAAAATTTTCCAGCAAGCATTGTCATCTCTTCTTTCTCCAAAAAGTGCTCAAAATTTCTAGTCACTCACACTTTCTTTGAATTTTGATATTATATTTAGTGAGAGAAATCTTGGAGTATTTTCTAGTGCTCAAACTTGTGTATTTACTCTTATGAGAGTTTTCTTTTTGTGGGACTTTCATATTCATCTTTTTCAATTGGGAATTTGTAATAAGGTGTGGGTGCACCTTGGGATTGAGTGAATGGTTTAATCCTAAACCCGAAAAATGATTTGTAGTGGTTTGATCCTGAATCCGATAAAAGAATCATAGTGATTTTATCCTGAACCTGTCAAAATGATCGATATAGGTTGGATTTTAAACCTGCAAAATGATCAGTTGAGGGTTGACTCTTGAACCCATAATGTTCAATCAGTTTGGTTCTTACCCATAAGAAGACCATCGCAGTAAAATACTTAGGAGTCTTGGAGAGTAGAGTAGGGATTTTCAAACGACTATGAAAATCTATAGAGTTATTCTTCCTTTTTCTTTTAATTTTTTCTTCTTAATTTTTGCATTTTATTCTCCTGAATTAATTTATTTCTTAGATTGCATGATAGAATTGTTTTTTTATTCATTTTTGTGTTAAATCAATTCATTTGCTAAATTGATTTGTTATTTTTTTGGGTGCTTATTTTGATTAGTTTAGATTGAATTAATTTAGTGTAATTCCTTGAAAAAGTTTTAAATTTTATCAAGCAACTCTATTCACCTTCCTCTAGTGTTGTCATACGATCCAACAGAACTTAAAAAAACTAAAACAAGTTGGGTAAGTTTGTGTTATTGCTCTAGGAGTCTAGAATTTATAAAATTTAGTAGGTACATTAATGTTCTCTAATAAACAAACTAGTAATATACCAAAAGTAATCTCCAATTCTCAACTCCAACTACACACCAAATAGCCATAGCTAAGATTGTGTTAGAATTTTAGTTAGATTTGCAATAACTCGAGAGTGGGGAATTTGTTTTGTTTATAAGTTTGCTTATTTTAGGCTATGACAATTTGATAATCCTACCAACCACATCACAATTACATAAATTCAAGCTTAAGAAATTCATGTTTTTGTCAAAAATAAGAAAATTTTAAAAGGGTGGCAAAGTTTTGAGATACTAATAGAAAACGACTAATAAGACTCTACTTATGTCAATATGGATGGAATATCATTATTACCCTTTTAAAAACTTCTCCTTTAATTTACCCTCTCATCTTGGATAGCACATTGGATCTAAACTTATAGCTTGTGGGTGTCTCTTGTTTCTTCTTTTGACACCCACCTTGTCATTTTCAAACAGTGTCTTGTAATCACACAAAAGATAAGAATATTCTCATTCATTCCATCTTTTCACTCTCTCTCTCTACCCACTCTTTTTTTTCTCATCTATCAAACACCAATACTTGACGTCGCCTTGAATGTAGAAACCCGCTTGCCTCCATCATTCAATTATTGACAGTAAGAAGAGAGAAAATATTTTCTACCTTTCTCTCTTCTAACTGTGTTTTCTTTTTCCTTGTCAATAACTGAATGGTGGAGACAGAAAGATTCATGCACCCGAGGTGCAGCGAAGTATTGTGTTCTTTACCAAAACATCCGTCATTGAGTTAATTCCAATGTCTATTATCTCATTTTTCTCTCTCTCTTTCTTTCTATATAACACCTGTTCTTTTCACAGCCACCGCCATAACCATCCCATTTCTCTCTCTAAAAACTTATTAAAACCATTCTCTTCCCTTCGCTTCTTTACATCTTACTAAGTTCTTGGCTGCCTAGATAGAGAAATAAGAGAGAGAAATTGAGGTCAATTTTGGAGTTATCCAATTAGGAAAAAAAATGGGAAGTTTAGAGGAGGCAAAATTAGTTCAAATGGTTGATGATTTTATAGAATCAGCTGAAACACCAAGCTATTGTTCTTCAAATTCTCTTCCTCTTAGTTCCAAAAGCCATTATTTTCTCAGTTTAAAGGTATGCATACAAATTCTTTTCCTTTTACATATATATCCATAAAAAATCTTGAATTCTATGGTATGTTTTGTGATGGAAAGGGTGAATTTTTATTAATTTTATGTTGATTTGTTGTATAGGAGATTCTTGGGAGTGGAAGAGAGGCAGAAAGAGAGGTGGGTGAGACAGTGATGAAGCACCTGAGAAGGAAAAGGGATGCTCCCAAAACCACCAGCCTTAAGAAATGGCTTGTAATGAAGCTCAAAATGGACGGTTATGATTCTTCTGATCTTTGTCACACCTCTTGGGTCACTTCCATGGGGTGCCCAGCAGGTGAGATTATCTCTCTCCTTTTTTATTCCAACAAGGAATGAAAATGTAATGTCTTCCCTAAGTGAACTCCTACCTTTTGATTGAAAATATAACATCTTAGGTCACATTTGATAACTATTTAGGTTCCGTTTGATAATCATTTAGTTTTTAAAATTATGTTTGTCTTCTCATCATTTTTCTACAACGAGTTTCATCTTTCTTAAGAAAACATTTGACTTCTTAGCCAAATTCTAAATTCCAAAAATAAGGTTTTGAAAACTATGACCCTATTTGATAACCATTTAGGCCCCGTTTGATAACCATTTGGTTTTTAGTTTTTGGTTTTTGAAAATTAAGCCTATAAATGCTACTTCCATCTATGGATTTACTTGTTTTGTTATCTCATTTTTACCTATGTTTTCAAAAACCAAGCTTTGTTTTGAAAACTAAAAAAAGTAGTTTCCAAAAACTTGTTTTTGTTTTTAGAAATTGGCTAAGAATTCAAATGCTTCCTTAAGGGGAGATGAAAACCATTGTAGAGAAAGTGGGAGAAAATAATCTTAATTTTCAGAAACCAAAAACTAAAAACCAAATGGTTATCAAATGGGGCTTTAGTTTTTAGTTTTTGGTTTTTGAAAATTGTGTTGGTTTTCTCACAATTTCTCTACAATAGTTTCATCTTCCCTACAATAGCTTCCATCTTTCATAAGAAAATATTTGAGTTTCTAACCAAATTCCAAAAACAAAAACAAGTTTTTGAAAACTTTTTTTTTTAGTTTTCAAATTTTGGCTTGGTTTTTGAAAACATACGTAAAAAGTAGATAAGAAAACATGGAAATCAATATGTGAAATGTAGTATTTATAGGCTTAATTTTCAAAAATCAAATGGTTATCAAACAAGACTTACTTTTTTTAGTTTTTAAAACTTGCCTTGGTGTTTGAAAACATATATGTAAAAAGTAGATAACAAAACAAAAAAATCATAGGTAGAAGTAGTATTTATAGGCTTAATTTTCAAAAACCAAAAACCAAATGGTTATCGAACGGGGCCTTAGTTTTTTGTTTCTAATTTTTGAAAATTAAGCATATAAACACTAATTCTACCTATGAATTTCTTTGTTTTGTTATCTACATTTACTAATATTTTAAAAAAATCCAACCAATTTTTTTTTTTTTAAAAGTAGTTTTCTATTTTTGTTTTTGAAATTTGGCTAAGAATTTAACTTTTTTCTTAAACAAGATGAAACCGTTGTAAAGAAAATGCGAGAAAACAAGTACAACTTTTAAAAACCAAAAATCAAATAGTTATCAAACTAGTCTTTAACTAGTTGAGTTACACTCTTATAACTTTTGATCTATAATATAATATCTTAATTAGTTGAACTTCTAATTGTTTGGGTCAAGAATACAACATCTTTAACAAGTTGAAGTATGTTTAGGATAATTTAAATGTTTATTTTTTTGGGTTACAGGGGATTATGAGTACATAGAGATGAAAGTGGAGGATGAGTTAGGGAGTGTAAAGAGGGTGATAATAGACATAGACTTCAAGGCTCAATTTGAAGTAGCAAGACCAACAGAAGGTTACAAGCAGCTCACAGAAGCACTTCCATCAGTGTTTGTTGGAACTGAAGAGAAGGTTGTGAGAGTAATCTCTATTTTATGTTCAGCAGCCAAACAGTCCCTTAAGGAGAGTGGCCTCCACATTCCCCCTTGGAGAACTTCCACTTACATGCAGTGCAAATGGCTGCAGTCTCCTCACCCACAACAAACTAACAATATTAATATTATTCATAATTTTCAGACAGAAAAAAAAGACCATATAAATAAGCCTCCCATGGTGAAGCAAATTAGCAAGAGGGTTTGGGCTGGTGGCTCTGCCTTGTCCACTCAATTTTCTAACATGAGTATTAATTGCTGTTGATCATCATTATTGTTAATTTATCTCTCTTTAGCCTTTTTTGTCATTTGCTCAAAGTTAATAATAAATTTTGATCCAACCTTCATTCCAATACTCTCTCTCTCTCTGTTATGGCTTGAATTTGGCCAACCAAGAGTAGATCATGATTTATTTAAGATTATTATAAGATGCTTTTAATGAATGCAGAAGGAAATTAAGGTCAGGAAGGCAGAGCATTCTTTCTTTTTCTTTTTCTTTTATGCCTTGAATTTATGGCTTCTTTTTTTTTTTTTTCTTCCTATAGTGTTTGATAGGAATGCACTCAATTTCTTTCATTACACGTTAACCAACATTTGCTTTAATGTTTAAAAACTACTTTTTGCAAAAAATGCCCAAGCTCCAACGGGTGCCAAGTACACAAATTGAAAAACTAATAAAAAAAACAGATCGATTTGTTTTTCCTTTTTTCTTTTAGTTCAAACAAATCCAATTATATATAAATTGGTTTGAAGTTAACTATATATATATATATATAGGTAGGTTATGGACGAAATTATAACCAACTAAATTGTATTAAATGTTCCTAACATATGCAATGGATTTCAATAATTTTGCCGCTAACAGTTTATAAAGAAATTCAATTTTACCTTAATCTTATAATTTTCACTAGCAAAATTAATAAAAATTATGGAATAAGGTTTGCTTTACAGCCTTTAGTTTTAGGATCATTTTATGTGGTTAGTGTATGAAATCTCTGATCTTTTGGTCGAGGATATATGTCAACTACGATTGAACTATGCTCACTTTAGCTTATGAAATACTTTTCATATGTTCCTCCGAACTATTTATTGTGATTAAATAAGATTGAGACTAGGGATTGTGTAGTTGGTCGATGGTGAACTAAGGGCTCTCTCATGAGGGCTAAATCATGGAGTTTGGCGTGGACTACTACAATTCACCATTTAGCTTTTAAAAAAGAAAAAAAAAATTATTAAATAATTATTAACCTGATCTAAATTTTTTTAATCCATATCTTGTAATTAATGATGTAATATTCTAGAAGGCCCACCTATTAGCCCCAAATGAATTTAATGAAAAAGTTGGAGTTTGGTTGGAATTCCTAATTGGCTAAGAATGAACAACAAAAGATAGATCCCCATGCATGACTCAGCATGTGTGTCTTTTTCCAAGGTTGGAACTGTAATTTACTCTATAATGTGTCCTTGTCATCAAGTGAGGGCACACTTTTAATATAATATTTAAACTCAATTGCAGAAGATATATATATAGAATAATTATATTTTATATTTTTTAAAAGAGTATTAGATCCACTCATGCATTTGATTTGATAATGGTTTTGTTTTAAGCCAGTTAAATAATGTTTTATTTTTTGTTTTTTTTACTACGAAATGAAAAAATAAAATAAGGGTATGAAACTCATAGATCTATGGTAAACTTTTTTACTTTAAAAATATAAAAAAATAAAATTTTTAAAAATTAGTTTGAAACTAGATAATAAACTAAATAGAATAAGCACAATTTTTAGAAACAAAATAAATAAATATAATAATAAATAAAGATGCTTTAGATTTTTTAAGCCATTGGTTTATCTTCATTTTTTTAAATTTATAATAGAAGTTCAAAAAGAAGATTGGTCTAAAATTATCTATAATGTATAATGTATATTAAAATGGTGAAGAAACTTGCTTTAGGTAATAATATTCTCTCCTTGAAAAAGTATGGATAATGGAGTTTTTTTTTAAAGGTTGAAATTGCTTTTACTAAATAATGTGTCTTTTGTCGTAAGGTGGGAGATGTTAAATATTATTGAAACTCAATAGCACATGCTATATAAAACATAATTATGTCCAATCTTATTGGATAACAATTTTATTTTTAACAATTTTATTTGTTTATTAATATTTTTAATTAAGTTTTTATATTTTTAAAAGTTGATAATCAAATTTCCAAACTAAAAACGGTTTCTTTATTTTTTAGAAAAAGAACTACTCATTTTAGGTCTCATTTGATAAATGAATTTATTTTTAGTTTTATGAAAACAACTTTGAAATATATTTTTACGTGTTAAGAATACTCTTGAAGTTTTAGCCTAATTACATTTTATATTTTTAAAAGCTACCTATTCTTTTAATTTTCAGAACTTATTTAATATTTCCAAAATATTCTCGAATTCGGTTATTGTAAAGAAAAGAAAAATATTAGTAAATGGACATGATTTTATAAATAAAATCGAAAAGAAAAATGCCATAAACAAAGCCTCAAATTTTAAAATTTAGCTAGGATTTAATAATATTTAAAAAAAAATTAAAAGTTTATTCCTTAAATTTTCAAAATTATTTTTAATAGGTCCCTTAACTTTAAAGAGTATTTAATAAGTCTTAAAATTTCAATTTTGAATCTAATAGGTCATTGAACTTTCAATTTTGTGTTTAATATGTTCTTGGCCTATTGTACAATTTTTTTTTTAAAAAAAAATCACAAACCACTTAGACACAAAATTGAAAGATTAAATTTCTATTATACACAAAATTCAAAATTGGGTCTTTAAGTCTATAAATTTTTAAAAATGTTGAATAGGTCATAGATCTATTGAACACTTTTAAAGTTTGAAGATCTATTAGTCATAAAATTAAAGTTCAAGAAATTATTAAACAACTTTTAAAGTTTAGGGAGCTATTAGACACTTTTTAAACTTTAGGGACCTATAAGATAAAATTCTAAAAGTTCCATAACTAATCTTGTAAATTAGCCAACTTTCAAAAAATAGATTTAAAAATAAAGAAGATTAAAAATTACAAAAATGATTTATTTTTATTTTTTATTGTTGCAAAATTGGTCATTATTTACATAATTACAAAAAAAAAAATTCCTTTTGATTAGATGCCAAGTTTATGGGAGACAAGAGGTGGAAGGAAGATCATTTGAATCTATAACCTTTAGAGAATAGATTAGTAATGTCTTAAGTAGTTGGACTACATTCTAACTTTAATTTTCATATGTCAATCTGATATAGGCATTACATCCTTGATCAATGAGTCAAATGTTCGAATCCCCTCATTTTTATAGTTGAACTCCAGAAAAAAAAAACTTTTTAACTCTTATATAATTACAAATAGAAAATTTAATAACATTAGTTATTACATCCTTGTGTAGTTGGGTGTGGTTGGACATTTAAACTCTATCTATATACTCTTAAACCTTACAAATTAAAAGATTGAAAGAAAAGTGGAAAGGTCAACAAATTAAATTTGTTCTTATCATCATAGGTTTGTCTTCTCTTGCAAGTAGGTCCCCAATCTTTTATGGATGTCATTTGGGGCCAACTTATGCTTAAAACAAATTTAGCTTGTCATTTTTTTTGGGCGAAAGCCCCACCAAAATACTATCGAACAATTTTTCTATCTCTTGATAAAACGACAACGTTCCAAACATATAAACGAGGAATATCATAAATTCACAGATAATATAAAGAAAAAGACAAGCGAAAATCAGCCATATTCTTTGTATATAAAGTCAAGGCCTATCTTTCTTTGTTTTTATTTTCACCATTCCTTTTTTTTTTTTTTTTTTTTTTTATTTTTGTCCTCCAACATTTTTTAAGTCCCACAGAATTCATTTTGTAGAAACAGCTAGGAATTAAGTATGTATTGACTCATACAACTTCTTTAGTAATCAATCATCATTAATAATTCCCACTCGGTAGGTAGTACACATATCATAAAATGATTAAAGCGAAATATATTTGGTATACACTAAAAATATCTATAAAAAAAATAAATTATGAAGGTCCCGTATGATAATCATTTGATTTTTGGTTCTTGGTTTTCGAAAATTGTATTTATTTTTTCACTGTTTTTTTTTTACAATGATTCTCATCTTTCTTAAGGAAATATTTGAATTCTTAGTCAAATTTCAAAAACAAAAGCAAATTTTAAAAACTATTTTTTTAGTTTTGAAAACTTGACTTGAGTTTTGAAAACATTTGTAAAAATTAGATAACACAATTAAGAAATCCATAGATAGAAGTAGTATTTATAAGCTTAATTTTTAAAAACTAAAAACTAAAAGTCAAATGATTATTAAATGTGACTGAAGGTTTTTGCTTAGATTTTATAGTGAAAATAGATGTTATCCTTGTTTCATCTCATTCAAATATATAGTTCTCCTCTAGCCATTGAACATGTTAAGCAAATTATCAAAGCCAGTAAAGTGATCAACATAATCAGTCAATTAGTGTGCCCTCTAGGAAGAAAAAAATCAATCAGTGGCAGTGGTAGGTGAACTGATAAAGTCTAATTTGGTTTAGTACTTTTTTTTTTTCATGAATTCAAATTTCTTTACATTTAATTGTGTGTTCCTCCTAAAAGGAAAATGACCCAATTATAATGAGATAAAGAAATGAGGCCAAAGTGGGAAAGGAAAAAAAAAAAAAACTTGATTGCTAATGAAAAGATAAAATTATACACTTCCCTTTGTTGCATTTGGTGTCTAATTATTATGACAATAATTAGCATGCAATAATGAATAATAAAGCCCCTCCCCCAAAAAATATATATGAAGCAATTGTATAGTGGGACAATAATTTACTATAATATTAGAAAATTAAAATAATGCTCTCCCTAAGAATCCACAACTAAGACACAAATTTATATAAGTATAATTTTAATTAGATGTATTGATATATAATATTTAGATTAAGTTGATTACAAAATTATATTAAATCATTATAGAATTGTCTAATAAATATATAGACAACAAAATGAAACTTAAAATATTTTCGAAAGGGTTTCTTTAAAATAAAATTAAGTCTTTTGTCATTATTTTTTCTAAAATAATTTACTAAAAAATAAAAAACATCGGTATATTTTTGTGTGCATTTGATATATACATATATATTGAACAATTACAAAAATGAACTAAAGTGTGAGTTTTTTTTCTTTTTCTTTTTTGTAAAAATGAACTAAAAATTAAATGGTTAGACTACATTTTTTTTTTTTTTTTTGCAAAAATGAAATAATTAAGAAGTTGTGCAGCCTTTGTATCTTGAACTCAAAAATTCTAACGTGCTCCTTTAGCTCCTACATGGATCCACCTTTATTGACAAATAGTTATACAAACTTGAAACATCTTTACTTATAAATTAGTCACACAAATACCTATTACCTTAGCTCAATTATAATATTATTTTCAGTGATTACTTGATTAGTCTTATTAACATTACATTAAAAAGAAATTGCAACTCCTGGGTTTTATTAATGTGGAAAACCTACAACTTATAGAGTGTATTGAAAAAATATATATATTTTTCATCCAAAAATATTATTCAATTTTGTTTTAAATGAATCACTAGTTAATAAAATAATTTTTTTAAAAAAATAGTTTAACAACAATTTTGGAAATCAATTTTGTTTTTTTTGTAAAATTCCCCATTACTTCAAAGATGGTAGACAAACAACATTCATAGGATTTCTCTCTCTCTCTCTCTCTCTCTTTTTGTCTCTCTCTCTCTTGGAAATTTTGTTCTCATAAAAGTAATGATTTTTTTTTTTGAACCAAATAAAAGTAATGATTCCTCTGCAATATATTGACAGCACCAATAGACAAAAAGAGACCTCCCAATAAAATAATGATTTCTTCTTCTTATTTTTGTTTGATCTCTTTCTAATATTCTTACCAAAACCACAAAGGACAATTTGTGATCCCTATTCATCAATTATGATTATAATTGGGAACTGTCCAAGGGAGATTTCATTTTTTTTTTCCTAACCAAATTTGTAAAATCACTTCAAATACCATTTGAAAGAAAATAACAAATATATATTTGTTCTTATAATAATAAAAAGAAAGTTTTTCACGTGGAAAACTTATCTGGTTGGATATTTTCTTAAAAATAACATAAAAACAGTATATTGTGATAATTTTATATATTTTTTTCTTTGATGTTTTCTAAGCCAATATTTCATACATAGTCATCAAATTTCCCGTAGAGTGTATTTAACTTGAATTGAATGAATTATATTTTAAGGTTAACTCTTATTTAAACTTTTAAAATAGAACTACTTGAATCAATATATAATTTAGTCCTTTAACTATTTTAAAAAATAACCATTTTGATCCTCAAAGATCTTTTAAAGTGTATATTTTAATCTTTGAACTTTAAAAAAAATATATAACTAAATTGATTATTGTTACCATCAAAGAGAACAAACCTAAATGTTTAAGGGTTATATTAGAGGTTTTGAATATTAAACTACTAAAACGGACTAATGAAAGTACAAGAAGTCAAAATAGGATTAAAATCTATCTTTAAATTTATTCATACAAGAAATAAATCAAAACATCTTAAAATAACAATAGAAAGCAACTTTTAAACATCATTATGCAACTTATCTATAAGAAACAATTGTTTAAAGGTAAATTGAAACAAACTTCTATGAAACCTTTTTTTTTTCTTTGGAGAGAAGGATATGAATTATTATAATTTAGATTAATGAAATGATGTCATTTCATATCCAAAGTGAGGTGGGCCTAAAGAGAGAAAATAGAGAAAAGAGAATTTCAGGAGGCTAATACTAAAACAAGAGGCACTCATCCAAAACAACTGGCCCAAAAACAATGGGATGAAAGAGGGAAAGACAAGGTTCTCATATCCCTATGATATGACAATATTCAATTTTTTTTTATGGTTGAAAATGTGTAAGAGTTTAGATTCCTTTTAATTTGTACCAATTTTGAACAGAAACATTGTACTTGTACAGTATGGAGAAAGTTCAGAGACTGAGACAAAGAAATGTACTGTCCATTTCTATGTAGGGATTTTTAATTCTTGTCCTCTTTTTTTTTTCCCCTCTACTTTGAAGAACTGGAACTGGGGTTGGTGAATTTCTATTCAAAGGTGAATTTCTTTTAGTTAAATAATAATAATAAAATATGTCTGATTGGTGAAACTTTTCACAAAAGTGAAAAGTGATATTTTCATTAATTGTGAAAATGAGTACAAAAGTGTTTAAATAGTAGAAGGGAAATGACAGAAACTATTACATTAAAACAGAAAATAATAAATGGACTAATACTCATAACATTCCCCCTCAAATGAAGGACGACTCAGGCATGAGTTTGGACTTCAACAAAGAAAGATGATAACTAGTCAACGGCTTTGTAAAGAGATCAGCTAATTGAGCTGAAGTAGACACAAACTGCAAAGCAATGTCTTTGCTAATAACACGTCCACGGATGTACACCCATGAAAACTAGGGTTGTGAGCAAGCAGAATGGCCGACTGATTGCACACAGAAGCAATGGAGGATGCTTTCCAAAAATACAAAGATCTCAAAGAAGCTGACGTAACCAAAACAACTCTACAGTAGTAGAGTCAAGAGCTCGATACTCTGCCTCGGTAGAACTACGAGAGACAGTGGTCTACTTTTTTACACCCCAAGAGATGGGATTCATTCCTAAAAACACCACAAAACGTGGAACGCCTATCCATACTGTCTCCAGCCCGATCAGAATATGAATAAGCAATCAAACTAAGAGAACAACCTCTCCTAAACAACAAACCATAATTTAAAGTTCTAGCAATGTAGCGTAGAACCCTTTTTGCAGCAACTAAATGAGCAGCATGTGGAGATTGCATAAATTGAGATAAACCACTCACAGTGAAATATTAGGGCGAGAAAAGGTTAAATAATGTAATGCACCGACAAGAGCTCTATAGCTTTGAACATGAGCAGCCAAACAAGGAGAACCAACATCTATTATTGACTTGAGAGAAATAGGAGTCAAATATGGTTTAGCAGAGAGCACACCAAACCGATGAAGAACATCATGAGCATATTTAGCTTGAGAAACATGGATCCCAGCAGTAGAGCGTGTAATCTCAAGACCAAGAAAGTACTTGAGATTGCCTAAATCATTCATATCAAATTGAGATTGCAGTTGAGTGATCTAGGAAACAATTGAAGACTCATTGGTGCCAGTAACAATTATATCATTCACATACAACCAAAGATAAGTGAGATGACCGTGAGAGTTCAAAACAAACAGGGAAGAATCAACTTGAGAAGCACAAAAACCAAGTGTAAGTAAGTAAGAAGTAAAGCACTCAAACCATGCCTGAGGAGCTAGTTTAAGACCAAAGAGAGACTTAAGAAGTTTGCAAACAAATTTAGGTCGTTGAGGATAAAAAAACCCTTGTAGTTGTTGCATATAAACCTCTTCACTTAAATCGCCATGTACAAAAGCATTTTTAATATCCAATTGACGGAGTGTCCAACCATAATGAGCTCCTAAAGATAGAACAATTCGGACAGTGGGTTTCCTAACAATCGGCCTAAAGGTTTCATCATAATCAACACCCTCTTGTTGATAATATCCCTTGGCAACTAAACGAGTTTTGTGACGAGCAATAGAACCATCGGCATTACGTTTGATACAATAAACCCATTTACAGTCAATAACACTCTTCCCATGAGGGGGAGGAGTGAGTCGCCAAGTACCTTGCTTTAACAAAGCATTAAACTCATCTGCCAAACAGGAAGTTTAGAAGCTACAAAATAAGATGAGGTGATCATAGGATGACAAGAAAGTAGAAGCAAGAAAAATCTTAAGTTTAGAAATGTCAAACTTGCTACGTGTTTGTATTGGATGAGAGTTAACAACAAGAGGCTAAACTTCAATAGATACAGCAGTGGTATCATGAGTATAAGGCTGGACTGCAAGAGACTGTGCACTAAAAATATGAAGTGAATGATCAGAAATCTCAGTAGGCAAATTAGGTTGAGGAGAAAGCTTAGGTGAAGGAGATTAAGAAGAAGGTAAGAAATAGGTTGAAAAGAGGAGGATAAAAGAAAAGGAAGAGTTGGATTAAAAGAAGAAGAACACAAAGTAGAAGGAGAGGAAGAAGACACAATAGAAGAAGAGGAATAAGGCACAATAGAGAAAGGAAACAATGTTTCATCAAAGACAACATAACGCGAAGTATAAAACCAACCATTGCTCATGTTATAACATAGATAGCCCTTTTAATCCAATAGAGAACCAAGAAAGACACATTAGGTGGATTTTGGTTGAAGTTTGTTAGAATTATAGGGTGTGAGCAAAGGTAACAAGCACAACTGAAGATTTTCAACAAGGAGTAATCAGGATTGTTGAGAAAAATGAAGGGAATAATAGAATTAAACACAAAGCAGAAGTGTTGGAATCAACTTTGATTTATATAGAATTAAACACAAAATTAAGGTTAAGAAAACATACCTAGTTAATATGGAGAATATTCTAGCGGGTCTTTTTATCCTTATACTCCAACTCCAATGAGATTGAACTCCAAGACTTCTACAAAGTCTTCCTTGTTATGACTCGAACAAAGGACTAAAGAGGTTTGTGGGAACTTTCTTGAAAATAGAGAGAGGGAATGAGAAAAGAATTTCAAGAGTTATTTTCTCTTGTGAAGAATTCACCCAATGGTTCACAGATAGTAAGCAAAATAGTGCTATTTCTAGGCTTAATTCTCTGCTAGTTTTGCTATGATTGTGTGTACTTTCATTTGTTTTTATGTATATTTCTCATAAATTGAGTATTTGGAGCAAAATCGAAGCATTGTGAAGTATTTGGACGAATTTGGAGCATAACTGAGCTATATTTGAGGATCCAAGTGTTGAAGAGAAATAACAAAGCTTGTGAACCCGAGAGTTTAGCATTGCAACGCCATCTGTAGCATTGCAACGCTACATCAACAACCCTTCAACCTTGGAATGTAGTAGGCATAGTGTTACAACGCCAATCAAATTGAAATTCGAAGGGATAGCGTTGCAATGCTGTCTCGATGTATAAAAGGAAAATTTTAGTTTCATGCGAGGGGAGCTGTTTTTGAGAGCCTAGAACCCTAATTTCGACAAGGAGCACTGTTTTAAGCATTCCATCACCAAAGAACAAAACACATGTTTTATGATGTTGGAATGCTTAATAATAAGATAAAGCTCCAACCGAATATGTTTGACTTCGATTTTTTCCTTTTTTTTTTAACACCTTTTTGTCGTCGACTTCGCAGGTGGTCGAAATTTGCAGCAATTGTAGTCATTCAAGTAAAATACATGAAATCCTAAATGTTGAATGAGAAATTTCAGCCAATCACAAATTGCCATGTCATTAATTTAAATTAGTGATAAAATAAATTTGGTACCAATTATAAATTTACACGTGTCCTAACATTAAATTAAAAGACATGAAAAATTGGCAAATCATATAGTGCCACATGTCTAGCATTGATCCTTTAGACAACTTAAGTCAGTCCAATCAAATTATGCCATATGGTAGTTGGGCACAAAACTAGTTTAGTCCGAGATCATTAAAATGAAATTGGGCCAAATTTAAATAATTCAAGTTTATTAAAAATCATTGAATTAGCCTAAATAAGCCCAAGTCCAAAAGTTTGAGCCTTAAGTAAACCAAGCTCAAGCCCAAGCTCATACAAGGTCCACCAAACTCTATAAATAAAGGAGGCCACTCTTCATTTGAAGGCATTAAGAAGAGTCAGAATCCAGAGCATTCAGCTAGAGAGTTCAGAGTCTTCAAGAGTCAGAATTCAGAAGCTTCAAGTTCAGTCAGAGAGTCTAGAGAATTCTGAAGATTCAAGATTAAGAATTCAGAAGATTCAACTATTGGAAGGCTTCAACAAATTGATTGTCTCTTCACCAACTATAAATTGAAGATTCAATCTCCCTTCATCTGAGAATAAGCTTGCTAGCCCTCAGATCAAAGTCTACATTTCAAGAGAAAGCATAAGAGGATTATATATTAGAGACTGTAACACTACTTCAAATTTAATAAAATCAAGTTCATTTCCACGACATCAAATTTCTTCGAAAATCTCGTGTGAACAATTTGGCACACCTAGTGGGACCGTCTCTACCTCTCATCTCTTTCTCTCTCTCTAAGAAAGCATGACATCCAAAGAAGTTTCTTCAAAGACTGCTGCTTCAAGTAACTTCTACATCGGGCCAATCACACGCAGTCACTCCAGAGAAATCCAACATGAAGAAAGTCAAACACCTTTCGTTGTAAACAAAATGCTGAGACGCATGATAGAATCTGCTCAAGTTGATGCCACCATTGCAAAAAATATTTTGTTTGGCAAAATCACTTTTCCTTCTCTTCAACCAAGTGAAACATCAAATCCTGATTTGATGTTCATTATGATGACTGATGCGGCCATTAGTGAGGAAAAGATGGCTGAAGTGAAAAGAAGCTCAACATGTTGCTAAAAGTTATCGAAGAAAAAGACTACGAAATTACTTCCCTTAAGAATTAGATCAAAAATCGAGATGTTGTTGATTCAAGTCAAATCCCCGCCATCAAAGACAAGGGAAAGACTAATGTACAAGAAGATCAGTCACAACATTCCACTTTGATTGATTCACTGTCTGTCCAACAACTGCAAGATATGATCATGAATTCTATCAGAGGACAATATGGTGGACCTACTCAGAACTCACTCTTGTATTCCAAGCCATATACCAAGAGGATTGACAATCTGAGGATGCCTAATGGATATTAGCCACCAAAGTTTCAACACTTCGACGGGAAAGGCAATCCCAAGCAACACATTGCTCACTTCGTCGAGACATGCGAAAATGCTGGTACCCGAGGGGATCTACTAGTCAAGCAATTCATTCGAACACTAAAATAAAACGCTTTCGACTGGTACACTGATTTAGAGCCTGAGACTATTGACAGTCGGGAACAGTTTGAAAAGGAGTTCCTCAATTGTTTCTACAGCACAAGAAGAATCGTCAGCATGCTTGAACTCACAAAAATTAGACAACAGAAAGGTGAACCTGTTGTCGACTACATAAATCGATGGAGAGCTTTAAGTCTTGATTGTAAAAATCGACTCACTGAGCTATCTGCTGCCGAGATATGCACCCAAGGCATGCACTGGGGACTACTCTACATCCTCCAAGGTATAAAACCTCGTACTTTTGAAGAACTAGCAACTCGCGCCCACAATATGGAGTTGAGTATTGCTAGTTGGGGAGACAAAGACCTTCTAGTCCATAACTTAAGGGAAGAAAGAAATAACATCGGGCTACCTTCAGAAAAGTCTATGATTGTCAATACAACTCTTTTCAAGTCATCTTCAAAAGGAAAAGGAAAGCAGATTGAGAAGCAACAAGGAAATGAGAAGTGTCACATAACTTTGAGGCAAAGGTAAGAAAAAATCTATCCTTTTCCTAATTCTGACGTTCCTGATATGTTGGAACAACTTTTAAAGATGCAATTGATTGAACTGCCAGAGTGTAAACGACTAGAAGATATGGAAAAAGTTGATGATCCCAACTATTGCAAGTATCATTGAGTCATTAGTCATATGGTGGAAAAATGTGTTGTCCTAAAAGAATTAGTTTTGAAGTTGGCTTAAGAAGGAAAGATTGAGTTGGATCTCGATGAAGTAGCTTAATCAGCGAAAAAGAGCACTTAAAATGAAAATGCTCCTTATCGTAAGAGCCTAAACTGCATGATGCTCCTTGCTCACATGAGTTTAAAAGGTGAATGGTAAAAAACAAAACAAAACAAAAAAAAAAGAAAAAAAATCATTGAACTACGTTATGACTTGATTCCTTCTATTGAAGGGTATGTAGGCAGCTTAAAGAAAACTTTAAGTTCAATCTCTCCAAATAAAAAAAATGCGTGTCATGCAAATTGAAGGTGTTCATCCCTACTGGGGGCAACACAACAAATTGAAGATGCTTAACCCAATTAAAGTTGGCGACATAGCAAGTCAATGAGATGCTACAAATTGAATGCATACAAAAGAGATCCCTGCAGTTGTCACTCCACTCTTAAGTCTGGAGGCTTCGTCGTCACTCCATCTTCCAGTCTGGAGACTTCATCAAGTTCGATCGATCGAGAGGTTTCATTATCACTCCATCTTCAAGTTTGAAGGGTTTGTTGCTGCTATCTCTTCAAGTTCGAAGGCTTCGTTGTTGCACTCTCTTCAAGGTCTGAGGCTTTGTCGCTGCTCTCTCTTCAAGTTTAGAGGCTTCATTATTGCTACTCTCTCTTCAAGTTTGAGATGGCCGCTCTCTCTTCAAAGTCGAGGTTGCTGCTCTCTCTCGCCGAAGTCGAGGTTGTCGCTCTCTCTCCCAAGTCGACAAGTCGATCCAAGATCATCAAACTGACAGATTGATCTAAGATCAATAAGACAACAGTTTGACCAAGATCAACAAGCTAACAAGTCAATCTAAGAGGATCAACAAACCTACAGGCTGATCCAAGAAAATCAACAAGTCAGAGCTCAAGCTTACATATTTGAGAGAAAGAATCAGAGGATAAATATTAGAGATTGTAACACTTCACAAAAATCAATAAAATCAAGTTCATTCCACGAATTAAATTTCTTTGTCGAAATCTTATGTGAACAAATTGGCACACCCAGTGGGACAATCTCTACCTCTCATCTCTTTCTCTCTATCTAAGAAAACATGACATCGAAAGAAGTTTCTTCAAAGTCTACTGTTTCAAGTAACTCCTACATGGGGCCAATCACTCAAAGTCGCTCCAGAGAAATCCAACATGATGAAAGTCAAACACCTATCATTGCAAACAAAATGTTGAGACTCATGAAAAAATATGCTCAAGCTAATGTCGCCAGTACAGAAAATCTCGTGTTTGGCAAAATCACTTTTCCTTCTCTTTTACCAAGTGAAATATCAAATCCTGACGTGATGTCCGTTATGATGACTGATGCGGGCACCAGTGAGGAAAGAATTATTGAAGTTGAAAAGAAGATTAGCATGTTATTGAAGGCAATCGAATAAAGAGATTACGAAATTGCTTCTCTCAAGAACCAGATTAAAAGTCATGATTGGTTTTCCTGTTTAATTAATTATTGCAGTTACTCACCCTTAATTTTATCTAGAAAACCTAAACGAAAGAATGGAATAACTAGAAAACTATATCTACACTAAGCTATCTAATGGAGACAACTGGAGGAGACGGTTACAAGACTTAGAATTCACCAATTAAGCACTAACTTGATCACTAATTGAAGATGAAATGAACGTAGGATTTGAAATAATGATTTTGAAAAATGATTCAGCCCTAGCGCAAGTATACGTTGTCACAAGTAGTATAAAATGGATAAAGTCCAAGTATCGATCCCACAGGGACTGTTGACAAAGATTATGAGTTATAAAAATGTTTTTTGATGCAATCTTAAAGTAACCAAGATAAATAGCAATAGCAAAGATGTTAATGGTAATGTGACTTAGAAACAATAATGAAAACACAGGACTTCAGTTAAGTATCAACCCTAGGAAATTTTACTAAAACATTGCTACTGCATAATCACCATTTTGACTTTGTGCTATGAATCGGGTTTAACTCTTATTCAGCATTGATTTCAAGCACCCTTATGAGGCTAAGTACTTGCTCCTACATGTCTGTGGTCAACTTATGTCAGATAATTAAAACACAACCCTTTGGATCCTATATGTGTGCCTTATGTCTAAGGTCAACAACGGAATCCCATGCTAGGCTTTCCCCCTATATCTCTTTTATGACAACCGTTTATTGCCCAACCCTTTCAGTAGCATACTCAAAATTTCATGCTAATTTAAGTGGCTAGTTTAAACCAACATTTAATACTTCAAATAAATAAAAGAATAATAGACACAAGTAAGTTGGTGATTATTGGAAGCAATATGTTAGGCTAAGTTAATCCATATGGGTATCCACAAAATCGAATCCCAAATAGAAATTTAGCTAGACATGGAAGAATTAGAAATAAAATGCTTCATTGAGATAGAATTCATAAGAACAAGAATGTATGGAAATAAAAATAACAAGTGTTGGAAAAATAGTAAACTTAAACTTTCTAGTGCAGAAACTGGGTTACATTCAAGGAAAAATCACTCTAAGAGTTGATCCAAGCCTCTTTCAAAGTGGAATCGATCAATACAAGCTAATTCTCTAGAAGAATGGGGGTTCTAGGGTGTAGAACATGAGTTTCTCCCGAAGGAATTCTCTTCGACACCACTTTGTTCCCTATTCTAAGTCTCTACTTGAAATCTAGGGTAAATTCTCTTCTCCACGACCTCTGCCTCAAGCTCCACAAATCGCCCTTTATATAGGCCTTTGGAGGGTGAGTAGTTGCTTATTTTCGGACCTTGGACCTTAACTTTGAACCTTCGGAGTCAAAATAGGGTGTAGGTTGCGGATTTGACTCCAACAAACTTGACCACGAAATTTTCGAATTTGACTGGAATTAAGGCAGATTGCAGCCGCAATTCTTTTTACCTTAGAAATTATGCAATCGTATTATGGGCAGTTTTGACAGTTTCCTACAAAAGAGCAAATTGGGTTAAAACTTGACCAAAAATGACCTTTTACTCCTTAATTGACTCAATTAACACCAAATGACCATTCACATGTGTCTAACTTATTTATGCATGATTTTGGACAATAAAAACACAAAAACACATGCAATTACCACACTTTAATCAAGAAATAAACTAGATTTAGGGCCAAATAAAGGTGATAAGCATAGTACATGACACCCCCAAACTTAGCTCATTGCTTGTCCTCGAGCGATGCTAAAACAAGAAAAACACAAGTCATTTGGAAGAGAACATGCTTATCAAAGTAGTGTACTTAGAAATATTCCTTTCAGGAGAGGTCTCATACTCTAGTACCATTCATAACTCTAAAGTCTCTACTCTCACAAGTTCCTAACGTCCTTTTTCAAAACAAAGCTCTCCTAATCTACCATAACCACCATGTTTAAGCTCTCTAACCTTTAATCTTTGAGTCTAGGATTGCCCTTTTTAGTTTAGCTAAGCTTTAGACCTTTATTACAAAACTACTTAAGACTTCCCCCAAACTTGTATAATTACTAGGCCTTCACTTTTTTTCTTGCTTTTTCTTTTTTTTTTCTTAGAGAGAGCCCATGTTGTCACTCTTACATTCGTTCTAGCTCACTAACACTATGTGGTAAAGTGTCTAACTATGAGCAAGAGACACCTACTAGGACTTGTACTCACTTCTTTAAGCTAACCTTTCATGCAGTAGAAAACATGAGTGTCATGTCCGCCCCTAGTTACTTGGTCAACTCAACAAGGATGAGTGTATTTTATTCTTTATTCTTTTTTTTTCTCTTACCCCCCCCCCCCCCTTTTTTTTTTCTTTTTCTTTTCTTTTTTTAATAAGGTAGCAGCAAAAAACATTACAAGATATACACCCCCCCCCCCCCCCCCCCAACAACTTAAGATAGACAATGTTCTCATTGACTACTTTGGGACTTTCACAAAGAATGAGTTTGTTGCAGGATCAGGCTTTTTCAAAAACTTCAAGGCTAAACTCTCCTAAACATGTTAGATAGACTAAACACAAGGAAGTTTATATCTGAAAAGGTTTGCAAAGAACAAGGAATGACTCAAAACTCATAATTTCAAAACTTAGAAGCTATGACAAGTTGGCACTTTTGAGTAAAGGTAAGCTCTAATGGTCATCACCAAGGATTTTTCAAAGAAACAACAAAAATAAGCATGCTCAAAATCAACAAGTTCAGGTGATCAAAGTCTAGAATTCAAAAATTCTGACCTATCAATAAAACCAAAACCAAACGGCTTATTCACAAGACAAACTTCAAACTAACCTAACTAACAACATACTGTAGATACTGTATTTGGTTCGGTAATTTTTATAATTTGATTTGACTTTCATTTTTGGTTTGTGTTATATATATATATCTTTTTCTTTTTATTTAATTAATTTATTATTATATTTTTTTAAGCTTTATTTAAAGTTTTTGTGTTTTATTTTTATCATTTTAGATTAGATTGTATTTTGATTTTGATTTTTTTATTTATTCATTTTCGTTTATTATTATTATTTATTTATTATTTTTTTAAATTTTTACGTTTTAGCTATCACTTTTTCTTCTTCTTCTTCTTCGTAAACTTAGTCTTCTTCTTCCCTATAAGAATAGGTAGTTGCATGTCCACGCTCTTCCTCAAAAAGAGGATTTGTAGCGGTTGTGACTAAAAAATTGATCTTTTTTAGTAAGTTTGATGGTTTTAAAAAGGGGAACTAGAGAGACTAAAGGGTGGATTGATTAGAGAGAGACGTGAGAAATTTTAAGAAATCACAGAGGAGATAGTTGAAGAAATCATAGAGGAAAAAGGAAGAAGAAAAAGTAAATCTTGGTTGGAGAAATCAAAGTGGAGCTTGGAGAAATTGAAGAATCGTTAGATCTACGAACTTCCTGGACTTATCACAATTTCAGCAAGCTCTCCAGCGAACCCAAGCTCCGGTAAGCCTTCGACGGTAACCCGACGGATTGGAGCTCGAGACCCACACTCTGACGAAATGGCAAGCACCTCCGGTAACACGCACAAACCAACTCCGACTCAATACCCACGACTTCCGACGACACCCAAGACGTGGACATGAGCTTGACAAATCAGACGCCCTCTAGTGTGCATTTCCGGAGAAAATTGAACACCCACGTAAAAGAAGAAGAAGGTAAGAGAAGGAGAGGGTATGGGTGAAGGGAGAGAAGCTTTTTCTCTTTAACTTCCATTTTGACCCTCTCTTTTTGGTGCTAAATTCCCAATTTGCCCCTAACTTGTGAGTGAATTTCAATTGGACCATTATTGATTTCACTTTAATATTTCCATTGTTAGTTTGATTTTCAATTAATCTTAATTGTTATTTGAATTTCAATTAACCATAATTGTTGTTTAAATTTCAATTAGTCTTAAATTGCTATTTAAGATTTCAATTAACACCTTGATTTGTTGGTGTCGTTTCAATTATCCATTGTATTGTTGAGTATTTTCAATTAATCATAATTATTTGATGGATTATCTTTGAATTGACCAATAGCATGTTGTTAAATTGCAATTTAACCCATGACTTGTTGATTAAATTCCAATTGACCAATTAGCAGGTTGTTTAATTTGTAAATTGACTCATGGTTTGTGGTTTAATTTACAAATTGATTTATGGCATGTCGCTTCATTTGCTATTTGATTTGAATAGGAAATTGATTGTTTCATTTTGATTTGAATTAAATTGCAAATTGCTTAATTTGTAAATTGCTTAAATTTTGCTATTTGATTGCTTCATTTTGATTTGAATTAAATTGTAAATTGCTTAGTTTGCTTAATTTGCAAATTGCTTAAATTTTTTAAATTTTATTTAAGCTAACCAAAGGGAACACCTCTACTTGGAAAATGCCCAATTAGTCAAATTTTATTTAATCTCATTGAAACTTTCTCAAAATTGTATTTTGGCAGCAAAAGTTTGAAATAAAACAAGTTTGCCCCTTTTAAAATTGGATTTCTGAAATAAGAACCTTCCAATTTCTCAAAATTGCATTTTGGTAACAAAAGTTTGAAATAAAACAAGTTTGCCCCTTTTAAAATTGGATTTCTGAAATAAGAACCTTCCAATTTCTCAAAATTGCATTTTGGTAATAAAAGTTTGAAATAAAACAAGTTTGCCGCTTTTAAAATTGGATTTCTGAATTAAGAACCTTCCAATTTCTCAAAATAGCATTTTGGCAACAAAAGTTTGAAATAAAACAAGTTTATCCCTTTTAAAATTGGATATCTGAAATAAGAACCTTCAAATTTCTCAAAATTGCATTATGGCAACAAAAGTTTGAAATAAAACAAGTTTGCCCATTTTAAAATTGGATTTCTGAAATAAGAACCTTCCAATTTCTCAAAATTGCATTTTGGCAACAAAAGTTTGAAATAAAACAAGTTTGCCCCTTTTAAAATTGGATATCTGAAATAAGAACCTTCCAATTTCTCAAAATTACATTTTGGCAATAAAAGTTTGAAATAAAACAAGTTTGCCCCTTTTAAAATTGGATTTCTGAAATAAGAACCTTCCAATTTCTCAAAATTGCATTTTGGCAACAAAAGTTTGAAATAAAACAAAGTGTCCCCTTTTAAAATTGAATTTCTGAAATAAGTTCCCTCCATTTTTTAAAAAAATTAAATTTTGGTAATGAAATTTGAAATAAAATAAATTGCCTCCTTTTAAAAATGGATTTCTAAAATAGGAACTCTCCGTTTTTAAAATTCTTTTCATAAATAATTTATTTTTTTATAAAATAAGGAATTTGTTTTGAAATATCAAAATAAATTCCAAGTCTTTCTAATGCCCTTGAGCCACTCATAGTTATTAGTTCCTGTTTTATTTTTAAAATGTGAATTAATAAATTTTGGGACATTCAAAATAAACCATAAAAATATTTTTATTTGGACTAATAAATAAAAGGATAATTTTGAAATAAAATGTGGTAACCGTTTTTCTAAAACGGGTGTTGTAGTGGTGCTAACACCTTCCCTACACTCAATCAACTCCCGGTAGGGGTGTTCAAAAAACCCGATGACCCGAAAAACCCTATCAACCCAACCCAATTCAACGGTTTGGGTTGGGTTATCAACTTGTTTGGGTTGGGTTGGGTTCAAACAAATGGAAACTTTAAGGGTTGGGTTGGTTTGTGGGTTCACCAAAAAGGAGTTTTGGTTGAACTGAACGAACCCGAACTTCTTATTAATTTAAAAAAATAATTTTTTTTACTTATATTACAACTATATGTACATATATTTATTTTAATTTTATAATTATTTTTAGATTATTTATTATTCAACAACTTTTTAAAATAAGTTTTTGAGTCTTTGGAAGGTAAAAATTCATGATATAAATTGAAATTGAATTGCTAATCTTAATTCAATATTTAAAAATAAATAAATAAATATTTTATATATCAATACTTAACTCTTTCTTAAAATAAAATTTTGAGTTTATAACCCGACCAACCCGAACCAACCCAACCCAAATATTTCATGGTTGGGTTGGGTTGGGTTCATTATTTAATAAGGGTTGTTTGGGTTGAAGAAATTTGCAACCCGAATAATTGGGTTGGGTCTAAAACGTACCTCAACCCGACCCAACCCAACCCACGAACACCCTTAACTCCCGAGCCTAATTTATGGGTGACCAATCACACCCTATGATGATTGGTGGCGACTCCAAACCATTTATCTCGAAAGAGACACCTAATTAGGATGTCGGCCGCTCTGTGTCGTGATGACATTGCGACAGCTTGGCGACTCCACTGGGGACTTTAGAGAGCCAAGCCACTTAAAATTTATTTTTCAATTATCCTTTTATTAGATTGTTTGGTCCATTGTTTATTTTATTTTGAAATTTATTTCTATAATTTTATTTTGTATATTATCATGCAATTCCCCACACCTATCATAGCTCTATACCCGAGCGTTACCCTTCAGGATTAGAATTGAGGATGTAGTAGTGTCAACCTTCGAGGGGATTGCGAAGGCCCCCGTGTAGGCACACGAAAAATCCTCGCTCAAGTTGATTTATTTGTTATTTTATAACATTTAAATTAATTTGGGGGCCTTTGTCTTCTTGGATTAGAATTTCATCCTCACATCATGTTTATCATTCATTATTTTTAAAGGTTATTTGTTTTCATTTTTTTTGTTCGTTATTCCCCTTTTTTTTTTTTTTTTTTTTTTGTAAAATCTTTTGTTTTAAGTAAAATTTAGTTTCTCATTAGTACCTTCTCGGTGATTTTTTTTTTTTAAAAAGAAAGGGACAAATTTTGAAATAATTTTTGACAAAAAGGGTTTACTTTTCCTTTTAAGATTAAAGTCTCTGAGTTTATTTATTTATATATATTTTAGTTTTATTTATTATTATTATTTTTTCTCTCTTTTCTTTTGAGACATAGCGTTGCATATTTAGTCAAGTTGTATCGTAGGGTCGCACATGCATTAAAAGTATGTTTTAGGGTCATTATATCTTAAGATTAGTAGTGTCGACCTTCGAGAGGATTGTGAATGCCTCTGTGTAGGCACATGAAGATATTTGCTAGTTTATTTTCTGGTCGGGTTGTCGAAGCCCTCCAAAATATTTACTGAATCTCTAGATCTAACTTGTAGAAATAGTGGACCAGGTCGAATCCCAAGGGAACCAATGGAATTAATTTCTCAAAGTTTAAAATAATAATAATAATAATAAAATAATGGGGGGTTGGAATTGTTGAACAAAAATTGTAATTAAACAAAAAAAAACGAATAAAGAAATCAATTTTATGAAACTTCCAATTCAAGGGTATAAATTTCATCTAATTGTAATCTTGATCATAGACTTAAAAGAATAAAATATCAATTTCAATTTCTCTAATTTCAAGAACTTAGTCAATTTATTCGGAAAAGCCGCAATAAATATAAATTCTCCTAATTTATTTGATTTTAACCCAGCATCAAAATCAAAACTTATCATTTAATCAACTGGGCACGATAGCGTTCCATATCGATTAAATAATAGCATTAAAACCAATGAGAAAGACTAAACCAAAACTAATTAATTGAGATAGCTACAAGTTAATTAATTTTGTTTCTTTGTTTCCCTAGAGTCTATTATGCAAGCTATGTAAAATGGAAAAGCCATAATTACACACACATAAGCCAACCCCTTGCTACATTTGTCAATCATTTGTAACAATTACGGATCACAAAATCATGGATAGCAATAAATCAATTGATACTAAATTAAGGCGTCAATTTAATTTAATAACAATCAACGTAAAAAATAAGAACAAGAAACATAGAGTTCTTGAATTAAAGATAAAATTTATATTTTGCCCGAAGCCTCACAAAATTACAATTGGAAATTAAATTACCCTTGAACAAGAAATTAAAACTTAGCCACACATGGTGGAAAAGCAATAAAAGCTGTAGAGGGGAAGCAACATAAAAAAAAATAGAAACAAAACTAAAAAAAAAAAAACAGAAACAAAACTAAAGAAAACTCACTGCACTACACTTTCCTACTCTCCTCTTACTCACTACATTGCCCTCCTTTTATCGGGAGAAGCTTCAACTAAAAATAGCTTTCAACTAAAAATAGTTGTATTATCTCCCACCTAAACTCATGCTAAAAACTAAATGAAGAAGAAGCATTCTTTCTCCATGAATTTCTCCCGTGTGTTGAAGAGGAGGAAGAAGTCTGCAAGCTACAATTAAAATTGAAATTAGTTAATGGGCTAAAATGGCTTAATGGGCCCAATTCCATTAAACTTATTTATTATTTTTATTTTCTCATTTTCTTTTCAACTTCTGGATGCAAACTTTTATTTCATTTCTTTTTTTTTCTTTTTCAATTTTCTTCTTCTTCTTTCCATTTTCAATTTTCCAATTTTTGTTCCATTTCTTTTTTTCAATTTCATTTCAATTTATAAATTAAACTAAAATATGCTTTTTAGACTAATTCTATCAAATATTTGGCAATTTACCACCTCAACTAAATTAAACGCAATTTTAACAATTAAGCATAATATTCAATTAAAATGGAAGGAAATTAGACAAAATAAATGCGATTAATTAATACTTATCATTTTCTCACGTTTATCTCATCATTTTTTTTGTTTTTGTGTGTTTTTCCTTATATTCTCTCTTTACTTTGTCGTTTAGTAGTAAATGGTTAGACGGAGTAACGTCGACCTTCGAGGGGATTGTGAATGCCCCCGTGTAGGCGCATGAAAGTCTACACATCTTTCTTTTTCTAAAATACTTTAGTTTTTTTTTTTGAAAGGGAACAAAATGAGTGCCAATGTACCTATTGAGTCAATACAGTCTGATGAGCCAATAATTGTGCTACAATGGGCAGAGCAGCGACAACTAAGACACGGGGATAGTCTATCCTCATCTAGTGAAGTATCATTACCTTCTTCTTGTCAAGTCCAATTAATTCCTAATGAGTTAGGAAAATTGAAGACGATTTGGGAAGGCTTGACACCAGAACGTCGGCTTTTGTTCTCAAGAAAATATGCTCATATAGCATATCTGATGTACATTCCAATTAACCGTTTCACCGTACAAGCTTTGGTGGACTTCTGGGACCCTTTGTATAGATGCTTCACATTCAAAGACATGGACCTAATATCTACCATCGAAGAATACCAATCGATGTTAGGTATTCCAGGGAAGGTCGGGGATACAGTCTATGGTTTTAATCCAAAACTCACAGTAGGAAGAGCCTTATCTAAATTACTTTCAGTGCAGGCAACCGAAATACGGAAATATATGAAAGTCAAAGGGAATGAAGAATCAGTATCAATGGATTATTTGATGGGAATGATTCACAGGTACCTAAATGAACAAAAAGGCCTAACTTTATTGGCTTTATGCATTTACGAGACTATCTTATATCCAAAAGCAAAAGGGTATGTGGATGGTCAGGTCATAAAGTTATTTGTTAATATAGAGAAGAGAGTAAAACCAGTCATACCCCTTCTCGCAGAAATCTTCTGAGCGCTTAACCATTGTAGAGCTACTGAAAAAGGGAGGCTAAGATGTTGTGTTCATTTACTATATATTTGGATGCATAGTCACTTCAAGTTCCCCGCAGACTTTATGTGCCCAAAAGTCAATTTCAGTAGCATTTGGAATGTGACGCAGAATATAATTGCAGAATTTGGCATGGCCTCGTGGGACTCAAGTTTCCCAAAGAAGGAAGTGTGGGCATCATTCTTTTCAGGGATTAAGTTAGAAAGCATTATTCGGAAAGCACGTTGGATGCCTTTAAAAACCATGGTATACCAGTGCGGTGACTTCCACATAGTTCCTCTAATAGGCCCATGGGGATGCATTCATTATGCACCATTGTTGGCCTTACGACAAATGTGGTTCAAGCAGTTCATACCAGCAACTCATGGTTTGAAGAATTTAGAATTTTCGTACAGCTGTGAGAACTCTAACGAAAAGAAGCGACACGTGTTAGTTGCTTGAAAAGCTGTAAGAAAGATAAACAATGTCAATCATTGTGAGGGAGTTACCACTGAATATCTGTGTTGGCATGCTAAAAGGAAGAATAGTGTGATTGAATCCTCAGTTGGTGAAAGCATTGGAGAACCGTCCAACAAAATAACAACATATAAACCTAGTCAATGGGTGACAGAGTAAAAGAAGATATTGGAAAAAAATCAAGACCTCGAGCGGGAGAGTGAGAGGTTACGGCGAGAAGTTGGTAGATTAACCGACCTAGTAACTCAAACTTCAGCGGTAACTCGACGAATCCGAGCTTGAGACCCACACTCCGACAAAACGACGAGCACCTCCGATAACACGGACAAACCAACTCCGACGCAATACCCACGACTTTCGACGACACCCAAGACGTGGACATGAGCTTGACAAATCCAACACCCTCCGGTGTGCATTTCCGGCGAGAAAATTGAACACCCACGTAAAAGAAGAAGAAAGTAAGAGAAGGAGAGGGTGTGGGTGAATGGAGAGAAGCTTTTTCTCTTTAACTTCCATTTTGACCCTCTCTTTTTGGTGCTAAATTCCCAATTTGCCCCTAACTTGTGAGTGAATTTCAATTGGATCATTATTGATTTCACTTTAATATTTCCATTGTTAGTTTGATTTACAATTAATCTTAATTGTTATTTGAATTTCAATTAACCATAATTGTTGTGTAAATTTCAATTTGTCTTAAATTGCTATTTAAGATTTCAATTAACACCTTGATTTGTTGGTGTCGTTTCAATTAGCCATTGACTTGTTGTGTATTTTCAATTAATCATAATTATTTGATGGATTATCTTTGAATTGACCAATAGCATGTTGTTAAATTGCAATTTAACCCATGACTTGTTGATTAAATTCCAATTGACCAATTAGCATGATGCTTAATTTGTAAATTGACTCATGGTTTGTGGTTTAATTTGCAAATTGATTTATGGCATGTTGCTTAATTTGCTAATTTGAAAAGGAAATTGATTGTTTCATTTTGATTTGAATTAAATTGAAAATTGCTTAATTTGTTTAATTTGTAAATTGCTTAAATTATGCTATTTGATTGCTTCATTTTGATTTGAATTAAATTGCAAATTGCTTAGTTTGCTTAATTTGAAAATTGCTTAAATTTTTCTATTTGATTGTTTCATTTTGATTAATTTGCAAAATTGCTTAATTCGTTTAAATTGCAAATTGCTTAATTTTTGCTATTTGATGATTTCATTTGAATTTGATTTGGAAATTTCTAAATACAATTTCGATTTCAATTGATTTATTTCTAATTTGATTCCAACTAAAATGAAGTTTTAATTTGGTTCTAACTTAGATTTTCTAAATGAGCTCTCAAGTTATAACTAATTAATGAGTTTGGAATAAAATTTGATTACGCGGGACTCAACGTTCTGTCTAGGCCGAGGTATTTAAGCTGACCAAAGGGAACACCTCTACTTGGGAACTGCCTAATTAGTCAAATTTTATTTAATCTCATTGAAACTTTCTCAAAATTTCCTTTTGGCAACAAAAGTTTGAAATAAAAAAGTTTGCCGTTTTAAAATTGGATTTATGAAATAAGAACCTTCCAATTTCTCAAAATTGCATTTTGGCAACAAAAGTTTGAAATAAAACAAGTTTGCCCCTTTTAAAATTGGATTTCTGAAATAAGAACCTTCCAATTTTTCAAAATTGCATTTTGGCAACAAAAGTTTGAAATAAAACAAGTTCGCCCCTTTTAAAATTGGATTTCTGAAATAAGAACCTTCCAAATTCTCAAAATTGCATTTTGGCAACAAAAGTTTAAAATAAAACAAATTGTCCCCTTTTAAAATTAGATTTCTGAAATAAGAACCGTCCATTTTTTTTTAAAATTAAATTTTGGTAATGAAATTTGAAATAAAATAAATTGACTCCTTTTAAAAATGGATTTATGAAATAAGAACCCTCAGTTTTTAAAATTCTTTTCATAAATAATTTGTTTTTTTTTTTATAAAATAAGGAATTTGTTTTGAAATATCAAAATAAATTCCAAGTCTTTCTAATAGCCTTGAGTCACTCATAGTTATTAGTTCATGTTTTATTTTTAAAATGTGAATTAATAAATTTTGGGACATTCAAAATAAACCATAAAAATATTTTTCTTTGAACTAATAAATAAAAGGATAATTTTGAAATAAAATGTGGTAACCGTTTTTCTAAAACGGGTGTTGTAGGGGTGCTAACACCTTCCCTACACTCAATCAACTCCCGGGCCTAATTTATGGTTTCATAGACTACCATTTTCCTCTAAAATGGGTGACCAATCACACCCTATGATGATTGGTGGCGACTCTAAACCTTTTATCTCGAAAGAGAGGCCTAGTTAGGATGTCGGTCGCTCCGCGTCGCGATGACGTTGCGACACATACTAAACTAAGACTAACAAGTTTATTCACAAGCAAAAGATTAAAGACAAACAAGATGTAAAGATAGCCCAGAATCATAAATAAACAAGATGAGCGAGAGTAGGTAAGAAAAATAAGCGAAAGCAGAGGAGCAAAAGTAAGAGGCTCCCTCAATCATCGGATGAATACTCCTCATCCTCATCATCAAAGCTTTGGGGCCTCTCAATCAGAAATTCTGAGAAGATTGGGGCAACTCAGGGGGCCACTATGAGATAAAACTATTTAAGGGCCTCATCTCTAGTCTTAACATAGGCCCAATAGCAATTCAACTGTGCCTTAATATGCTCCAACTGACCCATCATGAACTGAGTAAAGTGTGTAGAAGAAGTAGGAGATGAGGTAGAGGTTTGTGAAGGAGTTGCAGTCGCATTGTTTGAAACAGGCTGCTTTTGTTCAGCCAAGGCCTTTTTTTCTCTTCTGAGCATTCAAAAGCTCGAGCCTGATGATCTGTCGTGCATCAAGTGAGGTCTTGGTGAAGCTCACTTCCTCTCCTTTTCTAATTGAAACCTTTAACTTTTGGCAAAGTTGAGTGATCAAAGAGCCAAAGCATAATCAGCCCACAAACTTCTTCCCACATGCAAACATCTCCTCCCAAATGATGCTCCCTATGTTAAGCTCAATTCTTTTGTATGGACAGTAGAGGAGCATGACTCTCTCCTGAGATATGGTGGAGTCATGAGTGGTGGGGATGATCCTATTCTTGATAAAGTGCAACCACACGACAAGTTCATCCAAAATATCACTTGGCACCAAAATCATGATCTTCGTGGGGGACAATCTCCAATCAGTCCCCTTATGGGTTAGAATCTTCAAAGCTTCTTTCAATTGCTTCTCCATGGGCCTCATAATCTCATTTCCTCGAGCATTAATGGTCGAATTCAACTTGTAAAATCTATTAATGTCCACGGCCGAGAAGCTCACTACTTTGCCTCTCACCATTGGCAAGCCCACATCCTCATCAGCCATTCTGTTGGTTTATATTATTGATATTTTCCTTAATTAGATTTATTAGCTGTAATTATATTGTAATTACTCTTGTAAGTTTTTCCTTTTTTGTATTAGGCCTTTTCTTCTACTTAAGAAAGGTCTCTTGTAACTATTTTGTAACTAAGAGAGAAAATAATATTCAGCATGGTATCAGAGCCCATTAAACCCAAACGGGTATTCGGTCAAAAAATTAAAATTGGGATCCGATCCAAGAATGGTGAACCCAAAGAGGCACCATCTTGAGGGGGCATGTTGAGGATCCCACATTGGAAAAATGTAGAGGGACCTCACAATTTATAAGATACATGGGCTACTCCTCTCATTGCCAATTGGTTTTGAGATGGAACCCCATGTAATCTAATATGGTATCAGAGCAGAAACTAAAACCCTAATTTTTAAAACCCTAACCCTAGCTACCAGTTGCCGCTGCTTCCGCCACAACCTCCGCCGCCGTCGACCTCCGATTGAGTGTACGCCGCCGTTCAACTCAGACCCAGGCATCTTCGACTCCGACCAGCATCAGCACAATCGCACCTAACCCCGTTCGTGACCCGTGACCCGCAATCTGCGATTTGCGACCCAGACTTGCGATCTGCGACCCGCGACTACAGAACCCGAACCGCCACACCTTGCTGTTCGTTTCTGTTCAAGTGCGCCGTCCATTCGCCGTCCGTCGACTCGCCGTCCGTCCAGCCACGTCGGTCTTCGCGATTTTGTTCAGGCCGACAGTCACTCATTTTCTTTTGCCGTTTACAGCCTGGGTTACATTCTTTGGTTGTGTTTTTGGTTTGTGTTATTTGATAGGGTATTTTTTTTTGCTTATTGTTCTACCCACAATTGTTTGGCAGTGTTTTTTTGACTCTTCCAGATCAGTTTTTTTAAAATAGCAACATGTCAGAAGAAAAGACATTGATGACTAAGGTCTCTGACACACGCAATCATCCTACTGTCCAAATTACCTCCATCCGACTTAATGGGAATAATTTTTTGCTTTAGTCCCAAAGTGTTCGGATGTATATTCGGGGACAAGGGAAGATTGGCTACATTACTGGGGAGAAAAAAATGCCGAATAAGAATGATCCTTTGTTTGCTACTTGGGATGCTGAGAATTCCATGGTTATGACATGGTTGGTAAACTCTATGGTTGAGAGAATAAGTCGCAACTATATGTGTTACTCGACTGCAAAGGAATTGTGGGATAGTGTAACTGAGATGTATTCCGACTTGGACAATCAATCACAAGTGTTTGAGTTGAATCTCAAACTGAGAGACATTCGCCAAGGAGGAGATACAGTTACAGAATACATTCACTCCTTGAAAACAATTTGGCAAGACCTCGATCTGTTTGACACTTATGAATGGGAGTCGACTAAAGATCAAATTCATTACAAGAAAGTTGTAGAGGATGCTCGTATTTACAAATTTCTTGCTGGCCTCAATGATGAGTTCGATGAGGTTAGAAGTAGAGTAATTGGTAAGAATCCTCTCCCACCTATTAATGAAGTTTACTCCGAAGTTCGTAGGGAAGAGAGTCGCCGCAATGTTATGCTTGGTAAGAAACCTGTTAGTGCAGTTGAGACCTCTGCTATGGTGGTTGAGGCTAATGCAAATAAGGCTTTTGCTCCGATCACTAAACCTCGAGTATGGTGTGACTATTGTAATAAACCCCGACACACTCGTGAGACCTGTTGGAAAATCCATGGAAAGCCTGCAAACTGGAAGAGTACCAAGCAAAGTGAGAAGAGTAACAATCAGTCTGCTTCCACTGCCAATGTTGTTGACACCAGTCCCTTCAATCAAGAGCAAATTGATCAACTCCTGAAACTGCTAAAGGTCACTTCATCATCTGGTAATCCTAGTGTTTCCTTGGCACAAACAGGTAATTATCCCTTAGCTTTATCTTGCCTTAATTCATCTCTGTGGGTTATAGATTCCGGAGCATCTGACCATGTGACTAGTTCTTCTAAGTTTTTTTCCTCATACTCTCCCTTGTATTGCAATGAAAAAATTCGAATTGCCGATGGTAGTTTTAATTCTATTGCAGGAAAAGGAACTATCGGTTTGACTGAAAAAATAACCTTAAAATCCGTTCTTCATGTCCCTAAATTAGCCTGTAATTTGTTATCTGTCAGTAAACTTTCTAAAGATGCTAACTGTCGTGTTACTTTCTTTGAAACTCATTGCATCTTTCAGGATCAGGACTCGGGGGAGATGATTGAGCGTGCTAGGATGCTTGATGGTCTCTATTTTTTTGATGAACCTCCTACTAGTTATAAAAAAGCTCAGGGCTTGAGTAGTATTAGTTTTTCTTCTGTTAAAGAAACAATCATGCTTTGGCATCGTAGACTAGGACATCCTAGTTTTTTTTATTTAAAGTATTTGTTTCCAAACTTATTCAAAGGGATTGATTGTTCGGTTTTTTATTGTGAAAGTTGCATCTTTGCCAAGAATCATCGTGCTACATATTTGCCAAAACCTTACAAGGCTTCCAAACCTTTTTACTTAATTCATAGTGATGTTTGGGGTCCGTCTAAAGTTTTGACTCATAGTGGAAAACGTTGGTTTGTTACCTTTATTGATGATCATACTCGTTTAACTTGGGTTTATTTGTTGACAAAAAAATCTGAGGTCAAAGATATCTTTATCCATTTTTACAATATGATTGAGAATCAATTTCAAACTAAAATCAGTATTTTACATTCTGATAATGGGACTGAATATTTTAATGAATATTTGGATGATTTTTTGAAGGATAAAGGAATTTCTCATCAGTCTACTTGTCGAGATACTCCTCAGCAAAATGGAATTGCTGAACGAAAAAATAGACATTTACTTGATGTTGCTCGTGCTCTTATGTTCTCTATGCATGTTTCTAATTATTTGTGGGGAGACGCAGTCCTTACAGCTGCCTATCTCATAAACCGGATGCCTTCTAAGATTTTGGCCTTTAAAACACCTCTTGATCACTTTAAGAAAGTTTTCCCTACTGTTCGCTTGTATTCTGATTTACAGATCAAAATTTTTGGGTGTGTTGCATATGTTCACCTTCCTAGTCTTTCTCGGTCTAAACTTGATCCTCGTGCTGTTAAATGTATTTTTTTAGGATATGCTTCCCACAAAAAGGGTTATCGGTGTTTTGATCCTCTAACAAAAAAATACTTCGAAAGTATGGATGTTTTGTTTCTGGAGAATGAATCATTTTTTAGCCAAAATTCTCTTCAGGGGGAGATATCCAACTTGAACTTGAAAGAAAATTTTTGGGACACTTCTCCTCTCCCTAATATTATATGTCCTGAGATTACTAGTCTTTCTATGCCAAACGTGGAAAATTCTGTTTCAGGGGGAGAAGTGCTACTAAATGATCTCACTGATCGAAACCCTGAACTTCAGGTTTATACTAGAAGGGCATTAAATCAAAAGAACCGGGATCAGATAGTGGACTTGTCACAAAACCAATCTAATGCTCCGACGAGTGATACTGAAGTTTCAGGTAACCAATCTTTATTTGATGTATCTGATCTTGATATTCCAATAGCTCATAGGAAAGGTGGTCGTAATTGTACCAAATATCCTATTGCAAACTACATTTCTTACCACAGATTGTCTGATAATCATAAAGCCTTTACCTCTAGGATAACCAACCTATTTATTCCAAGGAATATACAGGAGGCCCAAAATGATCCGAATTGGAATTTAGCAGTTATGGAAGAGATGAATGCGCTCAAACAGAATTGCACTTGGGATATAGTAGAACTACCAAAAGATAAGAAAACAGTAGGGTGCAAATGGGTGTTCACTATAAAGTGCAAAGCTAATGGTGACATTGAACGATACAAAGCCAGATTAGTTGCTAAAGGCTTTACACAGACCTATGGAATTGATTATCAAGAAACGTTTGCTCCTGTTGCTAAGATTAACTCTATTAGAGTGCTTGTATCTATTGCTGTTAATTCAGATTGGCCACTTTATCAACTTGATGTTAAAAATGCATTCCTTAATGGTGACCTTGAAGAGGAGGTATTTATGGACTTACCACCAGGTTTCGAAGTGGATCTCGGAGTTAACAAAGTATGCAGGTTAAAGAAATCTCTATATGGCCTTAAACAGTCTCCTAGAGCGTGGTTTGAACGTTTTGGAAAAGCTGTTACAAGCTATGGTTTTCTTCAAAGTCAAGCAGATCATACCATTTTCTATAAACACACTGGTAATGACAAGATGGTTGTTTTAATAGTGTATGTTGATGATATCATTCTTACAGGTAACGATGAGGCTGGACTGAATAGTGTGAAGAAAAAACTAGCAAATGAATTCCAAATCAAAGACTTGGGAATTTTGAAGTATTTCCTAGGAATGGAATTTGCCAGATCAAAAAAGGGTATCCTTGTCAATCAAAGGAAATATATTATTGATTTGCTTGAAGAGACAGGCTTACTTGGTTGTAGGACAGCAGAAACTCCTATTGAACCAAATTTAAAATTGCTAGCAGCAACAGAGGAAGAAGTAAAAGATAAGGAAAAATACCAAAGACTTGTAGGAAGACTTATTTACTTATCTCACACTCGCCCTGATATTGCCTTTGCAGTTAGTATGGTAAGCCAATTCATGCATGCTCCAGGGCCAACTCACTTTGAGGCAGTTTACAGGATCCTAAGATATTTAAAAGGATCTCCAGGAAAAGGCATACTGTTTAAGAAACATGATCACTTACATGTTGAAATTTACACTGATGCTGACTGGGCAGGTAGCACAACAGATAGAAGATCTACTTCTGGTTATTGCTCCTTTGTTGGAGGCAATCTAGTTACCTGGCGAAGTAAAAAACAAAGTGTGGTAGCCAGAAGTAGTGCTGAAGCAGAATTCAGGGCTTTAGCTCATGGAATTTGTGAAGGTATTTGGATAAAAAGACTACTGGAAGAATTGAAATTCGTTCAGATGGTGCCTATGCGTGTTTACTGTGACAATAAGGCAGCCATCTCCATAGCTCATAATCCAGTCCTTCATGATAGGACAAAACATATCGAAGTTGATAAACACTTTATAAAGGAGAAGATTGACACTGGAGTGATATGTATTCCCTATCTTCCTACAACCGAGCAAATTGCTGATGTGTTTACTAAGGGACTTCCAAAGCTACAATTTGACAAGTTGATTGACAAGCTGGCAATGGAAGATATTTTCAGACCAGCTTGAGGGGGAGTGTTGGTTTATATTATTGATATTTTCCTTAATTAGATTTATTAGCTGTAATTATATTGTAATTACTCTTGTAAGTTTTTCCTTTTTTGTATTAGGCCTTTTCTTCTACTTAAGAAAGGTCTCTTGTAACTATTTTGTAACTAAGAGAGAAAATAATATCTTTTCCTAATTTGAATCCAATTCAAATTTAATAAATATCTTTTCTTTAATGTATCTAATATGCATTAATTATTTTAATATTTAATGTATCAAATACAATAAATATATTTTCCTCTTTTATATTTAATATATCTAATATATTAAATATTAATTTGAACACTTCAAATTAAATATTAATTTGAACATTTCAAAATTTTCTTTCCACTAAATTGATCTTTTAGTGTTATTATGAGCTAGCAAAGGGACCTTATGGACCTACAGATTATAAGCTCCAATGATACAAAATTAATTAATTAAACTCTTTAATTAATCAATTTTCATTAATTAACTCTAGGGTCACTCCACTATAGACCTAGAGTTGCACTCTTATGTACTGTAGGACAAGTTGTGTCCATAGATATAATCATTACATGCAAGTCGATCCTTCACGAGTTGTTTGTAATTACAGTTGGGTCAAAAGTCTATTTTACCCCTATAATTACATTTTGCACCTTAGGTACCACTGATCCTCTAATGAACAATCTGTTTATAATCTAATTATAAACTAAGTCCCTTTCGAGCTAGTGAGAGGGTAGGGCCCCATTGTTCAAGTCCCGAAATCAGCACTTAAGGAAATGACTCATCTACTTACTCTATATGGGAAGGAGTGAATTCCATCTTGTGAGATTATGTTCCCAGCTCCCTATTTGGTCAAGTCCCCAAAATGGTAGGCATATTGAATCGGCTATAAAAGCCACTCTCACCCATGCAAATCAAAGGACAAGCCCTCACAGGCAGGAGTTCATAACTCACTCAGGATTAAGATTAAGTCGCATATAATCATCCTGATCAAATATTAATCTTCTCAATTAACGGATTTATAAAGAAAGATTAAATATTTCGTGGTCCAGTCTTATACAAACTCTTTGTATAAAATACCCCCACTCACATGTCTCCACATGAACTATTTGGATCAAATCATTTGTAACTATTACAAAGTGGGTTGTATCAATAGTGTTACCAGGATAAGGCACCCAACCTTATCCATATAATATGACTCTTTAGGTTATTTCTTGAACACGATCCTCCTGTATGTCAACCACATACTGTTCAAGATTACACTAATAACCTTGGATTTTTCATATAATGTATAATATTATATTGCAAATAAAATAATCAAAATTATTATTAATTATTAAATAATTAATTAATTACGAGACTTTAGGGCATAAATCCCAACAATGTCATTCTCCTTTGAGCTCCCATTGCTCGAATCTCTTCATACCACTCCTTTGAGCAAACTCGATACTTTTTTTTGCTCAAAGGTTGCTGCATTTGACTTGAAGGGATTGAAGAATCTATCTTGACCTTACTCAAACCTCCCTCCATGGAAATCGAAGGCTTTGAAACTCCTTTTGATCGGGAACTAAGTGTGGGTCTTGTTTCTCCACAGATTCTTGATGCATGGCCTTGTTTAGACGGTCTTCAAATTTCCTCCAGTGTTCAGAGCGTAACGTTTGACAATCGGTGCTGGTGTTCACATTCGAAGTCATGGGTTTCTTCTCCATCTTTGAAAAATCGAAGCTTGAAGTTGAGAGAGTGAGGGAAAGAGTAAACTTTTTTGACTTGTAAATGCTAGGTCAAAAGTCGCGAGTGGGAGATGGAGTGTCTTCAGCTATTTATATTTTTCTACAAGGGTCCACACATGTGCAGCTCACATGACTTCATTAAGCGTTGTTTCCCTACACTTTGTGACTTTTGCCCTTTTGTTCTCCCTTCATTCACCTATCATTTTCTTCACGTGAAACATTAATAAACTCATCAAAAAGTTCATAAACTTCAAACATATGAGGAAGAAATCTTTTTCAAAGGTTTTTCTAACGAAAGTCAAATCAAAAGATTTGATCAATTCAACTCCCAGGAGGTCTTTAGGTAGAGGTGTTCCCTAAACAGTCATCTTAAATACCTCAACCTAAGATAAGACCTTCCTTAGATAGAGTTCACTCTTAATCGTAACTTGTGATTTGTCTTACACTTAATCCTAACTTTTTACTTTTCTTCTTTTTTCTATATTTTTTTTTCTTTATAAGAAAGGTATTGAAATGAAATACTTAGCTGATCTCCATTAAGGAGACTGAAGTCTTTTCGTGGTCCCATCCTACTCCCAATAGGGTTTGACTCTCTGACCATTAACTTTGAATATATTGCCACAGCTGTCTTGCAAATCCACTGCTCCATGCTGATAAACTTGCACTATTTGTGAATGGTCCTGATCACCTTGAGCTCAAATTTCCTGGAAATAACTTAAATGAGAGTTAAATAATAAAACACGTTGTCCTCTTTGTAAACTCTTATCACATATCCGTTGATCATGCCACCTCTTAACTCTTGTAAAGTTTGGCATGCTCATAGGAAAAATGTCGGAGTTCCTCAAGTTCATTCATTAACAACTTTCTCTTGATCCCAACCTGGTCCATGTTGAAATTAAGCTTCTTCATTGTACAGAATGACTTATTGTAACAACCGAAGAAAACAAAAGAAGAATTTTTTTTATTGGTTTTTCTAAAGCCTTTTTGAATTAGGATTTTATTTTCTTTTTAAATTAGGAGATAAATCTTTATTTATTTTTTTATTTTTTTTTAAAAAAAAAGTTAATCTTTTAAGGGTTTTGATTAGAATTCTTTTAAAAATGGTCTCTTAAGCCCTAACATTTTTTCATCAAAAGTTTTGATGGCAAAAAACAAAAGAGAGAAAAGAAGAAACGCTTTGGACCTTCCTCTCCAAGGAAGACAGTAAGTTTTCTTTATTGCTCTTGTTGATTTCTTTTCTTTTCTTGATTATTGAAGTTTTCTTGCAAGGTTTTGGGTTTTGATTTCTTTTTGGCTTCGTGCTTGATTGTTTAGAATGAAAATATTCTTGAAATCTTTTTCCCTAAAAAGTTTTTAGTTTTTTTTTTCATTTGCTTAATTTTTTATCAAAGTTTTTCTAATTAGGTCTTTTAGATTAAATTAAAGGTTTTGATAATGGAATTCCAGAATTTTCCAGCTTTGAATTTATTTAAAATTGGGATTGTTTTAAGTGTATTTCAGATTATTTTTGTACCAAAAGTTTACCAAATGATTGCACTTTAAAATATAATGTATAGTTCTGATTTTTACATGAAAATTGTATGTTTTTATGGTTTTTACAGCAGTTTTATCAAGCATTTCAGATATGGTTTTTGAGTTAAAAAGTGACAAATCTTGGTTCTTTTGATGTTAAAATCTTGTAAAGTTTTGTTTTATGAGCAGAAATTTTTCTGGGTTACTTATCCATAATTTATGATAGTTTAAAAGGTTTTAAAAATTGTAGAATTGAAATTTTTTTGGTATTTTATTACGTATTAAAAAGCATTGATTTTATCGATTTTAATACGTTTTTAATTGGATTTTAAAGTGTTTTTAACCCAGTTTTTCAGTGCTGTTGTTTTTAGTCAAAGAACCATATTTTTCCTAACTTTTTATGCAGAAAATTGTTTTGAATGGGAAAAATTAGGTAGATTAGATTGTCTATATTTTTGATAAGCTTTTGGACCTTTAAGATAGAATTTTGGTTTCTAATCAATGAAGTATTGGATATGTTTGTACTTTTAGGAAAAGTTGATGATTGTTCAAGAAAGTGGATTAGATTTGGAATTGAGATTGAGATTAAGAATTGTAAAATTATCGATCGAGGTAAGTAGTTTCAACATCCCTTCCAAAATAGAAATTTTGGTACACTTATGTTTTGGATATTGTTTATTTGACAAATGGTTGAAAGTATGTTTTGTATGCTTTGAAATTGATCAAATTGTTTTGTATGCTTTAAGGCGTTTTGCTATTTAAAAGTATGTTTGCCGTTTTGGATAATTTGAAATAAATGTGTTTTGATTGATTTTGAATTGAAATTAAGTTTGTTTTGGTTTTGAGTTTGAATGGTTGATTTGATGAATCTTTATTGAAATTGTTATTTGAAACTACATGTTTTGTTTTAAATGTTTACAAAAGAATTTTTGATAGATTTGATAAGAGCTATCCAGATATGCCAATTTTCTGTTTTGGGAATACTTTGCTTATTTGTGGTAGTAGCCTAAATTGGAATTGATAGAATCGTTCTGGCTTATTTGTGAGAAGACACATTTGTGGAAAGACACAATTGTGGTTTAGCATTCCTTTGGAATGAAGATTCATGTGTGTTATTCACTCACATGGCCTCACACTTAAGTAATTATATTGATTGTTCTGGTCGATTTTATCGACATCTCTGACTGATTGAAGCTTATTTGTGGGAAGGCACAGTTTGTGGTTTGGCATTCCTTTGGAATGAAGATTCATGTGTGTGTTTCACTTACATTGCCTCACACTTAAGTAATTGAATTGAATGTTCTGGTCAATTTTATCGACAACTCTGATTGAATGTTTTGATTGATTGATTGGTGTTACCGACAGGTAACCATCATATATGTTATGAAGGCTACCCAAATAATGCATATTCCCACTCTGATATTTGAAAGTAATGATTGATTGAAAGTACCGTTTGAATTGAAAGTTTCGATATTTGAAAGTTTGGTTAAATGAAAGTTTTGTTCAATTGAAAGATTTTTGTTTTTCGAAAGTTTTGACTGAATGTTTTAACAGTTGTATTAAAATTTTTGCAAGGATATTTGTATTTTGTTTATGATTTTTTTAAAAGAAAATGACCGAATGAATATTTGATTTTTGATTCAACTATTGAAATGATTTGTTAAATTGAATTTCTATGTTTTGTTTTGAAGAAAATGAATTTCTGAACTTGATGTTGAAATTGCTTATTGAGTATTTATGTACTCATTTTTGTTTTTCCAAAATGTTTTCAAATAAATGATCAAGTGATAGTCTTGAAAGAAGTGAAGTTTAGCACTCTAGCACAAGACTTAGAAAGTTGTTGTTATGGATTCAATAGTTTCTTTTAGAAATCCTTTGTAAGACATTACTTCAGCTGAATTTGTTTAAGTCTATTTTAGTTTTGATTGTTATGCTTCTGCATTATTGTTAGAATGGTCGTATTGGAAAATTCGGGTTGTTACACTTATACTCCAACTCGAACGGAAGATAGCACGCCTTCCCAACAATAATCCAGTAGGGTGACATTCCCAAGGGAGCTTTGTATGCAATCCTGTAGGCCCACAGTGCATCGTCTAGTCATATTGACCAGTTCTTTCTTGAGGATCAACAGTCTTCTCTAAGATAGTCTTGATCTCTCTGTTTGACAACTCGATTTGCCAATTTGTTTGAGGATGGTATGCAGTGGGTACCCTATGCCTAACATTATATTTAGAGAGTAAGTTAGCAACGATTCGATTTAAAAAGTGCATACATTCGTCACTCATCAAGATTCTCAAGGTTCCAAATTTTGCAAAGATGTTCTTTTGCAAAAATCTCTTTACAACCTTAGCATCGTTAGTAGGTGATTCCACTGCCTCTATCCACTTGGATACATAGTCAACAACGAGCAAGATGTACATATGTTCAAAAAAATGTGGAAACGTGCCCATGAAATCAATTCTCCATACATCAAAGATTTCTACCTCTAGTATATAGTTCATTTGGCATCTCATTTCTGGCTAAAAGGTTTCCAGTTCTCTAGCACTTATCACATTGCTTGGTGAAGTGATGTGCATCTCTGAATAGAGTTGGCCAATAATACCCACTATAAAGTATTTTGGTTGTTGCTGTCTTCATCCCTGCACTATGGCCTCCATATGAGGTTGCATGACATTCCTCTAAAATCTTGATCATTTCTTCTTCTGCTACAAATCTTCTTAAAACTTGGTCGGGTCCCAACTTATACAAGTACGGTTCATCTCAACAATACTGCTTGATATCATGTAGAACTTCTTAAATTGTTGCCTCGAAGCACCTAACATAGCTAAACCACTTACCAAGTAGTTCACTACGTCTGCATACCACAATTATTCTTTCCCTTCAACTGCTAGTAACCTCTCATCAACAAACGTGCCTAGGATTTCTTTTATCTCTTCTCTTCGGGCCCCTTCTTCTAGTCAGGATAAATGGTCTGCAACTTGATTCTTTGTCCCCTTCCTATCTTGAATTTCCACATCAAACTCTTGAAGGAGTAAGATCCATCAAATCAAGCGAGGCTTCGCATCCTTCTTGGTCAAAAGTTACTTTAGTGTCGAATGATCTGTGTGCACTATCACCTTAGTTCCTACTAGATAAGGTCTAAACTTGTCGAATGCAAAAACTACAACTAGACGTTCTTTCTCTGTCGTGGTGTAATTCACTTGGGCTTTTGTGAGTGTTTTGCTAGCATAGTAAATAGGTTGTACTATCCTGTCTTTTGTCTGCCCTAACACTACTCCAACAGTGAAATCACTGGCATCACACATGAGTTCAAATGGAAGAGTCCAATCAGGCTCAACCATTATTGGAGTTGTACTAAGTGCTTCTTTAAGTGTGTTGATTACCTGCAAACATTCTTCATCAAACTCAAAAGGTCTTTCATGCTCTAATTGTTGGGATTGTTTGGAGTGCAACCAAAGTCCCACATGGGCTAGATAAAAGGAAGATCATGGTTTTATAAGTGAGGGACACTATCTCCATTGGTATGAGGCCTTTTGGGTGAAACAAAAAATAAAGGCATGAGGGCTTATGCCCAAAGTGGACAATATCATACCAATGTGGAGATCTGTAGAGTGCATTGTCCCTATCAAGTGGTATCAGAGCCAGACCCCTAACTTAGCAATGTTGGTAGAATCCTCAGGTGTCGAACAAAGAAAGAGAGCCTCAAAAGCATAGTCATAGTGAATTCGTGGTTGAGCATTCGGATGCGGTGTGCTCCAATGAGGAGTTGACAGCGCGATGTACTCTAGTGAGGAGTTGACACCACAATATATACTCTAAGTGTAATTTGCTTAAGTGTAATTCGGAGGGATGACTATTTGATGGGAGGCTCGAGGTGGTACTTTGTTTGAGGGAAGATTGTTGGGATTGTTGGGAGTGCAATCAAAGTCCCACATTGGCTAGATAAGGGGAAGATCATGGGTTTATAAATGAGGGACACTATCTCCATTGGTATGAGGCCTTTTGGGTGAAACTAAAAGCAAAGTGATAGCATGTATTTATGTTATCTTATTTCCTATTATTTATGCTAGTTTTGTGATTATTTTGTGAGCTTTTATGCATATTTCTCTTAATTTTGTAGAAACCAAGCTTGAGGAGCAAAACTAAGTATTTGAAAATATTTTGGTGGATATTGGAGCCTTTTGAATCTTAATTGAAAATTCAAGAAGATTAAAGATGTTATTTGAGCATAAGGCACATTCCGGGAGATTCTACATTGAATCACAGTTCCAAAGCATCGAACCGAAGGTCATTCGGACACCCGAGCGAAGAGATATAGCAAAAATGGTCCATGTTGTCTGCAGGGTAGCGTCGAGATGCTGTCTATAGCGTCATGACGCTACGAAAACGCAAAAAACGCTGTTTTCGCCCAAAAACCAGCGTTTTCTAATTTTCTTGCAGCGTTGAGACGCTATGAGCAGCGTCTCAACGCTGCCTCGCAATTTTCTATAAAAACATCATTTTTTGCGCCGTTTTGGGAGGCCAATCCGAGAGTTTGAGCCCTAATCTCGATTCCAAGCTAAAATTGAAGGTTTATGGAGCAGTTGGGAGCATTTGTGGAGCATTTTTGAAGATCCAAAGCTTGAGGGACATGGAGATCACGACGGGAACGTGGGATCGACTATTGTTTGCTAATTTCTTCCTTTTTCTTTAGTTTTAGTTCCTGTTTTGTGGTTGTAAATTAGGAACTTAGAGGTTTAATCGTATGAATATTATTAGTATCTTTGTTCCTAATACTTGGAGTTTTGATGTAGCCATTAGACTTGAGTTTTTTAATTGATTAAATACCTTGATTGAATGCTTTTTGTTTCATTCATGCTTTTATGTATTTAATGCTTATAATTTCTTGATCAAAGATTATTTGCTTTATTGGTCTGAATTTGTGCTTGAAAAAGTATGGTTTAGGCTAGAACTTAATTGCATCACTATTTGTAAATTCTTGCATGAAAGTGGAGAATTCTCTTAGAAGCCCTTAAAAGAAGTTGCTTAAAGCCTTGCATGTTATTAAAATCTAGATAGAGATATTAGGTTTATAACATTGCATGAGAGTTAATTGTGCTTGAAATAGTCAGTTAACACCCTCACTTCTTGGCTTATGGAATATTTACATGACAAACTTGGTAGTTTTTGCTGTAAGTCTAATTGGTGAAATTGACTCCCTAGGATATCTCTTTCCTATTGTGTCTCCATTTATCTTTTGCTTTCTAGGTTAACTCTTTAGTTTAGCTTGTTTGCATTTGATTTCTTTCTCTAAATAAAGTTAAGTGAGAATAATTACGGTACTTAAATGAACTAAGAAATCCAATCCCTGTGATCAACCCTGGCCACTATTATTACAAATTTTAGAAGTTTAGGTTTATAAATATATTTGATAGAGCCTTCGACAAGCTCTTTATCACAAAGCCATGAGGGCATATGGCCAAAGTGGATAATATCATGCCAATGTAGAGATCTGTCGAGAGTCGGTTGTCCCTAACACTAATAATCTGCATAATGGCTGGATATCTTGGAGAAGTCTTTGATGAATCTTCTATAAAAACCTACATGCCCTAGGAAGCTTTTGATTTCCTTTAGCGTGCTTGGAGGAGGTAGTTTAGAAATTAATTCTACCTTTGCTTTGTCAACCTTGATTCCCTTCCTTAAGATCTGGTGTCCTAGTACTATCCCTTCATGTACCATGAAATGAAACTTCTCCTAGTTTAGTACTAAGTTTGTGTCTTCACACCTTTTTAAAACTTGTTCGAGATTAGTCAAGCAATGAGTAAATGTCTCTCCAAACACTGAGAAGTCATCCATGAATACTTAATGAGTCTCATATTTTATGTATTTTTAGCCCTTTAAACTTAGGTTATTTGCAAGAATTCATGCTTATATATCTATAATTGTTAGCAAATTGTTATGAGAATAACCTAAATCAGTAAAAGTGTTGTTTTGTGATGAGAAATCTGAAATGAGAGCAAAATAGTTGAATTTTACTAATTTTTTATGTTTTTATGTAGAAAACTGTCAACTACTAGAGTTGCGAATACAATTGCAATTTCAATTTTCTTTGATTCATTCCATAATCATATTTTGCACAAACCCTAGCCTTTGGAGGATATAAATAGAGGAGAAACACACCACGAAAGAGGAGAGAGTTGTTCCCCACGCCAATTTTCTGCTCTCTACAATTTTCGTTATCGATTCAAGAAGATAAGAGTTGTTGCACCTAAATCGATCTAGTCCTGTCGAAAGTTTAGGGTTGTTAATATCCAACTCTCCTTGACAAAAGGTTGAGTTGGATCGATTGAGATTAGTTGGAAGTTATCTCTTTTGGTCTCGATTTTCTAGCTTGTTTTCAATTCCAGATTGTACCTTTATTATTTGTAAGTTTTAGTTCTTTGCTTCAGTTCAAGTTTGTTCTTTAAGCTTTTGTTCTTCCTTTCTTTTATTCAGACTTTAATTCTTAAAAAAGGTCACACAAAAAACCCTCGAACATAACGAAATATGTTTAGAAAATAATCATAGCGCCATATCCTCAACGTTGAGACACTACGGATGGGGTGTTTTCGTCAATCTTGTGTGCGCATTGCATTGAGTAAGTTTTGCGATAGCATTTAGCATCTCAACACTACGACTTGTGTAGCATTGACATTCCTTCCGCATTTTGTGGCATCATCTCGACGTTATGCCCTCAGGTCCTTTGGTTCAACTACATCATTTTGGCTCAATAAACCTAACACAAAATTGTTCATTATTATAGAAAATTGACTGACTAAAATGTTGGTATACTAATGATCGACAAGCTCATAAAAATTACTATTTTTAAATTTATATACCGTCGTTCTTTTATATTTAGTGATTGTGATGAATTATTTGAAAACAAATCAACCCTTAATGAATGAAATTGAAACTTTTTAAATATTAGGAATTAAACTAAAAAAATACTCAAATATTGGGACTAAAACATATACCATTAGCATTTTGTCATATTTATATATATATTTTTAATGAACAGTTATTTGTGTATTTTTTATTATATTATATTTGGAGTGAGGTCTAAAATAAAACAATGATTAGAAGATGGATGGGCACAACAACTACAAGTCCTTAATACAGTTGGAAACTGAGCACTTCTTGTGGTAAGGAAAAATTTGTCAGTGTCATTTTCTATTGATAGTGCTTGTCTAATGGATCCACACATGATTATTATTTCTTTTCCACCACTCTCCATTTTCAAGCAATGTTATTTATTTATATCTTTCATTTTGATAACCATCATGCACATAGAAAATTATTATGCGTGTGCATGATAAAAGTTTGGAGTTTTTTAAAAATAAATGTTATGTTTTTTTATTTTTTTTAAGTAATTTGAAAAATAGGGGAGTTTTAAAATTTTATCCAAAAAAAAATTCTATAGTATTTTTTAAGTTGTCCTTTTAGAAAATGATGTAGCCTTCTAAAAGAACTTCCTTAACTCAGATTTTCTCTTTTCAAACTATAATTCTTCTTAAAATCGTCTCCCCCATTCCCAAGCCACTTCGCAATCAAAATACTCTAGATTCTAGTTTACAGACTATGTAAAAATAATTATTACAAAGAAAAATCATAATGAAAGATGTTTCTCTCACAATTTTAATGAGTCAAGATTTATAAGATTTATGGTTGAAAAGTTTAAACAATGTTAGAATTGTACAAAGAAACAAAAGTCCTAAATGTGAATAACATGCATTTGATTTTTTGTCCCTAATATGTTAGGTAATTTTGAATTTGGTCCTTAATCTTTTAAAATTTTCAAAAATTGGTTAAAGTTGGTTAGTTGGTATTTATAAATTATTTTATTATTAACATATTAAGATACGTGGACATGTCACTCATATTTACTAAACACATGAAACTCAAACTTCTTATCAACAAAATTCAACCCAAGACATCAACAACGTTTGTTTCTTTCAAAGAGCTTATTCTCACGTGATAAAACAATAATTTAATAATACATCAAGTCTGTGTTAACACATTTTACATGAAAAACTAATTCAAAGTTTTTAATAAATTAAAAATAAAGTTAAGAATCTTAAAAGATTAAAGATCAAATTGAAAATTACCTAATTAAGAATGATTCAGTGCAACCTTTATTATTTATAAAAATTAGTATGTAATATAAAAGGTGGATGGTTTCAAAAAAAAAAAATTGAATTCAATAACATTTTGGGGTGGGGGATGACATCTGACCTCTTAGTTTAGGACACATGTCAATTACCACTAAGCTATGCTCACTTTGGCATGGTTTCATAAAATTATAAGCTTGAGTTTATGTAAGATGAATTCACATAGGAGAAGAATTTACAAACTCATAGTTCAAGATAAGTAAATCTTTATATTTAAGCATAGTATAACGATTAAGACATCAATATTTTTTTTCGTAAGGCCAAACTAAGCATAGTTTAATGGTTAAGTCAAGTGTCAAAGTGAACATAACTCAACGATAATTGACATGTACCATCGACCAAGAGGTCAGAGGTTCGAATTCTCCCTTCCTCCAAATGTTGTTGAACTCAAAAAAAATAATAATAATAATGGCCAAAAGTGAGTATATCTTAGCGGTAATTGACATGTACCCTCGACCAAAATGTCAGAAGTGGAATTCTCCGACCTCCAAAAATTGTTGAACTCAAAAAAAAAAAAAAAAAATCTCCCACCCACATTTGTTAAATTAAAAACCTATAAACAAAATTGGGATGGTATAAAAATAAAACCTGACTTTGAAAGTCAAACACTTAATGGTATTTAATATTTTACCAATATTTTAACAACCCATACTAACCTCTTACCAAATAAACTACCATGTAAATAGATATAAGGATAGATTATAGGTTTACTCCATAAACTTTTAAGTTTGTGTCTAGATTATCAAAAAAAAAGTTTGTATCTATTTGATACATAAATTTTAAAGTATTTAATAAGTCTTTGAATTTTTAATCTTGTGTCTAATAGATATTTGAACTTTAAAAAAGTCTAATAGATTCATCAACTTTCAATTTTGTGTCTTATAAGTCTCTGACATATACGAAAATTTTAAAAGTTAATTGATCTATTAGAGACAAAATTGAATTTTATGTCTGCTGGGACCCTAAGCTTTCAATTTTATGTCTAGTAGGTTCATGAATTTTTAAAAATGTTGAATAAGTCAAAGACCAATTAGACACAAAATTGAAAAATCAGGACCCTATTAGACACAAAATTGAAAGTTTAAGAATCTATAGAACACTTTTTAAAGTTGAATGACTTATTGGACACAAAATTGAAAGTTCAGAAATCTATTAAACACTTTTTAAAGTTCGTGAATCAAATAGACACAATCCTAAAAGTTTATAGACTAAACTTATAATTTAACTGGGACAAAATTACAAGGAGTTCAAAAAACCTAAACACATTGACAATGATGTACCATATTGGACCCCTCCACTTCAAACCTTTCAAACACTTCAACTAAACACACCCAACAAAAGAAAATAACCCACTCCCTTTTCAACTATTTTCTTTCCATCATCCTGATCCTACTACCTTCTTCCATAGATTTTTTTGTTTCCCTTCTCTTAGAAAAATCGACAGCGTTTGACTTAAACAACCGTATGATCCTACAATATGATAAAAGTATCACCCAAAATTTGATATTAAGAAGGAGATGAGTGGTGGATTATTTGGTAGTTTTGTGTTGACTAATAATTTTTAGTTCCACAGAGAACTCTGTAATTACAAAGGGGCCTGTAAATCTAATCTAATTTCACATTTTTGCTTTTTCTGTTCAACATTTTGGGTTGATCAGATGACTGAGATGAAGGAATCCATTCATCTCCCTGAATGAAATTCTCAACAGAGTAACTAAAAACATGCTGTGCTGGAATCTGGCTACTCCACCCGACCCGCTCCGACAACTTTGACCCTTCCCCTGCATTCTCAAACTCCCCATAGAAGAGAGTCTTCAAAGCAAAATCCCCACTCCACGGCATCCACCCCGGCGGCGAAACAAGAGCCTCGAGATTACAATGTATGAAAACCGTCCTCGAGTATGCCTTCCACGGCCTCCCCAAGAAGTTCTTGTGCACTTTAGGCTTGCTGTAGTACAATGACATGTACTCCTCGGTGCCATTTATGAGGCAGTTCTGGAACACGAAACCGGTGGATTGAGCAGGGTCGGTCCTTCCCTGAGCAGTAACGGCATTGTTCTCGCCTTTCTCAGGCTTGAGTTGTCGGGGACGGACTAGGATCTCGCAGTCCTGGAAGATGGAAGCTGAGTTTCCAAAGATGAAATCTACATTGCCTTGAATCCGACAGGATTTATAGAACTGTCTGAGGGAGTGAGCGTAGAGAGTGTCTTGGTTGCCTATAAACTCACAGTCTTGAATGACAGAGAGATCACTGTCTGATCTAAAGGCCACAGCTTGATGGGCATCAGGCCCTGCTGTGTTTTGAATGGTCAGACCACTAGCCATGAATCCATCACCAAGTACTCCTGCACATAACAACATCAACATTACACTATATTCACAACGATCCAATCAAATAATATAAAGAATTTGGGCCATCCATAGTTCGTTTAGCGGATCCATAACTATAAAGAATTCAAGCCATCTATGTATAAACAAATCTTAACTACCATACTTAAGATTTGAACTTCTAACCTCTTAGTCGAAGATATATGTGAGTGATGCTAGGTTGGCGGGAATAGTTGTTTTGACAATATAAACAAAATTGAAAAGGACTTTCTAACAGTTTAGACACTTTTCAGTGATCCAAAATGATCAGTACGAGTATAATGAAAAGCATGATATGTTATCTTCTTTTAAGGAAGGCAACTAGAAAGGAAAAATCCCATTAGACAAAATCAATGGAAAAATATGGAAATGAAATCATGGCAACATTGAACTCTATGGTTTGTTTTGGTAAAACTAAAAATCAAATAGGAATGGAAGTAACAAATTAGCACTGATTAGGTATGCAACCAAACATGTCATTACCAACCAGCTAAGATTTGAAGAAGAAATAAAGAAAAAAAAACTCACCAACGGTAGCCGTGTTGTAAGTGGAAATTCCAGGCTGGCCCACATTCAGTGACCCGGTAATGACCGTTTTGCCCTTCCCATCTCCCAAAAACACCACATTCTTCTTCTCTAACGGAACCCTCACGATTTCTTCGTAAACGCCTGCCTTAATGTGAATCACAAACCTACGCGCCGCCGCGTTCTCCGGCGCGGCATTAACGGCTTCCTGTATGGTCCGGTAACATCCGCCGGCGCCGTCCTTGCAGACCGTCGCGTCGGCCGCCAGCTTCGACGGGAACCCACCGCTGAACCCCAACCCAGATCCGCCACCAGGGCCGCCCTCCCAGAACCCGTCGCGCTCCGTCCTCGGCGGTCCCCACGCCGCCGTGTCGTTGCCGGAGATGTCGTAAGCGAGCAACATACTCAGGGCGTTGCTGGAGAGACCAATGAGAGAGTCGAGAAACGCCATCGTTTTATCGACCAACTGGGTGTCGTTGGCGTACTTGAGAGCCGACCAGCAATCGTAATGGTAGAGCAGCGACGCGCTCAACCACGCGCGCGCGTCCTTGGTCCGACCTCGGCGGAGAGCGTCATTGGTCAGAGAAATTCGGTACTCTGAATTCCGCAGCACCTCGAGGCAATTCCTGGCGGCAGTGGTCCGATTGAGATTCTTGGAGGAGGAATCGAGAATGTCCTTGACCATGGACTGCGCCGTGGTAAGACCGTCCGAGGAGACGCCGACGGCGGATTGGATGATCTGGAGAGGGGTGGGATGGGGAGGGAGAGAGGAGGATTGAGAGAGGGAAGATCCACATTGGTCGGGAAAACGGGTAGCCTTGCAGGCGTGGGAGATGTCGGGGGTTGGTGAGTCGGTGAAATGGGTTGGGCGGTGGCGGTGGCGGGAGGCGGAGGAGAGTGAGAGGAAGAAGAAGAGGGAGAGGAAGGAGAGGAAGGAGAGGGAAGCCATGGAAAGGAAAAGGAAGGTGGATTTGGAATTGGGGAATGAAGATGGGGGTTTTCTGGGGAGAGTGGGCATGGGAATATTTATTTATAATGGGGGGAATGTGGGAAGAGAGAGAGAGAGAGAGAGAAAGTGGTAATGGAAATGGGGAGTTTTGTTAATGGCCAAAAATGGAGAAAGGGATGGGGGTGAGGGTCACGGGGAGAGGAAAACAAAAGTCACGGGTGGTTGAGGAGGCGGTTAAAGTGGTGGCCGCTGGCTGGCTGCAGTGCTTCTGCGTGTGTTGTTTTTTGTTTTCTTCTTTCTCTCTCTACGGCCATTCGAAAGGGTTGGGGAGGGACGACGATTTTGCATCTGGGTTGGGTTTAGAAACAGAGAAGGGCCTTTTCGAATTTATATTCGTTTTTTTTCTTTTTTTTTTTTTGTTCAGGTGAAAAGAAATTTGATAGATATCATCTCTGTTGTCTGTTGCAACAACAGTAGCTTTCCGCGTTGGAGTTTCTATTTACGTTTTTTTTATTTAAATCGTTTTTTAATAAACAAAGTTTTTTTTTTCCTTTTTTTTAGGTTAAATTATAAGTTTAATATTAACTTTTAAATTTATATTTATATAGTCTTTATACTTTAAAATATATTTAATAAGTCGTTCAATTTCTAATTTTGTGTCTAATAAGTTTTTAAACTTAAAAAATATTTAATAAGTTCTGAGCTTTCAATTTTATAACTAATAGGTCCGTCACATATTCGAAATTTTGAAAAATTAAATTATAAATTATATATAAAATAGAATTTTAGGTCTAATGAGACCCTAAACTTTCAATTTTGTGTTTAGTAAATCCGTGAATTTTAAAAAATGTTGAATAGGTCAATAACTTATTAGACAAAAATTGCAGGGACTTATTGACACAAAATTAAAATTTAAGGACCTACTAAATACTTTTTAAAGTTCATAGACTAAATAGATACAAATGTGAAGTTCATAGACTTATTATATACTTTTTAGGATAAAGTACCATTTTCGTCCCTGGATTTTAAGTTTCATTTCAATTTCATTCTTGTACTTTCAAATGTTCAAATTTAGTCTTTTTACTTTCAATAAATCTTAAAATTGGTTCATACTATTAGTTTATTATTAACTTTTCTTTAAAAAAAATCTTTATTAGCCTTCCCTCTATAAATTTTGGAAATATATTTACATTGTGTCTTTTCTTACATTAAAATTATTATTATTATTTAACCAAATTTGAGAAAAAAATTAACTCCAAAATAGTGGAATGGACTAATTTTAAGCTTTCGTGAAAGTACAAAAATTAAATTTGGACATTTGAAATTACAAAGATTAAAATGAAATAAAGTCCAAAGTTTAAGGACCAAAATGTGTTTTAACCTACATTTTAAAGTTCAATGATTAAGCTTGCAATTTAACCCTTTTTTTCTTTGCCAAAAATATAAGCAAAGGTTCTTTTCTGATGAACAATATAAAAGTGAAAATTTATGGCTCCATTTGATAACCATTTCAGTTTTTTGTTTTTGGTTTTTGGTTTTTGATTTTCTGTTTTTTGTTTTCTGTTTTTAAAAAACAAAAACCATACATGTTTGGTAACTGATTATGGTTTTTTGTTTTTTAAAAACAAAAAACCAAAAACATGTTTGATAATTGTTTTTTGTTTTTGTTTTAAAATTTCAAGAGAACATTTGATTACTCTTTTTAATTAAATATTTTTTTAATAAAAATAAAAGCAAACTATTTTTATAATATTTTTCCATCTAATATACATAAGAGGAAATTTTACTTTTTACCTTTAAGCTTGTCAAGTTGTATCAATTTTTGTCTCGAACTTTCAATTTTATCAAATTGCACCTCAAACTTAGATAAGTGTTGCAATTTTAACTTTAAACTTGAAAATTTGTTGCAATTTTTAACCACTGATAAGTTTTCGTTTTGAAAATTCATTAAACAGAAGCATTATCGTTTACTTTCAATAAATTATAAACTATATATATGGTACAAAATTGATAAGATTTAAAAAACAAAATTACATTAGAGCAAAATTTTTGTTAAAATTTGTGAGTTTCGACAAAGTTATTCCATGATTAATTTGTAAACTAATCAATCTTAAATTTGTATAAAACTTGATATCATTGAAATTAGTGAGTTTACAAAAAATTTTACCTTGTTTTCTGTTAAAATTAGTTGGCAAATCTACAGAATTTTTTTTATACCAAGATTTAAAAACAAAAAGTCTTCTTGATTATGGATATATGATATGTATTTTTGTATTTTTTTAAATTTAACTTTCCTTAAAAAAACACTAATGATATGAAATGGTTTTTTTTTTCAATAATGATATTAATATTTAAAGTAAGAAATGAAAGTGAAAATAAAACTGAATTAAAAAAAAGTGAAAAGAAAACTTTCAAAAAAAAGTAAATGAAAGGGAAAAAAATACAATGAGTTTTCAAAAATGCAGACTTCAAAGCCAACAAACCACACAAAGGTGACGATTGTTGGCTTGGCGTGACTCATGAGGCGGGCCAGGATTTTTGAAAAACGGAATTGGGTTTTTGAAAACGATTTTTTTTGGTTTTTGAAATTCCTTAACAAATTTAAAAACGTTTTCAAAAATGTAAAAACATAAAACTCAATTAATTATCAAACATACCTATTTTTTTAAAATAATAAATCAAAAACTAAAAACTAAAAACTAATTGGTTATCAAACGGGCCGCATATTTAAAATTTAAAAGAAATATATAATATTTTAACTAATTAAACTAAGTTGACTACGGGTATATTTTCATAAAAACAATTTGCCCGAAAGTGTTAATCAATATTTTAAACTAAGAGTGTTTGAATAAATATACTTGTTTTTTTAAAATTTTCATGGAATTGTGATGGTATTTATAGTGTTAACATACGGGTGCACAGAAAAACAAAAAACTGAAAAATTGAAAAATCGAATCGGTCCAATAGTTTGGTTTAGTTTATTTTTTTATAGCATTGGACGTCTAGATTTTATAATTGAAAATCGAATAGTTTCAGTTAAGTTTGATTTTTTTATTAAAAAAAAAAACAATCAAAATCAAATCGAACTGAATCGAGGGTATCTATATACCCTTAAAAAAACTCTAATTCCCCTTCATACTTTCTCTCTCAACTCTTACCCTTTTGATAGCGCACTTTGTAAGTTATTTTTAGGGTCTATTTATGGTTAGTTTTGAAGTTTAATTGGCTATTTTCACGCACATATTTGTTGACTTTGTAAGATTCGAACATTTGGAATGAATTAGAGGTTTTGAAGAAAACATTGAGAAAATAAAGTTAATTGTACAAAATTGAAAATTTGAAGAAAAAGAGAGAAGAAATCAAGCTAGAAGACCAGAGGAGGCAGTGTTGAGACGCTGCCCAACAACATCTCGACGTTGCCACACCCAAGCCAAGAAGACCGCATGAGTAGCATTGAGACGCTACTTTCAACGTCTCAACACTATGAAGTTAAAGATCACACCTCACCTGACGCCACACTCAATGCTCTACTTTGAGCGTCTCAACACTACCCTGCCTTTATTGATAATACGCATGTTTTCGAGACAACGTTGAGACGTTGCATACCTCTAAGCGTCTTAACGTTGTCTGAATTCCTATAAATACAACTTTATGTCATTTGATTTGGAGGAGCCGCTTTGTAGAGAAAAACTCATATTTTCGAAATTAACTTAATTTGTAGAGCAAGAGGAGACCATTGGAGTAGAGGAAAGGGATTTCCAAGCTCAAGATCATGGATATCGCAATGGGGACGGATGATTGACACACAGACATTAATTTTTCTTCTCTTACTTTAAATCTTGTATTTTTTTCATGGGAGTTTTATTAAGTTTTGTATTTTATTTGTTGAACATGAGTAGCTAAAACTCTTTTATCTTAGGGATTGATGTAGCTATTAGATTTAATGAATTGATTAATTGAATGACTTGCTAATTGCTTTTATTCCATTCATTCTTTTATGTGTTTAATGCTTTTAATCCCCTAATCATGGGTTAATTGTTGTTGGTTCTAAACTTATGCTCGGGAGAAGTGGTTTAGATTAGAAATTAATATTGCATGACTAAGGTTTTTTTAAGATCAGAAAATTTAGGATTCCTTTAATTGTTAAAATAAGTAGACTTAAAGCTCTTGCATGTTAATGAATCTAGATAGGAATATTAGGTTCTTAATATGCTTGAGATTTAATTGTGCTCGGAAGATACAGTTTTTACTTATGCTTTCTTAACGTATTGAATAGTTGCATTCTCAATCTTGGTTGTTTAATTAATTTATTTGTCTTTCTAATTAGTGAAGTCAATTCTCTAGAATATTTTCTCTATGATATATTTTTCTCACATTTAATTTCAGTTATTTGTATTGAGTCTTAATTTCTATCATTCGATTAATTTCTCTAAATAAAATTGGGCCAATGTATTTGTGGTACTTGAGTAAGCTAGAAAACCAATCCTAAGGATGACTTTCTTACACTTTTCACTATATCAATACTAATAGACCCGTACACTTGCAAATAGCAATTTGCTTAACACCTCTCTTTGTCGCTTTCCTTTTTCTCTCTCCGTCTCTACATCTTTGTCAATCGCCTTTAATCCTCTTTGTCATTAGTTGCATCGCAGCAACTTCTCGTTCTCCTCACACCAGCCGATAACACACAAAATGTGTTATCTAATGGCCTTACTTATGCTAGTTTTGTGGGTTCAATGTGTACTTTCACATTATGATATTAAATATAAAAGGGACCAATATAGGATTTAAAATCTATATTTTTAAATATCTCTATTTATTTTCACATACTTTTGTCTATTTTTGTCCATGTAATTTCAAAACATCCATTTTGATCCTTATACCAACTTTTGTTTATTTTTTACCCATATACTTCCAGGTCTCTATGCTTTAAAAAATGATCATTTTAGTCTTCATTTGCAAAACTCTTAATACAAATTCTATGCACAGATTTCTTTAAAAAAACTATATGCAATTTTTCAAGATATTTATTAAGTGTAGTGTTCATGTTGAAATTGTGATCGAAAAAAGTAATTAATAAAAACAAATGAACAAAAACAATCACTTTTTATATGAATGTTTTGAATATATATAAATCAAAGTGGGAAAAAACTAAGGGTACATGAACCAAAATGAATATTTTAAAATACACTAACTAAAAATAGATCAAAGCTAAAATTCAGTTCTTGGTTAGACCTAAAACTGAGAGAACTATTACTTGTATTAGTTGTAAAACAGATTAAGTTGTAACTCTTTTATGTTATCTTATTAAGTAGGTATTTATGGTATTCCTACTCTTCTATTTAATGAGGAGAATCATGTATTCATAAAGATGTAAGAGTTTTGACTCTCATTAATAAAAACTATTCTCTCTCTCCTCAATGACCACGTGTGATGGTATCAGAGCAGTGTCCCTATGTGGATAATTTAGGTTAATTGGACGAGATTTTTTTTCTCTCTCGCCTTTGTTACATTCACTGTGTTTCTTCCACACATAGTCATATTTTTCTTCTTTTCTTCCCGATGGCTGAAGATTCTTCTTCCTCCATTGATTCATCATCATTGAAGCTCAACTAAATCTCTACTTGTTACACCATTCAGTTGCTCCGACTACGGTCCTTGTGACTCAAGTTTTAGTCGAAGAGAGCAATTACACTTCTTGAAGCAAGGCCATAATAATCGTTTTTTCTAGAAAAAAAAAACAAGTTAAGGTTTGTCAATGGTGATATCAAGAAACCTACTGAAAATGTACTTACTGCTTGACAGTGCAACAACGACATAGTCACCTCCTAGATTCTCAACTCAATTTCGAAGGATATTGCTAGTAGCATTGTCTACACTAGATGTGCCAAAGACGTCTGGGATGAATTAAAAGAACGCTTTCGACAGAAAAACGGACCGAAGAGTTACCAGCTTCAAAAGCAATTAGACACCGCATCACAAGGATCACTTTCAGTTGAGACGTATTATACCGAGATCAAGATGTTATGGCAAGATCTTACAGATTATAGACCAACGGATGAGTGTTCATGTGGAGAAATTAAGTCGTTGCTTGCTTATCTCGATTCAAAGTATGTCATGATCTTCCTCATGGGTTTAAATGAGTCAAATGTGACTATCTGCGCCCAAATACTCTTGATGGTTCCATTACCACCGATCAACAAGGTATTTTCCTTAGTTCTTCAAGAAGAACACCAAAGGAATGTTGGAGATCCAAATAGGATTGCCGAGACAATCAGTCTCCTTGCTGCTTCTAATAGCTCCAAGAAAAAAGCAAATGATTGTAGTAATCAGAGAATTGATGATTGCTCTCGACGTAAGGAGGGACAACGGTCAATTTGCTCCCACTGTGGAATTAAGGCCATGTTGTTGATCGTTGCTGTAAATTACATGGATATTGAAGGGAATAGTTGAATTAAACCCAAGCAGAAGCGTTGGAATCGATTTGAGTTTATTTAGAATTAAACTAAAAGTACAAGGGTTAAGCATTACATACCTCAAACATAATGGGAAAATTGACTAGAGGGTCTTTAATCTTCTTGCTCCAACTCTAACGAGGTTGAAACTCCAATTTCACAAAGCCTACTTGTTATGACTCGAACACAAGATCAAAGTGTGTGGGAGCCTCTTTGAAAGAGAGAGGGAATGGATGGGAGAATTGAGAAAATTCTTTTCTCAAGGGAGGAGGCACACCTTTGTTTAACTCATAAAGGTCCTATTTATAGTGAATACCTTGGGCAAAACTTTACCCTAATTAAATAATATATATTTTAATATCTAATATTAATATATATATAATTAAACTATTTGAATCTTATTCAAATATTTCAAATTTTCCTAATATATATTTTCTTATTTCAATCTCATTCAAATTTTATATATATCTATATCTTAATACATTAATAATTTTATTTGATATTTAATATATCAAATACAATAAATATGTCTTCCAACATTTAATATATTAAATATTAATTTGAACGTTTCAAATTTTTTTCAACAAAATTAATCCCTAATTATTCGTATGTGCTAGCAAGGGGACCTTATGGACCTATAGGTTATAAGCTCTAATGATACAAAATTAATTAATCAAACTCTTTGATTAATTAATTTCATTGATTAATTAATTTTCATTCATTAACTATAGGTCACTCCACTATGGACCTAGAGTTACACTCTTATGCACTGTAGGACAAGTTGTGTCCATGGATCTAATCATTACATGCAAGTCGATCCTTCACGAGTTGTTCATAATTACAGTTGAAAACTATTTGCATAATAAGATGCCTCTACTATGAAATTGAAAACTATTTGCATATGTTTTCGCGAAATATATAAATTTGAATGATCAATGCTCAATGTATGAACATTCAAGATACTTGCAAAGCAGACCATTCTAAAGTTATATAAATGTAACTATTAATTGTTAAAATAAAGTTAAATTGCATTTTAGTCCATGTTCTTTAGTTTTAGTATGTTTTGTATGGGTTGAAACATGCTTCCACACCATCCTAGCCATGGGATGTCCTAATAGGTAGCCTAGGGAAAGGGACAATCCTCGACCCTCTAAGGACAGGCTTCTCACCTTAAAGATTTGTTAGGAGTGCGGCTAAAGTCTCACATTAGTCAACGAAGACTATGATTATGATGGGTAGATAAATAGAGGACAACATCTCTACTATTGGTATGAGACCTCTTTTTGGGTAAAATCAAAAGCAAAGTTATGTGGACTTATACCTAAAGTGAATAATATTGTACTATTTGTAGAAGAATAGAGAGCTTCATTATCTCTAACTAGTGATATTAGAGTCATGCCCCAAACTTAGCTGTGTTGGTAAAGTTATTGCGTGCCGAACAAAGAAGTGATGAGACTCGAAAGGCATAATCATGTGTGAAACTATGGATGAATTCTTAGAAGTCAGACAAAAAGTGGAAAATGGTAGACCTCTATTAGGCAAGGTAACACTCTATAGAAAGATGAAGGCTTGTGATAATCTTTGTTTGAGGGAAGAATAGTTAAAGGTATGACAAGAAGTGGTTGTCACCTATCCACAATGTGATATATGATTCTACTCTATTAGGACAAACAGGCCAAACTATATGCTTTAGAGGAGAGGAGTTGACTTAGATAAAGAGCAAGCTTTCAATGGGACTAAGAGTGGCACACATGGACGATTATTTGAGGGGAGGCTCTCTGTGGTCCTTTGTTCAAGGGGAGAATTTTTTTGGGATGCGACCAAAGTGCTACATTAACTATACAAAGGGAAGATCATGAGTGCTGATGCCAAATTTTGGATAGGAGAAAGTCTCACCTGACCTTCACATGACATCAACGATAAATTGGTAATTTAGAGAAAGAGGTAGCCTGCAAAAGAGAATAAGATTGCACACCAGTGTGGTGATTGTCATACAGGCTTCGATACTTAAGTTAGATTAGAGTTTTAAGAGTGTAGCAAGAGTTTTTAGTATGAGGAAGAGCATACCTTCAAAAAGTTATAAAATAGTATTTATATGAGGATGATTTAGGGTTCCCTCGTTCCTTCTTAATTAGATTTAGATCAGAGAAAACTTAATCGAGCTCACCAAAGGATCACTGGGTCAGGGGCGTGCATGACACATGCCCTATTAAGTAAAATGGAGCTCCTCAGCCTAGCCTCATGTCGAGGTCGAGATGAGGATTGGTCATTTTGGCCTAATCTTTTTCCCTCCTAGGGCCCACTTGGGTCTTAGGTTACCTCCAAGTTCAGGTTTTTTGTCATCAGACCCATTCCATCTTGGTTTCATCCCTGATTTCCTTTTCCTTTTTGGGCTCATCCCTTCCAAAATTATCCATAATAATGAGTTCATAAGTAAGGACATTTATCTCCATCAGAGTAAGTCTTTTTGAGTGAAACCAAAAGTAAAATCATGAAAACTTATCCCTGAAGTAGATAATATCATAACACAGTGTGGAGAGGTTGGCTAGCTATCCCTAACAAGCTCTTGCCACCTCCTGTTGCTATCACTAACAACATTCTCAAGCATTAGGTGAATGAGGACAATCCTCGCAACAATATACTATATTATGACCAACAACCTCTTTCGACAATCATTCTATCCAAATAGATAGTACGCTTATTTTATTCACTCTTATTCGTTGTCTCTAAGCTTTCTCATACTTGTAAGCTCTCTTCTAACTTATCGTTGAAGCATTTTAGGCTGGCATTGCATTGGTGGCCTACTTGACTCCACAGTCCCCTCCCTTCTCAAACAAGGTAAAGTGTCTTCATTTTATTTTTGTGACGAAAGGTAAATTCTTTTCTTGAAAAAAAGATTTTCGACATCTAAAAATTTTATAAGTTTCATAATATTTTTTATCATCTATTTAAACTAATTTATTACTACATGTTTTTTTTTATTTAATTTTATTTATAATAGCACCAATAAAAGAATAAAAAATAACACTAATTATATTTTTTAAAAAAAGGTAACAAAGAAGAAAAATAACACGTCTATACAAACTTTCTTAAAGTATATTCACCTCTTGATATTTACTAAATAAACACCATCATACATCTTCGTCAAAGTATGATTGTAACATCATCTTGAGCTTGGGATTCAAAATGTGTATTTCTCACACACATACATCCTATGTTCCCTTAATGCACCACTTAATTTTTTTAATTTTCTTTCAACCTTAAAGAGACTTTAGAGGCAAAGAAAATAAAATTTTATAATTAATTGCAATTAAGGAATTTTTTTTAACTATTTAAAATATGAAAAGGGTAAAATTTTTCATCTTCAAACTTTTTAGATTTCAAACATTTATCAACTTAATTCTACATTTAAATTTTCATTCGCTCAAAGCTGATATTTAGAAATTATATTTTGTTTATTAAAAATGTCTTATGAACTTTTAGCTATTTTTTTTTAGTATTATTAACTTATCAATTTAAAAAAAGAAAGATACTCTCATATTTCCATTTTGAATAAGGTTAATTGCACTTCTTTCTTCTTTTTTTTTTTCTGGTTAAAATATCATTTTGGATCATAAACTTTTAAATTTATTCCATTTTAGTCATTAAATAATTAAAAATCTATTTTAGTCTCTACTTTTATTATTAAAAAATACATCATTTTTGTTCTTGGAAGTATTCTACCATTAATTTTGCTTCAAGTAAAACCACTTTAGCCAATATATACACTTTGACTTCAATACATATGGCAACATATTAATACAAATATTTGAAGTTACGCTCTCTTTTAATAAACAAAGGATAGAAAAATCGTGATAATGAGAAAAGTGGTTGTTTTCTTAATGTTCAAAACTACAAATACGAAAATAAAGTAAACATATAAAATTTAAAACTAAAATATAATAAATTTTAAAATTTTCAACTAAAGTGAGATTTAAATAATGTTTTTTTCTAAGGAAATAATGTTCTTTTTAACAATTTCAATTTTATGTCATACATTCCAAGTGGCTAAAGACAGACAATTATGTCCAAAAATTGAACCAAATGATGCCAAACAGCTGCAAATCTGCACGCTGCAAAAACAAAATTTCTCCTACTTCTTGATCATGCTCCACAGACTTCAATAATGTTTATAACATTAATCGAAATAAGGTTAGCTTATAAGTTACTTAGGTCATTAAATTTTAAAAACTGTTTAATATATTATTGATGTTTTATTTTTGTGTCTAATATGTCTTTCAACTTTGAAAATATCTAATAGGTCCTAAGCTTTCAATTTTGGGTCTTATAGATCTTTTACATATTAAAAAATTTTAAAATTTAACTGATCTATTATATGTAAAATTGAATTTTATTTTTAATAGGACTCTAAACTTTCAATTTTGTGTTTAGTAGGTCTGTGAATTTTAAAAAATGTTAAATAGGTCAATGATCTTTTAGACACAAAATTGAGAATTCAGGAATCTATTGGACACAAAATTGAAAGTTTAAAGAACTATTAAATACTTTTTAAAGTTCAGGGATCTATTGAACACAAAATTGAAAGTTCAAAGACTTATTAGATACTTTTTAAAGTTCATGAACCAAATAGACACAAATCTAAAAGTTCATTGACTAAACTTGTAACTTAACCTTGAAATAATAATAAGATTTAATTAGAAGTTTGCTCCCCACAACTTTCACAATTCTATTTATTTAGTTTTTGTGCATTTAATTTTTTTAATGAATTTTACTTTTTATTATATGTCTAATGAGTTCATATTGTTAAATTTCCATTAGTTTATATCTTATACAACGAAGCATAGAAGTGTTTGAAATTATCTTGCCACTTAATTCATAAATAAGATAGTCAACATGTTTGGTAAGAGCGTCCAACTTATATGCCAACAAGAGCATTGCTTAACTAATATGAAGTATGTGCTTATGACCACAAAGGTCATGAGTTCGAATCCCCCCACTTCAAAATATTGTTGAATTCAAAAATCATAAAAATTACAATAACCTATTATGGATCCAACCTTGAAAGTTAAGAGAGCTATTAATTCTTTTTCAAGTACAAACCAAATAAACACAATTGAGTTTAGGAACTGTTATGGGTAAAGGGAAATTGTAAGTAATGCCTACAAATAAATACCTATAATGAAAAATGGCTAAAAATGTTTCACATTTGGAGTTTTAGCTAACGTGATTTTAGGAGAGGAGAGTGAAGAGTTTTCTTTCCATTTATACCCTTGGTATATTCGTGTATTTACAGTTAAACCAGCCTAACAGAAAATTGATATATTTTTTTTCTGATATCTTTTATGAATTTTCAGAATCTAATATTTATCCTTTTAAATGGCAATCGTATGCTATAAAAAAAAAGTTTAAGTGGCAATCGTAATCGTAATCTATAAAAAGAGTCTAAGTGGCAATCATATTCATTTTCCATATCTCTCACTATCTTTCACTAAAGAAACCAACAACTTCGTAGTGATGGATTGATCTTTCGACGAGCTAGTGAAGAGAATATAAATTTGTTCCCATATGAGACCTAGAATCAGTTTGTTGGCGGCGATTGGGGGAAGACCTAAATACTCATCGCCAAAACCCTTGGCAGATACAGAAACTCAAAGCAACTACGAGACATAGAGATGGTGTCTGAAAGATTCTAGATGGAGAAGAGAGAAAAAAGGGGATTTATAGACATTAGGGTTCGATTCAAGAATTTGAATTTGAATATGTGCCTACATACTTTTGAAATAAAAAAAAGGGCATGGATGTAGAATCATTTTGGCAAAGGTGTAAAACAAGGGATGAAGACGTTTTTCATGCACTTTGAGGTCGTCTTTATGTTAAAAAAAATTCTGAAAATTTACTCTCTTCTACTGTATGAATTGTCTATCTACAATTCATTAGTTTGATGAGCTTCTAAGTTTGGTGTAAGGCTTGACACTGATGATTGGAAATTTTTTCTTATAATGTGCTGGGAGCTATAAAATGAGAGAAATCAATCAAATATTGGTCAATTGCAGCAGAAAGAATAGATTCACTTAGGATTAGGATTAGTTATGAAAAAGTGTGGAGGGAGAGAGTGTAACACCCGAGACTCTTTGGGTAAGTTTAAAATGTTGTTTTGGTAAAGTTTTATTATGAATTTAATTATTTTGAGGGTAATTTGGTGATTTTTGGAAAAGGAATGGGCATTTTGGTCATTTATAGAGAAGAAGATATTTTTGATTTTATAATATTATTTTATTATTATTTATTATTATTATTTTTTTATTTTTTTTTCTTCCTTCTTCTTCCTCCCGAACGCACACACACACACACACACTCTCTCTCTCTCTCTCTCTCTCTTTCCCTCGCGTGAACTGCCGCCGTCCAGCCAACGACCGCCGGAGCTCGTCCTTCACCGCCGACTCTTTCTTCTTCTTCTTCCTCTCCGACCAAGCGCCGCCGTCTGTTCCTTCTTCGTTCGTGTCCGTTCAGCCTCCAGTCGCAGCTCGCCGGAGTCTCTCTCCGACTGCCCAGATCCGCTCGCACGAAGACCCACGCAGCTCCTCTCCGGATCTGCCGCATCACCGCCGCGTAAGCTCCCAAGACACGGTCTTTGCCTTGCCGGACGCCTCCTCGACGGTTCTGCAGCTCGTGAGACCGACTCCAAACCGCCGTTCTTCAACCTCAGTTCGCCGTCTCTTCCTCCTTCTTCTTCGTCTTCGCCGATCAGCAGCCGCCGGACCTTAGTTTTGACCACTCACGCGTTCGGCCATCACTGATCCACTGTAAATCTCGCCGATTTGAACTTTCAGCTGCCGGAAAACCCAAATCCGCGAGCCTCGCACGAGATCTGGCCCTCACGCGCTCTCACGCGCCGATTGGAAGCCCCACGTGCTGCCGCATGCGCCGGCCACGCGCCGCCGTCCGCCGCTACACGCGCCGCCGTGCTCCGGTCACGCGCCGCCGTTCGCCGGAGTTGGGTAAAATTTGTCATTTGGTCCGTTTCGTCGAGTTATTAATATTAGAATGTGTTTTAGCGTAATTCGGATGGTTTAAGACACGTTTAGGAAACTTTTTAGGTGATTTGTCGAGGACCTTGGATTGTACTTGGAGTGGGGACTCGAGAAGCTCATTACTATTGGAGAAAGGGTATTTTAGTAAGTAAAGATTTAAGGTAAGGGATCTCACAACGAAAGAAGTTTTCGAAACCGAGAGCTAGCTCTATATTTACTTTGAAATTTATGTTTTCATGTTAAAAAGAATGGAAATGATATGTATGTCTTTGAAATGCGATTGCCTTGATTTATGCATTCATAACTATGTTCTAAAACGAATGGGACCTCATGCATGTGTTGTGTGCTCATGAAAAGATTTATGTAAGGCCGTGACGATAATTCTCCCAAAAGTTTTATGTGGGTTATGAGGGAACCCGAGTCTTCGGACTCTCTATGCTCCCGGGGTTCGAGAGTGCCCCCACGATGGTAGCCGACGGGCTTGAGTCTTCGGACTCCACGATGGTAGCCTTCGGGCTGAGTCTTCGGACTCCACGATGTATGTTAGCTTTCGAGCTCAACTCTCAGAGTTAGGGGAGGACTCTATTCGATGGAAAAACTATGTCTTCGGACTATTCACGAGGCCCTCGGGAGAATTTAATCGTTCACGAGAGCCGCGAGGAAAAGTACATGGTTTATAAAATGAATTTTAGGTCCCCAACTAAAGCAATGGTTTACGATGGTTTTATGATTTAAAATGACATGTTGCATGCGATTGAAACTCTTATTTGAAACTATGATTGACTTACTGAGTATTATTCGTTAATACTCACCCTTTTCCTTTTTAAAATGTTTTCAGGTAAGGCTAAGATCGGCCCTAGCGCGTGACCGGAGATCAGCTACTCGAGTCATGGGAGCCGACCGATCGCTATTCCGCTTCTTTTATGTTTCAGGATGTACATAGAACTCATGTCGAGTTTTTTTAATGTTTAGGAGAACGTTTCAAAGTCTTTTAACCTTTCTTTGTAAATCGTGCACGTGTATTTGGTTTTCTGCTGTTTGAACCCTAGCATCATATTGAGAAGTTTGTTGGATGCTAGGAGGTTGTTTGAAAATCTTAGAAGTGCGTTTTTCTATGTCTTATCAGGTAAGGGTCAAATTTTTGGTTTTCGAGTAGTTACGTCGTTATGCTGTCGAAATTTTCGGTAATATAGCGACGTGACTTAGTAATGACTCTTAGGTAGCGTGTTGAGCCTATAGGGTCGTTACAGTTGGTATCAGAGCACTAGGTTATAGGTTCTGTAGACTAGCTTACTTCGTAAGCATCAGGTATCCCATGACTAAGTAGTGATTTCCAGTCATCGCGCAGGTACGCCTCTGAAGTAAACTTTTAATTCGTTTGTTGAAAAGCATGTTATTTTTTTAATGAAATGATTCATATGTGAAATGTAATTTTAAGTTAAGGAAAGTTTAAGAAAAGTTGAAAAGTGTGATCCCTTTTGATGTGGAGGTTAAACTTGTTTGTGTTTATTTGTTAAGTATGTCGCCTAGAAGGAGAGGCAGAGGACGGGGTAGAGGACGTGGTGCTGGTAGAACACATGACTTACCTCCTGAGATGCCAGTGGAACAGGAGGTGAATTCTGGGGCAAATTCCCCTGTTGCTCAAGATCAACCTGATCCAGTTATGGAGCCTGCAAATCCTACGGTTGCGTCATTGATGTTAGAGGCGATGCAGAATTTAGTACAAGCGACCGTGACGACCCAGTTAGCGCAGATGGGTCAAGTTTCTACGCCAACTTCACTACAAGCCCGTCACTTGAAAGACTTTAGAAAGTATGATCCAAGGGCGTTTGACGGATCCTTTGGGGATCCTACAGTGTCGGAGTTATGGTTGTTCTCTATGGAGAACATTTTTCAGTTGATGAGTTGCCCGGATGAATATAAAGTTTCTTGCGCCACATTTATGCTGAGGGATGATGCGTACCTATGGTGGGAATCTGCTCAGAGGACCATAGGTACAGGAGGGGGAGTAGTGACGTGGCCGATGTTCAGAGAGGCTTTCTGGAACAAATATTATCCTGCGACTGCACGATACAAGAAACAAGAAGAATTTCTACAACTTAAACAGAATCGACGTCCAGTGGACGTCTACGAGAGGGAATTCACAAGGTTATCTCGTTTTGCTCCCGAGCTGGTAGATACTGAGGCCAAGAAAGTGGAGCGTTTTGTAATGGGTTTGGATCCTCAGGTTAAAGGTGTGGTGCAGGCTGTAGCACTTCACGACTATGCTGCTGCGGTAAGGACAGCAGAGTTTATTGTTGCAGGCCAACAGAGTGAGATTCCTATGGTCCAAAACCCGAGTCAGTCATCCTCTGGTCACAAGAGGAGATGGAGTCAGGCAAACTCGAATCCCCAGCGTTCTCAACAGTCTTCACAGTCGTCCATGAGGTCGCAGGCCGCTTTTAGCCAGAGGCAGCAAGTGAATAGGCCGGGACCTAACACTGGGGAGAAACCTCGTTGTAATGAATGTGGAAAGTTTCATTGGGGTCAGTGCCTGATGCGGTCTGGGTTGTGCTTTCGATGTAAAAAGGAGGGACACAAAGCTGAAAATTGTCCTACCTTCCCAAACAGGAGAGGCCAGTCTTCGGGTTCAGGTGGAGTAGGACTTAATAGACCCACACTTCAGCAAGGGAGAGTTTTTGCTAGTACCAGCAGGGAGGCTGGTAACTCAGATGTTGTAGTTACAGGTACGCTTCCCGTTTTGGGATATCTTGCGTTTGTGTTATTTGATTCAGGTTCTACACATTCCTTTATTTCTGCGTCTTTTGTGAGACAAGCTGAGTTAGAACTTGAGCCATTACCCTCTGCTTTGTCTGTTGCTACTCCGATGGGGTTGAGTCTATTAGCTACTGAGGGAATTAAGAATGGTAAGATGATAGTTTCCGACCACGAGCTGGATGTGAATATGATAGTCCTCGAGATGGAAGGGTTCGATGTTATTCTAGGCATGGATTGGCTGGCTTTGAACCATGCTAATATTGATTGTTTTCGTAAAGAAGTGGTGTTCACGCCACCAAAACAGGCCAGTTATAAGTTTAAGGGGACTAGAACTGGAGTTAATCCAAGAGTGATATCTGCTCTTAAAGCGAGAAAGCTAATTTTTAAGGGATCATGGGGTATCTTAGCTAGCGTTGTGGAAGTAAGACACACCGAGGTTCACGCATCGTCTGTGCCTGTGGTGAATGAATTTCTAGATGTGTTTCCTGAAGATCTTTCAGGGTTGCCTCCCGTGAGAGAAATAGACTTCACCATAGAACTTGAACCAGGAACAACTCCTATTTCTAAAGCTCCTTATAGAATGGCACCAGCGAAATTGAAGGAGCTGAAGTTGCAACTACAGGACCTATTGGATAAAGGTTTTATTCGACCTAGCGTGTCTCCTTGGGGAGCACCGGTCTTGTTTGTAAAGAAGAAAGATGGAACCATGCGACTGTGCATTGATTACAGGGAGTTGAACAAAGTTACGATTAAGAATAAGTACCCTCTTCCTCGTATCGACGACCACTTTGATCAGTTACAGGGAGCGTCGGTGTTTTCAAAGATTGATTTGAGGTCAGGGTACCATCAGTTGAGGGTCAGAGAAAGAGACATCCCTAAGACGGCATTTAGATCACGATATGGACATTTTGAATTCACGGTGATGTCTTTTGGTTTGACTAACGCCCCTGCAGTTTTTATGGACTTGATGAATAGAGTATTCAAGGAGTTCCTAGATGCTTTCGTGATTGTATTCATTGATGACGTCCTTGTATACTCTAAAACTGAGAAAGAACATGAAGAGCATTTGAGAAGAGTGTTGACGACTTTGAAGGAGAACCAGTTGTACGCGAAATTCTCCAAGTGCGAGTTTTGGCTTAAAAAGGTGTCTTTCTTAGGACACGTAGTGTCAAGGGCAGGGATTTCCGTGGATCCAGCGAAAGTAGAGGCTGTAACGCTATGGCCTCGTCCGACTACAGTTACTGAAGTACGAAGTTTCCTGGGTTTAGCAGGTTACTATAGACGGTTCATCCAGGATTTCTCTAAGATAGCTACGCCTTTGACTCAACTAACTCGCAAAAGCAAGTCATTTGTCTGGACTGACGAGTGTGAAGCAAGTTTCCAGACACTTAAACAGAGACTGGTATTAGCCCCTGTTCTTTCTGTGCCTGAGGGAACAGGTGGATTTGTAGTTTTCACTGATGCATCGAGGAAAGGGCTAGGAGCAGTGTTGATGCAACGTGGAAAGGTTATAGCCTATGCGTCTCGCCAGTTAAAAAGTCACGAGCAAAACTATCCAACCCATGATTTGGAGTTGGCTGCAGTTGTCTTCGCCTTGAAGATCTGGAGGCATTATTTGTATGGTGAGAAGATTCAGATCTTCACAGACCATAAGAGTTTGAAGTACTTGTTTACACAAAAAGAGTTGAACATGCGACAACGTAGATGGTTAGAGCTGGTAAAGACTATGAACGGGAAATTCTTTATCATCCTGGTAAGGCAAACGTTGTCGCAGATGCTCTCAGTAGAAAGACTGTACATACTTCAGCTCAGATCACTAGTCAGGATGAGCTACAGGCAGAGATGGAGAATGCTGAAATTGCAGTTTTGATAGGTGAAGCGACTACACGCTTAGCTCAGTTGACTGTGCAACCAACTTTGAGGCAACGTATTATAGTGTCTCAGCGATTGGATCCTAATTTAATGGAAAAGCTACAACAAATCGGCACTGAGCAAGCTCAAGAGTTTTCTGTGTCTTCAGATGGTGGACTTCTATATCAAGGGCGATTATGTGTACCTAATACTGATGAATTGAAGAGTGAGATTTTGACTGAAGCGCATAGTTCGCCATTTTCGATGCATCCTGGTAGTACCAAGATGTATCAAGACCTAAAACAGATTTTCTTGTGGCACAGTATGAGAAAGGATGTAGCGGAGTTTGTCAGTAAGTGCTTAGTATGTCAACAGGTTAAAGCTCCGAGACAGAGGCCAGCAGGATTGTTGCAACCATTGAGTGTGCCTTTGTGGAAGTGGGATGAAATCTCTATGGATTTCATTGTTGGGTTGCCCAGAACGATGAAAGGTTACACGGTGATTTGGGTCATCGTGGATAGGCTTACCAAATCGGCGCATTTTCTTTCGGGTAAGTCTACCTATTCTACAGAGAAATGGGCGCAAATCTATGTGCAGGAGATAGTGCGACTGCACGGAGTTCCTGCTAGAATTGTCTCGGACAGGGATGCCCGTTTCACTTCTAACTTCTGGAGAGGCTTACAGAAAGCTCTGGGTACTCAGCTGGATTTTAGCACTTCTTTTCATCCCCAAACGGACGGACAGACCGAGCGATTGAATCAAGTTTTGGAGGATATGTTACGTGCATGTGCGTTGGATTTCCCAGGTAGTTGGGATACTTACTTGCACCTGATGGAGTTTGCCTATAACAATAGTTATCAGGCTACTATAGGAATGGCACCGTTTGAAGCTTTGTATGGTAAGAGATGTAGGACCCCAATATATTGGGATGAGGTCGGTGAACGACAGCTTTTGGGGCCAGAGTTAGTTCAAGTCACGAACAATGCTATTCAGAAAATCAGGGTAAGAATGCAGACTGCACAGAGTAGACAGAAGAGCTACGCTGACACAAGACGAAGGGATCTAGAATTCGAAGTAGGCGACCATGTGTTTCTTAAAGTGGCTCCGATGAAAGGAGTGTTGAGGTTCGGCCGGAAAGGAAAGTTAAGTCCGCGATTTATAGGGCCGTTCGAGATTCTTGAGCGAATAGGCCCTGTGGCTTATAGATTGGCATTACCGCCATCTCTCTCTGCGGTCCATGATGTATTCCATGTCTCGATGTTAAGTACGTGCCGGACCCTTCACATGTGATTGACTACGAGCCATTACAGTTGAATGAAAATATGAGTTATGAAGAACGGCCGACTCAAATTCTAGCAAGAGATCGTAAAACCCTTCGTAACCGAGAGATTAATTTGGTTAAAGTGCTCTGGCAGAACCATCGGATGGAAGAGGCTACTTGGGAGCGTGAAGACGAAATGCAAGCCAAATATCCTGAACTATTCCAAGACTAGGAACTTTCGGGGACGAAAGTTCTTAAGGGGGGAAGAATGTAACACCCGAGACTCTTTGGGTAAGTTTAAAATGTTGTTTTGGTAAAGTTTTATTATGAATTTAATTATTTTGAGGGTAATTTGGTGATTTTTGGAAAAGGAAAGGGCATTTTGGTCATTTATAGAGAAGAAGATATTTTTGATTTTATAATATTATTTTATTATTATTTTTATTATTATTTTGATTTTATTTTTTTTTTTTTCTTCCTTCTTCTTCCTCCCGAACGCACTCTCTCTCTCTCTCTCTCTTTCCCTCGCGTGAACTGCCGCCGTCCAGCCAACGACCGCCGGAGCTCGTCCTTCACCGCCGACTCTTTCTTCTTCTTCTTCCTCTCCGACCAAGCGCCGCCGTCTGTTCCTTCTTCGTTCGTGTCCGTTCAGCCTCCAGCCGCAGCTCGCCGGAGTCTCTCTCCGACTGCCCAGATCCGCTCGCACGAAGACCCACGCAGCTCCTCGCCGGATCTGCCGCATCACCGCCGCGTAAGCTCCCAAGACGCAGTCTTTGCCTTGCCGGACGCCTCCTCGACGGTTCTGCAGCTCGTGAGACCGACTCCAAACCGCCGTTCTTCAACCTTAGTTCGCCGTCTCTTCCTCCTTCTTCTTCGTCTTCGCCGATCAGCAGCCGCCGGACCTTAGTTTTGACCACTCACGCGTTCGGCCATCACTGATCCACTGTAAATCTCGCCGATTTGAACTTTCAGCTGCCGGAAAACCCAAATCCGCGAGCCTCGCACGAGATCTGGCCCTCACGCGCTCTCACGCGCCGATTGGAAGCCCCACGTGCTGCCGCATGCGCCGGCCACGCGCCGCCGTGCTCCGGTCACGCGCCGCCGTTCGCCGGAGTTGGGTAAAATTTGTCATTTGGTCCGTTTCGTCGAGTTATTAATATTAGAATGTGTTTTAGCGTAATTCGGATGGTTTAAGACACGTTTAGGAAACTTTTTAGGTGATTTGTCGAGGACCTTGGATTGTACTTGGAGTGGGGACTCGAGAAGCTCATTACTATTGGAGAAAGGGTATTTTAGTAAGTAAAGATTTAAGGTAAGGGATCTCACAACGAAAGAAGTTTTCGAAACCGAGAGCTAGCTCTATATTTACTTTGAAATTTATGTTTTCATGTTAAAAAGAATGGAAATGATATGTATGTCTTTGAAATGCGATTGCCTTGATTTATGCATTCATAACTATGTTCTAAAACGAATGGGACCTCATGCATGTGTTGTGTGCTCATGAAAAGATTTATGTAAGGCCGTGACGATAATTCTCCCAAAAGTTTTATGTGGGTTATGAGGGAACCCGAGTCTTCGGACTCTCTATGCTCCCGGGGTTCGAGAGTGCCCCCACGATGGTAGCCGACGGGCTTGAGTCTTCGGACTCCACGATGGTAGCCTTCGGGCTGAGTCTTCGGACTCCACGATGTATGTTAGCTTTCGAGCTCAACTCTCAGAGTTAGGGGAGGACTCTATTCGATGGAAAAACTATGTCTTCGGACTATTCACGAGGCCCTCGGGAGAATTTAATCGTTCACGAGAGCCGCGAGGAAAAGTACATGGTTTATAAAATGAATTTTAGGTCCCCAACTAAAGCAATGGTTTACGATGGTTTTATGATTTAAAATGACATGTTGCATGCGATTGAAACTCTTATTTGAAACTATGATTGACTTACTGAGTATTATTCGTTAATACTCACCCTTTTCCTTTTTAAAATGTTTTCAGGTAAGGCTAAGATCGGCCCTAGCGCGTGACCGGAGATCAGCTACTCGAGTCATGGGAGCCGACCGATCGCTATTCCGCTTCTTTTATGTTTCAGGATGTACATAGAACTCATGTCGAGTTTTTTTAATGTTTAGGAGAACGTTTCAAAGTCTTTTAACCTTTCTTTGTAAATCGTGCACGTGTATTTGGTTTTCTGCTGTTTGAACCCTAGCATCATATTGAGAAGTTTGTTGGATGCTAGGAGGTTGTTTGAAAATCTTAGAAGTGCGTTTTTCTATGTCTTATCAGGTAAGGGTCAAATTTTTGGTTTTCGAGTAGTTACGTCGTTATGCTGTCGAAATTTTCGATAATATAGCGACGTGACTTAGTAATGACTCTTAGGTAGCGTGTTGAGCCTATAGGGTCGTTACAGAGAGAATGTTGTATACCTGATTAGAGGTTCACCTGAAGAGGCATACACCTTCATTCTTTAGTTTGCAACCAATTTAATTGAGAAAATTCAGGTATATACCTTTTAAGTTCATTATTTATCATTTTAAACACCATGAATATATTGATATTTATGACAATTTTTGTCAGGGACATACATTATCTAGAAGGTTGATGCAAATGATAGGTATAAGTTTATCTTCATGAACTTAGCAGCATCCATAGATGGATGGAAATACAGTAATATTCGTCGATGGGGCACGAGGGATTTTCAAGTGTGGAACATCTTCATAAATGATGGCAGGTAAATGTGATTGATGTTTGATGTATCCGAGTTTTCAAATCAAAAAATGGTAAGTCATCATTCTTTTTCTATATGCTTAATGGATATTTAAACATATTTACGTTGTTTAAGCTCATTGGAAAAATCAGTAGAGAGGTATGTTTCTCTATATATTGTTATGTAGATGTCCGTTATTAGATAGTTCATTATTTCGATCATTGTGATTTTCATATTAGGAATGTTCAAGGTTTAGGGTTATTAATTCGATGTTAAAATAGAAAATTGTCGATGAAATTACGAATATATACTCTTATTACGACTTATCTTAGGTTTCATTTTTATTAGATTCATAGTTGAAATTACTAAATGTGATCTCACACGCTACTGCATTGTGTTTTCATACTCATACAGCTCAATGGTTAGTGTTACCTACTTCAAGTTAAATGAGGAATACATATATATTTCTGAATATATACTCTTCGTTGGTACTTATCTAGGTAATCATCTTTATCAGTGTGCTCATCATCATCTTCTTTGTTAATTCATTAGTGTGGAACCTATGTATTCATATTTTTGTCTTTGAAATTAATCTTTGAATTTGCCATATCAAGAGTCTAGAAATTAATTTGAAATAATGTTAAGTTAACTAATTACAATTTATATATTTATCTTAATTCAAGATTTCTTTTTTCAAATTTTCAATCCCTAGATTTAATTCATGGTTGTTATGTTTGTTTTGCACAAAAAATCCAACGTATTTCCCTCCTTGATGCATTGCTTTTTGTTAGTCACTCTTTTAGATAGAATAAACTTATAAATATCCAATGGGGGTATTTTCGTCCCAATGCAATTAGTAGATTTTAGTTAAAATTTGTTGTAGTCATATTTACAAATTAAAACTTGTTTAGGCATTTTTCAAGTTGAGTGGGTTATTGATCGGGTGAACTTTGGGTGAAGAAAAGTAAGCAATTACGCTCAACCCTAGTGCAAGTGCACACTACCTATGCAAGTATTAAAACATGAGTATTCTTGAGTATCGATCCCATAAGGAATGGTGTAACAAAAATATTGTTAAGCAAAATGTAAGAAGAATTGCAACTTTGAAAACTAAAAATTGCACAAATAAGGTTGGGATGGTGTGTTGGCAAAAAGAGAATAATTGCATAATCTAATTGCAAGCTAAAGTGGAGAAAATTGCAGAACTGAATTGCAGAATCAAAAATGACAAAATAAAGTGATAAAGATTGCAGAATTGAATTGCAGAATCGAAAATTTGCAATATTGAATAGCAAACTAAATAGACTTGGTAAATGAAATCGCAAAAGAAATTTTAGATAAAGGAGGGGCTCAAGAATGTCATTGCCCTAAGTTGTAATTGCAAACCAAAATTGCAATTCTAACCTATTCTACATTCAATTGTAAACCAAACTTGCTACTCCCATTCACCTTGAAATTAGGTTTTAGGAGACTAAATGAGTGACTTATATGTCTATAGTCCATCTATCTTAGATAATTTGGCTCAATAATTTTATGGGTTTTAGAGTCTTTAATCCTTATGTCTAGGGCAAAGAATTGGCTTATGTCTAAGCTCTTTTCTCCATCACTTGTGCGAAATCCTCTTATCACTAACCCCGTCAGTATTAGATCTAAGCTTGAGTTGCTATCCTAGTTGATCAATCTAGGATTTCAACGGAATTTTGTTCAACACAAGCAAACAATTGAAATGTAGGCTTGGTTTTTGTGGAATTTTGGCTACAATTACTTCTTAAGGAGTTCACATCCTTGAACCCCCTAAGAAGTTTAGCTCATATTAAAAGTAAAAATCCTACAACTAATTTTAGAATTAAAACCCATGCAAGTAGAATTGCTTAAAAACCTATTTGAAACCAAAAATTAATTGAGTTAAAAACAGCTTGCTATCATAATTGAATTGAAAATTTGAATAACCAAAGCAATAGACAAGCATACTTAATTTCTAGACAACCCACAAAATAAATAAACTTCAGTGACATAAATACTCAGCAAAAATCTGAAACAAAACTCATAAAACCACCATGAATAAAAAACTTTCAGCATAAGTAAATTGAATTCCTCCAATATAAATTGAATCCAATGAGAATATCAAGTGTATTAGAACAAAGATTGAAAAGAACACAACTCAACTAATTAAAACAAAAACTGAAATTGAAATAGAGTACTTACAACAACATTCGATAAATCTTCACTTTTTCTCCAATCAATTCAATCCCTCAACTATTTCTAGGAAGATATTGAGTCTTAACAACCCAAGTTTTCACTTGAATCGAACTGGAAAAGACAAAGGAAAATAGAAGAAAGTATGACAGCAGCTCTTGATAAAAACAGAGGAGAAAAACACGAAAAAAAAAACAGAGGAAGAAAACTGCAGAAAAACATAGCAGAAAAATGAGAGGAAAACCCACGAAATTGACTCCAAAACCCACTTCTTCTTCACTCATATTCTCTCCTTTTATAGGCCTTCATTGGGGTTGAATAATGCCCAAATTTCGTGCTCAAAATCTCTCAAATCATGTAAGAATTGATGATTTTCGGACATGAGTAAATGCATATCTTTTTTGAATTTTTCTGCTGCTTCCAGAATTGCAGTTTCATGAAATTGCAATTTTGGTTTTGCAATTTCCACATTCCTTGCAAACAAGCTTAATTCTTTTAGAATCTCACTCTAATTGCCTTCCTTCTTCTTTCTTTCTTATTTTCAAGCAACTTTCAACTATTTTCAAATGATCTTAAGACAAAACAAGAATATTTTAAGTAATTGGGAGTTAAATAAGCCTTAATTCTAAGATTTATCAGTTATATTTAGACATTCTTCTTATTGCCCTGTGGGTAAAATTGGACCACAAGGATGGGCTAGAAAAAGCACAAGGATTAAATGCCAAATGGAGTAAAGAGGCCCAACACATGTCATAATGGACCAAAATCGAGCGAGAACCGGATCAACAAACTAGGATGAGAAAGAACAGACTTGGGTCGAAGCCCAAGTTTGTGGTTGGCCTTAGCCCAAATCAAAGCCAACCATATAGAAGGCCCTCCTATGGGCTGTGTATTTCTTCTCCTTGGTCCTGGTGATAAGACCAACATAGTCCTATATTTTTATGCCTAAATCATGTTAGTTTAGAGGTTTTAATATAATTAATTGGTCATTTTGTAAGGATTTGAGCATAAGGCATGTTCCGAGAGATTCTACGTCGAATCACGGTTTTAACCATCAAACTGGAGGTCATTCTGACACCTGAGTAAAGAGTTAGAGCAAAAATGACCGATGTTGCGCGCTGGGTAGCGTCTAAACGCTGTCCACACCCTTCTAGACGCTATCAGCAGTCCCCTGAAGCCTCCCTCGACTCTACGAAGAGCCCCTGTGACACTAGGAGAGTGTAGACGCTCCGTCGATTCCTATAAATAGATTTTTTTCGTCCTCTAGGTCATTTGTCTCTGTTTTTGGCTACCAAGAGACCATGTAAAGGCTATTATCTCTCTGTTTTTCATTAGAATAAGTTAGATTAGGAGTTTTTGATCTAAATACGGTATTTGGAAGGCTCGGTTCAATGTCTGGCTAAGCATCCTTCGCGCGTTTCAAGGTTGGTTTGTGATTTTTATGTAATTTTGTGAGATTTCAGCACTTTGAATGTAAAATTCCAGCATCTTTATGGCTTTTAATCATTATGCGTATACTTAGTAGCATGATTGTATGGTTGATCTAACAAATTAACTGTGCAAAAGTGTTCATAGCTATGCTAGAAATACTCGCAGGTGTCCTCGGTCTCTAGCTTAATTTGAGTAGTAAATAAGTCGGTTGTCACGTCAGTTAATTAGGTAGAATTGCTTAATTACGTGTACATGATAGGCTTTATGATTAAAATGCACGTGTCGATTAATTTCGATTGGCCAGTCTTAATTAATTAGCACGTTCTGACCTATCCCAAGAGCTTAATGTTTCTATTAGATAGCATGCTAGATAATTAGTTGAATAGTCGATTTAGACGTTAGAATTTCGGTTCCCTAGGGGAGGATCCTACGGGATCCCGAGGAGTTCGATCAGTCTTAAATATCTGGAAAATGCCTAATTGGTTGATATCTATGATCAAAGTTGCGTTTAATCCCTAATTTCCTCGAATTAGTGTGTGGTTAGATCATTAGCATTTATTTTTATCGCTCTCTATTTAGTCCTTCTGTCTTTATTTTATGCTTAGCTTCCCCCTAGTCCATGTCAGTTTGTGTCATTAAGAAAATCAATTTATTCGATTTCTTGTGGTTCGACCCGGTCCACTGTTAATTACTACAAGTAGTTAATTTTAGATTGGTATTATAAATTGTATTTGATTGAGCCTTCGACAAGCTCGCTTCACCTGGTAACATAGATCTAGCACGATTTGGTCCTCTTTCTCCCTATTCAATGAGAAAATCCACGAAAACTCGAGAGAGGAAATATTTAAGCTCTCTCTCGAAGAGAGAGAAGGGTAAGTTCTTCCTCAATCTCTAAACCCCAAATTGTCACTCATTCAGTCTCTGACTTAAGCATTGGAGCCTGTGTGGCAAGTACCACACCGGTGTGCAAGTTTTCCTTATTTTTCAGACTACGTTATTCCCCCCAAAACAAATTCACCATTGATGTCACGTGGAGGTTAAGTGCATTCTCTTGTTCAAAATTTGGCAATAACAGCCGACATTGTTTGTGGGAAAGAAAAAACTTGAAGAATTTGCACACAAATTTGCAAAGATAAGCAAAATGATGAATAGGAAGAATCAAAACCTAGACAAAAATAATTCCAACGTAAGATCGGGCTTCGAAAAACAAATTGAAGCTGACCAGCATTTAATGGTCGAGGTCGACCACAAGGAGGCCAAGGCCTACCAGATCGTTCAAGCTACACAACAGCACGACCCGCAATGAAGGAGAGTTAGTCGAACAAATAAAATGAAATCTGTCATATATGCAACATCAAAGAGCCAAGACAGAGGGAGTCGAAATCGAGGATGAGGCAAAGTTAAAACCCTAACATTGGATCAATGCATTGAATGGACAGATTTAAGAAGTATAATCAAAGAGGAGAAGCGATAGAGAGTCTTGGCCGAAGCCGAGGCAATAAATCTTTCAAGCACTAAAGTGAGAGATCTGAGGATCATCATCGAATGAAAGAAATGGCAGCAAACCCTAACCATAGTCGAGGTCGAGGTTGAGACAATTTTTGAGGTCGAGGTCGAGGCCAAGGCAAATTCTAAGGGTGAGGCAAGTTTCAAGGTCGAGGCCAATGTAGAATCCAAAGCCAAAGCAGAGTCAAAGGTTAAAGTTGAAGTGAACAATCTTCCATGGAGGGTAGAATTACTGAAGATTCAGAGCGAGCCAAAACATATCGAAGTGTATATGCACAAGGTAAAAGACGCAGGTTTGATATTGATGCTTTGATAGAACAAGTAGATTCCATCTTTTACTTATGAAATCATGAGTATGGAACTACCTTCCAAATTCAAAATTCCAACGATCAAACCCTATGATGGAAAAAAAAAAGACCTTGTAGAACCACTACAAGAAACAAGATCTATAACAGCGATTTTATTGGGCCATCGTAGTAGTTATTAACCACTGCAACACTTTTTGCAGCAGTTTATGAACCTCTAGCATAAGCAGTGTTAAGAGGGATCTAGCAACACTTTTCAAAACTGTTGAAGTGAACTTTTTACAATCGTTGCAATAGTACCCCCTATAGTAGCATTTTTATTGAGTTATCACAGTGGTTATTAATCGTTGCGACACTTTTTGAAACGATTTATGAACCTCCAGCAAAAGCAGTGTTAAGAGGGCTCTAGCAACACTTTTCAAAATCGTTGGAAGTGAACTTTTCACAACTATTGCAATAGTACCCCCTATAGCAGCAGTTTTATTAAGTTATCGCATTGGTCATTAACCGCTGCAACACGCAATTTTATTGAGCTATCGCGATGGTTATTAATCGCTACAACACTTTTTGTAGCGATTTATGTTTAGAGGGATCTAACATTGCCTACTATTAATTGCACATTTATTCCTTAATATCGTGACTGAGGGATCTAACATTGCCTACTATTTATTTGCACCTTTAATCCTTAAGCTCCTCCTTTATCCACGAAAACAACTTGTTGTCGCCAACTATTAATTGCACCTTTAAGATCATGGCTCTAATACCCACTTATTAAGGGCAAGTGATCCACCACATATCTTCATAATGATATGATATATTGTCCACTTTGGGCATAAGCCCTTATGACTTTGCTTTTGGTTTCACCCAAAGGGTTACATACCAATGGGGATAATTGTGCTCACTTATATTCTATGGATTTCTCCCTTACCAAGCCAATGTGGGACATTTTTTGCACTTCTAACATATCTAAGTCTATGATTCAATTTGATAAAATTAAAAATTTTAGGTCAAAATTGCACCACCTTGCCATAGTGACAAAAAAAATTTAATTTTACACTTATTATTAAGCCAACATGTCACTTTCATTGAGTCATATTTATTTGATTAAATAAATTATATTTAATGGTCATTATACATATATTATAAAAAATAAATTATATAAATAAAGATAAACTTAATTTTCATTATTTTTTACTTTTTGCATAATTCTCTTAGAAGTAATTAAAATATTTTAATGTTATATTACCAACATTATATATTAATATTTATTTTTAAAATAAAATCAATTATAACTATTATAAATATGATAATTAATATAGTTAAAAACTTTTTTTTAATAAAAAAACATAATTTTATATATATTACCAATTTATATATGTAGCCACTTATTTTTGTCCGGCTTGTCTTTATTTAAATTGCTAGGTTAACAATGCTATGTGTTTTTTTTATGTTGGTATTTAAATTTGCTTATTATTTGATATCTCCACTTTTGATGTTTGTTTTTTATTTGCTTTTTGCTAAGTTTTTCTTTTCTTTTTATGTCTTTTTGTTTCTTCTTAGTTTAGTTTGGAGGAACTAAGTTGTTGAAATTTTAAAAAAAAAGGTTTAAAAAGTTTTTTTGTTTTTTTGAATTTTTGAGTTTTGTTACCCAAAAGTTTTATCCTTGTAAGTGTAAGCTCTTTTTGGCATTGGTTTTGGAATTGAAAAAAGGGTAAGTAAGTTTAGTGCACAAAAATGGAAGTGGTTTGAGCTTTTTATACCCCTCTTTCCCTTCTTCAAAGGAAGAGGGGTCTACCCTCCCAAAAAACTCTACTTCCATCTACACTCACACAAGACACACCAGTACATCCATCCACTCACCCAAAAAAATCCTACAAAGCCCATAGCAATACACATTCACAACCATAGAGAGGGAGAGATTTGTAGATTAAAAAAAAAAGCTAGTTAGTTTTTCTTGATCCCAACCTCTAGATCTTCGTATCTGTTTCGAAATACCCTAAAAATAGTAGTTGAGTAAGGGTATTAGGAGTTTACTTTTATTTTTGTTGATTCTTACATCTCTTCTTACTTTTATTACAATGTGAATCTTTACCTATCTTTGTTTTGCATTATGCCTTTGATCTTTTGTTATGTAGTTTGATTCTACTGATTTTATTTTATTTTTATGGTTTATCTCCCCTACCTATGTACCATTTTTTTCATCTTCTTCTTCTTGGCTCTTAAGTTCTTGATACTAAAAAAAGAAAAGAAAAGGAAGCAAACAAAAAAACAAAAGAAAAAGGGTATGGAAAAGAGAGTAAGTAGCATACATTGACGTGAGAGAGAGTTTTTGTTTCTTCTAAAAGCACAATATTGCTGAGGGAGAGAATAGTTGGAGATGAAGAAGAGAGAAGAGAACACTGAGTTTTCTTCAAAAGAAGATGAAAAAATGGAATGGTGGGAGATTGAAGTAAATAAGTAATAAGGAGAGGAAATTGTGTAAAAAAAAAAACATCATTTTTACTTTCTTTAAACAACATTTTTCTTTAAAAAAAAAAATTTATGAGTATTCAGTGACTTGTCATGTCAGTGGAAGTACCAACGCAAATCACTTTGTTTTTTTAAATTTAGGTTTATTTATTTATTTTTATTATTATTTTACATTTTCTTTATTTTATTTTTATTTTGGTGTACTTGTTTTATTTATTTTATTTTTTCTCTTGTTTTGATTTTGGTACTTATTTTATTTATTTTCTTTTTTCTCTTGTTTTGATTATTATATGTTAGTGTGTGTTTAACATTTTTGTTTTTTTTTTATTTTTTATATTTCACAAAACAATTATCTATTTCATGTCTTTATCTGCTCTATTTCGTTGTATCTAGTTATTATTATTTTTTAAACATATTCACCATGTTCTTAAATTGATATATGCAAGCATATTGTAAATTGTGTTAATCCTTTAATCTATACATACTTTTGATATATAAAAAAAACCTATCCGACGATGGAATACAGAAATATTTGGGAGTTCAATTTTCTAGTTTTCCTGAGGTGAGGAGTCATTTCTTTGGAAGTCCAAGATCGATTCACATATGTTTTTCTTATACTTTTAGCATACTTATATTTACTTGTTTGCGTATTTGCTATGAATTAATTTATTATGTCATCTTGGTTTATCCTTAATATGCATTTGTCTATATATTTGCTTATTACATTGATGTTGTTTCTTTAACTATGTTTTAAAATGATTTCAAATCTTTTTTCAACCTCTTTTCTCCCGTTGCAAAATTATTTCTCAAATTCTTTGAAATTGCACTTTTAGTGTTTACAAAGGTTTTTATAACCAAAGTGTTATTTCAAAAGTTTATAAATCTTTTTCTAAAAAAAGTTTTTTTTTTCAAGGTTGTTTTTCCTAAAAATTCCTATGACGGAATCTATAAATATTTGGGAGTTCGATTTTCTATAATTCTTGAGGTGAGAGATCATAATCTTATGAAGTTTGAGATTTTGATCCCAAGACAAAATGAATTTAATTAAAATACTTTTTTTAAAAAATTCTTTTATGAAAGGCTATTCGACGACGGAGTTGAGAAATTGTAAATTTTTCTCATATTCTTGAGGTGATAATATTTCCTAAAGTCTTGGAAATAATTTCAATATAGCCAAATTAATAGATTTTGTTTCACTTATTTTATGGGATCATGACTCTAAATATTGGAGAAATGAGGGATGAAATAAGACATTGTTTTAAAATCTTTTTTTTTCCTAAATAACTTTTCTTCTAAAATATTTTTTTTTTCAATTCAAGGTAAAATTTGGCCACCGTTTTAATAGGTGTTATGGGGTGTTAACACCTTCCCCATACACAAACAACTCTCGAGTCCAAATCTGATTTTCGCATACAGTTTTTCTTTCTTTCTTTCTTTCTTTTTTTAAAAAAAGTTGTTTTATTCTATTCTAGTGCCCAATCACACCATAAAAAAGATTGGTGGCGACTCCCTTTAAAGTGTCATTTTCAAGTATGTCGGCCGCTCTGCATTGCAAGTATGTGGCGACAACTTGGCGACTCTGTTGGGGACATGAGGTTCCACCTCGAGAGTTAGGCCATTTTTTCTATCTTGACTTGCATTATTCTTTAATATTGTTCTTATTGTATATATTGCTTTAGTTATCTTAATTATTTCACACACTATCACAAGCCTCCTACCCGAGCTTTTTCGAATAGGATTAAGATTTGAGGATGGAGTAGTGTCGACCTTCGAGAAGCAGAAGCTTCCATGTAGGCACACGCAAAATCCTCACTCAATTTGGTCATATGATCATGTATGGTTATGTTGACCAATTTGGGGACCTTTGTCATTTAGGATTCTAGAATCAACCTCACTTGTTTGGAGCCTTTATGTTTTTTATTTGATTGTTTTGCGCACATACGATCACAAGCCTCCTACTCGGATTTTTTCTAATAGGATTAGAATTAAGGATGGAGTAGTGTTGACCTTCGAGGAGCATATGCTTCCATGCAGGCAGACGAAAAATCCTCACTCAACTTGGTCATTCCATCATTTATATGACTTTGTGACCAATTTGAGTGTCTTTGTCGTTTAGGACCTTAGAATTAACTTCACTTGTTTAGAGCTATTTTTTCTTGTGTGCTTAATTTGCTATATTTTTTCCATCTCTTATGTTTGTTCCCTTTGACCTTTATATTATTTGTTTCATTCTTTCATCTATTTATCCTCTCATTGACATCTACATAGCCTAATTAAGTTGAGAGTCATTTCATTAATCATCATGCATAATCCTAGATTGGTAAGCACTCATTTGCTTGTTGCGTCACCATTAGGCTACTTAGTCATTAGTCATTGTGGTATTTTCCTTTTAAAATCATCATTGAATATTTACCTTAGGATTTTTATAAAATTTGCATTGTCATTAAAATAAACATTAGGTTTTGAAACCTTGCATGCATACACTTCATACTAGTTATAAGAAACTTCGAACTAATTCAATCATTCTCTTTCTTTAAAAAGATTAAAAGAGTCAAAGTGTTACAAAATAGCTTGAATATATCTCCACCCCATCATCATTATTGGACTAGAAGGAAAGCAAGAATCATGGAAGATCATGTTAACGACCAAGTATAAGCAGTCCAATCAGACGTGGAAGAGTTAAAGGAGCAAATGACAAATATTTTGGAAACCCTCACTGCAAGAATGGCAAGGGCATTACTACAAGCAAAAATGGCATAGAACCAACTATTAGACGATACCTCTCTTTATCCTCCAAGGTTTACACCTCGAAAGCTATCAAATCCACAGTTCGCAAGAATGACGTTGTACACTACATTGTTTTTGAAGCAAGTTCCTAATCAAGTCCTTCAGCAAGAGAGTCAGGAGAATGTTCCAATGTCCACTCCACACATGGAGAACCACAATAGAATTTCTGAAGTTTAGGCGGTATAAGAAGGTAAGGTCTTCTAGAATTAAGATTGTGGGTAGTAGAAGGCGTCGATGTCTATGGAGATGTTAACGCAAAAAATAAATGTGCTTGATCTCAGACATGACTATTCCCCCCAAGTTCAAGCTGCTAGAGTTTGAGCTATGCAATTGAGATTTCAAAAAGTTGTCAATTGTCACTAAAGAAATGCAAGAGTAATAACCTTTGGTTGTGCCTAAGGTCGTGTTGCTTTGTAATAGAGGCTCTTTAATCTTTTGTTTGAAAATGAATGTAATAACTTTTTTTCATACAATGATAGCCTCTTAAATATTGTATGATTGACCCTCTAGTACTTAGAAAAAGTTTTGGCTTCTTTTATGTTGTGCTCGTTTGTTCAATTTTTCTAAAGAGCTCAGCCTAGCTTATGCCGTCAACTTTGTCTTTTGTGCCTAATCTAAAAGGAATCTAGAAAATCTCCTTGACGGCTGTTGATCTCAAGAGAACTTACTCCTTTAGCTCTGCACTAAGAACTTTTAAACTCCTTATTTTTAAGAAAAAAAGAGTTTGGGGGCCTTACCACTGATTTCCACTCATTGGGGACAATGAGAAGTTTAAGTTTGGGGGTAAGGCGACCCTAAGAAAAAAAATAATCTACCATAAGAAAATGCACCTTGAAGAGCACTCCTCTTCTCCTACGGACTTACTCCTCTCCCTTTGAAAAAAAAGAAAAAAATGTTGAATAAAAGAAGGGATGAGTGATTGTCTGACCGTTGTAAACCTCCTAAAGCTTAGGTGAGCTTCATACAAAGATGTCGCCACTCTAAGAATTAAGGGGAATGCAACAAGAGGGTTGAGCCTAAAGGAAAGAATGTTAGGAAAATGAATGTCTTGTCTAATAGGTCGTAAGCCTAGAAGCTAGGGTGAACTTCATCACCAATGTTGTTCTTCCAAGATGAGGGGCTATGACCTAAAGGATTCTTTGAATGCATAACAAAATAAAAAATAAATAAATAAATAAGTTCTGGCTTAAAGAGTTAAAAAGTAGGGGGATTAAGAGTCCTTATAAAGAAGTAAAAGGGTTGCATAGTGAGTTCAATGACTATGTCAGTAGTTAGGCAAGTTGTGGGGTCTAAGTACAAGCCAGGCCTTTTTTTGTTAAGTGCAAAAGAATGGGAAGATAGGTAATAGGGAATGGTTGAGCTCTACCAAAAAATTGAGTGGGTAAACTAATATATTAGTTGCCATTATTCTGTAAAAAGTACATTGTGGTTATAATTGTGTATTGCCTTTGGCAGCATTTTCTAACCAGAAAGTGAATCTGTTAAAAAGTATTAAATAACAAGGACATTAGGATTGGGAATGACATTGATTTATGGATTAATTTCAAAGTTCCATCTTTAATCTTGACCGAAGCATATGATATGTTGCCCGAGTAATTGAAATTAATAGAACAAGTGGAGAGGAACCATGTCATGCCAAGAACTTTTAGAAGTAGTTTGAAATGACATTTTGTCCATAAAAGATGTTTATTTAGGCCTCATAGCTCCACTTCATGAGTTCAAGGATGTGTTGAGGTGTACCTAGTTTTGATACAATGATTTTACAGCATCATTTCTTGTGTGCTTAAAATTGAGTTGGTGTAGTGAAAGCACCTAATAAAGTATCAAGAGATTTTTGTTGACAAAATGGCAATGGAGTATAAAGATTGGCATCAACTGAGGTAGTTCCCTTTAACTTAATATATGGCATGAAAGTGGTTTCGCCAATTGAAGCTGAAGTATTATCCTTCTGAACATGAATCATCCTTCTGAATATGATTGGATGGAGTAGAAGACAACCATATATCAAAGAAAATTGACTCAAGCTTATGCAAGAAAGTTCAAGAACATGAATTTAGTATTTGAAGAGGATCCTCCCATTTCAAAAAGATCATCAGGAAAAATTATGAAGGCATTCTCTGATCAAGTATTCAAGAGAATGAACCATCTAACTTGACAAATGCCAATCTTACCAATAAAGTATTATGCAACTGACCTTCTTTGTATCCACCATCAATTCCAAAATTTCGAGATGTTGTTTATGTGGTCATCATAAGAGTTCTTTCAATGAGATTTATGGACTCTTATGTCAAGTAACCACTCTTAATTTTGTCTTAAAGTCTCAAGGTGAGACAAAAGTCAAATCATAGTTCAAGGTCATGATACCTATATAGAGAAGTATAAACGAGCTATTTTGTACGCTTTTAACTTTTTTCTCCTTTCCAAAAGAAATAAGAACAGGATAAAAGTTAGAAGTAAAATGAATATATCAATCACAAGCATATACATGCATGCATGCATCCATTTGTGGTATTTATCTTTATGCTTGATTTCCTATGATGGTGTTTGCCTCAAGCATGTTTCTTTACCTGTGCATGTGGTGCTTAATTATCCCTTGCCCTTGACACTTTCGTTGTGATGACACTTGTTTATCCCTAGCCTCTTGCTTGTTACTTTTGCTGCAGTGACTCTTGTTTATCCTGGGCCCTCAGCAAGTTTCTTTTACTGTGTCATGTGGGGCTTGTTTATCCCTGGCTCTTGACACATTTTGTTGTAGTGGCACTGGTTTGTCATTGGCTCTCAGCATGTTACTTTTACTATGTCATGTGGCACTTGTTTATCCCTGGCCCTTGACACCTTGTGCTTGGTGGTGCTTGTTTATCGTTGGCCCTCAGCGTTTTACCCTTACTACGATGACGTTTGCCTCCAGCTTGTTACTTTTGCTGCAGTGGCGCTTGTATATCCCTGGCCCTTAGCATGTATATTTTAATATATCATGTGACGCTTGTTTATTCTTAGCCCTTGACACCTTGTGCTGTGGTGGTACTTATTTATCCCTGGCTCCAAGCTTTTTACCCTTGCTGCGATGGCGTTTTCCTCCATCTTGTTACTTTTGCTATAGTGGCATTTGTTTATCTTTGACCCTCATCATGTTTATTTTATTGTGTTATGTGGCGCTTGTTTATCTCTGACCCTTGACACGTTTGTTGTGATGACACTTGTCTATCATTGGCCTCAAATATTTTTCTTTTACTATAGTGGCACTTGTTTATCTGTGACCCTTAACATCTTTGTTGTGATGGTGCTTGTTTATCCTTGGCCCCAAACATTTCTCTTATCTCTATTATACATTGTGTCGGTCGCATTCTTGGCTTCCAAGAAGCTCCCTTTTTACACTTTCATAATATGTTCATGTATGCTTCTAAACTTTGACTAGACAAAATAGTGTCTATACCTTCGTCCACCTTCTACTTCTACTTCTACAAGGATGTACGAAGGGGGGGCATGTTGTAGCCACCTATTTTTGTCTGGCTTGTTTTTATTTAAATTGCTAGATTAAAAATGTCTATGCATTTTTTTATGTTGGTATTTAAATTTGCTTATTATTTGATATCTCCACTTTTGATGTTTGTTTTTTATTTTCTTTTTGCTAAGTTTTTATTTTCTTTTTATGTCTTTTTGTTTCTTCTTAGTTTAGTTGGAGGAACAAATTTGCTGAAGTAAAAAAAAGGTTTAAAGGGTTAAGTTTTTTTTTTTTAATATTTGAGTTTTGTTACCCAAAAGTTTCATCCTTTTAAGTGTAAGCTCTTTTTGACGTTGGTTTTGGAATTGAAAAAGTGGTCATTAAGTTTAGTGCACAAAAGTGGAAGTGGTTTGGGCTTTTTATACCCTTATTTTCCTTCTTCAAAGGAAGAGGGTCTACACTCACAAAAAACCTTACTTGTATCTACACTCACAAAAAACCTTACTTCTATCTACACTCACATAACACACACTAGTACATCCATCCACTCACCAAAAAAACCCTACAAAGCCCATAGCAATACACATTCACAACCACAAAGAGGGAAAAGATTTGTAGATATAAAAAAAAAAAGAAAAAAAAAAGAAAAAAAAGCTACACAGTGAGTCTTACATACAAAAAATGTAGCAAAAAAACCTTCCACAAAGTCAAATTCTAAAATACAAAAAAAATAACTCTGGCTTAGTTGAAGGTTGCATTATGTAGGGCTTTGTCCTAAGGATCTGCACCTCAAACAACAAGGTAGTTGGTTGTTCTTGATCCCAACCTTTAGATCTTCGTCTCTGTCTTGAAGTGCCTTGAAAAAAAATACTTGAGTAAGGATATTAGGAGTTTACTTGTATTTTTGTTGTTTCTTATATCTCTTCTTACTTTTATTACAATGTGAATCTTTACCTATCTTTGTTTTGCATTATGCCATTGATCTTTTGTTATGTTGTTTGATGCTACTGATTTTATTTTATTTTTATGGTTTATCTCCCCTACCTATCTACCATTTTTTTTCCATATTCTTCTTCTTGGCTCTTAAGTTCTTGATACTAAAAAACGAAAAGAAAAAGAAGCATACAAAAAAAAAAAAAAAAAAAAAGAAAAGCAAAAGGGTATGAGGTTAAAAGAAAACAGAGTAAGTATCATATCTTGACGTGAGAGAGAGCTTTTGTTTCTTCTAAAAGCACAATATTGTTGAGGGAGAAAATAGTTGGAGATGAAGAAGAGAAAAGAGAACAGTGAGTTTTCTTCAAAAGAAGATGAAAAAATGGAATGGTGGGAGATCGAAGTAAATTAGTAATATGGAGAGGAAAGTGTTAAAAAAAACATCAATTTTACTTTCTTTAGACAACGTTTTTTCTTTAAATTTTTTTAATGAGTATTCAGTGACTTGTCGTGTCAGTGGCAGTACCATTGACGCTTTGTTTTTTTAAATTTAGTTTTATTTATTTATTTATTATTATTATTTTCTACATTTTCTCTATTTTATTTTTATTTTGGTACTTGTTTTATTTATTTTCTTTTTTCTCTTCTTTTGATTATTAGACGTTAGTGTGTGTTTAACATTTCTGTTACTTTTTATTTTTTATATTTCACAAAATAATTATCTATTTCATGTCTTTATCTACTCTATTTCGTTGTATCTAGTTATTATTATTTTTACACATATTCACCATGTTCTTAAATTGATATATGCAAGCATATTGTAAATTGTGTTATCTTTTTAATTTATATATATATATATATATATATATATATATATATATATATATATAACTTATCCGACAACGGAATCCATAAATATTTGGGAGTTCGATTTTCTAGTTTTCTTGAGGTGAGGAGTCATTTCTTTAGAAGTCCAAGATCGATTCCAATATATTTTTCTTACACTTTTAACGTTTATATTTTACTTGTTTGCTTATTTTCTATGAATTAATTTATTATGCCGATTTATCCTTAATATGCATTTGTCTATATATTTGCATATTACATTGTTGTTGTTTCTTTCACTATGTTTTAAAATAATTTCAAATATTTTTTTAACCTTTTTTCTCCCATTGCAAAATTATTTCTCAAATTCTTTGATTGTTTTTTGTTTGTTTGTTTTTTTTTTTTTTTTGTGTTTACAAAGGTTTTTATAACCAAAGCGTTATTTCAAAAGTTTTAAAATCTTTTTCTAAAAAAAGTGTTTTTTTTCAAGGCCATTTTTCCTAAAAATTCCTACAATGGAATCTAAAAATATTTGGGAGTCCGATTTTCTATAATTCTTGAGGTGAGAAATCATAATCTTGGGAAGAAGTCTGAGATTTTGATCCCAAGACAATGAATTTAATTCAAAAATATTAAAAAAAATTCTTTTATGAAAGGCTGCCTGACGACGAAGTTGAGAAATTGTAAATTTTTCTCATATTTTGAGGTGATAATATTTCCTAAGGTCTTGGAAATAATTTCAATATAGCCAAATTAATAGATTTTGTTCCACTTATTTTATGGGATCATGACTCCAAATATTGGACAAATAAGGAGTAAAATAAGACATTGTTTTAAAATCTTTTTTTTCCTAAATAACTGTTCTTCTAAAATCTTTTTTTCTTTCAATTCAAGGTAAGATTTGGCCACCATTTTTAATGAGTGTTGTGGTGTGCTAACACCTACCCCATACACAAACAACTCTCGATCCAAAATCTAGTTTTCACATACCCTTTTTTTCTTTTTTCTTTTTTTAAAATTTTTTTTTCAAAAAAGTTTATTTTATTCTATTCTAGTGCCCAATCACACCATAAAAAAGATTGGTGGCAACTCCCTTTAAAGTCTCCTTTTCGAGGACATCGGCCGCTCTGCATCGTAGATACGTGGCGACAATATATACATATACAATACCTTAAATATACTTCCGTTGATCACAAATTGTCGCAATTATGTAGAATTTTCAATGTTTTTCAAAAATGTTGCTAAATAAGTGCTGCAAATGTATAAAAACTTGCAACGATTTCATAAGTTTTACAAACTAACGGTTGCAAATACACACCCCTACAACAGTTAATAAGAATGTTACAATTTAACTGATGCAATTGCATTAATCTCTTGTGACGGGTGTACAACTGTTGTACAATTGTTGCAAGTTTGCTATTGCAATAAACTCTCCTACAACAATTAATAAAATTGTTGCAATATATTTGCTCCAATTGCATGAACCTATTGTAACACTTTTAGAACTATTGCCAGTATAACTGCTACTATATACTTCCCTACATCTAACTATTGCAATTGTATCCATTTATTGCAATAAATTTTAGAATTATTTAGCACATTAACTGTTGCAATACACACTCTTGCAGCGGTTAATCAAAGCGTTACAAATTAACTGTTTCAATATACATAATTGCAAAGGTTTATAAAACTTCTAGAATTGTATAAACCCTTGCAATAGTTGTGCAATCGTTACAAATTTTATGCTGCAGTAGTCATATTTTCTTGTAGTGAACATCTAGACATGTACAGATTGTGGATGGAACTTCATGGAGTGCAAGATGCAATCAGGTGCAGAGTATTCTCATTCACTCTAGTGGGATCAATATGAAATTGGTTTCGCAACATAAAAAAAGATCTATAAGTTCGTTCAAGGAATTGGCTCAAGCATTCATAACATAATTCTTGAGAGGAAGAGACCAGCGCAAGCCAGCAACTCACCTTCTTTCCATCAAACAGGGATCCAAAGCCTACGAGAATATATTACTCGATTCAATAGTGAAGCTTTACGTGTTGAAGGTTGCACTGACAAAGCCGCGTTGATGGCTATAGTTAATGGATTCAGAGATCGAAGACTCATATGATCTTTGGGAAAGAAAGGACCCACATCGTATTTAGAGCTCATCACTCGAGCTCAAAAGTACGTGGGCGAGGAAGAATTACTTCGAACAAATAAGGAAATTGATGAACTTGAAGGTAGATCAGATCAGTCATATGACAAACAAAAACCAAGTGAGATATCACATCAAGAGGCCAAAAGATAGAAAATGGATGGCCAGAAGCCACTTCGCCTTGGCCACCCCTCTTGTAAGTTCGAGAAGTACACTCCAACATCAGTTCTCCTTAAACAGATTCTAATGGAGGTATGTCACTCAATCTTATTAAAGAGACCTGAAAACATGAAAACATGATCAAATAAAAGAGATAAGAAAAAATGTTGCCTCTACCATGAAGATCATGGGCATTGGACTCGAGACTGTTTCTAGCTGAAAGATGACATTGAAGCTCTAATTCGCAATAGATTTCAAAGAAATATATCACTAAAGATGCTCACAAGAGGTCGAGGCTGACCCCATATGAGGTTGAGGCCAACCTCGAAATTTTATTCACACAGAGTTAGTTTAGTTTTTATTTTTGATCAAATTATGTTTATTGAGTTTAGATTCACTAAATTCAATTGATAGGTTAGAATGTCTCATGTAGTAGTATAGTTCTGCTTTTCTTGCATAAGGATAGTCACAAATGTTATTATTCATTTTATTTGGTCAATACAAGTTTTGTTTTGAAAATCAATTAGTACTCATGCAAAAAATCTTCCTACAAGCAAAATCCTCCTTAAGTAGGGAGCTATATAGGGGATATGCCTCCCTAATAAACAAAAGGCAAATAAGCTACATATGAGATATGTCTCCCTATTAAACAAAAGGCAGAGAAGTTACTTAGGGATGTGCTTCTCTATTAAACAAAAAGCAAGAAGAAGCTACTTAAGAGATATGCCTCCCTATCAAGTAAAAACATACTCAGATTGTGAATCACAGAAGCAACAAAAGGCAAAATTTCAGAAGACTGGAATAAAACAACGGTCAAAGTCGACCAGAGGGCCATTTCTGGCCGAGGCCAACCACAGGACATACTTGGCCGAGGTCGACCACTAGGTCATACTTGGCCAAGGCCGACCATAGAGCCATACCTTACTCATGTTCGCTCTATGCAAAGCAAGGGACTTTCTCAAATCTTAAATGAAAGTTTTTCATGCTAAAGCTTGTAAAGATTGAGGCTAGGAATGACTATGACAAATTTGAGGCCAAGATGAGTTTTGGAGGTTGAAGCAAGAAGTGGCCGAGTCTGACCCTAGGGTCCCACTTCATGAACATCGTTCATCATGAAGCTGGGGGCTCATCAAGAAACACCAAGGTCAAAATTATGGCTGATGCTGAGGCGATGATAAAAAATTAACAACCCTCAGTTCAATTTAAAAGACAATTCTAAGAAGTAAAAATAGTTGACTAGAGGCTGGCTGAGGCCACTATAACTGTCACAACCCACCCCAGATTAACTCTACCAAACCTAGTATGAGATGTGACGACAGTAGACCCCATATGTGTACAATTGAATCTATTGTCAAGTCTTTATCTCTTATCTCATTTGTCTAACTTTATCTATAGATATCTCATAAATAATGTAGTCAAGATTTCTCTCTTTACTTACAATAAATGATATGCAATGACTTGAAAAGACTGGTGGCAGATTCTGATTAGCTAACTTTGGTTGAAACTCGAGAGCAACCTGGTGGAAAAAGTAAAAACAAAAGAATGAGCTAAAAAGCCCAGTGAGTGGTAAGTCAATAAGAAAAATTAACTTTTAGGAAAATCTCTTTCCATGGCAAACATAATTCAAACTCTTTAAAAAAAATGTAAATCATGAAATTTTTTTAAAACTTCTCAAGATCATGAGAATAGAGTGAAATTTGTAGCAAGGTCACTGTTACGAAATCTCTTAGATACATAAGCTGCACAAACCGAGATTTCAACTCTTGGAAACAACAACTCTTTAAACAATAACTCTTGATACATAAATACGGGCTAATAAAAACGTGTATAAAGAAATCTCATAATTTCAACTCTTGAAATATAAGCATAATTTCTAATCACCAAATTTGTAACCAATGGGGAAAAAAATCCCCCCACTCCCTCCCCCATTTCCCTTGTAATCGGGGATTCCCCGCCCCGTCGGGGCTCCAGCCCCGCGGGTTAAATTGACATCTCTACTAATAAGTTCAGTAAATTATCTAGAAACAAGAGCTGATTTACGACATATAAATAATGAATTAAACAATGATATAGCTCAAATTAAAATAAACTTTGAAACATTATCTATTTATCTCTAAACTTTGCAAATTAATCAAGTCACTATAGTTCTCATAATAATCTTTTATAATTTGTTTAATAGAAATAGAACATATGTACATTTGTAATTAAATCATATGGAATATAGTAGGTTAAATGTTGTATTTTCAAAATGATGGATCTTATTTAATTGATGAAATGATAAGTTAATAAAAAGAACTAAAATAGTTTCTTTTTCTTATAAAATTAGTGGACTATAATAACATATTTAAAAGTGAACCAAATCCAAGATAAATATGAAAGTTTGAGACCAAACTAAAGCCAAATATAAACAAACATGAGTGAAAGGTTTTTCTAATTTTAATTATTACTATACTACTAGAAATCTCCCTCCACATAACAGACAGCTCTCAAATCTAATTCAAGTATGTTGAACCGTTTCTCTTTCTAATCAAATACATGAAGTTTAGTTCTCTTTAGATTACAAGTATATATAGTTGCACTTTTTTATTTAAGATTCTGGAATCCATTCATTTCCTTGAATGAAATTCTGAACAGAGTAACTAAAAACATACTCTCTAGAGATCTGGCTACTCCAATTGACTCTCTTCGACAACTCCGAACCGATCCCGAAATTCTCAAACTCCCCATAATATAGAGTCCTCAAACCAATATCCCCAACCCACGGCATCCACCCAGATGGCGAAACAAGAGCTTCAAGATCGCAATGTATAAAAACCGTTCTCGAATACTCCTTCCACGGGCGCCCCAAGAAGGTCCTATGCGCCAGAGGATTGGCATAGTACAACGACATGAACTCCTCCGTGCCATTTATCAAGCAATTCTGGAACACGAACCCGGTCGACTGGGCGGGGTCGGTCCTGCCGTGCGCCGTGATGGGATTGTCATCTCCAGCTTGAGGGTTGAGTTGGCGAGGACGGACGAGGATTTGGCAGTATTGGAAGATGGAGGCTGAGTTGCCAAAGATGAAGTCCACATTGCCTAGGATACGGCAGGAGTTGTAGAATTGGCGGAGGGAGTGGGCGTAGAGAGTGTCTTGGTTGCCTATAAACTCACAGTTATGAATGATGGAGAGATCGCTGTCTGATCTAAAGGCCACAGCTTGGTGGGCATCAGGGCCTGCTGTGTTCTGAATGGTGAGGCCACTAGCCATGAATCCATCGCCAAGTACTCCTGCAATTTCCTATCAATTATGGCCACAAAATTGTAGGTAATTTACATACTTTCCTTTCATAAACTTTTCACTTGTTTTAGTCATTCAAATTTTGGTTTGTGTTTATTTAATCTTTGAACTTTAAAAAGTGTCTAGTATAAGTTCTTAAGACGCTGTTTGATAATTATTTGGTTTTTGGTTTTCTACTTTCCTTATGAATTTTCTTGTTCTGTTATCTACTTTTTACAGATGTTTTAAAAAACTAAGCCAAAATTTGAAAACTAAAAAAAGTAGCTTTCAAAAACTTTTTTTTTTGTTTTTGGAATTTGGTTAAAAATTCTAATGTTTTTTTTAAGAAAGATGAAACATATTGTAGAGAAATGATTAGAAAACAAGAACAATTTTCAGAAATCAAAAACCAAAAACTTGGTTATCAAATAGAGCCGCAGTTTTCAAAAACTTGTTTTGGTTTTTGAAATTTAGCTAAGAATTCAAATGTTTTCTTAAAAAGATGAAAGTCATTGTAGAAAAATTATGAGAAAACAATCACAATTTTCAAAAACCAAAAGACTATGATATGGGGGCCTAAATTTTTAATTTTGCATATAATAGATCTTTTAATTTTAAAAAGTGTCTAATAAATCCTTAAATTTTCAATTTTGTGTCTAATAGATCATTGACCTATTTGATATTTTTTTAAATTCATGAACCTATTAGATACAAAATTAAAAATTTATGATAATATTTGACATAAAATTCAACTTTCTAACTAATAGATCAGATAATTTTTAAAAATTTCAAATATGTTAGGCCCTATTAGACACGAATTTGAAAGTTTATGAACCTATTAAACATTTTTAAAGTTCATGGAATTGTTAGACATAAAATTAAAGGACCTATAAAAATTAAGCTAGCTCACAATGCATCATCCCATATAAACTTAGCCACACTTAAAATTCACTAAGATAAAAGAGACTAAATTGAAACAAATTTACAAACATTGAAGTTTAAAACATAAATTTACCCTGAAATCTATATGTTTAATAAAGTACAAAAGATTTGACCATAAATATTAGATGTTATATTCTTACATGGTAGCCCAATTTGGCTATTTTATAGCAAAATTCTCTCTTTTAGTTTAAGTCAATATTAAGAGTAGAAACTGAAAAAAGGAATGGATGCAGTCTATGACTTACTTTTCCAGTTTCTATTCATTCGATCTAAATTCTAATCGCTTTTAATACAAAGGTCATTTCAATCAATTCATTCTTTTTTAAAAAGAATCAATTTTCCCGTCGTTTCTTTTAATGAAAAAACCCAAACCGAAACGACACGCTTCAATTACACTCCCGGGCGGCAACTTTACATTGCTTAAAAGCTATATACGATTGTAATAATTCAAAAAGAAAAAAAAAACCATAAATTCTCTTTTTCAATTCAAAACTCCACTCACCGACTGTAGCCGAATTATAGGTGGAAATTCCAGGCTGGCCCACATTCAACGACCCCGTAATTACCGTTTTGCCCATCCCATCTCCCAAAAACACCAAATTCTTCTTCTCCAGTGGCACTCTCACAATTTCCTCGTACACCCCTTCCTTTATGTGTATCACAAACCTCGCCGCCGCGTTCGTCGGCGCCGCCTCCACTGCCGCCTGCACCGTCGTGAAACACCCCTCACCCCCGTCCTTGCACACCGTCGCATCCGCCGCCGTCTTTCCTGGAAACGCATAACCCGACCCGACCGACACACCCGACCCGCTCCCCTCCCAGAACCCATCCCGCTCCGTCCTCGGCGGGCCCCACGCCGCCGTATCGTTCCCGGATATATCGTACGCCACCGCCATGCTCAGCGCGTTGCTGGACAGCACGGTCAAGTAGTCGAGAAACGACATCGTTTGATCCACCTCGCGCGTGTCGTTCACGTACTTGAGCCCCGACCGGCAACCACTCTGGTAGAGAAGCGACGCGCTCAGCCACGCGCGGGCGTCTTTCATCCGTCCGAGCGGAACGGCGTCGTTTGTAAGCGAAATTCGGTACTCCGAGTAACCCAGCGCCTCCACACAGCTCAGCGCCGCGGCGCTACGGTTTCGGTTGGGGCTCCCCGCCGACGAATCGAGGATGCCCTTCACCATGGATTTGGCGGTTTTGAGATTCTCCGACGAGACCCAGATGGCGGTTTGGATTATCTGCAGCGGCGTGGGATTTCGGGGGAGGCGGTTGGATTGGGAAATGGAGGATCCGCATTGGTCAGGGAAGCGGGTGGCCCTGCAGGCGGCGGCGATTTCTGATCGGAGGGTTTGGAGGGATGAATCCGGGGAGGTTCGGTGGCGGTGGTGGGAGGCGGAGGAGAGATGTAGAGTGAGAAAGAGAGTTAAGAGAGAGAGGAAGAGAAGGGAAGCCATTGAAATGAAGAGATAAACAGATCTTGGTAATATGGAGAGGGAGAAAATAGTGGTGGGTTTAGTTTCAAGTGTAGTCATGCCAATGCCGGATATTTATATTTACATATAGTGTGAATTTTCAGAGAAAATGGGAAAGAGAAAGAGAGAGGGTCACGGGTTGCGGCGGCGGCGGGGGAAGAGGTAGGCAGTGGCGAGTTCAGTGTTGTCAGCTCTGTATCATTTTCGGGACTGACGTGAGGAACACAGTGATTGCCCTTATTGTGATTCATTGAATTTTTGTTTTGTTTATTAAGTCCCTCTAGAAAAGTTGATTGGTTAAAATATCATTATGGTGTTTGTATTTTGAACTTTATTTTATTTTGATCACTGTATTTTTAAATGTTTAATTTTAGTTTATGTACTTTCAATAAAACTTAAAATTTGTCCATACTATTAATTTATGGTTTTTTTAAAAAAATTAGTCTCTTTTAGCTTTTTCTTTATAAATTTTGGAAATATGTTCACATGTCTTTTTATGTATTAAAATTATTATTATTATTTAACCAATTTTGATAAAAATTAACTTCAAACTTATCATAGGGACCAATTTTAAGCTTTATTGAAAGTATGAGGACTGAAATTGGACATTTGAAAGTACAATGACCAAAATGGAACAAACCTCAAAGTACATGGGCCAAAATGATATTTTAACCTTAAATTTATAATACATTCTAGGTTTAAGTTTCATTTTAGTCCCTCAATTTTCAAATTTATTTTATTTTATTTCTTGAACTTTCAAATTTATTCTATATTGGTTCCTAAACTTTTAAAATATCTATTTTAGTTATTGAACTTTCAAAAAACAACGATTTTGGTCTTTGTTTTTATTTTGTTTTTAACAAATTAATGACACAATTATGAGTATATGTACTGGCATGTCAATATGAATATGATTTCATGCCATGTAGATTAGAGAGAAACATTTGGTTAGTGGATATTAGATGGAAAATAATATAGCAAGGACCATAATGATTTTTTTTTTTTTTTTTAAATTTAGAGACTAAAATAGTCATTTTGAAAGTTTAGGAATCAAAATGAAACAACATTAAAAGTTTGAGGACCAAAATGAATATTTTAAAAGTTGAAGGACCAAAATACAACAAATTTGAAAGTTGAGGGACTAAAATGGTATTTAAACCTATATTCTATAATATAAGTTGAGGAGGTTTGAAAAACATTTTTGAACTACTTTACCTTTATTTTAATTTCTAACTTTACAAGTATGTCATGAACATATGTTATTAATAATAAATAAATTTTAATAAGTGTAATTTCTCTCTAGTTATTAAAATGGACAACTCCTCTCCCTCATTATATTAAATTATTGTTAAATTAAGTATTTAATAATTTTTATTAACAAAATATGTTATTAACTGTGGAACTCAAAAGAAAAAAAAATGGTGAAACTCAAATATAATTAATGTAAACAACACCTCACTATCCTAAATTAATGTTAAATTAAGTATTTAATACAATTTATTAAAAAAAATGTTAGTAAGGAAGTTAGAAATTCAAATATAATTGATGTTAGAAATAGGAAATGTAACACTGGAACTCAAAAGAAAAAAAAAAAACTCAAATATAATCAATGTAAGCAACACCCCACTATCCTAAATTAATGTTAAATTAAGTGTTTAATATAATTTATTAAAAACATGTTAGTAAAGACGAAAGTTAGAAATTCAAAAACAATTAATTATAGAAAAAGGAAATGTTAGTAACCGTTGAACTTAAAAGAAAAAAAAAACAACTCAAATATAATCAATAATAGGCAACACTCCAATATCCTAAATTAATGTTAAATTAAGTATTTAATACAATTTATTAAAAAAATGTTAGCAAAGAAAGTTAGAAATTCAAATATAATTAGTGTTAAAAAAGAAAATACAAACCAAGGAAGTTGTCACAAATTATATAGGTTGATTTAATTAAAATTTGTGATAAATATATGTAGGAAAAAATATATAGAAACCAAAATGAGTCTATTCCCCTTTTCTCTCTAGATAAATGTAAACAACAAGGCAAAGACTTCATTTGAGAACCATCAAAAGAAATGAAAAGAGAGATTGAGCTAAGATGTGGGATGACAACGTCAGTTTGATTATTTATCAGCTTCCTTAGCTTCTCTTAATATTAATAATTTCATTGCCGATCCAACCAAACCTTCTCTTTCAAAATGATTCTCGAAAACAATTTATTTACATAGTCGTCAACTTCAATTTACACATCATTAAAGAGTAGTAAGATCAAAGTGAGAGTTACAACAATTACAAAGTGACATAACATAGATTGCTGCTCAAATGTATAGATGTGATTTTATCTTGTGGAGCATTTTCACTGGAGTTTAACAATGCGGTAAATATGACAGAATGAAAAATCATATGAAAATTATTTCTCAGGTGCTTGAGCTAGGATAAGGATAAAGAAATATGAATGCCAATTTTCATTGTAATTCACATCAATTTTTTGTTTCCATCTTTTTCAATGAAATTCTCTCTCTACTTTGTGTGCTTTTTTTTTTTTTTTTTTTTTAAATGTTATATTAAAATAGAAATTAATTTTATAGAGCTTTTTTTTAGTTCAATTTTATAGAGATAAAAGATGACAAAATCGAATTTTAATGGAGAAATATTACCAAAACAATTTGGATTATATAATCGGGTTTTGTGAGAATTTTATAGTAGTACTTAAAATCTAATTTAACGTTCATATTTAGTGTGATGTGACTCCAACTAAATCTATATAATATATAAAATTGAACTAAAAAAACTCTATATTAAAAAAAATATAAAACATTTTTGGATCATTTTGTACCCTCTTAGAAGTTTAAATTTACAAAATTCTGCAATTAACCATTAATTATCGATAATAAATTAATTATTTATTGTTAATTAAAAGATTAATGTGATGACACCAATTACCCAAAAATTTTAAAGTAAAATAAAAATGAAAGTAATAAAAATTATCTTAATGCAATGTTATATTTTAATAATATTATATTATATTTAGTAAATTTAATTTAACTATTATTCATTAATTGTATTTTTAGATTTTTTTTAAAGAATTAATGATCAACCACAATAAATACATAGATTTTTTTTTTAGTATATGGAATCTAAAAAGTTGGAACATCAAAAAGTGTTATTTATTTTCTTAATAACGTAATGACTTTTACTAATATTAATTAATAATACAGTTTGGTTCTCCTGACTGTTGGAGAAACCCATGGGCGAACGACAACAGTAAGGGTTGAGGTTGGGATCCTTTGTAGTGATCTTCTGGGGAGCTTTTCTCTCCGGTGAGGTGGCCGCTGCGCTTCTTAACAAACAACTTGGGAAGCTCAAACTCACGGAGGAAGAACAAGCGAGGGTGGTAGAAATAGAAGACAACGATTTGGATGAAACAGATAGGGACCTACAATACACAACAATATGCAAAGTCTTAACTCCAAAGTCTATCATAGCAAATATTTTCAAAACCATCATGCCAAGAATATGGAATCTAGAAGAAAGAGTGGAGATTGAAAGCATAGGGAAAAATGTCTCTCTGTAGATTCAGGAGTCGTAAGGAGAAAAAAAGGATCATCGAAGGGGGACCCTATGAGCTTTGACAAGGGACTACTCCTTTTTGAAGAACTGCATGGAAATAGTAGAATCAACTCATTAGAATTTAGGTATGCCTGCTTTTGGATTCATTTCCCCAACTTACCAATGGTTTGCTTTTGTTTGAAATGGGCAACGGCCTTGGGCAACTCTATTGGAACATTTGTAGAAGTTGAATCAAATGAGACTGGTAAAATTTGTGGAGAAACTTTAAAAGTTAAAGTCAAGACATTAAGAAGCCACTTAGGAGGGGAGCAAAGCTGAAAATGAGCTCAATGGCAGAAGAAACATGGATACATATTGTTGGGATTTATGCCCTAAAGCCTCATAATTAATGATTTATTTAATAATTAATAATAATTTTAATTATTTCATTTGCAATATAATTGTAACACCCGAGATTCTTTGGGTAAGTTTAAAATGTTGTTTTGGTAAAGTTTTATTATGAATTTAATTATTTTGAGGGTAATTTGGTGATTTTTGGAAAAGAAAAGGGCATTTTGGTCTTTTAGAGAAGATATTTTGATTTTTTTTTATATAATATTATTTTATTATTTTATTTTGATTTTAATTATTTATTATTTTAATTTTAATTTTTTTTCTTTTTTCTTTTTTTTTCCTTTCTTCTTCCTCGAGACAGCCCTCTCCCCCCCCCCCCCGATTTTACTCTCTCTCTCTCTCTCTCTCTCTCTCTCTACCGAACGCCGGCTGCCGAGAGACTCCAGCCACGAATCTCGCCGGCGATCTTCGTCTCTCTCCGATCCTCCGTCTCTTCGTCTCTCGATCGTCTCTCTCTTTTCTTCCCCGCCGGCAAACGAGCAGCTTCCTCTCCGATTAGCTCGCGCGAAGGCTCCGATCGCCGAAGCTCCAGCTCCGCCGCACGCTGTCGCCGACAGCCACGAATCCCGCGGCACAACCGCCGTCCGCCGCTGCTCGCGAGTAGCCTCGCCGTGAGTTTCTTCGCCGGACGACAGTAGCCTCGCCGGAGCTTGTTTGTTTCAGGGAATCGCCGGCCACACGATCAACAAACACTGCACGAAGCTCAGATCCGACCGGAAAGCCCAGATCCGTGAGTCTCGCACGAAAACGAGGCTTCACGCTCTCTCACGCGCCGATTGGAAGCTCCACGCGCCGGCCACGCGCCGCCGTCCGCCGCTGCACGCGCCGCCGTGCTCCGGTCACGCGCCGCCGTTCGCCGGAGTTGGGTAAAAATTGCCATTTGGTCCGTTTCGTCGAGTTATTAATGATAGAATGTGTTTTAGCGTAATTCGGATGGTTTAAGACACGTTTAGAACACTTTTTAGGTGAATTGTCGAGGACCTAGGATCGTACTTGGAGTGGGAACTCGAGAAGCTCATTACTAAGTGAAGAAAGGGTATTTTAGTAAGTAAAGACTTAAGGTAAGGGATCTCACAACGAAAGAAGTTTTCAAAACTTGAGCTAGCTCTATGATTACTTTGAAAGTTTATGTTTTCATGTTAAGTATTTAAGAAAGAAAGTGTATTATATGTATGTCTTTGAAATGCGATTGCTATGATTTATGCATTCATAACTATGTTCTAAAACGAATGGGACCTCATGCATGTGTTGTGTGCTCATGAAAAGATTTATATAGGCTGTGACGATAATTCTCCCAAAAGTTTTATGTGGGTTTTGAGGGAACCCGAGTCTTCGGACTCTATATGCTCCCGGGGTTCGAGAGTGCCCCCACGACTGTAGCCGACGGGCTTGAGTCTTCGGACTCCACGATGGTAGCCTTCGGGCTGAGTCTTCGGACTCCATGATATATGTTAGCTTTCGAGCTTAACTCTCAGAGGTAGGGAGGACTCTATTCGACAGAAAAACTATGTCTTCGGACTATTCAGAGGCCCTCGGGAGAATTTAATCGTTCACAAGAGCCGCGAGGAAAAGTACATGGTTTATAAAAGGAATTTTAGGTCCCCTACTAAAGCGATGGTTTACGATGGATTTATGATTTAAAATGACATGTTGCATGTGATTGAAATTCTTATTTTAAAACTATGATGGACTTACTGAGTATTATTCGTTAATACTCACCCTTTTCCTTTTTAAAATGTTTTCAGGTAAGGCTAAGATCGGCCCTAGCGCGTGACCGGAGATCAGCTACTCGAGTCATGGGAGTCGACCGATCGCTATTCCGCTTCTTTTATGTTTCTAGATGTATATAGAACTCATGTTAAGTTTTTTTTTTTATGTTTAGGAGAATGTTTCAAAATCTTTTAAACCTTTCTTGTAAATCGTGCACGTGTATTTGATTTCTGCTGTTTGAACCCTAGCATCATATTGAGAAGTTTGTTGGATGCTAGGAGGTTGTTCCAAAATCTTAGAAGTGTGTTTTCTATGTCTTATCAGGAAGGGTCAGATTTTGGTTTTCGTGTAGTTACGCCGTTATGTTGCCGAAATTCTTGGTAATATAGCGACGTGACTTAGTAATGACTCTTAGGTAGCGTGTTGAGCCTATAGGGTCGTTACAGTTGGTATCAGAGCACTAGGTTATAGGTTCTGTAGACTGGCTTACTTCGTAAGCATCAGGTATCCCATGACTAAGTAGTGATTTCCAGTCATCGCGCAGGTACGCCTCTGAAGTAAACTTTTAATTCGTTTGTTGAAAAGCATGTTATTTTTATGAAATGATTCATATGTGAAATGTATTTTTAAGTTAAGGAAAGTTTAAGAAAAGTTGAAAAGTGTGATCCCTTTTGATGTGGAGGTTAACTTGTTTATGTTTGTTTGTTAAGTATGCCGCCTAGAAGGAGAGGCAGAGGACGGGGTAGAGGACGTGGTGCTGGTAGAATACATGACTTACCTCCTGAGATGCCAGTGGAACAGGAGGTGAATTCTGGGGTAAATTCCCCTGTTGCTCAGGGTCAACCTGATCCAGTTATGGAGCCTGCAAATCCTACAGTTGCGTCATTGATGTTAGAGGCGATGCAGAACTTAGTACAAGCGACCGTGACGACCCAGTTAGCGCAGATGGGTCAAGCTTCTACGCCAGCTTCATTACAAGCCCGTCACTTGAAAGATTTTAGAAAGTATGATCCAAGGGCGTTTGACGGATCCTCTGGGGATCCTACAGTGGCGGAGTTATGGTTGTTCTCTATGGAGAACATTTTTCAGTTGATGAGTTGCCCGGATGAATATAAAGTTTCTTGCGCCACATTTATGTTGAGGGATGATGCGTACCTATGGTGGGATTCTGCTCAGAGGACCATAGGTACAGGAGGAGGAGTAGTGACGTGGCCGATGTTCAGAGAGGCTTTCTGGAACAAATATTATCCTGCGACTGCACGATACAAGAAACAAGAAGAATTTCTGCAACTTAAACAGAATCGACGTCCAGTGGACGTCTACGAGAGGGAATTCACAAGGTTATCTCGTTTTGCTCCCGAGCTGGTAGATACTGAGGCCAAGAAAACGGAGCGTTTTGTAATGGGTTTGGATCCTCAGGTTAAAGGCGTGGTGCAGGCTGTAGCACTTCACGACTATGCTGCTGCGGTAAGGACAGCAGAGTTTATTGTTGCAGGCCAACAGAGTGAGATTCCTATGGTCCAAAACCCGAGTCAGTCATCCTCTGGTCACAAGAGGAGATGGAGTCAGGCGAACTTGAATCCCCAGCGTTCTCAACAGTCTTCACAGTCGTCCATGAGGTCACAGGCCGCTTCTAGCCAGAGGCAGCAAGTGAATAGGCCGGGACATAACACTGGGGAGAAACCTCGTTGTAATGAATGTGGAAAGTTTCATTGGGGTCAGTGCCTGATGCGGTCTGGGTTGTGTTTTCGATGTAAAAAGGAGGGACACAGAGCTGAAAATTGTCCTACCCTCCCAGACAGGAGAGGCCAGCCTTCGGGTTCAGGTGGAGTAGGACTTAATAGGCCCACACTTCAGCAAGGGAGAGTTTTTGCTAGTACCGGCAGGGAGGCTGGTAACTCAGATGCTGCAGTTACAGGTACGCTTCCCGTTTTGGGATACCTTGCATTCGTATTATTTGATTCAGGTTCTACACATTCCTTTATTTCTGCGTCTTTCGGGAGACAAGCTGAGTTAGAACTTGAGCCATTACCCTCTGCTTTGTCTGTTGCTACTCCGATGGGGTTGAGTCTATTAGCTACTGAGGGGATTAAGAATGGTAAGATGATAGTTTCCGACCACGAGCTGGATGTGAATTTGATAGTCCTCGAGATGGAAGGGTTCGATGTTATTCTAGGCATGGATTGGCTGGCTTTAAACCATGCTAATATTGATTGTTTCCGTAAAGAAGTGGTGTTTACGCCACCAAAACAGGCCAGTTATAAGTTTAAGGGGACTAGAACTGGAGTTAATCCAAGAGTGATATCTGCTCTTAAAGCGAGAAAGCTGGTTTTTAAGGGATCATGGGGTATCTTAGCTAGCGTTGTGGAAGTGAGACACACCGAGGTTCACGCATCGTCTGTGCCTGTGGTGAATGAATTTCTAGATGTGTTTCCTGAAGATCTTTCAGGGTTGCCTCCCGTGAGAGAAATAGACTTCACCATAGAGCTTGAACCAGGAACCGCTCCTATCTCTAAAGCTCCTTATAGAATGGCACCAGCGGAATTGAAAGAGCTGAAGTTGCAACTGCAGGACCTATTGGATAAAGGTTTTATTCGACCTAGCGTATCTCCTTGGGGAGCACCGGTCTTGTTTGTAAAGAAGAAAGATGGAACCATGCGATTGTTCATTGATTACAGGGAGTTGAACAAAGTTACGATTAAGAATAAGTACCCTCTTCCTCGTATCGACGACCTCTTTGATCAGTTACAGGGAGCGTCGGTGTTTTCAAAGATTGATCTGAGGTCAGGGTACCATCAGTTGAGGGTCAGAGAAAGAGACATCCCTAAGACGGCATTTAGATCACGATATGGACATTTTGAATTCACGGTGATGTCTTTTGGGTTGACTAACGCCCCTGCAGTTTTTATGGACTTGATGAATAGAGTATTCAAGGAGTTCCTAGATGCTTTCGTGATCGTATTCATTGATGATGTCCTTGTATACTCTAAAACTGAGAGAGAACATGAAGAGCATTTGAGAAGAGTGTTAACGACTTTGAAGGAGAACCAGTTGTACGCGAAATTTTCCAAGTGCGAGTTTTGGCTTACAAAGGTGTCTTTCTTAGGACACGTAGTGTCAAGGGCAGGGATTTCAGTAGATCCAGCGAAAGTAGAGGCTGTAACGCTATGGCCTCGTCCAACTACAGTTACCGAAGTACGGAGTTTCCTGGGTCTAGCAGGTTACTATAGACGGTTCATCCAGGATTTCTCTAAGATAGCTACGCCTTTGACTCAACTAACTCGCAAAAGCAAGTTATTTGTCTGGACTGACGAGTGTGAAGCAAGTTTCCAGACACTTAAACAGAGATTGGTATTAGCCCCTGTTCTTTCTGTGCCTGAAGGAACAGGTGGATTTGTAGTTTTCACTGATGCATCGAGGAAAGGGCTAGGAGCAGTGTTGATGCAATGTGGAAAGGTTATAGCCTATGCGTCTCGCCAGTTGAAAAGTCACGAGCAAAACTATCCAACCCATGATTTGGAGTTGGCCGCAGTTGTCTTCGCCTTGAAGATCTGGAGGCATTATTTGTATGGTGAGAAGATTCAGATCTTCACGGACCATAAGAGTTTGAAGTACTTGTTTACACAAAAAGAGTTGAACATGCGGCAACGTAGATGGTTAGAGCTGGTAAAAGACTACGAACTAGAAATTCTTTATCATCCCGGTAAGGCAAATGTTGTCGCAGATGCTCTCAGTAGAAAGACTGTACATACTTCAGCTCAGATCACTAGTCAGGATGAGCTACAGGTAGAGATGGAGAATGCTGAAATTGCAGTTTTGATAGGTGAAGCGACTACACGCTTAGCTCAGTTGACTGTGCAACCAACTTTGAGGCAACGTATTATAGTCTCTCAGCGATTGGATCTTAGTTTAATGGAAAAGCTACGACAAATCGGCACTGAGCAAGCTCAAGAGTTTTCTATGTCTTCAGATGGTGGACTTCTGTATCAAGGGCGATTATGTGTACCTAATATTGATGAATTGAAGAGTGAAATTTTGACTGAAGCGCATAGTTCGCCATTTTCGATGCATCCTGGTAGTACCAAGATGTATCAAGACCTAAAACAGATTTTCTGGTGGCACAGTATGAGAAAGGATGTAGCGGAGTTTGTCAGTAAGTGCTTAGTATGTCAACAGGTTAAAGCGCCGAGACAGAGGCCAGCAGGATTGTTGCAACCATTGAATGTGCCTTTGTGGAAATGGGATGAAATCTCTATGGATTTTATTGTTGGGTTACCCAGGACGATGAGAGGTTACACGGTGATTTGGGTCATCGTGGATAGGCTTACCAAATCGACGCATTTTCTTTCGGGTAAGTCTACATATTCTACAGAGAAATGGGCGCAAATCTATATGCAGGAGATAGTGCGATTACACGGAGTTCCTGCTAGAATTGTCTCGGACAGGGATGCCCGTTTTACTTCTAACTTTTGGAGAGGCTTACAGAAAGCTCTAGGTACTCAGCTGGATTTTAGCACTTCTTTTCATCCCCAAACGGACGGACAGACCGAGCAATTGAATCAAGTTTTGGAGGATATGTTACGTGCATGTGCGTTGGATTTCCCAGGTAGTTGGGATACTTACTTGCACCTGATGGAGTTTGCCTATAACAATAGTTATCAGGCTACTATAGGAATGGCACCATTTGAAGCTTTGTATGGTAAAAGATGTAGGACTCCAATATATTGGGATGAGGTCGGTGAACGACAGCTTTTGGGGCCAGAGTTAGTTCAAGTCACGAACAATGCTATTCAGAAAATCAGGGTAAGAATGCAGACTGCACAGAGTAGACAGAAGAGCTATGCTGACACAAGACGAAGGGATCTAGAATTCGAAGTAGGCGACCATGTGTTTCTTAAAGTGGCTCCGATGAAAGGAGTGTTGAGGTTCGGCCGGAAAGGAAAGTTAAGTCCGCGGTTTATAGGGCCGTTCGAGATTCTTGAGCGAATAGGCCCTGTGGCTTATAGATTGGCATTACCGCCATCTCTCTCTGCGGTCCATGATGTATTCCATGTCTCGATGTTAAGAAAGTATGTGCCGGACCCTTCGCATGTGATTGACTACGAGCCATTACAGTTGAATGAAAATATGAGTTATGAAGAACGGCCGACTCGAATTCTAGCAAGAGATCGTAAGACCCTTCGTAACCGAGAGATTAATTTGGTTAAAGTGCTCTGGCAGAACCATCGGATGGAAGAGGCTACTTGGGAGCGTGAAGACGAAATGCAAGCCAAGTATCCTGAACTATTCCAAGACTAGGAACTTTCGGGGACGAAAGTTCTTAAGGGGGGAAGAATGTAACACCCGAGATTCTTTGGGTAAGTTTAAAATGTTGTTTTGGTAAAGTTTTATTATGAATTTAATTATTTTGAGGGTAATTTGGTGATTTTTGGAAAAGAAAAGGGCATTTTGGTCTTTTAGAGAAGATATTTTGATTTTTTTTTATATAATATTATTTTATTATTTTATTTTGATTTTAATTATTTATTATTTATTATTTATTATTTTTTTTCTTTTTTCTTTTTTTTTCCTTTCTTCTTCCTCGAGACAGCCCTCTCCCCCCCCCGATTTTACTCTCTCTCTCTCTCTCTCTCTCTCTCTCTCTACCGAACGCCGGCTGCCGAGAGACTCCAGCCACGAATCTCGCCGGCGATCTTCGTCTCTCTCCGATCCTCCGTCTCTTCGTCTCTCGATCGTCTCTCTCTTTTCTTCCCCGCCGGCAAACGAGCAGCTCCCTCTCCGATTAGCTCGCACGAAGGCTCCGATCGCCGAAGCTCCAGCTCCGCCGCACGCCGCCGCCGCACGCTGTCGCCGACAGCCACGAATCCCGCGGCACAACCGCCGTCCGCCGCTGCTCGCGAGTAGCCTCGCCGTGAGTTTCTTCGCCGGACGACAGTAGCCTCGCCGGAGCTTGTTTGTTTCAGGGAATCGCCGGCCACACGATCAACAAACACTGCACGAAGCTCAGATCCGACCGGAAAGCCCAGATCCGTGAGTCTCGCACGAAAACGAGGCTTCACGCGCTCTCACGCGCCGATTGGAAGCTCCACGCGCCGGCCACGTGCCGCCGTCCGCCGCTGCACGCGCCGCCGTGCTCCGGTCACGCGCCGCCGTTCGCCGGAGTTGGGTAAAAATTGCCATTTGGTCCGTTTCGTCGAGTTATTAATGATAGAATGTGTTTTAGCGTAATTCGGATGGTTTAAGACACGTTTAGAACACTTTTTAGGTGAATTGTCGAGGACCTAGGATTGTACTTGGAGTGGGAACTCGAGAAGCTCATTACTAAGTGAAGAAAGGGTATTTTAGTAAGTAAAGACTTAAGGTAAGGGATCTCACAACGAAAGAAGTTTTCAAAACTTGAGCTAGCTCTATGATTACTTTGAAAGTTTATGTTTTCATGTTAAGTATTTAAGAAAGAAAGTGTATTATATGTATGTCTTTGAAATGCGATTGCTATGATTTATGCATTCATAACTATGTTCTAAAACGAATGGGACCTCATGCATGTGTTGTGTGCTCATGAAAAGATTTATATAGGCTGTGACGATAATTCTCTCAAAAGTTTTATGTGGGTTTTGAGGGAACCCGAGTCTTCGGACTCTATATGCTCCCGGGGTTCGAGAGTGCCCCCACGACTGTAGCCGACGGGCTTGAGTCTTCGGACTCCACGATGGTAGCCTTCGGGCTGAGTCTTCGGACTCCATGATATATGTTAGCTTTCGAGCTTAACTCTCAGAGGTAGGGAGGACTCTATTCGACAGAAAAACTATGTCTTCGGACTATTCAGAGGCCCTCGGGAGAATTTAATCGTTCACAAGAGCAGCGAGGAAAAGTACATGGTTTATAAAAGGAATTTTAGGTCCCCTACTAAAGCGATGGTTTACGATGGATTTATGATTTAAAATGACATGTTGCATGTGATTGAAATTCTTATTTTAAAACTATGATGGACTTACTGAGTATTATTCGTTAATACTCACCCTTTTCCTTTTTAAAATGTTTTCAGGTAAGGCTAAGATCGGCCCTAGCGCGTGACCGGAGATCAGCTACTCGAGTCATGGGAGTCGACCGATCGTTATTCCGCTTCTTTTATGTTTCTAGATGTATATAGAACTCATGTTAAGTTTTTTTTTTTATGTTTAGGAGAATGTTTCAAAATCTTTTAAACCTTTCTTGTAAATCGTGCACGTGTATTTGATTTCTGCTGTTTGAACCCTAGCATCATATTGAGAAGTTTGTTGGATGCTAGGAGGTTGTTCCAAAATCTTAGAAGTGTGTTTTCTATGTCTTATCAGGAAGGGTCAGATTTTGGTTTTCGTGTAGTTACGCCGTTATGTTGCCGAAATTCTTGGTAATATAGCGACGTGACTTAGTAATGACTCTTAGGTAGCGTGTTGAGCCTATAGGGTCGTTACAATAATATTATCCATTATATGAAAAATCCAAAGTTATTAGTGTAATCTTGAACAGTATGTGGTTGACATACGGGAGGATCATGTTCAAGAAATAACCTAAATGGTAATAATATATGGATTAGGTTGGGTGCCTTATCCTGGTAACACTATTGATACGACCCACTTTGTAATAATTACAAATGATTTGATCCAAATCGTTCATGTGGAGACATGTGAGTGGGAGTATCTTATACAATGAGTTTGTATAAGACTGGACCATGAAATATTTTATCTCTCTTTATAAATCCGTTAATTAAGAAGATTAATATTTCTTTAGGATGATCATATGCGACTCGATCTTAATCTTGAGTGAGTTATGAACTCCTGCTTGTGAGGACTTGTCCTTTGATTTGCATGGGTGAGAGTGACTTTTGCAACCGATTCAATATGCTTACTATTTTGGGGACTTGACCAAATAGGGAGCTGGGAACATAATTTCACAAGATGGAATTCACTCCTTCCCATATAGGGTAAGTAAATGAGTAGTTCCCTTAAGTGCTGAACTCCTGCTTGTGAGTTATGAACTTCTGCTTGTGAGGACTTGTCCTTTGATTTGCATGGGTGAGAGTGACTTTTGCAGCCGATTCAATATGCTTACTATTTTGGGGACTTGACCAAATAGGGAGCTGGGAACATAATTTCACAAGATGGAATTCACTCCTTCCCATATAGGGTAAGTAAATGAGTAGTTCCCTTAAGTGCTGATTTCAGGACTTGAACAATGGGGCCCCAGAGGGACTTAGTTTATAATTAGATTATAAACAAATTGTTCATTAGAGGATCAGTGGTACTTAAGGTGCAAGATGTAATTACAGGGGTAAAACGGACTTTGATCTAGCTGTAATTATGAACAACTCGTGAAGGATCGACTTGCATGTATTGATTATATCCATGGACACAATTTGTCCTACAATACATAAGAGTGCAATTCTAGGTCTATAGTTGAGTGACCTAGAGTTAATGAATGAAAGTTGATTAATTAAAGAGTTTAATTAATTAATTTTGTATCATTGGAGCTTATAATCTGTAGGTCCATAAGGTTCATTTGCTAGTTCATAGTAACACTAAAAGATCAGTTTCGTTGAAAGAAAATTTTGAAATGTTCAAATTAATATTTAATATATTATATATATTAAATATAAAATAGAAAAATATATTTATTGTATTTGATACATTAAATATTAAAATAATTAATGTATATTAGATACATTAAAGAAAAGATATTTATTAAATCTGAATTGGATTCAAATTAGGAAATACATGCTGTAGGAGAATTTTAAAAGGTTTGAATAAGATTCAAATTGGTTAGATAAATATATTTTAATATATTAGATATTAAAATATATTATTTAATTATCTTCCCTAGACCATTATAAATAGAACCCTAGGGGTGAGCTATTGGGCATTCTTCATAGAACTCACATCTCCCCAATAGAGAATTAGAGAATTCTCTCTAGACTTTTTCCTCTCCAATCCCTTGAAGATTTTCTTTTAAGAGGCTCCCACAAGCCTTGATCTTGTGTTAGAGTCATAGCTAGAAAGACTTTGTGGAGGAGATAATGACCAGACAGAATATTCTCCATATTTATCTCAAAATAAGTTTTCTTAATTAATATTATTTTTAGTTTAATTTTAAATAAAATTAAAGACGATCCAATGCTTCTGCTGCGTGATGAAACGTTCATTCCTATTAATTGGTATCAGAGCAATCTTTGAGTTTTATTTAGAATTAAAGTTTTGTGATGGTGTGTATTTTAATTTATTATATATGTGATATATGTGATTTTACAAATTCACTGTTTAGGCATATTTATGACATTAGATTTATCGTTTTAATTAGATCAAATGTGAAGTCTAAAAAGGGTTAGAGTTATTATGATTATTATTTTTTTATTGTAATACAAAGTAGTCGACAGTACTGCAATTGAAGAAACTCTACAGAAAATTGTTGCATCACAGTTATATATAAATAGAAGCTTGTCATTCACGATTTGAAGCATGCAACTTGAAGAATTGCATCACAATTAAATATATTTATATATGAATAAAGCTGCAGAACACAAAATTAAAGTGAGTGGTTTTTTTATGTGTGTATATATATATATATAAACCAAAGTCCACGTGATTGGAAATCTCCATTCAAGTCAACTAGTAGTGATTTTTTTTTTTAATTTTCCGACGTGTGGGTTCTTTACCTAATATACAGACGTGTGGGTTCTTTACCTAATATACAAAATCAATGTCTACGAACAGCTGGCGAGTGTGGAGCTAGAGTCAAAGATCAAAGATGATCTTACCACCGGTGACGACGGTTTTCAATCAACATGTGTACATTAAAAAAATAATAATAATGAAAATCTCTGGCGGCTGTAATTTTAGGTTTATTGAAACCTAAATTTAGATGTTTCAAAAGGGAACAGATCTTGAATGTCAAGGTATATCTTAGATTTAAATTATTGTAATTTAAATTATTTTTCAATTTCTTACGATATGTCAAATATGTCGGTCAATTTTGCTAAGTTTAATTTAATCATGCATGTGATGTATGTTTTAAATTAATTGATTGTTGCATAAAGTATGTCATTTAGATTAAAATCCCACCATAGGTTAAGCATGATCATGCATCGTGGTTATTTTTTAATATAATTGCTATATTTGAAAATTGATTAGGATGTATCCTAATAGAATTAAGATATTTTTCTAATTAGTTTATATTTTTCATATCTTTGAATATAATTGTTATATTTGGAAATTGATTGGAAAATTAAATTAGGATATTTGTTTTCTTAATTAGAATGCATGTTTTCCTAATGAGATTAGGGTTTCCTTTTATTAAAGATATTCTTGATTCTAGTTTAAAATAGTTTAAATTTAGTTTTTCTTCTTTTGTTTCTAATTGGATTAGAATTTAGAATAATCTTTTAATTTTTGTTTTTAAAAGGGTTTAAATTGATAGTTATTTAAGATTATCCAAGTGAGTTAAATTTTTTAATAGGATTAAAACATTTATTAATTCACTTAAATTTATTAATCTAGTTATTAATAGTTAATTAAAGATTAATGAATTTGAAATAAAAATTGACTATAAGGGAACTCTGACTATGGAAGGTTCTGTCTAGACTGGAGTATTTAAGCTGACTGAAAGGGAACACCTCTAACTGAAAACTGACCTGGGAGTTGAATTAGTCAAATTTTATTTAATTTCACTAAGCATGCTCATAATGTGATTAATTTTTAATAGTTTAAAAACTTAGTAATTCACATTAAAATCAATCTAACAACATAAGGGTTATGAAAGGTAGATTGAAGAACTTAGATAAATGAGATTAGCCTAATTTGTCTAAGAGAAAACCCTATTTCAAAATAGTAAGTGGGAGAAGGAAATGTGTCAACATATCATACGGTCTCCATCATTGGTTCACATCGTGAGATTCATGCGGGGCCTCGTGGCGGCTTTTGGACCGCCCCCCTACGGAAGGTGTTTGCATGGGTCAGTATCAGGGTGAACTCCTGAGAAGGATAGGATTGTAGTTTTGTTTCCAATACTTGACCTACCCTACGGCAGCAATTGTTGGGATAAAACTATGGGATCTAAAATGATAGGTCACACTTACAAAGGGCTTATTAAGGTTGTTAATGATGCCTTGACCAAACTATGGTAACTAAATATTATAGGAATAAGAGTTATTCTGGTATAATATTTGGTTGAGATTGTCTCAGTTTAGTGAATGAACACTTGACCTACCCTACGGCGGCACTTGTTCTAACTCACTAAAGTATCATAGCATTAAAAATGATTTATAGGGTTCAATTTTCAAATTGTTTGATTTCTATGCTAAAATTGAATGGATAATTGTTTGCATGATGTTAAATTATATATTATATATTTCAATATTATATAAGTTTCTCTCATAATTTTTAATTTTATTACTGATAAGTCAAAATTGAGAAATCTTATTACTTGGAAAAGTAACATTAACACTATAATGGTAGTATAAAATTTTGAATTTGTCTTTATTTAGAAATGTTCTCAAAACCTGTTGCTAATGCTATTCGAATTGTTCGTAAAACACATGATTAATGAATCAAAAGTAAACGAGGTAGCGTGTACATATTCTCCTAGTTGACATGTTAGATGTCAAGTTTAGAAGATAAAGAAAATGACAACAACATATGAGATGTTGAAGTAACATAAGCTAAATTTAGAAAATTATCTAAATGATCTCATTACAAAATTCCAAGAAAACAAACCAAATGACTGAATCTATATAAAAGGAATTAGTTCCTAAATTAGTCAGGATAGTCACAATGAGAAGAATTTTTGAAATACCTCTATGGGAAGAATAATATAGATGAAAGTAAATTTGATTTACTAGATTTTTGGTGGAGAATAAATAACGCCACCTAGATAGTTGATACAAGATCCACTATCAAGATTTATTATTCATTACTTTTAATATGTAATTCTTGGAAAATACTTAACATGTAGAATAATTTCTACAAGTTAGCACCAGGAAACCTATCTTAGTTAATGTAGTGGGAGACATTAAGATGCCATTAAGTAAAAATTGTTACATAATGCTGAATATGATGTTTTTAGTAACCATAAGAGAAATTCAATTTCTCGAACTTTATTACAAAAATATTCATATAGTATGAATTACTTTGAAGTATGAAAGTTTATATTTTCAAAATTGTTTGAAAACACATTCAGCAGAAAATAAGAAAAATTTGTATATGTTAAAAATGTTGGCATATATTATACTACAAAATACTGAGATATTCAAGATTATAGAATCCAAAATAGAAAGACATTGTTTTATCCTAAAAGATGATACTTGACTTTGGCTGTTAAGGTTGATTAACATCAACTTGAATAGAATGAAAAGACTAGTAAGAGGTGATTCTCTAAAAAGTTAGTTAATTACTTGACATGTCTGTAGATCTTGCTTTTCATACAAGATAATCATTGGACCTTTATTATATAGGGCTAGAATGCCAAAGAATACTTTGGGCTTACACATTCTGACCCAAGTGGTCTGGTGAATGTAAAGGTCAAATAAAGTCATGAATATTTCATCACTCTAGTTGATGATCATTCAAGGTACAAGTATTTTTACCTAATATATCATAAGTCTAAATTTTTGAAAAGTTCAAGAAAATTAAGACTAAAGTTAAAAAAACGATTAGGTAATTAAATCTATCAAGATATTATGATCAGATCATAATAGAAAGTATAGGAACCTTACGTACTAAAACTAATTGATAGAAAATGGGTTTTTATCCCAAGTATCTTAATACCAAGTGCAATTTTGTGAAATTGTACTGCAAGAGGAGAAACACTACCTTGTTAGACATGGTCACATCAGTAATGAGTTACACACCATTACCATACTCCGGTTAGGAAATACAATAGAGATTGCATGGTGAACATGATTCCCTCCAAAAGTGTCTACGAGACAATTTTAAAACTATAGAAGAGTAGTAAAGCTGGTTTACAACAATTCACCATTTGGGAATGTTAAGCTTGCGTGCTGAAACAAGCCTAAAAATCTTGTATATGTTCAAAGATAAGCCTAAGTGTAGGCCACCCCTAAGGAGTATAAAATGGTTTTTTATGTAGTTCTAAAACAAATAAGGTATTTGTATGACAAATATCATTTTTATAAGAAATTTCAAATAAAAGACTATAAACCTTTAATGAGATGAGATAATGTTAATAAATTGGTTCCAAGTGAAGCCACTAAATCGTTAACAAAAGTTGTTAACAATTTAATTACATTTGAAAGTCAAATGGATTCTAGTCATGAATTGGATAAGCCTCATCGTAGTGGAAGAGCTATGAGATAACTCAACCTTTACAATGACTTAATTGAAGCCCAAATTGCCATGTTAGATGACAAAGTAGAAGGCGTATTACATGCAAAGTGAGACTAATGACAAATGGTTAAAGCTAATAGGAGAAAGTAGACTACAAGTAAATTTCTCACTTGTTGCCATACTGAAGTCTATAAGCATTATTTAATTCATTGTTGTGTATGTGATATATATAAAAAAAAAAGAGAATGTTTAGAATTATTTTATGAAAAGAAATCTTAGATAATGCATCTACACAAATGAATCAGATATGTTTATTTTCTGTAACGACCCTATAGGCTCAACACGCTACCTAAGAGTCATTACTAAGTCACGTCGCTATATTACCGAAAATTTCGGCAGCATAACGACGTAACTACGCGAAAACCAAAAATATGACCCTTACCTGATAAGACATAGAAAAATACACTTCTAAGATTTTCTAACCACCTCCTAGCATCCAACAAACTTCTCAATATGATGCTAGGGTTCAAACAGCAAAAAAACTAAGAACTCATCCCTCTTTGCCTCACGATACGTGATAGGGTAATACTTGTCTTCGAATATGCCTCTGAAAGAATTCCAATCCATGGTACATGCATCATTACGCCTGGCTAGTATCGATTTCCACCATCCTTCTGCCTCCCTCTGCAGCAGAAATGTTGCCAACTTGACCTTTCGCTCCTCAGGACAAGTCATCACATCAAAGCATTTCTCCAGCATATTCAACCAAACCTCGGCATCAGCTGGGTCTGTGGAACCCTCAAACACTGTGGCTCCTAGTTTCTTCAGGCGTTCTATTCCATATGTCTTCTCTGGATCACTTGGCCATGCTCTCTCTGGCCTACCTTCCTCTTGTGAGGAACTAACATGTTGCTCGTTTCCTGCCCTAGTCTGAACTCTTGGGGCACTAGATCCCCTCACAGATTGGCCTTGGGTAGGATCTTGCGTCCCATCCTGATCCTGCCTGCGTTGTCTGCTTGTACGTGGTGGCATGACTCCTATAACATATCAACATGTCAGACATGCTATGGATACTTAACTCAAATGTACAATACTAAACTTCTATTCATATTCTAGTCCTGACTAGACTTACTCTTGTCCTTACTTGGACCATGCTTTACTAGTTCTATCTGAACTAACTCATTAACATACTCTCTATTTCCTAGTTTTTTCCTTAGAGCTAACTCGCTCTATCTCGTTTCCCATGGAGCTAACTGCTCTGATACCAAGTTGTCACACCCCCTCCCGACTACCTGTTATCTTAGCCTGGAGGAAGGCGTGAAGCCAACAGGCATCGTTTCACTTCTTAACGATACCTATGACCCTTTTAATTCCTGATAAACAATCCATACCTGTATACGAGATACTATACATACCACACAGCAGGAAATTAGGAATCTTATTACACATACATACGGAGCGGTTCTGGTTAAACCTAACTTGAACAAGCCAGACACGACCAGACGTGCTTTATACACCCAAGACCACTAGTTCCATATACAACATAACTACACATCCCTATTAAGTTATGTACAATACGAGCAGACTTGCTATACTACGTCAACCACGTACAAAAATATCAGACTCGTAGAGCGTTCAGCAGGCTGTGGCAGGATCTCAGGCACCGGGAACTCGATCTCTACCTGGAAAGTTGGAAAACATTGAAAGAATGAGCTGGAAAGCTCAGTGAGTGACTGAGTTTAAATCTATTAACTCGTAAATCATAACATATAACATCAATAGCTTTTACAGAAGTCCAGCAAGTGTGTCAAAAATATTAACCATTTTAAACATATGACAAACTAGTTTGTGTAAGCCTCGCCCAGTACAATCAACACTCATTCTACGATGTAGTGGGGCCCGCCCAGCACTCCCATCGTCTTTGTCGTAGTGGGGCTCGCCCAGCACTCACGACAACATTGTTGTCAAGGAGTACACTCAACGTCGACAACAGAAAATGACCTGTGTGCACACGGTACTATACAGCCTCGGGCTCAGAATCTCAAACATTTACTCATTCGGGTCTCATAGAAACACATGAAAACCTTTGACACTACTTGCTAACACATGTTGGCCCGAAATTATGGTATTTTCACTAGTTCGGGTAAAATAATAAACATATGCTCACAACGAACAATTAAATCATTTCTAGGAAACCATATATGCTCATAAATACGTGTTCAAGAGACATAAAGTCTTTAAGTAAAATTACTCTTAGAAAGTCTTTTATTTTCGTAAGCATAAGTTCAAGCATAGAATACACTTTCGAAATTCGTTTTGTCACTCACAGCGTTAATAATAGATTCTTGGTCGTTAAATTTGTCCTATTTCTTCTTGGCCTGTCAAACAAAACAAAACCAAGCATTAGAATCTTGACCTCACGAACTTAAGGCCTAGGGTTGCAAAAACCACCCCATCAATTTCCTGCACTTTACAGATTTTATACCTTAAACTCACACACCTATAACTTTTCCACTACTTGCTCAAAAATGATGTTCTTTATACCAAACTCTTCCTTTTTGAACCCTCTAAAACTTATCTGAAGGAATGAAATTGAAATTCCTAAAGGATATGTCCGTAAATACCTCGAAAGCCTCTTCCTACAAAATCGGTTTCTGCACTTTCCAGACTCGTTTTCCTGCTGCACCCTGAACTTAACATGAATTTTAAGGCAACTTCCATTCAATTTATAACCACGACTTATTCATGAAAGTTATAGGAAATTAAATCAGCTTTCCATCCATACCTAATAAAGCTTCTAATTAGAAGTCTACAGATCAGCACATCACAAAAACCAGAGGTTCCCTGGATTTGACAGCAAAAACACTCCTCTGACTTCCCTTTCAAAAACCCATAACATAAATTCAGATTTTGCTCGAGCTTCCTTCACGAAAATTGTTCTAAAATGAGTTAACTTTCAAGGAAATCAAATCTCACCTCTTAATACCTCTTGTGGAGCTCAAAACGTTCCAAATATCAGATGCAGTCAGGATTGATCACAAACTTTGTCATGCAACTTGAATTGGATTTTTCCCTTTCTTCTTCAACTTCAACTTCAGCAGAACACTTTTCTTCTTCCTTTCACCCTCTCTCACGAAAATTCTGCTTCTTTTGATGAATAATGACAGAATGGGTAAGACTTTTAGATGAGGTTTAAAAAAAGAAAATGGAAATGACAATGGAGCCCTTTTCCTTTCATTTTCATTTTTCTTCTTTTTTTTTTTTTTTTAGGAAAAACAATACAACACATTCCACCTTTCTTTCTCTTTTTTTTTTTATAACAAGCTTACCAATACATTTTTCTTAAGAATTTTCAAGGAGGGATTCCGGGTTTACAGCTGCAGTGGGCTTCACCGGCGATCGACAACGGAGGTGCGTGGGTCTTCGTGCGAGCGGATCTGGGCAGTCGGAGAGAGGCTCCGACGAGCTGCGGCTGGAGGCTGAACGGACACAAACGAAGAAGGAACAGACAGCGGCGCTTGGTCGGAGAGGAAGAAGAAGAAGAAAGAGTCGGCGGTGAGGGTGTTCGGCCGAGAAAGAGAGAGAGAGAGAGAGAGAAGAAAAATTTTCTTCTTTCTTTTTTTTTTTTTTTTTTTTGTTTTTTTAAATAATAATAATAATAATAATAATAATAATAATAATAATAAAATCAAAATATCTTCTCCCTAAAAGACCATAATACCCTTTCTTTTTCCAAAAATCACCAAATTACCCTCAAAATAATTAAATTCATAATAAAACTTTACCAAAACAACATTTTAAACTTACCCAAAGAGTCTCGGGTGTTACATTCTTCCCCCCTTAAGAACTTTCGTCCCCGAAAGTTCCTAGTCTTGGAATAGTTCAGGATACTTGGCTTGCATTTCGTCTTCACGCTCCCAAGTAGCCTCTTCAATCCGATGGTTCTGCCAGAGCACTTTAACCAAATTAATCTCTCGGTTACGAAGGGTTTTACGATCTCTTGCTAGAATTTGAGTCGGCCGTTCTTCATAACTCATATTTTCATTTAACTGTAATGGCTCGTAGTCAATCACATGTGAAGGGTCCGGCACATACTTTCTTAACATCGAGACATGGAATACATCATGGACCGCAGAGAGTGATGGCGGTAATGCCAATCTATAGGCCACAGGGCCTATTCGCTCAAGAATCTCGAACGGCCCTATAAACCGCGGACTTAACTTTCCTTTCCGGCCGAACCTCAACACTCCTTTCATCGGAGCCACTTTAAGAAACACATGGTCGCCTACTTCGAATTCTAGATCCCTTTGTCTTGTGTCAGCGTAGCTCTTCTGTCTACTCTGTGCAGTCTGCATTCTTACCCTGATTTTCTGAATAGGATTGTTCGTGACTTGAACTAACTCTGGCCCCAAAAGCTGTCGTTCACCGACCTCATCCCAATATATTGGGGTCCTACATCTCTTGCCATACAAAGCTTCAAACGGTGCCATCCCTATAGTAGCCTGATAACTATTGTTATAGGCAAACTCCATCAGGTGCAAGTAAGTATCCCAACTACCTGGGAAATCCAATGCACATGCACGTAACATATCCTCCAAAACTTGATTCAATCGCTCGGTCTGTCCGTCCGTTTGGGGATGAAAAGAAGTGCTAAAATCCAGCTGAGTACCCAGAGCTTTCTGTAAGCCTCTCCAGAAGTTAGAAGTGAAACGGGCATCCCTGTCCGAGACAATTCTAGCAGGAACTCCGTGCAGTCGCACTATCTCCTGCACATAGATTTGCGTCCATTTCTCTGTAGAATAGGTAGACTTACCCGAAAGAAAATGCGCCGATTTGGTAAGCCTATCCACGATGACCCAAATCACCGTGTAACCTCTCATCGTCCTGGGTAACCCAACAATGAAATCCATAGAGATTTCATCCCATTTCCACAAAGGCACATTCAATGGTTGCAACAATCCTGCCGGCCTCTGTCTCGGCGCTTTAACCTGTTGACATACTAAGCACTTACTGACAAACTCCGCTACATCCTTTCTCATACTGTGCCACCAGAAAATCTGTTTTAGGTCTTGATACATCTTGGTACTACCAGGATGCATCGAGAATGGCGAACTATGCGCTTCAATCAAAATCTCACTCTTCAATTCATCAGTATTAGGTACACATAATCGCCCTTGATATAGAAGTCCACCATCTGAAGACACAGAAAACTCTTGAGCTTGCTCAGTGCCGATTTGTTGTAGCTTTTCCATTAAATTAGGATCCAATCGCTGAGAGACTATAATACGTTGCCTCAAAGTTGGTTGCACAGTCAACTGAGCTAAGCGTGTAGTCGCTTCACCTATCAAAACTGCAATTTCAGCATTCTCCATCTCTGCCTGTAGCTCATCCTGACTAGTGATCTGAGCTGAAGTATGTACAGTCTTTCTACTGAGAGCATCTGCGACAACGTTTGCCTTACCAGGATGATAAAGAATTTCTAGTTCGTAATCTTTTACCAGCTCTAACCATCTACGTTGTCGCATGTTCAACTCTTTTTGTGTAAACAAGTACTTCAAACTCTTATGGTCCGTGAAGATCTGAATCTTCTCACCATACAAATAATGCCTCCAGATCTTCAAGGCGAAGACAACTGCAGCCAACTCCAAATCATGGGTTGGATAGTTTTGCTCGTGACTTTTTAACTGGCGAGACGCATAGGCTATAACCTTTCCATGTTGCATCAACACTGCTCCTAGCCCTTTCCTCGATGCATCAGTGAAAACTACAAATCCACCTGTTCCCTCAGGCACAGAAAGAACAGGGGCTAATACCAATCTCTGTTTAAGTGTCTGGAAACTTGCTTCACACTCGTCAGTCCAGACAAATGACTTGCTCTTGCGAGTTAGTTGAGTCAAAGGCGTAGCTATCTTAGAGAAATCCTGGATGAACCGTCTATAGTAACCTGCTAAACCCAAGAAACTCCGTACTTCAGTAACTGTAGTCGGACGAGGCCATAGCGTTACAGCCTCTACTTTCGCTGGATCTACGGAAATCCCTGCCCTTGACACTACGTGTCCTAAAAAAGACACCTTTTTAAGCCAAAACTCGCACTTGGAGAATTTCGCGTACAACTGGTTCTCCTTCAAAGTCGTCAACACTCTTCTCAAATGCTCTTCATGTTCTTTCTCAGTTTTAGAGTATACAAGGACATCATCAATGAATACAATCACGAAAGCATCTAGGAACTCCTTGAATACTCTATTCATCAAGTCCATAAAAACTGCAGGGGCGTTAGTCAAACCAAAAGACATCACCGTGAATTCAAAATGTCCATATCGTGATCTAAATGCCGTCTTAAGGATGTCTCTTTCTCTGACCCTCAACTGATGGTACCCTGACCTCAAATCAATCTTTGAAAACACCGACGCTCCCTGTAACTGATCAAAGAGGTCGTCGATACGAGGAAGAGGGTACTTATTCTTAATCGTAACTTTGTTCAACTCCCTGTAATCGATGCATAGTCGCATGGTTCCATCTTTCTTCTTTACAAACAAGACCGGTGCTCCCCAAGGAGACACGCTAGGTCGAATAAAACCTTTGTCCAATAGGTCCTGCAGTTGCAACTTCAGCTCCCTCAATTCTGCTGGTGCCATTCTATAAGGAGCTTTAGAGATAGGAGCGGTTCCTGGTTCAAGTTCTATGGTGAAATCTATTTCTCTCACGGGAGGCAACCCTGAAAGATCTTCAGGAAACACATCTAGAAATTCATTCACCACAGGCACAGACGATGCGTGAACCTCGGTGTGTCTTACTTCCACAACACTAGCTAAGATACCCCATGATCCCTTAAAAACTAGCTTTCTCGCTTTAAGAGCAGATATCACTCTTGGATTAACTCCAGTTCTAGTCCCCTTAAACTTATAACTGGCCCGTTTTGGTGGCATGAACACCACTTCTTTACGAAAACAATCAATATTAGCATGGTTCAAAGCCAGCCAATCCATGCCTAGAATAACATCGAACCCTTCCATCTCGAGGACTATCATATTCACATCCAGCTCGTGGTCGGAAACTATCATCTTACCATTCTTAATTCCCTCAGTAGCTAATAGACTCAACCCCATCGGAGTAGCAACAGACAAAGCAGAGGGTAATGGCTCAAGTTCTAACTCAGCTTGTCTCACAAAAGACGCAGAAATAAAGGAATGTGTAGAACCTGAATCAAATAACACAAACGCAAGATATCCCAAAACAGGAAGCGTACCTGTAACTACAGCATCTGAGTTACCAGCCTCCCTGCTGGTACTAGCAAAAACTCTCCCTTGCTGAAGTGTGGGCCTATTAAGTCCTACTCCACCTGAACCCGAAGACTGGCCTCTCCTGTTTGGGAAGGTAGGACAATTTTCAGCTCTGTGTCCCTCCTTTTTACATCGAAAGCACAACCCAGACCGCATCAGGCACTGACCCCAATGAAACCTTCCACATTCATTACAACGAGGTTTCTCCCCAGTGTTAGGTCCCGGCCTATTCACTTGCTGCCTCTGGCTAAAAGCGGCCTGCGACCTCATGGACGACTGTGAAGACTGTTGAGAACGCTGGGGATTCGAGTTCGCCTGACTCCATCTCCTCTTGTGACCAGAGGATGACTGACTCGGGTTTTGGACCATAGGAATCTCACTCTGTTGGCCTGCAACAATAAACTCTGCTGTCCTTACCGCAGCAGCATAGTCGTGAAGTACTACAGCCTGCACCACACCTTTAACCTGAGGATCCAAACCCATTACAAAACGCTCCGTTTTCTTGGCCTCAGTATCTACCAGCTCGGGAGCAAAACGAGATAACCTTGTGAATTCCCTCTCGTAGGCGTCCACTGGACGTCGATTCTGTTTAAGTTGTAGAAATTCTTCTTGTTTCTTGTATCGTGCAGTCGCAGGATAATATTTGTTCCAGAAAGTCTCTCTGAACATCGGCCACGTCACTACTCCCTCTCCTGTACCTATGGTCCTCTGAGCAGATTCCCACCATAGGTACGCATCATCCCTCAGCATAAATGTGGCGCAAGAAACTTTATATTCATCCGGGCAACTCATCAACTGAAAAATGTTCTCCATAGAGGACAACCATAACTCCGCCACTGTAGGATCCCCAGAGGATCCGTCAAACGCCCTTGGATCATACTTTCTAAAGTCTTTCAAGTGACGGGCTTGTAGTGAAGCTGGCGTAAAAACTTGACCCATCTGCGCTAACTGGGTCGTCACGGTCGCTTGTACTAAGTTCTGCATCGCCTCTAACATCAACGACGCAACCGTAGGATTTGCAGGCTCCATAACTGGATCAGGTTGATCCTGAGCAACAGGAGAATTTGCCCCAGAATTCACCTCCTGTTCCACTGGCATCTCAGGAGGTAAGTCATGTGTTCTACCAGCACCACGTCCTCTACCCCGTCCTCTGCCTCTCCTTCTAGGCGGCATACTTAACAAACAAACACAAACAAGTTTAACCTTCACATCAAAAGGGATCACACTTTTCAACTTTTCTTAAACTTTCCTTAACTTAAAATTACATTTCACATATGAATCATTTCATAAAAAAAAAATAACATGCTTTTCAACAAACGAATTAAAAGTTTACTTCAGAGGCGTACCTGCGCGATGACTGGAAATCACTACTTAGTCATGGGATACCTGATGCTTACGAAGTAAGCTAGTCTACAGAACCTATAACCTAGTGCTCTGATACCAACTGTAACGACCCTATAGGCTCAACACGCTACCTAAGAGTCATTACTAAGTTACGTCGTTATGCTGCCGAAATTTTCGGTAATATAGCGACGTGACTTAGTAATGACTCTTAGGTAGCGTGTTGAGCCTATAGGGTCGTTACATTTTCAAAGATCAAAAGCAAAAAGTTTGCGAAATAGTAAAGGTTTATTTATGAAATGAATTTTACCATTAGATCTGTGAATATAAGGTTTGATAAAAGTATCAAAATCTATGACTTTGGATAAATATTAATGAAGCTTGTATAGACAAGAAAATCATTAATTGCTTAGTGGATTTTTCTCATGTTTTATGTTGGTGATATTTTTACCCATTATGAATGATGTAAGATGTCTAACATAAAACGTTGATTAAGTAACCAATTCCAAATAAGTGATTTGGAATGACTCAATATATTTTACAAATCCAAAATGAAGATTTTAAGGACAAAATGTTAACTTTGTCTCAAACATCTTATATTGACAAAATTGTTGTCAAATATTTGCTATTTATGTCTACGGAAGTGTATCTTAAGACACCTCAAATGTTGAGAGTATATGATATGCATAAATGAGACTGAACATTTAATATACAATTGGTTAACATATATCAGTTAAACGAATGGTATGACCATTGAGTAGAAATTAAATATTTTCTCAAATTATCTATGGATGATTAGAATTTTTTTTGTATGAAGTTAAAGATTTGATCTTTACAAGATACACTGGTTCTTACAAAGATTTAGGAAATCTATGTAAAGATAAATTTTACCCTAGGTGGTGGAGTATGGTATACAAGTTAAATTGTTTTGCTTGTGAAGCAGCAAAAAGACTTGTCAGACTCAAATAGTTCCTTGAAGATCTGAAAGGTGTTTCAGATATGATTTGGTCTATCCTTTTTATTATGATAATAGTGGTGCAAAGACTAATATTAAGGAAATTAGAAAACACCAATGTATAGGGAATCATATCGAGAGAAAGAAAGCATCATGGTAGTGACTAAGATGGTTTTTAATGGCAGTCATTTGGATTTATATATAAAAGAGACTCTCCAGGCTAAAGTGTTTGAGGGTCACCTAGAATGTCTGAGATTACGAGACATGTCTCATCTTTGCTAAGGCAAGTGGGAGAATATGTTGGGTATAGAGTATGCCCTAGGATACATGTCTCGTCGGCTTTAATGCAAGTGGGAGATTGTTGGGATTTATGCATTAAAGCCTCGTAATTAATGATTTATTTAATAATTAATAATAATTTTAATTATTTTATTTGAAATATAATATTATCCATTATATGAAAAATCCAAGGTTATTATTGTAATCTTGAACAGTATGTGGTTGACATATGGGAGGATCATGTTCAAGAAATAACCTAAAGGGTCATAGTATATGGATAATGTTAGGTGCCTTATCTTGGTAACACTATTGATACGACCCACTTTGTAATAATTACAAATGATTTGATCCAAATCGTTCATGTGGAGACATGTGAGTGGGGGTAACTTATACAATGAGTTTGTATAAGACTGGACCATGAAATATTTAATCTCTCTTTATAAATCCGTTAATTGAGAAGATTAATATTTCTTTAGGATGATCATATGCGACTCGATCTTAATCTTGAGTGAGTTATGAACTCTTGCTTGTGAGGGCTTGTCCTTTGATTTGCATGGGTGAGAGTGGCTTTTGCAGTCGATTCAAAATGCCTACCATTTTGGGGACTTGACCAAATAGGGAGCTAGGAACATAATTTCACAAGATGGAATTCACTCCTTTCCATATAGGGTAAGTAGATGAGTAGTTTCCTTTAGTGCTGATTTCAAGACTTGAACAATGGGGTCCCACCCTCTCACTGGCCCCAGAGGGACTTAGTTTATAATTAGATTATAAACAAATTGTTCATTAGAGGATCAATGGTACTTAAGGTGCAAGATGTAATTACAGGGGTAAAACGAAATTTTGACCCAGCTGTAATTATAAACAACTCGAGAAGGATAGACTTGCATGTAGTGATTATATCCATGGACACAACTTGTCCTACAGTGCATAAGAGTGCAACTCTAGGTCTATAGTGGAGTGACCTAGAGTTAATGAATGAAAGTTGATTAATTAAAGAGTTTAATTAATTAAATTTGTATCATTGGAACTTATAATCTGCAGGTGCATAAGGTCCCCTTGTTAGCTCATAGGAACACTAAAAGATCAATTTAGT